>CM046868.1:32198283-33573602 GCA_025617745.1 Heliocidaris erythrogramma
TGATAATCTACCACAGACTATGACTATATATAAAGAAATATATAATTAGTATGGCTACAGGGTATAAAAATATTTTAAATATGTGTCCGGTTGGTTAGACTAATTAACTTGATGTAGAATATAACCACGACAGTTTAATATATTATTTAGTGGTCTCGAAAGGGGGAAATGACTTTCCAAACAGCACATTTTTCTTAAAAACATTTGCACATTCATCAGATTTGTAAATATTGAGTCTTCATGGAAAGCAGTCTATTTGCAGTGGTTTGTGGTTTATACTTTTGGTATAGATACGAACAATAAAAATTACAATTACCCCATATGTGTGTAATGATGCAGTACAAAGTCCTAGATATATATTTTCGACCAGGGGTGCCGATCCATGTTCACGATTGGGGGGGGGGGGCGGTGACCGGCGAGGGAGCGAAGCCAGTGGCGTATAAAACTTGCATTTCAGAGCATCCCAAAATGGTTTTTTAATGAAAAGAATAAATGCACGGATCTACGCCAATGGACGGAACCCCTCAATTGAGAATAACGATGCGAGCGAACGAATTTTCTTTCCATATTTTCGCATTGAAAGTATTGAATTTCTTATTTCCTTACTTCTAATCATTAAAGAATGTGATGGTATTTCAAGATCAGACATAATGAGTTTGGATAATTATTAGTTTTAGTTTAATGTATCACAATTCTTATTTATTTTATCCAAAAATATTGGGGGATGATAATACAGGCCATCCCCCACCTCAATTTTTTAGGGGATATATACCCATAAACACATTATTGTCCGCCTGTGTAGAATCATCAGTATATAAATAATGCTCTTCCTTAGGAATTTTAATTGCTATTACCCCCCCCCCCCCCCCAGCAGCATTACCAGGCCGTTTACACGTGGTTCGAGAGAGAAACCATTGGTTAAAGGGATACTCAACCGCAGATTGTGCAGGTTTTTTGCCGCGAGAGGGCACGCGTGATCGTTACCTGATCATGCCGTTGCCCCGCTGGAGCGAACTTCGAACAGGCTGTTCGCCTCGCAACATGCACGCTCCGCTTGAGCTCGAGCTCTCGTGCGAGATTCGGTCGGCTTCGTGCAGTCTGAAAAGTAATCCTAGTAGTCCAACGGACGCGTTCGACGCACAAACTTTGTGTACGAGTGAATGGGGCTTACGCAATGCTGACTTTCCCCACGACCGCCTGGTGGCGTATCCCTTTAAAACATCTTGTACAATATTAAGGAAATAAGCACCGAGCAAGGGTCGAACCCAGGACCTCTCCTATGAGAATCGACCTTCATCAATAGATTACAGTGCTCCCTTAATGAATGAAAGAGCTCTGTTTATGGATTAAAGGGATTCGGTAACTTTGTGGAGGCTTGATTTAATAAATTGTTAAATTTTGATATCTGTCTTGTATGATGATGTTCAGAAGGATGAACAAATAGCCAGGCATAGAAGGGTTTTCAAATATATAATGCTATTATTAAGATATCTATGAATACTCCCATTTACGAAAGCGTATGGCCATATACGCTTTAGTCTAACACCGACTCTATGGGGAAATGAGTCTGACATTTCCGGCCACTTGCATATGTTCACTTTTGTGAAGCAGATGATGATTTTGAAGTGCTTTTTTTCTCCTGTGCTTCATTTTTATACCATATTACATACACTGAAATGATTGTAAGGCCAGGCAGCTCAGAATTTATCAAGCCTCTACAAAGTTACCAAATCACTTTAATCTTTAGGGATACAAACTCGCCCAATCACACTCTTCAAATTTGGCAGATTCCCTTTAAAAAAAATAGTCTGAACATATAGAAGACGTCAAAAAGTGTATAACATCTGATTCTTAAAAAAAAATCATGTAAATTCATTTCTGTTTAATTCTTAATTAATTTCTACACGCGCCTTGAGCACTCCACAGAGTGGATTTGGCGCTATATAAGTTACATTTATTATTATTATTATTATTAAAACGTAAATGAATCATCGACGATAATATAAACCATTACTACGATCGCAAAGACTTGTAAAAAATCAACCGTACGCGATTCTAATAGCTCAGTGCATTAACCACTGAAATCTGCGATTATTACAATATCATATTACGTATTTCGAACTTGGTTATCATATGCAATGCAGTAGGGTATTGAAATTTGTTTTTAATCGTTGCGATAGTTTTTATTGTAAAGGAAGAAACTAATATACAACTTTTTTACATTCTGATTTATTTACTTCCTCATAAGCAAGTCCGTTTAAGACCAATGTTTACTGTTTCTTTTATTATCACGTTTGGTTTCTTCCAGATCTGCGCCCCATTGGCTCTTTTCTTCGTCAACAAGGACAAATATTTGATGCCAGTTGCCATCCAGCTATTTCAAGATTCATCTCCAAACAATCCGGTAAATGTCCATGTTTTCTACAAATTTTTCGAATTTTATTTTAAATACTTATAATATATTCGTACATATTTTGAGAAAGAGTTTATAATATTGAATAATTTAGCATCTTGTAAAACATTCAGTATGTAAAAGTCTTCTCAAAGGCTTATGAGAGAGAGAGAGCCTTCAGATAGGACGTTAAATGGAAGTCCGTTGTGTCGGAGAGCCTACAAGACCTCGGTATGCGTTTTTAACATACAAATCAGCACCGTTGCATATTTTTAACTAATAAAGGTTTCCAAGTTTCAGTAATAACAGTTCGATATTTGTTGATGATATACAAATACACTTGTTGCATATTTCGGGGAGATTGCCCCGTATGATAATAATAATACTTAAAAATTACCCGTTTGGAATCTAGTTAGATCATGGTAATACTGTATTTTCATTAAAGCCTTCATAAGTTCTAACAATACATTATCACGAAAACGTAAAAAATATCTGCCATGTACAGGTGTTCTATCCTTCGGATCCTGAGTACACTTGGCTCATGGCAAAGTGCTATTTCAACTTAGCCGATTCTTCGGTACATGAGTCGGCCAGTCATCTTGGATTCACGCACCTGTTGGGTGAATCCGTCGTCATAGCAACGCATCGCTACTTAGCTCCATCTCATCCCATCTTTCGTCTCCTTGCTCCTCATTTTCTTTACCTACTTGCCATCAACAGGTAAGATCATGTAGGAACCTGGGAACTTCTTTTTGCTTCTTACTGGGGTGCCGTGGTGCGTCTTTTCACTCCAAAATTCCTTAAAAGCGAAGAAAAGAAAAGAGAGAACAAATATGTCATCACATCTTTTTGGTGCCTCTTTATTCCAGAATTCGCTAAAAGCACACCTGCAGCATCCGAGCACCATCCATCTCAGGAGGTGCTCCAACATCTCCTAAAAAGGGGTTGCTGCAGCACCCCGGCCAGCACCCCCGACTCCCTGCAGGTCCATGCAATAGCGCATTCCAAATACAACTTATAGACAATTATTGTAGACGATAAATTGTGTAATTTCTCGGCAATCATTGCGGATATCACTTTTCTATTGACTTGGATCGTTAGTAGATAATTTATCGGAAAATGATTAACGAACTAGCAATTCAATATTCTTAGAAAACAATTTAATTGTCTGCCGGCTGGTCATCTCTAGCTTTGCTTTAATCTCATCATCTTAAACTAGGTTTTAGAGGTAAATGAGTACTTAATGAAATTTAGAAATGTAAGCATGACATTATTTCTTTAATCATATTCAATCATTTGGTCCAGCGTTTAAAGTACAGTTTGATAGGCTATTATCTTCTATAGGGAGCCCGAAGGGCACAACTTTACATCTTTTTACACAGAGTTAATGACTTTCTGCCTCTAAACCGACGATATTTTATGAATTATTTCAGTAAAGCCATGGGAGCTTTGATGGCAGAAGGTGGCTTTGCCGATGAGAACATGAATATAGGACACGTGGGCATGGGGGAGATCGTCAAACGTGCTTTTGCAACATGGCGTCTTAACGTAGAGGGCTCCCTCCATGCTGACCTTCAGGAAAGAGGTGTCTCCGATCCAGATGTTCTGCCCAACTACCATTATCGTGATGACGCCTTGCTCTTACACAAGGCAATATACAACTTCGTGGAAGAAGTGGTTGAACATCATTATGGTACGTCACCCTATGGTGTATCGAAACTCTTTCCTAGAGAAATTGAAGAAAAATGGCCTACACGATTGTGCAAGAATCGTTCATCACGTTTGATGAAAGGTTCGACCTACTATTTTAGGTGCAATTTTAAAATATTGTTCGATACTTGTACTAGACACCAATAACTTGCTGAAGAGCTGTCCAAAAGTCGATGTTTGATGCTGAGAAATATGTTCATAAAATATGCTAACCCAAACGATAACTATTCCAAATATTAGCATGAAGGTACACAAAATAATGATATAAGATGTCCCCATTATTCTGTTTCCGTGGTACTTACATCTACATCCGTGCTCCTACATATTTCTCAGTTGAATAGCCACGTCCATCAACACGATTTCTACACATATCAAGCCATAATTATTAAATTTCTTGTCATTCTCTTCTTAAAATTCTCCCCAGACGCTCCCGAGAAGATTGAAGCTGATGAGGAACTGCAAGAATGGGCGCAGTTCCTGGGCGGCCAACCGAAAAGTGAGGGAGATATTACCGGTGGAATCAAGGTACGGAAAAACTGAACTGTAAAACAAATGCATGGATAACAGAACCTTTAAGAGTGCAAGGTCTAACCCAATACCGTGCATTTCTAATACTTTTGTATAACTCAAATAATTATGCGGTAATCTACCTTCTATACCTTATTAATTTGAAGAAGGTTAAATAGCGCACCTAATAAAGTTGTTAAAGTCCAGGCAGGAATGTATCCGATAGTCATTATCAAACCCCCTTTTGAAAGAAAAGTGTACATTGTGCCCAATTGTGTAAATTGTGCCCCATTGTGTAAATTGTGCATCCTCCCCTTTAGAATTGACCACCTCTTTCTCGTTTGCTTGTCAGAGAAGATGGCAGGACAAAGAGACCCAAAAATGTGCGATTGTGTGATATTTTTTGTTGGTGCTTGTCCGAAAATCTTCTGAGATTTGTGCCCCCCCCCCCCTCGCCCTTACAAAATCCTGGATCTGACCCTGTGTACATTACATTATTTTATAATTGCGTTAAGTATTAACCCTCTGTTTAATATAGAAGCTGAACAAAATAAAAAGTTGCATGGGGTATTTAACCACTGCGATTCCGTACTTATGCGAGAACACTGTCAGAGTAACAAAGACAATTTAATGTGCGTGGTTCATATTTCATGTGATAATAATTATCATCACATCTTTTCTTTCATCCTATCTTTCTTTCTAGCACATGCTATGTTATTAACTTAAAATAAAGATAACATCAAGTATCAAGTATACACTCGAGATACGTATCTTTGATTAAGTTGGTACAACTTTTTGATACTTATCACAGTTTTCTTCATTCACATTATTTCTTTGCAAGTAATATTTCAAAATTTTCATTTTCATTCACTCTTTCTTTCAGGGATTTCCGAACGACGGCCAATTGAAAACAGCAAAAGAGATCACCACCGTCATAACCGACTTCATATTCTTGTTGAGCGCCATTCACGCCGCGGTGAATTTCGGACAGTACGATAATTTCGGATACCCGCCCTCCTATCCCGCCTGGCTGAATGGCAAACCACCCCAAGATAAGGTAAGAAATAGGTCTTGTTGATAATCATAATAGGGCTTAGGAGTGTCGTGGTATTGTGGTTCAGTCACTAGACTTTGCAGTTGAATGGTTCCCTGACCGGCAGTGCATTAATCACTTATACCACCCAGGTGTAAATGGTATTTGTTATTATAAGATCGCTGAGATTTAATCGCTGTAATAATACACTGTAAAGAGTTGTAACTTGCAACTTTATCCTATACATTATGCACATCGGAATAGAATTCACTGAGATAAACAGCGACATCCAAATGCCTATTGTTATTATTATCATTATTGTTATCACCATCATTATCATCATTTTTTTACTATGATTAATTATATTTTTTACTATTATTGTTATTATTATAAGTAGTAGTAGCAACAGCAGCAGTATTAATAGTTGTAATAGTTGTAATAGTAGTAGTAGCAGCAGTAGTAGTCTCATTTTTATTTTTTTTTACTATTATCATTATTATCATTTTCTATAATTATTACTGGTATTATACTTATTATTATCATCATTGCTATCATTATTATCATGATTATAATTATCATCACCATTATTATTATTATCATTATCATTATCATTCGATTTCACCAGAGTGCTCTCAGTGAGAAGGACATCATCGAGAAGCTACCAACCAAGAAACAAACCCTTCAGACGATGGCTATTACTTCTCTCCTCAGCACACGAGACAGCAAGCCACTGGGAGACTATGAGATCCAGTACATGCATGATCCTGTCGGTCTCAGGGCCTTGGAGAAGTGAGAAAATTATTTTCGATCCCAACAGGGGCGGACAGGGGCAGATCTTTGATTTTTTAAAAGCGGGAGGGGGCACAATATTTTGAAAAGCTGTAACAAGCACCCCAAACAAGAAAAAGATTCATCACATTTTAATAGGAGGCACATTATTTGAGTTGTGTACTTAAGGTTGGCCTCCTAGGTTTCAAAAGGAGGGGGCATGGGTCGATTGTGCCCCCTTAAATCCGCCACTAGTTTTTAATGTCTTGTGTCCCTGTAACCCTCTTCAGATATTCCTTGTCAGTGCCGTTACCCCCACCCTCCCCCGTGCACTTCATGTTCAGTGCTGAATATACCCATGCAATGCAACTGAACATAGAATCAAAGGAATTTGTTTAATTTATGGCCCTCCCCCCCCCCCCCCGCCTCCGTCATCCAGAATTTACAAACACGGGATCACGTCATCTAGTAAGAACCATTGTTCTTTTCGGACATTTTGGTATACGAGACGCAAGGCAGGGTTAACTTTGCCGAGCTTTTACTTCAGATAAATGACTCAATTGGAATCGCATTTATTATTATGATAATATTATTTTTTTGTATTCGTATTTTGTTGGAAATGAAAAAAAAAATGAACAAAAAAAAATGAAATCTAACTGCCCTTTCATCTTGCTTCTAAGCCTTTGTAAACCACGACCTATCACACTTGTAACTCGTTTTAGTAGACACTATTTCTATATCTTCTTTTATCATATACATGCAAATAACTCGTATGATTATTTACAGTCTTTGTAAATATGCTAACTACATTTTAGAATATATTATATTTTGATAGGTATAAAAAAAATCGATGTTGCTCATGATTTTATTATAACATATTTTATTTTCGATGGAGATAACAGAACAATTGAGAATTAGTGTCGTTCAATCGGCTTAAGGGAAACAGAATATTTCAGATCGACTTTCTTTCTTTAACTTTCAGATTCCGTGCTGAACTGAAACAAATTGGCAACACCATCGATGAACGAAATAAGACGAGAGAAGAAAAGTACATCTGGCTTCACCCATCAGAAGTCCCGAATTCTATCGCAATCTAGCTTCTTTCAAAGAGTTAGAAAAAGTGACATGCAGAAGTACCGAATTTTACAGCAATCTAGCTTCTTTAAAAGAGCTAGAAATACATGCAGAAGTACCGAAATCTATCGCAATCTATAGCTTCTTAAAATGAGCGAGAAAAACATGCAGAAGCACCAAATTCTGTCGCAATCTATCCTCTTAAAAAGAGTTAGAAATACCAACGAATATACGTTTTTGTGAAGAATGCAGTATTCAGACAGTAGGAGACGAATTCCATTATGTCATGCAATGTGAGAAGTTTAGAATAAAAAGCGAACAGTTTTTGATAATCTTAAAGCACTCAATAAATGATAACTTTGAAACAAACAGTTTCTATATATAGTGTATAAATGTATTTATTTAATTCTTTTAATGACTATTTTTCTCATCACCTTACACTACCTTCCCTTGCCAAAAGTATTGTAACTTAGACACATGCATTACACAGGGGGCTATTTATGACATGTAATTAAGCGATGTTGCAATGAATTTCTAGTGCATGATTTAAGATCTTATTATCAGGTACATTTTCATCAACATTTCCACCTGCCTTTTATACCGAGATGTCGGTCATGGTTCAATTATTTAGAACAAAACTCCGCTATAATAAAGAATATTCATGTAACAAAAAAAACGAACGAATTTCACTATGTTGCAATTCTTTTTGCAAGGGAGGTTACTTGTATACGTAATTTGATCAGTTATATGTCTAGTTGATCAATAAGGAGTTGTTGTGTTTTTTTTTTTGGGGGGGGGTGTTTTTGTTTATGTTTTGAATGCTGTTTTTATGTGTTACTGTTATTATTATCATTATTGTTCTGATTAGAGATGTTTTATTATTCGAAGAAAATATAGATGTATATGTCAATTAAGTTCAATTAATAAATACACATATTTTCCATGTCTGACCAAGTCCAATGTAATTCGCCATATTGTGTCACATGCGTTTCCAAATAGCATGGTATTATGAACATGATACAATGTACATTGATATCACATGATCAATGGTATTTGGTCTGACATAAGCTCTATAAGAGCTTGCAAATTAACAGTTATTAGATATACTATAATCTTAGATGTGATCGGTGACGCTTGGGACAAAACAGCTTGGACTTAGCCCTTTTGTATAATGATCCTGGTTATCCTGAATGAAAGAATAGAATTATTTTCATAAAAATACATTTTAAAAATATAAATCTTTGTCTGTTTTGTTCCATCTTTGTAGATACTGTAATATAAAGATACACTATACATGCTGTGAATTTTCATGCAGATTGTAGAATTGCCCTCTGTGAATGTTGTAAAAAAAAATATTAAAAAAACATATTTCATGAAGAAATTATGGATTCATCATATCGGATTTTAATCTTCAATCATATAATATTGTCTTGAATTTTTTTGTAAATATACACTGTAAAAAATATCTGTATTTTTACAGGGGAAAAAATATAGATTAGTTCTGTATTTACTCATAACAGCTCATCTGATGATATTTGTACATCAATGTCATAGGAAAAAGTTACAACTAATCTGTATTTTTACATCAGAAGTTATGGCGACTCTGCTGACGCCAGGGGGCGTTTCATGAAAGGACTTGTCAGATATTTTATCCGACAAATTTGCTCTCAGCCAGTCAGATGCAAGGATTTCAGTAGCTTATAACAGTTGTCGGATAAAATATCCGACAACTTCCTTTCACGAAACGCCCCCCTGGCGTCAGCAGAGTCGCCATAACTGTGTTTTGTCAGTGATTTTTACCGACAACTGTTATAAGCTACTGAAATCCTTGCATCTGATTGGCTGAGAGCAAATTTGTCGGTAAAAATCACTGACAAAACACTTGATGAAACGCTCCCCTGAATTTCTGTGAATGGAAAGTAACGCGTGGCCTAGGGGTACCGAGTTCAAGCCATATCATTAGTTAAAGTCACAATATTCATGATAGTGTTTTGTTAATTATGTTAATGATAAATTGAACTGCAGTTCTACAACAATATACATGTGCACTTGGGCAAGTCCATTGTATTTGGTAATTGTGTCACATACGTCAAAAAGTATTGTGGAGTTGCAAACATCCAATATATAATCACGGATTTTTACGACTTATCCCAGCTCTGTATCGTATAGGGCCATGAACTTAGAAATCTTTCATGTCGGTGGAAACGAACGGGACAAAATAACGTGGACATGCCCCATATAATTATGGACCAATCTTAATGGTAAGGTTAATTAAAACAACTGAATTTTTTTCATCAACATCTTCGTCTTTTTTAATTTGTAAACAAATCTTTAGGCATTTTACTCCCAGTGTTAAAGATCGTATGCTCGATCTGTATTTTTTTTCTTTTTTTTTCTGACTTGTGTTTTTCATTACAGATCGAGCATACGAAATTAAAAATTCCTCCCCAGTCAAGCTTCTTCGTTTACTAATCTTCGTCTTTATATACAAGAAAAGTAAAGTTTTAAAAGATGCTTTAAAAAACCAGGACTCTCTTTGCCTCGTGATATCATCTATAGATAAATCAATGAAAGATGCAAGCTCTGTGTTGGAATGCCGGTTTGTATACAGATGCGAGAATAATCTTGTCCGCCTTTTTTCTGATGTCGTTTATAAAAAGTTGATTCTGTAAAATAATGTGCTTTTATATTTTCAATAAGAGAGAAAAAACTTCATATATCGTATAATATAATAAGCCTATTATTACACATATATTATATATCGAAAATACATGTAATTACATTCAAAACCGTCCTTTGATGTAATAACACTATCGTAAAGGATACGAGGAAAAAAATATTCTTCTATCGGCATGTCTGTTAAAATCATTTTTATTTCAACTTATTAAGGGATGCATCCCCCTCCTCTCTCTCTCTCTCTCTCTCTCGCTTTGACTGTCCCTCCCTCTCTCCCTTTACTGAGGAGCGTTTCATCAAGCGTTTTATCGGTGATTTTTACTGACAAATTTGCTCTCAGCCAATCAGATGGAAGGATTTCAGTAGCTTATAACAGTTGTCGGTAAAACTCACTGACAAAACGCTTGATGAAACGCTCCCCTGGTCTCTCTTTCGTCCCCGGTCTGCATATCTTTATGCCCCCCCCCCCCTTCCCCTCTCCCTTTCTCTCGACATATACAAGTAGCATCTCCATCTTTCCATCTCTCCATAATTCTTTATCATTTCAGAATAACAACAATACTTCGCGTTCTCCATTCTTTACTTGCTTGAATAATTAATAATTTTAATTTTAATCATTTCATTATTTTGCTCACATGTTTTTGCTGTACTTCATTTTTGCCATCATGTTATGATAATCTGGGCTTTCACTCGTGACTACAAAAGAGTTTACTGTATCATAATTATTACTTGTTACTTTAAATAAATTAAAATATTGGAATAGCACATGATAAAGTGTTACGATCGGAGATGATTTATTTAATCGAGAGATACGTGGTGTTTACAAAAAATTTCCATAAAATTATACACATAATTATAAGTCGTAATATTTGATAGTATACGTGATATATATATATATATATATATATACGGGTATATATGAGTCCAGTGCTGAGCAGGTTATATTTTCAATAAAACTTCAGTGATAATTCCTTCGATTTGAGTAGTCTTTATTCATTCTTCTTTACTATTTCCAACAGATATTTTGTCAAAATATGAATTTTATCTAACAAGCAATGTTTCTGTTTAGGCTTTAAAAAGATTGATATATTTATTTAATTCAACTCAGTATACGATATAGATCAGTTCTTCATGCCGTTTGATCTTTGATAAAATATACTCCGACATTTGCTTAGCCGACAATATAACGTCGGGCTTTATTTCGTCAAAGATATAGTTATTATTGAAGTTGCAAATGGGTTTATCTTTCTATCTAAACGGACAGGAGTAAAAATCCACTTTGGGGGAATCACAATATTAGGCGTCACTTTCTTCAGAGTTGGAAGAATAATTATTCATGGTCAAAATAGTGGAATCCACTCTCAAAAGATTACTTCAAATCACTACTTTGGAGTGGATTCAACTCCAAAGGAAATGATCATTAATATGTGACTCGTAAAAAAAAGTGGATTTCCTCTCCTTTGCACTAAGCGAGAAAGTTTAGGGTGATAGGGTTAGAGTTTAGTAAAATGTCTGGTACATAGGGCCGGAGTTGAGAATTAGGTATTCGGTAAGTGTAGGATATTTCCCGCCGAGCAATTGTCGCCGGAGCATGGGTCGTACGACCATTTACAACGGCTCTGGAGGAACGTTGAGTGCGCTCTGGGCAGGGATATCAACGTGCGCGACATCATCTCCCTGACACCAAACACCTATGTACCCGATGTCGAAGACGGATTCGCCGTTGGGAAGTCTCAACGTGACAGTCTGCCCCGAATAGGCGCTGAGGGCGGCACTAAAAATAATATGGAAGAAAACACCAGTGAAATGTACAATAAAAAATGCATTGTGCAAATTATAGTGTTTCTAAGTATCTTCTTTAGACTCGTTTAAATTGAAAATACATCTCATATAGGCCTAGAGTTTGGAAATTGTTAATTTTCTCAAAACAGTGACATTATGGCGAAGCCAGCATTTCATATCTGAGAAACTGCCCTTGTTAATGTTCCCACATTTTTTTCATTTTTTTTTATTTGTCAACAACTGTTTGCAGAGATTTTTCAGAATTGTACCGCCCCCCCCCCATATTCTGGATCCGCCCTTGGTACCTACGTGCTGCCAGTCTCGTCAGGGACAACATGTCCACTGCTGGATGGAGTTGAACCTGTTCCCGCCCAGAACTGCGCTCCTGCAAGATCACAAAAAATGATTATCGAATAATATTGAGCACAAGTCGTTTCATTTTACTTCTAACCGCTAAAAACTAAAGTAAATTATTCAGATTTAGGGTTTCAAATATTAGTGTACTTTCACGCCGGCAAGGGGTGAAAATGCTCCCCAATATAAACCATTTTAACGCAACTTCATTTTGAATTCCCATCATGATTGGACAAACCTAGCAAAGTTTAAGAAAAGAAAAATATGTAGAAAGGATTTCAAATTGACTGTGCTAGAGATGTGGGACTACATGTGGGACTACATGATGTATATTAAATCCGTTTACTCCCTGTGTCATGTCATATATGTATAGCTTTGTTCAGTGGCGTAGCTACGAGGGCATGGGGACACGTGCACCCCTCCCCCATCGAAATGGAGAGAAAAGAAAGAGAGAGAGAGAGAGAAAGAGAATAAGAGGAAGAGAAAAAGAAAGGGGAAGGGGGTGACGAGAAAAGAAGATAATAGGATCATCTCCCGCATCCTTTGGTGGCTTTGTTATTTTGCATTATACGATGCCAGTTCTCCTGTCAATGATTGGACCCATACGCCACTTTATTTTATAGGAAATCATATTTTATGACTAAATTTCTGGTACTTACTGTCTTTGTTTATAGCTTGAAAAAAATTAATTGATCTTAAATTTCCATTCCATCCTAAGGCAGTATCACGTTCCTTTAAATGATGGATTATAAGCAATAGAAAACCACCTGTCCACCTGAGAAAGAAACAAACAAACCAGAGCATGTGCCGTCATAGCTGAAACCCTCGAATCGAATCTCTTTGTCGTTGACAATGACCACAGAGGAAGTAGAAAGTCCGTAGGACCCAGAGAGCTGCTCTAGGTCATGTTCTGCTGGAGGTGCGAAGTATTTAGGCGGGATTATGTTGTTGAAATCCACCTGTCCAATGTAACAAATAAAAGGTGTAGAAAATGGAAAAATAAGGAAAATTTTGAAATGACATAGATGTTGGGCCTTACCGATTGTTTAAATTCCCGGAGTAGGATTATCACCTGCATAAATCGGGGTTATGTGTCCTTCGGATTTTACAAAAAGCACATCAAGTATAACACTAAGATCTGTGAATGTTTGGCATTTAGAATATTGTCAGCATACTTCGAAAAGATTCTTGAAATCTGAAAGGAAAAAAAAGTGCCTGTGTTCAGTTTGAAAATTAGCTGTCCGGATAAGCAACATGTCCGGACACCCAACATGTGAGTATAGATAAATATTCATGTTCTATACAGCGTCGACAACTCTCGTCGATCTTTGATTAGATTTGATTTGATTTGATTTATTTCTGCATTTTTCCAAATATACAAAGCATAATTGATATGCAATAAGTGAACGGAACATAGTAACACAATACATGATAATAAATTCAATACAAAGAATATACTTTGACATAACAAATTATAGAACGCAAACAAAACAAAGGTTTGATGAAGAAAAAAAATGCAGGAGGTTTCCATCATAAGCATATAGCTTGACTGGGATGGGACCCTCGAGAAGATTTTATACGATTTTTGGACATTGTAACGGTTTAATAATTAAAAAAAAAAAAAAATCTTCTTTCAGACTGATAAAAAAATATTTTTTGAGCGCCATGGGATATATTACTCTCTAAACAATATGACGTTATCACTGACGTGACTCCCAGAGGGAGTGAAAATATAATGAAAACAGAGAGAAAATTTACTCTTTTCTTTTTTGAGAGCGCTCGATATTTACTTGATATTCACTCCTAGACAGTCAAGTGATCACTGTCATTAACGGGGAGTGCAACTAGAGTGAAAATTCACTCTTCTCTTTTTAAAGAGAACTCTGAAATAAATCGATAATCCCTCCCAGACAAGTGATCACTGACATGACTCCCGGAAGAGTAAAATTAGAGTGAAAATTCATTTTTTAGAGAGAGAGAGTACGCTTCATAGAGTCTGCGGTTCCACTTACACCAAATTTTGTGCACCAGACTGAGATCCATTTCAGGTCGGAGACTGTCTTCCCAGCTGGAAGATCGAAATCCCCGAGGTCAACATTAGAGTACGCCTGGGTTAGCTTACTTTGGTAAAGATCATCATTTAAAATTTTCACACAATGAAAACAGATTTAGTGACAGAAAAGGCATATATAATGATGATAATGATATTAATAATAGTTATGATACTGATAATGATACTGATAATAATAACAATGATAGTAAAACTAGTAAATGATAATAATGATAGTAGTACCTAGCAATAATAATGATAAAGATGGTAATGTTGATATTAACTATCAAGAGGTATTTCCAAAGAGCACAAGGAAGGCATGAGATGAAAAGTGCACGAGTGCCAAATCCATATGTCAATTAGTTTTTAAAAGTTTCTCACTTGGATCGTTCTAATGCAGTTCTCAACTCCACTGGTAATAGTATACATCTTTCCACAACAAACCATTTCGGTTTGCAGGCCTACCAAATGTGCCAACCATTACTCAGTCCGATCTACTCAATCTAACAGGGGTGGATCCAGGAATTTCCAATGGGGGGTAAGGAGATAAAGTACAGGTAAGGGAAGAGAGGGAAAAGGGAGAGAGAGAGAGAGAGAGAGAGAGAGATCAGGCGAAAGAGAGAGAGAGAGAGACTCTGAGATACAAATTAAAGAGAGGGGGACGCCTTTATGCAAGAACGATTCTAAAACAAAAGCACGAGGATTGTAAGGAATGTGAACAATTTTCGTTCGATAAATTCCGTCTATTTATCCTTGGGACCATAATTGTGTTTGTTTGTGGGTATTGTTTCAAAGGGTGACAATTCAATACCACCGTAAGCAAGATATACCTTCCAATGTCAAAACCACCGCTAGAGGGTGCAGATCTGTTATTTCCTCCCCTCACGTAAGCATCTGGCAACAAAAAGGAAGAATAGATAAAAAACAGCATATAAAAATGTGTTGAAAATCGATATAAAAATCGCACACTCACAGACTGTACAGTCACTTGTATATATCCGACTCAAATAGTAAACCTGCTGTTGAGCTAAACTTTCTACACGATCATTTCAGACATGTTAGGAAATGATCGCCATCCATTATAGAAATTAAAGAACATCTTTGCAAAATACATGAAAATACATGCAGAGAATTTCTATTAATCTGATTAATTTTCCTTGGTGTTTATCAGATCAATGAGTTTGTGAAAAATAGCGTATTATGGTTATTTCATTTCATTTCATTTATTTTCCATTTTCAACAGAATATAACAACGTAATTACATCATAATTTCATGAACCATTTTTCAACAAAATATAACGTTATTACATCATAAATAATATCATGAACCATTTTCAACAATATAAAGACAAACGTAAATACATCCTAAATAATATGAACAAAATGCATGTAATAACAATAATTTTCATTCAGTGTAATTTTCAAAGATAATTATAATAAATAAATGCTGAAAATGGAGGGGAATACTAAAAAGCAAAGCTTGTATTTTGCAAACCCCTCAAAAAAAATTTCTGTACAATTTATATAGCAAGTATACATTTAAAAAAAAGATACACACGCATACACACACACCCTAACACCTCCGCATACACCAAAAATAATAACTGCAACACCCCCTCCCCCCAAAAAATGAACTTATCGCCACAGAAAAGAGAAAAAAGAAGACGGACAATACCAAAGAGAACAAGGAGAGAGAGAGAGAGAGAAAGAAGAAGAAAAAGAAAAAGAAAAAGAAAACACACACACACACACACAATGGAAATAACAAAACAAAACAAAAACAAACAAAAAGAACGCTGGCTTATTAGAAAAGAGGTACAGATAGATATAGAGAACATGCGCAGTATTGGGGACGAAACACGATTTGAAATATGAAGCAAAAATTGAATAAAATTATAGCAGAATTAACAGAGAACATACCATAAGTCATGGGGATGATGATGATTCCATCTAAAAGTTTTAAGTTTCAATCAGTCAATTTCCTACCAAGAATCAATTTGATTCCCGGTAGGAAACCAAAAGAAAAGTCTTTAGTTGTTTCTTGAATGAGTGTGAACTGGGAGCATCTTTAATATTCGAATTAAGATTATTCCAAAATTTTGGTCCGGTGAAAGTAAATATAGATTTTGTGAAGATAGTTCTAGTAAGGGGTAAATGAAATTCATTTGATTGTCGTGTGGAGTATTTATGAATAGTCATATTCTTACAGAATATATCACTGAATAGTGCAGGTAACAAATTATTATTTAATTTATACATGAACTGACCGAGATTATGACGATACAAATCTTGTATTTTTAAGATTTTATTTTCAAAAAATAGTGGGTCCGTGTGTGATTTCCAGGAAAGATTTGATATGATACGGACTGCCTTTTTCTGTAATAATAAGATTCTATCAAGATAAGTAGAATGTGTGTTGCCCCAAGCAACTAAACCATAATTTAAATAGGGCAATATTAATGTAGAGTATAAAGTTAGAAGAGTAAATTTTGGAAAATAATACTTTAGTTTATTTAAGACTCCTATATTTCGGGAAATCGTTTGACATACACTGTCTACATGGGATTTCCAAGAGAGTTTATTATCTATAATTAAACCTAAAAATTTCATGGAAGAGACTTCCTCTATAAGAATATTATCTAAAATGATATTATCGGGTAAATTATTTAAAGAGTTACTGAATGTCATTAGTTTAGTTTTCTGAAGATTGAGGGACAGTTTATTGGCTCTTATCCAATGAAGTAATTTTCTGAGCTCAGAGGTTAAAACATTTGCCAATGTATGAGGGTTAGTGTGCGACAAAAAAACATTAGAATCGTCGGCAAACAATATGAAAGAAAGGATATCTGAAGAATTACTAATGTCATTAATATAAATTGAAAATAACAAGGGGCCAAGCAAGCTACCCTGAGGAACACCACAATTTACGGATAATTTGGAAGAACACTGACCATTTATGGATACGAATTGCTTTCGATTTGTAAGGTAGCTCCTGAACCACTCCAAGGCCTTCCCGCGGATACCATAATGGTTTAATTTGTGTAAAAGAAGTCCAGGAACACACCCACAGTGTGTTGAAATTTGTCAATTGCTTTGGCAGCTTTATCAATAAAGGTAAGAATAGCATGAGAAGTGCTATGGTTTTGACGAAAACCAAACTGAGAATTAGAAATAATCTTGTCTGCATTCAGAAAATCTAAGAGTCTCGAGTAATTTGGAAAGTGCAGTTAATAACGAGATTGGTCTGTAATTGCTCACATCTTCTTTCTTACCTTTTTTGTATATTGGAATAACTTTTGAAATTTTCATATCTTGTGGAACATTCCCATTACTTAAAGATAAATTAAATATATGAACCAATGGATCCACTGTGACAGTAATGATATTTTTCAATACAACATTATTAATGCCGTCGTAACCAGTGCTCTTTTTGTCTTTTAATTTTGCAACAATATCAAATAATTCTTCTCTAGTTACTGGAGAAAAGAAAAGAGATTTCATATTTGGCGTATGCAAAAATTCATGAAATTTTTTCTGAGATAATGGGATTTCTATAATCACTTTCCAAATTTTGAAGTTGACAGCAAACTCGGGTCAATATAAAAGCTGATATTAGACCTATAGGTATTCAAATTTTTCCCGAAGGGGGAGGGGGTTGACAGGATTACAAGTGGGCATTAAAATACAGCAGATTTTAATAAGCTGCGGGGGTATGTGCCCCCAGCCCAGTGACGACAACAGAACAAAAAAAAAAAATGTTATCATATCGGTCGGTATAGAGTTGGTTTTGGAGTCGGTTTGAAAGAATAACTGATACCCCAGTCACATTGACGAGACCCACAACGAACGGACCGATATTTGGCCATTCGGGGTACTGTTTTTTGTTCCGTCTGTTGTCCGTTTAGTATCGGTCTCTTGGATGTGACTGACTGTAGGGTATGAGGTATTATATTTGATATCACAGTCACATTGACACTATACATGTACCGACAATAAACCCAACAAATCTTATTTTCCCCAAATGCCCAATATTTTTACAATGATCCGCGGTTTGGAAGAGTGACCGAGGTATCATCATTATTTTTGAACCCTCCATTCTCACCTGGTGCGGTTCCGTCGTAAGAGAAATCGAGGATCCTGATCGTATAATTATCCACGGCGTACACGTCACCAAAGACGTCATGGTGATTAAGTGCATGATCTTCAAATGATCCGATCAGTTTGCCATTGTACTGTGCGTCTGTCGTCGCCAAAGCTGTAAAAGAAATTCGTTGGTTGGTTTTTTGCTTTACCTGACTGCTAAAAAAAAAGCATGTATGTGATTTCGCATGTAGAATTCTACAAATACAAATACACTTTCATTTCCTTTCTTTTGCATGTGTATTGCATCATGCCATTGTGAGAAAACATCCGACATAGCAATATCTATTAAAATGTTAATATTTTCTGGTTGGTGATGTCACGAGGGAAATGTTGGTTTTGCAGCTTTTTTGTGGGCGGATCCCAGCAATCTGATGGAAAAATACTGAAAACTTATCATGAAATATAATAATTATGACATATATTTAGATATTTGTGGCCACATACATGATGATCAGGGTATCATAAATCAACAAAAGTCAAAATGTCATGCATTTACTTGGCATGGGCTAGAGTACCTTTATAGTAGCAACATGGACGTGACTTTTCGGGAAACAAAATGGCGTTTGAATTCTTTCTATTGAGAACACCCAGGAGCTCACTGGAATTAAATAAAAATGTTGCATAGCAGAGGAAATAAAATGGCGTTCAAATCATGAGTTGTCGCTACTCTCTTTATGTAGGCCTAGGTACTCTAGCATGGGCTAGTGTCCCTGTACAGATTACGACAACTGGGGATTTGAACGCCCTTTTGTTTCCACTTTTACGTAACATTTCTATTCAATTGCGATGAGCACCTGGGTGTTCTCAATAGAAAGAATTCGAACGCCATTTTGTTTCCAGAAAAGTGGGACGTCCATGTCGCAACCACTGACCTCTACCACCTGGACGGATCATCGCCCATTCCCGCGCGTGCGATCACTTGAAGTGGGCGCGGCCATGTTACTCTTCGAGAGTGATGTGGTTTTAATTTGTCTATGGGTTTATTACACGTTACGCACTGAACATCTGTACTTGCCTGCGCGTTTTGACCATGGGCGTCCGCATGATTGTACACAAAATAATCTGTATTCCAGCTTTCTCGCGCGTTGATTTTTCAGAAGTGCAACATGGCGGACCACGACTTCACTTCTCTGAGCCAATGAAACGTCCAGGTCGTAGAGGTCAGTGGTCGCAACTCTTTAGGCTAATACAGGGACACTAGCATGGACCAGTGCCGTGTATAGAGAGAGTCTGGCCATCTCGGTTTCAGTTGGGTAGCAACATGGCGTATATTCCTTTGTTATGTAAGCTTGCAACAAAGGAATATGCGCCATGTTGTTACCCAACTGGAGCCGAGTTGGCCAGTCTCTATTTATATACGGCACTGGCATGGGCCCTTAAAGCATATTCAGGTCAAGATATAAATGTTTTCTTTCATTACTTTTTATTCATCGTATCAGAGTTATCCTTGATCGTTATATCGGTTCTATTATATCATACTATTCTACAAGTCCAATCACTTAGACCAGTGAAAACCAGTATAACCAGTTTAACTATTTGACCAACTACCAGTGGCAATAGCAACAAAGTTACTCTGGTATGTCTGCAATACTTTTTGTTTGTTTTTGTTTTAGTTTTCTCTTTTTTTTCTTTGGGGTAGAGGACTGTGAAGTTGTTTCTTCGAAAAAAATTATTTGTGAAAAGATATTATTGAAGTGTGTTACTTTGATCCCCATATCAGGGGGTCAGACAAGGTTGAGGTACTTTGGGTGTCCCTGCTTATGTATAGATAAGACTTAGTGTTTAATCCAAAAGGAAAGTAATGGATAATGTTAGAAACTGTTTTTCATGTAATTTTCTCACACTGAATGTAAGGGGAATAAAAGATAGAAGCAAACGGGGGAAAATGTTTAATTGGTTTAGGACAAAATCTGCAGATATAGTATATTTACAAGAAACATATAGTACACCTGATATAGAGCATAAATGACAATTCGAGTGGGGCGGAAAATGTATATTTAGTGATGGTACCAGCCACAGTAGAGGAGTTCTGGTGTTGATAAATAGTAAGTTAGACATTCAAATCAGTGACACTTGTGTAGACGTAAATGGTAGATATGTATTGATTAAATGTAGTATACAAGGAAAGAAGATGTTGCTTGGGAATGTTTATTTTCCCACTGGTAATAATGAAGGGGAGCAAATAAAATGTTTAAATGAATTAAGTCAATTGTTGCATAGGATCAATCCTGAAAGGAACCCAGTAATACTTGGAGGTGATTTTAATGTAATTAGAGACACGAACTTAGATTATTTTGGACAAGTTTCAAAGAAGCAATCAAAATTTAGTAGCATTTTGGAAGAGTTCATGGATAGTTTTAGATTAATAGATGCATGGAGAAATAAAAATAAAGATAAAAAGCAATATACATATAGACAAAGGAATTCATTTATGCAAAGCCGTCTAGATAATTGGATTATATCAGAGAATATAGAACAGATAACATCTAAATGCGACATTATTCCCTCCATAGCCCCTGACCGTTCAGCTGTTATAATTTGGTTCTGTATAATAGAATATCGTCAAAATTTCAAAACAAAAGAGCTTATTGGAAGTTTAATAATAGTTTATTAAATGATAGGGAATATGTTTTGAAGATGAGAGAAGAAATACAGACTTTAAAGAATAAACTGTCATGTGAGATAAAAGATAAAAGAGTTTTATGGGACTATATGAAAATGGAAATACGTAGGTTTACAAGTAAATTTTCAAAGAAAAGGGCAAAAGAAAGGAGGGAAAAAATCGAAAACTTAGAGAAAGAAATTGAAGACTTACAAGAGAATTTATTATCAATCAATAGTGCAAGTTATATTGTTATCTTTGAAAAATTGAAAGCGAAGAGACAACAACTAAGTGTATTATATGACTATATTAATGAAGGTATGAAAATACGCTCAAGATCCTTATGGTATGAATGTGGAGAGAAGAGTACAGCATTTTTTAAACAATTAATGGAATCAAATAGAAAGAAAAGTGTTATACAGAAATTAAATGTAAATGGAAAGATTACTTTTGATGAAAATGAAATTGTTAAGGGAATAAAATCATTTTACAGTCAGTTATATAACAAAATAGAACTTGTATAAGATGGAGGTTTAGATTTTTTCCCTAATAACCTGCCTAAGTTAAACGATGCTTTACGGGATTTAGGTGAAGAAAAGATTGTAGAAAGGGAGTGTATCGATATATTGAAAAATATGAAATTAAATAAATCACCTTGGAATGGTGGCTTAAGCGTAGAATTTTATCTTAAATTTTGGCCAGTAATTGGAGATCTAATTCTAGCATCTTTTAATGAAGCGTTTGAACAGGGGTAACTCTCTGCCTCTCAGAGGCAGGCAGTTATCACTTTGATACATAAAGAAGGCAAAGAGGTGTTGTGGATCAGTGGATAAGTCCCTGGACTGTGAACCACGAGGTCCGGGGTTCGAATGCCACCGCAGCACTAGCGTCCTTTGGCAAGACGTTGATCTACATTTGCCACTCTCCACCCAGGTGTTAAATGGGTACCCGGTAGGATGCGAAAGTTAATGTCGTTTGCTTAGCATGTGGCGCTTTACAGCGACTGGCTGGAATACTCCCCAGGGAGCGGATAAAGTGCACACATTGTGTGCGGGCATGTCAGAATCCAATGACCGGGGTAATAATATATCTGTGAAGCGCTTAGAAACACAACAATGTATTAGGCGCTATATAAAAGCGGAATATTATTATTATTATTATTATTATTATTATCCAGACTTTATTAAGAATTATAGACCAATCTCTCTGTTAAACGTGGATTATAAAATTATAGCAAAGATATTCTCAAAGAGATTACAAGAAATTATACCTGAAATAGTGTCTTCCGATCAACTGGGTTATGTTAAGAATAGAAATATTGGAGAAGCAATAAGAACAATAGATGATATGGTTTTTCATACTACTTTATATAAAGTAAATGCTTTTCTGATTGCCATAGATTTTGAAAAGGCATTTGATTCTGTTTCTCATCCCTTTTATATAGAGTCTTAAAATCTTTTGGCTTTGGACCATTATTTTGTAAATGGGTGAATATATTATATATAAATACTGAAAGCTGTGTTATGAATGGATATACATCAACAGGTTGAAAGAGGAGTTAGGCAAGGAGATCCTTTATCTCCATATTTATTGTATCCCCCGGCAGTATGCCGGAGGATACTTTGGATTCAGCAGCGTTTCGCCGCCGCCGCGTCACATTCTTGTGTGCGCTCTAGCGGTCACATTTCTCGACGAATTTCTTTCAGACTTCCTGTGGACGTGTATCTTGGTAAAATCTGGACCCCTATAAGTTTCTGGTGATGCTGCCCCCAGTGTTCCGTCTTTTATAGGGTAAAAGGCCATATTTTGGGGGATAGTTTGTGTGCGCTCTAGCGGTCACATTTCTCAACGGATTTTGTTCAAATTTTGTATGAAGGTGTCTCTTGGTAAAATCTGGAACCCTATAGATTTTGGTGATGCTGCCCCCAGTGTTCCGTCTTTTATAGGGTCAAAGGTCATATTTTGATAGATGTCTTGTGTGTACTCTTGTGTGCGCTCTGGCGGTCACATTTCTCAACGGATTTCGTTCAAATTTTGTATGAAGGTGTCTCTTGGTGAAATTTAAAAACCTATAGTGTTTGGTGATGCTGCCACCAGTGTTCCGTCTTTTATAGGGTCAAAGGTCATACTTCAGGGCATGGCGTGAGTGCACTCTGCAGGCCACATTTCTCAACGGATTTTGTTCAAATTTTGTATGGAGATGTATCTTGGTATAATCTACACATGTTTAATTTTTGGTGATGCTGCCCTCATTGTTCCATCCTTTATAGGGTCAAAGGTCATTTTTCCATTTCTTGCACTCTTACTTCTGCATTTCTCGACGGATTTCGTTCAAATTTTGCATGAAGGTGTCCCTTGGTGTAATCTAAAACCTGTACTTTTTGGTGATGCTGCCACCAGTGTCCCGTCTTTTATAGGGTCAAAGGTCATACTTCAAGGGATGGCGTGAGTTCACTCTGCAGGCCACATTTCTTGATGGATTTCTTTCAAATTTTGTATGGAGATGTATCTTGGTATAATCTACACATCTTTACTGTTTGGTGATGCTGCCCTCATTGTTCCGTCCTTTATAGGGTCAAAGCTCATTTGTCCCTTTTGTGCACTCTTCTGCATTTCTTGACGGATTTCATTCAAATTTTGTATGGAGATGTATCTTGGTATAATCTACACATATTTAATTTTTGGTGATGCTGCCCTCATTGTTCCGTCCTTTATAGGGTCAAAGGTCATTTTTCCATTTCTTGCACTCTTACTTCTGCATTTCTTGACGGATTTCGTTCAAATTTTGCATGAAGGTGTCTCTTGGTGTAATCTAAAAACCTATAGTGTTTGGTGATGCTACCACCAGTGTTCCGTCTTTTATAGGGTCAAAGGTCATACTTCAGGGCATGGCGTGAGTGCACTCTGCAGGCCACATTTCTCAACGGATTTTGTTCAAATTTTGTATGGAGATGTATCTTGGTATAATCTACACATTTGTCCCTTTTGTGCACTCTTCTGCATTTCTTGACGGATTTCGTTCAAATTTTGCATGAAGGTGTCTCTTGGTGTAATCTAAAAAACCTATAGTGTTTGGTGATGCTACCACCAGTGTTCCGTCTTTTATAGGGTCAAAGGTCATACTTCAGGGCATGGCGTGAGTGCACTCTACAGGCCACATTTCTCAACGGATTTTGTTCAAATTTTGCATGGAGATGTATCTTGGTATAATCTACACATCTTTACTGTTTGGTGATGCTGCCCTCATTGTTCCGTCCTTTATAGGGTCAAAGCTCATTTGTCCCTTTTGTGCACTCTTCTGCATTTCTTGACGGATTTCATTCAAATTTTGTATGGAGATGTATCTTGGTATAATCTACACATATTTAATTTTTGGTGATGCTGCCCTCATTGTTCCGTCCTTTATAGGGTCAAAGGTCATACTTCAAGGGATGGCGTGAGTTCACTCTGCAGGCCACATTTCTTGATGGATTTCTTTCAAATTTTGTATGGAGATGTATCTTGGTATAATCTACACATCTTTACTGTTTGGTGATTCTGCCCTCATTGTTCCGTACTTTATAGGGTCAAAGGTCATTTTTCCATTTCTTGCACTCTTACTTCTGCATTTCTTGACGGATTTCGTTCAAATTTTGCATGAAGGTGTCTCTTGGTGTAATCTAAAAACCTATAGTGTTTGGTGATGCTACCACCAGTGTTCC
Source organism: Heliocidaris erythrogramma (assembly GCA_025617745.1). Classification (NCBI taxonomy): domain Eukaryota; kingdom Metazoa; phylum Echinodermata; class Echinoidea; order Camarodonta; family Echinometridae; genus Heliocidaris; species Heliocidaris erythrogramma. The sequence continues at coordinate 32,223,076 of CM046868.1, forward strand.
GTCTTTTATAGGGTCAAAGGTCATACTTCAGGGCATGGCGTGAGTGCACTCTACAGGCCACATTTCTCAACGGATTTTGTTCAAATTTTGTATGGAGATGTATCTTGGTATAATCTACACATCTTTACTGTTTGGTGATGCTGCCCTCATTGTTCCGTCCTTTATAGGGTCAAAGCTCATTTGTCCCTTTTGTGCACTCTTCTGCATTTCTTGACGGATTTCATTCAAATTTTGTATGGAGATGTATCTTGGTATAATCTACACATATTTAATTTTTGGTGATGCTGCCCTCATTGTTCCGTCCTTTATAGGGTCAAAGGTAATTTTTCCATTTCTTGCACTCTTACTTCTGCATTTCTTGACGGATTTCGTTCAAATTTTGCATGAAGGTGTCTCTTGGTGTAATCTAAAAACCTATAGTTTTTGGTGATGCTGCCACCAGTGTTCCGTCTTTTATAGGGTCAAAGGTCATACTTCAGGGCATGGCGTGAGTGCACTCTGCAGGCCACATTTCTTGATGTATTTCTTTCAAATTTTGTATGGAGATGTATCTTGGTATATCTCTCAACACCTTTCTTTCAAATTTTATATGAAGATGTGTCTTAGTGAAACCTACTGTACACATCTAAATTGTTTGCTGATGCTACCCCCACTGTACCACTTTCTATACAGTCAAATGTCATATTCAGGTTGTTGTTAGGGTCAAATGTCACATTTTCGTTGCATGCATTCTGGAGGACACATTTGTTAACTCTTTTCTTTCAGATTTTGTATGTAGGTCCATAGATTACACCTCTACAGTTTTTGGTGATGCTGCCTCTAGTGTTCCGTCTTTCATAGGATCAAAGGTCATATTTTAGTGGATGGCTTATGTGCGCTCTGAGGTCATACATGTATTTCTTCCGAATTTTCTATAAAAATGCATTATACTCTAATCTGCACAAATCGTTTTGGTAATGCTGCTCCTAGTGTTGACAATATTCCGGGCCACTGGCGGCAATTTCTACACCATCCTTTTGTTTGAGGGAGGGGATGGGGGAGGGTCTTTGTCCCTCCTTCAAATCGCTGCCAGTGCCGGGGGATACATTTCGCATTGCGCGGCACCAGCAATGCACATTTCTAGTTTATTTTATGCATTGAAATTGTAGCTCATATGATTAGAAATAATAACTCGGTAAAAGGAATTTGTTTTGGAAATGTAGAAATGAAGCAAGTGTTGTATGCAGATGACATAACACTCTTCATAACACTCTTCATAACACTCTTACAAACTTTTATAAAATATCAGGATTAAAGTTAAACAAGGACAAGACATATATTGTGCCTTTGGGTCCGCAGGTGTCTAAGCATACTTTTCCATTTGGGAAGCTAGTAGATGTTGTCAAAATATTAGGCATTTATTTTTCAGTTCATGCAGATATCAAGGAGAAAATGAATTTTAAGGAAATATTGAGCAAAATTAAAAAAACTATTGACGTGGTGGAAGCAGCGTGATTTAACTTTAATGGGAAAAATTCAATTAATGAAAATATATGGATATTCTAAATTGATATATGCAACATCACTTATGCCAGTTCCAGAGTGGGTATTAAAGGAAATTGAAGAAATATGCTTTGTGGAGAGGTAAAGATAAAATTTGTAAAAGTAAACAAAATTTATACTATAACCCCTCATGAGTGGAAAAATAATGTTCAACCTTTAAGGAAGTCCATTCACTGCGGCCTTAGTTTAGAATTTGTGTTTTCAAAGAAAAATTTTAAATTTGAAGAAATAACTTCAAATATGGTTTATAAGAGTCAAATTAAAAAGAATGTAGAAACAAATACAGCATTTTCCAATTTAATGTCTCTTTATAATATTTCACAACGAGAAGTAGAAAAGATATTTGTTCAACCAAGGATGTGTACTTTAAACAGTAAACTGAGAGAATTCCAATTCAAATTGTTGCATAAGTTTATTTATACAAACCATCATTTATATAGATTTAAATTTCGTGAAAATGGATTGTGCTCGTATTGCAAACATTTTGAAGAAACTTATCAACATGTTTTCTTTGAATGTAATAAGATAAAGGATGTTTGGGGAAAATGTGCTGACAAGCTTAATCTACCAATTTTGAAGAAGTTATCCTGGAAAGAAATTCACATTGGAATAACTGACAACACTATAGAAACAAGGCAATTACTGAACCATATCCTGATTTTAATTAAATTTATGATTTTTCACAGTAGAGAGAAAGGAGATCCACCTAACGCAAAAGAAATTATAGATAAATTAATTGAAAATAGAAATGAAGAGAAAAAACTTGCAATGGAAAGGTATACTCTTTCAATTCATTTAAAGAAATGGGAAGCCTTGGAAGACTGTCAATGATTTTTTTTATGGAGGGCCGGGGTGTTGGCGTCGTATTCGCTCGTCGTCTGGGCTGCTGGTTCCAAACAACAGTGCCCGTGCTTGAAGTTCGCCGCGGAACATTCAAGCGGCGGGCTGGAGTGGAGCAAATTCTTTTACACATGACTCTTACCGCGCCATTGTTTAGCTTAAAAATTGTTTGGAGCCAGCGGCCTAGGCGGCTGGGCGGGTGTGGCGTCGCGCTTCGGTGCTCCATCTGTCTTTAGTTTGTCTCAGTGATAAATGAGAGACAGGGAGGCATAGCTTCTGGACCCTCTGTCCTACCCCCTTCTTTTCTTTTCTCCTTTTCCCTTTATGTTTGTTTATGTATCTGTGCTGTTGGTGTGGCTGTTCCTCTTTCCTTATTTGTTTTATCTGTTCGTTTGCTGTATTTTTTGTGTGTGTGTTGTGGTGGGATGGAGGACGGGTGATAGTGTCTCTTACCTTTTTTTTTCTTTCTTTTTTCTATTTCTTCCTATCATGTTTTTATTTTATTTTTCCTATTTTAATTTAATTCTTTCTCTTTGAAGGAAATTGTTATATGACCCAACAATATATAATTTTGTTTTAAAAAATGTTAAGGTCATTTCATACGAAATATAAAACTTTATTTACGATTTGTTTATTGAAAATACATTTCACTTGTCTTTTTTCCTTTTTTTTAGGTAATGAAATGAAATGTGTAACTTAAATATATATTTTTTACATGCAAGGTTCTGTATTGTTTTGAAATGTGAAAATTCAGTTAGTAATATTTATGTGAAGATTATTTATATTTTATGAAATGTTTCTTATGTTTGAAATGTATATTGTACTGTATGAAATGTTTGTTATATTGTATGAAATGTTTCAAATTATGTTCAATTTTCTTAGAGAGAGAATAATAAAAACTTCTGAAAACAAAAAAATGATATCTGTATAAAAGAAATGGATTATACATGTTTTGTTTGTACTGAAACGGAAAATGAAATAAATCAAATCAAGTGTGGAAATATCAATAAAATAATTCACTTAATCATTCAGTTATCTTATGTTTATTATATGTAATTACTGTACTTCATTTTTTTAAATATAGTTTTTTCCATTTATGTAAACATTAACCGTAATTTTGTTTGATATTATGTTACATCAACTTGTATAATTATATTGCATGTTTGTTCGTTATGTTAAACACCGAAATGTGGAAAATAAAGAAACTTTGAAACCTATAATAGCCCGTGCGGATAATCAGTGGACGTAAATATGTAAAATCCTAATGCGTAAGGTACAAGTTCGCCAGAGGGTTACGTCTCTAGCCCGAATATCTTACTATTTAGCTTTCTTCTTAAAATATTCTAAAATGTTTTCTATATTATTCTAAGACAAATAAGACCACCTCAATATCTTGAGGTGATGGTTGCCCGAATATGTGATTGGGAGCTGCAGCTCCCTATAGTCCCCTTCCCCTCCCAGCCTCGTCAGAGATTCTTTCTCTCTCTCTCTCTCTCTCTCCCTCTCTCTCATTTTGGTCTGATCAAATATTGGATGTATCCAGTAACGTATGGGACAAAAAAATGGACCTACCCTGATAATAATGGCAAAACCTGTACTCATGTTTGTCATATACCAAAGGAGATTGTAAAAATAAAGGAATTGAGAAACGGGGTGGCATGAAATATAAGCACACCGTCATTAGCATATAGGCAACTTCTGATCTCGAAACTTTTAGTTTGGAAAATTTCAGGTATGCGGCAGATGCTACACTGTTGATAGAATTGAACAAAAGAAAATCGATTTGTTATCCTTGCAAATGCGTCATAACGTGCGATTGTGGATGAAATATTGCAGCCATGGAAAAAAATTATTAGACCAAGAATGGTTACTGAAAGTGTTATATTTGTGGTAAGGAGGAAATAAAATATCATAAGAGCAAGGTATATAATTGCTGGAATTTGGTATTCATTCAATGAAATACAAAGACAAATCATTTTTTTAAATTTTGTGTGCATATTATAGTACCCTTATTACAGAAGCTTGGTCTAATATTTATTTCCGGGGCTGTATATATTGGGTTGATAGGATACTAATTTTGTGAGTATACACGCAGCCTAAGAATGGTATGACAAAATAGTTCTTTTATACAATAGGCCTATTCTGTATTAACAAATTGGAATTTTTACCTCATTTAATTAGTCAAGAAATTGCTGGCTTCAGATATTTAAGTATCTTTGACTGTATAATTTTCAATTAGTGCAAGTTACATTGACTTAAATAATACTAGTGAAGTAGGCCGTTATGATTTACTCAAGACAGCCGCTTATATATGCAGATTGAACAATGGCACTTGACACTTTCCATCAATTAAATACTACTTGATCAGTTTTACCTCTTTATACCTTTTATGGTTATTGATAGGATTTGTGGTCATGATGACATTGTATTGGATCATGGACAGGCTCATTGTCTGCAATATATTCATTTTAAAAGGCATAGTATCCCTCCCCAATATCTCTCTCTCTCTCTCTCTCTCTCTCTCTCCCTCCCTCCCTCTGTCCATCCCTCCCTCTCCCCCTCTCTCTCTCTCTCTCTCTCTCCCCTCACTTTCTTTAATTCTCTCCCCTCTTAAATCAAAAGGAAACTTACTCCACATACTAATTTCTTTCATAAGGTTCCTGATCAGTTGACCATCCCTGGACATCGTTTGTTTTTAATAGAATTTATTAGTAAACGAAGAAGCTTGACTGGGGAGGAATTTTTAATTTGTAAACAAATCTTGGGTATTTGATTCTAGTTCGTCGTGACTTGGCCGTGAACCAGAATAGCCTGGTGGTTAAGTCGCTGCCCGGCAAGCAGTAGATGACAGGTTCGAATCCCGCTGGTTCCAATTTTTTCTGACTTGTGTTTTTCATTACAGATCGAGCATACGATCTTTAAAGCAAGGCTGACACTTGCACGACTTTTGGCCACGATTTTGTCGTGGCGAGTCGTGCCATTTTGGGGCACGAACTGGAAGGCTCCCGCACTGTTCACGACTAGCTCACGCATAGTTCACGATGAGTTCACGATGAGTTCACGAATGCGTGCCCATCAGTGTCCACATTGACACGAACTGGCACGACGAGTTCACGCATAGTTTGCGCATAGTTTGGAATAGTTTACGCACTTCCCGCATTGGCACGACGAGTTTGCGCAAATCCTGCTGTGTCTCCGGGATAACATCGACACGTGATATGGATGACTGGGGGGAATGATCTCTCTCAGCGGTCTCTGCCTCTGGCCTGTCGGCTTCTGGCCTTCTCTGCTTTGCTCTTCCTCGTGTCTGCTTTGTTTTAGGCATGTTGTCTCTGTGATATAAGTTGTCTCTTCGCTGGCGATCTCTGGAATGGCGAGCAGTGTCCAGGAAGCCCTATATATACCCCCGCACCGACGCGAGCGCCACTGTCGCGCAGTAGTTGTGAACTGTTCGTGAACTGCTCGTGCCATGCGCAAACTGTTCGTGAAGTGCGTAAAATAGTCGTGAACTGCTCGTGCCATCAATGCGTGAAGTACACGTGACCGTGACAGTGGGAAGGCACGGCCACGCTGCGACGCGACGCGCACCAATTCGTGAACATGTCGTGAACTACTCGTGAACTCGACGTGAGCTGTTCGTGAACTATTCGTGGCAGTTCGTGACAGTCGTGGCATGGCGCGCACTGCCACGCACTGCCACGCATCCTCCCGCATCGTCCCGACGAGTTCACGACGAGTTCACGAACAATTTGCGCATAGTTCACAACCCGGTCGCGAAATTTTGTCGTGACCAAAATTTTGAACATTTCAAAATTCTCGTCCCGACATGGCACGCAGTCACGACGGGTTTACGCACACTTCACGCCAGTTTACGACTAGTTTGCGCACTGGCACAAGTGCACTTGTCAGCCTTGCTTAACACTGGGAGTAATATGCCGAAAGATTTGTTTACAAATTAAAAATTCCTCCCCAGTCAAGCTTCTTCGTTTACTAACCATTGTCTACGGCGGACCGTTTGAATATTAATGAATCAGAAAGAAGAGGATCTTGGGTATTTGATTCTAGTTCGTCGTGACTTGGCCGTGAACCAGAATAGCCTGGTGGTTAAGTCGCTGCCCGGCAAGCAGTAGATGACAGGTTCGAATCCCGCTGGTTCCAATTTTTTCTGACTTGTGTTTTTCATTACAGATCGAGCATACGATCTTTAACACTGGGAGTAATATGCCGAAAGATTTGTTTACAAATTAAAAATTCCTCCCCAGTCAAGCTTCTTGTGTTTTTCATTACAGATCGAGCATACGATCTTTAACACTGGGAGTAATATGCCGAAAGATTTGTTTACAAATTAGTAATATTATTCTTTGATCAAATATATCTATATATCTTATAACATAGTTATTTAAATGATTATACTGTATGCTGAGCATGTGAACGTAAAAAAAATCATATTCATTAGTTTGAGAAGCAACTTCACTGATGTAGGGCTGGGTATGTAGTCTTGAGTTTTTACTTATACTATATATAATTATGTCCAAACTTGAAAGCCAACAAATTTATTTCAAATGTTTATATTTTTTCCCCTGAACCTCTGCTTCTCGACTTTTGGCCTACACAATCATTTGTCACTAGCAGCGAAATGTACATTATTTGCAATAGAAATGCAAATAAATACATGTCGCTATACCAGGCATTAGTATATTCCTCCCTTTTTTATCAATACGCCAATGAATGATCTCAAAAAGGGTTTTGAATGTTTTTGTTTATATGCTACAATGCCTCCAAAGTATTGCGTTTATATGCTGACCTGCAATTTTTTTTACAGTATTTAAATGTAAAAAAATAGTATGATAAGATACTCAAGAGATGAAACGTTATCATAAAACTTGATGGTTCGCCATGACACTTACCGATGAAACACACAAAGATGAACGCCTTTATCCCTTTAGCCATGCCGACAATGTCAAACTCGAAGTGCGATAATTATGCTTGTAGTAAATAGAAATATGCAACCACTAGCTTCGATCACTTGATCAGGGCCCCATTTCATAAAATTTGTCATTGATAACAATTGCAACAGATCTAATGCCAAAATTGCTTTCAGCCAATCATATGCTGTGATTTCAGTAGCGTGACTCGTTATTGATAACAAGTTTCACGAAACGTAAAATTCTAATAATCCATTGTCTACCATTGATGAGCATGACAGGAGCAACCGATGACGTCTCAAAATGGTTATTCTAATTTCAGGTTTTATGATTACTTACGATTTTACTGTCGCGCCTTCATATGTAATCTTTCGGACAAAGGGCATAGACTAGACATGCTAGAGTGGATATACCTTGGCAATTATCCACTAACTCATGTTCATGAAAAGCCACCTCCGGCTCCCCCCTCCCCCCGCCCCCACTATAGAAAAAGTATCAAATGGTGGCCTGTTCCCACTGTCGGAGCCCATAATCTTGTAAAGTGTTTACGGTTTTTTTTTTTTGTCAATCATTTCACCTTCACCTTCACCTTCACCTTCTTTTCCCACACAGAATTAGAGATCAACTATATGTAACCGGGGGGGGGGGGGTACTTTTGTGAAAAGGTGCAAAATCCAGACTTGACAAGCATTGTCTGCATTGGTACGTATTTGATCTGGCTGGTATCAGCAAAGTTGAGAGTCACGAAAAGGCTTAGTAAGGTTCATATTTTGATCAATGATAGACATTTCATGAAAGAAGTGGTTTTGTTCTGTAAGCATATTAATTAACTACTTTGTTGAGTGTTCTGAATTATCAATTTTGGCGAGTTTTTAATTCAAGCTGGCTTTCTCAGGCAACCATAAAGTTCGTGTGATGTGTCAAGACATACAGAAAACAATGCATACTCTTTATAAATTGCCTTTTAGAAATCAGAATATGACAATTTCTAAGCCTTTTCAAGACTCCCGTCTTTCCTGACACCAGCCAGAACCAGTACAAATTTTTGTCAACTATATGGATTTTGCACAATGTCACAATAATGGTTTTTGTTCTCTCAAGCGAAAATATCGTTCATTGTTTTTGTGTTATTTGATAGGAGACACTCTAAGCTATCCAAAGGTATGATAATTTCATGAACGTATTATGAACTGTTCATTTGGGGAGCCTTTTTCCAACTGTCAACTTTTAACGGTTCTCAAATTTGTAAATACCAGCCAGAACAAAATATCAATTCTTGTCAAGTCTGGATTTTGCACCCTTTCACAAAAGTGGCCTTTGCTCAGTCGAGATGAAAATATCGCCAGATTTTTTGGTGTCATTTGGTAGAAGATACCCAAGCTAGCCACAAGTATAACATGTCCAACAAATACTTATTTATATTTATTTGGGGAGACTTTTTTTTTGGGGGGGGGCGCACTGCATGTGGAGCATGGAAAATCTCTTTCATTGCTTTTGCTAGGCGGCTTCCGCTAGTTAGAGGCAGAGCTTATCTGTACATATGGGTCTGATCCAAAAGTAGTCAACATAAACCCTAAATTTTAAATTTAAGATTTGTGTTTGCCCTTGTATATCACATAAAAGCTGAGAATATGTAGTTTATGAAAATGTACATGTCTCTTCATGAATGCGTTCCGGTTTTTTTTAATAACCTTTAAAATGGAAAAGAGCGCACTCATAGCGCGACGGGACGGAATTACTAGAAAAAGCAATTAAATAAAAAGTGCAAGGGCATTTGAAAAATAAATTTTGGAGTTGGAATACTATATGCAATATTATTCAATGCCCATTGCCAGTTCTGGCAATATTAAGTTATAATTGGGTTAAAATTTGAACTTTTTGGTGCAAAATTGTATTTTTTATTTTTTTGTAAGATAAAGTGGAGTTTATAGACTGAGGTCTTATTAAGTATCAATGAACTATCGTACCATCACTTCTGTACCGTTAAAATTGATTCCCTTATATTTCGAGAAGAATTGTGATGTGTTTCTTTTTTTTCCGTCCCGTCGCATTTATTTTAGGCGCGACGGGACGGAATTTTGCATGGAAAGTACAGTCCCATGTATGTCATTTGATGTAAGTATACTTTTTTATCCAGAGCAAGTTTTTATTTATTTAATTTGAATAAACAATTTAGTTCTACCACATTTTTTTAGAGAAAAGAACTATTTTCATGATATCAGAAAATTTCTTTTCAAAATCCCCATTTCTTTTGTACATGGTGCAAAAGTGTCCATCCTCTCGAGTGATTTTATCTCTTTAATATGAATTAACAATAAAGCTTGCCACTTCCCTGTACCTTAACATTTTAGTTCTACTATAGTTTAAAAGAAAAAAAAGTAAAGTTGGACAATTAAAAAAAAAAAAAAATTAAATCCCCATTCATTTGTACATGGTACAAAAGTTCCCGTCCCGTCGCATTCCGTCCTGTCGCGCGACACCCATTCATCAATTTTCAGATTTAAAAAAATTGATTGGGCCAAAATTTTAGCTTCATGGTTGAATGTCATGTGCTCTTTCATACTAACCAAAAAGGTAAGCACTATATCGGCACCAATCCTGCAGCTGAGCTCATGAATATTCATATCGCGTCAAATTGCTCATAATACGGTTTATTCCGTCAAAACTAGTCGGCATGAATATTAATGGAACGGAATTACGATCAGTCTTGTGTTTGCAGTGGAATTATTCTTCAGTGTAAACTTATTATATAATTAAAGGTATGCAGCAGGTAGCATTTCTTATTTTCTTGTGAGGAGAATAAATCCTATTGAATTCCGTCCGTGTCGCGTCGACAGGACTTTTGGCTCAGACCCACATAATGTATCAATTACTAGTAAGCTCCGGCTAGAGGGTTATTGCGCCACCAGTAGTTATAAACATTATAGATTTCTTCCCTCAGCTTAGAAAGAAGAAGAAGGCTGCGAGGGCCCTCTGATCTTTTCCCATCTTATCAGAATCCCTGGACTCCCCGATCTCTTTGGCTGGTTACATTGCATTCGAAATATAGAGGAACTTTGTTGGATGAATTCTGGATTCAATTTATTCTTCAATAAAATGAGCAATCCGTACTACATCTGGATTGAAAAATGACGGAAGGAGCAAAAGGTATGTAACAGTCCCATGAATTGAAGAAGGTGTAGCTAATGCTGGGGATCTGAAATCGAAGCCTGGTGGAGAATGGATGATGCGTACATCATGCATGTCATGCGTGGATCGTGGATGAATGGATGGATGGGTGGATGAATGGATGAATGGATGGATGAATGGATGAATGGATGGATGGAGGGGTGGAGGGATGGATTGGCATAATCATGTATCTAGTTGATAGATGGATTGGTGAATGTGTTGAATGAATGAATGAATGAATGAATGGATGGATGGATGGATGGATGGATGGGTAGAGCCTAGAGGAATCATGAATGGATGATTGATGCTGGATGAAGCCTTTGTAGGTAACATATGACGTGGACTCTCTCCCAAATATGGATGGATGGATAGATGGATGATTTGATGCATGATTATTAAGGAATGCAAGGATGGAGCTATTGTTTGGTGAAAATTATTGGGAGAATAAGTGGAAGAAAAAAAAGATTGATGAATGGATTAATGAATTTAAGTCATTTAAGATAAATTTTCTTCTTCTTCTTCTTCTTCTTCTTCTTCTTCTTCTTCTTCTTCTTCTTCTTCTTCTTCTTCTTCTTCTTCTTCTTCTTCTTCTTCTTCTTCTTCTTCTTCTTCTTCTTCTTCTTCTTCTTCTTCTTCTTCTTCTTCTTCTTCTTCTTCCTTTTATTAGGGGACTCAAAATTTTATCAGAAATAGCACTGAGTAAATGATAGAGAATTGTATGCCAGTATGGCCAGAGCAGATTCCATATCAAAATTGATTAAAATATTTGAAATCAATGTTTAAGCAGATATTTACAAATTTGGTGAATTAATAACAATTCACATGTACATGTATCCTATTCAATCAATGTTTTAATAACTCAAATTCTTATGTACATTTATTCTTCTCAGTGATACATTTACTAGTACATGTATGAACTTGAACTATATACGAATGCTTCAAATGATGTAGGATATCTTCAGGATATCTTTTATTTTGATGTGAAGTCGAACTTCACTCATTCTTTTCCATAGGGATACATACTATATTAGGCTAGAGTGCGCACTCGCAATTGGCGCGTACGCAAAGGCTCTGTGATTGCATGGAGCATGGTCCGCCATTATTATGTCGAGCAGCAGTACAGTAGGACTGCACTGCGCTTATACGTGGGGAATCCCCACTCCGTCTCCCCACATAACAATGCCTATAACACTATACATGTATCCATCCGTCAAGCATGCCACTCGTCCATTAACTTATCAAATCATATTCTTTCAGGTCTTCAGCACATTTTTTGTTTATTTCATAAATTTTCTTAATTAAATATAGTCTTTTGCCCTTTCACAAAATCAAGTCACATACCTTATCTTGATTTATTTCTAAAAATTCACATAAAATGAACATAAAAAAAATTAAATACGTGTATTTCAATCATAAAATTAAATACTTTATCTAATGGTACATGTATATTTACACATTAATCTCCTCACAAGATATTAAAAGCAGTGGCTAACTTTGTGAGCAGCCGATTTAAAAAATTCTCAAACTAAGATGAAACACTTGCAGGAGTACTTGTATTTGTACTCAAAAACCCTGAAACCAACCATAATTAGGAATGAAAAACTGTTAGATGTCTAGTCTGTGCAACCGACAGTTATATATTTTTCGAACATTGGTTCACATTTCTAATACAGTCAAACCTGCTTTAACGACCACCTGTATAGAAAGACCACCTGTCTATAAAGACCACAATTTTTGTTCCCCCTGAAAAGTGTTTCTCATTGACATGTGTATTAAACGAACCTGTACATAAAGACCACCTGCACATAAAGACCTCTTTTCTTGTCTCCCTTGAGTGGTCTTTATAGACAGGTTTCACTGTATTTAAAAATACTTTCTGTGGATATTATACTTTGAAACTTTCAGACTGGTATTTTTACACTATAACCCTTATGTTTCAAGAACATTTTCAAGTAGCAAAATTAGTTTTTTATTTTAATTATAATGTTAACCAATGCCTTTAAAAGATTCTCTATACCACAGACACAGCCTTTTCACATCTTAATATGGCTATAGGAAAATTCATGACACACAATAAAAAATAATTTATACGGTACTCATTTAAATATTAGTCAATTAACATGTGATCTAAATATAAATTTATTGATCTTACAAAAATAAACCACTGTTTCTTTTTTTCCATAAATAAGTTCATTTCAAACAAATCAATTGTTAATTCACACAGTTTTGTCCATCATAGGTTGTTTTGAATAAAAGAGCAGATGATTTACATAACAGTTGTACGTTAAATTTCTGTTTTAACGTATCATGGACAAGCTCCATCCTGGGTTACAGGCACAGTTTAAGAACATGTGGAATCAACAATAGACCATGCTATCTGCTACACTTTGCAGCACACACTATACACACGTGCAAAACCTTTGCCCGACATAATAATGGCGGCCGCGCTCCACGCTATCACAACGATTTGGCCGAGTGCGCACTCTAGCCTAATATACGGTAGTATGTATCTCTATGTACTTTTCTAACCTTGTTTACAATCATTTGTAGACTCCAAAATTAAAATTGTACTTCTAAGTCGATCTGCAGTGTCATTTTTGCTTGAAAGTAGCTCATTTCATTTTTTATATTTACTGGATGTATTGTAGCAGAGAAAATAGGGAAGAATAATTTTTTTTATGGGAGGGGGGGGGGGGGAATCCCAGAAAATGTTACAGAGAGTTCAGTTTAAATGATGGTAGCTTGGAGAAGGCATGAATGAAATATAGAACTTTATCTGCTGTTTACATAGCAATCGATTAGTAATCCCCTTTGGCCATTCTTGAGTTAATTATTATGTATTCTTTGATTGTTGCAATCATTGACTTACTACAAGAGGATCCATTCTTGCAATATAGAAAGCGATGCAGACATTGTGAAATTGTTGATAAATTGTTATTGTTGATAATGATAATGATATTATTATTATCATTAATATTATTATTATAACTCTAACTGCGACTTAAGGCGAAACCTTTTATCTTATCCTATTGTTAGGATTCGCCCTAACCCACGTTCGTTTCGCCCTAACGTCGAATTTCTATTGTGACGGAATAAACCTATTGTTAGGTTTCACCTTAAGTCGCAGATAGGTAAATTATTATTATTATTATTATTATTATTATACTTATAATTATTATCATTATACTTATTATTATTATCATTGATTACTAATTGTTATAATAAGTATTAATTCAATTATTAATTATTATTATCATTATTGTTTTTGATGTTATTGCTGTTGTTGCAACTTATTACAATGTAATGCAATGTAAAAAAGTGTCTCAAGATATGGAGACGCCTATTGTGTTTGGTGTGGTGGAGTTGACATTGTTGCCATGGTAACCATATTTTTAAAAAGAAATGGTAAAGATTTTCTTGTGAGCGCTCTACCGGCTGCAGTTTTTGTCGGATCACCTTCAAATTTCGCATGGAGCTGCATTATGGTAAGATGAAGACGCCTATTGTTTTTGGTGTGGGTGGAGTCATCATTGCCATGGTAACCATATTTTTTTAAAGAAATAGTAAAGAATTTCTTGTGAGCGCTCTACCAGCTGCAGTTTTTGTTGGATCACCTTCAATTTCAAAACAACTGAAAAATGACAAAAGTACAAAAAGTTCAAATTTGTCAGCAGTGATACCCGAGGTCCCGAATTGCCACTTTATCCATTTCAGTCACAGCATTGATTCAAATGGGGGATGGGTGACGGGTTCGGGGGATACATGTACTCGGACTGGTCCCCCCCCCCCTCCGAGTGCTCTAGTTGTCAATGAATTGGATTCTAATACTGTATATCACTGCACATACATGTATTACATGTACATGTAGGTTAACTTAAAGGACAAGTAACCCCACGTGATATTCTAGATGCACCTATTGTCTGCTACGTCTTTCCATGGAGGCTGCCATTTTGTGCATGACACGGATCATTAGGTACCATATGCATTGATAATAGCCTACCTTTACAACAGATACGTCGCTTTGTTCTGATTGTATTACGATTGTTATTGGCCATGGGCCTAGATAATTGACGACCCATGAGTTCTAATAGCCATCCTGTAAAGCAGATTCCTCGCTTTGTTTTGGTATTGTTACGATTGTCTCCGTCCTTGACGTCAATTCTCCGTCCTTGACGTATATTTTTTATGAAGTATATTTTTTATGAACAAATTAAGACCTTTTAAAAAATATATAAAACTAAACTTACATTTCAGAATATGTGACTTTATCTAATATATATTTGTCCTCTAAAAATCAATTACAAGTTAACGATGAAGGAAATTTTACTTGGATGAAAAATATGTTCGTGTACACATAAAGTAATGGCAGCCCCCTTATTATTGCTAGCAGACGATAACTTGGCTGGAAAATAGTGATTTATATCTATATCCTGTGTTTTTACATGAAATTGCATGTATCAAATAAGAGGCATATACTACACCATTCAAAATAAGCTAATTCATACGCTGAGGTTAATTTCCCTTTAAGGTAAATGTAGCCTTTGCAAAGTATACCTGTAGTATACAATTTTCACCCCCCCCCCCCCCTATACACTATACCAAGTTTAGTAATATGGTGTTGCAATTTTTTTGCCGAAAACGAAAGAGGAACTTTCAAGAGGAAGTAAACTAGTTAATGCCCTTGGTTGACTTACAATGTACATGTACACATGTATATAAATGCATTGCACCTGTCGTATTCAACCGACATGTACATGAAGTGTGTAACACAAAAAGAGTTTAAACCACATCCTGTGTCATTCCAGTAGAAGGCTAGCCAGGAAACACTGGCCCCTATACGTGTACATGTATGTTTGACCGTTAGTGTCTTTGCATACAAATGATTATATCCATATTCAATTTAAGTCATTCCCCCTATTTAAGTCGCTTGAAGATGTGAATGTTCATAGGTGTACATCTGAATTCTGTACTCGTATTATAAAGTTGACATTCGTAAAAATTTAGCAGTTTGAGTGTATCACATGTTTCCACAAAGCCCAGATTCATCTTACACTGTAATTACATTTTTTATGCAGAAATTAAATGTTTGTAGTTGCTGATATTTTAAAAATCATAAATTAAACCAACAAATCTAGAATATCATTACATGTAATGCAAGAAATTAAAGTATCATTACTCCTACCTGAATGTCTCTTTTTTAATGATTTGAATAAACAGACACCCAAATAATATTTTGGTTTATCATTTTGTACTCTCCTGTCAAACTTCAAATGATAATGTAATTTTGTGCCTCTCTAATTGCAAGTAGATTTTTAATCAACCGATCATGGCACTGGACACAGCAGGATCTTGGAGGCACTTGAGGGATGCAGGTGGGGGGGGGGGGAGAAAGTTTGTCAATCTTTAATGCAATTATTCTGTTTTAGCCATTTACAAAGACTAAAGGCATGCATGAATTTCAAAAGTACATTACATCTGCACATGTATTTGAAAAATTACAGAGGCACATAAGAAAGCTCAGCCTGTTTAGATAACGAGAGCAAAGATGAAGGTCTCACCAGTGACAGCATACAGAGTAACATTGAAATCATGTATTTGTATTATATTTAATCTTTGGCCTTACAATCATGATTACATGTATTACTATCTTGAGATGAAATGATGTTTGGAAGATAGAATGTCACAGATTAAAAATCAATTAAAATGAAAGTCATGAAAATCGTAAATAGACCTTAAAATATTTCTTTTGGGTGATATAAAAAAACCCAGCAATTTTGGAACTTTAAAACTTGGTACAAATACATTTAGGTCTGGACATCACTGTATTGACTGTACATACATTGTATGCATAGGAATTTAATTTTTGAGGTATGTAATTCATATCTAGGTCAGGGGTCACTTGATTGAAATCTTAATTTGTACCATGAATGTTTACCCCTTTAATATTTTATTTGATCTTTTGAACAGTCACATATACAGTGTAGCAAATGAAGTGAGTTATTGAAAATTATGATAACCTGAACGTGAGTATATATTATAGTGGAAAAAAAGTAATGGACAATCAAGGCTTATTTGAGGAAAAAAAACACACCATTCTGAAGTTAATCATGGTGCTCAATTACATTTAAAAAAAATTAAAGGGCAATCCAACCTTGGTAATAAAGATGATTTGTGTGAAAGCAGAAAAAAAAAAAATCAGGACGGTGAAAGGTTGAAAGAAATCGGACAAGGACTAAGAAAGTTATGGATGTTTGAAAAATGAGATCACTACATCTATGCGAATCTCAAATTGGCAATTTGGTGAGTCGATTGTGACATTTTTTGTGGACAACTCTCCCGTTTGTCGCACACAAAAATATCATTAATTTTTGGTTTTCTTCGAGGCGCTTTTACCCTTAGGGCAGTACTCAAAATATATTGGAGATAGCATATATATTGTTATACTGGTCCTCATTAAAAACCAAATCCTTCTCTAATAATTGTATCCCCCGGCAGTATGCCGGAGGATACTTTGGATTCAGCAGCGTTTCGCCGCCGCCGCCGCCGCCGCCGCCGCCGCCGCCGCCGCGTCACATTCTTGTGTGCGCTCTAGCGGTCACATTTCTTGACAAATTTTTTTCAAACTTCCTGTGGACGTGTATCTTGGTAAAATCTGGACCCCTATAGTTTCTGGTGATGCTGCCCCCAGTGTTCCGTCTTTTATAGGTAAAAGGCCATATTTTTTTGGATAGTTTGTGTGCGCTCTAGCGGTCACATTTCTCAACGGATTTTGTTCAAATTTTGTATGGAGGTGTCTCTTGGTAAAATCTGGAACCCTATAGATTTTGGTGATGCTGCCCCCAGTGTTCCGTCTTTTATAGGGTCAAAGGTCATATTTTGATAGATGTCTTGTGTGTACTCTTGTGTGCGCTCTGGCGGTCACATTTCTCAACGGATTTCGTTCAAATTTTGCATGAAGGTGTCTCTTGGTGTAATTTAAAAACCTATAGTGTTTGGTGATGCTGCCACCAGTGTTCCGTCTTTTATAGGGTCAAAGGTCATACTTCAGGGCATGGCGTGAGTGCACTCTGCAGGCCACATTTCTCAACGGATTTTGTTCAAATTTTGTATGGAGATGTATCTTGGTATAATCTACACATGTTTAATTTTTGGTGATGCTGCCCTCATTGTTCCGTCCTTTATAGGGTCAAAGGTCATTTTTCCATTTCTTGCACTCTTACTTCTGCATTTCTCGACGGATTTCGTTCAAATTTTGCATGAAGGTGTCCCTTGGTGTAATCTAAAAATCTGTACTTTTTGGTGATGCTGCCACCAGTGTCCCGTCTTTTATAGGGTCAAAGGTCATACTTCAAGGGATGGCATGAGTTCACTCTGCAGGCCACAATTCTTGATGGATTTCTTTCAAATTTTGTATGGAGATGTATCTTGGTATAATCTACACATCTTTACTGGTTGGTGATGCTGCCCTCATTGTTCCGTCCTTTATAGGGTCAAAGCTCATTTGTCCCTTTTGTGCAATCTTACTTCTGCATTTCTTGACGGATTTCATTCAAATTTTGTATGGAGATGTATCTTGGCATAATCTACACATATTTAATTTTTGGTGATGCTGCCCTCATTGTTCCGTCCTTTATAGGGTCAAAGGTCATTTTTCCATTTCTTGCACTCATCTGCATTTCTTGACGGATTTCGTTCAAATTTCGCATGAAGGTGTTTCTTGGTGTAATCTAAAAACCTATAGTTTTTGGTGATGCTGCCACCAGTGTTCCGTCTTTTTAGGGTCAAAGGTCATACTTCAGGGAATTGCGTGAGTGCACTCTGCAGGCCACATTTCTTGATGGATTTCTTTCAAATTCTGTATGGAGATGTATCTTGGTATAATCTACACATCTTTACTGTCTGGTAATGCTGCCCTCATTGTTCCGTCCTTTATAGGGTCAAAGCTCATTTGTCCCTTTTGTGCACTCTTACTTCTGCATTTCTTGACGGATTTCATTCAAATTTTGTATGGAGATGTATCTTGGTATAATCTACACATATTTAATTTTTGGTGATGCTACCCTCATTGTTCCGTCCTTTATAGGGTCAAAGGTCATTTTTCCATTTCTTGCACTCTTACTTCTGCATTTCTTGACGGATTTCGTTCAAATTTTGCATGAAGGTGTCTCTTGGTGTAATCTAAAAACCTATACTTTTTGGTGATGCTGCCACCAGTGTTCCGTCTTTTATAGGGTCAAAGGTCATACTTCAGGGCATGGCGTGAGTGCACTCTGCAGGCCACATTTCTTGATGGATTTCTTTCAAATTTTGTATGGAGATGTGTCTTAGTGAAACCTACACATCTAATTTCTACACCATCCTTTTGTTTGAGGGAGGGGATGGGGGAGGGTCTTTGTCCCTCCTTCAAATCGCTGCCAGTGCCGGGGGATACATTTAGCATTGCGCGGCCCCAGCAATGCACATCCTTCTAGTTTTGAAAGGGTTACAATTTAGTCATTTGGTGTGTTGGAGCGAATGGGGGAGTTGTCCACAGCTACATCACAGTGATATTACCTATTCAGCTAATTTGAAATTCCCATATGTATAGTGATTACAGCTTTC
Source organism: Heliocidaris erythrogramma (assembly GCA_025617745.1). NCBI lineage: Eukaryota > Metazoa > Echinodermata > Echinoidea > Camarodonta > Echinometridae > Heliocidaris > Heliocidaris erythrogramma. Next base: position 32,242,152 of record CM046868.1, read on the forward strand.
AACAATTCATAACTTTCTTATTGCTTGTCCGATTTCGTTCAAACTTTCACTATTCTGCTTCTCTGATTTTCCTCTTTCTTTCAAAGCAACTTGCTATTAAGGTTGGATTTCCCTTTAATGTTCCCAAAATACCACATTACATGTTTGAATAATTTTTTTAAGTGTGTGTAAGAAAATGAATTGCCTATATACAGCCATGGAAAAATTATTAGACCAAGAATGGTTACTGATAGTGTTATTTTTGTGGTAAGAAGGAAATAAAATATCATAAAAGCAACGTATAATTCCTGGAATTTGGTATTCATTCAATAAAATACAAAGACAAATCATTTTTATAATTTTGTATGCATATTATAGTACCCTTGTGACAGAAGCTTGGTCTAATAATATTTTCCAGGGCTGTATCTGCCTGCATGGCAGGGTAACTGTCCAATTTGTGATACAATTTTACAGACATGGTGAATCTAGTTTTTCTCTTTTTACAAACATATCAGAGCATTTCACATACAGCTGGTATACATGTACATTTAATAGGGAGTTTTCAAATGTGTCGACGCGACTGCTTTGTGTTAACTGCATACCGCGCTTTGTGCTAGAACGGCTCACCCGTCCACTAGTCAGATCGAGAACGCGTCCAACATGGTATTGCTGTGTTCTCTTTAAAACGTGAACCTTGCTTCACCTACTTTGTATGCAGTTAACACAAAGCAGTCCATTGTAGCTGGGAGGATCTAGGACGGTGTTCACATTGACACATTCGAAAACTCCCTATTGACAGCAGTGCAACTGGTGCATGAGTAAAAATGCATGACATCTTAATATTGGTCCATGACCACTGTACAGAGGTACATGTATGCATACAATGTGAGATGACTCAATCGTTCTTCACAACCCTGGTATCGAATAATGAAGTTGGTCGGCGGAGAGAGAGTAATAGTCGTAATAGAAGGGAGAGCACTGTCATGATTGCCTGTGAGTCACATGTCTTACACATTCACGCACCACCGTGCATGTGCATTGTGTTTTCACAGGAGGTCAAGTGCATCCAGTACTGTGAATCATCGCTTGTATGCAGGGTGAGGAAGGGTGGGCATACATGTGTATAGACATCTAGCGATAATTGCATTCAATGTAATGTGACATAATTTGGAAGCAATGTGCTATTATAGGTATACTCTTGAGTTCTTTCGGTTAGAAATTAACATTTTCACAAAATATCAACAAATTTATAAGAAAAGAAAAAAAAAAAAAAAAAATAATAAAAGAAAATACAGGAAAAGGACAAATGATATGTACCAGTACTGTACAACCTGCTAAATGATTGTGATGTAGGATGAATGATGGCTCATAAATAAGCAGAGAAAGATGAGGATATTAAGCTGGTCATTATTTGGTGATCAGATTTCCTGGTGTAGTTGTGCTGGTGCTCTTCATTGTAATTTTAGGAGGTTGTAATTTTGGTTATACATGTATTTTGATCTAGTACCATGAAAACTTGCATGTAATATACTAATTTTGTAATTTATGCTAAAATGCAGTTTCGTAATAGTAAAGACCACATTTACGTTAGATCTTGGCCTGCCAGCCCTGATTTACATCTATACATGAATGAATGAATGAATGAATGAGTTTTATTACCCAAAACAAACAAGTTAAAATACACATGAGAGAGTTGTTTTACATTTTTTTGGTAAAAGGACTCTACGGAAATAGCAAATTCTGCTAGTGAGATGTAGAGCCTCTGTTCAACTATGTACATTATAAACAGACATTTAGCATGATATATAACATGAAATCAATAAAACTAAAATATATATCGTATGTAATGTGAATGAATTTATCTTACAGTTAGGTGCTTTGGAATAAAATTAGTACACATCAATAAATTGATTACACTGCATAATACAAGCACCAAGTGGAATAAAACTATAAACAAAGTAAATGAAATACATATAAAATACCTACATGGAGTTGGAATGGGTTTTATTCCCTCTCAGTCTGATTTTTTTTGTAATGTGTTTTATTGAATCAAAACAATCATATCATTATATGATTACTGATTATGGATGGGGGAACAACTTTGCAGCCTGTCACATAGGTTACAGCCCTATAGCTAGAAGGTCCGATAGTTAGCGGGTCCGATAGACCGACTTCCATTAGATAGAAGGTTCGATAGACCGAATGTACGAGATGGTCCAATAGACAGACGGTTCTATAGATCGAATGTCCAGCGGGGTCCGATAGTCAGAAGGTCCGATAGATAGAAGGTTCGATAGACCGAATTGGCAAAAGGGTCCGATAGTCCGAAGGTTCAGTATGGGTCCGATAGTTAGAAGGTCCGATAGACCGACAATAACGTAAAAAGGGTAAAATAAGTGGATACATTAAGTTTTTAATAGTTTTATCTCATAAAAGGAAAAGGGTAATGCCTTATCTTCTTCTATGTGTTTTGTAATAAACCGATGCACTAGGTCTGTAGGCCCACCCTCCCTCCCCCCCCCAAAAAAAATGGGGAACTTATTTTAAAATTTTGTTTTATACTTTTTCGACATGTTAAAAGTATTTTTATCAGAGCATCATTTTCATCACCGTGGGGCGGGGATGGTCCACCCATGCAGCTCAGCCCCCGGTTAATTTTGCCACTAAATCGATGTATTGGCAATGGGGAACGCTGACCATTTTTTTTGAAACATGGAAATCTAATTATATGGTGCACACTAAAGCCCCGAGGCCCATCATGCCCGAAGCATTTTTTTCTAGTGGAGCAAGCTGAGGAAAGGGCAGCTTTAAACAAAGAAATCTTATGGGGTGCACACTTTATAGTTGAATTTTCATTAAAAGTAACCAAAGATAAGTTTCTGACAACAAAAGATTCTGACCAATAAAAATGAAATTGTTTCAATTATGCCCTACCACCTTCTTGGGAGGGGGGGGGGGGGGCGTTTCCATTTTTTTTTTAAGGGTTGTCAGGTGATATTTTGATAATTCGAGAATAGTCGGATACCTCACTGCCCGAATATTATGATATTTGGGCTTCTTGTTGCTGCAGGACGTAAGAGGTGCTTGCTGCAAGAAACAATCTAGGCCTAGTTTCTTGATTGTATGAGCGAGCAAAGCGAGCGAACGAGAGAGAGAGAAAAAAAAAGAAGAATTTTGTATCCTGAGAATAGGTTCTAGCGTATTGTTATTCCGTTCTCATAATCTGTGTAACATGTTATCGGCATCTTCCGTTCTCATATTGGGAAGAGACTATTGTCACAGGCCATTATTTCTGAAAATTCATTAGCCCCTTTAGGTCAACTTGCTGCTCGGTTCCTTTCAGTTATGTTGCTAACATTCTTTGAGTAGAAAAATAGCATAACATTAGATAGAGATTCAAGATGCAAACCAAATAACTTCCATAAGCATATGACTTATTAATATAATTGGCATTGGTTTATATACATAAATATGGCGATTATATTAATAACTAATATCAATAATGAAAATATAATGGGTATTGGTAAATAACCCTAATAATGCTAGTGAGCGCAGTTTTGTTTTCTTCTCTGTCCTTTCTGATTTCTTTTCTTTTTTCTCTTCTTTTCCTTTCTTTTCTTTCCTTTTCAACCTCTTCCTTTTTTGCCTTTTCTTTGGTTGGAACCCCTTTTCAGGCATGAAAAGTGGAAGGGGGAGGGTATTCCCGCCCCCGCATTTGAAAACATCTGAATACATAACGCCCCCACTTATTTTAACCACATATTTTTTACCCACTTATCATTTTATCCACTATTTACCCTTTTTACGTATTTATTGTCGGTCTATCGGACCCCTACTGAACCTTCGGACTATCGGACCCTTTTGCCGATTCGGTCTGACTATAGAACATTCTGTCTATTGGACCCTCATGTACATTCGGACTATCGAACCTTCTATCTATCGGACCTTCTGACTATCGGACCCGTTGGTCATTCGATCTATAGAACCTTCGGACTATTGGACCCTCCTGCCGATTCGGTCAATAGAACCTTCTGTCTACTGGACCCTCTCGTACATTCGGTCTATCGAACCTTCTATCTATTGGGTGTCGGTCTGTCGGACCCGCTAACTATCGGACCTTCTAGCTATAGGGATGACCCCGTCACATAATGCCAATGTCTTATTTTTTGGTCTTGATAAAAAAAAGAATATGAAAACCAGATTTGTTAAAAACATGATGATCATGATATCAATAATTAAAATAACTGATTAAAATGATGCTCATAAAAATAATTTGTAGTTCTTTAATGGTGTTATGATAATGAAACATGATGCTATGATGATAATTAGTACTGGGTATTGCTTATCAAAGATAGTTCATTAAAGAGATATTTAAAATGATATGTAATGTGATTATATTTCCAAAGGAAGCAAAAGTGGTCTATTCTAATTCACCTTTTAATGTTGAATTTTATCCTCCTGGAATTCCTACAACTTATATAGATGTAATATGTAAACTAGAAAGGCCGTCAAAGGCGGCAGACCCACACCTTAGCGGCCTATAGAGTAGTTGCAATACTATACTAACTATGGGGTAAAAACTACAAGGTTACACAGAATTTGCAGGCGTCAACCGATCATCACCAAAATCTAATCGATTCTTTCCCTATTAAATCGATTCTTTCCTTATTAAATCGATTCTTTCCTGTCACTATCCGAACTGAAGTTCCTATACTTTACTATGGGGTCAAAACTTTAAGGTCACACAGAATTTGCAGGGGTCAACCAATCATCACCAAAATCTAGTTATCTAGTATACAAACAAACAAAGAAACAAACAAACATAGAGAGCCCTTTACATAACCCTGCCGATTTTATTGGCGTGGGTAACAAAGTATATTGTAGCCTATTGTAAACGTAAGTTGCAGATCTCTGTAGGCAAAAGAGTCGGTTAACACTTTTGAAAAATAATAATCCACCTTCAAACTCAGTAGATTGAAATTTAAGAAAAATCTATACTGTACATCAAGAAATTTAAAAGGAGTACAATAATAACAACAACAATAATGATAATAATAATAATAATAATAATAATAATAATGATACTAATAATAATAATGATAATAGTGGTTTCTTATATCATAATTTTCTTGCAATGTTGAAAATTGTGAATATTTGAGCCATGTAAACAGAGCGGATGACTAACCCAATAAGCTCAAGGATGTGATTAATGGCTCCGCCAAAAACCTACAAGTCCAGCCAAATATTGCCTGTTTTGTGTACATCTCACAAGCTACCAGCATATTTGAGTGCAGACTTTGAACGTTTGATGTCAAGTGGAGTAGCCTTTTGGCTTTTTCATAAATAATATCAGATTTCAGATTTTATCATCGGAAGTTTCAGAACATGCACGAACTTGCCAGCCGAGCTGGACAAAGAACTACATGACGGACGAGAGCATTGTTGGAACAGTGGGGTGGGAAGTGTGACAGTCGTTTGAAAGGATTTATGGAGGAATAATGCTTCATATTCATTCACAAAGGAGAGTTTGTTTGCACATGGTGAATATTGACTTTAGGAAAATAGCTCTTACACATGTTGAGAGATCTGCATGGTAACTCGCTTTGTGTTTGCACAGAGCTACGGTTTCACCCTCTTTTCTTTGACTGGTCTTACTGAGGCCAGGGCAGTGGAGCATTTACATGTATTTCTCTGGTTCTCATGCAGAGTATGTGTTGTGGATACATCAGGTTATCATTCACTTGAGCAATCTTATCGGGACAAGTTTGAGGTACCTTACGTTCATGCAAAGAATGGCATCAGGGAGTAGAAAGAGACGACATGTAGAATTTAAGTTGAGTAAGTTCTTAGAGTATGTGTAAGTTTATGGGAAAGTTGTTTCAAAATTTTGTCAGTGCTGCTTCTAGGCCGCTTTTCATAAAACTTTATCGGTAACAAGTGCCACATTTCTTTGGCAGATTTGCTCTCAGCCAATCCGATGCAAGGATTTCAGTAACTTTTAACAGTGATTGCAACTTGTTATTGATAACAAGTTTCATGAAACAGGACCCAGAGTTTTTTAAATTGTAAGTTTGTTCAAAATACTGTCAATACATGATGCTCATGTATACATGTATAAAGTGAATGGTCCTCTGTTGAATTTGTCATTTCTATCCATCTCCAGAAGAATGTGTGTACTAGTAAGGAGAACGGTATAATATCCAAACGGATAGTGATGCTACATGCAGGGAAGTGTAACTCCCGGCTACATGTATATGGTCTGGGGTCCTAAAGCTACGCGGGTCCTAAAGCTACGCGGGTCCTAAAGCTACGCACCATACAAATCACATACACGCGCAATGCAACGCGTTCAAATCAGGCTAAAACACACACACGATACACACAGTCAATTTCAATATCAAGATTTGCATTCATTTATTGCATGTGCGTAGGTTTAGGACCCCTTCATTTTTAAGAACAAAATTTGACATCGGCATTGATATCGACCTGAAAACGTGCATTATTGACATTCACCCATCGTAATTTTCTCCACAAATCAACTTTAGAATATCCAGAATCAGGATATGGCATGAAATTGGTGACAAGCCAGTGATTTCTGTGACATTTTAACTGCTGAAAACAAAATGCGTAGCTTTAGGTCCCCCCATCATACTTTGTAAATACAGATTTGTCAATGACTGAAGAATCCTGAACTATGCTTGGTACTTATTTCATCTGTTCATGTACATGTATTTACTTGATCTATAAAAAACAATTTTAGCATAATTTAGCATGCTCTGTTATTTCCAAGTCATTGTATTCGTATAGGAATTGATAAAAGTAAATTTGGATTATTGTAAAACAGGAGTCCTTATTTTTAGTCCAAGATACAGTTTTAGTGGTTCACTTTATCATATTTTCTTGAAAGTTGGAATTTTTATTGTATACTATAACTCTTTCGGAAAACATGACCCTCCTATATAGAAAGGCTTACCTAATCATAAACATTGCTAAAGGTCTGTTTACTTTGGAATTGTAAATCTTGATAACTTCCATATGATGACAATGATGATGTTGGTTATGATGATGATGATGATGCTTATGATTATGATGATGGTGATGCTGATTGAGATGATAATGATGACGATGATGGTGATGATGATGATAATGACGATTGGGATTACTATAGACAAATACAAGGTTTGCTTTCTTCAAGAATGAAATTTTGTATATTTCTAAGCATTTTTTACCATAGAGTTATAAAACCAGTATTTGCTGCAGTTTGTGCTCTTAGAGAAATCATTATCCTCAAGTAGAGTAAACTCCAGCTGTTAGAAATACATGATGCGACATTTGCTCTGGTGACGATTGCTCCAGGCTATATATTTCTTCAAAGAAACACTGTATAGGGTTAGGGTTGAGATTGGGTTTGGGGTTATGTTTTAGAGAGGTATTGGACTTTTGGTATACGTTGTATGTATGTAGTTGGATCTAGGGAGGAAGTTAGGAAGTAGCCTATTGTATCAATAATTCTCCTTGAAACATGTGTTGTACAACTAAAAAAAACGTGCTTTTCATTTTGATGTGCAGGATCTGTGAATCTGAAGAAAAGATTCAAAAGTTAGTTTCATTTTCAATTCAGTAGGTTCTTGTGTATGATATGGTTGTACTATTATCATAATCATATTGCATGAATAGTACATTAGGCCAAGTAAAATTGATTCCTAGTGTCTCATCTCAATCCTTTGAAAGGTGGGAGCCTGGGAGGGGGTTCTGCTTGATTTTATTATATCACACATACAGTATTAATGCCAGGGGGAACCATTTCATGAAGGTTTCTTGTATTTTCTATGAATCCTGATTATTGTTAATTTCCTTTTTGTACATTTCTTTCAGATCTATCACCAGTCGGTATAAGCTTGACCAGTGAGAGCTGTTGTAACCATAGCGATGACCAGCATCACCAAGGCAACGATGCAAACCTTGGTTTCATCATGGTCAACCCGGAGGAGACGGTGGTCAGTGACCTGAGAGGGCTCATTGGTCACCAACTAGAGACAGTACCGGTCAATTATAGGTTCCTCACTAAACAAGGGTAATATGATAGCTTAAATATGAAATTAATATTTTTATAAAGGTATATGATTTGCAAAAACTATACTTATTCTTTTAGGTCCGTATTCTAGAAAAATCTAAACCCGCTGCTGAGTTTAACCATGGTCTAAAGTCTATTTTAACCCTTTCAGGACAGGAATTATTGAAAGGCTAAATTGATCACATTTTGTTCTTCAAATTGGCAACAGTAACACACTTCTTTTAGTGTTACATGGTTCTAATAAAATGTAATGTCTTTGAAAACAATATACATGGTGAGAAACTTTGTCAAAAAGTTGAAAAAATTGCCAATTTCGATAAAAAGCAATGATTTTGAACCTCTCAATGTGTTGCCAATTTTAGGATTTTAAAGCTTATTCTCCTTTTCAAAATTCCTGGCATCAAACCCAGTATGGTCATGCAACAAAGATGGGTACAGTGTGTGAAGAAATTTTTGCTCTTTCTACTTATGCATCTGGTATATTTTCTAGAGTTCTGAATCAAAAGTTATTGAACCAAACCACAAAATGTGTCAATTTTCTTGAAAGGGTTAACAAAGGAAGTTACCGGTAGGCTGTTGTCTAAGTTTTCCCTGTGTTTGACATGACTTCAAACCTAGTGATGGGTTTAACTGAATTTAAAGTAGAATATGGGCTCTGTTGTTTCTTATGTGAGTTTAACCCTTTGAGTGCGAGCCCGCGCACAGCGATTGTTCTCCCTGTGACGGAGCGATTTCGGTTACATTGTCGGTAATTGGAAATTTGGAGGTGCTTTCTACTTTGATTGCTCATTGTAACTCACTCGGTCATTTTCGTAATTTTTAGTAAATGTAAACATGAAAGGTCAGACTTTTCTCCTTCTAAAAATATAAGTTTTGTTTATCGAAACAAAAAATAAGGTTTGTTATTTTACAGGGGAAAAGCCATCTTATTTTGTTGAAGCTTCGCTTCCTTCCTTTTCAGTACAATTACAATACAAATTGCGTAAACGCCGTCGCACACGCGGTTAGATCAAGGTCTGTGATAACTCCTTGGTTCGATCGATACCCCATTCATTGGCCCACATTGTCGTCTGCTAATGCTCGGGCGATTATCTGCCAAGTCATGCATTAATTGCGCCCTGCATTTACAAGTGTTTCCGACTCATTTTGTAGTCGTATTCTGACCAGCATTGTGACATTATCACTCTAAATGCTTTCTATATCACATGTATCAGGGAACTGTTTTTTCAGATGAACATTATTTATTCAATAAGACAAAAATAATCCTATTTACTTTCGAATACATTTCTCATGATTTGTCATAACTATTTGTTTTATTTCTCCCGCTTCATTCATTTATTTCTCTATCTATCAATCTCTTTCAACTCTTTTTTCCCTATGTAGTTGTTTTATCAATAAAACAATTTATTAAAATCATGTACACATATGTGATTTGTTTTGTTTGTAATGGGAAAAAGCTAAATGAATGACAGTGAGTGGAACAAAATAATACTTTATCACATCTCAATGCCGCCTGCTCTCTCTCTCTCTCTCTGAACTCGTCAGGAAGTTCATGCAATTAAAACTTTGTTTCAGTGCGTTTTATTTCCGCATTGCATGCAATTTTTATGTGGCTATTAACCGCTATTTATCAGAGTTTGATCGATTTGAAAATAAAGAGAACATCAGAAAGGAGCATGATATCGAGAGTGTAGTAATTGTATGTTTCGAGGAAAATATTGAAACAGAAGGACAAGAGTTGAGTTGGATAATGACAAGAATCATAAACAAACTAAAACGATAAAGAAATATGTTTTTAAAAAATAACAGCGATGGGGGGGGGGGCAATGACAACAATGACGATCGGCGATCCCGATAGTATAGCAATCAATGATGGTAATTTCTAGTCGCCCCTATCCTATTTTTCTCAATTTTTCTCCACGTAACCTCATATTTTTTTAACAGGTATTGTGAATGAATATACCTACATAATACTACTAAGAATTTTAGCGCACAAGAGCGGATAGTTAGCTGGAAAACTTTGTTAACATATTAGGCATAGATCTCGACCTCGTCACAGACTGCACACCTCGCTCGGCTTCTGTAGAAGCCCGTCGTCTCCAAAGGGTTTAGGTTTAAAAAGCAATGTATTTTCCAGGATTATCTTCAAATCAGTACTGAGTATTCCACAGTCACATTATAAATGTCATTATTTGCACTGCATAAGTGCTCAAGTTAATTGACTGTGATAAAAATTATGCAAATATCTTTCTAGTTTCATGTTTACCGGACCTAGTACAAAATTCTTGAAGTAGCTCATGCCTCAGTAACAGATAATTTCCTTATGAAAGATAATTTCCATCTAATACAAAATCTCACAATGTTTGGAAACTTATATGTTTGCTTTTAAAAGCATCAGTATTGTTTTCTTAAAATGAAAACACACTCTAAATGAATGCAAACTGTATGATGATTACAGTATTACTGTCCACAAACCAAGGGTCATATGGACATGTACATGTGCATGTTTACTTTATCATTGTGTGTGGAACTGTAAATGTACATAATTACTGTCTGTCGCAATATTTCAGGGTTTATGTAAATAATTTTTTTTTTCTCAGTTTCATTTTGAAAAGAAATTCAAGTAATGGTTGAATAGTACATGCTCTGTTCGATGGTAGTGAGTAATTCACTTCGCACCAATCTGCAACAAAAAGGAAATTCTAGGGGAAATACATGTTAGCAATCCTACTGTTCAAATGTTGTATTTCTGTTGTCTTATGAGAAAACTTCATAACACTGAGGACATTATGTAGTTGAAGAATATCCCATCTCTTGAATATTTGAAATATTCATTGCATTCATTATTTGGTTTCAAATCATAACTTTATTAAATAAAAGATAGACGCACTATTATGAATATGAGGGGAAATTTTAATGGCTGTGGTTTAAAATGGAAAAAAACAAATTGTTAACAAAATGAGTGAAGAATCATATAAAAGTAATTTTTACCATGATGAAAGGGTGTATTTCCATTTTTCATTATTGTCTATCCCACCCTGACAAGTAATAATTGTGCTCTTTCTGATTACAAAGAATATTGTCTGTTTTGTTTCAGTTTTGATTTACAACCTATTATTTTTTCGCTTTTTCCCCAACTTTATTTTGTTTAAGCTGGCCTGTGAGACTGAAACAAGAGACTCAAATCAAAGCCTGTCATCTCATTACAGAGGATGGACTGATCAGAATACAACGTGATTATGGTCAGTATCAAAGCATCTTAGTATCATATTACTCTGTTCCGCAAACTTTCATTTTTTTTGGGGGGGGGGCTTTAATTTTCTGCAAAACCTCAACAGAAATCTAGAAAGATGACAGCATTAGTGGGCTTTATTTATCCTATTTTATTACCCACATCGATTTCATCGGCAGGGTTATGTAAAGGGCTCTGCATGTTTGTTTGTTTCTTTGTTTGTTTGTGTACAAGATAACTAGAGAATGGGTGAACGGATTTGCACCAAATTTTCAGGGAATGTTCAGATAGTGACAGGAAAGAATCGATTAGATTCTGGTGATGATCGGTTGACCCCTGCAAATTCTGTGTAACCTTGTAGTTTTGACCCCATAGTGAGTATAGTATTGCAACTACTCTGTAGCGCCGCTAAGGCGTGGGTCTGCCGCCTTTGACGGCCTTTCTAGTTATACATGTAATTGCTTTGTCATAAAAACCTGTCTTCTGTGTCTATTACATATAATTCAATTTGCGCATGTGCAGATAAAAGTCATTTGTACCTGGTATAACTGACCTTTATATGCTGTCATTTTTTACACACCAAGTAGAGCGCAGCACAAGTATGATTTTACATGTTAAACAAGTAGCGCGTCCACCAAAACAAATGTGCGTACGCGTAAACTTGGGGTCATTTCAAGGTCGTTTGTACCATGAACTAATTACGTACTGGCTTGTTACATAAATATTTGGATATGGTATCATGATTTGAAATAAATATGGTATTTAATTTCTTGTTCACAGAAGCTATTTTCAAATTTTTCAAAATATTCCTAGATTCTATGGAGGGCTATCTTCTCGTATTTTTTTTTTTCATTTCTGCAAGGGCTCTATTTTGATAGGTTTCTGGAGCTTTTTGGAGCTTTCTGGAACAAAATCACACCCCTCTCTGGTATACTTACTTCAACATTTCAAATTTTGACAACTCATGTCTCTAAGTAAAAGTATGGGTTTAGTAGAAATCTGTGTTTATCTTCGAAACGTAATATTCTATACTACTTTTTATAACAGGAGAGCCAAGGGTTGGTGTGATCTGCGAGACGGGGCCAGCATTTGGCTTTGTCTTTATGTCTTCATTACAACTCACCATCAACAAGCTACGCCAAGCTGTTCTTGCCCAAGTGAGTGATATTGATATTGTTCAGTCTGTCAAGAATTTTTGTCAAACTTGTGGTGTCAGTTATTTTAATTTTTCTAGACTTTTTCTTGGGGCTGTAGTTATTTTGCAAATATTTTGTTTTATTTTTATTTTGATGGTATTCTGATTCAAGTGTGTTGAGTTGAATCATGTACATGTATGAATGTTTAAATTACATGTTTGGAAAAGAAAAATATGCAAAGTCGTATAAGTGCAATGGGATTATTTTATCAAATTGCTGTTAAGTTTAAATATTTTCCATTTGCATCATTTTCTAAAATAAATGCAAAATTTGATTTGGCTTAAACTGTTTTCCATTTTATTTTGTTATGATTTTGGCCTCTGATTGATCTGTAGTTACTTGTTTTATGTGTCGGGTAATTACTAATTACTTTTTTTAATGCTAATCATTTGTTTGTGCATAAAGAAAGAAGTTGAGATGGCCAAAAAGATAACAGCTCTCAATCAGAAAATACTATTGCAGTTTGTCATTAAAAAGTGAAGACTGTAGCGTACATGTATGCAAACCAGTCATCATTTGTTGCACGCAAGTTAAGCTCCAAATACAAGCTTTGTAGCCCTCAGTGCATATTTTCATGACAAGCATGTGACGTTCACATAGCTGTTTGTAATTTATTCTGATATCTATACCCTGTAAAGGAATACAACAGTGGCAAAATTGTTGGCAAGCAGCAAAACCCTTCCTTCCTGTTTCTCCCAAATTAAGTTAAGAAAAAAATGTCATACTAGTTCATCAAACTCTACTTAACAATTCCCATTTCATATGAGGGCATGTGGATGTATTCTAACACTAATCTGTTCACACATTGCTAACAATTTCCTCACATTTTAGAATTGCACTCAGAGTTATTTTACTTTTAATAGGATGTATGTGTGTTTAAAATAATAGGCCATATATCTACATGTATGTAAGAAATAATATTTTGTTCACAAGTTTCTTTGGACATTTTCTAAGAATTAGGAAGGATTTCCACAAAGCAATACTTCTGTCTTCCTATTTTTATTCAAGAACTCCTCAATCATTTTCCAGAGCTTAATTCCTGTGTATTATGTTTGTATGTTTGTATTCTATCATATCAGATTTTATCTTTCTTTCAATCATTCTTTTTGTAAGCGCCCTGAGCATTTAATCAAAATGGATTTGGCGCTATATCAATTTTATATAGTATTATTATTATTATTGTTAACTATTTTCAAGTGTCATTGTTGATAGTTTTAAAGAAAAGAGACGCAATAACTCTCCATGTCCAAGACAATTCCTTAAAATATCATTACCTTATATTTTCCTGTCAAAGAGATAAAATAATTTAAAAATATTTGACGTACAAAAATAATTTCTATTTTGTTTCATTTGCATGGCTGTCATCCTCATATGGTTATTTGCTTGTCATTGTAGAGTTTGAAGTGATTTTTACATTGCACATTGTTGCATGGCTCAATAAAAATATCAAACCTCTTCCCAGTGTTAGATTCCTGTTATCTTTGATACCCCTGGAATTTAAATATGACATTTTGATTTGCCAGTGACAGGTTCTGCCCTTCGCTTCCCCATTCATTTTCAGAAAACTTTTTGAGTTATATTGATTGATTTTCCCTCATTCTTTTGGTGATTTCTTTTAATCCTTTGTGTTTACATTGCTGTATGTATTATGTGTGCATTCTTTCTATCAGTCTAAAGATGTAGCCATTGTGTTGACGGGTCCATCCAGCTCCCAGCCCAGCCAAGATTCAAACAAGATTGACCCCACCCTCTCAGAAAGTCCCCCCTGCTCTGTAAGTTGAAATGATATGAAAAGCTGCTGTTCATCGTAACAAATATTATCATTATCATTATAATGATATGAAGCATTATATAAAATATATGGAAAGTATTCAGCATGGGTGTCCTGGCATTTCATATCTGCCATTTTACTAACCATTTCATTATTAAAACAATCTGCTGACATGGTAATAAATAACAATTCATATTTTTGGGGATATGTTTTACGTGAAGCTCTGTTGCATTAGGGTTTAAAATACAATTAGTTAGAAACTGTACCCCCTCCCCAACTACACCATTCTACCCCTCCTCTCTCTCCCTTTCATTCCTCCCTCTCAACAGTTCCTGTAAACCGCTGTGTGGCTGGCAGAAGGACCTTAGCACATGTGCATGCTGTAAAGCAAATTTCTGGTACAGTGGAACCTCTCCTTTGGACCAAGGAAATTTCTTTGTTATATTGAAACCTTGTTGTATCAGGACTAAAAAACAATAAAATAAAAAGGAGTCAGGAGTGGGATAATTACCTTGATATAATGAGAGTGTTCTTTTATAACTAGGTTCCACTGTTCTGTCTTTATCAACTAATAAAAAGTGAAAAATGGATGGTAACTACCCAATTTTAGTAGGTTCGTATCAAATGAGCACATATTTTTTCAGTTATGGGTATTTGAATGCTACAACCTTCAACTTAATGCAATAGTGCGTCCGCTCATAGCAGAACGGCGCAATGCACTTACCCCCTTCTGCCAGCCGCATAATGAGACATCAAATAACAGTGGTATGTTGTTAAACCCGAGAATCCTTGTCACATTTAACCATCTGATATATGCAATAAGATAAAAGCTACATTACAGGCTACAATTATTTTCACTTTTAAAATTGTGAAGTTTGTATCTCCTGAAGTGGCATTTAAAAGCATGATATATTTTTTTCCTA
Organism: Heliocidaris erythrogramma; assembly: GCA_025617745.1. Taxonomy (NCBI): domain Eukaryota; kingdom Metazoa; phylum Echinodermata; class Echinoidea; order Camarodonta; family Echinometridae; genus Heliocidaris; species Heliocidaris erythrogramma. Next base: position 32,257,327 of record CM046868.1, read on the forward strand.
ATTGGAGAGGGAACATTTTCAAATTGGCTTGTGATTTCACCATTCCCCCAAATTCTTAGAATTCAGGATTTTATTTTAGTGACTTTCTGTTAATCCATAGACTACAAGAACCAGAAGGCTCCTGTATTAAGTCTATGAGACTTAAAGAATTCAGTAGTCGACGGGTTAAGTGATTTCACTCTTTTAGATATGATTTATACTGAATTACAGTCTTCGCTGTAGCTGTCACGATCTACATCAGAGCTTCTGATTAAATGAACAGATTGAATTTTATGTAGAAATATCTGGGTTTGTATGTATCCTTTGCCCACTTCCTACTAAAAACAATATGATTTCAACTGAAGTTTTATATTCTGCTTTTAAATCTTTAAATATCTATTGCTGTCATTATTTTTCTTCATTTGCCTACACTGGTACAAATTTAATTTTGACAACTGGCGCCATTTTTTGCTGTGCAATATACATGTATATTCCATGTACTATATAAAATCTGTATTCTAGCAATGAATGAATTTCGTACAATGTACAGATGACTCCAGTTGCCTACGGGAACCGGGTGGTCCCTGTATTAAGTCTATGGGAATAATAGTTTTGAGTAGTCAACGGGTTAAGTGTCCAATGTATCTTAGGGTTTTTTTTGCTACATTATATTGTGTACATTATTCACGGTGTTGTTTTTCAACCAAGTAAATGTCTGTGGTCCGATTGTTCCAGAAGAAAATGAATATTAAGACGGTCTGAAAATTCTGACTCTGCTTTTAGAAAACTTGCCATTAAGGAATCAACAGTAAAATTCTAAATGCATATTTGGCACATTTTATCCTTGCCTGGGAAATATATCATTTTGGTACATGAAATTAAAGCTCAATTTCAATAGGAAGAATTTTATATGGAGGTTAACTTTAAAGTGCACACAAGTAGGTGCTTGCGTATAGAGTTTCCCATTTGTGCATGTACACGTACTTGGATATGACCTTGTTCTTTCGTGTTGGTAGCGTACTTCCTAGTAGTTCCTACTGACCCTTATATTTCTGCTTCCTCTTTTGCACTCTGATGTCATAAACCTCCTGTGTGTGTCTGTATTTCTTTCTACTTCTACTTGTATGTGCAGTGTTAATCTATTTCTCCCTCCTGTTTGTTATCTCTCTGATAATGTACTTCTTAACCGATGATAAACGTGTTTGTGCAAACTGTACCCTGACGCAATACAAGTTCTTATTTAGGAAAGAACAAAAGAAAAAAAACAAAGTCAATTATAAATGATCTTTGATTCCCATATTTAATCTCTCTCTGTCTCTCTTTCTTTTTATGTATCCTTCTCTGTCTCTCTCCTGTTATATCTGTTCCTTCATCTCACTGTCTCTCACTCTTTCTATTCATCTCTCTATCTCTTCTTCCCTCTCTCTCTCCCTCCCTCCCTCCCTCACTGTCTCTCTCTCTCTATCTGTGTGTCCCTCTTTCTGTTACTCTATCTCTATCTCATTTATCTGTCCATTTATATGTCTGTCTCTCACTCTCTCCATCTCTGTCTCTCTGTATTTCTCTCTCGCTCTCTCTCTCTCTCCCTCTCTCTCTCTGTATAACAGTTGGGTAGTATGCGTGAGTTAATGCACGATGACTGGATCTTCCTTGACCGCAACGGCTGGCCGGTCAACAAACAGCAGGAATCCACCTTGACCATCCTGGACATCCTGGTCCAGTCCTCAGTCAAGGTCAGAGTTCACAGCTCGTTAGTACCAGAGTTCAGAGGTCCGTCAGCTCTGGAAGAATCACAAAGCAGCTTTATATCCACCATGGCCGATTTTGGCATGGTGACTCCACCATCAAAGATGCAGAAAGTGTAAGGATAATATTGTTATAGCTGTACCAATATATGCCAGGTATTCTGACGATCAGTCCATGATTTAAGATGCATCTTAAGCCCGGTGCACACTGCACGATCTGACTTTGGGAAAAGTTGTTATAACACTTGATATGAACCTTCAAACATGTAAAATCTTCGTGATCAAAGTTCCAAATAGTAGTATGAATACTAAAATCGAAATTCCGGGCTACTGTGACCCCCCTGTGTAGGAATAAAAGCGAATTCAATTCCAAATCGTAGTGACGTCATACCAATCTTGCGATTGACTAAGATTTGAAGCCGATTTGGCCTTTACGCTAACCAGAAGAATTGCAGTTAACCAAAATTTCAATATTAGTATCCGTATCATTATTCCGAACTTCAAATAAGATAATTTCATTTTTTTAAACTTTCACATTTAATGCAAACTGCAGTTTGTTCGAAAATCGGGTCGCAGTCGGATCGCATACTGTGCGCCGGGCTTTAGTGTAAATATCAGAAAGGAAATTTAAATCGAGGCTTTCTCTAAATTCTGTTTTTTGTTGGAAGCTCTCCACATACTGATCTCACAAAAGTTCTTACAAACTGTACACACGCAGCTGTCCATAGGTTTTACACTCAATCGGATTCCCATTAAAATGAAATTCATGGCCAGGGATGTGAATATTATTACCTCACATTTGTTTTAATATTCCACTTGAGGATTATTAAAAAATGCACAGCAGCTTAGAACTGCTAGTAATTTGCTATTTATATCAACTCAAATCAAAGAAATCTGACAAAAAGATGTTTGGGGGCTTTAATACCAAAACTGCACAAGAGCTATAAGTGTTGAACCTTTCTATAGATCAAGTTTGAAACTCAAATCTCCTTCATTACAACAGAGCGAGAAGCAAATCACCAAACCTGACAGCATTAGACACATCCTTCCACTACTCTCCCCACAAGATGGCACCACGGAGTCCAATCACCACCAACCCTGACTCGCCCTTCACCAGTAAGACACCTGCCAGCGCCAAACAGATCCTCATCAGTTACGTCAGGGCGGAGGCAACCCAGTATGCCCTGGATCTCAAGACAGAGCTGGAGGAACTCAAGTTTAGTGTCTACCTGGTAAGGGATGTCTCTATAGACTTACAACCCATTAGTGGTAGATCTGTTTGCAGAGGCAGGTCCCAGAAATTTCAGAAAGTTATGAGTGATATACATGTATAAACAAGAAGGCAAATAATTTTACTCAGAGTGTCTGATTTTCATATAAAAGACCTTTTAGTCAAATCCAAACTTGTGCAGATGTCTGCAGTCTGCTTTATTTGTAACTATACACCTTTTTTTTGTTTGATAGACACATGCTAAGAAGCCATAAATAAAAAGCACTCCACCCCTTGGATAGGATGTTTAATAGTGGTCCCGTGTGTGGAAGAGCCAAACCAGATGCATGCACCTGCCACTGCACATCTATTATCATAGTAGCGAAAACCTTGTGGAATGTTACACTTGCACATGACAATCAGTTTAATACTACACTTAAGAAGGAGTGACCTAAAGGCTCGTAGTTATCAGCTATACAGTTTGCAATTTTCCCCTCACAGGCATAGGGTACCACAGATTAATCAATAATAAAAATGATAATTTTGTAAAAATCAATGAATGCCTCCAAAAAATACTACTGTGCTTTCTTCATGTATTGCATGTTCATGAGATTCAAGGTCTCCACTGTAATAAGAAAATCTAATTTTGAAAAAAATCAATATTACACTGGTTCCTTGTGTGTAGATTGTACATGAGAAATTGATGCGACCCAATTTTTCATGAGATATATGGTGGTAAACTTTCTTTTTTCAAAATGCTTGAACTGATACATAAAGTAACCATTTAACATTGGGGGGGGGGGGGGTCTTGAAAGTTTTAATTGTTCATTAATCTGTCCTAGATTGTAAGGGCAAAACACACTTGAATGTTTAAAAAAATGGTCAATATACATGTACATGTTGATCATTATTAAAATTACAGTTTATTTGCAATAAGAATGATAAGAATTACATTCAAACCACTGTACAAATATCTCTAAAACCATAAATTTCATAATTACTACAGGATTATATTATTTAAAAAGTACACAGACAGGGATGCCACACAGAATAGCAATACCCAGTCTGTTGAAAGGGCTACCATGTATGTAGAAAATTGAAATGAATATATGAAATTATATGTAATTTCAATTAGGAATTTGTATATGTTTGTCACCACCCATATAATGCCATAACCTTTGGATTGGGATTGTTTTTCAACATTTTTTTTCTTCAAAGTTAACTAGTACCTTTAACTATTGCCCTGCTTTCTTGGTTTCCATAGGATGTCCATGAGATCTTCTGCGGTACAGACTGGCAGGATAGTTTGAACTTTGCTGTGAGTAACTGTGCAGTCTTTGTGCCTCTTGTCACTCCAAGGTATGGTGAGACACAGTGGACCAACCGAGAGGTGAGATTTGGCATTCTATACCTTTACAAACATATTTCTGTCTCTGTAATCCATGTAGCTTACGAGTATACAACACATGCTCTGGTGACATTTGTTCCACGGTCAGGGGAGCGGTTCATCAAGCGTTTTGTCAGTGATTTTTTACCGACAACTGTTATAAGCTACTGAAATCCCTGCATCTGATTGGCTGAGAGCAAATTTGTCAGTAAAAATCACTGACAAAACGCTTGATGAAATGCTCCCTGGGTTCTTAAAATGGTTGCATTCTTAACCACAACCTACACCCAACACCATACCTGACATAACCTCCAACTCCTAATCCAACAGAAAATCCACTCACTCCCCCAACCCTAACCCTAACCCTAACCCTATCCTTAACTCTTACCTTATCTCTTTGACGAAATATGTCTCCAAAGTAAATGTTAATGAGATTCTTGGTCTCCTAAGTACCTGTCCAATTCAGTTTTCTACCACAGAGTTCATTTATGAATGAATGAATGAATGAATGAATGAATGAGTTTATTACCAAATCACAATGATATATACATCTTGGTAAAAATCACAATAACATCTTGGTAAAGGGAGCTAACAAATAACATATGCTAATCGAGGTTATGCCCCGCAAAATTGATTACATAAATCAATAGTTATCAAATTAATTGAAAATGTACATCTCATATATCTTCTTTTTGTTAAATAACACATATACATTATTTACAATCAATAAAAGTACTAATAACAGTACAACAACAACAATAATAACAATAATAATGAATATCAAGTGAGCTTAAAATAAATAAAATGAATGATAATCATCTTTTTTCTGACTTGTGTTTTTCATTACAGATCGAGCATACGATCTTTAAAACTGGGAGTAAAATGCCTAAAAATTTGTTTTCAAGATAATCATCTTCATGAACATTCTAAAATTGATTTTCAAGTTGGTATTCTCTGATTAAGTATTCTTGTAATGCCCGTCCAAAACTTCTGCGACCGGTTATATTCCTTAATTCTTTTGGCAAATTATTCCATATAACAGGTCCTGAATATGAAATCGATTGTTTACCCAGATTCGTATTACTGATTGAAAAATTCAAATTAGATTTCTCTATGTTTCTTGTATGATAAGGGTGATCTAGTACTGAAAAATAATCAGATAAAGTATAAGGCAGACGGTTATGCATTATATCATGCATAAAAATACCAGTCACATAGCGATATTCTTTGAAAATATCTAGCACTTTAAGATCATAAAATAAAGGAGCAGAGTGATATCTCGAACCTTTGAAAGCAATTACTCTGGCCATTCATTTCTGAAGCATTAGGACAGGATTCAGAGTTGTTATACACATGTTATGATGTATTGCAGGTAAAGTTAGCTGATGTACTGGGCAAGTACGTCGTGCCTGTGAGCTTTTTGGATTCCTACCCTCCTAGATGACCAGCCATTCAGTTTGCTACAACACAGTTCATTATTACCTTTTTAGATATGATTTCATATTAATCAAACAGGAATTTTCTTAGGCCTAGCATTCAAGAGGTTAATTCATTTTACATAATGTATCAAATTATATCTCAGGTGAAGTTAGCTGATGTACTGGGCAAGTACATTGTGCCTGTGAGCTTCTTGGACTCCTGGCCTCCTAGGTGCCTGGCCATTCAGTTTGCTACCACACAGTTCATCAACTGGAGGAAGCCAAAACCTGGTCAACCGGCCACACCTCACTCACCATGTAAGTTACCATGGCTTACATGTTACCTCCAACAATGACAAAAGAACAGAATTCCCATGTAGGTTGTGGTTAATTCATGAGTATCAGCGATTGCCAGTTTAGTAGATGTTCAGTGGCCTCTTGTATAAAAAGTTACATTCGAAGGCAAGTCCTACACTGTAAATACATGTTTTTTAATTTATTTTTTATTTGAGTGTGTTTAAATGCAACTTTTTTTGCAAATGGGCACAGTTGTTCTTAAACCTTTGTCAGTTGATAAGAAAATGGCTCAAATACAAAAAGCTTGTTTTGATCTGGCAAAGACCACTGGTCAACATTACCATTTACTACAGAATGAGGAGAAACTTAAACTAGAGAATGAAGAAAAAATGACGAGCACATATTCTAAATCATGGCATTAACCTTGTTTTATGGAAGGAGAAAGCTCAAAAACATGAAGTAACCACAATAATAAGGAAACATTGTGGAGTATATTTAAATCACAAAGCATTCTAATCTGTTGGGTCCCATCATGTTTTAACTTTGTGATTTCAGCCAAGGAGCTGAGCATGGATAGTCCCTTGAAGAAATGCTATGAGTGGGAGAAGAAAGACGTCACTGCTGTAGCAAAGGATATCGGTAAACGATGTCTCTCCAAGAGGATCCCCAACGGCACCAGTGGGGTAGCCTCTCTGGTAAGTTCCATCCATGATGGAGTTGGCTTGTCAAGATTATAAGCAGTAATCACAAATGAAATTTTAGTCTTCAAATCATTTCTTCTGTTTGTGGAATTTTCCATGGCTAAATATTCACCATGCGTGCTTGTTTCTGTTATTTAAAGAATATAATGAGTTCTACCATTAAAATTCAAATTTGAAGTACAAGGTATGAAACCTTGATTTTAAAGCCCAAAACACAGAAAATGTTTTAGAAGTCTGCGTGGCTGATTTTCTATGCATACTGATTCCCTGATTTTCGAATAAGTCACCAATAGAGCTTGCATTCACTGAAATGAAAGTTTTCTAGCTAGGCCTTAGTTACCAAGTATGCATTTTGTAAACTTGTCCAAAGGGCTGCATCTGTGCTGTATGGTACAACTATCAGAACATGCAATTGAAAAGTGCCTAAAATTTTACTGTTATTTCCATCTTCATCTCCACAGACGAGAGGAAAGACAATGAGTGTAGGAGAAATCTTGAATGAAGGAAGAGAAGACGGAGACCGTCTCCTTGTTATCAGCATACATCCAAAGCAGGAGGAGTTTGTAAGTTTGTCTTCTTCCTTTTGCTTAAATTTTTATGCCTCCGCCCACCGAAGGTGGGGGCCGGAGGCATTATGTTTTCGGGTTGTCCGTCCGTCCCACTTCTCGTTACCGCGATATCTGAAGAATCATTTGAGGTAGGAACCTCAAACTTGGTACTAGTATGTATCCCCATACAAAGATGAACTGATTAGATTTTGGGGTAAGTAGGTCAAAGGTCAGAGGTCACAGAGGTCAATTTACATGAAATTACATGAAATTCTTGGTTTTTAGCACCGTTACCGCGATATCTCAAGAACTGTTTGAGGTAAGAACTTCAAACTTGGTACTAGTATGTTTCCCTATACGAAGATGAACTGATTAGATTTTGGGGTAAGGAGGTCAAAGGTCAGAGGTCAATTTACATGAAATTACATGAAATTCTTGGTTTTTAGCACCGTTACCGCGATATCTCAAGAACTGTTTGAGGTGAGAACTTCAAACTTGGTACCAGTATGTATCCCCATAGAAAGAGGAACTGATTAGATTTTGGGGTAGGTAGGTCAAAATTCAGAGGTCACAGAGGTCAATTTACATGAAATTACATGAAATTCTTGGTTTTTAGCACCGTTACCGCGATATCTCAAGAACTGTTTGAGGTAAGAACTTCAAACTTGGTACTAGTATGTTTCCCTATACGAAGATGAACTGATTAGATTTTGGGGTAAGGAGGTCAAAGGTCAGAGGTCACAGAGGTCAATTTACATGAAATTACATGAAATTCTTGGTTTTTAGCACCGTTACCGCGATATCTCAAGAACTGTTTGAGGTGAGAACTTCAAACTTGGTACCAGTATGCATCCCCATAGAAAGATGAACTGATTAGATTTTGGGGTAAGTAGGTCAAAGGTCAGAGGTCACAGAGGTCAATTTACATGAAATTACATGAAATTCCATGAAATTCTTGGTTCTTAGCACCGTTACCGCGATTTCTGAAGAACTATTTGAGGTAAGAACTTCAAACTTGGTACCAGTATGTATCCCCATAGAAAGAGGAACTGATTAGATTTTGGGGTAGGTAGGTCAAAGTTCAGAGGTCACAGAGGTAAATTTACATGAAATTACATGGAATTACTGGTTTTTAGCACCGTTACCGCGATATCTCAAGAACTATCTGAGGTGAGAACTTCAAACTTGGTACCAGTATGCATCCCCATAGAAAGATGAACTGATTAGATTTTGGGGTAAGTAGGTCAAAGGTCAGAGGTCACAGAGGTCAATTTACATGAAATTACACGAAATTACTGGTTTTTAGCCTCGTTATCAAATATTTCTAGAACAGTTTGAGCCATCAACTGAATTTAGGCGGAGGCATATAGGAGACGCAGTCGCATTCATCTTCTTGTAAAGTGACATATTTCTTTTAAGAAGTAGATTGATTCTGTAATGGTAAGAAAGGCTGATCCCCTCCTCCACTTTCAGGTCATCGAAGGCTTGTCAGAGATGCTAGGGGTGAAAATTGTGTAGGGGTGAAAAATTTTTGCTCGTCAAAAGTTTTTTGCATAGATAAAACACTCTTAGAAATATGAGAACCTTTTTTCCTTCTCTTCAGAGAAGAATCTTCTGACTGTAGGGAAAATTGTGCCCCCCCCCCCCTTAAAGATGATCTTGCATTCGCCCCTGCTTTTCTAACCTTAGTTGTCTGTAGAAAACTTGCTAGATTTCTCACAATGATGGGGTTATTACCTCTAGTTAATTTCATTTTGTGTTTTTCCATAGGGGGCGGCGCTGAAGAATCTGTTTGAGAGCAAGGGATATGATGTCTGGATGACAACAGAGCTCTCAAAGATGAGTGGAACGGATACAGAGTCAGGTGAGATGATGGTGGTGTGGTAATGGTGGTGGTGGTGGTGATGAAGATAATAAAGATGATCATGATGATCGTCATGATCGTCATGATGATAGTGATGATGATAGTGATGATAGTGATGATAATGGTGATGATGGTGGTGATGGTGATGATGATGGTGATGATAATGGTGATGATGGTGATGATCATGATGATGATGGTGATGCTGATGATGGTGATGTTGATGAAGATGATGATGGTGATGCATGATGATGGTGATGCTGATGATGATGGTGATGATCATGATGATGATGGTGATGCTGATTATGGTGGTGTTGATGAAGATGATGATGATGATGAGGATGATGCTGGTCATATTATAATGATGACGATGATGATAGTCATATTGATAATGATGACAGTGATAATGGTGGTGATGATGATTATTATCCTCTTCATAAACGCTGTTTGATAATGATTAATGGAATGGAAACTCAGATGACTTGTTCTTTTAAAGATGATGTGTGGTTTTGGTGGAAATTTTTCAAGTATTAAAATTGGGGGGGGGGGGGGTGCAGACTGAAATCATATCACTCTGAATTAGAAAAAAAGTCTGGCATATTATACCAGTATGTAAATACTCCGGAATCTGTTGGAAATGTAATCAAGACACACAGAGTGATTGAACCCGTTTGAATATGATGGTAGTCTTGTCAATAACCTGATGTTGAAAATTCCTTGTCCTTATGATCACACTAAGTACTCATTTCTATCCAAATTAGTATTATCAGATGGCACCCTGATACTAGATAGTAACGAAGAGGCAATGGATGGTGTGTTCCCTAGCAACCCAGCAACCCTCTTCCAAGAGAAGGTAGATGAGGCTTCTGTGGTCGTCTTCGTCCTCTCCAAGGCCTTTGCTGAATCGGCAACATGCAAAGGACAGGTAAGGCTGTCTGTCATCTAGGTTCATCTGTACATCTTGTTTGCTTGTAGTCAATGAATTCACAATAACATTCAGGCACAATGATATATGGATGCATGATATCTGCTTGTACGTGATTTCAAGCAATATGCATACTATTATGTTATGTCAAGTGTATGATATAGTCAATGGTGTATTTTAGAAGATGTCAAAAATAAATCAAATTAAAAGTTGATGGAAAACTTAGGGTTTTGATGTAAATTTGAAGGATGTGAAATTTAGTGGGAGTTAGTTTTGTGACATTTTTTTAAAGTTTTAAAATTTGATATGAATCCATTTTTAAAAACATTTCAGGGTAAGAAAAGTTGTGTGTATCTATAATTACCTCAGAAGAAAACAAAACCGTCGACGGTTGCACCTTTCATTTTGCAACACCTGTGCTACTATTTATAGATTATAATTCATAACACTTGGTAACACAGGGTGTAAGTGGACATATTTTTTTGCAACGTTTATGATACCAAAATATGCATCAATTGAATGAATTATCATCCATCTTGTCGTGCACAGGTGTTCTATTGTGAGCAGCGGAAGAGAGTGGTCCCTCTAGCTTTTGAAGACTTTGAGATGCCAGGCTGGATGTCAATGCTCATTGGTACAAGTACCTTTGAGGTAAGTCACCCTTTGATGTTTTCTGTCATATCTGTGACTCTGGGTTGATTATATACCCTGTACATTTCCACAAAATTTGCAAACACTTATCACACATGCGTTTTCTTTTTTAGACAAGTTTTTATATTTTACGGGGGATTTTTTACAGTTCAGCTTGTTACATATAGTGACCCATGCTTCCAGAATACTCAGTACAGCACAAAACTATTGACGTTTTGAACTAACTATGGAAGTAAAATGGTTAAATCGTTCTATTAAGCTTACAGTATATGAACAATCAACAGACATAAAGTCACTCTACCTACATATTGTTTGGATATATTTTGTACTAAGTAAACAATTTTTCGGTGACGAAAAGTGACTTGGCCCGAGTGATTTAACTATTCCTATTGAAAGGCATTACAAGAGCAATCCTTTCCATGTTACATCGTGTGTTGAGAGCCAGAAGGGCGTTAACTCTGTGTTAAAACATATGAGTTAACGCCCTTCTGGCTCTCAACACACGACATGTTGCAACTACATTTATACCTCGTTCTTGCACATGAGAATGAAACCGCGGTGATGTCGCTAACAATTTTAAAGAGCAGGTTGAGTTATGGGAAAGATGAGAAAATAATTTGTGAGCTTTCTCTCATTCCTTTTATCTCAGTTTGGAAAACATCATAGTAAAAATGTCCCCTAAAAAGGATTGCTCTTCAAGTGCCCTCTTGCTCTTCAAGTGCCCTCATATTCGAAATATGAACAGAAATAGCTGAAGTGCTTGGGCCGAACATTCATGCCACTTGTGTGTGCAGTCCCATATACCCATTTCTGTGTATAGTGCATGTGCTTTTCAAGGAGAATGGGTCAATTTCTTATCATTTTAATGATTCCAAAACCTCAAAGTATACACCAGTCCTTATGTAGACCTATCAACCTCGCCCAATAGACCGCTTTGGTAATGTATGCAAATTTTATGCATACCTTTCAAACAAAGGTTGTTCTTGACAACCTGAAAGCTTGCCGGAGGCTTGCTCGACATAGCAACAAATAATGTATGCAAACTGGATTCCAAGCATTGAGGCTCATTTATAAAAAGCAGGTTCATGGAATAGCTCGTCACTAGGTGCTCGGAGAATATATATGTGCATAAATTTGTATACATTACAGAAGCAGTATATTGCTTTGACACAGTTTCTTTCACAATGTAATCGCATGACCAGAACTCAGTGTTATCTTTAAGCATTTAACCTTCAATATGTGTTTTATATTGAGCAGAATGTAGAACGTGGTGATTACAAGGATCATCTACTAGCCAGGATAGCCCAGGCATGTGATCCAGCAACACTCATTGATGCAGAAGACATTGCCAAAGAGAAACAGCTATCAGTCGCGGTGAGTTATGAGATCCTTAGAATAATCTTCTTTGTAAAATGCATGATGATATTTGCTTGTTAAAATGAAAGTGGTTACATTTTGCATTGATAATTGTTTGACAAACATATTTGAAAATTGCAAGTAAATAGTTTTGTTAGCGTGTGTGAAAAATAATTTGCCTTTTTTACCTTTTCTTTGTCTTTCTGTGTTGCAATCATATGTTGGAAAAATGACCAAAATTATTTAAAAATGCATGTTTTGGTGAAATATAGCACTCTCTGTTGATATTTTGTGGTTATATTACTGTCCACAACACATTTGATTGAATTTTTTTCTTGAGATCACTCAAATTCAGTGCACCTTTGATTTCAGTGGTATATGGTTAAAAAAAACAGCCTGTGAATGTGAAGACTTGTTACCTGTAGGCAGGTTCCACATTACAGATGTACCAACAGATAAAGTTGAAACAACAATAACATATTTTCTGCATTTACCATCATCTTATGTGCGGCTACATTTTGTATCATCAGGTGGAATTTGTGTGCAAGAATCTGCCAGATACAGGCTGTGTCTACATTGCTGGGGGCACCAAGTACTACTATGACAAGAGTCAAGCAATATGCAAGTAAGTCGAATTCTTCAAGATTTCCTTTGGTGCCAATTGTCAGGGAATGAAAAAATAAATTAGTGCCACATTAAGAGTGGGGGGTGTCCAGATGTAGTAGTCAGAGGGGTACCTGTCCTTGAATTATGGGTGATAGTCGAGGGAATAGCAGTCTTTTTTTAGCTCACCTGAGCCTATGGCTTGAGTGAGCTATTGCGATGGAAATTTGTCTGTCGTCCGTCGTGCGTCGTGCGTTGTGCGTTAACTTTTTACATTTTCATCTTCTTCTCCAAAACCCATGATCAGAATTCAACCAAACTTGGTAGGAATCATCCTTAGGGGTAGGGGACCCAAAGTTGCTAAAATGGTACATGTGGCCCCCAGGGGGCCCAGGGGGAGGGCCCCCAATTGTAAAAGCTATGTAAATTTCAAACATCTTCTTCTCCAGAACCAGGCATAGCTCAGACTTGGTATTTTGTATGGAGATACCTCTATAGATGAAGAATGAATGTTGTTCTTGAAATTTCTCTGAGTGGCCCTGTAGGGGCCCTGTGGGGGTAACATACTGGAGGGGGGGGGGGGGCGCTGCCAGGCAAAATGTACATTCTGATCTTCTCCAAAACACATGATCGGAATTCAACCAAACTTGGTAGGAATCATCCTTAGGGGTAGGGGATCTAAAGGTGCTAAAATGGTACATGTGGCCCCCAGGGGGCCAAGGGGGAGGGCCCCCAAGTGTAAAAGCTATGTAAATTTCAAACATCTTCTCCAGAACCAGGAATAGCTCAGACTTGGTATTGTGTATGGAGATTTTTTTCTGGGTGGCCCTATAGGGGGTCTGTGGGGGTAACATACTGGAGGGAGGGTGGGGCAAGTTGTCCGCCATCCATAAACTTTTTACATTTTCAGCTTCTTCTCCAAAACCCATGATTGGAATTAAACCGAACTTGGTAGGAAGCTCAGACTTGGTATTGTGTATAGAGATAACTCTATAGATGAAGAATGAAAGTTGTTCATGTGCTAGAGAGAACATGCACCAGATGTGAATTGATTCACCTCAGGTGAGCGTCGTGCCCCCTGGGGCTCTTGTTATTATAAAAAATGACCTTGAATAGTTCATTCATGATGACTGTACATGTGTCCTTAAACTTGGTGGCTCTGAAGGGGATTAACCACACTCTCATTATGACAGTGAGGATTATGTGATTGTTTCTTTCATATAGAGCCATTGGAGAATCCCTGGCTAAGCTTCCTACAGTCACCCTCATCACTGGAGGGTTCTATGGTGTGGGACATGATGTCTCTAAGAGCTTCTACGATGAGAGGAGGAAGCTAAGGATGGAGCCAAGGGTTTGGCACATCCTCCCCAAGAAAGATGAAAGGGTAAGATTGAGAAAACTAACTTGCTGAAAGTAAGACTATCAGCATATATCAAGCTTGAGTAATTGCCTGCCAAAGAATCTTCTTATGTTCATGTATATCATAATTATATATCACTGTACTGAGGAGCCCAAAAATTTATGAATTTATTGATCTTGCTTACTTAGGAAATGTTATGACATGTTGCAAAATAACCGTAGAAAAGCTGTGTGTGATTGATATCCTTGAGCCATTGAACATGAAATTGATTTCACCTAAAATATATAATTTTATTTGTAAGTATTCACAAATTAAATGTAATTGTATATGATTTTGTAAGACAGTTGAACTCTTTGGCAGAGGTCATTAGACTGACTACATAAAGCAAAATTTAATTTTTCCTGGCCTATTATTTAGTTTTAAGTAGTTGTGGTTATTTTCATATTATTGCTTTTGCTGTTGGTCAGGACTGCACTGCCCAGGCCAAGCAGAAACCAGACAAGTCTTTCCAGGGACCATCGTTTGGTAAGACCCTTCACTGTGGGGAGAGTGTCAGGCAGAGAGAGTCCATTGTATCCAAGGTCTTTGATATCTGCATCATTGTAGAAGGTAATTCAATAGAAGTGGTCTTGTTGGAGGGGTTTTCCCGTTTATTTTTCCTTCCTAGTCTTTTTTTCCCCCATAATTCTGTAAACTTTTGCATATTGTTAGGAGTACCTATTTCACGACAAGAAACTTGTAAAAGAAAACTTTAAAATTCAACGTAGGTTGTGTTGTTGATGGAATATTCTGTGACATGAAACTCTTCGCATATATCTCAACCACTTGCAAAATTCTTGAAAGTTTCTGCTCTTTGAGTATCTTCTCTCGTCAAATCCTGTCATTTATAACAACTCTACTGTTGTTATAAAATGAACTTGCACTTTTTTGGAAGTTCAAACTATATCAGGTCTTGGATAAAAAGTCATTTATAGTACTGTCAAAACTACACTTCAGAAAGAATTAAAAATGTAATGGTTTGGGTGGATGACCAAACCTGAAGACAACCTTTGATCTTATAAAACCTTAATCACCCACAACTATCCGTTTCATTACTTCCTGAACCAATTGAAACTATCCATAGACTATCATATGCTATATGCTGTTTATACCCCATTAGAGACAGTGTGTTGTTTTAGAGAATGTGTGCATATCTGTCTGAAGCTATTTTAAAAAAAAGCATTGAATACTGTTAAAGCAGAAATTTTTGCACTATGAGACTTTTGCAATTTGTACTAATTGATGTCCATTTTCAACGATAGAAACTTTTGCAAATTGCAAAAAAAATCAGAATTGCGTTACTGTGATTCACTTTCTGTGCAGCTCAAAATTTCCGCAAATCTTAAAAGAACTTACAGTATTTGGAAAAGTGTAATTCATGAGAAAGTTTCTCTTTTTACAGTATACTATTTCCTTGAGTGAAAAAAAATTGCATCAGCATGCGTAACCAGTAGGTACTATAGGGTTAACTTTTCTACGTTTAAATAAAGTTGAGTTCTGGTCATGTGATTACATTTTGGAAGAAACTTCTCAAAGCAGTTGGGAAAGCTTGACCATGTCCACATAAGAATAGGGGTATAATGTGTGGTTTTTGGAATCATCAAAATAAGAAATTTACCCAATCTTGCTGAGAAGCACATGAAATGCACACAGAAATGGGTATATGGGACTGCACACACATGTGGCATGCATGTTTGGCCCGAACACTTCAGCCATATCTCCTCATGTTTTGAATATGAGGGCATTTGAAGAGCAATCCTTTCCAGGGGACATTCTACTATGGTGTTCTTCCAAACTGACGTTAAAAAATGAGAAAGCTCACAAATTATCGTTCACCTTTCCCAGAACTCAACCTTCTGTTTAATTGTGATCGTTTATCAGGTGGACCTGGTGCTGCACATGAAGCAGAAGAGTTCACCTGGAGTGATCATACAGTCATACCTATCAAGTGTACTGGAGGAGCAGCAGGTGGCAAATTCAAGGTGCCTCACAAGATATTTGAGGTAAAGAAGATGACATCATTTCCTCTTTAAAAAATTGATTGTTTAAAGGTTCAATAGATTAAATTGACATTAGGTTTGAGTGTTTGAATTTGTATTTCAGCTCTATCCTGTAACAAAATCATATTGCCTGTTTGGACTATTGAGTCTTGGGATTTTATTTAAAATATTGGATTATTGGACTGTTAGATATTTAGACCACTGTCCATCTGGATTAAACAACTTATTGCAACCTGTATTCAGATTAACAAACCTTTTATGTACTATTACCTTTGGACTATAAACAAACTTTCCTTACGTTTTTGAGAATGAGAGTTTTGCATTTCCCTCCTTGTTACATCAATGATGTACTTTTGTCCCCCGTTCTCATTGTCGTGCAGCTTCCTCCTTTCCCCACTCTTTCTTTCTCTGTATTTTCTTTTCTTTCTTTGTCTATCTCTACAGCATAACTGCACTCTGCTATTCTTTCATTCACTCCATTTCATGTATCAGTATTGTGAGTGGGAAATTAATTCCTTCTCTTAGCAATGGTGCTCCCAAACTTTGGAATGGGCTCCCTCCTCATCTTAAATCATCACCAACAATGGAACAATTCAAACAAAGTTTGAAGACATATCCGTTCCGGAACCCCATGCACTCATTGAACTCACACTGTCACTGCCTGGTAACTTGTATACATTTTAGCTCCATTACCAACCCTGGGAAGACATCTCAAAGCGCTTTGTATCCAGTGGAAAATGCGCTATATAAATTTCTACTATTATTATTATTATTATTAATAATACATACCAAATTTACCTCTTTTTTTTTCTTTTTTTTTTGTTGTTGTCCTCTTATACTTAGCTTCCACCGGGTGTCGCGCGAGACGACTGGCAGTTGCTGAGCAACAAGACTGTGTCCGCGGTAGAGATAGGTGCCGCAGTGGCTCGCATCGTTAGGGCGCTGCAAGAGGGCGTCATATCCCAGATCACGTGCCAGAAGTCCTTTCGTCAGCGACCTACCCTCATGAGGGGTAAGAGTGTCCCCTTCATCGAAAGAACCTGAGTATTGGAAGAAGCAAGGATAACTATACTTAATGGTGCTTTTATGATGTGTATTTGTGATGTGAAAATGCTCTAGGGGGACTGTCAGAGCTGTCACTGAGTTAGAGCAATATTTAAAACCTTACAATTTTTTTGGTAATAGGCAGTGAAGATGTACAGTCTGTACCATACCAAAAAGAGAGCTCAGTACAATCCTTTTGTTTGTGCCATTGTATGCTGTAATTTGAAATCTATAGCTTGCATTTTGAGATAAATAGTATTATTTTTAATATAGATTTGATTGTTTGTTCTTATTTACAACTCAGTTTTCAAAACTCAAGTGCACCAATCTGAAATATCTTGCAATCCACCGGAATGGCAGAGTATATCTAGGAATAAGAATCTGTTTTCATACTGCCCTGTCATTGTTTTTTTTTCATTTATAATTTCTCCATCTTGATTTAGCTTGGCTCTAAGAAGTATTTGTAGAAAAAGTCCAGTGTAATTTGAAGTTAATTGTAAAGAATGTACAGAAAATATATCAGTATTTAAGAAGTTCTACTGGCATAAATTTGTTAAAAATCTCAGAGGTTTTTTTTTCTTTCAATTCTTGCTCTCAATGTTGTAGAATATAATCCCTTCTTGTCTTGGTTTGAGTAGATCCTTCTAAGTTTCTGCAAAATGGTTTCAAAACTCTTGACTCGATCATAAAAGCCATAGAAAGAAAGGAGAAATTGTGTCAGAATGTACTTTCTGTTTTGGTTTTCAGTGCGGTAACGAAACAGAGAATATTACGTTTAATATCATCGTTAAATTATTTTTTTGTTTTGTTTTCTTTTAAATTAGAGTAGATTAAATCTAACTTATATTCAGATTATCATTAGCTCTTTCCAAAATTAACTAGATGAAAGCAAAGTTTGTTTTTTTTCAAATTGACTTTGGGATATTTTCGTGTCATGAAATATTATTTGTCTTCAGAGCAGCTAGAATACAAAAATCATGAATGCTGCATTTTATATAATTTTTGATTGAAGAAGGTACAAGTTTGATTTTCATTTTGGTTACGCAGAAGTTATATTATCTTCTGTAGAGGTGTTGTGGTCTAGTGGATAAGTCACCGGACTGTAGGTCACAAGGTAGGGGGTTCAAATCCCACCATGGCACTAACGTCCTTTGGCAAGACTCTAATCTACATTTGCCACTCTCCACCCAGGTGTAAATGGGTAGCGCTAGTTACTTTGGCGGCTCGGCTATAACCAGGGTAAACGCCATGAGCGTCACTGCGTGACAGATATGAGCGCTATATAAGTGGCCATTATTATTATTCAATTCAATTTTTTCAATTTCAAAACATTTGTTTCCAACTTTTCAATATAAGTGTACAAAGTAATAATGTTTTTAACAAAAAATATGACATAATACACATTCATATGGTTCATACATAGTTGGAGGACACACCTCTAAAAGCAAAAGCTTATATTATTATTCTGTGTAGAATAAACCTACTGCCATTTGTTTTTACCTTGCTCAAAATAGATGGTTCTTGAACAGCTGTCAGTAAACACAATTTAGTACTCCATAAAGCCCAAGCCAAGGGAAGTTGTTCTTTCATGCATGGGCAGTGAATGCACTGGTGATCTAGTAATTGTAGCATATTATGTAAGTGATTGCTATTCACTGCAGCACTGTGCATGAGGGCTTTTGCCATTTATGTATCCTTTAACCTTGCTTGAATGTCTTCCTGGGTCATTTTGAAGAATCTGAGCAAAATAGGATGAATTTGGAGCAATGATTGAAGTAAATATAAGTTTACAATAAGACAAAGCAGGCATTACACTGAATCACAGGCATTCAGGAAAAAATGTCCAGGGGGGTGTTTCATAAAGCTGTTCGTAAGTTACGCACGACTTTACGCACGACTGGTGATCAGTTCTTGTGCTAAATGATTGAGAATCTGATTAGTATAGCACCCAAGAACAAGTTCCAGTCGTTCGTAAAGTCATGCGTAACTTTACGAACAGCTTTATGAAACACCCCCCAGATCAGATAAAAGTGTGTCAGTAGGGCTTTGTACACATGCAGGTAAGGCAGTTTGCACTTGCCTTTGGCAATTGAAAAGTCATATTGATGATAATTTATCTGGCAGTTGCAGTCTTGAGTGTGTTTTAATCATGCATGCAGGGTTTTGTAAAAGAGGGGGCACAGTGCCGTAAAAGTACACAATAAAGGGGGGCAATCTTTGTTTAGTGTGTACTTAAGGTATGCCAGTTGGGTTTCAAAAGAGGGGGCACAGGCCGGTTTTCCCCCTATGTAGATCCGCCACTGCATGCAAATATTTGTTTTGATATGTGTGAGTGAGTGAATTTATAAAGAATATGGGATATGGTAAAGATGTGATAGGTTATGGGCATGAAGTGTGTGACTATTTTTCTGTTATCAAAGCATTGTACAATAACTCATGGGAAAAGATGATAAGTGATCAAAATTGCAGGAAGTATTTCAAAAAAAGAAACATCTGACTCGGTTAGTATGACTGAAAATAACCCCAAAAGAAAGTTTTTTATTTTGGTAAATCATTATTGGATCATGGTTCACTGTTTACTTTTACTCTGTTTAATATTATACAATTTTAATTGAGGAGGTATATTTCTCTCTTTTAAAAAAAAATGTGCCTTTTGGTTGTTTGAGTTGATTGAAAGACAGTGTTGTAATTAGCATAGCTGAATTTCTTCGAATTTTTACTGATCGTGTCATTATAAATGTATAACTCTTCATTAAGAATACCATATGCCATCCATGATGATTACCATTTAAACTCATAAATGGGTGAGATGTGCATGTTATATTGCACATGGAATTATCAGTAAAAATATATTAAATTTTGAAATTGTGTTGTGGCCATCCTACTTCAGATGTGTAAATAGAGCTCTTTTTTTTGGTCTAAATATATTGATACACCTTTAGTTGTACATGTATTACAAGAAGTAAACATGGTGTAATACTTTTGAGTGTATCCCTCTAAAAAAAATAAAGTACATGTATATCTTGCTCTAAGCTTTATAGTGAAGGTGTTTGAAAATTGTGCAATTGTACAGATATAGACATAGCAGTGAAATGTAGATCTATGTGAAGAGTCACTGTGCATGTCATATTAAAGGCAGTACTAAACAGATAAAAGAGAATGTCCCTGTTCTGAAGCTGTCACCAGAGGGCGCTTCAGCTGATGACTGTTCTAATATAGGATCTCTATGCTAATGGCAGTGTTTTGGGTGGTCTCAAGAGTTATTCAAGGTAATAATAGATATGTCCCTTCTATTCATAATGGTCGATACCTTAGGGAAAAAACTAATAGGGTGATAAGGAACTAATACATGCGATCCCCAAAATTATGAAATGAAAATTTGAATATTTTACATTATTTCTTTTTGTAAACAGGTAAATTCTGTTTGAGCCATGTTGATTGGACCACATCATGAAGGAACTTTGCTGCGAAGATTGTAGAAAAGTTATACGTTGATATCGTCACTCTGTGTTGAAGCAGAATCATTATTTGACCTATTAAAAAAGATTGAGGGTAATTTTGTCCTTATAAACTGTGAAATGTTGTCACCTTTCCATAGGGTAATCCTGTTGATGACTTTTAAGAGTGAATGCACAAAAGTTGAATTTCATTTTACCAAATAAACAGTGATTCATTATCTCTGGACTAGCACACTGATTTTATATTTTGCGTTGTGTGCTAAGATTATATTTCAAAGAAATTTATAGAGTTCACTTCTAACCACAAGCAAGGGTCCATGAGGGATTTTTGAGATTTTCCTCCCAAGTACTGAAATGTGACTCGTATTCCCAGCAGTTAGTATGCTTGAGGATTTCCCTTTTGGAAAGCATATCCTTCATTTTAAATATCCACAATTTTATTCTTGAGAGTTAGCTGAAAGATCCGACCTTTATAATATGGTACAAGTTCAGGTTGTAGTACCGGTACATGAATTTGAAGTTTGTACAGCTGCGCATTCATATTCGCTAAAACAAAATAATCTTGATGTACCAAATTACATTATTTAAAAGAGAGTACACCTGGTTATGAATTCATATGTACTGCTGTTAGGTTGTGTAACATTGATAACATGTATAAACTTTGCCATTCAAACCTGCACAGTGTCATAGACTGGAATGTTTTAATAGATTGACTTGTTAATTGTACATTTACAAAGCAAAAACCTACTGTAAAATGTATCATGAAATAAAATGCATAAATTAAATACTACTTCTCTGGTGCATTGTTGTTGTTTTTTGGAAAGGAATGAAGAAGGAAGAGGGAGGAGAATAAGCGAGTTCGTAATTAGGATTTGCGCATGAGCAGTTAAAGGTCATTTGACATAAACTGGCATGTTCGTTTAAAATTCACTGAGATAAGCATCGACTGTAATGTAATGATTATTCATATATTCATTTAATTATACTTTTCATTAAATCCACTGAAAAGCAACAAAGTGTTCACTGATGGTTGGTATTTGACAGTCTGCCAAGCTTACGTATAATCTTTCTTTTAAAAAATGCCTATCCTGTTGTAAAAAGGGAAACTAAGATCATTTGCGAAAAGTTGCTCATGGGCCAATTACGAAATCGCTTATTAGTTGAAAGGAGAAAGTCTAAAGCAGTGCTCTGAACTTTGTACCTGGACATTATTCTATAGCTTCTGAAATATATTTCCATTCGATTCCATTAATTGAGGGTTATTTCAAAATTAATTATAATGATTGCTTTATTTCTTACCAATAACCAAACACTTCAAATTAAGGAAATCAAATTTTGTTTCAAAGATCAAATCAAGTTATACTAGTTCAACACAATATTTGTACAATCATGCAAAACATCACAAGAAGAAACGTACATGTGTAGTAGGCCCCCTGACAACTTTTGACAAAAAAAAAAGGTTATCGGGTAGTGGCGAGGGGGGTTCAATACCAGCGAAAATTCCTTTTTTTTTTGCTAGTCAAGAGAATTATTGAGGAAAAAATCTCATAACCCCCCCCCCCCCCCCCACCCCAACTGAGCGACTTTTGGAGGGCTGGCGAGAAGTAAAAAATATTGATCTCCTTCCAAGCAGTTCCCCAAAGTTGACAGCCCTGCATTTTTTGCCCCCCCCCCCCCATCTTACAAAATCCTGGCTGCTACTAAAAAGAAAACTTTAAAAAATTATGGGACACATCTTCTGAACTGTCAAGGAAGCCACACTGCATGATTTCACGCTCTGTGTTGGTGTTAATTTAGAGCAAAATTATCCTAAACTTGAGCTAGCTCCATCACTGCTGTGCTTAAGGACTACGTCCAAAACACAGTCACAGCACCTAA
This sequence comes from Heliocidaris erythrogramma, assembly GCA_025617745.1. Classification (NCBI taxonomy): domain Eukaryota; kingdom Metazoa; phylum Echinodermata; class Echinoidea; order Camarodonta; family Echinometridae; genus Heliocidaris; species Heliocidaris erythrogramma. The sequence goes on from CM046868.1 coordinate 32,279,787, forward strand.
CACCGAGCGTGAAATCACCAACTGTCATTTTGGGGGACACGCCCCCCCCCCCCCCCCCCCGGCCCCGGACCCCACATCCCACACACACACACACACACACACACACACACCCTCCTACGCGGCTAAGAACCGTTCCGCCGCCGACGCCGTGTGTTCACTCGGTACTGAAAACCTTCTGAACAGAGTGCTAGTGCGCATCCGGGAGTATATTCCAGGGTTTCAAAATTATCCCCGATTTTGCTGAAAAGGAGAAGATTTTACGTAATCGGCACTTCTAATATACAATGTACATGTATATGCAAACAAATGAAGATTGTAAAACAACCCAGGGTTTTGTAAAGGGGGGGGGGCACAAAAATGCAGGTTTGTCAACTTTTGGAAAAGGGAGACCCTATTTTTTTTTAAATTGCTAGTGTTATGGTTTTTCTTTCCTTTTTTCTATCAATCTATCTTTAATAGATGAAATGATTTCTCGGGGGGGGGGGGGGGTTGCCGACGATTTTTTTTTCCAGACCTCCAAAATTCGCTCAGTGGGGGGGGGGGGGGGGGGAGGGGGGCGGTGTTATGTGTTACGGGGGGGGGGTCCAGTTACCCTCCATAAAAAAAAGGTTTTCATTCTAAAAGGAGGGGGGCACAATCGAAAAAAGGGCTCATCCTCTATGGTCAAAATGCATACTTTTCTTCCAAGGGAGGGGGGAGGGGCACGGGCTGGATGTACCCCCTCCCCCTAGATCCGCCACTGCCCCGACTGCCCCAAGACAGGGATTCCACGAAGCCAGACGTAGTCTCAGCGGAGCATATCCCCGAACGCAAATAGACTGATTTTTCGGTCTAGATCCAGTGCCGTCACCAGCTTTTTTCAAGGGAGGGTGCCTTTTTGGAAAAAAAGACAAAACTTACCAACTCCAATATGTCAGGCAGTGGTGCTGGTGGCGCAGATATGAGCTGTTCGACACTACACAAATAGTGCATATAGCCGGCCCTTTTCAAAAGACACCCCCACCCGGCGACGTCCCCCCAAAAAAAATTAAAAATTAAAAAAAAAAAAAAAAAAAAAAAAAAAAAATCCTTTTTTTTTTTTGTCTGGAGGGGGGTGCGTTCGCACCATCCGCACCCCTGGCGACGCCCATGAGATCAAACAGTAAGCATTATGTCCGTCCCTGGCACAAAATTTATTTTATATTAAAATAATACTAATCGAAGACTATCGCTGCCGTGAAATACATCAAAAGTTTAATATTAGAAATTTGGTCCAAAACGCGGGAACTTTAAAAGATGCCACTTTCTCCGCACACTATATTTTGTTTCATCCGATGATTTCATTTTAATTAATTTCTTATCCAGGACTGGTACGAACAAAGTAGGCGTGGCAGCACTGGCTTAATTAATTGCTCGAGTAGAGTACATTCTCTCTGTGAAGCAAACCCAGATAAGCCTAAAAATACGGACTAGGGGAAGGGAAATACACTAATTGTATATGCTTCATATGGGGTTTCCCCGAGGTGCCAGTAGTATATGACATGCATCTTATCTAGTACGGGTACGAAATTACAGTCCACCACAGGCACCTGCCCATCTGCCCCACCCCCTCCACACCCATTGCAGAGATGCCAACCGTTCCGGAATATGCATGAGGTCAAAATTAAAATGTGAATTACGCAACGGTTGAATGCTTGTGAGAGAAAACATGACAACAATAACCATGCTCTCCGCTATTCACTTGTCATGAAAGCCTTGAAATCCACCTCATACATATTCCGGAACAGTTGGCAACTCTGCCATGCATTGCTCTGAAAGTGCATGTGCAGGGCTAGCTCGCTCGCGCTCGGATCGGGGAGGTCGAGCGTTTACGCGCGCTCAAGCAAACATGATTACTTCCGGGTTCAAATTCGTATGGCATTTTCAATGCAAAAACGTACATGCGCTACATACACGGTACGCTAGCTCATGTATTTACGTCAGATCATAATGTACTATATAGTAGCTAGGCGTATAAACCGAAGAACATGGCTGTCGTCGCACGGTGATGTTTCGTAACACGCGTTGAGAAACGTGGCTGAGGCTGAGCTGAGTGAATTTCCTGATGGAGAAAACATCATCATTGACTCGAGTAGCAGAATTTTCTTCACCTAATTTGGAATCTTTGAAAAAGTTACCACGGATTTCGGACTATGATTTGCCGTCTTTTCGTCAGCGCATCTCAGAAATGGACAATTATGATGCCGCTGACAAGACGAAGAGTGTATGCGACGCTGACGGGCATGTGGTACTGGTAGACTACGATGATTACGAAGCCTTACCCGAGAGCTCCACGATAGTTACGCATCTCATCGCCGGTGCTTTTGCGGGCATGGCCGAGCACTGTGTCATGTACCCGGTTGATAGTGTGAAAGTAAGTTGGGAAAGAGCTGGAATGTCAACACAAGCCAAAGCTGACACTAGGCACAAGTGATGGAAATCGCACAGGAACTTGAAGTTTGAACTTAATTCAAGAATTCCTCTCTAACAATCGTGTACATCCCATCATCATGTCCCATTGTCATTGACATTGTCAGTTTTAATAAATTTAAATTTAATAGTATTACTATTAGAAAAAATAGAAATAGAATTAAGATGAATTAAATGCATGTTTTGTTAACCAGTTTAGTCATGTTGTTAATTACTTTAGTAAACTCCAGGGAGCGCTCCCTGAACCTGGAGTTAGTAACTTATATCTAGATTTACCTGTCACCATGGTCACCTGTTCCAGTGTTTGTCAATGTTTTTTTTGCGTAAATCGTGAAATAGGTCCCCTCTCATTCACTCCGCACAATATCAGTTTATCATGTTTATTGCATACCTCGATAAACATAACACGCAAGTGTGTGTGTACACACTGAATGAGAGGGGACTTATTCCACGATTAGGCCATTTTTTTTTTTAGAAAGCTAAACTAAAAAATTGAAAAGCCTGTTTCACATTTGAAAGTTTATTTATAAATAACCTCACGTATTGTGAGTGATGATGACCCTGTTACTCATGGTTATTGCAGCTTGTGTGAAATATCTCAAGTAAAATATATCCATCACTTTCAGACCTACCAAGTCTCACGCATTGCCATTAGGCGTGACAGTCACGCATGAGGGCTCTTACTCATGCCCAAAAATCTCCATATATATTATACATACTGCGCAGCGAGCGCACAGCTCCTCCCCTACCTGGCGCTGATCCTCACAAAAAAAATCTCACGCATTGCTAGTCTTTGACCTTGGTGTCTCTGCACATTTGTATTGCAAGGAAGATTAAACTGGGTATCAGCGTCAGGTTTTCAGACCATACTTGCAATGAGAAAAGGCATGACCCGCATGACGACAGGTTTTAGGACTCGGACTAGTACTCACTTTTCCATTGCTGATAAATCTGACATTTTGGTTGCTTGATTTTCTTTCTCTTGCCAAAGAGGATGAAATTGAAATTGTTTACAAGGAAAATGTTTACAAGAAGTTAGAGGAGAATTGGTGATGCGGAGAGTTAAGTATAGGAGAGTTTTTCCCAGACATACGTTACCGGGCAATGATCAATAAGCCAGTTCGGGGTTAGCGCATGGTACAAATGACCCCAAATATCCACAGATATTTTAGACATGGAGGGTCCCTTTATGTGCACTTCAGAAAAATAACTCTGGGAGTGATAGAGGTGCCTCATGAATAGCTTTTGTTTCCCCCTTTAAAAAGAATACTTCCACCTGGATATCATGGAATGCACCATTAGTGCATAATTGAATAATGTAAGACAACTTTGGCAGTTCAAATTGGGCCTAATTAAAATCACTGAATTACACATTAAAGGTCATATATTGGTATACATGTAGATCCCAATTGTGATCTCTAAGAGACCGACTTAAACCACGGCATCCTTTGGATTTTTCTTTCCTCAATCTTTATGATTTGTATTTTCAAGTGAAAGGGTGCCGTGTTATTTGATACTGCATTCCCCCCCCCCCCCCCCCAATGGCTGCCTCAGGTGTGGTTCTTACTGTGTAGTGTGTCTACACCTCTGCTTTGATAACGATAATAATTGGTTTTATGATGCTTCGTTTTCTGCTCTGACAATGTCCTCCAAAAGGTACAATTTTATTACATGTATACCCCTGGGTAAAGAGTGGCAGATATAGATTACTTGAATTTAGTGGGATTCAGTTGTTTTTAACCCTTTGAACCTTGAATCATTTGCCTATTTTGTGAGCTATAACCTGAATTATTTCATAAGTTACATGTACCTACAGGGTGTACGCATATTTTACTTATGTCAAAAATACATCAAAATACGTGTTATTTGATACTGCACTACTCTGACAATATTCTAATTCATCAGTGCCTTCCGCGGAATCTCCCAGTAGTATTTGCTGGAGCCTCATCGGCTGTGTATGTTTTTCTTGCCATTTTCTCCAGATTTTTCCACTTTTTCCACTTTTTCTTCGATCAAAATTCAAGAAAATTACCCTACGCCTGCAGTATCAAAAGTCCCGGGCGATCACCTGATCAAAAACGGGGTCACAAAAACTTTCAAGCCGAGCTGAAAAGAAGTCACATGATTTGTGGCCAGTAAACCGGCCTTTCGGGATATTTTACTTTCTCGGCGCGGCCAGAAAAGCGGCCTTTCGGGTTCAAAGGGTTTAAAGTCTAGTTTCATACATGTATGCACAAGATCAGATGCCTCTTGGGGGCATTCTTTTATCCGAAGGTACTAAGGTACCCAGTTTGAAACCCGCTATGAGTCGTTGAATACACAGCAAATAATGACTTGCAAATTTTCACACTTCTCCCGTCAACCGGCAGGCTACTATTAACAGCTAAATGTGCAAATGTCCAGTGATGCTTCAAATCCATACAGGAAATGCTGGAGTACATGATTTTGTAAACCCAGCAGCCAAACGTAGTAAAAACAGATTCTTAGCTTTACACTTCGATACATGTAGGTAATGAGGGTACCAGTATATCCTTCGTGGGACTTAAAAGTCTACACCATGTAGGCCTGCAAAAACTGTGTGATAGAATTTAAGCTTGTGACGTTGTGACTATATATTGAAGGCAGGTACAGGTACAGGTACATGTTCATGTATGTACATGAGGGAACACAGTGCCTGGTTTTGACCTCATGTGCTTCCATATATATTAAAATTGACAGACAGCATTGGGATTTAGGTTATTCTGTGTTCTTGACAAAAGCTTACAATTTTTATAGAGGGACTTTACCGTAACGGGGGGGGGGGGGGGGGGGGGGGGGGGGAGGCTGATCAGTGTCATTACATGTATATCTGGAACTGGAACTGAAAGTAATACTATTTCAAGGTGACTATACCGGTATGCATCATTTTCTCAATTTAAACATTGTTATTTGGAGTGTCTACAAAAAAACTTTTGGAAAAGTTCAACAAATTTGAGAACAATTTACTATACAAATACTATATAACAGTCTTTTAACAATTAGACTTGAAATGTGATAATGATAATAATAATAAGATGGATTGATACAGCGCATCATAAACTAGACAGTCTCTCTATGCCCTTGTTGAATGGACTGGAGCTGACTCAAGACATTGCTAGGAGAGACCCATTTGACATGAGACTGAACCCTCTTGAGCCCTGTTTTAGCAGACCTTGTCCGGACAATGTCGCGACAACGTCCTGACAATAAACCTAGGGTACCATTCCTCAATTAGGCAATAAAAACATGGGTGAGAGCCACACGCACCGTCTTAACAGACACACGCTGAAAACCTTCCCCCGTCAGGTTTCCATAGCAACGTATACCTGACTTGCCAGTCGCGCGAGAGATTCAAACCAAACGCGGGAAATGCGATCTAGTGCCTGTACTGAAATCATGTATCCGCAATGGTCTATTGCGCATGCGTCTTGTTAGCTTCCGGTATTCAGGGAGAAAATTACCTCAAGAGGGTTTTCCGGACGTTGTCGGTAATTACGGAAAGTTACCCTAGGCGGGCTAGGGTAGAATTTATGGAAAAGTTGTCGCGACAATGTCTGGACAACACCGCTTGTGGAGCGTATTAACAGGCAGGGTAATGAAACATTGTCCGGACATTGTCCAGACATTGTCCAGACAACTCAGTTCCAGAAAGGTCTGTTAAGACGGGCTTTAGACTCATCTACTGTAGGTAGCGATTCAAGGATTTTACCATTAGGGACCTCGTAAGTTAGGGTATTAGATTCCAGTTCATCGTGACTTGGCCGTGAACCAGAATAGCCTGGTGGTTAAGTCGCTGCCCGGCAAGCAGTAGATGACAGGTTCGAATCCCGCTGGTTCCAATTTTTTCTGACTTGTGTTTTTCATTACAGATCGAGCATACGATCTTTAACACTGGGAGTAAAATGCCTAAAAATTTGTTTACAAATTAAAATTCTTCCCATCAAGCTTCTTCGTTTACTAATACACATGCAATTTGTTTTATATTTCATATTGTGCATCAAAGCATATTTACATGTAGCAAGTATACACATGCTGTCACACTTTTAGGAAGGGGCCGGGGAAGGTCACCATTTACATGTAACATGACAAAGAAGAAAATAAGAGAAAAAAGGATGGTCCAAAGTACATTCTAGTCGAGTGGTATCGCTTTCAACAAATAAAGCGATAGCAACGGATTATTTTCGCAATTGTGATAATGGAGATCAAGCTCTAATTAGGATACAACTAGATGTACATGTGCATTGTAGTTGCTTTTGAGTAATTTGATCTTTTTTATTTGCACACTCCATATGCTGAACATGTTTGTTAGTATAGTAGATCAGAAAACAAACAATGAAATGATGTAGTTTCATTCATGAAGTACCAAAAGAACTGCATTATTTTCTGCATCTATTGGATATATTTTATCTGTTTCTTTAACTTAATATCCACCCCATTTTTCCTTTGTTATTTGCTTTTTTGTACAAGATGATGATTTAAATCTGTGTATATTTCTTTCTTTCTTTTAATTCTTTTTTGCCAAGCCTGAGTGGAGAAAAAAAAAGTTGCTCTTGAAATGTTAAAATGTTGAAAACAAAGAGCACCTGTGAATGAAAGAAGTCATTTTCACACAGCATTTTTTTATTCATCTCCTCTCTGTGAGCTACAATAATTACGTGTCCCGTCAGCCAGGTTCCGTGAAAGAAAGTGTCATGTCTGCAGAAAAACATGTGGTTTCTTTCTTTGAGCGGAAATGGTTATTCATAGGCTCTGCATTTCATGCCGAAAAAAACACTCCGAGAAGGTGTGATTGGAATCGTAGTGTGAAAATCAATGCGTTGGGAAATCTAGCTGTAACTGAATTACGTCAAGAAAGAGTCACAGAGGAATTGGTGTTGGAAATACTTATTTAGATTATTTGCTTTAATTTACATCTACCCAAAGCTTGTGAGTGATTCATTTAAATATTTTTGAAAAGATCTTCTTTTACAAATTGGGTGTAAAAAGAACTGTCCAAAAAATGCATGCTGTTATTGTACAACTTCTTATTATATGATTATATCGGGTCCGCTCGTTATTCATAAGGACCGCTATTCATAGAAAACCGCTATTCATTTAACACGCATTATGAATAGCGGTCCTTATGAATAGTTATGAACAGTGGTCCTTATGAATGGAGGTCCTTATGAATAGCGAGATACATGTAATTTGTCTATGGTTTGCTTGCTATTTAGAAGGACCGCTATTCATACAAAATCGCTATTCATTTAGTCACGTGTTATGGATAGCAGTCCTTATGAATAAGTGGTCCTTATGACTAGCGAGGTTACCCCGATTATATGATTCTAATGCAGACAGAGTACTACTCTGTAATTGGTTTTGAAGGGGAAAATGTAACCACCTTATTGGTGAATTGTGCATAAAATGTCCTAACAATCCTGGGGTAAAACAGTATGTTTCAAACAAAAGTATTTTTTAAAGTGTATAAAATGTTTCCCAAGATTTGCATTGGTTGAAATTCATTTTCGTTCATATGGCAAAAGCATCAGGAACACTGGATTTGAATGGTGAAAACTTCAAAAATTTCATGTTGGATATTAGTGGGTCCTTGTTCACTAACTTTTCTTTCTGTTTGCCAGTTCAGTGGAACCTCGTTATAAAGAACACTGTTAAATAACAAACTCTCATGATACGAGGTAATTTTGCGGGTCCCATTTCTTTTTAGTCTATTGATTTTTAGCCTGATACAGTGAAACCTGCTTTAGCGACCACCTGTATAGAAAGACCACCTGTCTATAAAGACCATAATCTTTGTTTCCCTTGAAAAGTGTTCCTCACTGAAACATGTATTAAAGGAACCTGTACATAAAGACCACCTGCTCATAAAGACCACTTTTCTTGTCTCCCTTGAGTGGTCTTTATAGACAGGTTTTACTGTATAACAAGGTTTAAAAGAGGTAATTTCCTTGGTCCCAAGGGGTTTGTTATAATGAGGTTCCACATGTATGCTCAACACAGACATGTACGTACATAAAATATAATCAGACTGTATCTTCAGTGGTCACATACATTGTAGAAAGTAAAATTTTCAAGAGCTATGGGAATTCATCATGTATTCACACTTTAAACACTTATAAAACACCTCAAAATGAAACATTTCTATGTGAAAAACAAGATAAAATTATTATAGCAGATGTAGGCCTACATGTCCATGTACATGATTGTACATTACTGCCGTATTTAAGCTATAATTGAAGCTTCGAAAAAGGAAGTACCAGTGTGACAATACTGTTTTGTTCCCAGGCGCTTTCAATGGGTTTGCAATTGTAAAAGTGGGATTCCTAACTACAATTTCAGTATCTGTGTGGGGGTTTTTCCCAGAGCACTTTCTTTCTTAGTTTTAGAGCTCATTCCGAGTTTTCGGAGTTTTCCGGAGCTAAATTGTTCACTGTAACCACATATCTTTTTTTTTAAACTGGAAACTAGCCAAAATAAAATGGTCTCTGTTTAGATAATTGCCATTATTATGAACAAACAAATGGTACATGTATCATGTAGTATTTTGCCATGAACTAATTTAAAACAAATATTTACATGTAATTGGGATACACATGCAACTGTACCAAGGAGTTAATGTACATGTATGGACATGCATAGTATTACATGTACCATATGCTCAGTTGATTTCTGGGTGACATTATCTATTCCACCATATTCATGTCTTCTGTCATTTTTTTTGTGCCATGAAATATTGACAAAAATATGAACACTGTTTTGACATTAACCCCATGAATGATGACACTAACTTTTCACTAACTCTATTTGTGATTTAATAAAACAATAATAAAAAAAAGATCTGCTTCGTGACTGGGAAAAATAGTATATCATCAAATTTTGTTCCTATTCACTATTTCATGGTAGTGTACTTGGGTTGTCGCTCCCATAAGGGGACATCTTTACAGAACAAAATACCCGGTAGATATTTGAAAAGTGGACAAATTTGGTTTCCAAGAAATAATGTGAGAATTTTAATCTGGAAATAAAGGAATATTAATCCTAATTTCAACCCTAATTTATGATCTGCGAGAGCATCATGTATTAAATAGTACATTGGAAAGGCATTACTCATGAAGTTTATAAATTTTGTATATAGTGTATAGTATAGTTTAATAGGAATTGTGGTGAAGATAAATGCAATGTGCAGATGCTTGGCAATATAGCTGTGCTGTCTCTATGTCGTAACTTTTTTTTTTTACAATAAGGACCCAGAGAAATGAGCATACATGTATGTACATTAGGTAGTGCCCGTATCGTGTTTAGGTTCTATGCCTTGCATCTTTATTTGGCAGGTACCCTGTGACGAACAATAGACATGTCAACAACAAAACAAAAAGACTTCTGGTACATGTGACTCCCAGAATAATATGTACAGTGCTAAACTGCAAATACACATAATGTGCATTGTCAGCGAATCGGATGGCCTTGCTTTGTACATATACAAGGTACTTACAGTACATTTTAAGAAGTTGAATTTCGACTTCGGTGGCTGGCGCTTTCGGCAAGCGACTGTGTTACTATGTGGAAAGTGTGAATAACTGGTGAACACAGTCTGCACAGCGCTTGTCACTTGCCATTTCCTGTGCTGAACTCTGAGATACGGGAAATAAAAAAAACAGGATCAAGATCCTGTATTTTGGCAGGGACTTTCCACCTTACATTGCGTGTGGTGTGTGTCCTATGAGGTTATGTCATCGATACAGTTCATATTCTGAAGAAGAGACAATGAGGTCATTACTACCAAATTCAGACTGGTAGGTGTTTTAAATGAACTCCGAAGGGTTTAATTTTTGACCTAAAATGCTTGTTTCATTGATAAATTGGACATAGAAAACATATTCCAAGGGAATGATGAACTTCATAGTGAGGTACCTATTTGAGTGATCATCAGTGTGTTCTAGAGATATCTGAAGCACACTTCATGTATGATCTCTATGTCATTTCCTGGTTGTCTATTAATTGTAAGACAAATGCTCCGGTATTGGCTTCTAACGTGAACTAAATTCCCTCCTTTAGCCCTGGACCAAGGTGATAACTCCTTGCCTGGACCAACCACATTCATAAGTCCTACAGTAACCCTAACCTTAGGCCTATATCTGACCCTAGGCCTAATCTCAAGGCAGTTGCAACCATGCCCTAAGTCTATAAAACCAAATATATATATTTAGTTAAATAAAATTATTTATTTATTAAAAGCTGTGAGCAGTTGTCACTGTTATGTCTGAAAGTGCCTTTACTGTCAAAACATGCAAGGTTTGTTAATGATAACATTGATGATTGAAAAGAATGCAATGCAGTAATTTTGTAAAAATTAATCATGTATTTTCCCATATTTGTCTTCTTTGCAAACAGACACGAATGCAGTCTATGAAGCCTGCACCCAATGCAATATACAAGAATGTCTTCAATGGCCTGACGACAATTATACGTAACGAGGGCGCCAACGGCACTATAAGGGGTATCAACGCAGTGGCGCTAGGGGCAGGACCCGCCCATGCTCTCTACTTTGCCTGTTACGAGAAGATGAAGAAAGTCTTGAGTGCTCATCCTGGCAAAAATCCTCTGGCAAACGGTAGGTTATTTTGAAAAGTTAGTTCAGGATGAATTTGGATAATAATTTATTGAAAATTGTTTAGGTTTTGGAATTATGACAATATCAGTATCATTTGCCCCCAGAAATAGACCGATGCAATTAGTTCACGGTATTCCACATACTGCATATCATTGAATGAACACTCGTACCTTTCCACTTCTGCATTTTTTTCTAATCAATCAAACTCATTTTCAATTTTATGCAGCATATCAACCCTCTCTCCCCTTCTCGAAAAATATAAAGTATTAAGTTAGACCAAACTTGGATGCATAAAAAAATACTCGTTGATTGCTATGAGGTACAATGTAGGGGCTTACTAGTGATGCTACTTTTTGCTTATAATTTACTCTTGTGAGAACGAATGTGAGAACGAATTTGGGAACAGAAAGTGAATTTCAGAAAACTATTCTGCATGCTCTTACATGTATCAAAGGTCATGGTGCAGGTCTCACTTTGTATTAGTCAGCACTCTGCAGTAATCACAAAACATGGGTGCTTATTTTTCTTCAGGTCTCCTTTGGCTTTGTTTTTTCTTTTGTGTGTGGGTGTGGGGGTGTTGGATGCACTTGAACAGTATGATATCTCACTATTACTTCAAATATTACTTAATTGAGATGTCTTTAATATAGCTATTACTTTTAGATATATATCTTCTGAAGGAATACAATGGTTATTGGCTGCACATGCGTGTCTGTGATATCTACTGTAGATATTAAATCAATGTTTTCTTAACAACAAGACAAATAAAAAGAGATTTTTAAATTTAAATCTATCAGGAAAATCCATCCTGAGGAAGTTAATTTTGTCCCTGTTGATTAAGTTAGGTTGCAGTTTTAATCCATAACACATGCAGTTTTTATACACAGCTCTCCACATTCATTGTAGACTGGGGAACAGGTAAGTAGCACTTCTTCGTAAGGCATACATGCAGATCCTACATGTATGAATAGCGCCATTGTGTTGCTTAGGCTACATACAAACAGTGAAGAAAAATACATGGAATCAGGGAGTGATTTGGCTCTCTGAAATTGCTAGAGCTTGACATCTTAAAAGAGCTGTGGGCAGCGTCTCACAAATTTGTCATAAGTTCGCCATGTTTCATAGAAATACGGGTTAAAAAAATCAACAGACGCATTAATGTGATGTTCACGAACTTAAGACTTCTGACGGTTGTTTTTCAGACACTGCCGTTGAAGAAAGAAGGCATGATTGCTGCCCGTAGAATATTGTACTGTTCCTGTAGAAAATGCAAAAAGCGGTGTTGTAAACAAAGCATTATTTTCAAACTGCATACGAATTAGTCCACCATACATGTAGATATGTGAAGATAAGGTGCTCATTTTCCTGTTAACCAGTTGACGACTAGAATTTCTCATTCCAGTGGGCTTGTTACATTAACCAGTTGGTTGCTGTAGGCCATGGGTTAAATGTGAGTGGGTAGATTACATTATCACAAAGGCACCCCCTCAATATCTTTGGAATTAAGAGATATTTTATAAGGGTGCCTGCATGCATTAACGCTATGCATGCCATTATAAATGGATACATTAATGCGTCCAATCTGCATTGGTGTGCATAAAAGCAGGTACATGTACGCTGTGGTACATTATTCTTAGTACTGTAACATACATACATGTACTGCAGTTTGAGTAATCCTAATTCCAGTTTATATTTCCAATCTTGATTTTGAAATTAAGCATACATTAATAGCGATGATGGTGAATGCCTAACGGGCGGTACACTGTAGGCCTTCATGTGTACATACATGTATGTGGTTCCAGATAGTGTACCGGTACATGTGTGGTGTATCATTTTGCTATGTAACCTTTTGAGTCTGTATTGTTGGACTTGTATCGGCTATCGCACACCTGCTGTTGGACACTGGTAGCCTACAGTGTACCAACAACATCTAAATACATTGCTTCATTAGTGAATCTACAGAAGACTTAAACATTAGGTACTTGTAGACATATAAAGAAGCATGCATAGGATAAGCCAGCAAGTAGAGATATCAAAATGTTGACATAAATTCAATAATCGTGTCATTTAATAAGATATGAAATAAAATTGACATATATGTTATGCAGGTGTACATATGCATTATAATTTTTTTGCAAAATGACCGCTGCACAGTGCTCACCCTAAATACACATTACAGGCATGTGTTGTAATTCTGTTTAAATTTTGATTGCATGAACAAAATACTGGAACAGAATTAATTGTTTGATTAAAAAAATGATTTAATATCCGATCAATTGACAAATACATGATACCAGTGCAGGTGTACTCTGTGATTGCAAAATGATTGCTGCATTACCCAAATATACATTACATTCATGTGTAGTAACTGTTGTAGGAAAATACCAGAAAATAAATTAGATACATGTGTTGATATCAAAGGAAATATCTAGAGTTAAACTGGTACATAATGACTTTGATTTACCGGTCATCAATTATTGTTACATGTATTTTGGGATGATTCATTTTGTTAGCATTTATGTCATGACCAACTTTGTCATGTAAACCCCCCTAAGCCTCTTTGATGTTTATTTTGGATATAATATCCTAATTCTAAAAAATTAATGTATTTGTCGATCAAAAAATATTTTCATGACCATGTACAAATTTTACTGTACATGTAGATCTAGTACCTTTAATTTCTACATTTGTAAAGCAGGCACTGGATTGTAATTTTTTAGGATATGTGTTTTTTAGGAAAATTAATTCAGATTTTATTTTGTCAATGGTATGAACTACATCTGATTCATTACTGGAATCTGGTACTCTGGTTGAGTTCATTGTGTTCCCTGCGATCCAATTAAGTTTATTGAATGCAAGCTGTGCATGTACATGTACATGTAACTCTAACTCACAGAAGGGCTATTTGTACTGTGAGATGTAAGGTCATTCTTCCGTTATACAGTAAGAAGCTTTTTTTCTATCTTCACCTCACATTTTCAAAATGTATTTGTTTTGTGGCTGAATCAGATTGTCAGATACAGTACCGTTTCATATAAATACAGGCTACATGTACATATTCAAAACTGACATTTACAACATGCATTGGAATTCTGACTCGGGGGGGGGGGGGAAGAGAACATACAAATTCAGAAGGACTTTTTTCCAAAATGCACTGCACATGTACATGTACAAATTCAGTTTTTATGCACCTCTTCGAGATTATTATTTTCGTGTTTATAAAGATTCCTAAATTCCTTTTAAAGATGTAGGATGTACAATGTAGTGGACCATCAAAGGTTAGATGCTGTACACACCGCTATAAAACAATACTCTATACTGAGTTAACTTATACTGTAGAGAGTTACAGCGTTGATAACAAACTGCCGAGTCATGACAGAGTGTTGCAACACAAGTGTATTTGTATATGATAGCTAGTGTACTGAAGCTTGCAAAGTTTATGAATGAGTGCAATTTGATGAAACCTCTACAATAATATTTGTAATGCACTTACATTTAATAGGCGACTTGTAGCATGTTTCAGAATTTATTACATGATAGGTGGCTACATGGTTACATGTATTTGCAAGTTTTACAGGTACTTAAGGTGATTATGCCTCAATTTAATGGAAATTGTTCTTTTTTCAATACACGTACCGTCACATGTTTAAGTGTTTGCCTCTCAAGTAGAAAAGCTACCCAGTGGATTTATACGATAGATACATGTACATGTACAATGTAGCTGTGCATCAGACATTGTGCAGAATGATAAACTTTAAAGGGCTTGTCAAATATCAAAGATAACAAATGAAATCGGTTATTGTAGTAAATGTGTTGGATCATCATCAGAGAAAATTGATACTGAAGGCTCCTGAGCACAAATCAATGAGCACCATACATTTTCTACACATTTTATCATCATTATCGTTGATATGTGCCAAGCCATTTGAGGTAAATCGGGTTGTGTGTTTACTCACTATGATGGTAAGTTAGTAGAAGAACAACTCAAAGTCCAGTAACGTGGTGGAGTTACAAATTATGAATGGCACAGAAGATAGGAGTGTAGTAGCGTGTACATTATATTATGGTGTATTGAATTAATGAAGCAATGGCAGCCTGGGGTTGCTAGATGCTTTCTTTGGAGAGTATATTTTGAGTTTATAGGGATAGGGCTCAAAGACAAATGATGTGTACATCATTTGTTCTAGATTAGGGAGGAAAATGATGACAACAGCATTTTCATTCCTTTTGTAGACATACTTTGTAGTACAAGTATAGGCATATTCTTTTGACCCTCGGAAAGTTGAGTTACTTCGGAGTTCGGATGAAGTCCTATTTTTGTGATAAACTAGAAACCGTTTTCATTCGGTTTCCGTGAAAGTTGTAATTTAACTGCAGTGTTGTATTGTATAGTCTTAAAGTATAAAAATAAACTAAAAGTAAACGTGCATCTTTCTCTGATGCTGCCAAACCTGGGAAATTTCCAATCTTCTTCCCCTTTGACTTCCAGTGCCCTCTAGTCTTATTTCTTGAGTCACATGACCTGCGTATTAAAAAACAAAACAAAACCCAAAATGCTCTGTTACACAAATTTGTGCATTAAAAGGAAGAAACATTGAATGAACACCCAACCTCATGGTAGTCATATATCCTACATTTTGAGTCAAGTGTAATTTCTTGCGTATTTTGCAATATGTTACTGCCGTCCTAACGTCTCCTGATTGTCTTTACAGCTTTTGCAGGTAGCCTAGCAACGGTCATCCATGATGCTGCTATGAATCCAGTAGAAGGTATAGTATCTATTCAACCTTCAGGTTATTAAAGAATATATTAGACTGTTCATGAATATTAAAACAATGCAACAAATTTTACATTGCACTATATATGCATTGCCAATTTGAAGGTTTTAATGCATATTTTCATTTGAAGTGTTCTGATTTTTGAGAAACACATGTACTGCATCAGAAATAAATTCATGCTTTTTTCAGTGATTTTTTTCCTCTCTGCTCATTCATTACGTGTAATCTATAGTAGGCTAGATCAAAAGATAATGCAATTGTGACCCTCCACCACAAAACGACCAATAAGTCGCAATGGGAGTTTTAGAGTAAACAGCTGAAAAGGGTGGTTTGGGTGGAATTTTTTATTTTAATTTTTTTTAATTTCTGAAAGTTCATATATTAATCTAATATCTGACAAAATTTCAGGTTAAAATACTATGTTGAAATATGTTTTTATTCTCATGCAATATGACCATGTTTTCCTGACATTCAAACTTTGTGTGTCAACTTGCTGGGATATTACTTCACATCACTTTTCTGGTATAGCTTTAAAACTATGCACAGTTGATATTCAAACTCTAAAGAAACAAAGAACTATATGGCACGAAAAAGAGACATGATACCGAAGCTTTTCGACCTGCACTCATCAGTTATCACGCAGGTATATAACAATCGCACGAACCTCTTCTGTGCAGACAAAAGGAGTTCGTCCAAGCTTTGCGATTGTTCTGAAATTACGGCGTCTAGGTTGCGTCCGGGTTCACCGAGTATAATATAGTTGATTTCAAGTAATTTGTTATATACCTGCATGATAACCTGATGAGTGCAGGTCGAAAAGCTTCGTTATCATGTCTCTTTTTCGTGCCATATTGAAATTTTGTAGTACCAAGAAATTATTTGTGTAAATATATCTATCCTGAAAGTATGGGAAGTTTCAACCCAATCCAATTAGTACTTCACAGTGTATGCTAGGGAGTTTTGACTCGACCTTTTGTGTGACAAACAATAGGACACAGGCACTCTTTAATGGTCACTCTTCTTTAGAGCCCATTTTCTCTATTGTTTTGGTCATTAGCCTGTCTGACACGTTGACATTCTCATTGTAATTTACAAGGGTTTGCTTAGCCCATACAAGACAACTTATATATCAGTTTAAAGTTCAGAATCTGAGCTTTCAAACTGTGTTGAAATTTTAAAAACCCAAATTTCTGACTTACAGGTCGTTTTGTGGTGGAGGGTCACAATTAATGTCATCATAAGGTGGCACTTTAGTGGAGGGGGTAAAAACCCTTGAATGAAATACATGTACATGTATTTGATCTTATTAACAGTATGACCATGACTCTGTATTTACGTTGTATTACCTCAGTGGTAGCATACATTTTATAGTGCAGCAAGACTTGCCCCAGACAAAAAGAGTGCACTATTGGAGACCTTTTTTATGTATCATTAATCACAATGCAGCTGTCTGCTAAGTATCTAATAGAGATATTGACCTTTTCTAAACACATGCTTGTTGGTAACACAAAAGGGCAGTAGTTACACGTAGGTCTGTTCAAGGAACTCCTTGGTCTGTTTGATGGTGATGTCATACAAACCACACAGTACCAGTACAGTTCACTGTCATGCATATATTCCATGACCTTGAAGGAAGTCTTGTTGCAGACGAAAGGGGAATTTTCTTTTAATACTTGTCATTTCCTGGAAGAATGAGCTGTCAAACAGCCAATACTGGAGATTGGAATTTTGAAATGGGAATATTTTTAAAAACCTGTTCAACGGAATGAAATGATGCCAAATTGGCGAGACAGAAGTTTGGAATTTTTGAAATAAGAAATATTTAGACACTGTTTCTTCATGCAAACCTCAGGAAATGATGCCAAAGTGGCGAGACAGAAGTTTGGAATTTTTGAAATAAGAAATATTTAGACACTGTTTCTTCATGCAAACCTCAGGAAATGATGCTATTTAGGCAGGACAGAGGTTTGGAATTTCTGACAGCCAATACTGGAGATTGGAATTTTGAAACGGGAATATTTTTAAAAACCTGTTCAACGGAATGAAATGATGCCAAATTGGCGAGACAGAAGTTTGGAATTTTTGAAATAAGAAATATTTAGACACTGTTTCTTCATGCAAACCTCAGGAAATGATGCCAAAGTGGCGAGACAGAAGTTTGGAATTTTTGAAATAAGAAATATTTAGACACTGTTTCTTCATGCAAACCTCAGGAAATGATGCCAAATTGGCGAGACAGAAGTTTGGAATTTTTGAAATAAGAAATATTTCGACACTGTTTCTTAATCCAAACCTCAGGAAATGATGCTATTTAGGCAGGACAGAGGTTTGGAATTTCTGAAATAAAAATATTTGAAATCCCTGTGTAACCCAGAGCCCAGGAAATGATGACTGGCTTTATCCAAGAGAAAACATCCTGGTTTGTGAGAAAAAGGTTGCTGCCGAGGTTACTCGTGGTCTTTCCTAATTTCACTCCATGTGGTGTCAGGTTGTACCTACATGTATTGGGTGAATACATGTATTTATTGCCAATAGCAGAGAGATCCTAAATTCCAATGACTATGTGCAGAATTATTCACCATCCGGATATTCATACATGATGATCTGAACGAGTACGTAGATTAGTGCATTGTCATTGCCAAGACTTAACCAGGATGTGAAGATTTTTTATTGTGTCCCCAATAAAAGTTTCAATTTCATGATTGTTTGTTTTTCATTACTGCCTTTTTTGTTTGCTGGTGGTATAGATTTTTTTTTAATAGCTTATTTTTTCAAAATTTTACACCTCAAATGCCAATTGGTTTTGTTATTTGCAGTGTGCATTAATTGACAGTGCATGGTTTGGTATCCAAATAGATCAAGCTTTGTTTTATTTTACCAGTATTCCTGTTTTAGTGTTGTAGTGTAAGGAGGGCTGGGGAAAGAAAACATTCAAACAGATATGACCAATAATATTTTTCTTTCACTTTCGTTTTCTTCTTTTTTGTTCATTTCTTTCTTTCTTTCTGGATTGCCATCTCATCGCTTCGGTCTGACCTTCACTGTCCAAACCATTGTCTGCCTGCTCCCTTCGGAAATGGTTGTCACGGTAACTCGTGTGTGTCTGTGTCAATTTGGATGTACCAGTGATCAAGCAGAGGATGCAGATGTACAACAGCCCCTACAAGAACGTAACAGACTGTTTAAAGAGGGTGTGGAGAACTGAAGGCACAACTGCCTTTTACCGCAGCTACACCACACAGCTGACAATGAACATCCCCTTCCAGAGCGTGCACTTTGTCATGTACGAACTGGGGCAAGAATACTTGAACTCGGAACGAAAGTACAACCCCAAGACGCACGTTCTGTCAGGGGCCGCCGCCGGAGCCATCGCTGCCGCCGTCACGACCCCGTTGGACGTTTGTAAGACTCTGCTGAACACGCAGGAACAGGGCGTGACTCGCGGGAGGAGGTCGATAAACGGCATGCTTCATGCCTTTAGGACTATATACGACCTAGGCGGGCTCCGCGGCTACTTCAAGGGCGTCGGCGCCAGAGTGGTATTCCAAATGCCGGCAACAGCTTTATCGTGGTCCGTCTATGAGTTCTTCAAGTACTTCCTGACACAGCAGTGGCCAAATACATAGAACAACTGTTTAGTCTCTCATGGGCAAGAGCATTTTAGATATGAGATTCCCTTGATGAGTATCCTCAAGAGGTTGATCGCAAATTAAATTGTTTGTTACAAAAAAAAGGTACATTTACATGTACTTACAGTTTGTATTTATGAATCACTATTGCAGAATATTTCAAGGGCATGTAGACTTTGGTAGAAATACATGTACATCATGCACCTGTATATTGCATTGACTCAGATAGGTTCATTAGTGCCCCCCCCCCCCCTTTATACCCTTAATTGGTTGTAGTATAAACTGTCAATCAATTTGAATCTTTTTGAGTATGTGTGTGTGATACTAGAAAGAGAAGTTCTTTTGTTTTAACCCTTTCCTGACAGGAATTATTTACGTGTTAAATTGATCACTTTTTTTTTCTTCAAATGGGCAACAATTATATTTTTCTTTTAATGCCTACATGGTTCTAATAAAATGTAATGTTTTTGAAAGCAATACAAAAGTTGAAAAAATTGCCAATTTATATTAAAAATAATCATTTGAACCTCTCAATGTGGTGCCAATTTAAGGATTTTAAAGCTTATTCTCCTTTGTAAAATTCCTGGCATCAAACGCAATATGGTCCTGCAACAAAATTGGACACAGAGTGTGGAGAAATATTTGCTCTTTCTACCCATGCATCTGGTATATTTTGTTAGAGCTCTGAATCAAAAGTTATTGAGCCAAACCACAAAATGTGGTCAATTGTCTCGAAAGGGTTAATGAGGTCTGTTAATGACACAAAAAGATTTGAGATGGTATTTTTTCCAACCATCTACATGTATGGTATTGCTCTCAAGTAGACAGTTGGACTGTCTCAAAATTTTTAATGGACTGCCTTGTGGTGTATTCATTGCTATACATGTGCAACCTCTTTAACCCTTAGTATCCCAGTGTCACACGATACCAATGACTACATCTACTTTACCTATTTATTAACATATTTCTTGTAGATGTCAGGATTTGCATTCTTTTAAACATTTACCATGTGAAGTTTTGTGCCAAACAATGTGAAATCACAATTATCTTTGCTTTCAAGACTAAACTAATACCTCTTTCCTTGTTACATTTATAGACAACCGAATCATGCAAATTTTATTGCTTTTGCCTTGAAATTTATTTTTTTGCACATGGATTGGTCTAATTTTGTCTCATATGATTGGATTAAAGTCCACATTTAATAAATTTTTTAATAGGAAAACAGTGTGGAATATTGGCATTCACATAATATATCTGGATCTCTAATTCTTTAGCTTTAGAAGAAAATTTGATTGATATGGTTATGAAATGAGGTCCTCAATAAGTAAATAGACAATAAACTCTGTTTTTATTACGTAAGAATTAAATTTGTTTCATGAAGATTATAATTCATCCAGTAAACGTAGATTATTAGGGTTATTATGAATAAATTACTGGATATAATCATGATTGTTCGCAACGTTTCGCTGGCTCCTGCTGGAATTAGAATTGTTTGAAATTCTGTAGAAAAGCATCCATATTATCGGTGCCCATAACTTAGACACACTCGGTGAAGGATGATGTAATTTTAAGCCACCTTTCTCGTGTTAATGGGAGTGTTACTATCAGTCCTGTATTTTTATCACTCTAACTTTAAATCAGATCTATGACACTACATTAAGCAGCTGGCATCTGTCATTGTGTGTACTTGTCATCCTAAATAATAAAACAGATTTTTAGTTGTTGTAGTACATGTACATTGATTTTAATAGCCGTGAAAAGATTAAGTGCCTTATTACCAGTAATATCAGTATATTTGGTCCTCTGATAAATGGGCTGGTCTTTCGCATAGAATGGGGAATAATTTATTTCTTCATCATCATCACTTGTGATTTCCATAGTGAAAAAAAGGAAAGAAAAACAAAAGATGCATTCATAGATTACTTTCCTTATGAATGAAAAATTGCACTAACTGAAAAAAGCTACTAATGATACTATTAATGCTAAGTACTAAGTTCTGTATTATCTCACTCCTGTAATCAAGGAATATGGGTCTCAAAAACACTGCTCTGTACATGTATATCAGTACAGCTATTGGCAAACTTTGCTATAGCAGATAGTGTGTAAGAATTAGTCTTGTGGCTTATTTTGTGCCTGAATGGGAATATGTACACAAGCTCCGTTTATACATTTAAAAAATGACAATTTTTTTTTAAATTCCAGAATGATGGTCAGACTTATCAGGGGTCTCTCATTTTTAAACAAGATTAACAGAAAATAGAACACGTCATCCTGCTATAAAAAAATAATCTGCATTTCTAGCAGCTGCTTTATAATTGTAGTTGTGATATTTCATCTCAATTATTAAAACCGAAAAATTACTGAAAAGGTACCTACATGAAAGTGATATTTCGAGATGTGGAAGAAAATGTAAAGAAAAACCACCAGGGAATCAGTCACCTATCTGCAATGACCAGCTTTTCTGCTTACCTTAAGTGGCCTTCACAGATAAACTTGAGTCCAGTTTTGTTGCTTAATCATATCTAAGAATTACAAGTATGACAACTTTGCAGGGCATTCATTGATATTATTCTAATGAAAAGATTTTGGGTTTTATATTCAGTACTCATGCTTATACTTTTTGAAATGGGAGACCTAGGGGTGTTTTATGAAGCTTTAAAATCAGTTCTAAAATTTGATCTATTCAATTTAATCAGTATTAATTTTAGTTGATGAAACACTCCCTGATGTGTATGTCTTGAATATAAGGCACACATATACACATAGTCTTCATAATGCAGGAATTTGAAATCATTGACACCATCGATGAAAGCTATTTGGGCGCATTTCCTTTAATAGAAAAGCATGTGGGAAATGTGGAAGATATAATTTCTTTATTTAATAAATAATTTATATAGTATGGATAGGAATTTGGAACTTAAAGAAATAGTACATGCAAATCATTTGATCATTTCCATATAACTCTTTGAATAATATCAAAATTCTAATTTGACTCCCACAAAAATTGCAAATATATACAACAATACAAATGAACAGCTTTCAAAAAATGGTCTAATCAGATAAATACACAAGTTCACAATCTGTATCCACTTTCTTGTGACTCATACTAATACTGTGCACTGCCTGTAATGTTACAAATTTTCTCATGTTCACTCTGTGTCAGCAAATGCAAGCTTTCATTTTTGTGTTAGGATGAATACCATTACGAGTATCTTTTTGTCAAGATTGTGTAGTTTCCTTTTACATTTTTTTTTCTTTCCAAAGTACATGGTAATCCTGTTACAACATAATAACCACACAGCAAGCTCGTAAAATCACTTAATATTGACAAATGAAATGATAGTTAATATAGGTCATTGTATTACCGTTAGCCAGGCACAGGTTTAGGTTGGAGGCACAACAATCCACCCCCCTTTTTTTGTGTGTGTTTTTGTTTTGTTTTAAAAGTCTAAAAAAGGTTTGTTGTTACTTGTCAGGGCTTTTTAACACTTGGCCCCCTCCTCCGCAGATAACACTTTATCTGCCCCTGGTATTAAGATTGGTATTGCAAGATTTTCCTATGTCCTTTAGACAGCCATATGAATTTTGCATTTTTATTCTTTGGAAGAGCAGATAACCAGCAATTGCATTGTGTTTCAAGACCATCGTGGGAATACCCACTGACTGGTGCAAGTGAAACATAATCTGAATATAGATGTCGGCTAAGAAATTATGTCTGTGAAACTATTTTGGTAGAAAATGTGTAGTAGCTGAGTAATATGAAAGAGGTTGTTGAGTTCTGGGAAAGGTGAAAAAATTTGTGAACTGTCGCATCCTCTCTGTCAGTCTGGAAGAACATCATAGTAGAAATTTCCCCGGAAAAGAATTGCTCCTAAGTAGCCCATACTTGAAATATGACGAGAAATAGCTGAAGTGTTAGAGCAGTACATTCATGCAACATGTGTGTGTAGTCCCATATACCCATTTCTGTGTGCAGTGCATGTGCTTTCCAGCGAGATTGGGTCAATTTATCATTTGATGATTCCAAAACCTCACAGTCTACACTAATTCATGTGTAGACATGATCAACGTTTCCCAATTGCTTTGAGACAGTTTCTTTCATAATGTATTCACATGTTCAGAACTCAACTTTTATCTTTAAGCCAAGATAGGTAGGGAAAGCAAGGTAGTCATCATCACAACATCCAGAACATATGCATAACACTTGGCTAGTTTTGTGGAAAGTTTATTTGTGCTATTCAGTAAATGTGATTTCCTTCACAGTTTTGATAGTTTGTTTAGAGTTTGCTGTCCAGTAAAATTTTGTTTAAATCTACTACACTTTAGATATTCCAGAATTACTGTTAACAAGGTTCTCTGTCGTTCCATTGTCATGACTTAAGGTTAGCTTTAAAAGTGTACCAATCACCACAAAATATTTTGCTCTGTATGTTTCAGGTTCCTTTTCACTATCATGCAGTCAAAATATGGGCTTGAAATCCTACTTCTATAGAGGTATTGCGAATTTAAATACTCTCAATAAATGTTAAAGGGATACGCCACCAGGCGGCCGTGGGGAAAGTCAGGATTGCATAAGCCCCATTCACTCGTACACAAAGTTTGCGCGTCTAATGCGTCCGTCGGACTACTGGGATTACATTTCGGACTGCACGAAGCCGACCAAATCTCGCACCAGAGCTCGAGCTCAGGCGGAGCGTGCATGTTGCGCGGCGACCAGTCTGTCTGAAGTTTGCGCCCCACAGGGCAACGGCATGATCAGGTAACGATCACGATGCCCTCTTGCGGCATAAAAACGTCCACAATCTGTCGAGTATCCCTTTAAAGCACCTTGTGGGTAGACGTGTTGACATACCCATAGTCCCGTACCATACATGCTTTAAGAATAGGGCCAGGCCAGCCCAGAACCCAAGTCCGTGTTGGATTTTGTGCGTGCATTTTTAGGTTTTCCTTTATTTTCCTCATACTCTTACATTAACTGTTATTCATAGAATGCCAGGTAAAGTTCTTTTGGGGTTGATTTTATACATTTTAACCGTACAGAAATATTTTTCCATGTGATTGGTACACTTTAAGGTCATTATGGTGAGGTACAGGTTTCTCATAATTTTTAGTGCAATGTCCATTGTTTTGCTACCAGTAGTCTTCCATATCGCCATAATTATACCATTTCATTCAGTATTGAATACAACAGATAGCCAAATTCTAAATTCTTTGCGAATAGTCCTGTTGCAGTTTCCTCATCAATGACTGCACAGAGTACACTGCTTCTGAAGTATGCATTATGCAATTATAATTATGAGCATTTCTTTATTTGGCTTGAAATTTTATGATATGCCATAAGTGATGCACCATCGCTGATTGATCATTTCTAGGTTTTTGGTAACATGGTAATTATGAGCTGTTGGCGAGTGGAAATTTGAAATGGAGTCAGTATATCTTATACAATGTACATCATCTCTCTGTAAAGTCTTTACTGCCTTTATTGCATTTTTTTCCTTAATCAAGTACATATGTACATGCACTCCTCCCTCTGTTTTCTTTTTGTCATCTCTGTTACACTTACACTTAATCTTAAATCATGTCTCCTCGTTACCTGTGTTTCATTATCGATCTCTCACTCTTTGACATGCAGCCCTTGGTCCTTGTCTTAATCTCTACATATCTGGTATCCCAACTTGTACATCTTAGTACAGTAGCAGAAGTAGGAGTAGATAATACATGTATCTTGCTTTACTCTTCCTCATGGTCCAGTCTTTCTTCTTAATTCTGGACATACAGCTCTTACGAAACCCAGTTTATTGATTGTTATTTTTTGGTAGGTTTAGTATGTGACACAGCTGGAATGCAAATTGCTTATGTACTGTATACTGATATGTTCTAAAACGCACAAAAATGTACTATTTCTCGCATTCTACTGGAGTGTAAATTTTTTAGTGGACAAAGGGATAAGATGATAGCACTTTGAACAAATCTAAATATTTACTATTAAAAGTAAGTGTACATAACAGAGAGCAATATAATGAAAATAATTAGATTTATGGACATGTCCATGTGCGTTATGAGCTTTGAATACTTTTGTGAGTGACTGAGAACGTTTGATGGATTGTATCGATATAGTAGAACTGTCCTAGTATTTTTCTTACACACCTTGTACAGCCCAGTAATCTGAATATGATTTGATGATGCATTGAAAAGTGCTACGGAGTAAAGCTAAATATTTTTCTATATAATCTTATCAGGCTTGATTTTATCAGTAAGATAAAGCTGATTTGCTCCTTATACAGTCGTAGATATCTGTACATGAAACAAATATATATATTACGTAAATAAATAACCATCTTGCATTGTAAAAATCCATTTTATTTGCAGAGTAGAGACGCATTTTTTAACAAGTCTTTGCTTTGCCTATTATTTCTGTTATGTGCTTTATAACTGAAATCAAAATAAGTAAGCTATTTTATCTGTAGGTTTATAAACCTTGTTCTGTAATTTTATTGAATGATGTCCAGTTTTCAAACCTGACATATTAATTATATAGGATAGGAAGTTTAGAATATAATCAAGTACGTTATTTTGACAAATTGTACCATTCAGATCTTTCATTTAGTGTTTATAAAACTAAGACGCACAAAATCACATGTACATATCAGTTATAAGATTACAAAATTGCATCAGCGATAGAAAGGACTTGACGTTTATTGTTTCTGTGATCCTTCAAGGTGACATTGTTAATTTACTTCTGTTGTATGTTGGTGGAAATAATTAGAAGTGAAGAAAATAAAAGGGATTGGAAAAGCTTGATATCGGCTCTTCCACTTGAATTAATAAACAAAACATGTGCTTTCACTGCACGGTTTGATAGTAATTGATAGTAATGATTATCAGTTGAATAGATTATGACCTATAACAAAAAATGTATATCATGTCCATTGTGAGATGGGACGTTTTAACACGGTATATGTATCAGAGTTATATGATTATTAATACTCTCCTTGTGTGAATGATGTATTGAACATAAAGAGACGATTTAAATAAAATGAAATGACATGGTCTTTATGAACAAACTGGAAAGCAAATGTGCATGGTTTTTGTCTTAATTGATTTAACATCCTATGGCTGGGATTTTGTCAGATGTCAGTGGGGAAGTTCATTTTCCTGTGCCAGTGTGCCTCCATTATCAGAGGTGGAACGATAGACGTGATTTTATGCCTCCTCCCCAACCCCATGGCAAAAAAAGAAAGTGAAAAAGCGAGACAGAGAGGAGAGAGAAAGGGTGGAAGAGGAAGTGACAGGTGTGAGAAGAGAAATGGAGATGGATAAAAGAAAACTGCAAAAGAGAGAGAGAGAGGGAAGGAGAAAGAAAGGGTGAGAAATTAAAAGTTAAGTGAGAAATGGATGACATGACCTCCTCCCAGACCTTACCCTGCACCCTGTTGGACCTTTCATATTATGTGTAGTAAAAAAAAATATTACTCTCCCCCCCCCCCCCCCCCCCCCCCCCCCCCCCCCTGTATATACAGGTTTCACTGTATTCCATTCTATGTCAACTGAGCCAGAGAGGCAGAGAAACATTGGCAATACAAATTATTCCTCTCCACTTTAAAAAAAAAAATCTAAATGGGCTTTTAATCAGAAGCCTGGATCAGACACTTGTTATCCTTATTAAACTGTTACCATAGCAACTTGCATCATGTAGCATTAGAGCAAATTTCTGGCTCTATGCCATGCCCAGATCCCAGATAAAGCATGCTAATGCTAATGCAAAATGGACTGTTTCAATGTACAATCCAATAGGACCGTTTGTACCAGTGATACACAAGCATACAGTTATTGGCACATGTAACGTACATTAACCTTTTCAGGACAGGAATTATTTGAGGGCTAAATTGATCACATTTTGTTCTTCAAATTGGCAACAAAAAGTATCTTTCTTTTAGGACTAAATGCTTCTTATAAGGTGTAATGTCTTTGAAGACAATATACAGTATAGTGTACCGGTATATCGAAAAGTTGAAAAAATTGCCAATTTGATCAAAAACAATGATTTTGAACCTCTCAATATTCTGCCAATTTAAGGATTTTAAACCTCATTCTTGTTTCTAAAATTCCTGGCATCACATGCAATATGGTCATGCAACAAAAATGGACATAATATAGTGTGCGCATAAATGTTTGCTGTTTCTACCCATGCTTCTGGTATAACTTTTAGAGCTCTGAATCAAAAGTTATTGAGCCAAACCACAAAATGTGGTAAATTGTCTTGAAAGGGTTAAAGCAACGATTCATGTTGTAAACTTATTTCTCGTCTTAACTGAAATGTGAGAGAATAGGAAGTTATATGGGGGAATTCTATACATATTGCAGTTATCTGTAGCATTAATAAAGATGGCACACATTTAAAGAAAACAAAAAGAGATATAATTATTAATTTTCTTCAGAAAAATACATTTTCAATGCATTTAATGTCAAATATGTAAAGTTCTAAACACAATATAAAAGCTCTATTTGAATAACGTACACAAAATGGATTACACTGTACTCCATAAAGCACAGAAATTAGTACAAACGATTACCGTTTCTGAAACCCATTAAACTCTAAACTGCACTTTTTAAAGCCCATGAAGAGTCTTGGTAAGATTAGGGAGTTTTCGAATGTGTCAACGTGAATGCCGTCCTAGATCCTCCCAGCTACAATGGACTGCTTTGTGTTAACTGCTTTGTGCAAGAACGGCTCACCCATCCACTGGCTTCTCCCTTGTCCACTAGTCAGATCGAGAACGTGTCAAACATGGTATTACCGTCTTCTGTAAAACGTGAACCTTGCTTCACCTACTTTGTATGCAGTTAACACAAAGCAGTCCATTGTAGCTTGGAGAATCTAGGACGGCGTTCACGTTGACACATTCGAAAACTCCCTATTACCTTATCTAGACTGGACATGGGCATTAAAAACATAAGATTTCTTTGATTTCAGTTAATATAAAGCCAAATACCAGCAAAACTATAAAGCTGCTGTGAAGTTTATTCTCCTCAAGGGGAATATATCCCAAATGATATGCAAAAAAAAATTTATATGCTTGACCCGGCACATAAATTCAAATGATTCCAACGTGCATTAGACATGTGTAAAAGATTGCTGTGTGGGTTACCTGCAGTGAAGAAGGATCCTTGTGTGGGGCCCTAAACAGCCGAAATCTGGCAATCCTTTCATATATTTGCTCTAAACTTCATTGGAGATCATAAACGAAGCATCAACATATCTCACACATGTATAACTAGAAAGGCCGTCAAAGGCGGCAGACCCACGCCTTAGCGGCGCTACAGATCGAGTAGTTGCATTCTTTCCCTAATCGATTTTTTCCTGTCACTATATTTTATATTTTATATTTTTCTCCTTTTTTTATCGCAATAAAGACTTCCAGATTTGGCATAATCTACTATTTAATACATGCATGTAAAATATTATGGTTACTTATTGTTATTATTATTATGTAATTTGGCACAAAGATACTGCATGTGAATATATTTGTTTGTGTATTTTACCTTGATTATTGTGAAAAATGTTATTTTTAAAAAGATGAAAAAAAATGAAGTTCCTATAACCGATCATCACCAAAATCTAATCGATTCTTTCCTGTCACTATCCGAACTGAAGTTGGGGTCAAAACTTCAAGGTCACACAGAATTTGCAGGGGTCAACCGATCATCACCAAAATCTAATCGATTCTTTCCTGTCACTATCCGAACATTCCCTAAAAATTTGGTGCAAATCCGTTCACCCGTTCTCTAGTTATCTTGTACACAAACAAACAAACAAACAAACACAAACAAACAAACAAGCAAACAAACAAACAAACATACGGAGCCCTTTACATAACCCTGCCGAAAAAATTATTTGCTTAAAGGTAGTTAGACCTGGCATTCAAGAGAGCACTTTTCAAAATGCATGCGCTGGCGGACAGTGTTAGTTGCCCAATTGACACCAACATTATTCGACGCTTACGCAGATGCCATATCCCGAATGCCCCAATAATAGGGGTGGGAGTTTCGGGTATTTTTTCAATTCGGGAACCCGACAATTTTTCGGGCGGGTTCCCGGTTACCCGAAAATCATATAACACAAATTACAAGCTTATATTTACCCTTAAGAAGCTATTAACACTGGGAAAAACTCGAAAGCGCATCACTGCAGTGGGCGCTACATGGGTATTTACATATAGATATTGAATGGCTGGTCGACGTTATCTACCTCCTTGTCATGTTACATACATGAGTAATCATTAAATACTTATTTTCGGGAAACGGGCATGTAATATTTTGACCCGGGACCCGATGCTCTCGGGCGGGACCCGGGTACCCGGTTTTTAGTCCCAGCACTACCCAATAATGCCAATTCTCATGGTACATGTGCGTATCCCAATATATAGATAAGCTGTATACGGTACCGGTACAGTACATATACACAGCAAGCGCACACACAGTACTGCACCGTGGGTGGATCTACCACTTTGATTGACAGCTGCATGTGACTTACGTCGTCAATCTTCGTAATGAAGATGGCGCGGAGTATCACACCATCCAACAGCACCCTCTTAAGTGCCGGGTCTAATTCCCTTTAACATTATGAGACAAACTTCAGCTGATACTCAGAAGGAAACCTCATTTGATATTATGAAGCAATTTTACAGAACATCAAACATTGAAATATTATTTTTTTGTAAACTAGTTATCGGATCTGTTTAACAGTACGTATGAGCACTTACAAACTAATTGTGTCCGGATTTTTGAGAAATATAGGCTAGTTTGAATAAGCGCACCACATACCTTTATTATGAAACATAAACCACAATTTAGTCTGCTTTAGCCATCACTTACACAGAATTACAGTACTGTTATTTTTTTGTTTCCCTTAACCTCACAAAGTGTTTCTATTTCGAGACCTGTACTAAAGGAAAGTCTACCTAAAAACCGATATTCTTGTTTCTTTTGAGCATTTAAAAAAAAAAAAGGTGACTGTATAATCCAATATGGAAGATTAAGAGCTGATAGCATTCAATATCTCCTACATATTGCAAAGTGAAGTATAGAATTTCTAAAAAAGTCTCTTCCAAGCCACTTAAGACTGTTCATTTCTCTGCTCCTTTTCCATAATGGATGTCATAGAGGGCATCAGCCTGCCGGATCGCGTTATCCGTTCCCTCGCACACTGTCCTCCAGTCAGAAGGGACTGGTTCAACGCCGTAAAATGCCCCAGCGATGGCGCCTGCCATGGAAGCGATGGTGTCCGTGTCACCGTCCAACGAGATGGCGTAGAGGATGGTTCGCTCAAGGGCGTTGGAAGTCGTGATGCCTTCGACTGGTCTCAGGCAGCGGAGGAAGGAGTAGATGGCAGCAGGTACGCTCTTGTGAGCTGAGATTTCATTTCCTATAGTAGAGAACAAGGACAGAACCAGAACAGACAAATTATCATTCATATTGCACTATTTTCATTATCAATACTGGTGTATGGCGATTTTCTGTTCGACATTCTACATCTTACTTGTACCATGCAAATTAACCACTTTGCACTTTCAGAATACACATAATATTCAGCTTTACTGTAGTGTTATTTCATCTGGGATGCTAGGAGCAAAGACCTTCAAACTAGAAGATCTTCAGAAAGGCATCATCATATTACCGTGTACATGCCTTGGGTAAGTTATCAATCATCAATTACCAAGTCCATCAAAAAAAGATTTATGAATTTAAGGTCCCCTAGTTGTTTACACACGCATACATTCAGTCGGACTTAATATAGAGACAACCTGAACAGCATGAACACCTGTCTATAGATTATAGACCACACGTTTGTTTCCCTCGGCCAGATTTCCCCATTGAAGTGTATGAAAGGAACCTGTACGTACAGACTACCTGCCATTAAAGACCACTTTTCTTGTCTCCCTTGAGCAGTCTTTACACAAAGGGCTTTGCTGTATTTGCTATCTAGCAATCGTAAGACATCAATAAATGAACTGTGGTTCACCTAGTTCAGCAGCTACTTTCTTGATATCAGCATCTTGTTCTAGAAGAGGTTTGAACAATCTCAATCTTCTGCAATATTCTGGATTCTGGTTTGCTCCTGACGAAGAATCGTCTGTCCTGAGAAAAAAACATTGAAGAAAGAGTATCATGAATATTTTGTTTGTTTTTTCTCAATAATCACATCATCCATTTTTGTCCCCAGAAGGGTGGGAAGACAAATTATACAAAGTAAAACTTTGTAATAAAAAGAGGAGGAAGCACAACTTCTACATCTGCTATTAAAATAGAAAAGAAATGGTTGGACATTATTTTTGGTGTTATATCCAAGAGTTTCCATTGGCTTTGAAAATACAAGGATAAAGAAGCACAACAGTTGGCACTTATTTACAAAGTTTTAAAAATAAAATGACATCACAGCCATAAATTGTGTGCTAAGCACATGCCTTAGAAATAAATAAGAGTTTCATGCAGGCTTACTGTGCCCAAAGGTTTGGATTGACTTGGTTTTACTGCCAGGGGGCATGTGCCCCCCGGCCATTTTTTTTTTTTTTTTTTTTTGCTTGTCAGGGAGTTATGGAGGGAAACTGGACCCCCCAAAAAAATACGGGTCTACCTTTTCCAAAAATTGACAAACCTTCATTTGTGTGCCCCCCCTGTTACTCAATCCTGGATCCGCCACTGTAATGGTAATAATAATCTATTCTTGTATAGTAGATATGATAACATTATGATCACTGTGCATGTGTAGTGTGTAATTCCAAGAAGCTTTGAAAATTACTATCCCAACTTTAGCTCTGGCAAAAAATTATCAGTGCAAGGCGTATCACTAATCTTACCAAGTAATATAGATAAATCGCCTTGCTCAAGGACATAATTGCCCTGCCGAGGATCGAACCTACAACCTTCGTCTCTCCAGTCTAGTGGTTAAACCACTCGACTACAACACCAGTCTCTATATGCTCATTACAAATGTTATCAGTAATATTATGATTTCTCAAACACTCACACAATGCCTCACCTTGACACCTTAGCTGCCGGAGAAGCTGGAGCTTCTTGTTTTTCCATCACCTCCAGAAGTTTATCGATGTAAGCATCCGTGTCAAAGGTTGTGGGGTCAGAGTGCAGAGCCAGATGGATGGCACAGCTCTGAAGGACACCACCACAATAACCCAGAAAGTTACTGTGTGTCACAAGAGAAGTCTGCCTTGCAACCTGCAAGGAGAGGTGGATGTGATAGAAAAATTGATAAAGGTACCGAGTCGCCAGTGTTCATGTTCATTGTATCATAATTCGCCGACTTTAGATCTTGGTTGAATTACCAATTAATACGTGTGAGGCCTCCCAGGCAGGCAGCGAAACCAGGGAGATGGGTCGGACCATGGGTCTGTCCCACCATAGAATTACTCGTACTCGAGCTGGGGAGATTTATGATGATGACATTTCCTTACACTATAATTACAGGAAGAGCGAAATAAGAAATGCCTGTGATTAAAAGTGAAGTCCACTCTCAGTGAAAACACCTGTTATAAGGTTAACGACCAATTGGTGTCAATTCCCAATGAGAACCATGACTATGTGGCTTTAAGATTAAATGGGGGTTGCCAGTGGTCACCAAAGGGGTCCTGTACAAAAGTCCATTGAGGTGTAGTTGTTTTTTTGTTCAAACAACCCTTTTTAAAATATAATAATAAATGGTTATTTCCAAATCTATTTTCATTGGCACTTTAGAGACCTCCAACTCCTCCATATAATAAGCTTTGGAAAACTATGAAATGACAATTTTCTCATTTTCAAGGTTATTTCTTGTTTTTGCTCCTATTGACTGAAAAGGTATTTGGCTATCAAAAACATTAACTCAATTTTGCAGAATCATTTACGGTAATTTCACTGTCTCTTCTTCTTCTTCTCCTACAGTCTAGTAAAATTATCATAACATGATTCACCTTCTTTTTTTCATTCAAGGACATTCCTGTACCCTTACCTCAATCACTTTGTCCAAATCAGAATCGGGGCAGAGCGCAACTGGAGCCACCCTCATGGCTCCTCCATTCCCATAGGACCCAGAGCCATTGAACTGCATCCTTGCTGGTTCGTACACATCATCTAGGTCTTGCTTGAAAACCTCTAGTACTGAGATCACATTCGCTCCGTAACCTCTACCGGGTTCCTTGCCGTACTCTAACCCAAACCTAGATCAGTCGAGACAGGAGAGATTTTGTGATTGAAAAGGAAAGTAGAAAATGTAATAAGAAAGTGTGAAATGTCTAAGGTACATTAGATGAAGAAAAGAGGCAAAAAGATATAAATGATGATGTCTTTATTTGACTTCACTGTAAAGGAAGCGAGCATCAGGCAAAAGGGGACATAAAGCTTTAGGTCCTATTGAAGGGACTTGGTAATCGAGGATTAATGCCTTATCGAAGGGCACTTGTTCATTGACTTGGTTTCAAACCAGAGAGACAAAGAGAGAAGTATATATACATGTGATTACAGAATAAAAAGGGATAGAAAATATGGAGACATGATGAAGAAAGCAGCCATTTTGACAAAATATGCATGAAAACACTTTTTGTCTTAAGCTTATTTAAATCATCAGCTAAGCCAAAGGTTGTATGTCAGGATAATAATGATTTAGCTCATTTACATACATGTACATGTAGAATAATCCTCAAATACTGTGATACAACTTCCCGAAACACACGATCATTACAGAACAACAATTTTCGGGACTAACCATTCTAATTTCTATACTTGGTACAAATTTTGAAATGTGAAAAAAAAACCCTGAAATTCTTACACCTTATCTTTTGGATTACATGCATATTATGTAAGGTAAGTTTTATTATGAAAAGAGTAAGTACTTACTTCTTAGCCAGATCCTTACTGTTAAACTTTCCGTGATTGTCAATAAGCGACTCGGCGATGCAGCGACACATTGCCGTGTCATCAGTGTACGCAAGGTAATCTTAATCAATCAAAAATAACAAAAAAGAAATTAATTTCTTTCATTTTTTTCCATATGAGAATAAT
The DNA here is from genome assembly GCA_025617745.1 of Heliocidaris erythrogramma. NCBI lineage: Eukaryota > Metazoa > Echinodermata > Echinoidea > Camarodonta > Echinometridae > Heliocidaris > Heliocidaris erythrogramma. The sequence continues at coordinate 32,314,319 of CM046868.1, forward strand.
ATTTCGAACAGAACTTTGATTTTTCATCACAATATTTAAGTTTTTTCACAGAGGCTCCCACATGGTGTTACCGAAAACCTTCAATTGTGAATATTAAATTGTAGCAGTAAAATCTAACTGACTGATCTTGTAAGGTTCTTTAGTGAATAATCCAGTCATTTACTATTTTAAAGAAATTGAAGGTTAAGGGAAGATGAGTTGTATACATATTTTGAACAGCATGGTAACTGATCCAGTACTTTTATAACAACACATTTTTAGAAATATGTGTGTACCTATGTCATCAAACGAGGGGGATCAAAGCAGAAGTAAAATTTGAATTGAGGGATTTAAAAACCCTTTCAATATAACATGCTATTCTAAATATTTTGTCAAATAATGATACTATTAAGTATTATATCAAAGACAATGGGATATTTATAACTAAAATCAATCATTGGAATATAAATGGCTATTACTTAGCATGATATCCCTCTCAAACAAAAATGTCCTACTACATGTACATTGATATACATCCTTACAAAACTAAGAACTAGAAGGAATGAGAAAGAGAGAGGGGTAGAGGACCATGGGGTAGGAAGGGAAGGAGAGAAGAGGAGAAAGAAAGTGATGAGAGAAAGAAGCACAGTCAGAAGAGATACAGGAGAAAGAGGAGAGAGAAAAGGAGGAGAAAAGAGAAAGAGAGGGAGAGGGGTAGAGAGGGAGAGAGGTGGAGAGAAAGAGAGAGGCGGGGAAGAGACAGTGGGAGAGGCGGGGAGTGATAGAAAGAAGAGAGGATGGAGATAGAAATCCAAAGGGAGAAAGACAGAGAAAGAGAGAAAGAGAGAAAGAGAAAGAGAGAGAAAGAGACAGAAGAGAAGGAGAGAAGGGAAGAATGGAAAAGAAATTTATACCCTTTTCTTTTATCTCTGTTCCAATCTGCTGAAAGAATTTCATCAGTCCCCTGAAGGTATCCTCTTTTGGAACACCATGTATCTCATACGGAGCTCCAAGGCAGTCTCCCGACACGGCACCAACAAGGCACCCTTGGAAGCGAGATCTTAGGGTAGGAGTCACAGCCATTATTCTTCTTATCATCTGTTTGTCTACACCTGTATGCTGTCGGAATAAGAGAGTTTAGCCTCGTCTGGTTAGAATGAGCTTCAACTTAATGGTTGTTTCATCTCATCTTGATGCACCAAGAAAATTATGAAACTTTGAAAGTTTCGACTTTGGATAAAATTTCTAACAAGTCATTAGAAGAGTTCAAAACTGAAGACTTTTCAGATGCAAAAATAACTCTATCTCTAAAGAGTAAAGGTCCTGACTAAAACATATTCTCAAAAAATGATTCCATAAAAATATGTAAAATTAAATCTGCAAAATGAAATCTATCAACTAAAATATATAATTATACTTTATAGTATAGCAAATAGAAGGGGCTCTCATTATAATATAAACAAAAACAAATTGCAAACTCTATCATTAACACAGGCTGATACATCATTGAAGTAGTAACGTTAGACTTAAAATATTAACGTTAGTAGTCTAGTTCAGTAATAGGAAACATGGTCCACGCACAGGGGGAGGCGGGATGAAAATGAGGCACGGCCACGCCCACACACCTGACCGCATGTGCCAGGCAGTGATGCGGTCCGCTAAAATCAAGGAGCTTGAAAGTTGAAGCCCCGGCCGCGCCCGGCCGCGCCCCGGTACCGTACCAAAGAGGGCAAGTTGACTGTTGTGAGGAACTCAACTACATTTTACTTCAGTTTACATTATAAATCACATCGAAGCTAGCTCTCCGTCACTTTCAATTCGGTACCGGCTTAACTAGTAAAGTTAGACCTCTACTTACTCTCAACAGTATAGCTTACCGGTACAGCTCATAAGAGTAGATCAGTCTTGGTGACAAATCTTTTTTCGGGTAGCGAGCTAGGCAAAGCTACGCGCTAGTATTAGAGCTTAGCCAAGCCCCTAAAGCGGCCGCCATTACGCTGTAACATTTGGGCACGATTTGAACGCGCCCGAAGCCCCCGATGCATTATTCATTTTGTACGATGCTCCCCTACAGCGTATATGCTTTACACACACAGGTAAAATATAAATGTGGATCAGTGTCACGCATGCGCATTAAGAAAGGTCAAATCCGCCTAATCTATTCATGTATGCTAATGTATTCATCACTTGGCTAATGACGGCGCATTGATAATTGACGAATGGGCGTCATTCATATGGTGTCATTAAATCTTTATGATAATTAGGTCCCAACATGTGATCAGTCAGCACAAAAGGGTTAACGTCGTTCCACTTAAATAACGTTACTTGGTCGAGTTCAATGAGTTGTATACCGTAGTTATGAAGAAGATAAATACATGTTGTTCACATTAAATTTATCACATCTCATGAATTAAGAGAAGAAACTTTTACATTCATAATAAGTAATTGTTCAAATTACTTTTTAATAAATATACTATCTTTGACCAGTAGGATAATGTTATAAAAAGGGGGAGGGGGAGTGTGTATATAAATAATTGAAGGCCAAATTAAGGTAAGAATAAAATATCAGCCAGTGTAGAAGAAGAGGTATCCTTTGATTTTCTTGAGGGGCAACTTTCGCATTGATTTGTGAATCTTATAATTGTACCTTTCAAAGAGAATTATGAACCTTGAAAATTCAGCCATTTTAGTTGACCCGAAAACTATTACATTTTTATTCTTTACTTTCTTTCCCTCTTTCTCACCCCCCCCCCCCCCCCACTAGCATACCCGGGGTGGGGGTGGGCAAGCGGACAGACTGCCCCCTAACAGCTTTTGACCCCCCCCCCCTCTATTTTTTTTTGAAAGACAAGTATAAGCCTATTTTAGTGTACCACCCCTTTCTTTTATAACATATAACCTTTTTTGAAATTCATATTTTGCTTGTCAGAGAATTATGGAGGAAAACTGGACCTCCCGCCCCACCCCCCGAATTTTGGAGGAGGAAAAAAAATTCTCGAAGGGCTAGCTAAAAAAAATTCCCCTCCCCCATTTTCATCAAATCTTCTTTCACCTTTCCTCATCTTTTTTCTTCCCTCCCCTTTCTCTCTCTCCCTCTCTCTCTCTCATACACACACCTCGATCACACGTCCTGGTTCATTTTGGAGGGAAAAAAAATCTTGGAGGGCTGGCTAACCCCCCCCCCCCAAAAAAAAAAAAAAAATCAAAAAAAAAAATCATAAAATCTTCTATTTCACCTTTTCTCATCTTTTTTTCTTCCCTCTCTCTCTCTCTCTTTTATCTCTCTCTCTCTCTCATACGCACCTCGATCACACCCCCATCCCCATATGGTTCATGTCATTGATATAACGTGAGAGGACCTTTATCATGTTCACATGCAAATTTTCAATAACAATTATCTTTCTTACAATCAAGAGTTAAGGTGCAATTTTACGCACACGTCAATTCGGGAATAGTTAGATTTTCTCACTTTTTAATGAATATTTTTGTACATGCAGAAATGATAACAGTCTTTAGAGATGTTTAGACATTGTATTACTTCTTAAATAAACCCATCATTTATCTGCAGTCATACTCTTTCATGAGTTCTATTACAACTGACTTGTCATGGTCAAATAATATCATTCTTTTCTTGACAGTAGTACAAATATGTACATGCATTAAAAAAATGAATTTCAATATAAATGAATCATACATTATTAATTTCAATCCCTATTCAAGAGGTAAATTATTGAATTTACACTGGAGAAATAGATACTATTAACTTTTTACCACTACACCCCACAAAAGAAGAAATAATAAAAGAAATAAATGACCATCTAATTTCCATGTTCAATACGCACACCATGTTACTCTTGAAAAACAGATAATGTGAGTCTTTAAACGAAGAACCTTGATGGGAGGAATTTTAATTTGTAAACAATTTTTTAGGCATTTTACTCCCAGTGTTAAAGATGATGCCTAAAAAATTGTTTACAAATTAAAATTCCTCCCATCAAGCTTCTTCGTTTACTAACCATTGTCTACGGCGGACTGTTGAATATTAATGAGTCAGAAAGAAGAGGATCTTGGGTATTTGATTCCAGTTCATCGTGACTTGGCCGTGAACCAGAATAGCCTGGTGGTTAAGTCGCTGCCCGGAAAGCGGTAGATGACAGGTTCGAATCCCGCTGGTTCCAATTTTTTCTGACTTGTGTTTTTCATTACAGATCGAGCATACGATCTTTAACACTGGGAGTAAAATGCCTACAAATTTGTTTACAAATGTGAGTCTTGTTGACACTTCTAAGAAATATAAATCAAATGATTCATCTTCCTTTTAGTTGGTACATGTATATTGCATATTAATAGTATTAAAAGTCTAAAAGGGGGGGGGGGGGGGGGGGGAGAAACACACACAGAGATCTAATTCTATAGTTTGAATCTAAATAACAGGGATGCCAATTAGAATTGATAAAAAAGTGGGAAAATCATCTAGAATGGGCCCTTGGGTACTACATAAACAGTGGTTTTATATGGCTAAAATTATGTTGAAAAAGTAGGAATTGCTACTTTTGTCTGAACAGTGGCATCCCTGAAATAAAGTGTTGAATAGTATGGATTTTCTCTGAAGATCAATAATAGAATAGTAATTAAATTAGCACAAATTCACAGAATCGGTTAATTATTATTATTAATTTGTTATACATGGTGAGAAGATTTAATAAAGGAGAGGCCAAGTGGCTGTGGCAGTGCTTATCTTTATTTCATTAGGGGCCATGTAATGTCACTAGGCCACATAGAAGAGGAAGACCTCCTCACAATAACGAGCTACTACACAAAATGGCTGCATGTGACTGCAACATTTGACATGGGGAGGGGGTGGGTAAGATGGTTAAGATATAATTGAAGAACTTTAACAGGGACCGCGATACCGGTGGGGGGGGGGGGGGGCCTGCAGCCCCCACCTTTTTCAGTAAACACGTGCAAACGTACTGCAGTGCAAAAATGTGGTAATACACGCAGCCCCCCCCCCCCCCCCAACCTACTAAGCCCCTCCACTTTCCAAGACGTTCCGCGGCGCCCGTTTAAAGGTATGATTTCAATATGAAGAAATTTAGATGTTTATCAAAGCAGGGGTCTATTTCACTGAAGAGTTGAAGTAGAAATCCATGTCTGTTGAAAGAAAAGAGGAAAGAGTTTAGAAAATAGCATCCATTGTGTATTTTATAATTTAGCAAGCAACAATTAGAATTTGCAAAAAGACTGAAATTTAGAGTTTCCTATTAATAGTTAACATCGACTCTTTAAATGATATTAATATAATAATAAGTGGGAATTCTCAAAAGTATTTAAAGAGGAAAAAGGTTTTTCCAGTTGGACAGATAAAATTTTCAAGGCTATTCAAAAGAAACTAAATTAGTAAAGTCACAAGAAAATGGCTTCTTAAACCAAAAAGTGTGTACCTTGATTGTATTGAGGTACTAATAACAACCAGGGGCGTTGATTATGGGGTGGTAAGTGGGCAGTAGGAGGGCAAATAATATAGTTTTGCCCCCCCCCCCAAAAAAAAATAATTATATTTCCCTGACTCATGTTACCTTGGAGAAGCTGGCAATTAAGAGGCATTGAAAAAATCATGAAGGGTGCTATTAGGCTGTTTTGCCCCCCCCCCCCCTCCGAAAAACACATTGACGCCCCTGAAGGCTGATAGCAATCTTACTCTTAAAGCATATGCCTACCATGCAAAACTGAAGCAGCTAAGTAGTAATTGTTCCTCTCAGAATTTGTCTTCATTCTCAGTAGGTAAGCATTCCTCTTCATCATCATCATCATCATCTGTTGTAGAATAGATGAGGTAGAGAAGCATTACCCTGTATTAAGAAAAAAAATCACACAAACACTCATCCTCACCCTCTTCATCTTTTCAAAGAGGAGACTAACTACAATAGATTTATGGACTGTAATCAATAGTGTCATATTTGGCCCTAATATTACTACTAACAATAATAATGATCATAATGATAACAATAATAATGAAAATAATAATATCATCAATAACATACATTCACCCATCTTATTTTGTTTTGTTTCTGTTTGCAGGAATTAATGAAATGTTAAATGTAATAATTAAGGGGACTAAAATTTGTATTTATGACATCCCACTGAACATCCCTTAAATATATCATAATTGATATTTAAAGACACTAAACAGCTAATTTCATATTACACTGAAAACAGATCTCAGTGGTGGATAAAGGAAAAATGACAAATGAATTGCCCATTCCTCAGAAAAAAGAAAAAAAAATTGTTGTTTTGGTTGGACAATGTTAACTAAAAATGCCACTCTTTATTGTGAACACATCATCACCCCCCCCCCCCCCCCCCATCCCCAGTTAACTGATCCTGGATCCACTACCGCGCCAGACCTAGTCTATAATTTTTAGCTGTAATAGGTATAGGTCTAACTAGTTAGGTCTAGTCCCTAGCCCAGGGATGCTGCCACGAACGCTATGCGTTCAGGCTGCCGCAGTAAGGTCTAGACTTACCTGTTTATTTCTCATGTCTCATCAAGTAGGACTTTCCACTTCATCCGGCACCTCCAACAGTTGTTAAGTTATGTAAGGAGACCTAGTAGATCTTCAAGTAGATCAGCCACAGGTTCGTTCCTTGCCATGTTTATCTGATGGAAATCAAAGTCAACATGAATGAGACTAATGAATGCAATACTGAAACAAAGGCCATCCAGCTATTTAATACTCAGGGGAGATTTATTACCTCTTTAAAAAGGCCTTTGATTCTGGTCTATAATCAACACTAATTTATGTACCCCCTTCTCTCTCTCTCTCTCTCTTGAAATGTAAAAAATATAAAACCTCATCACCATGATGCTAGCCTAGACCGAAATTTCTCTCTCGTTCGGTCTAGATCATTAGATGCTTGCCTAGCTAGCCTTGGCTTTGGCCTTGGCTCAACTTTAGAAGAAAAAAGTGGGCCAAAGCTCATCTAACATTAGTACACCTAAGCAAATTAACTTTTACTAAGAACCACTACGTTAAAATTACAACCCTGCATTACCAAACTCTGTACATGTACACAAAGTAAACCTTGACCTGGACTGGTCTCTGGAAAATACTACTAGTATCAACATGAAACCCCCTCTTCATTCTCAAAAAAAAAATCCTGACAAGAACAGCCTACGCTACAGAATCAATTAATTAGAAAGGGTCTCACCTGGGCCCTTTGTCTTTCAGAATATAACGGGGTCTATGCGTCTACATCTAACTTAGATAACCAAATCATCGAAATACAGACTAAGTTCGATCTATTTCGAGGTTTACGAAATCTGTCAGCCATTGTCATTGACATCAATCAATAGATCATCTATCGAAACGTATCTAGATAGTCCCGCCCGAAAGTCCGGGTAAGTCGTCACGAGTGACAGGGTGGTAAGGGGAATCGAGCTGCAACATTTAGCTCATGACGATGAAAATTGAATTGAAAGTTCGAGAGTAGATTACACATTGTTTCATGACATACAGCTCTGTAGAATCCCTTCAAAATGTAGAGAAATTGAAACAGATTACTCACAATGGCAGAACTTGTTATAAATATAATCTAATTTTCGAAAATTAAGCATAAATACAGGTGTACTCACCTCTAAACTTTCCACAACTTTTTTTACTTTGTGCGGGTGACGTCAAATTCACAGCGGAAGTGACGAAGAGAGGTCAAATCGTCCCTTTTCAATCACATTCATATTCATAAGGTCCGGTCCAATCAAAGTTTGATAAATCGAGTATGCAAAACAAAAATGAATAATGCATAAGGAGTTTCTCGATACTTTTCGATATTTTCTTGGTATCGGGGGCTTCGGGAAAATGAAATGTTACCAAATGGGCGTGGCCGAATCAGGGCCGAATACGCTTAGCCTGAATGGTGACGCTACAGCTTATATGCAAATGAGGGAAATCCGCGGGTGCTACCTTTCCGTCTATAAGTTTTAATTTGTCTATGAGCTTAGCTTGCGATATATCTCTGCCCGCGCGCGCCCGGCGTGGCGCTGGCGCGGCGCGGGCGCCCGAATGGCCGGGAGGCTCGCGGCCAGGAGGCTCGCGGCCGGGAGTACGAGTGGCCCGACGGTACGCCAGTGCATGCAATGTTCAAACCATTGATCGCCGTTGGCTCAACACGTACCAGGCAGGTGTGTGTGTGTGTGTAATTGGGTTTTTACAGACGTGTATCAATCCGATATGATTATTTACGTCTGGGACCGACCTTTAACGTCACCATCCGAAAGACGTCACCATCCGAAAGGGCATGCAGAAATTATCTGTGTATGGTGTGACCAAAAGAACAAATCACAAAAGAAACATTTGCCTATCGACAAGTTAGAATAAAAGGCCTATTTTAAGGGGTAAATAGTAATTAATATAGTTTTCTCAAATGTGGCTAAAGAACATCAATTTAAGGATTCTTCTTGTCTTGTCTTGTCTTGTCTTGTACTGCACAAACACGCCTCAGAGTGGCTATCAACTTACAGACCAGGGGGGCCGAATCGGCGCAGACCACCCCCTTCATTTGAAACCCAACTGGCATACCAAGTACACAATAGTAAAGAATGCATCCTTAATTGTTTACTTTTCTGGCTCTGTGTCCCCTCTTTTACAAAGTCGGATCCGCCCCTGATCATGCAATCGCTATAGTGCTAATTTAAAGTTTTCTATTTATCATTAATTGAAATGTAGCCACATCAGGGACGTTCTTTGCAGCTGTGGGAAGTATATTCCACTCAACTATAGCTCTAGGGTACAAGGAGTTTTTGTAACAGCCTTTATTAGCCCTAATAACATTATTAGGGCTAATCCTGCCCAAGATACTGGTAGCACTATACAGTTCCACGGATTCAACATGTATTGATCATAACTCCTCATATATTGATTTCATTTTTTTGCCTAGTTGTTAGTCGTCTTTTTTTTTCAATGGGAGCAGACATCGGGGAATAAGTGAGGTGTTCCGTGGAAAGGGCAGGGGGGGGGGGCAGTTGCCCCCCCCCCCAGAAATTTCAAAATCATACTTTTTTTAAATCGGGTTTTAGACTTCAAATTATGGGTTCCTTTGAAAGTGATCATCTTGCCCCCCCCAGGAAAAAATTTCTGCGTACGGCCTTGGCCCCCAAAGAGTGACCAGTTGTTATTTTCCGACGTACCCCCCCCCCCCCATTTCTGCAGGGGGGGCAGTTGCCCCCCCCCCCCAGAAATTTCAAAATCATACTTTTTTTAAATCGGGTTTTAGACTTCAAATTATGGGTTCCTTTGAAAGTGATCATCTTGCCCCCCCCAGGAAAAAATTTCTGCGTACGGCCTTGGCCCCCAAAGAGTGACCAGTTGTTATTTTCCGACGTACCCCCCCCCCCCCATTTCTGCAGGGGGGGCAGTTGCCCCCCCAGAAATGTCAAAATCATACTTTTTTTAAATCGGGTTTTAGACTTCAAATTATGGGTTCCTTTGAAAGCGATCATCTTGCCCCCCCCCCCAGGAAAAAAATTCTGCGTACGGCCTTGGCCCCCAAAGAGTGACCAGTTGTTATTTTCCGACATACCCCCCCCCCCCCCCCCCCGGTGTTTTGCCATCCCTTATTTTCCCCTTAGTAGGTCTCTTTGTATATTATCTCTCTCTGTCTCTCTTTACATCAGATTTAATCTCGGTATGTACCATCACTGATTTTTTTCTTCAATATTTGCAAGCTCCTTACATGTTAAGAGGAAAATAAAAATGCATCATTCCTGTATAGCTTCCTCAGTGTGCTACCGTATTGGATTATATCTACAAGTAAAAAGTACGAGAAACTTAACATAGTTTCCCCTTTTTATTTGCTTATTCAACGACCCCGTAGATATGCTTTGGAGCTGATATTTTATTGAACGGTGTGCTTCAATTGTTGCTCGGGTAAACAAAACGCGAGTTTTGATTGGAAAGGTAAGCAAAGAATACTAAAAGTCAGTCTATCTATACCGCTCGACCAAAAATTTTCTACCTATTTAAAATGACATGAAGTATTGGCAGCATATGACTTCTACAAACACTGATTTTAGTTGAAACTATGTTGAGAAGTGTTTTTACTTTGTCAGTTTCCGTTGCTAAGACTGAGTAAGAGTGTGTGCAGAGAATCGAGGAATCGACGGTGAAAATATTCGAGTCCCACTAACTTAAATTGATGTCACGTTATGGCACCTCTTCAAGAGATTCTGTAAATGTTAATTTAATGACTTAAACTAAGTCTAATGTGAAAATACTTTTCACAATTAAGTTGCCAGTTGCCAAACATTGAATATTTTTAGCACTTTTATGAAAAGATCGGGATAAGCAAGTACAATCACATTAGAATGAATGAGATTGTGGAATTTGTGATTTTTTTGTAACTTAACTTAAGTACTTAAACTTAAAGTAGGGAGGTCCACAAAAAAAAATAACCAGCACTCACTGTCACAAAACACACTCATAGCTACATTCCTATACTTCGTGTGTATAATTTAGGCAGTCATACACCTCAACTTTTTAAAACACCACTGCACAAAAGTCACAAACATTCACTCAAAATCGGCATTTAGTTTACAAAAACCGACAACAAAATATCCAAGAAATACAATAAATTCAACTCACCGATGTTGGAAAAGATATTTCCAAAAATCAAATCCGTAATTTACTCTTGATTCTCGCGAAACGAGCTATCGGAGTCAATGTGTACATTTCCTGGTCGCCGCGGGCGGTCACATCAGCAAGCAATGGTCATATTGACCATTAGAATCATATACATGTGTGTATACTGGGTATTGGGGATACAGATGTAATTTTGTTTGAAATTGATGTTTTTGTGGGCAAACTGATACTTAAGTATCATTCTTTAGATTTTAAGTTATCAGTTCGTTAAGATACAAAATGTAGAAAGTTATAAAAACTTACATTTACAGCCCTCTTTTTGGTACTTGTAACCCACACCTCCATACGGATGACGACTGCTCTCAATAATGTTGCGCACTAGTGAGGCCGCTCTACATGGTTACGCACCGTAGATACGTACGCAGAATGTTACGCACACAAGCTATTCTACGAAGACCTGGAAGGGCCAAACTGACGACGTACAAAAATAAAAAATATTACGTACGACGTACGTAGTAATTATTACGTAGTCAGTTTGGCCCTTTCAGGTCTTCGTAGGAGATCAACGAACCCATCGCGCCGGTACTACTACGAGCGCCGAGGGCTCCCTTCATCATAATCGTGAAAAATACAAACTGGATGCTGACGGACAGTCTCGATAGCAGTTATCGACAAAAAGGACCCAAAATTTCAGGAAACCCTCTTCAAAGGTCACAAAACAACCTGGTAAGTTTTAATCATCTGTTATTCAATATAATTCTTTGGATGTAAGTAAACTGCAATATATGATATTCAATTAAATATAGCCAAAAATGCACAGTGATGCAGTTTAGGTATGGGATGTGTGTTGGCTGCGTTACTACACAGTCGGCAATGGCGTGTACCTATGAGTGCGGGCGCTGACATCTCCCCAAAAGAGTTTTGTCCTTAAAAATTCGGTCCCTGTGGCATACACGGAAAAGTCCCGATTTTCTGTGTGCGCGATCGTAAAGATCGATGTGCGCTTGCGATCCCGAGTTTTTTCGTGGACAAAAATTTTATTGGCCGATTTTAGTCTAAGACATCGGCAGTATGTAAACAACGCGCAATCGCGAAACAAATCGGCGGGGATTTCTCCGGTTTTGGACAAGATTTTGACTTTGGATTTTGCTGAAAATATCAAAAGTTCTTCCTAACGGCCATTTGAGGTAGGAGTGAGATTTTTAAGGCCTGAATTTGAAAGCAAGTATTTAAAATATTTATCTTATTTTTCCCCCCATACCTTTACTACACGCGACAGAAAATACCAACTATTTTTGCATATTGTATTCGTAGTGGTCAATATGACCACTATTCGTGGTGTGCTCACTGTCACAAAACATGCCTTAAAATATTGATTAATATTCCAATTATCACACAGATGGCTCAAAACTTAACTGAAAATCTCATAAATAGTGAAAAATAAGGGCTAAATAGTCCATATCATGTGCTGAAAAATACGTTGACATATTCTGCCCGCAGCGTGTACGTGGCTTTACAAGCAATGTACTATCGATAGTCAAACGATCATCATGCGCGCACGCGAATAAATTGGAAGAAATTCCCCCAAAATCGTAGCTCACTGCATGACAAGCCCATATCTATGCCTCTCACATGCATAGGCGATTCACTGCGGCGCGATTATTCAATGACTCATCGATAGATAACGAACTCAACTCCCCTAAAATACACAGATTCTGACACATCTCACTACATCACCCACTCAAACTATGCAAGAACAAGGTAAGTAGCGATAAAAATGCCTAAAATTGCATACATACCGCCACTTTGTTTGGCCTTCAGGGAAAAAATCCTGGGTTTGGTGGGATGTATAGGGCATCCCCTGAACGGTAAACTCGCAGACATTCAGAATACGTCATTGATAAACATAGGGGGACCAATCACAGAAAGAAAAAATCTCAGATTCATTCGCCTGTCATTCGCTTAACACAGGCGGTATCGGAAGTGTGTGCATGCATAGCGGGCCGAATCGCGCATTGACTATCTGTGCACTTGCGCGATAGCGCCATCTAGCGCCCGTGGTTGTGCCTAGCTTAACTGAGAATAAAAGCCTTTTGTTTGACTTTTGTACATTTTTATAATTATTTGAATAATAATTAACAGTCCGACAGACTGGGCAAAGCCAAAGGCAAAGCAACAACATAGCAGCATTAGTAATGCACTCATACATACGATGTTATCTTAAGATAACCTGGCATTATCACTCCACACAGAAGCGCTTCATCACTGTTCATTGCGTTACACGCCTTGGTTTTATCATTCCCCGTCCATAGACTCTGCACTTTATTTTTGCGTGCTAACGAACGAGTGGTTTCCTCAGTCACGATATACATTATACTGTTAGATTTCAATGTCTACCATCTTTAATCTCCCCCATGTCATTTGTAGGATTTTCCCCATCTTCTTGAAGACTCGTACCTTTGCAATGTCCCCCAAAATGTCCCCAGTTTTCCTCCCATGATTTTTTTATAACTTATTTAAGTATAAAAAGTTTAAAAAACTCACTGGTTTTCCGTGTTGGACTTCACCGACATAACGTACATGAACGAATATGCATCGGGTAATATCTGGGACTAGTCTACATTCAGTCGCTAATATTTAATACTAATTTTTACAAAAATAAAAGAATAAGATTGTATTCAACATTGACCACATGTAGCCCAAAAAAAGGCAATGTTATTTCATGATTATTATTTTTAAAAACTGTAAAAAAATCCACGTTTGTGGAGCTAAATCAAAATATGATAGCAGATGGGAGAATTTGAAAAATGCAAAAACGCTTGCGGAAAAAAAACACCGGTCAAAATTCCAAAGAAATAAAAACAACCCCCAACAGAGCTATTTTGAGAGAACAGTTGTGACGTACGAACGCGCACGCGCACAGGTCAAATTCATGGGGCCACAGATACCATTATTGGGATCGGAGCTCCAAAACTGACCTTCAAGCATGCACTTGTACATGTGTCACAACTAGCTCTCTCGATTGGCTATGGCTCAAAATCTTGGTCGATCACGTTATCAATACGAATCAGCCATTGCGCATTCGCCATTTTGATTCTCAAGACTGTGTGGTAGCAGGAACCAGTCCTTGCTACCGTAAACGCAAGGAGCGAGAAAAAGCGGTACAAAATACGGTACAAAATACCATTTTGTACATTTTGGATTACATGTTGGGGAATAAAAAGAGAATTAAGGAGGATTCCTCCAAAACTTTGTGTAACGGTGAATAAATTCAACTTATTTCTCAATATTATTAGAATCTAACATGTCTGTTTTTGACTGCTGCAACAGTGAATGTTGGACACAGTCCCACATAGGCAAGGGCCTGTGAGTAGAAAAGTAGTAGAAAATAGAAAAGTAGTAAGCAATAAACTAAAACTGGTGTTTATTTCTATCTTTTCAGGACATAAAATGAACAACCATGCATCACTACTCGGCCACTGCATGGCCATCCTGGATAGCTTTGAGCCTGCAGCGTTCGGTGTTGACCAGCATGTTAGCAGATACTTAAATGCTCATGAAGTAAGACCTTTTTCATGTAATCATATTCCTCTTTTCATGCTTCTTTTTGAAATTGTATATGTACATGTTTGAAGAAAATTAGAATATTCTACTATTTGCCCTTTATTACAAATCTTTGCATTTTGCCTGTTGTAACCAAAAACATACCCATATCTTTCTTCTTTAAAAAAAAAATTCTGCTTAATCTTCATGAGGAACGATTACAATGTTAAAGTAAAATGTTAAAGTAATCTTCAAAATAATCCAATACAGAAGGGTGTCTAGGAGGATTTCCCTATTTTCCTGTATTAAGGTTGGAATTGGAAGCACAGCAACCCATATAGCCAACACCCCTCCATACATATATTTCAATTTCCTGGATCCACAATTTCAACAACTGTATAATGCGAAACAGTATAATGTGTTTCCTATTGTGTACTACTTAGCATTATAAGTAATGTCCAAAGAGTTCAAAAAAGATCTTTGAATTAAACCACAGACAGATCTCTTATTCATTTTTATTTATGTTCATGTATGAACCAAATTTAAAAGGCAAGTCAGTGCCAATACAAAATTTAAGCAAATAGATACTGGTATGCATCTATAAACTAACCACAAAAAGATTTGTAAATTTCAATGCTTATTTATGGTAATGGTTTATTAGAGAACACTGAAGGGAAGGTTGAGTTCTGGAAAAGGTCAAAAATAATTTTTGAGCTTTCTCAATCGTTCTATGGCATCAGAGGGACATATGGCATCAGAGGGATCGTACTTTCCTGGTTTAAGGACTACTTAGATAATAGACGTCAATATGTTAATTTCAAATCCAAATCATCTAATATATGTACTGTGAAATGTGGAGTACCACAGGGCTCAATCTTAGGGCCCTTACTGTTTTTAATATATATGAATGATATTGTCAATGCATCACTTTTACTAACATACGTTTTATTTGCAGATGATACTAACATATTTTATTCACACCAAAATTTAAACATGCTTGTTACAACTCTGAATCTAGAACTAAAGAAATTATCATTGTGGTTTAAATCCAATAAACTCTCCCTCAATATAAACAAAACAAACTTCATGTACTTTAAACACATTAATTCTACACATGTATTTCGCAATAATATTTTCATTGATGACATGCCCGTTACTGAAAAACATGAAACAAAATTTCTAGGTATATTGATCGACTCAAATGTAACTTGGAATAGTCACGTTCGTAACATTAGCATGTTGGTAGCAAGAGGCATAGGTATTTTATATAAATTGAAATATTATCTTTCTCAAAGATCACTATTAATGCTCTACAACTCATTTATTTTGTCACATATATCGTACTGTAACATAGTATGGGGAAATAGTAACAAAATGAATATAGACACTATGTTGCGTCTTCAAAAGAAAGCACTCCGTATCTGTTCTCATTCTCATTATTTAGCCCACACCGATCCTATATTTCATAAGTTTAAAACATTGAAAATTAACGATATTCACACCTACCAAACTGCTATATTTATGTATAAATTTTCCACCAACGCTACACCAATATCCTTTCATAATATTTTTATCTACAACAGAGATGTCCATTCCTACCCGACACGACATTCATCAGATCTTCATTTAACAAATCCAAAATTAATAATAGCTCAAAAAACGATAAGATATCATGGTCCAGATGTTTGGAACAATTTACCTCATGATATTAAACACGCCGTATCTCTTTTTTCTTTTAAAGCTTCGTTAAAGAAGTATTTGCTATCCACTTATTTGTAAACTTCTCACTTGCACACTTTTCACTTCAATCCCTTTCCTTGCCACTTTCCCCTTCTTTTTGTAGTAAGAAATAATTTTTTTTCAGTTAGTGACATCGCTTTTATGACATTTTATATTAATTATGCTTTCCATGTAACCCTTTCCACTGGCTGCTATTCATTCAAGCATTTTGCTTAAGATAGCTGGCCCCTGCATTTCTGCCATTTCTACTTGTTCATTTCGATTTATAATCATGTCTTTATTCTGTTGTCATTGTTATTTAACTGTCACATTTGTAATTTGAACAATTATGTTGTATATTTATTACTATAATTGTTTGTAAATTTGTTATTTGATTTGACAATAAATGCAGAAAATCCTGCTTTGCAGGTTGTTATAAATGTTAGTTTGGAAGATTATCATAGTAAAAATGTCCCCTGAAAAGGACTGCTCTTCAAATGCCCTCACGTTCAAAATATGACAAGAAACAGCTGAAATCTCAGCAGGATTGAGTCAATTTCTTATCATTTTGGTGATTCCAAGACCTTACAGCATTCACCAATTCTTATGTGCTATAATCAACCTTTCCCAATTGCTTTGAGACAGTTTCTTTCACAATTCAATCTCATGACCAGAACTCAACTTTACCTTTAATTTTCCATATTTTTTCTGTCATTTTCTGCAGGTTTCAGAAGAGCGAGATAGATCCTTCATCACTGAAGTATTCGCTGGCTGTGTGCGCCATGGCCGGATCATGGAGGTTATTGTGAAGGCTTTCTATGTCAAGGACGGCCGGAATTGTTTACGAGCTGACAAGAATCTCTACACAGGTAGGGACATGTGGAAAATAATGTTCATAGTACATTGCTGAACGTTCTTAAAGGGCAATCCAACCTCTGTAAGACGATGATTTGTGTGAAAGCAGAAAAATAAGAAAAACAGGATGGTGAAAGTTTGAAATAAATCGGACAAGGAATATAAAAAGTTATGGATGTTTGAAAAATGAGATCACTAAATCTATGCAAATCTCAAATTGGCAATTTGGTGAGTCAATTGTAACATACTTGTGGACAACTCTCCCGTTTGTCGTACACAAAAATATCATTAATTTGCGGTTTTCTCCGAAGCACCTTTACCCTCGGGGCAGTACTCATAATATATTCAAGATAACATATTGTTATAGGTCCTCATGAAAGAAAAAGATCCTAATGAGTAATACATTTTTAAAAAAAGTAACATTTTAGTCATTTTGTGTGTTGGAGCGAACGGGTTAGTTTTCCGCATCTACATCACAGTGACATTACCTGTTAGGCCAATTTGAAATTCCCATATGTATAGTGATTACAACTTTCAAAAATTCATAACTTTCTTATTGCTTGTCCGATTTCGTTCAAACTTTCACTAATCTGCTTCTCTGATTTTTCCTTTCTTTCCGAGCGACTTGCCATTAAGGTTGGATTTCCATTTAATCTATTTTGTTCAAACTTAAATCTGACATACAAGCAGCATTCCTTTGAGACATACTCAATATCATACACAAAAGCAGCATTTTCCAGTGCTAGTAGTAACCAATTTACTCTTATTAAAAGAAATCAATGATCACTTAGTTTAAAAAGAGCAATCTCCTAAATTCTCTTGTTGAAGACTGACTTCAGTGTTCGCTAGCTCATGGGTTTCCTTTTGTATAGTTTTCGGCTGCAATGCTGACTGATTTCATCAAAAGTCTTGACTAGGGTTGGATTATCGTGTGTCCTAATACCTCAAATACTGACAAGTAATCTCAATATAAATATATGAAACAAGAAAACTGAGGCTAGGGCTTGTGTCTTAACAAAAAGAAAATTAGATAGAAGACTTTTTAACTTTTTCTTCCTATCACTTCTCTGTTGCAGTACTTAGTTACCTTGCCTTGTACAGACTGGATGAGCTAGGTATGGCAAACTACCGGAAGTTTATCAGATCCCAGGATGTTAATAAGATGCACAAAGTAAGACTTGAAATTATTTATCCCATGATTGTCTGTATTGATGTGTACTACCACAGAAAGAAACATAACACATCAGGGGAATGTTTCATCAAGCGTTTTGTCAGTGATTTTTTAGCGACAACTGTTATAAGCTACTGAAATCCTTGCATCTGATTGGCTGAGAGCAAATTTGTCAGTAAAAATCACTGACAAGACACTTGATGAAACGCTCCCCTGAGCATTAAATACATGCATACCTAAACACAATCTAAGAATCAATCAGAATTACAACATAATATTAGTAGGCTATTCACTGATGAAAGAGTCACTCAGTCACAAAGTTTGAGATAATACTTTGACTCTGATCATGTCTGCTAGTGATGTGCAAGTTGTTTTTATTGGGAAATTCTGTTACTGGGTAAGTCTGTAAAATTATTAACAACTTGAAATGATATGAATATGAATATTTGATTTCAGAGAACATGAATGAAAAAAAAAATCATTGTTTACTAGTTCATATTGGTAACTGAATAAAGATACATTAAACAAGTAGTGAAAATGGATATTATGATAGAAAGGCTAGGCAATGTTGAAACTGCTAAAATCATGTTCATGCATTTAAAAGTTACAATAATCTTGCTGATTACTGTATGCGCCATATATTTCACGGGGTTTTATTTTTTCGTGAATCGCAAGTGGGTCGCGAATTTAACAGCACGCAAAAATATTGCCAACATAGGCTGTCAGTTGAATCTGTTGTCTTCTGTTCAGAAATTCATTACTTATAGCTGCTTTGTGAAAGTACATCATCATTGCTGTTTGTAGATCTGAGAATTTCAACCACTCGCGAAATAGTCTGGCTAGTCCAATTCGTGAAAATTTATGGCCGCGAAAATTATGACGTATACAGTATATCCTCCTCTGAATTAAAAATGATCAGGAATAATTAAATCCTTAATATAAGTGTGCTTCTAAACTTCTTGATTTGTTCATCAATTACAATGTGTGTGTTTTTGTTGTTGTTGCAGTTCTATCATGAGTGTTTGCACTTTCTTTTTTTATATGAGAGTGGTACTTTTTTGGTAATATAGGTTATATCACAAGAGCATACAATACAGTAAAGAAGGCAGAGGCGGCCGAACGTCGGGCTCAAACAATAGAAGTGGAGGGGCACCTTTTGTCCTCCAAACAAAAGGTGCCCCTCCACTTCCATTGTCCGAGCCCAACGTTTCGCCGCCTCTGAGAGAAGGTAATATATCAACTGGTTGTGCCACATATCAAATGGCCAACCCTAATTGAACATACATGTAACTGTGTATTTTCAATCAATTTTTAACAGTACATGGCCTTCAGCTTCAATGAGACACATTTGAAAACATGGATGAAAGATGAATGGACCAAGATTTATGAGAGCTCATATGTGCAGGTGGAGCTCATTTCACCTATTCTCAGGTATGTAGCAGTAATGTACTAGTCTTCTCTGTCAATGTCCTCCCCTTCCTTTCCCCCTTTCTCTCTGTCTCTGTCCCTGTCTCTCTGAGTCCTTCTCTTCCTCCACCCCTCTTCATCTGTCTATATGTCTATTCTCTTTCCTCCATCTCTCTCCCTCCCCTCTCTCTCTCTAATATATATATATATATATATATATATATATATATATCTCACTCTTCTCGCTTTTTACCATTCTCTCTTTCTTTGTATTTATGTCTTGCTCCACCATCTCTTTATCCTACTCCCCTCTCTTGCTCTCTCTTTCTCTTTTTATTTCTCTCTCTCTCTCTCTCTTTCTCTCTCTCTTTCTCTTTCTCTTTCTCTCTCTCTCTGATCTTTGATACAGAGCACTCTTGGTTATTTGTGTGATATTTGCTTCGAACTGTATTACTATCCTCTGCAAATATTCATCTTTCATGATCTTGATAAAAACAAGGATTTGTTTTTACCTGTTATTATAACTGAAATCAATATTGCAGATGGTTACCTGAGCTTGGTGATCTAATAGAGCAGCTAGCAGCCAAGATAGCCAACAAATCAGCAACACAGCGAAAAGTAAAAACACCAACAGGTTTGTTATTCTTTGATTTATACCAATTATTATCTTTTTAAAAATAGAAATTGTTAAAATGAAGGTATTTATCTTGAAAAAGGGCCACTTACAATCTATCTTACATTGTATTATCCATCATGAAAAGCAGCTGTTGATTTCAACATCTTCAAAAATCTATATTATTTTCTTTATCTTAATGATTTTATGATGAGATAAAAGTTAATTTTCTAAATTTCTGGTAAGTCAGAGACTGTTAACATATATACATTGCCGGTTAATGCAGTAATTCTAAAATGATCTCCTTCCAGTTTTTGTGCTTTTTCCCGCAATTAAAGCATCAGAATTCAATATTACTGATTTTAAGTACACTAGCTAGGAAGGACATTTTTCAGCCAGCCCTCTGACAGTGTATGACAGCATATGACAGTGATTTAACAAGCAAAATTATAGATTTTGTTTTTGTTTTTATTGAAGAACTCCCTGTTCTTTCAGTGACAAAGAATGTTGAGTCATTAACATTTGTTCTTAGGGGTTTTATATTTTCAGACTTTGTTGTATAAAGAGTAATAATAGATTCATGTGATTATGGAATGTTTGCATTATTTTATATCAAAATTTTAGAGGTCAAAGCATTCAACATAACTCAACCACGACCAAGGAGTGTCCCAGTGCCAGAGAAGATACCTCAAGTCAAAAAATCAAAACCGGTAAGTTACCCTCATCATTTTCTATTAATATCCATATCTTGTTAGATAATTATTTTCCTATTTACCTCCCCATGCCACTCCTACATGTTTACTTAATTCCTCTTCTGTGCTTGAAGACATTTAGGTTTGAATTGTTTTTTGTGTGAAATTTTTCATGGCATAATTTATAAACCCCGCAAAAAAAGTTCTGCAAATCAACTTTAAGCATTGATATCTCTTGTATGACTAGAGTATAATACATGTACTGCACATTCCATAATTACAATATCAGTACAAATGGGGCATCATTGTAAAGGGGAATAAACAGGCATATCATTGATACTAAATTCAGATATGATGATATACTAACAAGAGAGATATAAAACAATCAAACCTAAATTGCAGAACTTTTTATTTTGAGGGGTTTATATTGCTCATTTCTGAATACAGTCAAACCTGTCTATAGCGGCCACCGAAGGGAAACGGAAAAAGTGGCCGCTATAGACAGGTGGCCGCTATAGACAGGTCGGCGGCCATTTTTATTTTTTTGCACATACACTGTTACACGCAACAAAGTTAGTGTACATGCATCCATATATATCAGTTAGGAAAACAAGCTATAGATCAACAGATTTGACGTATAATATGTCATATGATATATAAATGCTAAAATAATATGCTTTGTTGTCAATAAATGAGAAAAACAATAGATATACGAGCAATCTGTGTAAAATGAATTTTCCCTCAAATTACCACGTACGTACCACCCGCGGTAGACTGCTTTTCTTGATTTTTATAGTCTAAAAACGATGTCTAATCATGCTTTTGCTTCCTGTCAAAAAATTACAATAATAAGTTTATCTTTTGAATAAAATCGTGCAATCAATTTTCATTCAATAAATATTTGCCTTTTGAATGGTTTAAAAGAAGTTTTAACTGTTTTTGAGAACAGGCGATAGAAGGTGCTCGCTTGCATTCGTCGAAAGTGCGAACGTCGAGAATGGTCTGGATCGCCGGTGGACGATCCGAGTCGAGTTTTCACGCCGTTTTTCAGCAGGACAATCTCTCGTACATGAAATCGTTATTATTGATCTTTAAAAAAAATAAAACTTGGGTAGTATTTTATTATTTTCACTTTCAAAAAGAATCACTCCTTTATTATTTTTTTCAAAAGTTTTAACGCTTTAAATTTTTTTTTTTATAAATCTTTTAAAAATAAAAAATTATATTGAAGTGTACGAGCCTGCGCTATTGCGCAATGGCGATCAATATCAATGCAATGCCGACCGCTATAGCTTAGGAGAACAATACAACTAAAGTGCAGGGGATTGCAGCTGGATGGTGCGAAGATTACGTAAACGAACAATACTAGTGCTTAATTCTTACTAAAAAGACTTTTAATCTCTATGTGGTGAAACTATTAGATCTTCATGGCCATTGTAGAATCTATTCACGACGTTTGTGGGAGAGTGTGACTGAGCTAGGACTCGGTAAACACATCGCGCCTATGACAAAAACTACTTTTTTGTGCATGAAGCTACGGCTCGACTCGATAATAGTGGCCGCTATACGCGGTCAGATATTGTCCGAGGGATACATAATGGGTGGCCGCTGGCCGCGTTAGGCAGGTGACCGCTATATGCAGGGTCTACAACACAGTAATTTCCTGCGGGGGATTTTTTGGTGGCCGCTATAAGCAGGTGGCCGCTATAGACAGGTGGCCGCTAAGACAGGTTTGACTGTATGTCTGTATTTTGATCGGCTAAATCTAGACAGCTAGAAATACCTGGAAATCTATGAGGTCTTTGATACTGATGATGATTGTTTTCCTATTCACAGGTTCCCAAATCAACATACCAACTTCCAAGAGAGGGCACCCTTGTTGAAGAAGCGAAAGAAAGGAACCGAAAAAGAGCCGAGGTATGTGTATATTCTTCTGATAAACAATGATAACCCTTCAGCAATATGTTTGTGTGTTATTGGGTTTGTTTTGACAGACTTTTATCAATCAGATCTGATTATTCTTGTCTGGAGACTGATCCTTTCAAGATTGCACCTTTGTCATATACGGAGATCAGAGAGTCAGTCACAAGACCAATTCACATTCGCAATTTAGGTAAAAGTAGAAGAGGCAGTAATGGCGATAGTAGGATGTAAATGTTTCATTCTAATTTTAATCTTAAATCAAGTGCATGGGATCTATAAATGTTCGTTCCCTGTCTTTTCAATTTTGCTCTCAGTAATATCAGGTTCACATAGTCGTTAACTCATTTTCTCATAATTCTCTTCACTACTTTTTTTTAGGAGAATTTACTAAGTGCAGCCAAGTCCCAGTTCTCTTGTGCGAGCGCCGAAAAGTCTGACAAGACCGTCACACGTAAGGCAGCCATCTTGAAGGAAGAAGAAAGCAAGCTTCAGTTCAACAAGGTGAAGGCCAGGAAGCTTCCTGAGGCCGTGTTGAACAACGTTCCAATCAAACTCAACATGGCGGCCATCTTGAGAGAAGGACAACTCTATCAGAAGAGGGAGGAGGATGAGATGAGAAAGTGAGTGGTCTGCTTCTTAGCAACTGAATCGAGTTGGTTAATTAAACATGGCATTAATGCTCAGGGTCTCCATTATTATTCAGATGTGTGTTGATATTTTGTAGAATATCAGGAACACTTATATCTTTCATAATTAACTCAGTATTTTTAGTATTTATGTAATCATAATTTCAAGCTCTAATATCATCAAAATCTCTTTTTGCCAGGCAATTGCCTGATAGTGGTTTTACTTCCTATCATAATAAGGGCTGTCTTTTTATGTTGGATACAAAATAAATAGTTAGATATAACAGAGTCACATCTCAAACTGCAAATTGATGACTGACTGGAATGTACCTCAGGGAGTTAAGGCTGGGCAATGAAAGTGCAGAATTGTTATAAGAATCAATGACAGAGGTTGTGTAGTTTTCTTCGTAAGTTAAAAGACTATACAAAATACAGTGATACCTGTCTGTAAAGACCACTCAAGGGAGACATGAAAAGTGGTCTTTATGAGCAGGTGGTCTTTATGGACAGGTTCCTTTAATACCCATTTCAATGAGAAACATTGTTCAAGGAAAACAAACATTGTGGTCTTAATAGACAGGTGGTCTTTCTATACAGGTGATCACTAAAACAGGTTTGACTGTATTACAACTACTTCACCAACCTGATTCATCAGGGGAGCGTTTCATCAAGCATTTTATCAGTGATTTTTACCAACAACTGTTATAAGCTACTGAAATCCTTGCATCTGATTGGCCGAGAGCAAATTTGTCATTAAAATCCACTGATGAAACGCTCCCCAGATATAGTTTCCCCTCTCACTTTCTCTCATCTCCTCCTTACTCTTGATCAGGCTGGAGCTACTAGAGGCTGGAGCCAAGGATGCGTCCGGGTTCTTGGAGTGGCAGACCTCTATGAGACAGAAGGATACAGAGGAGCAGCTGGCTGAGATCGAACGGAAACGTCTGGAAGGCAAGCTGAGTCACGAAGAAGCCATCTTGGCCAGACAGTCTCTCATTAAAGAGAACAAGGAGAAGGTTCAGATGATGAAGAAAGAGGTAATTAATGCATTTGTTATCTTATCTATTCGGCCTTCTTGCCAGTACATACCACCCTTGGTGTTGATACCAAGGGTGAGGAATTTCAGAAAAGAAAAGCCATGTGTTAATTCTCCCAACAAGGGTACCAACAAGGGTAATAAATCAGTCAATGTCTACTTTCAATCTCCAAAGTTGTTTTGGTCCTCCCAACTCATCAATTGGACAGAAGCTTCATTCACACGGCTTCAAGGGTGTGGAACAGTCTCCCAAATCATGTTGTTGGAATGCCTTCCTGTACAGGACTAAATTCTTTTTAAAGGCGTGTGCATAGATTTCTTTTGGCAAATCGCATTTCATGACTTCAATGTTTTACCTATTGCCCAATAATTTTTCCTTAAATTGCTTTTTAAATTGCTATTTTTTAAATGAGTTGCAGTGAACCATTGATTAGCCTTCTCGATCCCTGGTGTTTTGGCTGGCTATTGTTCACATTTTGCATGTTATATACAACAAACAAAAAATACCACCTCCCTGGGATGTCATAAGGCCATATTTCACTCAGTATGGACCAGTAAATGTGTCAGTGCATATACTTTCAACCTGAAATTTCTTTAGTCCTCTCTGATCACCCGATGGGATTTGGTAAAGCCATTTTTCAGTCAATTTGAACCATGCGTAAACTATTCTCTGCGAGAAGCCTGTGGGCTTTCTGATTATCTTAAAGGGGAAACTACAATATTCAAGTTTTCAGAAAAGATTTGATCTGGACAGCCGCATCATGTTTCTATAAGTTTGTCTACTTTTAACAGTTAATGTACACAAACATTTTTGAACCAAAAAAAATGATACTAGTCTCAGCTGGATAAATCTGTTTGAATTTCATTTCATAAATTGTATATTGTTCTTCTTTTATTATGTGCCCCTGTTCTTCAATATGCAAGCTCTGATGTAATTTTTTAAACTGTGGACAAGAAAATAGCCAGGGTAGGCTGATCTGACCAAGCAATTCCTCATAATTCATAAACTAATATTTGGACCAATATGTGAAATTTTTCTTGACAAATAAATGAAAATCATGAAATAAGCAAAGTTGTGACATTCATAAATTATATGCAAATTAGAATTCCATTGTAAGGTGCTTTTCATGTGTTGTACTACAATAAGTCTTAACCCAGAATTTGATGCACTGGAAAAGCTGACATCTGATTTTCTGTGAATGTAAGAATTGAGAAGAATTAGCTCATAGTTCTTATATTCTTTCCTTTTTTCTCGGTGTATTTTTCTCTATAGGCTGAAGAATTGATGGCCAAGTATGTAGAGAAGAGAATGAAAGAGGAGGAGGTGATGAAGAAAGTGGTAGAAGACATCATCTCTGGTCATCAGAATGCCAAGCAAGCTAAGGTCCGAGTGCAAGAATACAACAGAAAAATGGGTAAGATATTCACACTAATACCTACTCATACAGTAGGGTGTGATAGATAAGTAAAAGTATGATGTGCTAGAATGAGCTATACATGTCATGGTGCCACGGTTGTCAACAGGGTTCTTGAATTTCTTTAAAAAAACCTTTTCCACAAATATTTAATTCTTTTGTTTTGTAAATTATTAATAAGATTGAGATAGTGATTATATATGATCAAGCTATGGAAGAATTATGAATGAGACAGTTTGAGAGTGGTCAGTACTGATATGGCAAAAAAATATATCAGTGGAAAAAGTCAAGAGCTTCATATTTTCCCTTAAGGAGAAATAATGGTGATGATGATGATGATGATGATGATGGTGATGATGATGGTGATGATGATAAGGATGTTTTGAGAAATGTTGCTTTCATGAAATCATCCGTATTCCAATGTATAAACTTGCTAATACTAGACTCATTTGTGTTCTCTCTTTGCAGTTGAGGAAGTGAGCGTAGAAAGCAGGGAACTCTTGAGACAAGCTCTGGAAGAGGTAACTACATGACACTCCACGGAGGATGTCTGCCATCCTACCACTGGAGAGAACTATATATATATATCTATGTTTTTGTAATAGAAAAGATTAACGAATAACCCGGTCGTTCACCTGTAATATGCATGAATTCTAATGTTATATGATGAAAAATTTTTTTTTTTTGAAATGTGAATACTGATGTGAATACACTATGTTATAGAGGGTTATGACAGTGACACCTGTAAAGACCGTTCAAGGGAGACAAGAAAATCAATCTTTATGAGAAGGTGGTCTTTATGTACAGGTTTCTTTGATACATGTTTCAATGAAAAACACCATTCTAGGGAAAAGAACATTGTGGTCTCTATAGACAGGTGGGTTTTCTATACAGGTGGTCGATAAATCAGGTTTGACTTTTATGTAGATTGATGTAGCTTTGGTTTTCATTGAAGATAATCAGGCTCATTTTTCACACCATAATTCTCCAGCGTCCCAAGTCATACCTCACACAATGTTTTCCTTCATTCTATTTGTGCAGGCGGAGGCTGAGATGAGGAGGAAGATCGACTTGATTCAACAGATCCGAGCTCTCGAGGCGGCTCCTAAGGACAAGACTAAGCTGATTGACTGGACAGCTACAGCAGGACACGCCCTCCTCTCTGAGATGTCTATAGCAGAGGTATGGTTTTATCCTGGGTCAGGGGAGAGTTTCATGAAAGGACTGTTATAAGCTACTGAAATCCTTGCATCTGATTGGCTGAGAGCAAATTTGTTGGATTAAATATCTGACAAGTCATGAAACGCCCTCCTGATCACTCATGGTCCTTCGTATGAGCAGTTCAAATGTAGAGTATTGTAATTCATCTGGGACTGTAAAGCTGAGATATCTTAAACAGGATAAAAAGGACTAAGCTTTGCCATCTTTCTAGTCAATTTTTGCCTCTCCAAATCAAATGGAATGTTGAAAAGCTCGATAATAAGGATTGTCATATAAACAGGTTGCCTTGAGGATTGATGATAGAAGTCCACAGTAAACACCATAAAACTATTTTATATCAATGTTTTCTGATCAATAACCAGCTAATGTAGGAATCCTTTTAAAGAAAAACAAAGCTTGTATTAAAAGGAATGGCAAGCAAAACAAGAATTAGACACAAAAAATAAAAATCACCTGCAAAACATTCACATGCATCCAAGCAATCAGATAAAGATATATTACTAATATTAGCCAAATAATTGTGCAATTCTAAGGGCAGAAGTATCCATGATATACAAATAGCATCCACACCTTTTCCACGAATGGGAGTATACCAATACTTCCCTTTGTCGGAAGTAATTTCACATCATTTCTTCTCTCTGTCCGTTGCAATTTTAGCTGAAAGAGAGGGTGTCCCTTCTAAGGATAGCAGAGGAGGAGGAGAGGGAGAACAGGAGAGATGAGATCCTGGAAGCAAAGGAAGCAAAGGACAGGTTCTTGATGGACAAACTACAGCAGATCTCCAAACATCGGGCTGCAGAGGGGCAGGCAGCTGCTATGAAGTGAGTGTTGGGGTGGTGGTTATGTATGTCGTATGCTCCCGCAATAATTGCTCTGCTGCCAATTTCCAATTTGAACTGAATTTGTATTAAAGTTCAACCCTGGACCATTTGCTATACCAAACCCTTACCCTAAACAATATTTAAAATGTTTTATTTGAAGTAAATATTTTAACGTATTAAAGGAGAATTATCCCCACGAGACTTTTATCATTGACCTAAAACAGAATTCTAAACAGTTTCTGATAAAGTAAAAACATCGTATATTCGAGAATCGAGAGGATGGGAATTGTCGATTGAATCCTCCGATTTTTATTGTTCTCAAGAGTAAAGCAGCGTCGCCATGTTCCCGGTGCGATCGGGCTGTGTGACGTAGGGCATGGAGTTGGCCGTAGCGCATTGTAATTGGCTCGCAATAGTTCACCAACATTATTTTAAAAAGAGTTTATTATTATTAATAATAACAAAAATTTCGCAAGAGTTTCATAATTAAATTAAATAAATCAATTTATATTATCTACGTAACTATCACATTTGAAAAACATTTATTAGAGTAAAATAATCATCGTAAGTAAAACGTGTTCCAGGACACACTAGCTTGATTATACGATTCGCCCGGGCATAAGCTTAGCCCGCAGATCTACGTGATAATCGGCCTCCGTGAAATGATCACTGCAGATCACATCATTTTTCCGATCAAGTTTGAAGTCTTTTCCTTGGAATTTTTCCACGTTCAATATGGTCACCCAATGCTTGAACAATTGCTGACATTTCTGCGGGTCTGGGAACCGATGGAATGATTTCCCTATCGTTTTCTTGGAACAGTTACAACAGCCGAACGCTTGACAATACACCATGTTTACCGTGTGTATATGCAGCGCGCGCTTCATGCAAGCTAGCTACTAGCTAGTGAGTTCTCCATCCCCTACGTCATCACGCGCAAGGTTTTATGGGAAATTTAGAGAAAATGGACGCCGCCAGTAGGAGTAGACATCGTAAAAAGTGGTCTCTATTTTCTGCTCTTACAACGGCATCAGTTGGTCTAAAACGGTGATTTTTATATCAAATTAAATGTTATTGTATTCACTATGACCCTATTTACATTTAAAAGCCTGGGGATAATTCTCCTTTAAGATACATGGCCACCTATTTGAATAATGAAATAATGCCTGCAATCTAAAGAAAACAATCCTGGCTAGGCATGGTGTCCTGACAATGAATGGCATAACTATAACCGTGGTAATATTAATGTAGAGGCAGCAGCAATATGAGCACAATATGTTTAAACTAACATTATTATTATCGCATTTTTTCATGTTAGGTTGGAGAGCAAACGCAAGTCCAAGGTTGAGAAGTCCGAGATCAAGGACCCCAAGCTCCAGGATCTCCAAGCCAGGCTAGAACAGAGGAAACAAGAGAGACTCAAGACCACACAGGAGATGAAGATCTCTCCCACCAAACAGTCTGCCAATCGTACAAAGGCACTCATCACACAAAAGGTACGTTAATGAATATTTATTTTTCATATCAACCCTAGACAACTACCCCTAGACAATAGCCCTAAGACAATAACCACCCTCCAGACAGCTACTACTCCTTACTAGGACAACCACATCCTCCCCCTCCTCCCCCTTGATAACTTTAAATGTACCACCTTTAAGATATCACCCCAATTATTGATCAATCTGTTTAGCAACATGGATAGGGTTCTACTCGCATCAAAAATATATTTTTTTAATTCAGGGGTTTTAAAGTCTGTGCAGACTTTCAAATCTAAAAGACAATGCAAAACAAACGGACAAACAAAACACTGGATATCCTGTTGTTGTACAGAATACATTGGAAGCCTGTATTGTGTTATGTGAGGGGAGTATTTAGATTTTAAACAGAGATAGTTTTCAAAACTGTCATTGCCTTTCTATAATCTCTCTGATGGACCAAACTACAATTTCCATAATAATCCAGCTCTTCTCCAGCAATGGGGTTGACACAAGTATAATGTTGATTATTGCTAACAATCATTCACTCCTTGTGTGGATCTGTCACTACATTGTACCGTGATGTAATATCTGTGTTCTTTGAATGTTTCAGAAAAAGAGTGAGGACATCCGATGGAAAGAGCTGGAGCGTCGCCGTGAGAAACAAGCCTCCCTTCAGTCCCAGGGTATACCCACAGATGTTGCCGGTCAGAGGTTAAATTCCTTTGGACGGTCAAGACAGATGGCTACAGGGGCAGTATCATCATGAGGAAAGAGACTCTAGCCGTGATTTGTATTCCTTAACAAGTGCAAATATAGTGATGTTGAATAGGAAGATAAGTGCGTCTTGTAAATGAAATGAATAAAGGATGAAAGTAACATGTCACTGGGTCAAAAAAAGGTAATTATGGATGTCATATTTATTAGTATGGTTTATGAAAAGCCTTATTGAGGACATCCATTGTTGGAATATATTCTGGCAACAATGTGGACAAAGTTATTTCAATGTAGAATATTTTTTATTATGGATATAAATTTTAGTTTTCCTCATTTTTTTTATCAATAATAAAAATCTTTTAATATAAAAGATATCAAGAAATTAAAGTACATGTATGATGTTTGAGATTCCATATTTATTTATCTCTGATTTTACCTTTATTAGTTTTCCACATTACCATGAATTTCCATTTATTTTATTTTGCCTGTGGTTGGCATGTTGTTCTTTTTAGGGGGTTTTCTCCTGGCCATGCTGGAGAAAAATATGCCTTTATGTACCTCATACATTGCTACTCTTTCCCTATTTCTGAAACAGTCATGGTCTATTTCCACAGTAGAATTACGATTTAAAGCCAAGCTGTAACTTTACAAATGCATTTATATCTTTTTGTAAATATATTCCATGGTTTCCTAATAGAAGGGGCGCGGTACAATGGATGTAGCCCCTTAATCCACATCATGGCCCAGATCTGAATTTCAGAGAACAGGGACATAGTAGAATATGTGAAATGCCAATGAATTACTCTTTTCCCTTTGTATGTAGGGGCGTTGCTAGAGGAGGATGCGATACACTTTTGTTGACAAATTTTTGATTTTTATAAGCCGTCTGCAAATGTGAAAAATTGATACCTTTTTGTTGATGTCATTGTTGCTCGTTAGGGGAAAATGTTTGAACATCTGACGTCAAATTACCTTTTATCCAAAAATTTGGTCCAACAACCGCCCTCCTCCTCCCCATCAAAATGGTCTACCGACACCCCTGTACATACCTCGATACATAATATGAATACACCCATAAAGAGGATATGGTGCATGACCAATAACCAGGGGAATATTAATATTATTTATTCTCTTGAGCATTAATTATGTGATTATGTTCATTGTGTAAGTACACATCACTACATATTATTCTCTTACCGAAGAAGGCTAGGACAATGTGTCATTTAAAACAACTCCAGAATTTGAGGACAAAATATGCAATTACAATTTGTTTGAAAGAACACAGCACAAGGCCATTGGAGTATTGAAAGAAGAAAGACATTTTATAAGATTATAACATGTAAATGGTTCAGATGTATTTGTATGCTTTGATATGTGTACATTATATTTCTTTGTAGATAACGTCTTTCTAAAATAAGTGTAAATATTGTGAATAAAGAGTGAAACGATGTGAATGTATTTCATCCGTCATTGTTTGGTTTGTGTCAGCGTGCCTTCATTGGTGTATTGAATGTATATGTAAATTGCATCACTCATTTAAAATTTTTTAGAAAAGTTATAACCAACTCATTTTTAAAGCAACCAAAACACTCATATAGTTCAACAAATATGTCATTGAAATATTCCTCCCAAACTTGATATTTGCTATTAAAATGGACTTAACAATGAATTTCTTTTTTTAATGACTAAATAATAATTGTCCTTGAAATTTTCAAATGTGCCTTATATTATTATTTTTAAAAACAATTGTACTATAGATTTATGCATGATTCAGTCTCTTCCATTTTAACTTGAAATATTGAATAATACATTAATTTTAATACAGCATGATATGCATACATTCACAAACCGAAGCAAGACCACATACTCTTCACAAAACCATAATAATTTGTTTTATATCTATATATATTTTTATTGACATATTAATGATACATTACATGGAATGATACAAATGAAATCATATATAATATGAAACTTCCAGAAAGAAATGTTCAGAAATGCACCACAGCATGTGCCTAATATATTCAATGCACATGTATGTGTTTCTACTTCTGAAGAGTTGTACATGTACAATCGCAATATGTAACTTATATAAAAATCTTCAAATAACTTGCAGTTTGATGTGATTTCAAACTTTCACTGAATGACCCAGGATATTTTTTAAGTGAATGCGATTTTCAAACAATTACTATGCAGTCCTGGGCCCTCTTGCATAAAAAGTTGCATTTAATAGCAACTCAAAAAATTAAACGCAACTTGAATTTTAACCAATCAGGATCACATATTTTGGAATTGGGTTTAATTTTCAAGTTGTGTTTAATCGTAACTTTTTATGCAAGAGGGCCCAGATGTTCTCCATTCAGTAATTACTCCATTTTAATATATTCCCTTGAATTTTACCCCAAATCACATTGCCATCTCTCCTATATCAATCCTACTAAAAATATGAAATTTATGTTCCTCTCCTCTTATATTTTAACTAGAGAATAAAATCACTGATAAACACATAACACATATTATTCCAATTACCACAACATGTGTATACCCCAAACAAATAATTGCAACACACCTAATGTACTGGCTTGTTGATTGTACATGTATCTTCACATTTTAAAATGGCAGCTACATGTAGGTCAACAATGACTGAAAATTCATTTGTAACCTATAAATGATCATCTAACAACAAGTGTTAACTTTGGGCTCTTACATATTTATGGTTTATAAGGGCTACTCTAAATAAGACTACATTAATAACCAGAACACATTACATGGAAGTATTCATGCTTTTAACAAAAGTAACAACAGGGTAGTACTATAGTTTCACCTTATGTCTTATCTCAGTGCACCAGTATCAAACTCTAAACAAAATATGTTCTAAGACATTTTGGTTACTTCTGTGTCTACCTTTAACACAGACACAGTGGAAATGAGAGAGAGAGAAAAATTGAACAACAGTTTTCTGAACCTGTCATTTTCTTTCAATCATAAACAATCATTTGAATCTTGAAAAACACAATGAATAAAACTGGTACGATTTAATTTTCTAGCATAACACTAGTAAAAAATTGCACAATATTTATTATATTTTTTTGGACATGAATTCATAAATGACTGAATAATTGTGAAGTAAAGCCTATTTTGCATGAGTCTTATTTATTATCTAATTTGAACAAAATGTTTACATACATATTTTATGTACATGTATGTAGCTAAAATAGGACTACAGGTATTTATTTGTTGAATTAGGCTGGTTATGGCTAACATTATTGTCAACCAAATCAGTAAACTAAGGACTCTGTTTCTTTCTTTTCAACAGAACCTGTGATGCATCTAATAATACTTTCAATATACATACATTTCACTGTACAAGCATCAACACAATCTTGAACAATCTTTGAAATTTGAAGCCGTCAGAGGTGCTTGACAATCAATTCTTTTTTCACAATCAGCAATAAATTACCCATTTAGGTAAGCTTTTGACCTTTATCGTAGCTGGCAAGCAAAAGCTTACCAAAATAGGTAATTTTTTTTTTTTACTGATTGTGAAGAAATTCTTCATAATCAAATTCTCAACATGACATCACCAATCAGATGAACTTCTTCAGTGTGTTAAAGTTACAAAAAACATATTTATTGCATTTATGATAACTTCTCTAAGATATGTTTTCAATTCATGTGCATGTAATTCCTTACATGAGTGATAAAAATGTTCAAAATTTGATGACGAGAGAGAGGGAGATCCGACAATTTATCACTTGGAAAACTTTTCTGAAATCTTCCTAGTTCTAAGATGGTAAGGGACAGTCTTGGTAAATGGTAACACAGAATATGACTGATAGTTTTGTTTATCTTTTACACTACTTGTTGAAAAGACACTTGGTGCCATTTTCTCCTGTTTAGAATCCTGACACATACATGGATGTGATCAAAGATATCTAAAATCTTTATTAAACATGTTGGTTTTCCACGTTGGCTTTCTCCTAAACTATCTCAAAAACATATGAGGAATATAGGCAACTGGGACACTGAGCTGAGACTAAGAAGTCCAACACTTTTACCAATAATGGGTGCTGTCCATATCAATGAAATCTGAGAATCGTTTATTGGACTGGATGATGATGGATGTTTTGAATGTTGTACGGACAGCCAGTCAACAGCACCTTAATGATCCTGGCAGCCATTACATCCCAGTAAAGAGATGATCATCTCAATAGAAGGGGGATCTAAATCCAGACCAAAATTGCAGACAGATGGTGGTGAACTGGTGATGAAATCATAATTATTACAGATGCTCCTATTCATGCCCCTGTAGAGAAGAGGAAAGAATGGGACAACCAAAAAAATTATTGTTAAGGGTATGTTATATCAACAGGGTCTCACAGAATCACTGTTCCGAACAGGATTTGTGGATAGGACTCTTCATTATAGATGTATTATTAAAGACAAGACTTAGTGACACTCATTTACATGATCGAGTAAGAAAATCTCACTGAAATTTTGACGTCAGGTGTATTCACATACTGCGATAAGATTCAAATTCACTATGGGGCACCAATACTAGCTGATGGATCACTGTTATTTTGCCCGCATAGTTGCCCTGGGCTGTATTTTCCTTCTCCAAGACAAATTTTCATCAATAAGAACCTCACCAATAAAAAAATATTAGCAAAGAATTCTCAATAAACTTTTTCCACATGAATAAATCCAAAGATGCATGATCAATGCTGATGAGCAAACTGACAAAATATATGCAGCCTTTTACATTTTCCTGTCTTACACATACATGTACGTTGGACAAGGAGAAGGCTAAATTATACCTCTACACAAAACACATTCACTCAATATAGTTCAGCAATCCTGCATACAATATCTATCAAATTTAAAAGTGACAGGATACAACTAGTCAATCATGATAAAAAGCTAAAATTTCAAGAGGTTAAATTTTCTAGCTATTTATTGATGTACAGCTACATGTATGTTCAACACAGGAAGTGATCCTGAATCCAATACAGGCAGGAAGTTACTATACTCTGTAGTTTAGTTTATTGTCACCAGCCAACAGATTATAGTCATGACCAAAGTATACCTCTTGATACTACACAGTAGAACAACAGTGATTTAGTATACCGGTATTTATATTAAAGGAATGGAATTTGAATGCTTTCGCGACATCACTCAACATTTTGAGCAAAAAGAATTTAAATTTCTGCACACACTGTGTCCATTTTTGTTGCATTACCATATTGCATTTGATGCCAGGAATTGCCATGTTTTCAAATTTTCAACAAGGTTCCTAAACATATGTACATGTACCTGTATATAGTTTTCAAAGACATTACATTAGAACCATATAGCGTTAAAAGAAAAATATTGTTGCCAATTTGAAGAACAAATAATTCCTATAATGACAGGTTTGATTTTACAGATTTTAAGTAAGAACAACTATTGTAAAACCAGAAACTTGCAAGTGGTTCAGATTTGCAAAATCGTTGTGATCATAATTTACATAACAGTAAAAACGTTGCAAATCACGAAAGTTTCTTGCAGTGAAATCATTGAATCATAATTGCCAGCACACTAAACTTTTGCAAATCGTGAAAGTTTCTTGCTGCGAAAATAGATTGCTAAAGCTGATGAGGTTTAAGGTTCACCATGTGTGTAAGTCCTGAAAAGGACTGTTGGGTTGGAGATGGATAGTAGAGCAATGAGAGACGAGGAGATATACGGTAAAAGAGCGAGAGAGAGAATAGGAGTACAGAGTATCTTTCTTGAAAAGGTGAAGAAAGATATTCTGGGGGGCGTTTCATCAGGTGTTTTGTCTGTGATTTTTACTGACAAATTTGCTCTCAGCCAATCAGAAGCAAGGATTTCAGTAGCTTATAACAGTTGTCGGTAAAATCACTGACAAAACACTTCATGAAACGCTCCCCAGTAGTACTTCTATTCTCTCTCTCTCTCTTTTATATCTGAGCCAGATCAGTTAATAGTAGGAATTTGTCCGTCCATGACATTGAATATTTTATGGAGTTATAATTGTAGTAGGTGACCATGGCAACCATATTTTATCAAATTTCAACTCCTTCAAGGATGCCCTTCACAATGAAACTTAAAATAGCTCTCTTCAATTAAATACTTATTTTCTACAGGCTTCAAACTTTCAAAATCTGTCACATGTCCATCCGTGACTAACCGATCAGGCTCAGCTCCTCCTCTCTCCTTGCTCTACAATGTACTATCCTTCTCTAACCCAACAGTCCTTTTCAGGACTTACACACATGGTTAACCGTAACCTCATTAATGTTATCTATTCCACCATGCAAACATCAACCTTCAAAGAACATCTAAAAATGCCTGTTGTTTACAATTAGCAAAAGCTTCATGTCACAAACATTTCTGGTTTTGTGTATGTTTGTAGAAACAAACAAAATGTACTGGTAAGTGGTGAACCACTACTTTAAATAACAAACTTGAAACTCCCTTATGCTTGATGAACATATGAGATAAACAAATAATTCTGTCTCACAAAACACCTACGAGGTAAATCTGGTGATCTAAACTCTTGACAAATTTTTTTTTCTTCTAAATTCATGTATTTCTATGCAAATACTGTATGACAGTTGCACAATGTGACAATTTGGCATTTGCCACAGGATGTAAAATTGTACATATACATGCAAGCCTATAGGGACAGTGAAACTGGAGAGGGGAAGATAAAGCTATTATGTTGAAATTTCTGGGGAGCGTTTCATCAATGATTTTTACCGACAACTGTTATAAGCTACTGAAATCCTTGTATCTGATTGGCTGAGAGCAAATTTTTCAGTAAAAAACGCTTGATGAAACGCTCCCCTGGAGTAAGAAAGTAGTAAGGTGGGATAAAATCAGAGAAAAAGGTGGAGTAGCACACAACTAATCTGTCAGATGGGATAAACAATTTGATAGAGAGTTAGCATTAAGTTAGCAGCTTAAAATGTGATCAGAGGGGTTAACGAAATATCAACTTACCTCCCACTCATACTGGATGGCTCTTATAACTTTTGTTTCTAACTCTGGTCCAATAAGAGGGTTTAACTGCATGAGGAATGTACATAACCATCTGGAAAAAGGAAAAAGGCACTCTGTTAGTATGGTATACATATATAAACTCATTTTAAGCATGTCTTGTGTACATGAATAATCACCCCTATCTGCAATTATCTCTCGTACCTTTCTCCCTGCCACCTCCTAACAACCTCCCCACCCCCCCCCCCCCCCCAAAAAAAATAATAAATTCAAGTATACGTTTAAAATTAATGCAAACTTTGATCCAATATTTGGACAGAATATATTTATTAGTCTTGTAAGTACATGTACAACTGTAATTTTGATTTGATTTTGCGCACAACAGTAAGCAATCGCCAGTAATGTTGTGTACTGTCTTCTACTAGTTTGCAGGCACAAACCCTGGTCAGTCGTAAAAAAGAGTGTCTGCACTGTAAGACTACCATATGCCATGTACTATAGCTGCTCCATATTGACATGACCAGAAGGTAGCTGAATTAGGCTTCTCTCAAGACAATGATTTTCTGATAAGGTGTCAAATTAGGGTCTGTGCTTGCAGACTAGTCTTCTACCTTAATAACAAAACTGAGCAAGCACCAGAGGAATAAAATGACAGGGGTTTAGGGTGATTTGCTCATAAAATTCTCAAAGGAGCCAACCAAATTCAATAAATAAAACAATTTTTTATTTTGTTGCATGGGTTGTATAGGATCAGTGAATGTGATACTGGAGTTTCCACAAAAAAGCAGCCTTCAAAATTCAAAGATAGAACTTGCCATCTACAATGTAAATTGGCTTGAACCATACAGCAGTATGTACTTACAACATGTAGCAACAAACGGCAGTCATTACAAGCATGGTCTGGATGATCCTGCGGTTAAAAAAAAAAATCGAAGAAAATGCTTAGACTTTTTTTCGGTCTCATATTGATCTACTCCAGAATCCATAAAAAAATTAATTCTTGAATTTAAAAATATATTGAACATTAAAAACTTGAAATTCAGCTTAATGAGAATATTTTGTTTCACATGAAAGGTACAATTAAATGTAGATCTAGATCTATTTTTTGAATTTCATATGAATTTCGCAGGCATAGACAGCAGTATCAGATATCAGCACAATTAAATTTAGCATAAAAGGGAAAGAAGAACACATTAAGAGCGAGAGAGAGAGATACAGGAAGACAGAGAATAAAGTGAAAGAACTAAATATTCGTACATGTATGTATACTATTTGTAAACCCAAATCCATTTGAGGTTTGCATGTAAGCCTGACCAATTAGTTCATTCACAAACTTGATTCATCAACAATTCAACACCATCCTATCATTTTAGCGTGCTGATCTTGCCGTCTTTGTAATGCTAAATGCACAGCGAAAGCTACATGTGAACGGTAAGTAAATCCACATTTTATGTTGCCATAAATTTTAATTTTTTCATGTTTCTCATGATCCGATCGTTGAAGTGTTCAGATAGGCTGGAAGAGGAAGAATTAGCAAACTCCGAAGGTGGTTTGCAAGATTCACCGTGGAAATGGATGAATCTTGCCCACTGACTTTTTTGTTTACTTGACTCTCCATACAGGAGACTGCTTCCCCTGTGTGATTAAGTAAAGCCCAATTTCTTGATTCTCCAAGCTTGATTTTGAACATGTTAACAAACATGCATGCAAATATTAATAACCCTCCCGCTTTTGGCGGTCAGAGTCGCACGCCACCATGCTCATTCTCCTGCCATCCAACAAGGGTCATGGCGGGAGTCTCCCGCCACGACGCCCTTCCTCCCGCTCTTCCGCCAAGCATGTAACTTGTAAATCTCCCGCTTTATGAAAAACCCTCCCGCCAAACATGTAAAATTCGAGTAAAAATCCACCCAAGAATTTTGGAGTAAAAAGCCTCCCTCCAGCAGTTCCCCGAAGTTGACAGCTCTGTAATCTGTAATAACCACAATTGCGCATTAATTTTTCGTCTTACAGAGGTCTACTGCACCCAGATCTTACCTTGATCGTTTTTAAAAATAAGAGATTCATGAAACAAATGAAAAATGAATTATGAAATCTCAATTAATAATCAGATAATGTCAATCAATGAATTGTGTCAAAAAGTACACGTCGACTGTATTATCAATCACTTTTATCACTGATAATATCAGTTATGACTGTTTTTTCAGGATGATTAGGGCAGCGTTTCATCAAACGGTCATAAGTACAAGTTCGCCGACATCCCATTGAAACGTGTGTTAATTGTAATACACGCGTTCCAATGGGATGTCGGCGAACTTGTCTTATGACCGTTTGATGATGAAACGCTGCCCAGATGATTATCAAACCATGCAAACTGATTTAATCAAGAACATTTACAACTACATGTACAAATACAATACAAGAACTGGAAATGATGAATAACATTAACAATAACAAATAACAGTTTGGAAATACAATAATTCACATGTTTGCAAGTGATTGTCAGAAAGACTGATGTCTGATATTTTTGTAATAATGACAATGTCAATCATTCAATGCTCATTGACATTGCATTGCACTGCACTGCACGGTTTACGGTACCCGCTACTCACTAACTCAGACTCTCACTTCTCAGTCTCAATTTTTTTAAAATATCAATCAGAAAATCAATCAAGGTGGAAAACTCACCCTCTATTTGGTCCTTTTGGAATAAACCAAGGAACAATTATGCCTATGACACCCCAGAAACCGGTAAGAACAATTACTGTAATCCAAGCAGCTGCCATCTTGAGTATTTCGTGAAAAATAGCACAGCACTTCGTACTTCTCCGCTGTCTCTTGCATGCGGCATGCACAGTATCCTACGGCTGCCGATTCAATGCATAAACGTACGGTACATACAGTGCAGTGCAGTACAGTGCGTATGTGCAGTATTATTATGTTGTGAAGGCTAGCTACTGATCATGTGACGATTTTTAGGTCAAGGAGTTAGCCTTATTGATACCTTACCTGCTCTATCATTTTACTATTTTCCTTTAAAAGTCTTATCGAATAGTGTTGTGCAAACGTTTTTAGAAATTATTTGTACTTTTTCCAATTCCTAAAATGACTTATATTAATACTGGTAATCTAGAATATCCAAAGTGTATGAAATTATTGCAAATCTACAAATAATATTCTTATAAACAAAACATAAGTAGTCTAGATATAGGCTAGCATTTATTGACAAATGTGAGATTATCAATACATACACATAAATGAATGAGGAGCTGAAAATCTAGCAGATCCAAATCTGGATTCAGATCCAGTGCCCAAGCTTTTTCAGTGAACGATAGTGTAAGTTGGGTAATTAATGGAAACTTAAGTGTCACTCTATAGACACTAGTAATTTTAGTATTAAATATGTGAACTAACAATAAATGGTAACTAACTGACATGAACTGATTTAAAATAAAAAAATGGTATTGGTAATTTAACTTTTTAAGTGTTAAGTTTTAACTTGATGGAGTTAAAATTGGAATCATCTGTTATTAAGTTAAACAAATTTCAGTAATAGTATGGTGGTGGTGGTGTTGCATGATAAATTGATAAAATGATAGGATGATGATGATGATGAGGATGGTGTTGAATTGTTGAATCAAGTTTGTGACTGAGCTAATTGGTCTTGCTTACATGCAAACATCAAATGGATTTGGGTTTACAAATAGTATACATACATCATACATGTACGAATATTTAGTTCTTTCACTTTAATCTCTGTCTTCCTTTATCTCTCTCTCTCGCTCTTAATGTGTTCTTCTTTCGTTTTTTACCATTCTTCTTCTCCCCCCCCCCCCCCTTCCCCTTCCAGTGCCTTCTCATTTTTTTTCTCCTTAATGCTTCTTCTGGATCCTCCTTCATTTTCTTCTTGATCCTTCTATTACCGGTAGTCTCTCCTCTCACTTGTACTCTTGTTCTTATTTATTCAAGTTATTATTCAATTTTGTTTTCAACTTTTCTATTTAGACCTTATTATTGACAGGATCTTTCAAAGGAGTGTTCGCTTTTTTTTTTTTTTTTTTTTTACTCTCTCTCTCTCTCTCCAGACGGTCACTAAGCCATGTTGAGCTGTCTTGTTGGGCATCAGATCCTTAGAGGTCAAAAGGTCAAACATTCCCTTGGTCACCTATCAAGATACCTGAGTTCTTCATCTGTAAAATTGCAAAAGGAAAGCAGTGAACTAAACAAGGAATATGATGCCATCATCGTCGGGGCTGGACATAATGGCCTTGTTGCAGTAAGTTTCAGTGTCAGAAATATAAATTAACAATCAGCTATTAGAGAGAGAGAGAGAGATAGAAAGACAAGGTAGCAACAATCAGAAAATAAACATGGAAGTCAGACTGCAGAAATGACAGCATTTTTTCTTGGAGATCCGGTAATAGGGTAATTGGTAATAAGAATTATAGAATAAAAAAGGGTGAGTGGTAGCATGCTTGATTCGTACCTTATCCTCTTAACAGATTATGAGATAGAATTGAATGTGATTTCTGGTTGGTAATTCCAATTTAGTGATTGATTTGCTTTCCATTTTTTTTCTTTTTCTTTTTTCTTCTTGTCACAGTTACATGTAGGCCTACGATCTGTTCATGATAGGTAATGTCCCAATTAATGAATCAGATAGGCCTATGGTACAAATCCCTTACAAAAATGTCCTGTGGTAATACCACAGGACTGTACCACAGCACTATACCACAGAATGTACCACAGGAACGGTCCTGTGGTAACGTCCCAATTTACCACAGGAATACCACAGGAATGGCTTAATATGTGGTAAAGGTTACCACAGAAGGGATTAGTATGTGGTATTAGATACCATAGAATTACCACAGACTACCACACACCAGTTACCACACAGATTACCACACACCAGTTACCACACAGATTACCACACACCAGTTACCACACAGATTACCACACACCAGTTACCACACAGAATACCACACCAGTTACCACACACCGGTTACCGCACAGATTACCACACACCAGTTACCACACAGAATTACCACACCGGTTACCACACACCAGTTACCACACAGATTACAGATTACATGCATATCATTAAATATTCCTGTCATATTTTGGGTGTGTAACACAAATATCACAGCCAGCCGTTTACACACAATCATCATAGTACACTGTACATGTAAACTACCACAGGTGTACCTGTGGTTACATGTATTCCTGTGGTATTTTGGTGTTGACAATGTGTACCACAGGAATACAACAGGACCACAAGAATACACACCACAGTCATCTACTTGCATTACCACACAAATATATGATACAGTACCACAAGAATACATACCACAGTCATCTACTTGCATTACCACACAAATATATGATACAGTACCACAGGAATGCAACAGGACCACAAGAATACATACCACAGTCATCTACTTGCATTACCACACAAATATATGATACAGTACCACAGGAATGCAACAGGACCACAAGAATACACACCACAGTCATCTACTTGCATTACCACACAAATATATGATACAGTACCACAGGAATGCAACAGGACCACAAGAATACATAACCAAGGAGATTTAGTTAAAATCTCTTTGACATACGGTAACACAATCATCTACTTATATTACCACACAAATATATGATAAAGTACGACAGGTGTACTGTGGTAACAGATATTCCTGTAGTATTTCGGATGTTAACAATATGTACAACAGAAATACAACATCACAAGAATACCACAACTAGCAGTTGACATTACCACACAAGTATATGGTGTGGTAATATGTATCCATGTGGTATTTTGGATGTACCACAGCAGCACAAAAAGACCACAAGTATACAACAGCCACCAGT
Source organism: Heliocidaris erythrogramma (assembly GCA_025617745.1). Classification (NCBI taxonomy): domain Eukaryota; kingdom Metazoa; phylum Echinodermata; class Echinoidea; order Camarodonta; family Echinometridae; genus Heliocidaris; species Heliocidaris erythrogramma. The sequence goes on from CM046868.1 coordinate 32,357,042, forward strand.
TGACATTATCACACAATTATATGCTAAGGTAACACAGGTGTACCTGTGGTAACCCTGTGTAAGCAAATATTCCTGTGGTATTTCGGATGTTAACAATATGTACCACAGGAATACAAGAGCACCACAGGAATACCACAGCTAGCAGGTGACATTACCACACAAGTATATTGTGTGGCAACTTGTATTCATGTGGTATTTTGGATGTACCACATGAGTACAACAGAACCACAAGAATACCACAGCCACCAGTTGACATTACCACACAGGTATATGGTAAAGTACCACAGGTGTACCTGTTAACAGCTGTGGTAACATATATTCCTGTGGTATTTTGTGTGATAAAGACAAGTACCACAGAGAATACCACAGGAAATTTTTGTAAGGGATGTATTTCCGATATTGGAGATTGTGAGTATTCCTATAAAAATATTCCATTTTAGGAAGTATAATTTCAGAAAGAGAAGTAACTAGTATATTTTGGGGCATTATGACACAAAAGATGTAGTATTAAAGGACAATTAACCCCACGTGATATTCTAGATGCACCTATTGTCTGCTACGTCTTTCCATGGAGGCTGCCATTTTGTGCATGACACGGATCATTAGGTACCATATGCATTGATAATAGCCTACCTTTACAACAGATACGTCGCTTTGTTCTGATTGTATTACGATTGTTATTGGCCATGGGCCTAGATAATTGACGACCCATGAGTTCTAATAGCCATCCTGTAAAGCAGATTCCTCGCTTTGTTTTGGTATTGTTACGATTGTCTCCGTCCTTGACGTCAATTCTCCGTCCTTGACGTATATTTTTATGAAGTATATTTTTTATGAACAAATTAAGACCTTTTAAAAAATATATAAAACTAAACTTACATTTCAGAATATGTGACTTTATCTAATATATATTTGTCCTCTAAAAATCAATTACAAGTTAACGATGAAGGAAATTTTACTTGGGATGAAAAATATGTTCGTGTACACATAAAGTAATGGCAGCCCCCTTATTATTGCTAGCAGACGATAACTTGGCTGGAAAATAGTGATTTATATCTATATCCTGTGTTTTTACATGAAATTGCATGTATCAAATAAGAGGCATATACTACACCATTCAAAATAAGCTAATTCATACGCTGAGGTTAATTTCCCTTTAAGTTGTCCACAGCTACCTTTTAGATTTTTGTTTTTGTTTTCATCTGTCACAGTCTGCTTATCTACAGAAGGCAGGGTTGGACACTTTAGTACTGGAAAGGAGGCATGTCATAGGTGGTGCTGCAGTTACAGAAGAAATAGTTCCAGGTAACCATTTTATCAACAAATATTAATTGATTTGATAGTGTAATGAATGAATAAATGAGAATAAATCAACAAGAAAAACAATCATAATCATGCTACTCATTTATATGACAAATTTGCTTTTGAGTAGCTAGGCAGGGTTATTTTTTTTATCAGGCAAAATGGTTCAGTCTACTTTTCGTGTATGTATCAAGAGCACCTGCACCGACAACACCTAGCTAGCAGTGTCTATACTTTTTTTGAGAGTATCGATTCAAGAATCAAGATCAGAAATTTCAAATTAACATTTATTTTCTTCCATCTTTTTTGTGGACATTTAACATTTGTTCACAGAGTACAATATAATATAAAGTAACATATTTAGATATATTTAGATACTATTATAACTTGAAATACAAGGAAGAAGGCACGAATCCCAGTAAGCTTACACTTGTAATGGGTATGCCTGAGAACACAAGTACAATACAAATAGGAGAAAGAAGAGAGGGACAGACAAACAAAGGGAGAGAAAGGGATTGGGAACTAGGAGGAAAGAGGGAGGAAGAGAACTGCAACATAGACCCCGTTCTCATTACGAGATTGGAAAGTGGATTGCTCCAGGGCGTCAGGGCGGTAGGGCGGTCCACTGGCACGCTGCTGGCACGCCGTGGGTTCACACCTGCAGAGGGTAGAGCGATCTATCGCAGCACTCTCCGCACAGTAAACTGTGAATAGGCGCGCGCTAGATCGCGCTATCTCTCGTGGACCACCCCCCAAGAGGTGGTCCGGTTTGGGATCGCTGTGGATCGCCCTGGATCGCGCCGGAACAACGTCGCCGCGTTCTCACCTCAGAGGTGGCGCGATCTAGCGCGCGCTAGATCGCTCTATCCCTTGTAATGAGAACGGGGTCATAGTAGCAATAGACCGCTTCTGTAATGTATACAAATTTATGCACATATATTCTCTGAGCACCTAGTGACGAGCTATTCCATGAACATGCTTTTTATAAATGAGCCTCAATGCTTGGAATCCAGTTTGCATACATCATTTGTTGCAATGCCCGGCAAGCTTTCAGGTTGTCAAGAACAACCTTTGTTTGAAAGGTATGCATAAAATTTGCATACATTACCGAAGCGGTCTATTGATGGAGTCATATAGCACGCATGTATAACAGTACAATGGCAAGATTTGCCATAAGTGAAGATTACAATATGCAAATATTTACAGGTATTCTTACAGAATGATACTGGAAATAGGTTTAGATGTTAAGACATTCTAAAAGTTCAGTCCCAGCCAGCAGATATAATGATGAGGATGATGTGTATAATCCTTAAAACTTATCACTTTCTGAGAGAAGTTATTTCAATTCATTATGAATTAATATTTTGCAATGCAGATAACGTTTTGATTTACCTAGCGTTCTCCCCTGTCATTTTCTATTTATAGGTTACAAGTTTTCAAGGTGCTCCTATGTGCTGAGTTTGTTGAGACCCATCATTGTCAAAGATCTGGAACTAAAGGTAAATCTCATCTTTGCAAGAACACCTGGCCCCATTTGATAAAACTTGTTATCAGTAACAATTGCCATATTTCTATGACAAATTTTCTCTCAACCAATCAGATGCAAGGATTTCAGAAGCTTATAACAGTTATTGCAACTTGTTATTGATAACAAGTTTTATGAAACAGGGCCCAGATTAAATGTAGTTCTGTAGCCGTACCTGTGACTGGACTATATGGATTTGATGAAACCTACCTGACTGAGCCATAAATCTATTTGTAGACTGAGCTATTATGATAGTGAGAAAATCTTGCTGAGAATTTTAGAATTTCAGTTAGCTTTTCTCTTCAATGTTTTCTTCATTTGTGTAGAAGCATGGCTTGAAGGTGCACCTGAGGAGCGAGCATGCATTCACACCTCTCTTGGAGGAACCTGGTCGTAATGGCAGACCTAGATCTCTTCTTATGAGCAAAGACGAAGAATTCACCAAGCTGCAGATTGCACAGTTCTCCAAGAAAGATGCAGAGGTAAGATCAAGATGTCTAAAGATCCGATTGGTCTGTGACCGATCTGCGACTGAGTGAGGGGAGGTGAATCGCAGGGCAGTCACAAGCCTCGACACCGCACATCTTGCGACCCGACTATTGTGTCTGCAACTGCGCATGCGCTCTTTGCTTTTTGTCATATCAATACTGCCGTCTGATTGGCTGGAAGTTGGATTGAGCCTACGATCCAGTTGTAGAGATTTGACATGTCAAATCCTTATGATTGACCTTGCGATTTGTCTCTGACTGGTCTGCGACTCACATGCAGACAAGAGCTGTGACGTCACATCTCCCCTCACACATTCGCAGACTGACCGGTCGCAGACCACAGGTGTGCAGTGGCCTTAAGGAATTAATCTTGCTTTACTCCTTCAAAAATATGATCCACTCCAAGTTGAAATGATAATCACTAAAGTACAAATTAGATTGGGCAAAGGTTTTAGAAACGAAACACTAATACTGTTTGAAAAATGGTGAGTGTGAAGAGAGGATCAAAATTACTGCCTTATATTCAAATCAAATTTGTGAGGCTGCTTTTTGTGTGATTACTTACAATTCATGCTTGAACGTATCTCTTTCATAAGTTTTGTTTGGTTTTAGAATCCATTTTAACCATGCCAGCCAGGAATTTTTTTTTTTAACCAGTATGTTTATGTAGACTGCATGCAGTGTGCATTAATTTTAATTCCCTTCAAAGTTTTCAAATTCAAATTTGAATTTTAGCACCCAACTTTTTTTTTCCTTTTCTCTTTCATCTGTCTATGTGTGTGTGTCATATACAGACATGTGTTAATCAGGACCAAATATTTATGTCTGAGGACTGAACTTTGACATCACCATCCAAAAGATGTGACTCGGTTTCAAACGGGTCTGTGAGAAGTTAGTTTATAGGCAAAGATGCAGAGCTGACCACGATACAAACTCAAATCTCCACGTCTGCATTTTCTCCTCCCTTGTTCCATACATCTCCAGGTATACCATGAATTTGACGAGTATCTGGTCAGAATAGCTGAAGCCATAGGTCCTCTCCTAGACAACCCTCCCATTGATCTTCTACCAAGCAGCCGTTCATCATTCAAACAGAAGATGCAGATGGTGGATATCGTCAAGTCCATAGCCCAGTCAGGTAGGCTCCTGATAATCTAGAGCACTCACCCCTCGGAAGACTACCCCTCAGTTTATTACCTCAAACAGAATTGGAGAATCACAGTGTATATATTTAGAATATTAGAACAATCTGAGGTCCCCTGCTAGACAACCCTCCCATTGATCTTATACCAAGCTGCAGCACATCATTCAAGCAGAAGATGCAGATGGTGGATATCGTCAAGTCCATAGCCCAGTCAGGTAGGCTTCCAGGAATCTAGAACACGCCCTCCCCATCACCACCCCCATCACCGCCCCCACCCCCACCTGGTAAGTATTATCCTGGTAGATAGTAATCCAAGGGGATAGTTGTATAAGTGATAGTTGTCCATGAGGAGGTACTAAAGACATGAGGGTTTAAAGATAAAGTTGAGTTCTGATCATGCGATTACATTGTGAAAGAAACTGGAAGAAAGCAATTGGGAAAGGTTGGTCATGTCTAAATAAGGATTGGTATACATACTGTGAGGTTTTGGATTCATCAAAATGATAAGAAATCAACTCAAACTGGTTCAAAAGCACATGCACCGCACACAGAAATGGATATGGAACTGCACACAGATGTGGCATGAATGTTCGGCCCGAACACTTCGGCTATTTGCCGTCATATTTCGAATTTAAGGGCATTTGAAGAGGAAATCCTTTTCAGGGGACATTTCTACTATGATGTTCTTCCAGACTGACATAAAAGGAATGAGAAAGCTCACAATTTTTTTCACCTTTCCCAGAACTCAACCTGCCCTTTAAGATATGCTATATCTGTCTATTCAGTATTGATCTCATGGCCACGAGCTTAACTTTCTGCCTCATTACATTTGCAGATTTGGGATGCGATTTGTCGCACAGCCAAAATGGTACAAATTTCTTCAAAAATGTAAGTCATTTCACTAAAATTGACACGGTTACCAATTTACTGCAACCAATTTATTATTTCATTCATGTTATTATGATATAAGTGTATCTGTCTTTGTTAATTTCCTTTTCTGTTATCTGATATGCTTTTTTATTAGGAAAGTCACTTGGTGAAGACATCCCTGAGTTCTACAAACTGCTTACTGCTCCCATGAATAAGGTAATTAGATGTTGTTTGTTCTATATAGAAGAACATTTCTAGACTATCCAATTCTATTCTGTCAGGTAGGTCAGAAAGAAAACAAAAGGATGATAAAATTGCTATATGGAGTTTGAATTTCTACCCATTGCCAATTAATGATCTAGTGTAATTAATACCTGGCATTTATAACGCGCTTTTTCCATTGTGGCCCAAAGCGCTCACAATTACAGATATATTATTACCCCGGTCATCGGATTGGGTAACCTATAGGCTTTTTACACTCGCAAAATTTTGCTTAGTCCCCTACTATTGCTGAGGTTAAACAAGGATTTAGCCACTGATGGTACAGGACTAAGCTTAGCCCAGTTTCTGTTCACATTGCATTTTACGAAAGTGGTCTAACTCCATGATAGTACAGGATTATTTTATCCCCGGAAAAAAAGCAGGGTTAACCTCACCAAAGGTGGGGCTAAGCGCTTAAGTGAGAACAGAAATCGAAATAGTCCGGGGTTAAGGATAGTACAGGGTTTTAAAAAATTAAGTGTAAAAAGCCTACTAGGTTTTCAAATTGAAATGAACTTTGTCAAATTGGTAAAATACAAAAGATTGTTTTCAATAAAAAATAGTGAAGCATTGTTCAGGCAGTTTTATGTTGTTTTTTTTTTTTTTGAGGGGAGTGGAAAAATGCAGGAATGCAAGTTGCTGTTTTTATTTGTTCAAATGTTTTTTGGTTTACTTGATTTAGATCCTTGATAGCTGGTTTGAATCCGAACCTCTGAAGGCTACACTAGCTACAGACTCTGTGATTGGTGCATTCCTGACCCCTGACACGCCAGGAAGTGGGTAAGATAGCTTTCTAATCGTAGATAGATAGATAGATAAATAGATAGATAAATAGATAGATAGATAGATAGATTTCTTAATTCAATCTCATGACTAGAACTCAACTATATCTTTAAACCAAATTAAGTAGGTTCGAAAATAGTTTTCTTTCCCTTGCATCCATTTCTCTGTCCAGGTATGTGTTATTACATCATGTGATGGGGGAGATAGAAGGAGTGAAAGGAGCTTGGGGATATGCTGAAGGGGGTATGGGAGCAGTCTCAGCATCCATTGCTAGTTCAGCTAGATCACATGGGGCCACCATCTTAACTGAGAAGGTAATTATATAGTAATCGCAAGAGTACGCTTCATTGCGTTGCTTTAGGGAAAGTCAGCTGATGCCTAATAACTCAAAGGCCATTTGCCCATTCTTTTCATTTCAAGATTTTGTTGATCAATTTTATGTATTGACAGTCAAATTGAAGGAATGGTTTATTGTTATAAACAGGTATTGATTTGAATTTGTAAAACAATTACTTTCTTTTTGGTATGTATACTAGGTGATGTTGCTAAGTTTTAAATTGATTTAATTTCTTGTCAGGTCTGTTAAATGAACAATAGTCCCTTTGTTTGCATTTGATAGGTAATGAATATAATTGAATCATATTCATCAATTGGGAGAAACAGCAGCAATGTCAATTAGAAATTTTACACCAAGGTGTTTGAAGGGGCATTCCATGGCTGCACTCTTCTTTTTTCTTTCTTTTTTTGTTGTTGACTACTGTTGAATTTGTAAATAACATATTAGAGTACCTCATATTATTTGTAGAATTCTATTTAGAATTGGTTTATTTCTATCTTTAGCCGGTAAGTTCAGTGCTAGTCTCTGGTGATAACCAAGCCTGTGGAGTGGTCTTAGAAGATGGGACAGAGATAAAGAGCAAGATGGTCCTATCTAACGCCACTCCCAAAATCACATTCCTGGACTTAGTACCTTCTGGCCTGCTACCTGATGAGTTTGTACAAGAGGTGTCGTCCCTTGACTTCAAATCACCTGTTACTAAGATTAATGGTATGTGGCTGCCGTAACTCTTTCAAAGATTGACTTGTGAAGAGCAAGTCAAGCCTGGAGTCATTTGCTTTGATTACAAACTGAATCTGAGGAACGGATTGAATTAGAATTCTAACCTACTCAAATGAAATTTATGAAATATTATACTAAAGGCAGTTTTAAGGGTATAATAGGGAGGATACGATGCATAGATCTAAAAAAAAATTGGGAGTGGAGTGCACAACATAGGTTGTGAGCATGAATCCGATGACCTGGGAAATGCCTAAAAGATGCTGTGATACTGCGTTATCAAGTGCTAATATAACTTTGTTCAGTGACCGTACCTCTTATTTTTTTTTTTTCTTTCTTTTCTTTGTTTTTTTTATTATGCTCATATTTATTTTTTGTACATATGTTATCCATTGCTTCAATAAAAACATAAATTTTAAAAAAGTGCTAATATAGATCCAGATACCTTATACCTTGTACCTTGTACCTTGTACCTTGTACCTCATACTTTGTACCTCATACCTTATAGTTGCAGTTGACAGACTTCCTAATTTTGTTGCCATGCCAAACAAGAGCGACAACACCCCAGGTCTTAACCACTTTGGAACCATCCATCTTAACTGTGAAAGGACTGATATCTTGAACGAGGCCTACGACAGTGCAATGCAAGGGGAACTCCCTGACTTGTAAGTAATGTACTTTCACATTAAAAATCACTATCATAACCATGTAGAGAGAAATACAGTCAACCTCACCCAAGTCGATGTCGCACAAGTCGAAAAAATCGGTTAAGTCAAAGAAAAATTCTAGTCCGTATGGATATAAACATGTGTTAATTGAATTGTGTTGGTCGAAATTTGCGTAAGTCGATTTTTTTTTGGTCCCTTAGACTTAAATAGGCGAGGTTGACTGTACATAACATTCAATAATTGGTGAAAAAAAATTCCCCATCTCAAGCATATTTTTTGTATACCCGTATTCAAACTAGAGCTGTACTATAACTTTTGATGGTCTTTTTAAGATAAGAGGCAGCATTTAACCCTCTTGTTAACACAAGACTAAAATACTATTCACTTTGCACATAGTGTTGTTGACTTTGGTCCTGATAGGGTTAAAGCCTACTTTTATTCAATGTAGTTGTTGGGTAATGTGTGGAATAATAAATTATGGTTACTAGCAGTGGTTGTAATGAAGGCATGCATTGGTTTACTGTTGATAAGGTTGAACTGTGATATATAATCTACTTCTCCATATATTATGAGGAGGTCAACTTAACTGTGTTTATGCAGTTTTATAACTATTTGTCTAGTCAGAGTAAATTTATATTACATCTGAAGATACCAATATCAATTTTCCAATATCCAAATCCTGACCGAGTTCCATTCTCTCAATCTTCTATCCTGTTCTACTGCAGCCCTATGATAGAGATGTGCATTCCATCTTCACTGGACCCCACCCTAGCGCCAGAGGGACATCATGTGATCTCTCTGTTCACCCAGTACACCCCCTATGAGCTCAGTGGTGGTAGGCAGTGGGACCAAGAAACCAAAGATATTTATTGTGATAGAGGTAGGTTGGACACCTGTCAATGGTTGTATATCCATAGGCAAATTGTTGTTCACTACCACCGGTATATCCACCACCTACGTAGGGAGGTAGTCATGTCGCTTTTCACCCATTAGACCCCCTACAAGCTCATTGGTGGTAGACAGTGTGACCAACAAACCAAAGATATGTATTGTGATAGAGGTTGGACATGTGTAATTAATTGTTTTCCAGTTGATTTTATGTTAGCTACCCATGTATATAAATGCCATCTGCCTGTTATGGAGGGAGATATTACTGTTGCTTTTCACCCAGTACACCCCATACAAGCTTAGCAGTGGTCTTTAGATGAGCAAACCAAGGACATGTATGGTGATCAAGATAGTCTGGAAACATGTTTTAAACCATTGACAAATTTACATGAGCTCCCCTGCGTTTCTGGGTAAATGTAAGGTACAATGTATTGGTTGTTTTTGTATCCCATATAAAAGAAGGTGACATAGTGTTCAGTATTTTTTGGCTACTTTTGAGAAGGCAATACATTTTTCACAACTTCGTAATTCATCAATCAAAAGACAAATTAACACCAAATTGCACCACAAGAAGATTGTTACGCTCAAAATTATGTTATGAAAGTTTGAATTAAATTGAATAAAACTCTTTTGAGTTATCATAGTCAGAAGGTAAGAAAATGTTTTTTCTTTACATACAGAGCATTTTGGGGGGCAAAACGTTGTCAAAGGGCATTTAAGGGGGTCTGACACCCCCTTCCCTATGGACAATGTTGTCAGTTTTTATATTTTTTAATGTACATCCATAGATCTTCCTTCTGACAAAATTTGCTCCCTGGGCTTCAAGGGGAAAATTTTACCCCAATATTTAGGGGGCATCTGACACCCCATCCCGACATAAATTTTTGTCAGTTTTTTGTGTTTTGTAATGTCCAGTCATACTACTTCCTACTGCCAAAGTTTGGTGCATGGGGGAGATGGGGTGAAATCGACCAGACTCTGGGGCTTCTTTTGGGGGCTCTGGGGCTAAACCCGATAGCTACGGTCAGGCTGACAACCTTTTTGTCAATGACTTTAATGGTCTAAGCAACTTTAAAGGGGTCAAATCTTATGGGTAAAATGGGGTGACTATTTCAGGACAGGCTCCCAGACTATTAGTATATTTGATATATTGAGCTGTATCTACTGTTTTCTAAAGTAGAAGGGTTAACGGAATAGTAACCTTTCATTTTCAATATTTTAGAACTTGTGATTATCCCTCTAACCTTAGCATGAACATTTTTCTTCTTTTGTCCACATGTATATGTCTTTGCCAGGCTCTTAATTTTTTACTGAATGAAAGTTGATTCAATATTGTTTTCTGACTGTCATTTCTTTTCCTTGCATTTCAGTATTTGATTGCATTGAAGCGTATGCACCAGGGTTCAAGGACAGTGTTGTAGGAAGAGACATCTTGCCTCCTCCTGAACTAGAGAGAATCTTTGGCCTAACTGGCGGGGTAATTATCAAATTTGTTACCTACACTATGGCCATGGGTCCTAGAACTATGCACCCCGCAAATACACGCAATGCGACTGAGCAATGATAATATCATTGTGGTTTGCCAAAAAGAATTAGTAATTTCCTCTATTTTTGTGATATTGTCATTGCTTGGGAATCAGGGTGAAATTAACATCAGTCAACTTCAAATTCAAGATTTGCATACATATAAGGGTGTGTTTCTTTTTTAAAAAATTGCATTCATATCTTACCTGTGCGTGGCTTCATAACCCTTTCGTTTTGTCAACAAAATTTGACACGGGGATCGATATCGACTTGAAAATGTTTGTTGTATATTTGTTCGCCCCACTTTTCTCGTTGATTCAACTGCAGAATATGTAGAACCAAGGCAGATAAAAGAAATTTGCATAAACCACTGAATTGTATGGGGTTTTTTAGCCACTGAAAACAATGCGTAGCTTTGGGTCCACCCATCATCATACATAAGATATGTCATCAATTAGGTCTTGAAATACATTCAACTGCTATTTCACAATTGCACTGCAGTATCTCCACTGCACCTGGAGTAGTATTCCAGCTTTATTCACCATGCTCATTGAAACTACAGCCAAACCTGGTTTAGCGACCACCTGTCTATAAAGACCACACTTTCTGTTTCCCTTGAAAAAGTTTTTCTCATTGAAACATGTATTAAAGGAACCTGTCCATAGGGACCACCTGCTCATAAAGACCACTCTTCTTGTCTCCCTTGAGCGGTCTGTATAGACGGGTTTCACTGTAGTAATGTTTGCATTCTTCTGGTTACCAATTTATACTCTTGGGTAGAGAGAGGCAAAATAGTTCAAATGTATCATTTTAGGACATAATTTCTAGGCAGCAGTTGGAACCCATGACCTTCACATTTCCAGCCATGTGTTCAATCCAATGGATTCCAAAATACTCGAGTATATTTGAGATGAACTGGAATGTTTAAATCAGCTCATTTCACATACATGTATGACACAGTTGTCAAGATTAAACGCTGTACTCAAACAATGTCATTTTCTTCCTCTTTCCATAGAACATCTTTCACGGAGCCATGTCTCTGGACCAGCTGTACTTCAGTCGCCCGTTCCCATCCTGCGGTAGCTATCGTACCCCCATCAAGGGCCTCTACCTCTGTGGGAGCGGCTCGCATCCAGGGGGAGGGGTGATGGGCGCGCCCGGGAGGAACGCTGCGATGGTGGTCAAAGCAGACATGCTTTGATATGGCTATGGAACAGTGGTAGATTTTAAGGGGGCACAACCAATCCTTCCCCTCCTTTTGAAGGCATTCATGCTTACCTTAAGCACACAGAAACAAACATGTGGTCCCCAAGTGTATCATTGTGCCCCCCCCTCCTCTTTTTGCAGAATCTTGGATCTGCCCCTGGTATGGATCTGTTCCTTTATATTACCAAATTTAAGATATGACATTCCATATTTTTATATATATTTCTATATTAACAAGTGTGAGATTTGATGTTAGATTGTACTTAAAAACTTTTATATAATGACAGTGTATTAACCCTGGTAAATAGCAATTTAAAAGATCAGTGAGACTAATTCTTGCTATTCGCATTACCGTGCGCCACCGACCAGATGCCATAGATAGACCAGTTTCCAACCTTCGGAGTCGACATCAAATCTGTGCTACTGTGGCAGCGTTGTTGTGTGGCCATTTCAACCACTGCATGTCTTTCATCCACAGGTATTTCTCCAAATTTTTGAGTTTGGGAGTTTGGAAATAGCATTCTAATGCTTCCCAGGGACATGAGGACACACGCTTACCACGCTTATGGAGGTTTAAACCATGGGTTAAGATGAACCTCTTTTGTAAATTTGGGCCTTTGTGGACTGAGTGTACTACATGGCAGGCCTTGGACATCGCTTGCTGAATACCAGATTCTATCTAGATATAGAGCGTGCTTATTTTTTTACTGCCATGTTATCTTGCGCTTATCACCAATATCTATATGTGCCTTACATTGCAATATATTTTCCTCATTATATGCACTTGTTAATTACTAAATATATGAGTATGGTGTATTGCTTAACCCTATTTTAACTGGGCTATTTCAGACCAGGTTTTTACTTTGGGGGGAGGGTCAATTTGACCCCCCCCCCCCACCCGCCAAGATCTCGGAGACCGAATGTCCGATTCATGCAAACTAAACTTTTGCATGGAGGTACATCGAAGTATTAGCGACACGTTCATGTTTTCGTTTAAATGATCCAAATTTAAATGTGCAAATTATGCGCATATCAATCATCAAAGTACGCTAATTTTCCTAATTTTTTAAGAAAAACATAATAAAAAGTATTATTACCTCAAAATGAATTACAGACATGGATAAGTTTAAGATTTAGGTATTTACTTTGTTTATTATGGTTTTCTCTATTTACATATTTACATAAGCATGCATGAAATTTGCATATATTGCTTATGTATTCCCTTATTTTTCATTTCTTTTGTCTTGTATTGTTCATATTTTTTATATTTTTTATTATTTTGACAAAGGTTTTAGATATGACAACCTTAACCCTTACTGAACTGGGCTATTTTGCTCCATGAAAATACTGGGGGGGGGGGGGGAGGGGGCCTGGGAGGCCCCCCATTGATCTCGGAAACCCAATGTCCAATGAACTTGAAAATTTGCCTGTCGATAGATCTTCACATGCTGAATCTGATGGTGTGATTAATTTTAATCAATTATGCAAATTTTTTGAATTAGCTAATTAATTATTCATAATGCATATTTTCATAATTTCAGCCTAAACAAGTAGAAAACTACATGAAAACTGTAATAATGAAGAATGTTTCCCAAATGTGAAATAAATCAATTCTTATATATTTGTATGTGTACAACAGATTTGCATAAACTATTAATATGCAAATTTACTATTAGCAATTTTAATGACATGCACATACTAATTAGCATATAACACCCCCTAGGTATGTCTGATATGGACAAATGTGGTATCAAAACGTGCGCAAGACTTAGGGGAAAAAAGTCATGAAGCGAGAATCCAAACTTGCCAGCCAAAAATATGGAGGGGGGCCTGGGAGGCCCACCCCCCCGCAGTGCAGTTAGGGTTAAAGACAAGGAAAAAAACAATTATATGGGAAAAATGGATTGTATTTCACAAGTTTCAGAACATGTCCATTCTATTATACACACATGTATGGAAAAGGTCACTGTTTTGGGATGACCTTTGACCCTTAATTATCATGTGACCTTCTAATGCTTGCAAAGTTGCGCAAGATTTCAAAAAAAGTCATGAAAGGATAACTTGATATCTGCCGCGGTTCCGGAGTTGTCGCTAAATTATTGAAATATTGACCCCCCCCCCCCCCCAACCCCCAGTTAATATAGGGTTAAATAATAACACTGGTAATACCATGAAGCTACAAGTTTATAGAGGAACAGAAATTTCCAAAGGGCTAAACGAATCATTTTCAATTTTTTAATGTATTAAATGAAGGGATGCGTCTTTCATTTCAATTCAACAAACAGATTTGATCATGCATTACGCACATAATTCATACTTCGTGTTGAAAAGAGGTGTAGTCATGTATCTGGCCAAAAGGGAAAAAAAAGCATTGTATTTTGTTTCCGCTCTGCTCTCAAGCCTACCTCAAACCAGAAAGTATTGTAGATAAACTTTGATATTTTACTATGTGATGATGAAAACTATGTTCTGTACATTATCATGAATTGTGATTGTGGTGGGCATACACATATTTAAGTATTTGATTTGACAATCAAAATATACCAGTACATGAATTGACACTCTTGACGTCAATCAGTATTATTTATAACACAGAAATCAGTATTGTTTATAAACACACTGCCAATGGGCATGCCCAACAGCTGTTATTCTGCAGTGCAGACTAACTTATGGAGGCGTGATGGCTCAGTGCCGGGTAAAATGTGTCTGAATGTCCTTCCGTTACCGTGGAATTGCCCTCAGGTCAATAACTTGGAAAATTGTATTGTTGCAAGAAGATAATTTTTTTGCAGTATTTCTATTCTTAATCTGAAATACATCAATATCATAACCCTGCAATGAATGACATCTGCAGATTTTACATCAAATTTTATGTACATTCCAAACAATGAAAGCAATGTCATAGGTCAATTGCACTAAAATTATAATAAATCATGTGAAAGATTTTTTTCAATTCATAAAATCATGTGTTTGACTATTTTCTTGTGAATTCACCCAAACTTTAGGGGTGCCCTCAATTTCCGGGGATCAAAAGAGATTGATAATTGATTAGTGAGTGTGTGTGAAAATGGAAATTGTCATGTTGTCATCTAGACTACTGTTCATTGAGGATGTACACAAAATATTAAAATGATTTCCAGGACTTCTACAATTTATCTTATTAAAGGGCAATCCAACCTTGGTAATAAGATGATTTGTGTGGAAGCTGAAAAATAAGGAAAACAGGATGGTGAAAGAAATCGGACAAGGAATAAGAAAGTTATGGATGTTTGAAAAATGAAATCACTAAATCAATGTGAATCTCAAATTGGCAATTTGGTGAGTCGGTTGTGATTTTCCATCAAAATACATTGTAGAAGCATATTATTATAGGTCCTCATAAAAGTAAAAGATTCTATTCATTGTGTAAACATTTTGAAGAAAAAAGAAATGTTAGTCATTTTGTGTAATAGAGCATATGGGGGAGTTGTCCACCATTACATCACAGTCACATTACCGATTTGGCCAATTTGAATTTCCCATGTGTAGTGATTATAAATTTTCAAAATTCTCAATGCTTTTCTGATTTCGTTGAAACTTTCACCAACCTACTCCTCTCTGATTTTTCCTTTCTTTCAGAACAACTTTCCATTTAGGTAGGATTTCCCTTTAAAAGTGGAATGAGTGATTACAAAATTACAATCCGCAAGGCAATAATGTACACTCTGCTACTTTTTGAGTTTGTGGCAAAAATTTGCAAGGTTTCTATCTGTATGATCCTTATCTAACCTTCAAGTTTGGCATCTGAATCTAATGTCTCACTGCAGAGGAATGCTTTGTTACAGATTTTCCTGTAACATGTACGATGTCGTCATCCTCGGCAGGACATGCCACTATTGGTTGTCCATCAGTTGCCGTAACATCAGGCAACTGAATTTGACCGATTGTGGAAATATGGTTCCCTCTTGAAAATCCTTATCAATATATCTCTCTCTGTCTCTCTGAATTAGGGTTAACATTCCTCTTTTCCGTCCTCCCTCGACAATCCTTCCCTCTCTCTGCTTTCTCTCACTGTTTCACTACCTTGTTATTCATACATATCTTCCATTTCTTTCTCTTTCTCTGTACTTCACAATTCGTCCTTGCTTTCCTATATAGCAGTAACTAACTGGTTCTTGCTACCATTAGCAAATTTGACATATAAAATCAAGCTTGTGATGCAGCACACATGCTCCATCTACATTTCCTCCAGACAATATTTTGTGAACATATAGGGTAGCGATTTGGTTGCGATTGAGTTTTTAAGTTGGGTTTAGGGCTAAGTATAGTTTGGATCCCAGGTTTTAAGTTAAGAAATCAGTGTGATAAATTGAGCCCAGAGCAATCGTTGCCAGATCACGTGACTTATGACAACTCAAGCATAGGAATCATTTCAGCAATACAGATTCTTGCAGTTCTCTTCATCTTGGAATTGCTTTCAAACTCCCTTATAATTGTCCTTAACAGAGGAAGAAAAAATGTGATGCATGCATGCACACTTCTTTTAATAGTTGCATTGTACAACATATGCTCTGGCATACTCCCTAGTCAATTTCTAACTCTCATTCCTCTCAATCAACTTCCCACCACTAACCCTAATCTAAATCCCCCAAATGCCCAAAATCACTTGAAGTGATACCATATACAGTAATGTTCCTTTTTTTTTTAAAGAAGCATTTGCATGTGTGAGGACGCCATTTGCTGGTTCGTAAGACTGGCTTATCCTGCAGATCAGGCAAATTAACTGCTTAAAGATTACACATGAAAGCAATTTTGTGTTGTTGTGGTGATGACCGTACTTTATTGTCTACTATACAAAGACAATGACCGAGGAGTTCTTGTGTAACGTGATCTCAATTGAACCATGATCCAATCCAGAATGAAACCGAGAGATGTGTTTGTAATGTCTCTGAGAGGGTTAATGAAATAAGTCCGTGTTCTTGAGGCGGGTCTATTCTGTAGCCATGGCAACAGATTCTTCTGTGTGCTTGCCCTTGGCCTTGTCGGAGGCGACTTCGCGGGACTTCTTTTTGCGCTCCAGGATGTCCTTGCGGTCCTTGTCCATCTTCAGCTTGGTGATCACAACCTGAAATCATATGGAAATACAAGAATGCAAATACTTTGTTGGGATAACTCGGCCCATAGGTCTGTTTGGCAACAAATTTACTTTCGAAAGGCATAGGCGGACAGATCCTTATTTTGACAACCTGGACAATAATAATTTTTCTTGAAACTTTCCAAAATGTTTTACTATTAATAACAATTAATTTATGAACCAATACTTTATAAAATAAAATAATATAAAAGAATACATGTATTACCAAATTTACTCTGCAGCATTTCATGCTTACAAACTTTACACTAAGATCTCCCTGTACTTGAAGAAAATCTGTGGTGGGATTCTAAAATTAATTTTATCTTTTATTTTAGGAACAGATATTTTACGTCTCAAAAAAATTCTCAACTAATGACGTACCACTGGTTAATGACAGGGTACTGGTTAATGACGGATAGGTACATTGTAGTTGGGTACGCGGCAGGCATTTACACAAAGTCAATGACAAGTTGCAATTTAACATTTTTACTCCAATCAAAATCATTTCCCTAAATTAAAGAGAAGGTTGAATTCTGGGGAAGGTGAAAAAAAAATTGTGAGCTTTCTCATTCTATTTAGGTCAGTTTGGAAGAACTTCAAAGTAAAATTATCCCCTGAAAAGGATTGCTCCTCAAGAGCTCCCATATTTGAAATATGGCGAGAAATAGCTTATGTGTTCAGGCCAAACATTCATACCATGTGTGTGTGTGCAGTCCCATATACCCATTTCTGTGTGCAGTGCATGTGCTTTTCAGCGAGTCTGGGTAAATTTCTTATCAATTTGATGATTCCAAAACCTCACAGTACACACCAATTCTTATGTAGACATGAACAATCTCTTTCACAACGAAATTTCATATGACCAGAACTCAACTTTATCTTTAAAGATAAAATAAAGATAAAATAATTATCAGAATACCACACCAGGTACAACAATCTCTCACCTTGCTGGGGTGGATACCAACATAGACCTGAGCACCATTGGCCTTCTCTCTCTGGATCCTCTCAATGTAGATCACAAACTTCTTCCTGTAAACCTGCACAACCTTTCCAACTTGTTGGCCCTTGTAGTGTCCACGCGTTACCTACATGAACAGGAAAAGAAAAACATCAAACATTTAGGGACTGGATAAGTAGTGCCTTCTTTATTAATCAGACAGACACAATATGTACATTTTAAATGCTTTAATCCAGTCGAACCTGGTGAGCATTTCATCAAGCGTTTTGTCAGTTATTTTTACCGACAACTGTTATAAGCTAATGAAATCCTTGCATCTGATTGGCTAAGAGCAAATTTGTCAGTAAAAATCACTGACAAAACGCTTGATGAAATGCTCCCCTGGTATCATTAAAGAGCAAAATAATCAACCATTCATTTGAAATAAAAAAAGAATATATAAACAAATAAAACCATATGCAGACAAAAAACATTAAAACCCTGCTTCTGCTAAGCAATGTTTAAATAAATGTTCAACAAGTTTTACTAAACATACAGAAAAAGCAGCATCCCTTTCAGAAAACTTTTAAAACTAGCACATCAATGACGTGGCGCTCATCCGGCATCCAGCAAAGAAATTCAAGCAATTTGTACTTTGAACAAAATACACATAATGGACTTCTTTCAACAATTTTCTTACATCAGTAACAGCATTTCACCTTGAAAACTAGGGCCGAAAGGGTGAACTACTTCTCTATTGCAGCCTGTAGAACTCAGGAGTAGTACCACGTCCACACACACCGATGGGTGCTATGCCAAAACTCATTATTGTGTAATACAATAAAGAGTGCATAAGCCATTTTTGTGATCTTTTTAATAAATTTCGCATAAATTATTAAGCCTGAGTCATATCGAATATTTCATAAACCGGGATTCGACGGCTTTGATTCGATCGAATACCGGTGCATCGATAAATGATGGGCGGTGAAAACAGAGTTGCACACAGTTGCACGCAGTGCATGCACCATGCACGGTGACGGTCCGCTGGCTTCGCGGGCATACATGTATGTATGGGCTCTTGCTGCTCGAAATTAACGATAGCCCGCTAGCCAATGGCTAGTAAAAATCACAGCGGACGAGCCAAAATCTTAAGTTTCTAGTCCGTATGGCTAGCCAAAATATCACTAGTGTCGCACGAAGCGATGCTCATTGTCGACACACCCGACAATGATTCAAATTCAAAGAATTAATAATCTTACTTTGTCTTTGGAGAGCTGAATGGAACACGTTTGTTCGATGCCAAAAAAAAAAACAATACGAAATAAACTTTTCGTCGCTCAATATATAGACTCGACTTCATTCAGCTTCAGAGATCATTCAGAAGTAATTGCCAATTTGATGAGTGTGTTATTAGTTATTGCGAATTAAGTAGGAACACTCGTACTCATGCCCGTATTTATCATGTTCAATTATACAATTGTCAAATTGACAATGCAGAAAGAGTGCAAGAAAATTATCGTAAACTTCAGTTCGTAACGACGAAACGATTTTTCCATAGAGAAAGCACAGGTAAAGCGCGACGTCCTCCGCGAGGGAATTAGCGAAAGTTAGCCAACAGTTTGAACTTTGAAGTCGCCTTCACGTTCTCTTCTAGTATATATGCTGTACGTTACGGAGTTTCTTTTTTTATTTGATTTTTTCATGGTGGCTACGGTAGTAGTCAAAAATCTGGCGGACTACAAATCGATGCACCGAATTTGCCAAAACGTATTCGGGATTCGATGTCTTCGATCGAACACCGGCTAACCAATCGATTCGACTCAGTATTATAAATTATCATAATTTTCTAGACAAAATTTCAAAATTCCGAGTACAAGTTCAATGAACCTCATGAAAGTCTTTCAGATGGAAAAAAAAAATCGAAATCGCTCAATAAATGAGGAAGAAGAAGCAATTTTTGTGATTTTTGAGTAAATATGGCATAAATTAGCATAATTAATTTTTTATCGAAAACAAGCTGCTGAAAACTGCTTATCCAATAATAGCGAGCCAATGGAGAACATCTCCCTCTTTGTTGATCACCACATTAAACCCCTTGGCCCGTATTCTGAACTCCGGTTTAACTTAAACCATCGTCTAAATGTGTGGTTAAACTGTGGGCAGCCAAATGTGACACAAATCTCTAACAGTACATATTCAATTTATCAGCATTTTTGGTACTCAAACTTTTAAAAACTGTCTGGGAATGATAAGTACAATAGTTTTCTTGACCATTAAAGCATGAGACAAGAATCCAGTAAAAATAAGGAACATACAGTGTAAACAAAGTTTTGACATTTTTGGCTACCCATAGTTAAACCACAGATTTAGACCATGGTTTAAGTTAAACCGGAGTTCAGAATATGGGCCCTTGTCTCAACTGCACCCTCCTACATCCATGACACACCAGATTTTCTCAGGAAACTCAATAACATCAAGGACCAGATTCCCGAGACTGCAATCATCGGCACTTTTGACGTTTCATCCCTCTACACTAACATCCCCCATGACGAAGGTATTTCAGCCTCATGTGAAGCATTGGCTAACAGCGGTCACTCGAGTCCCCCAGTATCCGACAACAAATCTCTCATGTCACATGTACTAACAAAAAACAACTTCACGTTCATGGACAAACACTACCTACAGGCATTCGGCACAGCGATGGGCACATGGATGGCCCCTTCCTACGCCTGTCTCTTCATGACCAAGCTGGAGCAACAGCTGCTAGATTCAGCCCCCTGTCGCCCATGGATCTGGTGGCGCTACATCGACGACATCTTCTTCATCTGGACCAGGGAGGAAGACAGCCTCCAAACATTCATTGCCCACATCAATTCCTTCCACAGGACCATCAAATTCACTTCTGATTTCTCCCCACAGAAAACCAACTTCCTCGATGTCACAGTCAAGAAGGAGTCTAACCGTCTCACCACCACTCTCTACACCAAACCCACTGATACCCACCAGTACCTCCACTCATCCAGCTGCCACCCCCGTCACTGCAAAACCGGAATCCCCTACAGTCAGGCCCTCAGACTTTGTCGTATCTGCTCTGAGGATTCTGACTTTTCCTTCCATGCCAGGAACTTGAAGAGACATCTCGTAGCCAGGGGCCATAGCGCCAGGACAGCCCAACAAGCCATCAACAAAGTTCTTTCCCTCCCCAGATCTGAAGTTCTCAAACAGAAAACTAACAGCCAGGATACCAATGACAGAATACCTCTCGTGACCACCTTCCACCCTAATCTCCCTCCTCTCCGCAATATCCTTCATGACAACCACCGTATTCTCAACACTTCTGATCGTCTCCTACAGGCTGTTCCCAGTACCCCAATCCTGTCTTACCGACGCCCCCGCAACCTCAAGGATCTCATCGTTCGTGCTGAAGTCCCCCCTCTCTCTCGCCATTCTTCTCCCATTCAGCACGGCACCTTCAAATGTACAGCCAACAAATGCACCGTATGTGCTATACACATCCACGAGGGTGACACTTTCACCAGCAACTCCACCAACCTCCCTCACCAAACCAAGGGTAATATCACTTGCACCACCACTAATGTTGTATATCTCATCACTTGCAGAGTCTGCAGGACCCAGTACGTAGGGGAAACCAAGACCACACTCAAGAGACGCTTCTATGGGCACAGATCCACTGTCAACACAGCCAAGCTTGACACTCCAGTGGGCCACCATTTTAACCTTCCTAACCATTCCATCACCTATATGATTCTACAGGGCATTGAATCTTTAGGTACCCGTCCGGACACAGTCCAAACCAGCAGGGAGAAGTACTGGATGAGACGTCTTCGCACCATCCAACCTCATGGCCTCAACATCCAGGAGGGAAATGATTAATACATCCTTTCACTCCCCTTCCCTACATTTTCATATTTATTATATATATGTATATGTACATATATACATATGTATCTATATACATATATATATATACACACACACATACATATACACGTGCATATGTGTATATATATGTGTATGTACACATATATTTTATTTGCATTTTACTTTATATGCTATATTTTGCACTTGTTGTCTAACAACTCGACTCCCTCTTTATTTTCTGCCCTACCACTCCATTGCACTGAACTTGTATAGCGCTTATTCCTTTCTCTTGTCTTTGCATTGTTCCTTATCCTGTTTGATGTTACCTCCCCACTTATCCTTTGCTTTCACAGGTTACCCACCCCTAAGCTTGGGGCTCCTCACTTATTACTCTCCTTTGATCTCCACGCCTTTGTATTTGTTTTAATCCCCCTCCACACCCACTTGACTCATGGGTTTTGACTCCCAACACTCCCCTTTTGTTCCCATTGTTTTGTGTCCACAGCTCCTTCCTTACAGTTTCTGTTACATGTAATCTGTTTTGTGCCTGTAGTCTATATATATATGCTTGTCTTGGTCTTTATGTTCGTCTTTTTGCCTCTGACGAAGATTCTGCTAGGATCGAAAGCTCGGGCCCCTTTTGACTCCAATTAATTTTGTAGACAAAATTTCAAAATTCCGTGTAGAAGTTCAATAAACCTCATGAAAGTCTTTCAGATGGAACTAAAAAAATCGA
Source organism: Heliocidaris erythrogramma (assembly GCA_025617745.1). Lineage (NCBI taxonomy): Eukaryota > Metazoa > Echinodermata > Echinoidea > Camarodonta > Echinometridae > Heliocidaris > Heliocidaris erythrogramma. The sequence continues at coordinate 32,379,426 of CM046868.1, forward strand.
AATCGGTCAATAAATGAGGAAGGAGAAGCAATTTTTGTGATTTTTGAATAAATATCGCATAAATTAGCATAATTAATTTTGTAGACAAAATTTCAAAATTCCGTGTAGAAGTTCAATGAACCTCATGAAAGTCTTTCAGATGGAACAAAAAAAATCGAAATCGGTCAATAAATGAGGAAGGAGAAGCAATTTTTGTGATTTTTGAGAAATGTGCATAAATTAGCATATTTAATGAGTTTCAAAATTCTGTGTAGAAGTTTCGAATCCCCCACCTAGTGCTATCATATAAAGCAAACGGAATTAAAATCGGGTAAGAAATGGCGAAGAAGCATTTTGAAATTGTGGACGGACGCCTCGCCACGGCATAAAAATGCAAAGTATAGTCTCCCCCCCCCCCCCCCCCCTCTCCATAACAAAAAGAAGTTTACATATAAAAAGAACAGACATGTACTAATTTTGATTATCCTTCAGAAATTCAGGTTTTCCATCAAGTCAACGATCAAATGTGCAAACCCACCTGAACTTCATCATCTTTGCGGATGGGGATGCTGCGCACGTTGTACTTCTGCCTCAGATCCTTGGAGAGGGGTGAGCTCATCAGCTTTCTGCGCACGTGGGACGGGGCATTGAAGTGGCGCTTTCGGTTCTTCCTCCTGGAGGACGACACTAATGGATTGCGCTTCATGGTGCTGTAAGAAAGAAAATAGCGTTTCAAACATTCTAAATGATTATGAACTCCATTCAATGATAATGTTACTTAAAACTGGGAACCAATCCCCAATACTCCGTCGACTCTGCTACACACCCACACATCCACCCACAAAATATGCAACATGAAAAGAAGTTCTCTGAATAAGTGCAGAACAATTTAATTTTAAATTTGTCCAATTTGGATATTAAAACTGAGAAATAAATATGTGGACTGAAGAGTAATACCTTTTTCATGTTTTTGTGCACAATTCACACAGTCATTTCTTAATTTCTTAGAAGAAATTTTAGAGATTTCTTAATTTATGAAGAACTTACTAACATCATATATTGAGTAGCCTTTAATCAAGGCGACTGTGCTGCTCTGTCGATTCCCTGGTTGATCCTCTGGTCGGTCCTCGAAATGCGCGGAATAGTCCCGATTATTGCGCGGGAAGTCTTGCTGCACCATGGCCTTAATACCCACCCGTCAACGTAATCAATATTCATATATTCAAGATGACCGAACTAGAGGTTATGAATCATTCAACAGCCTTTCAAAATAAGACAGTATAAATCGTTACGTTTAACCCACAGATCTAAACACTGAACTCTACCGTTCACTGTGTTTAACAAATCCAATAAAAGGAACTGTAACAGAAATGATTGAGCTCATCCCATTATTCAGTGGGGACCGGAAAAGGGTACATAGCGGGATAAAGCTGAAAGTATTTATAATTTTCTTTTCTCTTGATAAAAAATCCACACAGAAATAAATTTTAACTCATTTTTCAAAGAGAAAATGGTTGACAGTCATATGTTACACATGTCAGGCCTGTGAGTGGGGTTTCCAAAAAAAAGAGCGGAAAAAAGCTGAAACTAGTTTACCTGATCTATTGACTTGTCTTCCGCTTCTTATCTGACGTAATGCAGATTGAACGGCTGCCCACGGGTGGCCCACCCGACACATGCGACAGCGCGGTCCACAGTTCACTGGTATACCAATGCAACTATGCAAGCAGCATGAACTTCACAGTACATTGTGCGCGAAGGCAAAACACATACGGTACGTATATGCATACGACGGTACGTTGTTTTCCACTGGTCGCAAGAGAGCTAGACTCTGCTGTTCAGCTAGATGTTTCCAGCCATTTAAAACCATTGAAATAATGGTTGCTGATAAAAAAGGGGAATTGAAATCGGCGAGAATAATAAAAAAACAGATTTCCGCTAAAAAGCAGAGGTCTCACAGGCCCGACATGTGGAAATTATCATGCCCTATTTGCGATAACAAATTTTACTTCCCCCATGTTTGGAATCAGCCGAGTGGACTCTTTACACGCATGCCATGTCACAGAAGCTTCTGATTGGTTCATTTTCTTTACAAGGAACTGAATTATTCATGAATACTGACGAAAGATTTCAAAGTTAAACGTGAAAACAACAAGTATCGTTGACAGGTGTGTAAAGGCGGTCTGCTAGACACGTGTGTCGACTTCTCGCAATCAGACTATTCCGCGAGTTCTGAGGATCGACAGAGCCCGAACTAGACATGCTAGAGCGAGCGGCAAAGAAAAGAGCTAACTTTACATGTAGCATGAGCTAGCAGTAGCATGCTGCCTTAATTAAAGGCTACATATTGAGCAACAGAACTTTAGTTTTAATTTTTGACCATTTCTTTCTCTCTCTCTCTCTCACTCTCTCCAAAAGGCAAAACAAATCAAAAATTAAAAAAAGGACCCCGTCAAATTTTCACAGGATTATGAAATGCAAATCATTCGTAACTGCTCTCCACGTAACATGAGAAGTTTGCTTACACAGTAGTTTTGACCATAACAAGCAAATTAATTAGGCTGCGTGGCACGTCAGAGTCACATCAAATTAGTGGACAAACCAAACCTAACCTAACATAAATTTTGGTATGTGGGACAATATCATACTCGATTGTCGCGGCTCTACAACAAACTAATACTGGGGTAAATTTTCAATCATTCCATATAAGATATGATACAAGACCCCCACTAAAATTTATTTATGAGTGCTCAAGTATTAATATCACATTTTGACGGATGGATGATGGAAGTGAAGATGATTTTTGAGTCGATTTATTAGGGAGTTTCATCACACCTTACAATACAGTTCTCAGGCCACCGTAAAAAGAGGATGACTATGACCATTCATCACAGTCATATACGTCACAGTATCAGTCTTCCTTCAAGCCCTTTGGTTTATTTTTCACTAGCTCCTATCTGCCTTTGAGAGATACTATGTATGGGGCAAATAAGAAGTTATGATGTTTTAAAAGTAGATATCTCTTTTGAGAACTTCCCAGTAATTTGGTCATGATGTGTGATGTCAAAAGCCTGCGTGTGTACTCCTTTTCTCCTAAAATTACTCAAAATATCACTTTTATCAATTTCATGATTTTATAAATATTTTCACATGAAAGCCTCATACAGTCGAATAATCTATTCCACAACAGATATGAAGAAAATTGATATTTTGATTACTTTTAATAGGCCTACACACAATGGTGATGAGCACGCCCCAGGGGCCGGGGGAGGGTGCAGGGAGAGGGAGTTTCTCCCCTCCCGCACGAAGCGCAAAAGCTCTGAAGTTATAATTTGAGAGAAAGATAACGGCTCGTATACGAGCCGTTATCTTTCTCTCAAATTATAACTTCAGAGCTAAAAACAACCTACTCATATCTTAATAGCAACTTGTCAAATTGACAAGTTTACCTTGTCTGAGGGGCACTTAATAGATTCTTGTCAAAATGACAAGTACAATCTTGTCAAATAAATGAATCGGATTCCTTGTCAATTTTGAGGAGGTACCTTGTCACTTTCTGGTAAGAATATCTTGTCAGAATTACTAGAAACTTGCCAAATTGACAAGTATTTTCAAATCTGATAGAAACTTGTCAAAGTTGATAAGGTCGTCTTGTCAGATAGAATTAGGAATTAGGGATTGGAATTAATTTTGACAATGACATGAAGTATTCAAGATTAATTAAAGAATAAGTTTTTCTGTAAAACCTCAGCACAGTTAATTTCGTCAAAAGGTGGAGACAATGTTTTCAAAACACAGCTAGTAAAGAAACAATGGAAAATATTCTGTTTTATCCTGAATGATGTATAATACAAGATTAGGTGCATGACGTTAAGTCCCTTTATTTATTAGAACGCCGTGACAACAAAAAACAGAGTTGTGACACCATGCATGCAAGACGCCAGGTTTAACCTGCAATTGAATAACACTATAGAACAATCATAAGCAAACTTAAATTATGAATACAAGAAATTCATCAAACAATAAATTCATGCTTAAAGGCCATCAGAATGCAAGTGGATACCTGTAATTGATGTGAAGTTCTACATACATCTCATATTTTGATATTTAAACTCCTAAATATGTATCACAGATTTTTAAATATTTTTAAAAATAATTTACTACAACCTGCTAAGCCCCACACCAGTAAAATAAAATCTTCCAGACCATTTGCCCCCGGTGACATCATCAAGGCCGTATACGCAGAATTTTTTTTCCTGGGGGGGGGGGGGGGGGGGGGGGCAAGAGGATCGCTTTCAAAGGAACCCATAACTTGAAGTCTAAAACCCGATTAAAAAAGTATGATTTTGACATTTCTGGGGGGGGGGGCAACTGCGTACGGCCTTGGCACATCATCAGTGTCAATCATTTAACTTTGTCAAAGCTGACACTGTAACCTCGCTAGTCATACGGACCGTTATTCATAAGGACCACTTATTCATAAGGACCGCTATCCATAAACGAATGACTAAATGAATGGCGGCTTTGTATGAATAGCGGTCTTTATGAATAGCGAGCAAACCATGCATAGACAAATTACCTCGCTATATATTTTCATAAGGACCCCGTGCATAAGAACCACTATTCATAACTATTCAGAAGGACCGCTATTCATAACGCGTGTTAAATGAATATAGCGGTTTCTTTGACTCGGTCCTTATGAATAGCGAGCGGACCTGGTTGTCATTACAACATATACAATAACAACATAGTCGTTGCTATGTCAGACATGCTGTAGCATCAGTATAGGAAAACAAAGGCAATGAGGAGTACGTATGAAAGCATGCAATAGACCGCTTCTGTAATTTATGCACATAATTCTCTGAGCACCTACTGACGAGCTATTCCATTAACCTGCTTTTTATAAATGAGCCTCAACGCTTGGAATCCAGTTTGCATACATTATCTGTTGCTATGTCCGGCAAGCTTTCAGGTTGTCAAGAACAACCTTTGTTTGAAAGATATATGTAGGCCTATAAAATTTGCATACACTACCGAAGCGGTCTATTCTATTACGAGTGCGTGCTGAGCTGGCGGAAGTTACATTAGACAATGATCCCCCAGCTCATCACACACTCATAATAGAATTGAATGCTTTCATACAATATACCTCCCCATTGCCTTTGTTTTTCTGCTGATGCTACAGCATGTCTGACATAGCAACTCTTGTGTTGTTATTGTATGTTGTATTGCAACAGGTGCCAGCTTTGACAAAGTTAAATACCAATTTCACTTGCAAAATCGCTATGTCACAGGGGGTCTGCATGGAGGATTTTTTTTTTAAGTGGGTGGGGCTTAGCAGCTAGATGTAGAAAATTATTTCAAAAAATCTTTAAATATGTATGAAACATATTTAGAAGTTTAAATATCAAAATATGAGATTATGTAGGACTGCACACCAACAGGTATAGTACTTGCATTTTGATGGCATGCAGGGGCCCTTTAACAAATTTCCAAAATACCACTTGCCTATAATTATATCAGCTAAATGAAGTAAGCTTGACGTTAAACCTGTATTTACCCCCAAGCAGCATTAATCACTATAATCATCACAAGCTTATAAATATATCCAAAGTGATTTATCCTTGATTTAAACTCATGCATTTATAATCAGCAGTAATATAGCTCACTCATGTTTATTATCATTCTTTCGTGTAATGAAACCTCAAGCTTCATGGTTATATAATTATGAAGAGGTTGCATGCAAAAACCAACGTATTATGCGCTTTATAAATGGACAATATTTTGACACACATTGGTAACTCCCTGACACATCGTGCGAGCTCCTCTCCCATATGTTTTCACATCATGTTTTTACACAAAATATATTCCTTCATCAAAACTTAAGAAAATCAAAATTTATGAAATATTCTGTAATGATTAAATGGGTTGAAATTGTGACTTATTTTTATTTGAGGGTGTATACACGTTTTTGTTGTTATAATTTTTTTTTTTCTTTCTTTCAGTCAAACATCAAGCGAAATCTGCCTCGGCTTGGGTGTTCTTTTTTGTTTTTATATATATTTGACTTAGATTACGCATATATGTAAAAGTCTGAGAAATGTTTAGCATGGAAGTTGTACATAGACCACTTTCACAATATTTCTGGCCTGCATCACGCGTCGAGAGTGATATCGGCCGTACAATACTATTATCCTCCGCAGTCAGCATAGCATATGACTTCTTCGTCGGATTGAAATGAGACTAATTTTGGAGGCTCATCTGTTGCACTGTATGGCCAATCCATGATTACGTGATACTCAATTTGCACTGCACAAATTCTAATTTTACGCCATGGCTCTCCGAGTTTGTCGTCAAAGTTATGTGAGTTACACTACAGTCTACTTAATTAATATTTTTATATTCCATTTGAGTTGAAGAGAACCATGTTATTTCTAGCTAAATATTTTGTCTGATTTTTTTAAATGTGTGAATGAAGAATGCACCACGTCTTCCGACCGAAGCGGTAACCTGCCTTTCCCCCGATCGGTCGGCAGAGCAAACTGTGCGTACGGTGTCGGTGACGAGTGCGAATGCATTCACAGATATGCGCATGCTAGTGTCTTACTGCGGCAGCCCGAACACGTAGTGTTCGGGCTGCGCTTCGCAGTCCTTTGATCGCATGGATGTCACATAATTACAAGGTCGTTTGTCAAAATGATAGCCATGAAACATGAAATCAGTTGATTTTAGGCTATTTTAGGTACTTACAATACTTTACGATTGACTGTCGTCTTTCTTTTCAATGAGGATGATACAAAAAAGGCATATTATTCTCCAAGAGCCTGTAGTAAAAACTTCCGAAGGTCGGTGTTTTGCTTGCAATGCGCATGCGTCAGCAGCTCCAATTATAATACAGACAAGAAGGGAGGATTATGAATATTCATTAGACGAGCTTGAGCGAGATCTAGAGCGCTAGATCTATACGCTAGCGATCGGCGGATTACAGTGGGTATATGAATATTCATTATTCCATTGACGAAAACTATGCCGTCATTGTAATAAACATTCATAGGCGCATGCGCAAGTGCCTATTTTCAATTTGGCTTTAACAACATGGCGAATGGGACTGGTTTCGAAAATTGAGAGTAAAAAGTGACATTCATCGATTCTACACATTTTTTAGGAAAAGCTGATTTGCGTAAAGTCTGTTTAGGTAAGTGGCATCGTATATATGATACTTTAATTAAAAAATAATAATTACATGGCCATTTTTTAAATGGTCATTTGAACATTGGTAGATTGTGAGACCCACCGAATCATACTGGTTTCACTCAGGACGCTGCCACTTCGTGGCAGCGTCCCGGGGCTAGCTAGCGTCTAGCCCCGGGACGCTGCCACGAAGTGGCAGCGTCCTGAGTGAAAACGGTATGATTCGGTGGGTCTCACAATTTACCAATGTTCAAATGACCATTGAAAATATGGCCATATAAGTTATTTTTTGAAATTAAATTATCATATAATATATACGATGCCACTTACCTAAACAGACCTTCCGCAAATCAGCTTTTCCTAAAAAATGTGTAGAATCGATGAATGTCATGAATGTCACTTGTTACTCTCAATTTTCGAAACCAGTCCCATTCGCCATTTTGTTGAAGCAGAAGCGAAAATAGGCACTTGCGCATGCGCCTACGAATATTTATTACAACGACGGCATAGATTTCGTCACAGGAATAATGAATATTCATATATCCACTGTGATCCGGCGATCTCTATTCGCTCGAGCTCCTGCCTGCCACTCGTCTTAATGAATATTCATAATGCTCCCTTCTTGTCTGACGCATGCGCATTGCAAGCAAAACACCGACCTACGGAAGTTTTTAGTACAGGCTTTTGGAGATAAATAGGCCTTTTTTGTATCATCCTCATTGAAAAGAAAGAAGACAGTCAATCGTTAAGTATTGTAAGTACCTAAAGTATCCTAAAATCAAATAATGTCATGTTTCATGGGTATCATTTTGACAAACGACCTTGTAATTAAGAGACATCCACGCAATCAAAGGACTGCTGATCGCAGCCCGAACACTACGTGTTCGGGCTGCCGCAGTAAGCTAGCGTCGTGAGGCAGAGACGGGTCACACAATTTACATGGGAAAATGACGATGTATAGTTCAATTTAGTTGTATCGTAGGTATATATTTTTAAAATTAAAATATCAATCATTTGTGGCGCAATCAGATAATCTGGTGCACCATCGATGAAAGGACCGCGAGTTCGAATCTCGGCAGAGGAATAATATTACGAAATTTCCTTTTGCTGATTTTAATTAAAATAACAGAATAAGGTGAAACTGAGTAAGAAAATACAACAAGTCCGATACTTATTGTAGTCTCTTTCAAAGTCTTCAAAAAGGGGTTTCTGACACGTTAGTGGTACGGTAAAAAAGTATCAATAGGTCTATCATGTCTATGCAATGCCACTTACCTAACATGCCTAAATAGACATGATAGAGCTTCTGCAGCTCGCAGATCAGCTCCTCCTCATAAATGTAAATAGTCCTCAAAATTCAAATATCACTTTTTTTTCACTCAATTGCAATCCTCCCTCTCGTCTCTCATGAGCGAGAATTCGAACGGAAGTCAAAACATATACTGACGCGCGTGCGTATTGCAAAATATACACCGGCCTACGAAAGTTTTTAGTACAGGAGCCGGGAAATTAATAGACCTTTTTTATATCCTTATCGAAAAGAAAGACAACAGTTATGCGGAAAGTATTGTAAGTACCTAAAGTAGCCTTAAATGAAGTTATGTCATATTTCATGGTATAATTTTGACATACGAGCTTGGAATTAAGAGGCTGATCGCGATCGCAGCCCGAACGCTATGCTTTTGGGCTGCCACAGTAATGCGCATGCATGATCATTGATGATGAGTGGACACATTTTTGATCAGCTATTGACTTTGCCAGGCATTAATGTGTATCAGTTTGGTATGTGTATTCACTGTGTGTTAGTTTAAAATAGTCTACTATTGCGCACACAAAAAAATTGTTTGTTTTAGTAAATTAATGGCAATTTTGACTTTTCAGTCCTGTGTGCCAGTCACTTATTATTCCGAGTCAGTGATTAATATTAATTTCAAGTAAAAAAAATTTTTTTTTTTTTAACGGCGTTCATTCAATAAACTCAGTCATGCACATATAATTTTAGAATAAGTTGGATCTTTACTTATATTTTTTTGTTTTTTATATTAAAGTAATAAATACAGTAATTGACATGACATATATATATATTTTTTCGACTGGGTACGCGAAATGACGAGAAAATATTCGGACAAGTGTCAAATAGGCATGGAAATGCACCAATGAAAACTGATGCTTGTTTTATAATTTTATCAGTACAAATAGAAAGAACAAACAAACAATAAAGTGAGTCAGAAAAACTCCTCCCGCACCCGTACCGAAGTGCGGGGTTACGGCTACCCCGTCGATGAGCAACAAGAGCTCATCAACATCGATGAAGTCATGATCTTTCCAGGGGGGAGCCGCCTTTAAACTACCTAGATGGGGAAAGATATGGCCCTTGCGGAAGGGAGTTCTTCTTCCTCTGTCTTCATCGCGAAAATTGATAACTAATTAAATATAATGTGAAAAATCCAAAAGGGGGATATCGAAAGCATGTCTATATGACCAAAAATTTGTCCCTGCTTTCTCTGTCGTTTTATACACAAAAAAAGTGCTACATTGTAGGTACAAGAATCAAAGCTATTTGTACACTCACACATATGTGAGGCTATTGTAGATAACCTTGCACTCTGTACCTTCGTACTGCGAAGCATTGCCATAACTCTACCACATATGTGTGATGGAAAGGAGCAAGATCGATCGCCGGCCCAAAACAGCCTGAAAATATCACTTAATCGAGATGATAAAGATCCTATTGAAGATGCTGGTATGAAATCAGATATTCTATCATCCTAAAATGTAGAAGGAAGTATTTTCTAAAAATTTTGCTGATTATATTGGTGTTTTTACCTCTTCAACTTAAAGATCATTACCGCCACCAAAACTGACACAGCTCCCCCATAGTAATGGTTCCGTGAGTGTTATCTTTAGGGCTTCCAATTCAATTGTCAAACTTTTATGTGAAGAAAAACAATGACTCAGTAGACAGAAAATTAAATAAACGAAAAAAAGATAGGAATATACAGTACAGTATACAATATCTCCATCAGATCTCTTTTCCAAAAAGGTGAATTTTACTGTCAAAAATGCATTCACGTTCTACGCCAGTGATGTTCCCGAACTCATTAAATTTTATACGAGTGTGGGGAGAGATTGAAAGAGATTTAGATATGGAAAAAAAAAAGTTATTTTCATCAACGAAAGCCATGCTTGTGGTGGTCGTGCATGGATATGGAGACGGGCTGAGGGGTAGAGAGATTACAACCCGATATTAAGACTAGGCAAGCGCATTGCACAATACATCGCATCTACATAAATCCTACCGCAAATCCGAAGATCGTTTGCTTGTAGCAAGCGTAGCAAAGGTTTTTGGAGATGTTCAAAGCCGTACTATTTGTGGATATTGACAGAATCATCTGCTCAGTGAAAATGGATCTTAGACTCTTTTGCTTTAATTTAAATAATACAATATTTCATATTTGTTATTAGATTTGTTTCATTTTCCATTTTTGATTATCAAATTTGAAATTGCTTGGAATTATGTCATTTCATCTCTCTCTTTATTTTGCTTCTCACATCCAGGCTCTAAGGAACGTCGCCAAGTCTCTGCTGTCATCTCCGGCAGCGAGATGTCAGTCCACCCTGTCGGCTCCTGATCTCTCTCTTCCCGTCACTCACTTGAATGAGGAGGAGAGCATGATGAAGGAGGCTGCGGCTAAGTTTGCCAAGGAGAGGATAGCTCCCTACGTCCAGGAGATGGATGCCAAGGGAGAAACCCATCCCGAGGTGCTCCAGGGAATGTTTGAAAATGGGGTGAGTTTGATCAATTCTATGCTAATCTCATGGAGATGAGACAGTATTGAAGTAGAGGAGGGTTAAAATTATTCAATTTTCATCAAGTTATGTCTGTATATCTATCTCTCTCATTTTCTTTCCCTCTTCCTCTCTCTGCTTTTAATGATTGATATGTTGTGTCCTGGACCTGCTATGATTGCCTCCATCTGCAGTGCTATACCATATCATTTTTTTTACTATCATGAAGTCATACATACTCCCTGTCTCTTGTACACAGTTCATGGGTATTGAGGTGGAGCCAGAGTACGGCGGTCCTGGATCTTCATTTGCCGTCGCTAACATGGTGATAGAGGAGCTTTCCAAGGTCGATCCAGCCATCAGCGTGTGCTGTGACATCCACAACACCCTCATCATCACAGCTCTGAGGAACTATGGCACCAAGGAACAGAAGGGGAAGTACCTCCCCATGGCTGTTACAGACAGTGTGAGTAATGACCTTGAGGATGACTTTAATTCAGACTTTCTTAAGTGTGTACAGTCAGATCTATTGTTCTCTGTTGTTAGCACCTCTCAAGTGGCTGTTGGTCTACTCTTTTGTTCTCCCTAATGAACACTTGCCGAGTGGTGTACAGTTATTTCTTTTGTTCAAAGGATTAGGCGCTCTATCCCTGTTGGTTACTATTTGAAATGGTTATTATCCTGAAGACCTGAACCTGAAACTGTCTCAGTGGGGTAAAGAATGTCTTTCACTGTAGGTTATAGGAGTGAATAAGATGTCCAACCCGTACCTTTCCCGTTTTGTTGAACCCTTGTCCTTCGTTTCTCTTTATACACGAGGTGTCATATCGATTGTGTCAGTATCTGCGCTAATTCATCCTGTGAAGGCAATGAAGTAACCCATACGAAAAGTAATTCAAAGTATTGTTTCCACTGTTCATGATGGAATAATTTTTTTACCAATATCACGCACATATATGACGCTTGAAAGACCATACAAGTCACTGACATGGTCCTACTGTCAGCAAATGATGCTTCGTGTGAGCTGGGCTTTACTTACATTTGCCCATTTTGACTTAGCAAGGATATATGGTAGGAAAGTACAAGGATAGGAGTAATATAAACTTATTTTGCTCAAGGTATATCTTCAAAATAGCTATATATTTTTTGCTATGTTTATGATGTTCAACTAATGCTTTTTATGAAGAAATAATTCTTTAGAAACTGAATCCACCCAACCATTGTCATCCGCAGGTTGGAAGTTTTTGTTTATCGGAGCCGTCGTCTGGGAGTGACGCCTTCGCCATGAAAACCAAAGCCAGGCGAGACGGAGATGATTTTGTTATCAGCGGGCAGAAGTCTTGGATATCTAGTGCCACTTTTGCTAAGATCTTCCTTGTATTTGCAAATGCTGATTTTACAAAGGTAGTAAAAAAAAAAACCTTTGGCTTTATAAAACATTTTTAGCATGCTATTTGAAGTCAGATGAAAGCTATTCTATTGCAAGGTACATTGTATGTGCATATCAACCCTGAATATCATTATTAGCATATATTGAAGATTAAATTTAGATTTAATTGAAATTAATTTGATGTCAGCCACAAGCCACAGGTAACTTATTCTTTTTCAACCAGAAATTAAATTTACCATCACTAAGCCTCTTGGAGTAGACCAGTTTGGAGTCAGTACATGGTACAAATGATTTCAAATATTCACAGGTAGCTTTAAATAGGTCATTTTTGTCAGTGTAGAATTACCACTGCCAAAGTAATGGAGGTGCTTCCTGAATATCTTGAATAGCCCCCTCCCCCATCTTTTAAAAGAATGATACCCTGTGTGTCATGCAATGCATTTTGGTGCAGAGTACGAGTATTGATTACATAGTTTTCATGAGCCCAAACTGCTTATTTGTCTCAATAGGTTTAATAACAGTTTGGTATAAATGACCCTTATCTGCTCATGTGCTGAATGTATAGATCTACAAACTGGCTTATTGTATTGTACAACCAGTCTTTACAATTGCTATTGATGATAGGAGTCATCTCTCTATTATTATTTTGTCCTCCTCCCTTCTTTCATCTAGGGGTACAGAGGTATCACAGCCTTCCTGGTAGATCAGGATACTCCAGGTCTAGTTATTGGTAAACCGGAAAACAAACTTGGAATCAGAGCGTCACCAACTTGTCCTGTCTACTTTGAGGATGTCAGGGTAAGCTTTCATCCTCTCATTTCAGTGTTGAACTCTTTCAAGGCCATTGACCACAATTTGTGGTTTGACTCAATAACTTTTGATTCAGAGCTCTGAAAAATATACCAGATGCATGAGTAGAAAGAGCAAAACTTTCTGCACACACTGTGTCCATTTCTGATGCACGACTATATCGCGTTTGATGCCAGGAATTTTCAAAAGGAGAATAACCTTTTAAATCCTTAAATTGGCAAGACATTGAGAGGTTCAAAATCATTGTGTTATATCAAAGCTGGCATTTTTTTCCTTCAACATTTCCATCCAAGTTCCCAACCATATATTGTTTTCAAAGACATTTACATTTTATTAGAATCATGTAGCACTAAAAACTTAACTAATTCCTGTCCTGAAAGGGTTAAACAAAATGGTCATTCAACATTTGCTCCTGCGACATTTGTTCCAGGCTTTATCATCAAAGATATTTGGGTTAGGGTTAGGGTTGCGACTGTGTGTAGGTTTAGAAGTTTTGGGTTAGGGTTTAGGTATAGTGTTACGTCCAGGATTGATGTTAGGAATTAGGTTAGTGTAGGGAAATTACTGTGGAGCAGTTGTCCCGAAAGCATGTTCTCTATGACCCGACTGCAAATTGATTTGTTAGTAAAGGTCATAAAATGATAAGCAGTTTTTAACGGATTTTAGATGTTGTTAGACATCTTTCCTGTTATGGTTTTTGACTGTTTGTATGCATTGCAATATCGTCTGTTTGGAGCCAGAAAGGCGTTAACTCTTTACAAATGATGGGACTTAACACCCTTCTGGTTGCAAACAGATTACATTGGCTATGCTATTCACAATATTCAGGGCCCTCATTAACTTTTTATACAGGGGGCTTGGTTTGAAATATGTAGGGTCTTCATGCATGTTTGGCCCCATTTAGAAGTGTCTGTTCTGTTTCCTTGCAATCTGATGGTTGTTACCCTGTAGCTTTAGTGCCGTCCATGCATGTTACAATATAAGGAATAAATCCTACCAGGTACCCATTCTCCACGTCTGGAAAGAGTGATACTTCCTCATGCTTTTGAAACATTTCAATAAGTCTTTGCACATTGGATAAAATCACTCAGGATTCTCGAAAGTGCATAACACCCTTTATGCTGACACCAAGCATGAGGGACTTCAGAAAAGAAACGGCTAGGGCTTAATCTGTCAATCCATACTAGCTTTGACCCTCCAGAAATTAGCCCCATAGGATGCAACAATAACACATTGCACTCATTGTGGACCAAGTGTAAACAAATTTCTGCTGAGAAGCCTTGATCATTGACTTCATTTGATCTTTGTTGACCTGCAGGTACCAGCCAGTAACGTCCTTGGTGAAGTAGGAAAAGGATACAAGATCGCCATAGAACTACTCAATGAGGGAAGGATAGGCATAGGAGCACAGGTAGAAAAGACTTTTATCTTTGATTCCATATTTATGGCATAGTGTAATTCTAACAATCCACCATCTCACCCTTCCCTCTCACTTTAGGCGAGGTACATGACGTTGAAATAACTCTAATGATTCTATTTTGAAATCATTGATTCTGTAACAAAATTATTCTGACCAATAGCTTTACAGAATAAAATCAGTCCCCAAACTAATTTTGAGGACGAAACTAATTGATGTTACAGAATCAATGGTTATTTTTACATATCACATGTATTGCAATTTGGTACTCCATAGCCAAATAATATTTGGCAACCCTCCTAAAATTCCATTTAAAATGTAACGGTAGATTATTTTACAAAAAGATTTGTTTTCAGCTTTTATATTCTTTAATAGTATTTCCCTCTGTATACCATTATATTCATACAATTTAGATTTATTAGATTTATAAAGATGAATAAATGAATTATAACAATCTTTTATCCATCAAATGAAGGAGTGTTGTTTTCTGTTTGTGTAGATGATCGGTCTAGCTCAAGGTTGTATGGATGCCACAGTACCTTACATTATGGAAAGAGAACAGTTTGGACAAAAACTATGGGACTTTCAGGTAACTCATCTTATTTTACTTAGTTACTCGTTTCACAATGTTGATCAGGGTGGTCCATTTTCATGCCCTGTATTAACATGCCCAGTTCTTCTTCTTCTTCAAACAGTGCCTTGTCTGAGTCTGACGTTTGTGACCATGAGCCTGAAACCAGGCTTATCTCTAGTCCCACATAATGATATCCACCACAGTAAAGCCAGTTGTGAGTGCCAGGCCTTCCATGAAATTCAGTCTTTGACGTCCTTGTGCTCACTTTCCATCATTGCGCCCATCAAATGCCAATTTTTTAATGCCATCCGCCCACCGAAGGTGGGTGCCGGAGGCATTATGTTTTCGGGTTGTCCGTGCGTCCGTGCGTCCGTGCGTGCGTCCGTGCGTCCGTCCGTCCCACTTCTCGTTACCGCGATATCTGAAGAATCATTTGAGGTAGGAACCTCAAACTTGGTACTAGTATGTATACCCATACGAAGATGAACTGATTAGATTTTGGGGTAAGTAGGTCAAAGGTCAGAGGTCACAGAGGTCAATTTACATGAAATTACATAAGAATTCTTGGTTTTTAGCACCGTTACCACGATATCTCAAGAACTATCTGAGGTGAGAACTTCAAACTTGGTACCAGTATGTATCCCCATAGAAAGATGAACTGATTAGATTTTGGGGTAAGTAGGTCAAAGGTCAGAGGTCACAGAGGTCAATTTACATGAAATTACATGGAATTACTGGTTTTTAGCACCGTTACCGCGATATCTCAAGAACTATCTGAGGTGAGAACTTCAAACTTGGTACCAGTATGTATCCCCATACGAAGATGAACTGATTAGATTTTGGGGTAAGTAGGTCAAAGGTCAGAGGTCACAGAGGTCAATTTACATGAAATTACATAAGAATTCTTGGTTTTTAGCACCGTTACCACGATATCTCAAGAACTATCTGAGGTGAGAACTTCAAACTTGGTACCAGTATGTATCCCCATACAAAGATGAACTGATTAGATTTTGGGGTAAGTAGGTCAAAGGTCAGAGGTCACAGAGGTCAATTTACATGAAATTACATGGAATTAGTGGTTTTTACCACCGTTACCGCGATATCTCAAGAACTATCTGAGGTGAGAACTTCAAACTTGGTACCAGTATGTATCCCCATAGAAAGATGAACTGATTAGATTTTGGGGTAAGTAGGTCAAAGGTCAGAGGTCACAGAGGTCAATTTACCTGAAATTACATAAAAATTCTTGGTTTTTAGCACCGTTACCACGATATCTCGAACTGTTCGAGGTAAGAACTTCAAACTTGGTACTAGTATGTTACCGTATACGAAGATGAACTGATTAGATTTTGGGGTAGGTAGGTCAAAGTTCAAAGGTCACAGAGGTCAATTTACATGAAATTACATGGAATTAGTGGTTTTTACCACCGTTACCGCGATATCTCAAGAACTATCTGAGGTGAGAACTTCAAACTTGGTACCAGTATGCATACCCATAGAAAGATGAACTGATTAGATTTTTGGGTAAGTAGGTCAAAGGTCAGAGGTCACAGAGGTCAATTTACATAAAATTACATGAAATTACTGGTTTTTAGCCTTGTTATCAAATATTTCTAGTTTTATATGAAAATGAAATGAAATAAATTTTTCTGTCTCCTGTGCATTTTAAGTGAAAAGATTTGTCATTTTGTTGGACCAGTCCTTTTTAGAGTGTACATGTATGCCATACATTTCCAATCTGGTGATGGCGGAGGCATAAATTCCGACCGCGCGCGGTCGAATATTCATCTAGTTTAATTCCATTCTTTTTGTCTTGCCCACCGGAGGTGAAGGCGAGACTAAGGGATCCAAATGTCATCCGTCCGTCCGTCCGTCACAAACGTTATGACAGATAACTTTGCAACCGTCACTCACTTTTCAACCAAACTTGGGTTGTAGATGCACTAAGGGGACCTGCATGTTATGGTGCCGTTGGAGGTCACATGATAAGGTCAAAGGTCATACGTTAAAGTTTACCTGCAAGACTCTCTTATGACAGATAACTTTGCAACCGTCACTCACTTTTCAACCAAACTTGGGTTGTAGATGCACTGAGGGGACCTGCATGTTGTGCCGTTGGAGGTCACATGATAAGGTCAAAAGTCATTTCAGGTCAAACATTATAGTTTACCCGCAAGACTCTCTTATGACATAACTTTGTAAACGTCACTTTCCAAACAGTAATGTAGATATATGCAAGCATAACTTATGCAGATTTATGCACTTGGGGGACCTGTTGCATGGCAACAGAGATCACGGTATTTCTAGTTATCGCATGTGGGCGAGACACATTATCGCTAATGCCTTGTTTATGATGTGCCCAACAAATTTCAGTTACTGCTTTCTAACGGTAGCAGTCAGGTTGGGCCACTCTCCAGTCATGACCGTTATTTGCTCGTTTGAGATCGTGTTGACCCATGGTACCCTCAACATCGGTCTGTAAGGCCATGATTTCTTTATTTCTGATATTTTCTAACTGTTAACACTTGAAGTCCAGCATTCACCAGCATGTAGCAGTACTGCTCAAACACAGCATTTTAAGCCAAAAACCATGTGAAATTGCCTCACACCTCACAGAGCATGCAGCACCAGGTAGCCCACGTTGCCACCCAGATAGAAGCAGCCAGGACCATGGTCTACAACGCCATACGCCTCAGGGAGGCTGGCCAACCCTTTATCAAGGAGGCGGCTATGTGTAAGCTCCTATCGGCTGAGGTCGCGGCTCTCACGACCGCCAAGTGTCTGGAGTTTATGGGCGGTGTCGGTTTCACCAAGGATTACCCCGTCGAGAAGTTCTACAGGGATTGCAAGATAGGTGGGTGTAGTTAATCAGCATCTTCTTCAAACTAATTTTGAGTTCTAATAATGGATTTTCACTTGAAAGAAACCAGTGTAAAATAATCTAGAATTAATTATCGAGCAGTAGATAGGTTGCTGCTTGGGTCAGCAAAATATCAACAAACTGACGTAAACTTCCTAAAAATCACATGAAGTGAAATTCACAACTCTCCTTTGCACATATCAACCACATTTTAAGCCTGGGTCAGCACTACTAGCTAGATTTCTTTCTCTATTCGCTCATTATTCAACTAATAATACATTTTCTGCCCAGATTTTTAACCTTTACAAAAGGGAAACTCTGTAACTCTCATTCGTCATGTATTCTACTCAAAGAGCTAGGAGTGACATTGTCATCAGCAAAATCAAATTCCCCTATTTTATTGATATATATTTTATTTAGGATAACAATAATATGGTATAAACACAAAAAACATGAAATTAGTTTTATGTCTTGGTCTTGAAAAATCTCTCTCTTTCTTCTAGGTGCAATTTACGAAGGCACCAACAATATTCAGCTGAGTACCATCGCCAAGCAGATCAAAGAGGAATACTTAAGACAGTGAGGAAACAATTCGAGCAGCTTAGGAGAGTCCTGAAGAACATCTCAGATGTGCTATGTGGAACGTCATTGCTTACTTCTTGAACTGACTACAGCGTCATTCACACGTCTTTCTTGGTGAACCACCTAGAACAAAAACCACTGTGGCATAGTGCACCTCACAATTCTCTATCTTATAACATAGAAATAAGCGAGTATGCAGGCTTGGGGCATCATTAGCAGTTTGTTTTTGTCACCCCCTCTTGCCGTTTATATACATGTAAAATAATTTTTATTTTGCCTCAGCGGTTTGCCGTATCATGTGGGGACAAGCCATAATGACAGGCTCATCATCATGCCTAGAATTCAGACAGTGGCACCATTTAACCGTCGGAGAAAAAGCATTTGATATTCAGATATTCTTCTAAAAATTCTCTTCAAACACCCACAGATGAATTGTGTGAAGAATGTGTGCTAAACAATGGACATCCTAAGTGGATGAGTTTGATGTTACTTTATTGTAATATTAACAAGGAAGTAAGCCTTTGTGAATTCATCATATTTTATTAATGACCTAACAGCTGTACATATGAGCATAGATAAGCACACTGTGATCATCTGGAAAGATATTTATTGGGGGTATTTTCGGTACATCACATTCAAATGATGTGCAACGAAGAAGTTATATGTATAACAGAGCAATCAGAGCTCCTTGCTGCAACTAAACCTGGTTAGTCATAAATATGTGGAAGAAATCGTTGAGTACATCATTGGATGTTATTATAACAGACACTCCTTGTTAAAGAGTGATCTTTTATGTAGCATTTTTTTCCTGTAATAGCTTATCACCATCATACATGTATATCTGTGTGGTCCGCCAACCTCAGCTCCACAGTGACCCAAAATAGACATCTTATTTATAGGCCTATTGTCATATGCACAAAATGAGAAATAAAGTACATGCAGAATGACAGCAATACTTGATGGTGAGATACCGTATTCCCAAGATGTTACCCAAAGGATCATAATTTTTTTTAATTCAACACTTTTAATGAATAGGAAAGAAACTCTTTTGGTTACGGTAAACTGTATTGCTCTTTTCACATAGTAAACAGTCCTCTTTAAATTGGAAATATGAGAAATACTGAAGAAACGCCCAAGCCACTCCTAGTTTTGTTTTCTAGTGTTCATGAATGTGGAGATGTGTAGTTAATGTACAACAGAGGTTCCATGACATTTGCTCCTGTGACAATTGCTCCAGTCTAAATTTGCCATGTTAAATCCTAAACCTAAACCTAACCACAACCCCAATCCTTACCCTAATCCTAATCTTCACATTGTCCGGAACAAAAAAAACGAAAACAAATCATGACCTTGACCTTAACCTCTGACCTTTCGAGATATGGACGGTGGAGCAAATGTCGTGTCCCCACAACAGATGTAACCTGAGGTATTATTTAAGCAATATCACGGGAGCGTTTCATCAAGTGTCTTGTCAGTGATTTTTAATGACAAATTGTCTCTCAGCCAATCAGATGCAAGGATCTCAGTAGCTTATAACAGTTGTCGGTAAAAATCACTGACAAAACGCTTGATGAAACGCTCCCCTGGTGATATTTTCTAAACTTGACAGTACAGTGGAAACACGTTATAAAAAACTCCAACATAACAAGATTCCTGATACATGTATAACAGGTAATTTTGCTGGTCCCAGGTCTTTATGTTCTTTTGTTTTTTCGCCCTGGTATAAGGAGATTCCTGATATATGAAGGTAATTTTCATGGTCCCAAGGTCCTTGGTTATAGTGAGTGTCCACTGTATTTGTTTCTTTGACTGATATATTGTATAAACATTGATTTTTTAATACCATACAGATTTACTTTTGAGTCAAGGTGTGTAGTAGCTTTTATTTATATGTTGGTTTCTTAAAGGAGTGGCTTGCCTTGTATATCCTTTGATTTGTTCATGCAAATCACATTTTTCCTGAAATAGATCTATATTTCTTGTTTAAAAACCTCCCAATGACGACTAATCTACAAGAGTTTTGATATTTTCATTATCACATGATCAGACTGATCCCCTAAAAATCATAGAGATTTTAGTAAGTACCTGGTGAAGGATTTATTACAAAGGAATTCTATACTATTATCACAACCTGTATAATTTTGCTTTCCCGGACCTTTTTCAACTGATTTTTTTTTCAACATGCATGTTCAAAAGTTAAATTGTGCGCTTTTATCCTAGTTGATCCAACATATCCGACGTCAGACTGACAATAAACCGAATAAAAAATTACTTTACTGTGAATGGCAAAAACTTGGTCGGTGTGGAGTCGGTTGTGTTGTGCCTGAGATATTAAAATGTTACGATTATACATATTAGCATTTATATAGCACTCTTAGAGTGAGATTACATGTATCACTGCGCTTTACAAACATCAAATAAATGTATTCCAATCCTTTCTAGGCAACAACCTCCCATTTATATGGACAATCAATCATTTTCTGATAATTCTTTGTTTTGGTGAGGGCGTCATGATCAAAGTAATGTTTGATTGTAATCAAAAGTCCTTGACTGTTAAATTAATTGAAAACTAAATGTTCTCATTATTCTCTCTTTTCAATGAAATTATGTATCATGTTTTTAATCTGTTAACCCTTTCAGGACAGGAATTATTTCAGGGCTAAATTGACCACATTTTGTTCTTTAAATTAGCAACAATAATATTTTTCTGTTAGTTCTACATGGTTCTAATAAGGTGTAATGTCTTTAACAACAATATACATGGTTAGATATTTTGTCCATTAGTTGAAAGAATTGCCAATTTTGATGAAAAACAATGATTTTGAACCTCTCAATTTGTTGCCAATTTAAGCTTATTCTCATTTTTAAAATTCCTGGCATCAAACGCAATTTGGTCATGCAATAACAATGGACATACATGTAGTATGTGCAGAAATTGTTGCTCTTTCTACTCATGCATCTGGTATATTTTTTAGAGCTCTGAATCAAAATGTGGTCAATTGTCTTGAAAGGGTTAAATGTATTCATATTAATATATGCCCTTTTCCAGTTACCACTCTCCATTTTCTTTCAGTGAAATTATCTGCTGTATATTGTATGTGTAGAGCCAAAGGGGCATTAACTCATATCATTTTACACACAGGGAATGTCCTTCTGGCTGCAAACAGACAATATATTTAGTGTTTACCAATATTAAAATGGGGAATGTATTTTTAGAACATCATGAAGAACATGGATACATTAGCAGAATATATAATTTTGTAAGTTATGAAGTAGTAAATCAATTGTTTCTATTAAGTGAGCAATAATTGAGAAGCTGATTCTGACATGTTTAATACTAAGTAAGCTTAACATTTGTTGTTGAAGAGGGTATAAATAATGTTAAGAAAAGAGTATATTTATGAATTATTTTTGTGTATGTATACAGGAAATATTTTGCCTCATTAAATGGCATGAATGTAAAATGACACGAATGTGTCATCTGTTATTTGAATCCACAAGGCCTACATGTGTGTATTTCATTAAGGAACGGAGATGTATGAAGAGTGTGAAGTAGTTGCAGTTTTCAGGCCTGTGGAATTATTGATTCAGGTGTAGTGATGATTTACAAGTTGTAATCAGATGATGCCTGTAATCATCATTCATCAGTTATTTAAAAGGTGCTGAGAGCACAAGACACTAAAGTAATACTGTAATTCTTTAGTTTGAAAATTTGAGTCACGGAGAATGATATTTTGAAAGTAGCTTTTAACTTGATGATTGATAGCTCTTGAATGATTATGACAAGATGCAAACAAAGTGAGAGAAAGGAGTGAATGTGTGTGAGATAAGGGTGGAAGCGAGGGGTAGGAGTGAAGAGGCGGAGAGAGGTGGAGAGAGAAAAAATGTAAGGAAAGAAAGAGATGGAGAAAAGAGGATAATTATGTTTGTAAGAGAAAATGAGAGGGGGAATACAAATAGACTAAGAGAGAGAGAGAAAGAAGAGAGAGAGAGAGAGGTGAGAGGAAAATAAAACTGAGCAGGTTAGAAAGAAAGAGAGGAGGGGGAATAGCCTGAGGAAAAGCATGAATATAAACTGAAACTTGAAAACACAAAATGGGGGAGGCTGAAGAGAGAGGGGTGATAAACTGAGGGGTGAAAGTGAGGAAGAAGAAAAGAGAGATCGAGGGGAGAAGAAGTTCGAGAGAAATGGAGAAAGAAAGAAATTGAAGAAAAATCATTGAGATGGCTTGGAGATCCATAATTAACAATTTTCAGATTTCAGAATATTCCTCTCGTCCGTCTCTCCCCTCTCTTTTCTTCTTCTTTTTCTTCTTCTTCTTTTTTTTCCTTCTTTTTTTTTCCTTCTTTTTTTTCTTCTTCTTCTTGTTCTTCTTCTTGTTCTCCTTGTTCTTGTTCTTCTTATTTTTCTTCTTCTGCTTCTTCGTTTTCTTCTTCTCAAGTTCTTGGAAAATGTTATTTTGCTGAGTGTATAAAAGAATGGCAAGAATGGAAACGTGAAAACCTAGAAGAATTGTCTATAACTGAAAGGGCTGAGTCAGGAGGAAAGTTATAGAAGACTAATTTATGGGCAGCCTGCAAGAATGTGCAAGAATTTCGACAGACAAAGTGTGAATAAGTGTTGTAAATAATCTCGGGGATCGCGGGGAGAAAATAACATGATGGATATAGTCAAACTCAAACATCGGTAGACAAATTAGACAATGTGGAGTAGCATCCAATTCGAACTGATTGATCTCGACTTTTCGTAGGCGTATAATACTGATACTTTGACCCCATATTTGTCTCTAAGTCTCCTTTTTGTAGACTGGCAGATCTGATATTTTACCATAAGTAGATTATGAGGGAATCTAGAACCTGGAGTCGCTGGGAGAGAAAGGGCCGGGGGAGAGAGATAGGACGAAACTAAGGCAAATTTAATCACCAATATTTTAGAATTAAAAGAATTTCCAAACAACAAAATCAAACTCAAATAAATATGAATTCATATTAGATGAAAAATTAGATCATACATAATTTAAAAAGGCAAACGGGGACTAAATTGGGTAATATCTGGAAAGAATGCTTATTTTTGAAAAAAAAATCCAGTACAGTGTAAATCTATAGGGGTTTGCCTTTGGGCAAGGGACAAAGAAAAGAAGGAAATACCAAACGAAATGTTATAATATTGTAAAAAAAAATGTGCAAAGTTCGATTATCAGTAGTTTTCTTATCTAGCGATTGTCCACTGTTGAGTCGGTATTTAAGAAAATGAGTCTTGAAGTTCAGTATTTGAAGTCGACTATAAAGTATCAACCAAGAACTTTGGCAGAACGTTCGCTGTTAACGCCATATCTACCCCTAGCAAGTAGCCAATTCGATAATTGTATTAGCACCTCCGATCATCACGTCGGGCGACCGATACGCCAAATACGTATGCCAAGTATGTGTAATTTTGTCAACACCGCGGGCCTGAGCTGCTATCGCGATAGTCCCATAGACTTCACTACACTCGTTCCATATAGCTAGGCTTGTATACAGTGTAGCTAGCTAGCGAGCTAACTAACTGCGCGAAGAACCAGCCACCATCAGCTAGCTAGCAGCCTAATGGGGGTTCTCAAGCAGCCACAGCTGTGCGTACATCACCACACCCTTTCCCTCTCGCCCTTGTGCTAAATTGGAGTTTTCAGGCCACGGACAAAATCATCAGTACCTATGGAGTTGGAAAATATTGTGGCCAACACTGTGTACTTGAAGGCCAGGGACGGTAAGGCACTTTTTAATAGAGTATTTTTGTGTGCGAGAAATGATAATGAACTTGCGGAAGTTGGTTAGCCAGCCAGGCTATCGCGTTAGTGAATGCCAAGAAGTGAACGGAGTAATCATGTGGGTCGCACAGCTCAGCTCAGCACGCTAGGCATCCTGTGTAAATCGTGCGTGCATCTGCATGATCTGTTAAGATTTGTGTAATTGTAATTGTTACTGTTAGAGAGTAAGTTTTTTTGAGTTAGACCTCTAGATCTGGATCAATACTGTAAAACCAGAAATTTTCACGACATAAAACTTTCGCGAATTGTTAATGACGGCCAATTTTGCAGCAAATTGCAAAAATCGCGGAAACTTTTGCGAACCTCGACCACTCGCGAATTTCGCAAAAGTTTCATGCACGCAACTATTTATGGTTTTACAGTATTTAAATGTGTCTAGTCTGTAATGAGTAACTTATTAGACCCGCTAACGCTATGTTTGTTTGGCAATATCATAAATTAGGTCCCCTCTCATATTCTGCACAGTATTTCACTCGGTTTATTGCGTGTAACGCCGTGGGGACTTCATTCTACCTCAGTTGACATAACACAACAGTATGTGCATACACACTGAATGAGAGGGGACCTATTCCATGATTAGGCCGTTTGTTTTAAATTGTACTGAAATTAAAAGTCGTGATCCTTGCCTTGCTTTGGGAGCTTCAGTCTGAATCATGAGCATGATGAGTTCAGACAGTTATCAGTCCGACTCTGTCTCTGGCTCAGCTCAGCTCAGCTCAGCTCAGCTCAGCCTCAGCCTCAGCCTCAGCCTCAGCCTCAGCCTCAGCCTCAGCCTCAGCCTCAGCCTCAACATCAGGCCAGGCCAGGCCAGGCTCAGGCTCAGCTCAGCTCAGTAACTTTTGTACTGTCACTTGTCAGACATCAGATTTTTGCTATTTTTTTTAAAGTCTGAAAAAAGACAATCGTTCAGTGTGTGAAAGGCAAAGACAGACTTTCGAGGTAGAAAAGAACACAGATGCGTTTGACAAATGTAGCACTAATGTGCAGCGTGTTTTCCTATTTCTTCATACAAGAAGATCTAGTGTTGCAGTAACGGCCCTTTTGTTGTGTAACTGTAAGGTTCTTTAAAAAGAAAATGATGACATAGAGTATGTCTAGTGTGAACCCCCCCCCCCCCCCTTGCCGCCTTGTTTTTGACTAGACAAGTCGGATCTTGCACATATATGCTTGCAGTATGCATTAAGCATCATATACTCAAAAATGCATTTTTAAAACATTTTTCCAGTTTTTATTGTTAAAGGGAAGGTTGAGTTCTGGGAAAGGTAAAATATAATTTGTGAGCTCTCTCATTCTTATTATGTTAGTTTGGAAGATTACTATATATTGCTCTCCAAATACATGTACCCTCACATTCAAAATATGACAAACAGCTGAAATGTTCAGCCCGAACATTTGTGTGTAGTCCCATATTCACATTTCTGTGTGCAGTGCATGTGACTCTCAGCAGGATTGATCTCAATATCTTATAATTTTGGTGATTCCAAAACCTTACAGCATACATGTATTTAACCTTTCCCAATTGCTTTGAGACAGTTTCTTTCACAATTCAATCTCATGACCACAACTGAACTTTATCTTTAAAGAGGAAGTCCACCTTGGCAGTCACATTGGCTTCAAATATCCCTTTTCCGTCAATAAGATATTGTACATTGTACAATGTACTCTATTATACCTGTGCCTCCCTATTATTGTGGACACCTGTGTTTACACACCCCCTCAATGAAATAGATCTGCTCCTTTATCAGCAACCAAGAAAGGGGATTTTTTTACAACTCTCAGTTAAAAAGAAGGGGGGGGGGGGGGGGGGAGACAGTTCATAAGTGAATTTATGATTGCCAATTTTTAGCTAAATGAACTTCAACTTTAAAACTTAAATAAATTTATTCTCATGTAGATCAGGTTTTCCCCGAACTTTCTCTGAACACATTCTGTTTCTCCATTTTTTCTTCATTTTTTCTTCATTTTTTCTTCATTTGTCTGTAATTCATTATTTAAAACTGAAATATCTGATATCATGGTATGGATTTCCCTGGAAATATTGTCCCTGGCAGACTTCTCAGCAGGAATTTGTCTATCCTTGGTCAAATTGTGTGATCTTGATCAAATTCATGATGAGGTGTACCCCCAAGTTATTTACTTAACGTCTGTTGAAAGCCAGAAGGGCGTTAACTATGTGTAAAAGTGTACAAGTTAACGCCCATCTGGCTCTACACAGATGTTATCATTCAAAACACACTGAGATATTGAGTGATAAATGCCTACATGATTTTGCATTTAGATTGTCACATGAAATTCTTCAAGATTTATAGATCCAATTCTTATTCTGCATAATGCGACTGATGACTATCGACTGATGACTATCGCATGATGACTATCGACTGATGACTATCGACTGATGACTATCGCATGATGACTATCGCATAATACATGTGTACCAGTAACTATATAGCTATAGGGGGGCTACCATATAACCTCTTACCTTGATATCATATGTGACTACTACCACCAGTAGTAGTTGTACTGTTCAGTTCAGAAGCAGGTCAATTATGGTCTAGGGAGGACAAAACCAGTTTCAGAGCTACATTATGCAAATTTATACAACTTTGCCACAAAGTGTGTACCATTTTAAATTTGATGTACTTGTAGTGCTGGACTGAAACAGTGGAGCAATAACAAATTGCATGTATGTCAAATGATACAGCCAACATTGTACCATAAACTAAATGTAAGAAGGAATAAAAAGTACATAATCCACCACCAACCATCTAACCCATTCCCCCCCCCCCCCCCCCCCCCCCCCCCCCCCCAAAAAAAATGAAAGACATTTGGGCTGTGTCGAGTACACATGTAGACATCCTGCAGGGATACAAATACAAATTCCATTTTATGACTCTCCATTTACTTACCAGAAATAACAAGTTTTCTGTAGGAGTGTAGAGCCTTCTGTAAAGTGAACTTACATGTACATGTATCAAGGTGTTTCACTTTTTCAATAACGTATTGAAGTGAGTAGAGTATTCATTCATACAGTGAGCATGTGGTACTGGATTGGTAGTGTAAGCATTACTTATTGTTCATGGTGCACCATTTCTATTGATAAAAGTGAGATTTTCATGTGGCAATTTCTATATATTTCATAGATTTATTTTACCAGAGCTCTTGTTTGAGAACCTAAATTGCTCTTTGCTCTTTTATATTGGCTGTACTCTTTTATATTGGCTGTACTGTGGTCTGCTTGATACATGTTAAAGAACTCCTTCAAGCTACTTGTTCTTTGGTGCCTAGTATACCAAGTACATTTATGTGCCAGCAATCCAATTATTAGTTACAGGCTTACGTATTGCTATAATTAGAATTGAACTTGGTTATCTACTGTAAGCCAGGACTTCTGCGCTAACATTATTGTGTAACAGGAAGAAGTATGTAATGTACATATGTGGTACATTGTAAACAAACATCGAGCAATGCAAGTATTTGGTTCCACTTTTCCATTTTTGTTTACTGTTTGAAGGTAGTTTCTGGCATTTGATACTATTACTGATCTAGACAAAACTTGATTGGGACATCTTGTGTGTGACAAGTACTTGGCATGATATTTTAGGATAAATCATGACCATTTAAAAGTATTAAAACAAATGAAAATGTAACAACATATATACTTTGGAGTTATTGAGAAGGGTGTCTGTGACTTAAAAGAAGACATGTCTCATCCATGATTCAGAAAGATTTCTTTTGCTTTCTCACCCTACGAATTTAATAAGTACACTTCTAAGATATGAATAACATATTAATTTACCGAGGTGATAGCAAGATTGAAAAGCTACTATTGCAAAAATGAAGTCAATTTACAGCACAGCTCCTAAATGTCCTAATATAGTTCATATTACACGCTAGACTGAAAAGAAATTGAGTCAG
The DNA here is from genome assembly GCA_025617745.1 of Heliocidaris erythrogramma. NCBI lineage: Eukaryota > Metazoa > Echinodermata > Echinoidea > Camarodonta > Echinometridae > Heliocidaris > Heliocidaris erythrogramma. The sequence goes on from CM046868.1 coordinate 32,407,740, forward strand.
CTCATTATACTGTAATTATGCTCTTTTGACCTCATTCATTGATATTTTGAAGGGCTTTATTGTTTACACACATATTGACTTACAGATCAATGTGCAATGCAAATTTATGTCTCTACTGAAAGGTATCTACGTAGCAAGGCTTGTACCAATGATTGGATTTCATTAACATTCTACATGTCCAGTGTTCATCTAAATCAATGAAACCTCTAAAGCCACGTTTTTACATTAAAAATCAAAGGGGAACTGGCGGTAACTACACAATTATAAATCCATATTTGTTGTACAAATTCATGAACGTTGAAATGCTGAACATTAAAACTTTGAGAAATTACAATTTATCAGAAATTTATCCTGGGCTTTGCAGGAGAAGGATAAATGTTTTGAAATGCACTACACATTGTACGGTGTGCCAAGATATTCTTGTTTGATGAAAGTAATATACATTGTACATGAATAATTTCATACCTGTTCGGTAATTAATTTGATTATATCATCTCATCACCTTGGATACATGCGTTACTGCCAAACTAATTGCCACCTTGTGTGCGTGTTACTTTTCATCACACCCTTTCCATAAGTGAGAGCAGATTCAACAGAATGATACATGTATTAGAAAATGGCCTTTAGAAAAAATTTGTCTTGTTTACCCAGGGTAGCCTTCTCAGTATTATATTGTGTTCTCCCTGAGGGCCCTGCAAGCATATTATTACCCCAGCTTTAATAATAATAATAATTTTTTTTTAAATATCAATATTCAAGGTGAAAAAGAAGAGATCTGAGCAGTGAGCACCAATCTTCCAGATTTTCTGAGGAGGAAATTATAAAAAAAATAATTGGTATTTAACAAAAAAAATGTATATTAAAGAGTAGCTAAGTGTTTACATGTATTTTTATTACAATTTCCATTTTATGTGAGTACACATCTGTTGTGTTCTAGAATACAAGCATGAATTATTCCCAAAATTATATGGCTGTGTAACTTTCAGGTTATAGTCTCAAAGAGTCTGAAGTTGGACTGATATTGGTTCGTGGTCGTTTTCATGGCAGTATGAGTATTTATCTAGTGTGCATACTCTTCAAACATGTTAACATTTTGTGCAGTTATAATTTTTGTTTCTTGTATGATTTCTGATGAACCATGGACTGTGAAAGTAAAAGCTGCTTATTTTCTATTGATCTTAACTTAGCTGAACGTACAGTACATGTACTTGTGTGTACAGTGTACCTTCCATCCAGACAGCAGGTACATACATGTACATGTACATGTGTATTGTATTATGTCATCCAGCATTGGCATTGTAATAAGATTAACGTCCTGCAAAAAAAAAAAGAGCAAACACTCAATTTAAACAGTGCAACTTTGGAGATGCTTGAAAAATATATGAAATACACACATACTTGTTTGTCTCCATTGTTGCAGGAAAAATGTATATTGACTGGCACCTTTGACTTGGCGTGCAGTCTCGAATGTAGCGTGGTATGGGTTACAATCCTGGGCAAGCGGTTTGAAATCGACATCGTAATTTGCTAGTTTGGCTGTAAGAAAATCATACCTCTCCTTTTCTTTTGTTGGATCTTGTTCGGCGAGAGCGTTATGAGGAAGTGCTCATATTGATACATGATATTCTCGCACACGAGAGAACACCGTTTGATGAGTGTCAACATTGTGAAGAGCTCCATGTGTAGGGGAAGAAAGTGAAAGGTGTTGATCCTTTACACAGTGTGGGAATGAAGTAATCAAACTGTTATATTTATGCTCATTTTGATGTGTGTATACATGTAAGTCATAGTGCTATTTTTCATGTTCATATATTCCAGTGTAGATCAAACATTAAAATGAAAGAACAATTCAGAGCTACTAAGTCCAAACTCGCATTCAAGAACTGGAGTCTAACCGATAACATGTTTATTTATACACATACTTATCCAAAGTCCATCTTGTGCAATATTTTCTTTTTTCATTTCAGTGTTGATGTTTACAGAATTAGACAGGTGTATTTGTTCAGAGTTTTCACATATAATAGTTAAATATAGCCATTCTTTTATATTTAGACAGTTTGTATACAGCTTTTGTTATAAGTACATGTAAGAGTAACAAGAGGTAGGCTCTTACCACAAGGAATTCTCTCTTTTCTCCTTGGAAGTGGCAATGAATAAATGAAAATGATTGAAGTAGCAAATTTACATCTCAACTAGTTTTGAAACGAGAGAAGAAGTAACCTCATCTATAGGGTATTGCTTCTAGTGCCTGTCAGATAGTTAGCTAGGGATGTTTATACTGCATACATGTAGACCATACACCACTCTCCGGGCCTGCAGAGTGGCTGGCAAAGTTGTCATTCAAAGCGAGCAGGAGCGAACAAGTGTCAGAGCGAGAGCGTGATTTTGCATGTGTTATGCGCGGGTTTGGTCGAGGGCCCTGCGCCGCTACCCTCTCCAGAAGGAGGAGTGCGTGGAGGTATGCAAAGTGCAGCGAGTGGCTAGCTGGAGAAGCGCATGGTAATGAACCGTCCCTCTCATTTGGTTTGATGTTGATGGTGGGCAGTGTAAACAGCGGGGTGACGGAGCAGTCACTCATTTATTTTTTGGGGGGAATAGAGGTGCTTGGCCTTCAGGTTGATGGTGATGATGATGATAATCTCTATCGTCATTATCATCATCATATCATCATCATCATCATCATATCATCATCATCATCATCTTCATCATCAATTCCATCAGAGGAATAAATGTATGAGATAGCAGGCATTTTCACCCTCAGTATTTAAAGATGCTTTAGTTATTTTCTTTGGTATCGCACATTGCAGTTTATAACTTAGTAATGCATAAAGCTGTATCTAGGCTCCACAAAACTAATGCTTCATGTTTAATGAAGCATTACACACAAATGTATATGAGTAAGCTTAAGTGTAACGTTTAAAAGAGCTACATAATAGTAACGTCTTAAAAGTGAAAGTACTCTGTACCAAACCAGAAATGAAGACCATTTTGTTAGTTGTGATTTAGAATTGATGCACTCAACATTAACATATCACCATTCACCATGAAGTACATGTATTGTTTACAGGACAGGGTAAGTGGAGGTGAAGGAGAAAAATTCTTCTGCTAGATGTACATGTACCCACGATACAATGTCTTTGCCCTAACTACCTACATCTGCTTCGGTGAAAAAAGTCTAGAAATAGATCAAATTCGCCTGCCTTTGTGAAATGAAGTCAAGCCACTTAATTACTCTAAAACGTGTACATGTAATTGATTAGTAGTGGGGTCAGGTTATCTAATAGATCAAACTTCATGGGTCATATTCTATTCTAATTTTTTTGGCGTGGTTATTTGCAAGGTATCCTCCCAGTCGGAGCAATTGCATTTTCTGGAGGGATACCACAAATTGAATTAATATCAAATATGGCAACGACCCCGTAACAAGCAAACTACAGAGTGCAGATGTATTCGCCCTAGTGGCTTGCCGATTGGGACATTTTTACCACTTTCAATATTCTTCAGACTCCCACTCATCTGGTTGCTTGATAGTAAAAATGTCATGTACATGTAGCGCCAGTGGCTTGGCCACGATATAGTAGATAGATTTTTGTAAGGTGCTGCATGTATGTAGAGTATTGCTTCCAGCCATGACATTAATTTTAGTAATAGTTGCAAGCTTTTTCTCAAATAGTTAAATTTGCAGGATCAGACCATGTTCATGATGCATACGATAGGGACTACATACACAATCATATATTTTGTGGACTATGTCATGTGCTTTAGCCATTTCTTTTTGTAAAGAGGGTGGAGGAGAATAAATTGAGTGTCTGCCTGGCTATGGTATCTCGTGGGAGCAAGAGGAAGAAGCAATGAAGGAGAAATGATATGTATTCCAAATGGATACGGTTCTATTTAAAGCCATATCCTGACCACTGTATAATGCAGAAACCCTTTGGATGGGAGGTATGTCATCTGTCGTACAGTGGCTGCAACGTTCATTTAAAACACTTGCATTCACGGTCAATGCCAAAATGTGACGACTAAATTAAATTTCAGCTCAACGTATCGGAACATGATCATGCATAGCCCAGGGGTAGTGGAATGATAAAGCATCCTAATTCATGGGAGATTGTTCCGTCCCTATCCCCCAGTATTCATGAGGAGCTGGTTATGCATGAATGGGTCGGGAGTAATTTTGCAGTGCGGTTCTATGCATTAGCATTCATACTGGGCAAGCGATTTTCCAGGGCGCTGAACTGGCGGGTGGACCAATGCTTTATTATATTGGGCATGATGCGCCGGTGATGAGATTGTTCAATCAGAGCCGCGTGAGATATAAAGTGATGGCGCTATGCTGTAATTGTTTTGATTGGTTAAAAGGCTCGGCGGTGGTAAAGCGTTTTTCCAGGTGACTTTTTCATGATGAATTCCCTCAGCTTTGGAAAGCTTACCATAGACTGAGCCTTATTAATCAACCAAATAACGCATTAATAATAACATAAAAAGTTGTTTATGAATATATGAATTGATATGTCAGACAATACAGATCAGCAAATTACAGTCAATTTCCTGTTTAAATTACATATTTGTACAAGCTAAAAGATCATGGAATGCATGCAGAGTTACACAATACTAATGATAAAAATAAGTGCTCCAAAAATTGTTTTCTCTATTAGTTTTGGTGAAACAAGTTTTCTTATTACTTTTGGGACAATGTTTTTTCTAAAATTTGAATTAGTTTGTCACTTTGTGGCAATTCATTCTGGACAAATCAAGACCATAAAATATAGGTGTATTTCAGAATACAACAATACCCTTTTGTGTATCACACAGATCTGCCATTCTACTACACCTGTTGCTACCCAGTTGTATCAACAATTCTGTTTTATATTACATGTACAGTACATATACATATGTACAGCACTGTGCATTTCCACATGTGTTTTCTTTCTTTCTCGGTACCTTTCTTTCTCTCACTCTCTATAATTTCAGGAAACAAGTCTCTATTTTACAGTCAAAATAACCGGAAATGGTACAGGCCCGATACCATCAAAACAAGGGTGATTAAAGGGCAACTTAAAATCTCATTAGAAAACTGAGAGCAGTGGCATATCCAGGGGGAGGGAACAAGAGGCATGTGCCCTTATTTTCACCCTGTTAAAACTCGATTTGTATACATGTATTTCTTTAGTACATGCAGCACATACAAGAAAAAATAAGAATCTCATTGTGCCCTCAGCAGCAAAGTTAGACCAAAAGGCACTTGGAATATGTAATGACTTTTTCAAGTAATGTTATTTTTTATTTTTGTTTTTGCTTGGCAGAGAATTTCAGAGAGAAAAGTCACCCCCAAAATCTAATGACCCCCTTTCTTGAATTGCTCCGGCCAGAGAATTGGGATGCATGTACATGTACATTTATATCTGTGAATTTTGTTTAATTGTATTTCAATGTCCACCAGTACTCATTCTGCATTTTCTAAATCTGCCAAAATGATTGGAGCAAACGTGAAAGGTACATTATTGACTTTAAACATGGAAATGATAATCAGTTTGTCAATATATATTGAAAAAGACTTTAATTACACAATTCACCTGTAGGAGACGACATTGCATCTTTAACAATTTCCATCATTGTCAATAGGATAAAGAAGGAAAAAAAAAATAGGTGGGAGGAGTCTGGTCTAGTTTGATATGGGTTACAAGAACAAGGATGGGGAGGTCAGCAGGTGTCATTTCCTCTTCACCACATTCAAGTGGATCATACGGACTTTTGTTAGACCAAAAGGCACTTGAAATATGTAATGACTTTTTAAAATAATGTTATTTTTAATTTTTTGTTTTTGCTTGGCAGAGAATTTCAGAGAGAAAAGGCACCCCCAAAATCTAATGACCCCCTTTCTTGAATTGCTCCGGCCAGAGAATTGGGATGCATGTACATATCCGTGAATTTTGTTTAATTGTATTTCAATGTCCACCAGTACTCATTCTGCATTTTCTAAATCTGCCAAAATGATTGGAGCAAACGTGAAAGGTACATTATTGACTTTAAACATGGAAATGATAATCAGTTTGTCAATATATATTGAAAAAGACTTACACAATTCACCTGTAGGAGACGACATTGCATCTTTAACAATTTCCATCATTGTCAATAGGATAAAGAAGGAAAAAAAAATAGGTGGGAGGAGTCTGGTCTAGTTTGATATGGGTTACAAGAACAAGGATGGGGAGGTCAGCAGGTGTCATATCCTCTTCACCACATTCAAGTGGATCATACGGACTAGTCTGTCAGCTCAGACCACGTAAAACAGGGGAGCGTTTCATCAAGTGTTTTGTCAGTGATTTTTATTGACAACAGCTGTTGAAAGCTACTGAAATCCTTGCATCTGATTGGCTGAGAGCAAATTTGTTGGTAAAAATCACTATCAAAACACTTGATGAAACGCTCCCCAGGGCTTGATATTTGATGTATGTATTAAACAGGCTTTCGGGCGCACACAAGCCCCAAGATTCCGACTTGGGACAACCTCCATGCAATTTATCCATTTTTGATATACTGTACATAAAGACCCTATCCTGTGGGGAAAATTAGTGTGGAGCCCTGCTTATAATTTATAAATGTAATTCAGATGAACCTTTGGAGGAAGATATTAGATAATTAGATTTTCGTTGATTTTCTACAGCTTTTGAAAATATTATGTACCGGTATACATGTGGGTGTGGTCATGTGTTCTTCTGTATCACGTTGATTACAGTAAAAACTGTATTTGAACTTTATGACCATTTAGTTTCTCACTTTTCAGTGCTTAGAACTGGCCTTGTCATTATGTGGTCAAAGTGTTTGTGGCTTTTTTCTGTTCTTTTTTAGCTCACCTGAGCCTAAGGCTCGAGTGAGCTATTGCGATGGAAATTTGTCCGTCGTCCGTCGTGCGTCGTGCGTCGTGCGTCGTCCGTTAACTTTTTACATTTTCATCTTCTTCTCCAAAACCCATGATCGGAATTCAACCAAACTTGGTAGGAATCATCCTTAGGGGTAGGGGACCCAAAGTTGCTAAAATGGTACATGTGGCCCCCAGGGGGCCCAGGGGGAGGGCCCCCAATTGTAAAAGCTATGTAAATTTCAAACATCTTCTTCTCCAGAACCAGGCATAGCTCAGACTTGGTATTGTGTATGGAGATACCTCTATAGATGAAGAATGAATGTTGTTCATGAAATTTCTCTGAGTGGCCCTATAGGGGCCCTGCGGGGGTAACATACTGGAGGGGGGGGGCGCTGCCAGGCAAAATGTACATTCTGATCTTCTTCTCCAAACACATGATCGGAATTCAACCAAACTTGGTAGGAATCATCCTTAGCGGTAGGGGACCCAAAGTTGCTAAAATGGTACATGTGGCCCCCAGGGGGGCCCAGGGGGAGGGCCCCCAATTGTAAAAGCTATGTAAATTTCAAACATCTTCTTCTCCAGAACCAGGCATAGCTCAGACTTGGTATTGTGTATGGAGATACCTCTATAGATGAAGAATGAATGTTCATGAAATTTCTCTGAGTGGCCCTATAGGGCCCCTGTGGGGGTAACATACTGGAGGGGGGGGGGGGGCCCTGCCAGGCAAAATGTACATTCTGATCTTCTCCAAAACACATGATCGGAATTCAACCAAACTTGGTAGGAATCATCCTTAGGGGTAGGGGATTCAAATAATACATGACATTGTAGACCATGGGGGTGGGGGGGGGGGGGAATTAATTTCTAACATCATCTCATATACATGTACATCCTCCTAGTTGTTTAAATTTCTAACATATCTCCTGGTGGTGCTAGAGAGAACATGCACCAGATGTGAATTGATCCACCTCAGGTGAGCGTCGTGCCCCCTGGGGCTCTTGTTTTTTATTGCTTTCCAAATTGGAAACATTTGTCAGATCTTTTATTACAAATGAGGAAATGCCCTCCGAGTAAATGGGTCTCATGTCTAGTTATTCCCTCTCCATGGTGATACATGTACATTATGTTGTAGGCCTAATAACCCAGTCACACAGACATGATTGGCACCATAGCATTTCGTTTTTTAAACAGAAGAAAAGAATCAAAATTTAAGTATGATGAATTATCAGTTCACACGTCAAATACATTAAGAATATAAACTAGAGTTTAATTCGTCATGAGGACGAATTAGGTCTTTCAATCTGTACGATCATGATTGTAATCAGGATGATCATAATAATGGGGAAATGCTAAACTGAAGATAGGAAGTCAAGAATGCCATGAATGAAGATGCTTCTTGAGGAGAGGAATGTAGCAAAATGTGTAACGGTCATTATAAAATGATTATGGTGATGATGATAATGGTGATTATGATGATTATAATGATATGATAATTTAAGATAATTGACTAAGCCAATTTTGAGAAATTGGGATATCAAACAGGACTATTTGATATTGCAGGATACTTGGGAGATAAACCCCGTAGCTCTAATACACGACAGGGAATCAAAATTTCCATAGGGTTGTACACAAGCTACTGCACACTAATTTCTAATAGACATAACATGCAAAATAAGGCATTTTATTTAATGGTTTGTGATTTTTTATGTTATAATAGTCGAAGAGGATGGTAAAATGAAAGGCAAAAAGAAGCAAAAAAAAAAAAAAAAAAATTATGGACCCAACGGGGATCGAACCTGGGTCACCGGAATGGGAGTCAAGTGCTTTGACCAATAGACCAAAACATTTCCCATAGAGATAACACGTACACGAAAAACGGGATTCTCAAATCACATTTTGTAGTTAAAAATTGGGCATGATGCGGACATCTGATCAAAAATTGGAGACCACACTTGTAAAAGCTTATAGTCTCAGCTACAACATATTAAAATCTGGAAGAAAATAGACCAGAAATAACTGAGATACTGCTCAGAGAACGATGTCATGTAGATTCATGATTAGAAAACAAATCATCTTCCATAGACATAACACGCAAATTGGGAAAATTCTGACATGGCGTCTTTAATTGAAAATTTCACTGTGATGACGTCACCAAAATGAAAAACCGTGGTGACTACATTTGTAGAGAATTGTCTCAGCTACAACATATCGAAATCCCGGCGAAAATCGACCAACAATTACTGAGAAAGTCTTGCTTAAAGTTAAAATTTATAATGTCATTTTTGAAAAAATGAAATTTTAAGAACCGACGCCATTTTGATGTCGTTGTAATATATTTGAGCGTCAAATGACCCATGAAATCATATCTATGATTCATTCCCTACCCAAAGATGAAAAAAAAATTGGGGGTTTCAGGACTATTTAAAGAGCTACAGTTAATTATGTAGAGGCATGTTTTTGCACGTTTTTACGTTATTTTCGCCATAGACGCGCGCACGGATTTTGGACTTTGACGCACCCGTACGACCTTATTATTGATCGAAATTGATTCCAAGTTGATGGAAATGATCAAGAAAAATGTCTGGAAGACAAACCATGCGAAAAAACGACGTTTTTACGTTCTGTACGTGCTGCACGCGCGCATAACGCGCGCGCGGACGCGCACGGACGGAAAATTTTAAAATGCTTAAAATGTCCTGAACAATACTCTAATTTGATTAAAAAGTGATTTGGAGCATTTTTAAATTTTGACGCGCGCGTACGTGCGCGTCATGATGTGCGCGCGGATTTTGATGACATTTTATGTTGACCCTTGACCTGAAGTTCATGTGTGTCAACTATAGTTCATTTTTGATTACTCGTTATGAAGATATGATTGAAAATGTGATTTCACAAAATGGCGCCTGGATGACGTCATGATGACCTGATGACCTTGAAAATGATTTTTGAGCTTGATCTTATATGACCTGATGACTGACGGAAATGTCATGAAAATTGACTGAATAGTTTAAGAGATTTCGTGGAAACAAGAATGCATAAAAATAAATAAATAACTAGAATTTAATTCGTCATGAGGACGAATTAGGTGGTCTGTCTTTCAATTGGTACGATCATGATTGTAATCAGGATGATCATAATAATGGGGAAATACTAAACTGAAGATAGGAAGTCAAGAATGCCACGCATGGAGATGCTTCTTGAGGACAGGAATGCAGAAAATGTGTGGAACGGTCATTGGAAGATGTGATAATATTTGTGCAAGATAACAATCATGATAATGGTGATGATTATCATGATGAAGGTGATATAATGATGGTGATGACAATAATAATAGCAATGATGATCATGACGGTGATGATATTATATCATCATCATCATCATGAATATCATCATGACAGTGATGATGATAATGATGTTGAAGATAATCATGATGATGATCATTATACCATGACAGTGCTGATGATAATGATGTTGATAATCATCATCATCATCATCATCATGAATATCATCATGACAGTGATGATGATAATGATGTTGAAGATAATCATGATGATGATCATTATATCATGACAGTGCTGATGATAATGATGTTGATAATCCTCATCATCATCATCATGAATATCATCATGACAGTGATGATAATGAAGTTGATGATAATCATCAGCATCATCATGAATATCATGACAGTGATGATGATAATGATGTCGAGGATAATCATCATCATGAATATCGTGACAGTGATGATGATAATGATGTTGATGATAATCATGATCATCATCATGATTATCATCAACATCATTATCATTTTGAGAAATTGTGATATCAAAGAGGACTAATGATATTGCAGGATAGCTTTAATACACGTCAGGGAATCAGATTTTCCATAGGGTTATACATAAACCACTGCACACTACTTTCTAATCGACATAACACTCAAAATAAGGCAGTTTATTACGTGGTTTGTGATTGCTTATGTTATAATAGTCGAACAAGATGTTAAAATGAAAGGCAAAAAGAAGCAAAAAAAAAAAAAAAATTTAATGGACCCACCGGGAATCGAACCTGGGTCACCGGAGTGAGAGGCAAGTGCTTTGACCAATATACCAAAACATTTCCCATTGAGATAACACGTAAACGAAATCGGGATTCTCAAATCACATTTTGTAGTGAAAAATTGGGGATGATCCGGACATCTGATCAAAAATTTGAGACCACACTTATAAAAGCTTATAGTCTCAGCTATAACATACTAAAATCTGGAAGAAAATGGACCAAAAACAACTGAGATACAGCTCAGAGAACAGTGTTATGTAGATTCATGATTTAAAAAAAAATCATCTTCCATAGACATAACACGCAAATAGGGAAAATTCTGACATGGCATCTTTAATTGAAAATTTCACTGTGATGACGTCATCAAAATGAAAAATGGTGGAGACTGGTTTTGTAAGAAATTGCCTCAGCTACAACATATTAAAATCTGGACGAAAAATGACCAATAATTACGAATCGAGAGCCAAATTTGCATAAATGTGATGACGTCAAAACATGAAAAATGGAAATTTTGAATTCTGGCGCCATTTTGATGACGTCATAATGTTTATAAGGGTCGAATGATACATGAAATCATATCTATGATTCATACCCTACCTGATGATGAAAAAAAAATGGGGGTTTATGGACTATTTAAAGAGCTAGAGTTAATTTTGTAGAGGCATGTTTTTGCACGTTTTTACGTTATTTTCGCCATAGACGCGCGCACGGATTTTGAACTTTGACGCGCCCGTACGACGATATTATTGATTGAAATTGATTCCAAGTTGATGGAAATGATGAAGAAAAGTGTCAGGATTGCAAATCAATAAAAAAAACAGCGCTTTAACGTTATTTACGACTTGCACGCGCGTAAAACGCGCGCGCGGACGCTTACGCACGGACAATTTTGAAATGCTCAAAATGACCTGAAACGTATGCATACTTGATCCTACATTATTTTGAGCATTTTAAAATTTTGATGCGCGCGTACGCGCATGTCCTGACCTCTAGATGACCTGTGAGGTCATGACTTGATGACCCGTCATGTGAAGTTTATGTGATGTGAATATAGTTGATTTTTGATGATCGATTATGAAGATATAATCGATCTTGTAAATTTACAAAATGGCGTCTTGATGACGTCACGATGACCTGATGACCTCCAAAAGCTTAATGGACCATGTACATGATTGACCTCATACATGACATGAAACGCGATGACATTGACATGGCCGATTTTGAGATTTGGTGGGAACAACAATTTGTAATAAAAAGAAGAAATAATAAAAATAAAGAAGAAAATTCTGACAAAATTAATAGGTGATCTGTCGATATCGACAGACCACCTAATAATAATAACTAGAATTTAATTCGTCATGAGGACGAATTAGGTGGTCTGTCTTTCAATTTGTACGATCATGATTGTAATCAGGATGATCATAATAATGGGGAAATACTATAAACTGAAGATAGGAAGTCAAGAATGCCACGCATGGAGGTGATGATCATGACGGTGATGATATTATATCATCACCATCATCATTATATCATCATGACAGTGGTGATGATAATGATGTTGATGATAATCATGATGATGATCATTATATCATCATAACAGTGATGATGATAGTCATCATCATGAATATCATGACAGTGATGATGATAATGATGTTGATGATAATCATGATGATGATCATTATATCATCATGACAGTGATGATGATAATGATGTTGATGATAATCATGATGGTGATAATGATGATGGGGATAATGATGATGAACATGACTGCAATGACAGTGACCTTAACCAATGCCAAATATAAAAGAGAGATCACATTTTGTTATGAAGATACGACCATAAGTTGATTTTTAAAAAAGTTGCTGGAACTTGATGTTATTGGGACTGATGACTGACTAAAATTTGAAGATAATTGACGAAGCCAATTTTGAGATATCAAATAGCACTATTTGACATTGCAGGATACTTGGGAGATAAACCCAATAGCTTTAATACACGACAGGGAATCACAATTTCCATAGGGTTGTACACAAACTACTGCACACTACTTTCCAATAGACAAAACATGCAAAATAAGGCAGTTTAGTACATGGTTTGTGATTGTATATGATATAATAGTCGAAGAAGATGGTAAAATGAAAGGCAAAACGAAGCAAAAAAAAAAAAAAAATTTTAATGGACCCACCGGGGATCGAACCTGGGTCACCGGAATGGGAGGCAAGTGCTATAACCAATATACCAAAATATTTCCCATAGAGATAACACGTAAACGAAAAACGGGATTCTCAAATCCCATTTTGTAGTTAAAAATTGGGCATGATCCCGACATCTGATCAAAAATTGGAGACCACAGTTATAAAAGCTTATAGTCCCAGCTACAACATATTAAAATCTGGAAGAAAATAGACCAAAAACAACTGAGATACTGCTCAGAGAACAATGTCATGTAGATTCATGATTCGAAAAAAAATCATCTTCCATAGACATAACACGCAAATAGGGGAAATTCTGACATGGCATCTTTAATTGAAAATTTCACTGTGATGACGTCATCAAAATGAAAAATGGTGGACACTGATTTTGTAGGAAATTGCCTTAGCTATGACATATCAAAATCTTGGCGAAAAACGACCAATAATTACGAATCTAGAGCCAAATTTGCATAAATGTGATGACGTCAAAACATGAAAAATGGAAATTTGGATTTCTGGTGCCATTTTGATGACGTCATAATGTTTATAAGGGTCAAATGATACATGAAATCATATCTATGATTCATACCCTACCTGATGATGACAAAAAATTGGGGGATTTATGGACTATTTAAAGAGCTAGAGTTAATTTTGTAGAGGCATGTTTTTGCACGTTTTTACGTTATTTTCGCCATAGATGCGCGCACGGATTTTGAAGTTTGACGCGCCCGTACGACCTTATTATTGATTGAAATTGATTCCAAGTTGATGGAAATGATGAAGAAAAGTGTCAAGATTGCAAATCAATCGAAAAAACAGCGTTTTAACGTTATTTACGACTTGCGCGCGCGTAAAACGCGCGCGCGGACACTTACGCACGGACATTTTTGAAATGCTCAAAATTTCCTGAAACGTGTGCAGACTTGATCCTACGTGATTTTGAGCATTTTTAAATTTTGACGCGCGCGTACGCGCACGTCCTGACCTCTAGATGACCTGTGAGGACATGACTTGATGATTCGTCATCTGAAGTTTATGTGATGTGAATATAGTTGATTTTTGATGATCGATTATGAAGATATAATCGATCTTGTAAATTTACAAAATGGCGTCTTGATGACGTCACGATGACCAGATGACCTCCAAAAGCTTAGTGGACCATGTCCATGATTGACCTCATAAATGACATGAAACTCGATGATATTGACCTGGCCGATTTTGAGATTTGGAGGGTACAAAAATTTGTAGGAAAAAGAAGAAATAATAAAGAAGAAAATTCTGACAAAATTAAAAGGTGATCTGTCGATACCGACAGACCACCTAATAAAGAAAATTCTGACGAAATTAAGAGGTGATCTGTCTACGACAGACCACCTAAAAAGGTATGCATTAGTGTAATCTATTCTCAAGATTACATGTATACTAATGCATACATTGTATATGTACATTTCATTATGCTCAATGTATTTGATAACTGATAATTCACTTAAATTTTGATTTTTTATTTTCTCTTAAAAATGATATCTCTCTATTTCAGTAAATGCATGTATATGATACCCTATTTGTTATTCTCGTATTATGTTATGTGTATTTGTCAATTGAATGTATGCTTATTTTTATACAGGGCCCCCAGGAAGAAAAATATATTGATTACTGATGGGGCTACCCTGTTAAAATAAAACTTAAATCAAATCAAATCATACTGACAAAATTTAGATTTCCGCGAATGGCCAAGGGTTGGTCGGTTTGAAGTTGGTTAGGCGGTGTTGCATCGGTTAGGCAGTGTTGTGTCAGTTACATGTACATGTAGGTGATATACAAACTTAGGTTTAGCTCCTTGACAATTCTAAAATTTTGAGTGGGTAGTCTAGATGATGAACTCATGCAACTCCGTCTATTACACCATCGGTCTTCTTTCAATGGCTCGTGACTGGAATGGACTGGAGGATAAAGCCAAAGCAGACTTTCTGGGAATGACAGCGCTGTGTCTGAAAGGGATAGACTAAAAGTGTGAGTGTCTACTTGAACCCTGGATAGCAGGTGAAATCATAGAAATTACTTCCAGCCAAGGTCGCGAAGGAAGGCGTATGAAAACTGTCCATCAAACATATTCCATTCCACACTAACATATTTTACTTCAAACAGTCTGCCGATCTCTCTACATGCAGGCTACACATCTTGTTTTTAAGATTAATGAGAAAACCATTTGCATTAAAAGAAATCTTGTTTAGTGGAGGAGCATATTATAGTGAGATGTTTTACATCTTGAGTTTGAGTTTGAGTTTGATTTATTTATTCACGGAAATATTAAAAGCCTGCATTCAGCCGAGTGGCTGCTTTTCAGCAAGGCTGTGATTTACAAAGTATGAAATACTAATTTAAAAACATCAAATTTATTAACGAAATAGTATTGTACAAAAGAAACAACAGAATAATTGGGGAAAAACACAACTAAAAACTAAAAAATAAAAGAATAAAAGAAAAGGAGAAAGATGAATCATTTGACAAAACAATGATAACATTTGGACAAAGGCATCTAAATTAGCAATTGATCTGACTTCTTGAAGCAATGAGTTGAAGTAATTAGAGGCATTGATACATATTCTTCTGTTGAAAACTAAGAAGTTTTCATGTGGGCACCTGCATCATGCCTTTGGGAGGGGCATGGGAAGACTGTTTTATTTGTTTCACCCTTTACGGACCAAGAACTGTATGTTGTGTTAGACACAGGAGGGGGTGGGGGTGGTTGCTGGAAACTTGTGGTGGATGAATTTTTTTTCTGTTGAGAAGGGAATGGGTAGAGGTGTGTATTTCCCCACCTGGGAAATAATGGAATTATTTTGTGTTACATGTACATGTACATGTAGGTATCATTTGAGGATTGTGGTCAAATAATGGGGACAGAGCAAGAAGATTAGCTTAAATATTTTTGCGTACAAATATTTTTGCGTATGACAGGGACATGGACATTATTTAAGATGTTATTGCTGGGATTATTAATGCAGGCTACTTTATGTTCGTATTTATGTATACATGCATGGCCAGCTCATTTTTGTGAGTTGTTGAATTCATTTTCTACCACCTCTTGCAAAATAAGAACCTCATAAAATTAACCTCTTGCATTGTATACAATAATGTTGCTTTTTAACTATACCTGTACAGACATGTAATGTTGAAATATACATGCAGCATTCCCCAATACATGTAATGTGGCATTTATGTATTCAAATTATGGATTTAAAATCAAATGATTCTATTGGAATGTCATAATTACTGTGACGGATATAGAGCCCCTCAGGGTACGAAGCATTGCTAATTTTCCTAACGACTCGCTTGGAGGGAGGTACATGGTAAGCCACATACATGTAGATGCATTGTCATTAGTATGACGTAAATAGCTAAACGTATCAGACGGTCTATGCAAAATCAGGTCATGTGGGTATAGCAAGGTTGAAAAAGATCTTTTCAGATCTGCCACCATTCTCAATACACCTCATTTAAAATTGTAATTGTATTGTATTCTTAGATCAAATTGGAGTACGGTCTATTTTGAATACCAGTAGCTATGTACGTCAATCCATTTCTCTGTGGGTGTGTGTGTGTGTGTGTGTGTGTGTGTGAGAGACTTTGTCTGTGCATGGAGAGTAGGGCATATCTCAACATTAGAGAAGCACCTAAGGAACTCCCCCCCCCTCCCTTCCTGCTCACATAAAGTTTGCTTCCTATACTTATCAACATCCAAACAGCGTTCACCAAATTTGAAAATATGAAACTACTTACCTGTACAGGTTTTTCAGCAAGAAACACTGTTGAAACTGGAATATATATACGTGTGTATATCTTGAATACCTGGAATAAGTGAGATTTGAAAATAACGGTACTAGTCTAAAGTTTTGAAAGTCACCCTCCCCCCCCTCTTGTTGTTGAACATAAGATCATTATTGTTATCGTTGTGGATAAGTCCCCGGACTGTGGACCATGAGGTCCGGGGTTCGAATCCCACCGCAGCACTAGCGTCCTTTGGCAAGACGTTAATCTACATTTGCCACTCTCCACCCAGGTGTTAAATGGGTACCCGGTAGGATGCGAAAGTTAATGTCGTTTGCTTAGCAATGAGAGCATCACTGTACTGCCCATTGCTGGAATACTCCCCAGGGAGTGGAGAATGTGCATACATCGTGTGCGGGCATGTCAGAATCCGTTGACCGGGGTAATAATAACTCCTTTGTAGGCGCCTTGAGCATCCTCTGGGATGGATACGTGCGCAATATAAATGTAGCTATTATTATTATTATTATTATTATTATGTGACCAGCCCTGTAAGTTGATATCTTTTGACCAATAAGCCACTTCGGAGATGCAATCTGAGCATGAGCAGATAAAGGTCATCTGTACCAAATTCTAAAACCCACTGACACTAATATTCGATATGTGCTCATGAATGTCATGTAATCATTATTCAATTATGCACTAATGGTGCATTCCATGATATCCAGGTGGAAGTATTCTTTTTAAAGGGGGAAACAAAAGCTATTCATGAGGCACCTCTATCACTCCCAGAGTTATTTTTCTGAAGTGCACATAAAGGGACCATCCATGTCTAAAATATCTGTGGATATTTGGGGTCATTTGTACCATGCGCTAACCCCGAACTGGCTTATAGTCCATTTACTTTTGTGTTTGATGATGTTTCAATTAAGATAATATGACTACCACAAGTAACAAAATTCCTACATTATCACTTTTGTGCGATCACAAACAACATTTTAAGTGGGAGTCAGTTCCTTTTACTTCTAACCATGTGAATCCTAGGGAAAAATTGAAAGCAAAATGGAAATACAAGATACTGAAATAACAAACACATGTACAGTGTAACCCCAATCCCCAGATGAAGTGGACTCTCTATTACTATTAGGACAACATTTGGGATAGTCTATAATATCTATGAGGGAAAAAATAACTTTAGTGGAAAATAGCTTCATTGAGAATACAGATGATAGGTTATCTGCAGCAAGGTGTTGGCTCTGTGCTGTACACTCGGGCTGATCTGTAAGATGATATCTGTTTAGTTTTTTGTTTGTTTTGTTTTTTAACTTTGGTGACTGTATGAATGGTCACCATTCCTGAAATCGATACACAGATATCATGGCTCTACGTGAAATGTGCTGGTACATACGATTTTAAGTGTATATTTACACGTCGTTCTTGTAAACTGGATCATGCGTTTGATACACAAAGCAGGGCGTATTGTGGTAGTTGGCTTGACAGATCTGTGGCTGAAACATTTATGAGATGAAAAAATGAATGGAAAAAAAGAGGGACAGTTTATAATGTTTGTAGACTCCTTTGTTCCCATAACTACATGCACATGTATTCCATCTTATTTTCGGATGTGTATGATTTGTATGTACCAACACTGAGACCCTGTTCTCATTACAAGGGATAGAGCGTTCTAGCGCGCGTTAGATCACCACCTCTAAGGTGAGAGCGCGGTGACGTCGTTTTGGCGTGCTCCACGGTGATCCACAGTGATCCCAAACCGGACCACCTCTGGGGGGTGGTCCATGAGAGAAAGCACGACTGAGCTTTCTTTGCACTCTTTCACTGAGAAATCCACCAACATTATGTTCAACTTTCTCTCTCTAATACATCTATAGCCAAAATGAAATATATTATTTGGCTTGTCCATAATGTATCATGGGTATTACCATACAGAACATGTCGTGTGATACCTGAATTGATACAATGTAGTCATAATGTATATGTCTCTATGGGACATTCTATTTTTAATTTTGTATGGAATGATATTGTCCTGAATGGCACAAAGCTGTGTAATTATAACGTGTGGTTGTTCAACACATAAAAGCACCCCAACTGAGAATCAGGAAGTTGGTCTAGATCCAGTGCTCCATGGGCAAAGAGGACTTTGTGCCATAGACAGGCACTTGAGGTCAAATATTGTATGTATTACAGATATGAACACCAGTAAATGTGTACATCAGGAAAACAGATTTATTGAGACATTTTCCTTCATGGCTGGTAATATGCCAAGCCCATATTTAGATAATTTGTGTAGACTGTGGGTAGTGTCTGTGTTCATGTGTGTATGAAGTGTAAGTTAAGGGCCTATATGTCGGCAAAGTGATTTTTGGCTAACAGAGCAATGTTCTACATTATGAAGGTCTACATGTTGGCATACTGTAAAAGTGGATATTTCCGCGTGATTAATTTCTCGCGCTCGGCTGAGTAAAGTGAATTTCGCATGTTTTTAATTTCGCCGATGCGCTAGGCTCATGGGCAAAAGAATACATACACAAATATTCGCGTGGTTTTATTTTCGCGCACGTTTCATGCTGCGCGAAATGCACGAAAATTTCCACACCGCAAAATATTCCACGTTTACAGTAGTTCATGTACATGTACATGTAGGCCTATAGCCATTTGCCCCGGTCTATTTTAAAAGATTTTAGCTATCTTTCTTATTTCTTGCACATGTAAGTAGACATGTATGTTGACAAGCTCTTCAAATATAATCTTAGCCCTAGTGAATATGTAGAGCGGCAACATTAAATTACGTTTCAGATGAAATTCGGATTAGCATATAAAATTAATGAGATACATGTATAATCTACATTTGAGCCTGATCAGTTTGTCACAGATGGACTATTGACAAATTTTGAAAGTTTGAAGGCCTGTAGAAAATAAGTATTTGATTTAAGCAAGCTATTTAATTTTTCATTGTGAAGGGCATATAACTGAAAGAGTTGAAATTTGATAAAATTTGATTGCCATAGTTGCCTACATGTACTAAAATTTTCATCCATAAAATATTCATTATCAGGGACAGACGAAATGCCTACTCTTAACCGACCAGGTTCATTTTTTCTTAGTCTCGCTACTTTTCAGAGCATCTGAAATGAATTGAAAAAATAGATCATTGACATTATCTTGATTTTTCTTCTACCTTGATATATATCTTATGCACCTGGCGTGGATCCTGCATTGACCTGTAATGACAAACAGAGAGTAAGTCTTTTCATATTCATCTGGTTCAAGGCTAACCAAACCAGCTCTCATCACTCTACTAACAAAAATCGATTGGTTGTGGGGAACATCATTCAAGTTTATTCAAGCATGCCATTAACATCTAACACAAATTTATGTCAATTTAATCGTCTAACTTTACCATTATGATTTGCACGGCTGTCATCTAACCTCAATGTCATAATTCTCTTCACCATTTGATCTATTATTGATCACATTATGTTCTTCAAATGGCAACAAAAATATTTTTCTTTTAATGCTACATTTTTCTAATAAAATGTAATGTCTTTGAAACAACTTTTTCTAGAAGTTAAAAAGAATTGCCAATTTTGAGAAAAAACAATGATTTTGAATCCCTCAATGTGTTTCCAATTAAAGGATTTAAATGCTTATTCTGTTTTTTTAAATTCCTGGCGTCAAATGCAATATGGTTTTGCTACAAAAATAAACATACTGTAGTTTGTCATTACAGACATACTGTAGTTTGTGCAGAAATTTTTGCTCTTTCTACTCATGCATTTGGTATATTTTTTAGAGCTCTGAATCAAAAGTTATTGAGTCAAGCCACAAAATGTGGTTGATTGTCTCGTGAAAGGGTTAATCATGGGTTCTATTGGTGTCTACGTGTATGGGATATAAATTTAAAAAAATCATTCTTTCCTCGGAAAAAAAATGTCAGTTTATATTAAAATCGTAAAAGGAATGGAATCACTTCATTTATTATTCCATGTGTCCATTGCAGCATTGTTTTGACATAAAAATGATATCTTAATACTTTGTCAACATGATGTGGATCTGTTTTTTATTTATGATTGACAAGATCACTCTTGGAAAGGTTATTTTATTGACTTTTGGATCTGAATCAAGGAAACAGCTTATATCATTCAATACTATTGTATAAATGCTGTCATATCCTAGTCATATTGCACTTTAGTACATGTAGTTATTAATGCACCTTTTCATTATGTGCAATAATATTTACAATGTTGATTGATTAAGAGGACGTATATGGTTTCATATGGGCATGACACATTTAACATATGTGTCTACACTCTCCTTCAAAGTCAAGATAATTAGTGTTGGCTGTAATGCTCCAATATCTCTTCATCTTTAATCACTGAGTGGACATTTGCCATTTTTTCATACTTAACCCATACTTTGTTTATTTGAGCAAATTAATGCTAACACAGCACCAAAAAATAAAGAAAACGAAAAAAAAGTTTAACTGAGCTTAAGCACTTAAAGTTTACATTCTTATATAATTGTTAGTTTACAGTTGTACTATGAATTATTAATTATTTGTGAACATATATCTCAGAAAATATGTGACAAAATAATGATAATTGATAATATGCACAGAACATAAAAAAATAGACGCTGTAATTTTACTGAAAATTTTACTGTATACTAAAAAAATATGGAGTGAAATGGAAAACTTTTAATGAATCTCAAATTTATCCTTTTTTACTCTTTCTCTTCATAGTGTTTTGAGATTGTATATTGCTTGTATTTAAAATAATGTTACAATGACACTGTACACTATGCATCTTAGCAAATGCTGCTATAAAGTACATGTACATGTAGGCTTGTTTCACAATTCCACATAACATTGAGTTTGCATTACAGATAAGAATGTTTGTAAATGTCAAAGTAGTCAAATCAAATGCATGTAAAGCTAAATGGCTTGAAGGTTTATTGTTACTGCGTTTACATACATCAATGGAGAATGGGAAGTAAATGAGAGAAATACATGTAGGAGAGAAACAAGAGAAATGAACTATCTATAATTAGATCATGATGGGGTGGGGGGGGGGGGGAAACGATGATCATTTTGCCCTCCAAAATGGATTAGGCACTCCAAAATGGATTAGGCACGATTGTAATCGTGATACGCTTTATACATGGTTCAGTTATATGAAGTAATGGTTAGGGTCGTAGAGTAGATTAAATGTTGAAATGAATGAAAGTTACGATCTAATCTATAAATTAGAATGGCTGACAACTTTATTTGAACTCGGTTTTTCATTTCAAAATCAGGGAGAGGAGATACATGTAGACAGATATATATATAGCTTACAGTAAGTTGTAAAGTGTCCCATTCAGAAAAAACAGCATGCTTTAAAAATGATGCACTATGAGACTTTACTTAGGGCTTATTTATGCAAAGGGAAATAGTGTATACAGAAACACTGTTTGAAAAAACATACAATGACTATGGAGTGAAAGTAACCCCCTGTTTAGACGCCATTCAGTTTATACCGAAACTCGATAAAGAAACGACGTATAAAGAATCATCGTATAGCTAACGGGTCGTTCAGACGCATATTGCGACCGTCGTGAAAAAGGTGGTATAGATGCGCAGTTTCCCACTGCGCGTGTTGTTATGATCACGAGGTATCCGCGGAAGAGAGGTAAAAGGTCACCTTTCACGCGCGCTCCCGTTAAGCCCCGCCCAGTTATACCGTTCTATGGTCGCCATACGTTCAGACGGACACGGAACAGTGATTCTTTATCGAGTTCTAGTTTGAAACGATGCTCTGACCCTCGTTTCGCTATACGTTGTTTCGTTAGTCAGCGTTCAGACGCAAAATTTCATCGTATAGCTATACTGTTTTGGTATAGATTTTTAGCGTCTGAACACCCTGAATATTGTATAAAGAAAGCTGTTTGAGATGAAAGTATGTATATGTACAATCAGGGAGATGGGAGTTTCCCTGGAACAATGTATACAACTCAAAACTGTATGAGATGTATAGTTCTGATACTATAATTTTCTCTTGATGAGAGTGTGTAGCCCTTTATTTTTTATGATTTCTCATATGAAACAATGCCGAAACCTCAGTTCGCTATTTGATATTCAAACCAGCAAAATTTAATTATCTATTGGATAGCTATTGTTTGAAGTGTTGTATAGTTTTCCACGTGGGGGGTTCGGTGGGGGAATCTACTTTCAGTGTGAAATTTGTATGAAGTATATAGTAATAGTACACCCTGTACAGGTAAATAAATTATGATAATGCCTTTGATTAGGTTCCCTAATTGAAAGGCGAGGCATAGAATGGATAATTGCATACAATTCATATTGGCCATAGTAACGTTCTCTTGTCTATGCCAGCATAGCCCGATTGATACGACCATCATTTCAGTAGTGAATGACACATGATCTGCGAGGATGCAGATATAAGGGTGCATGTGTGTATGTAAGAGCATTGTGTGTTTTTACCTCAGCCTAACCATCCCAGGGACCCTTTTTCAATTTATGATATCATATTCTTTCAAGCCTTTCATATTGCGTGCCTGTGTGATCATAAATAGATTGTTTTCATCATCGGGGAGTGAGCAAATTAAAGTGAGAGCCTTTTTCTCACTGCATAAGTTCGGGATAAGTTTGGGATAAGTTCTTTATGGTTTTGGAGTGTTCACATTTGTAAACTTTAAGGACATTTTGCTGTGTTATGAATAAATTGCCTATTTAAGATTCTTTCGCTCAATTCTTTCATTTGCTACAAACAAAACAATTAGCAATAAAAAAAAATGTTTGCTGTTGTGCTAACATTAATTAATGCTGTTTGATCACATTCTACGTGTTTGTCAAGATTTGCGATAATGGAAACAGATCCTGGCTGTAGTCAATAGCACACAAAATTGATATATTGATGTAATTATAATACCTAATCAGGGAAATGACATACTGCCACTAATGACTGTTGGTGGTGGTGATGATGTATGATGGTGATGATGGTGATGGTGGTGATGATAGGATGGTGATATTAATATTATTGATAAAGATAATGGTGTTGGTGGTGATGATGATAATGTTCCAGTGATGATAAGTACCCATGGTCACGCAAAGACCATTAATTAATTCTGCTACTTTATTTCTGTGCATGGAGAGCTTCCATTTTGGTTAATAAATTTTCTGCCATGGGTCCATGATACTGACATGATGATTCGGACATGAATGTCATTAAGATTTGAGATGGAAAGGGGTTTATCATTTCATTTTAATTGTGTGTTCAAATTGCCCTGAAGAAATATGTTGATTAAAGTTGATGAGCAAGAAGGATTTCATGCAGGGACTACTGAGCACCTGCATAATATCTTCAGTTATTTGCAAATCAACATATCCCATGTCCTACATGTATAGGCTGTGCACCAATGTTGAGAGATTAATTCTATTGTTGAAAAGTTGCATATACTCTTCTTAGCAGGGATTATCAAATTGATCTTCATTTTTTCGTCATTCTGAAGTACTTAATACTAGAAGGGCTACTGCACCCAATGTGCATAACATAGAGTGTGGAAAAAGACATTTGAAGCACAACTTTCACAACTTGAAAGTCTGTGAGTGTGATGGACATGATAGAAAGACTTTATATCTTTTCTTGGTAAATTGCTATCCAAGATGCCCTGTTGGTCTAGGTCGACAAGTGGGTTCAGTTTTTTTTTTTGTTTAGAATAGTGATTAGCTAAAAGTAGAATGCAAAACAATTTATATCAAAACATAAGTGATTAATACAGAGTGTGGTAACATGTATGTTGGCTCTGCGGGTAATTTTCGTGGTTGGATTGTCTGTATTAAGCCAGCACATGTAAAGAAAAGCTCTTTTTGGGGGTTTCATACATGTAGGAAGTACAGTACTTGTAATTATCACAACAAGTTTCATTTCCTTTTCCTGTTGATAATGTTTTCCTATATTTCATATATCCGTTTTGATATTTATGTATGCATGTATGTAATTAATGAGACCCAGAAATATGTGCCAATAACATAGACATGGGGCCAATTTTTTTTTTGTCTGAGAGCTCATTAAGTTCCTACTTGGAGATCCACCTTAGTTTCATGAAGGTTATTTCAGACAAATGCTTATCATAGACTCTAAAACTGCTGTAACATTGCTGATTGATTTCCCTTCCTCACTGATGCATTAAACAAAGGCTCAATTTTCGCATCAAAAAAGATAATGTTTTGGAATCGTTCCATTGTCATTCAAACCTTCATTAAAAGATAGCACTTAAAGAGGAAGAGCTTGGTCCTATTTCCTAAAAAGCAATCCAATGCGCACAAACTTGTATGGATTTCACTTCCTGGTTGTACATATCCTATTCTTCAAGCAAAGACTCCTAGTTTGGGTAGAAAACTATTGGCTGGTACAAAGACTACAAGAAGATATTTTGAAAGATGGACTTTCCATACATTTATATAAAAAATTATTTCTACTTCAACAAAAAAAAGGGAAGTGGGAAAGGTAAATAGCACCTCGAAGTTATTGCCCATTGTTGGTCACCAATTCTGCTTTAGGCTATTTTGGTTGTCATTTTAGCTGATGTATATGTAGTACAGCATATGTTTCACATGCTCAAGATCATTCTTATTCTTTTACGTTTAATATAAAAACTGATTTTTTTTTTTAATTGAAGAAGCTTACATTGTCATGTATAAGGGGAAAAAATGCAATGCAGCATATATGTCTATTTCATGAAATTAATGTGCTGAAGGTAGAAAAATGATACAAGAACAGGATCTTAAGGGCACTTTTCAAAACAAAACAAATGAAAAGCCAATTTACTTCTCATGGAATACATACTGTACCTTTTTTTCTTTGATAGTACAGGCTTTGATCCATGAACAAATTAGATCTTGAGGTACAGTACATTGATGAAAGGCAGCCACATCAATTAGATAATTACCTCAAGGATGTGTGTGTGTACATGTAGTGATATTGATGGATCTTGATTGTGTGGGCTGTGGCATCAGTGGACATGAACTTGGACTTGATCAAAAGAAGGCATAATACATGTCAAATTCTTTGTCCAATTCAGAAAAACCCTCAAATTTATTGACTTGATGTTAGGTACTTAGTAGTTCTGAACATTTCATTTTAATGCCAATTTCATGTATGATGTATGGGTATATTTCATCTTTATGTCATATCGTCTAGGTCCTACTTTATTAAATATTGGAATGTGTTGAGGGATAGTATAAGGGATAGTACAAATACAATCACATAAACAGAAGTAGGATTTTTGGGGGTGTATAAAAGTAAGCTCCATACATGTAAGAAGTGTTAACAAAAATCATGTAGTTAGGGAAAATTTAGATAAAATGAAATATGCATATATAATATATTAAATCTGGAATATTTTTTTACCTGATGCATTTGATGATATATGTAAAAAAAAAAATGAATATGATCTATTAAGCTATTATATCTGTGAAAATCTCCATAGTACACAACCTCCCAGTGTGCTATCTTATCGTTCTCTATTATTCAAGTTTTAATCCATCTTTTAGGTTGATTGTACATTGAAAATGCTTACAACCATGCGTAAAAGTGGATCATGTTTTGCGAAAGCCTGTCATTCAGTGGTGTAAAAAATTAGAAGAGCATTTGACTGATGACCCATGACGTGACTTCACCAGTAGTTCAGCAATTTGCTAATGGTATTAGGTACTATTACATTAGCACTTGACAAAATAGCATCATCTTCCACCCATCCCATTGGAAAAATGATTGGAGCAATTTATTGTATTAAAGTAGAGCTTAAATAATATCTTTACAGAATAGATTACAGTATGCTCTGTTTGTAGATAGAGGGGTGCACTATAAGTGCATTTTATACCTGAACCAAAGAAAAGTCATAGATCCACTGAGAGCCAGAAGGTCTTTCACTCTAGCTCTTTACATTTACAGCCTTTCAGCCCTCAAAGTTTATAAGATAGATCAGAAGTTCAAAATGCATCCTCCATTCTGAAATTTGCAGAATTAAGATGAACTTGGTCAAACTTGGCATCTTTCACAATGGCTCTGAACTCCATGCTTTCTCCGATGCATAAGGTACTTAAAGAAGGACATAGAATTGTCCTCTCAACACCAAATTCTTCCATAAATGTAAATCCACCATGCAAGCATGCTCACTATCTATAGTGTAAATGGAAACATATGCATGTACCATTCGAAGGAACCACCGGAAGTTTCAACAGGACTACCTCTTACTTCTGTATACTGATGATGATAATGATGATGATGATGATGATGATGATGAGGATGATGAGGATGATGAGGATGAATGTCTAGCCAAGGAACATTTATGTTATGGATTGATCCCATGACGTTCGCATCTCCATTCAGCTGCTTAAGTCACCTGACTACATGTACATATATATGATACCTACAACAGAGTAGTTTAGTTGTCTGCCACTGTTCTACCAAAGTGGACATCATTACCCTGGCCTTTATAAGCTTCGTAAACTCCTTGAATCAGGCTACATATAGTTACCCATTTACACAGCACTAGTGAAAAAAACACAGCTTTTGAGTGACTCAGTACCGCTGTGGAGATTACAGTTAACTGACTGATGTGACTTCAATTAGTATTTCACAAGTGATGTATACTGTTACAGCTTAATTAGTGTTGAGCATACATGGTAGATTCCCTGGTGTGTTTAATTACCCTTTCTGCTCACCGCCATAGAATGTGCATGTGGCGTATGGAGCAGTTAAAGTGGAAATTAATCCTGTCAGGAATAAAACAGAAGGGGAGGATGGAGAGATGCGATAACAGGAGACATGGAAGATTGAACATGAACATGCACATGTATGAAAGAAGGTATAGGGAAAAAGCAAAGGTGTATGTGCCAATGTAGATATTTATAAATTAACTGGTGTTAATAAAATTGAGGAGATTCAATCAAGTTCATGAGATGACAAGAAAGCCAGTAGACATACTTGTATGTTTGTGATAATCACGATTAACCCTCTCGATACGATTCGATTTTGGTATAACATGCATATTCCATAGAGTCCTACATGTAGCTGTTATCTCATGTTAAGAACTCAGTGGGTTAAAGTTATCAGTTATGGAAAGGAAAGTGTCTTTCCAGCAAAATTATTTAGAATTTATTCTAAATGTGTGGAGCGTTCAGTAAAATTTGAGAATTCTAATTTGAGCATGGGGTTGTTTGTACTATTAAAACTGTAAACACAACTTCACATACCGGATAACTTCCTCATGACAACACATAGAAAAGCACCACTATGGATACAGTGCTCAATACATGTATATGTTAAGTAATCTTTTTCAATTCTGATTTCCTCTTGCAATTATTACTCATCCGTCATACATTTTCTGTCAGATATCCGTGTAATAGATATTTGTGATTGTTTTATTGTATTTTTAACAGGAATTGCTCATTTGTCATTACCGGTATTTTTCAGGGCTGACAATCACCCTTTAAAGGTACTGCATTTAGTTTGCTTTTTTGAATTGCATGTAAATTGCATTTGGCAAACAAAGAATATTAAAGAAGTGGCTCGATTTTCTACAGAGAGATATTTCTCTCAGTGTCTGTCTGGTTGTCTGGCTGTCAATATTACTGTGGTTTTAGTTTACATGATAACTCCTTCAAATTGTTCAATGGATACAAGTATGCGACATTCAAAGCAGTTTCAAAACAGAAAACAGCATGACCTTAAAGCTGAGATTCTACACCTCCCTTTGCCTGAACATTTCCAATTGGGTTGTAAAGAGAAACAGGTGCATAGCAGCCTTGCACCTGCATTAGAATGACCTTTGAGTAAACTTGACCTTCACTGTAACCTGTGACGGGAGTCCATATGTTCGACTGGATGGAGCTGTCTGTGGATGCAGCTGTCTGACTCATGGAAACCAAGGAGGGCTGGGGTAGGGATGGGTGGGGTGAGGTACGGTGAGGTGTAGCTTGTAGGCACAAACTTTTGTCAGTTGTAAAGTGTAACATACATCTAGGGTCTGAACTGCAGACTATAGACTGCACCCCTGTATACATAGGCCCTGTACTTTAGGAGCTCCCAACACAACTTATAAGAACCTGGGATATTTATGCTTCACCTTAATAACAATATTCTGTTAAAGTGTCAAGTAATAGTCTGTGTTTGTTGACTAGACGGGTGGGACGCTGTCACGTGGGGGTGAGAGATGAGCCAGGGCGAGGTAGGGTGGGGTGAAGTATGGTGGGGTAGGGTTGTTATGAGAAGTATTTGCATAGCAGTTTTTGGATACATGCTCCGGCTACAATTGTTGCGCTGTCATTGTCCAGATCTAAACGCTCTATACCTAATCCTAATTCTAACCCAACCCTAACACTAACCTAAAATCCAAAGCCCAGTTGCAACCCTAACCGTAACCCTGTATCGTTGACGAAATGAAGCCCGGAGCAATCGTTTTTCAGAGCAATCGTTTTTCAGAGCACACGTCGGAGCACCGTACAAATTCTGCAGTTTAATAATGATTCTAATGACTCTGTGACGCGCTGGTGTTGAGCATGATGTATCATGGTGGTGTTCTTGATGATAGTGGCACTCATATTGTTGTGTTGTGCCGAAATTATGGATGATATCATGATAAAGTGTATGTTTATATAAATCAAAAAACAAAACAAAACAGCAGAGCATTACTAAGCTTTTAATATGTTAATCATTTCCTTTCATGACAAGGGGTGTTTGTTATGATTCACTTTCAGTGATATATATTTTGCTGCTGCTTTTTGCATTTCCTGATTTAATGAATTCCAAATGTTATGTTAATACTGATGACACATGAAGTTTCCTTTACAAGTAAACATCAGCTCACACTTCCTTTTGGATACTCAATTTTCTTCACTTACATTTTCGTGACTCTTATCCTGTTGGAATTTCAGAATATTGCAATAGAATAATGAAATACTATTATTTTTATTTATTTATTCATTTATTTATATGTTTATTCATTTATTCATTTTTTCATTTTATTTTATTTATTTTATTTACCGTATTTCATTTATTTATTTATATATTTATTTTTAAAATTTTGTATTTATTTATTTATTTATTTTTTTTTTGGGGGGGGAGGTTCGGTTAAAGATAATTCCTGATTTTTTTTTTCCTGAGAAATAGTGTTATTAATTGCATAAAAGCTATCATTATTTTTTATTCTTTCATTTTTTTTCTCAGGTGGTGGTGGCAAACGCAAGGGCCGGAGTAAAAAGTGGCGACAGATCCTCAAGTTCCCTCACATAACAGAGTGCCAACGTCCAACAGAAATATTAGGTTTGTATTGCAAATATCTAACCACCTCCTTATATGTTCTGTGTCATCAGAGCTGTTGTTTTAATATTTATTTATTTTTATTTATTTTTGTGGAGCCCAGGTTAAATCATATCTGTTTTCGTTGTACTCTATGGAACTCTCCCATGCTTTGGATTACATTTTTGTCCTTTCCAATATTTTCCTTTTCTTCATAACACATTCAATATCTCAATTTACTCTTCTCCTTGACAAACCCTCTACATTTACTCTCAATCTCTTTTGCTGTCTCTCTGCCACTACAGTGTATCTCTCTGAGAGTATATTGTGTTAATACTTTATGTAATTGTTTCCCATATGTTTTTTGTTTTATCACTACCTATCACATTCATTTTCATTTTCATGTAGAGCATTTATTGTGTAAATAACCGGAAAGCTAGTGTAATTGCCTATATTTCTTTTAAAAAGCATAACATGCACATCAAGACACTGTTAACCTTGCATAACTCAAAAGTTGCATAAGTCGAATAAGTTGAATCAATTTTCTTGACCAAACTATGTAAACATGTGTTATTTTACATTACCTAAGTTGAATTTTTGCATAAGCATAACTATTTTTTGTGGTCCCAACAGATTAGACTTATTCAAAGTTAACTGTATTATCATTCAGATTGAACTGGATTATTAAGTAACAGATGACTTCAGGTCAGGATAAAATCCAAGGCTGGTACTGTGAAATGGAATGTGCTCTAAAAAACTTCACATTTCAGCTTCGAGAGATGCAATCTAAATTTGTGTACCCTGCATGAATCTTCCCTCCATCTCTTAACTGCATCTGAGTTATCTCATGTGCAGCAGAGCGGCGTGATCTTCGGTCAAACTTGCGTGGCGTGATTTGATGCAATTGATTTTTGTTGTAGACACTGTAGGAGTTGGAGACTCTGCTTCTATACTCGTAGCAAGCATATGATGAGATATATTATCGTGATCTCCTTGCGTTGTAAATCATCACTCCTTTCTAAACATACAGTACATATACAACACACACACTCTCTCTCTCTCACACACACACACACACACACATACGCCGGTGATATGCAGTATCGTAAGCAAGCAAGTCACATGTAGATGCCTTGGCGCCCATCCACCTCACACACAGATACACATACACACATGCATGATGTTGGGGAAGCTGGGGGGAGCAAAGCGAGAGTGAGAGAGTGTCGGAGGAGCTGCCATCTCCGCAGCTACAGGCTGAAATAATGGATGTAAGTTAGTCGTAAGTCAGTGAATAACAGCAAGCATTAGCACAGTGGAATTCAATTCACCTCAACAGGACGGGAGGAAGAAGGAGGAGGAGGATAGAGGCTGGGAGGAAACGAGTGCGAGTAGGAGATGGAGTAAAGACATGATGAGGGGAAAGAGAAAACAATGGGAATCTGGAATGAAAAATAATCGCCTTATGAAATGTTCTGATTGTATTTGAGGTTGGAGAAAGAGATCGTGAGTAGGAGAGGGGATGGATTGTTATTTACATAGATGGATGTAAAGGGAGGAATTGAGGAGGAGATGGAGAGTGGGAATGGATGAAGTGGTTATATGAAATGGGAGATTCCTTATGAAAATGGATTGTGGTGAAAAACAAGGACAGTGAAAAAGGGCTTATTCCTGGGAATGTTACAGTACAAGAAAAGAAGATATTAAAGAAAGGGAGATTTATGTTATTAAAAAGACATGTAGATGGCTTGGCGTCCATTCACCCACAAATAGGGATGAGATAAAGAGAAATAGATGGAAACAAAGGGGGAGGGGGGGGGGTTGGAGAGAAAGAGAAGGAGATGGAGATTGATTAATACGTGGGAAGATGGATGGATGTAGAGGAAAATAGAGGAAAGATAAAGAAAGATGGAGAAAGAAAGAGATAGAGAGAGAGAGAGAGATAGAGAGAGGGAACGTGGAAGGGGGAGGGGAAGATGAGGTAAAGAAAGAGCTCAAGATGCAGATACAGATAAAGATAGAACTGGAGGTAGCATCATGGAGATGGTGAGACTAGTCACTGGTGTGTGTGTGTGTGTGTGTATGTCCGATGATAGCCCATTAGCATTGGTTGAGCAATGGTGATCTCACTCAGTGGACATCACACAGCCATGGCTTCCCAACTTTGGCTTTCCTCATGAACTCTAAGACCTTTCCTCTATTCATATCCAATTGAAATCATGAACACTCTCTTATGGCATTGACAATAATAGGGAAAACAGTTCTATACATTGTGTGTGGACATTAAGACGCCAAATAAAGGCAGTTGATTTCTTGAATGAAAAAGATATCATTAATATCTTTGGAGGAAGGATACTCCTTTCATCGACATAAAATTAATTTAAAGCATGTGCATACCTGTACATGTAGTATGAGACAAATGGCATTAGGCTCTGGCATATTTGTGACATTCAAGTTTTCTGAAACGCCCAGTTGTGCAAGGAATGTGAAATTAAGTGAAATAACGTGAAACATACAATATCCAAGCTGCTCCATGTATTTTAGAGAGGTTTCATGCAAAGCGTGTACTGTGGAGGAAGTATTTGAAAGGATTTTTCATACTTCGGGGACCTTCTAAATAGTCGACCTCCAGAATAGTGAATGTTAAAGGAGTCCATCATACTTGTACATGTAAACCTAAGCCATCTCAATGCATGTGTATTATGTTCATTATGGAAAACATATCTTTACAAAAAATGAATGCTCCTATCAAAACTGACCGAAAATGCATGTTACATGAATATAAAAGTGAAACCAATACCATCTTCAATAGTGTAAACACAATACCTGATTAAAATGAAACAATGCTGCAAGCTGCACATGTCCTGTATTGATTGAGAAGAGCCCTTGTTGCATTGGAGTCAGGCCACTTTAGATGTTCAGGCTTAGGGGTAAAAAGGAGCCAGTGACATCCCTGTTGCAGCTTGTTGTTCTTTGATTGCTTTGGGGCAAGTAGTAAAGTAGGTCACTCCATTAGCCAGTCAACCAGCGGACCCATATATATCAGCCTGTTTACATGCACAGTTTTGAAGCAGTTTGATGGTCTTTGCATACTCCCAGAACAAGGTTTTCATAAAATATTGTTTTATTGATTTGAGAAGAGGAAGAAGGAACATTGCACTTGAAGCTTTTAATGAACTGTAAGACCAGAAACTTGCGCAAATTTCACGAGTGGTCGGGATCCGCGAGAGTTTCATGCCGTGAAATAAATCATAATTAAAAAGAATTATTGCAATTCGCAAAAGTTTACTTTCTGCAAAATTGGCTGTATTAATTCGCAAAAGTTTAATGTCGCGAAAGTTTCTTGTTTTATACAGTGTCATAAATCACAAAAAAGCTTAAATAATGTAGGCTTTACAAATTATATTCATGTATGCTACTTATTGACATTTATTTTCATTTTTTTTAATGGCAACTAAGTGTAGTCTACTGTACCAATTTACCATTTAGATAAACAGCTTAATTGCAGTTTTATATTTATATAACTTAGGAGGGATCATTAATGGAATTTTGAATAAAACATTTTTTGAAAGACATCTTTTGAATTAATGATTCTCCCTCCCATCCCCCTGATTTGGGAGTAATATGAGGTCATTTGCGATGTCATGCGAGTAAAAAAAAATACAAGATCCATTAGACCCATTCCCATTCACATTGCTTTTATGCCCTGTAAAGAGACATGGACCCCGTTCTCATTATGAGATTGGACTGTGGATTGCGCTATCGTGGGGTGACCCATGGCATACGCCAGGGAGGTCCACTGGCACCCGCCGCGTCCATACCTGCATTGATAAGCGCGATCTATCGTAGCACTCTCTACATAGGAGAGCGGGATCCAGCCCATGCTAGATAGCGCCATCTCTCTTGGAGCACCCCGAGAGGTGCTCCAGCGGTCCTCCGTTTTTGATCACCTTGGATTGCCGTGGAGCTCTGGGGAGCTTTAAATACCAAAATGACGTCGCTGCATTCTCACTTAAGAGATGGACGATCTAAAGCGCGCTACCTCTTGTAATGAGAACGGGGTAATACATCCAATCTGTGACAGGCCTGTAAATTCTGAAAAGCAGTTCATATTTTTGCAGGCACATGTATGCTGCTTATATTGTTGCACATAAACCATTGACCATTAAAGAAGTCAACTGCGTCCCTATTCTCAGTGCGCTCTAAACTCCATCAAATCGCATCAGTCCAATTTAAAGATCATTTTCTTTCCATTCTCGTATAACACATATATCCTCTCCCCTCAGTAGACTGAATTCTACGCCCATTTAACCAATGCCAAATAAATCTCTGCATACATACATAGCCCCTGTTCTCATTAATTTACCTGAAAGGAATGCCATATCATCCTAATTTGCAGAAGTCATAAAAATCGCCATTCTAGCTTCATCACTTTTTTGTTGGTTGAAGGTCACTCATCCAAATGTATTGTAAATGTCAGATATATTTGGTTCACTCCCATTTTGCCAGGCAGTAATTTCTACTCAAATTTGATTTGGATTTGTATGTTCTGCAGGGGGGCACCAATTGACTATAAGCCTAAATTTTTGCCTCCATGCGAGACTAAATCAAATTTCGAAGTAGAAATGGTTTTGGGAGGGTTGAGTGAGGTCAAGTAAGGGTATTTTTTATACCTATTGTATAGACATACTTTCAAGAAAATCCACTGTGATTCAACACTTAATGGAAGTTCTTTTTGATATAAGTTAAAGAAAACCCACTTGTTTCTTCTAAAATTCCTTTAAAAATCACCGTTTAACTTATGCGAAAAAAAAAAAGATTCTGTTGAAAACCAGAAGGGCATAAATTCTTACCCTTTTACACAGTTAATGTCTTTCTGACTCCAAACAGATGTTATGATGTTTTATTATTGCAGGATGGTCTTAATCTGAAAAATGTATTCATCATTAGCCTACATGTAGGTATGCAGATATGCACTTTGTGCGGAATAGTACTTGAATCCAGTAGCCGGGGTAATTAATAATAATAATGTAAGCACTTTGTCAGTTGTTTCTGGTAAAGCGCTAAATAAGAAACTGTTAATAGTTATATTATTATTATTATTAGTAGTAGTAGTAGTAGTTAGTAGTAATTAGTAGTAGTTAGTAGTAATTAGTAGTAGTTAGTAGTAGTTAGTAGTAGTAATTAGTAGTAATTAGTATTAGATTCTTCATCATTGTGCTCTTTCCATGAACCTCATATTTAAGATGGATGACTCAGTTCTTTGTTGAATAATGTAGCACGTTTGAGTCACTTCCAGCTCTTAAATTCACAAAACTTCCAAAGATACCAGTAGCTGCTAGGTTTAGATCAAGAGATACATGTACGCCAATATGAACATGTATGACAGCTATATCACTCCAGGGGAGCGTTTCATCAAGCGTTTTGTCAGTGATATTTACCGACAACTGTTATAAGCTACTGAAATCCTTGCATCTGATTGGCTGACAGCAAATTTGTCAGTAAAAATCACTGACAAGACACTTGATGAAACACTCCCCAGAAGCACTTTATAATTTGAGCCCTGCTGAAAAGTGACACATACTCACTTTCTAAGCCTCGAAATATGAGAACACCTATTTTTGTTACATGTTTAAAGAGCACTTCCCTTGTTTTTGTGCGGCTGCACAGAATACTGCTGGTACTTTCCAAGTTTGCTAATAATTGAACAGTGAATGGAACTTCAATGGTGCCAATAAATCAGAGCATCCCATTAATGTCAATATGTGGAGTAATTGCAAGAAAGATTTTACCGGCAATATTTTCACTGACATGTACAATTTATTTACAAATTAACTGTTATGAGTCCAGACAATATTCAAATTGCCACTTGCAATATCAGTGGTGTCTTTATAACATTTTGTTTTTATATTAAAAGGCTAAATATAGATTTATTAAAACACTTACAATGATTCCAAAGTTATTTGTCACTTTTTTTTTCTGTGGTTGTACATTGCATGAATCTTTGGTGATTTGTTGGAAAAGTCATCTGCAAAATTATGATTGTTAAAATTGTTTTCTAGGAGTGATCTCTTTTATATTTTTATTTGTCAATTTGGCAAACGGAAGGAGACAAATTTTGCAGAAATTATCTTTGCCTTTAAATGGTGTTGTGAATCATCGTAATCATTATCATCATCACCATCATCATCATCATCACCATCATTATCATCATCACCATCATCATCATTATCATTGTTTCTTTCATGTTAGAGATTTCTTCTGTTCTGAAAAGTATAACATGTGTTATATTGTCTTTTTTATTGTCTTTTTTTTCATTTAGGACTTTTGCATCAACAGTCCCTTTAATATCTAACCCTTTTTGATCCTCTTCTTTCCATTTCTCTTGACAGAATTTGAGAGTATATGTGAGGAGCAGCCGATTGGCAAGGCTCTGTTCAGGGAGTTTTGTGATACTAAACCAGAACTGAAAAGGGCCATCGCATTCTTAGATGACGTTGTAAGTACCCTGGTAGTCAAGTTTTGAGATTAAACCATTCAATACAGAAATACAATGGGTGATTTCACCCTCGGTGTTGGTGTTTGGTGTTAGTGCTTATTTTGCCGCGAAATTATGATCTAAGACCGACTATGAAGTGAGAAAAAAATCAGTTGGTGTTAGGTGTTGACCCCAGATTTTCTGATGTAGTTCTGGTTGCTGGTGTTTAAGTTTTGTCAAATATCATCTGCTGAACTGAGCTCGGTCGTCGGTGTTTAATTTCATTTAGAAATTCCCATTCACTAAACTATACCCCTAGGGATTAAGAAATTTTCATTTCACGTTGGTGTTGATAGCTATGGGAAATTTTGCTGATTAGTCATGAGAAATAAAGATAGTAGGCATCATTCGAAGTGTAATTTCACAGGTGTTAAGAGGTGTTAAGTTCATATAGGCCTGAAATTAGATCTAGGCCAACATTTGGTCTAACGCTCGATCTAGAACACACGGAAAGGAACTACTTTTGCTTTTTAATGGGGCTGAAGGAGTGAATAAAAACCCTACCTAATTTTCTTTTTATAAATATGACATTAGATATTCCGTAGTTAAAGACCCAGAGAAGCCACATCAAGACTGTCCAGACTGTCCATTTCTGTGAAGTTTCTTACCGCACTATAGATCGAATAATTCTTTCTTTTAGAATTACCGGACTACTTGTGTAATTTTACGACATTCTATCTGACTATTAAATTAAATACTTTAAAACATTTTTTTTCCTTCGTTGAGAATAGTGCTGATGCCATTGCCAGTGTTAAGCTATCGATGGCGCTTTGTTAGGATATCGGTATCAGCTCCTTAATCTGAACAGCGGTGTTTGAGCTTGATTTTAGGAAAATTTTCGCTCTAAAACACCAACACCGAGCGTGAAATCACCCAATGTGTGGTCTGTTCTCATCTGTGGCTGTGAGAGCTGAACATGGAGCAAATTCATTAATAGCAGAATAAAAGTAGCATGTGGTTGGTTCTTAAAAATAGAATATCATGTACTGGCAGAATATCCAATGGGATGCTGCCTTGAGCATGTGCCAGTAGATCCCTTCTTAAGGAAAGACACACCTCCAGTTTGTACATGTAGGTCACATAATAGGAAGAGAAGGTAGAGACAATAGGATATTAAGTGCAGAAATTGAGGGAAAGAGAAGCAGAAGCAAACGGTGTGTCAAATATATGGATCCGTTTTGGTGGGACAATGCAAAGGTCATGGGTTCAAGCCTCGGCACAGCACCTTTGGCAAGACACCAATCAACATTTGCCACTCCCAACCCAGGTGTAAAGAGGAATCCCTTGAGTGCTACAATTACGGACCTGGGCCCCATTTCATAAAAATAGTTATCGGTAACAACTGCCATATTTCTTTGACAATTTTGCTCTCAGCCAATCAGATGCAAGGATTTCAGTAGCTTATAACAGTTATTGCAACTTATTGATAACAGGTTTTATGAAACGGGGCCCTAAAGCCAGAGATATTTATACTAATCAGTATTCAAGAGACCAATTCTTTGCTAATCTTTTGAATGGTTCGCTTTTTTACAGCCTCAACAACATGTAAGCACCAAAAAATCTGAATTTATTCTTATTTAAGTTTTGAGATAATTCACATTTTCACATCATTTCCAAATGTAGTCTTGAAGTAGAGCAACTTTCCATTGAATAATGCTAGCTTCAGGTAGGAAAAATGTCCACCCTTTATTGTCTGACCTTTTGGAATCATTAAACTCCATGCTTGACAATCTTTCACACGCAGTCAATTATCTGTCATTATGTACTCACAAACAACCTTTCTTATTTATTCATAGCTCCACCCTGTCAGATAACCATGAAATTAGCTCATTTAGACTGAAAGTCATTAGAAAACCCATCAGTTTCTCTCAATAAATATACCCTCCTTCCCACTGAAAATTTTCGTACTTTCTATCTACATGAGAACATGGAAATAATTTCACACTGAACAATACGGTCTAAATCACTTTTGGCAAATGTTTTCCCCCCCATCATAATGAGATCTTCATATTGAACATCCATCCAGATATGAAAATATGAATCGCATTTTGAGAGAGCGCCGGTGGCTCCGGGTTAGTGTGATGCGCTTTCAGTTTTTCAGACCCGGAGGCCTTGTCTATGGGTGTCAGATCTTCCCAAGACTCAATGATGACCTTTTGCGAGTTATGTTTATTACATTTAAAGACCCACATGGATGTCTGAAATTGGATATGGGGATGGCTAATTGGGAAGATATCTGTTATTAAAATGGGTCACCCAATCAGCATGGCTAGATGTTCATGCTCTAGTTGAGATGTAGCTTGGTTCCCAGGCAGAAATTGTTATTTACTAACTTTGCGATAAAAATAAGTTCAACTGAGTCTAGAGTATGGAGACTATCACATGCCACCGCCTCCTTTCCTGAGGTAGGAAGGGAGAAGAAGGAATTAGTCTTTGTGTAACCCTACCAGACTCACTTGAAATAATACTTTTTTCAGAGGATAATAGTCAATGAGAGAACGGGGGAAAAAAATATACAAATTCTGCCTCAAAGCCAGGCTGGTTAGGATTGCAAGTAAATCCCACATTATATCACCACTAGTCCAAGTGTCCAGACATTCTTTATCCAGAAAACATATATGAGAAAAAAACAAAAACATTTAGCAGTTCTGTGAAGAGCAGTGAAATGCAGATCATTCATTGAATATTGGGCTGCCATACTTCTGTCTTCCAGATATGCAATATTTCTTCATTGATTTTTAAAACTTTTCCAGGGGGGTGTTTCATAAAGCTGTTCGTAAGTTACGCACGACTTTACGCATGACTGGTGATCAGTTCATGTGCTAAATGATTGAGAATCTAATTAGTATAGCAACCAAGAACATGTTCCAGTCGTTCGTAAAGTCATTCGTAACTTTACGAACAGCTAATATGAAACACCCCCTTGGTATAAATGAGGAGTTTGCTGTGCATGTTTTTTTTTTGTTGAGAGCAGGAGTTTGTCTGAACCCAAGACTAGGGAACACCATAATCATGATGTCAAATAAAAATGGAATCGTCACGTGTTTGTTACCATGATGACACTTGCAGATGGATGTAATGTGCTGCTCTATTAGAATGTATGGACCCATTTTTCAATTTAGTTTATCATCTCAAAGTCTCCTCCCTGGTCATCAAGCTGATAATTGAAATGTCTTCCTGATTTCATTGGAATGACAGCCATAGAAAGAATAGAAAATGTTTCAAATTAGCTTGTATGCATGTTCCTGAGATCAGAAGTATGTGCATGACAAGTTTTGCTGGCCGGCTAAGTGGCCATGACAAAATGTTCTGCAAGCAATGAACCAAACTCATTATATTTTATAGAACTCACTCCTAGATCTTTATCAAAGGACTGATTGAGGGCAGTCACGTATGATTCATTTTTTTAGCCTATCGCACGTTTTTTTTTCTTTAAAAATGGTGCAATAGTTTCCAGTACTATCCAACAATTCCTGCTGAGAGTCACATACACTGCACACAGAAATGTGTACATGGGGCTACATACACATGTTCGGCCTGAACATTTCAGCTGTTTCTCGTCATATTTCGAATACGAGGGCATTTGAAGAGCAATAGCCCGGAATTCCGATTTTAGTATTCATACTCTATTCGGAACATTGATCACAAAGATTTTACATGTTTGAAGGTTCATATCAAATGTTATAACAACTTTTCCCAAAATCGCATCGTAGTCAGATCGTGCAGTGTGCGCCGGGCTTTAGATTTGTTAAGTTCTTAATGAGTTTGTTATGTATTCATCTTTTCAGAGTAAGTATGAGGTATCATCACAAGAGGAGAAGAGCAGACGTAGTCATGAAATCTTTCATCAATATATATCACAAGAGGTAGGTATATTGATAAGGAATGCTACATTGTAGTACATATATATATCTATGATGTGAAGGAAATGAGAGAATAATGGTTGCGTAACTTAAATCAAAGTTCCCCAGTGGAACTTTTATGCGCTACGCTTCTGGCCCGGGACATAATTGAGAATTGATCGTCGGCAAGCTTTCTGGAAGCCGCCTACATTCAATCGCATGAACCCCTTTTGTGTAGACAAAAGGAGTTCGTCCAAGCTTTGCGATTGTTCTGAAATAATGGCGTCCGGGTTCATCGAGTATAATATAGTTGATTTCAAGTAATTTGTTACATACCTGCGTGATAACCTGATGAGTACAGGTTGAAAAGCTTTTGTTATCATGTCGCTTTTTCGTGCCATATTGAAATTTTGTAGTACCAGGAAATTATTTGATAAAATTTTTCTTGCTGCAAAATTGTCTGTCATAAACAATTTGCAAATGTTTTATGTTGTGAAAGTTTGTAGTTTTAAAGTATCTGTAGTGGATAAATTGTACATTGTTCATTAACACTCAAAAAAACTCCCCGAAACTATTGCAGCATGAACACAGATCAAATAGTACTTTTCATATTTTTCAGGGCTTGCTTTGAGCTAAAATGGAATTGGCTAGCATACAGTGAATAAAAAAACCCATACACAGTTACATGATTCCTGCGTCATTTAAGGGGCTCTTTTTTATTTTTATTAAAAAGGGGGAAATCCCAGCCCCTCAGCAGGTCTTTTCTCCTGCTGCATTTAACAAGGTTTGATACCTCTGCTCTATTCCCATATTTTTATTTATATCATTATGTTTTTCAGTTTATCACTCTGCCTTTCTTTCACTTCCCTATTAAAAGAAACAACAACAATATTCTGTACTACACTGTCGTTGTGGTTCTTCATCACAAACCATAAGATGATAAAATAAGATTGCATGGTCATTCTGGTACTTAATTGCAAAGCATAAGATAATTTGGTAGCTAAGAACCCTTCATGAAAATAATTATCATTGAAACAACTTCACTTGTTCGCATTGTGTTCATAGTACGTTGTACTTTCTGCAAGGTTATTTGTAAAGGCCGTTTGTAAAAAGAGCACCCTGCGTTAAAGGGAAGATGTGTTGGTTTGGTGCTCTGATCTAGATGCTTGGGTGACAATTGCTCTGGGCTTTATTTTATCAAAGACATAGAGTTAGGGTTAGGGTTAGGTGTATAGTGTTTGGTCTTTGGTTAGTGTGCAAAATTACCACCAAACAATTGTCGCAGGAGCGTGTTTCGTACAACCGTTGATTCGTACGTGAAGTGAGTAAAGTTTGGAACACTTCACTGATGGAGCCGAGTGTTATTGCTAGTCAGAGTGTAAAAATTAAAATTTCTTTTTTGCGAGGGCTACTTAGAAGTCCACCTATTGTGTTCAGAGCTTTTAATGCACTACGACCCATGGGCAGAAGTATTAATCGACAGTGGCTCTTTTTTCATTTCCGGTGGCTTTTTCAAGAGTTTCGGGGGCTGATAGCCCTTAGCCCCCACTTATTTTTTTCACTGGCTAGTCTCATACAAGATGGGCATGCGTGGCATTGCTGGTGAGCCTACTTGTACCACTCATAAAACAAACAATCTTGCAGTAGTGCTCTCACAAACTGCTGTGGACTAAAACCCCTACTCATTTTGAATCAACCTGTTGCCTACTGGAACCGGGTTCTCCCTGTATTAAACCTATGGGGAATGTAGGAATTAAGTAGTCAACGGGTTAACTGCAGAAAAAAATGAAAATGGGAGTATTTCAGTACTATTGCTCAATAATTTTAACTGTTAATGCATGGTAAAGCTATATTTGTTTTCTAAAACTAGAGATAAGTACATCTGTGACGTCACTACGTTGTCAGTTTAAATTACAACTTAATTTCAATTACAGCTTAAATTACAACTCGTGATTGCAATTATTATATAAATAAATATTATTAAATAACTTAACAAGTATTAAATAACATAACAAGTATTACTATTGAAGTATGCATAATACACTCTAGCTATTCTAAGTGTTCTTTAAACCAGTATGTGATTAATCATTGGGTATTCCTACATGTACAAAACCATGTACTGTAAAAGCTGTTATTTCCGCGTACATACAGCCATGGAAAGAATTCTTAGACCAAGAATGGTTACTGAAAGTGTTATATTTGTGGTAAGAAGGAAATAAAATATCATAAAAGCAAGGTACAATTGCTGGTATTTGTTATTCATTCAATGAAATACAAAGACAAATCATTTTCATTAGTTTGAATGCATATTATAGTACCTTTATTACTGAAGCTTGGGTCTAATAATTTTTTCCAGGGCTGTATATTTCCGCGAATGGCAGGGTCTCAGACAATTTCGCGAGTTGTTGTTTTCGCGGTTTGCCAAATGACCAAGAATATTGTACATGAGGATTATAACATATTTTTCAATTGCTGTGACATGTTTAAGTACATGTATGATAGTATACAAGGTCTTGCATTTAAAGGGAAATTAACCTCAGCGTATGAATTAGCTTATTTTGAATGGTGTAGTATATGCCTCTTATTTGATACATGCAATTTCATGTAAAAACACAGGATATAGATATAAATCACTATTTTCCAGCCAAGTTATCGTCTGCTAGCAATAATAAGGGGGCTGCCATTACTTTATGTGTACACGAACATATTTTTCATCCCAAGTAAAATTTCCTTCATCGTTAACTTGTAATTGATTTTTAGAGGACAAATATATATTAGATAAAGTCACATATTCTGAAGTGTAAGTTTAGTTTTATATATTTTTTAAAAGGTCTTAATTTGTTCATAAAAAATATACTTCATAAAAAATATACGTCAAGGACGGAGAATTGACGTCAAGGACGGAGACAATCGTAACAATACCAAAACAAAGCGAGGAATCTGCTTTACAGGATGGCTATTAGAACTCATGGGTCGTCAATTATCTAGGCCCATGGCCAATAACAATCGTAATACAATCAGAACAAAGCGACGTATCTGTTGTAAAGGTAGGCTATTATCAATGCATATGGTACCTAATGATCCGTGTCATGCACAAAATGGCAGCCTCCATGGAAAGACGTAGCAGACAATAGGTGCATCTAGAATATCACGTGGGGTTAATTGTCCTTTAATTTGAACATAAACTTTGCCATGTAAAAGTTGGTTAGACCCTTCAAAAAAAGTGGCTTAATTTTAACTTTAATTGTAGCTGAAAGCTGAAAACTCATGCCACAATTCAATCTCTAGTAAACGAAATTTGTATTCTTTTTTTGATTTTTTTATATGATTTTTTGTTTAAAAAAGTTGGTTTTTGGTGTCAAAATAGTGAATTTCTCAGACTATCCTTCCTTCTGAAATACGTATTGTCACATTTTTTTTTTTTTTTTTTTAAAGATGTTTTATTGTTTTCTCTCAAATCAAATTTACATGATACAAATAAAATTTTACACGATACAAATCAAATTCACATAATACAAAGCACAATATATATTACAAATCACAAGAAACAATGTTTACATAATCTTCTAACTCAATACAGCTATACAATTGTACCTCAATCATCGAAAGAAACCTGAAAAAATGATATGGACGAAAAATATACCTTGCATCGTACAAAAAAGAAATATTGTAATATCTTAAAGCAATAGAGAGAAAACAAAATATATCAGGTGCTATGTACCCTCCCTCCCCTTCCCTATGGGTGGAAATTTATTTATCAAAACTATAAACAAACAAAAAAAATAACGAGAAGTGGAGAAAAAAAAATATAGTACCCCCCCCCAAAAAAAAACCCCAAAAACAAACAAACAAAACGAAGAACACATGATTCACATGATTCAACTTCGCGATCGCGATAGCAGATTTTACGATCGCGATCGCGAGTCATGTGACTACACATGTTTGAGAAGGAAGAATAATCAGAGAAATTCAATAATTTGACACCCAAACTGAATTATTGCACCTGAAATACCCCCCAAAATAATATTTTAACTGAAAGAATGTAAATGTCTTCTACTAGAGGATTAATTGAGACATGAGATTTTAGTTTTGAGCTAGAATGAAAGTGAAATTCAAGCCAGTTTTTGAAGTCTCTAACCAACTTTTACATAGTAGAATTTTTGTACATATTAAGTGCTAGCACAATAAAATGGATTAAAGTGAAACATTAGGCTCTGTACTCGGCGCTATAGGCTTCACTTTTTTGTGGTGCAAATTAATGCAGTCATCATCAAGTGGCGATATTTTTGCGAGATGTTAAATTTGCGTCCCAACATCAACTCGTAAAATTGGTGAAAATTAAACCCTCGCGTAAATAACAGCTTATACGTT
The DNA here is from genome assembly GCA_025617745.1 of Heliocidaris erythrogramma. Taxonomy (NCBI): domain Eukaryota; kingdom Metazoa; phylum Echinodermata; class Echinoidea; order Camarodonta; family Echinometridae; genus Heliocidaris; species Heliocidaris erythrogramma. The sequence continues at coordinate 32,452,688 of CM046868.1, forward strand.
CAGAACCCACTGCACTATTCAAATAAGAGTAGGGGGAAAAACCCTGGTTTAGTGGTTCACCTGCACATCCAAACCAGTTATATCGGGAGGAGAGACCTAAGGGTTACAGTGATTCAGTTTGCTTTTCCCCTCCCAGGCACACGTGACGCCAAATACTTAATAATAATATTAATAATAATACAGTAATCGTGCACTATTCTCACAGAGACAATAGGCAACAATTAAACTTTGAAAAAAAGTTAACATTTTTTTGTGGAGATTTTGGGCAGCACTTGTATAAAGAGTGCATGACAACACATCTTTAAGTGCTGCATTCATTTCTATGACAGCTGTACACTCGTTGCATAGCAACAAAAGAGAATATCATGAACACAAGCATTGTAAAGCACAAACATACTGTCACAAATATCATCGGTGAAGATAGCAAGGGTGAAGGGGCGGGTATAGTGACATAGGGGTCATGAGTCCCCCTGTGAAACTCTATTGAAGAAACTTTTGTTTTCATAGGTTATGTAATTTTGGTACAATTAATATATATTTTATTTCTTTATAGTGAGTAGAAACTCATTGGGAGTAGGTGTAAATTAAGAAGTGTATGCTTATTTGAAATCTTGAAAAAGAGTCATACGTGTACAATTGTGTGTTGTTTTCAAACAATGGGTGATTTAAAGTTCGAACATGACAGGAAAGTGTGGATATCAAAACAGTCCATAAATACCTTTTTTATGATGTACATGATATACGTAATGCAGAGTGATGTACTGTTATTGTAAAATTGTTTCACAGTGCAAGTTTGGATAAACCTATACCTATACGCCCCTCCGAATATGGGAAATGTATGACATGCCCTTTTAAGAGTGAACTCATGGATTTGAATTGTTTGGATTAGGAATTTAGAGGGAGATGAATTGGGGTGGATATATCACTTGGCTGTCAGCTGCCGTCAGTCATTTAAATTCGTGGAGTAGAGAAAATATTGAAGGAATGCATGAGCCAACTGGCTAGCAACGCTTACCAGTATGTAATTGCCCTTGCTGTGCAAAACCTGATGGAGTGGTTGATTTGAAGTTTACATGTAAACGTTACTTGAGGTAGTAAGGTTGGAACAAATCGTCTGAACAATGTTAACAGTGTTTTACTTTTGGGTCAAAGCATCAAATATCATTTTAATGGGCATATATGGATGTTTAATAGGAATTGGGAGTAGGTAAAATTTAGGAATGTAACCTTTATCTTGTTAATTGTTTGCAGACATTTTAAAGTTTGTACCGAGCAAGTATATTAATATATGTACTCATTGTCTTACTTTAATTTGTATTCTTCTTTTCTTCTTTGTGCAAAAATTTCATGTGTTATTTTCTTTTATGTACATGAATATGTATTTTCCTAGATGTATCCCTATGGCAATCCATGAAGCAAACTTGTACAAAACTTGGAGTAACTATCTAGTAATTTTCTTTTCATTACAATTCATTATTCATTTTGCTGTAACATGATTATATCTCAATATATATATTTTGACTTGATAATATACTTGTACTTTGTATATTCTTTTGTTTGATATATCAAAATAATGCCAATTTTCCATGTCTTTCTGCACAGTCCCTACAGAGATTGGAGATGATTGAAGGAGAGAAGGTGACAGCTTGTCAGAATGCATTACTAGACTCACCAGGATCAGAGCTTTTTTCTGAATGTAGGATGTAAGTATTACTTTTTACTATTCTCTCTCTAAAAAAAAATCGAGTGATCACTGATGTGACTCCCCAGAAGAGTAAAAATATAAGGACAATGGAATGAAAAGCAATACACGGTATGTAACTGTCGAATGCCCGAGATATTACATTATATCATAGAGGTGTTGTGGTCTGGTGGCTAATGCGAACCACAAGGCACATGGTTTGAATCCCTATCATAGCACCAACATCCTGTGGCAGGACATTAATCTACATTTGCCATACTCGACTCGGGTGAGGTAAATGGTTACCTCGTAGAATTACTCCTTGAAATGCCAGAGCTAAAGAAAGAGTAATTATAATTTCCAGAGATCTTTGTAAGGGCATACATGTAGGGATGCTATATCATAATGTGATATGTAATATACTACATCAAACTATGGTTATTATTGATTATTTCAGGGATTTCGTTTCAAATACATGTATATTAACTCTTGACAATATTTCCCAAAGAAGAAAGTGATATGACATGTAAGTAAACATGCAGTCAGAACATTATTGCCACCTGCAAAGCTAAGGGTACCCATTTTATGATATTGATGTATATATATGTAAATGTGTCATTTATGGTGTCACTTTATAATGCAAACTACGCATTGATGTTTACATGCTTCGTGAAAGCTTGCAAGCTCTTATCTACTTGTGGAGCATGCCTTGTAGAGTATGACAGCAAAATTGAGAATCACTTAGTGAAAGTGGCTGGAATGATATGCTATTGTGTAAGGAAAGTCTCTCTATTCTGATCTCCACTTCACTGCTTGTAGGGGTTGTGTCTAATGGCTGGCTAATGACCAGGGTAGCTTCTAGGGACATACATGTACCCTCATTCAGACGAGCAGATTTATTGTATAGCTACGGGTCTAAAAGGCGTGTAATGAAAATATATTAAAACATAACATTGTCTAGCTAATTGGAGGTTTAAGCATTGTTTGGAATGAAAGCCCAAGAAAGAATCAAATTCTTGTTTGAACGTTGTATCCACAAAAACCGTGTAAATGGACGTTAGATACGACATTCCTATCTTGTGTGCATGTGCCTATTGCCGTACAGTGATTCTTTGTACGAATTTGGTGTAAAGTTCTTCATGTGTGAATACCCTCTTAGTAGGAAGGGTAAGGCTTTGGGCGAAGTAATACGTTTGTATGGAGATGTCTTCTGGCCCTGCTTGACAGGAGAGTGTACCAGCTAATCTATCCAGAAAAAACTCAACTAGTGTAACATAAGTAGCTGATTGTCCGTGAAGGGGGCAGTGGGGGGGGGGGGGGGGGGACTTGAAAGTGTACAGCATATAATTTACCAAGAGGAAAATGGGATAAAATGGTATTGAGAAGAATGGGACATGTTAAGAAGCAAAAGAGCAGCAGAAAAATATCATGGGACTGGGGAGCAGTGAGTGATCTTGCTCTGGAAAGGTCTGAAAGAGCCCTGAAAATTGTGATAAAGCTGTGGTCAAAACAGCTGTACTTAGGAAGTCTCACTTTTCAAACCTGCAGCAGATCTGTGAATAATGTATTCATTTTTACACTGTAAACTGAGTAAAACACAAACACTCCTGATTCTGGCATGGTATTTGGAATGTGGTGACCTTCCTTTACCAGTTCCCTTTTTGCTCTTGTGTAACTTTTCGAAATCCAGATATTGGTAAAGCCTAGCCAGAATTAATTCAATAATTCATATTGTTCTAGGCATCGCTAGGGGTGCTGCGAGAGAAATTTAATTATACTAAAAATATATTTTAGATTAACATCAATTCCATGGAAACAAAGTATTAGAAATCACATACATTTATTACAAGTATTCTTACTCAGACACCCATTAATCTAATTCACATTAAATAATTTTCCAGTGTGGGTGGGTTGGTAAAGACGATCAATAGGAGTTAGCATTGTATTTTGACGAGTGGCAGAGTGATGTGAAACCAATCTTCTGTGATGAATTTGGGGTGGGGGTGATGGGAAACTTTTTTATTTCTTAAAAGGGTGCCATGAATAAAAACAGGTTGAGAAACACTGAGTTAAAGAATGATAAAAACAGAGAGTTTATTCATGTGTACCTTGCTTTATTATCTCTACTTTCATTTTAAAGATTTACATGTAACTTTATAACTGAAGGAAGAAAGTCTGATGTAAAGATACATTAGATGATGATGTCAGTATTACTTATGGTAGTAAAGAGCTACATTGATGAAATTCTCTTCTATTTTGGTATTAGGGCTCCTTTTGAAACTTTTCAAATTCTGAATTATGACAATTTTGTAAGGGTTACACGGTAGTAAAAAATTCCCAGTAGTGCCATAAATGACATTGTAGGTTAGTGATGAAACAATTTCGAATAAGCAGGTGTTGCAGTAGGGTTGGTGAAAGGCTCAGAAACTATGTGAGTTGCCAGTTATTGTCATAATTCATCTGTGTTAACAGCTGAGGACAGGTGTGTATATTATGTCATAAATTGGAGAAATTAATTCTCACTGGGGGAAAAAGGAGGGAATTTCCCTTCTTGATTCCCAAAACACACTGCAATTTTCTTCTAATTAATGCCATGAAATTGGTAATAAGAGATTCATTTTTTGTTCAGTTTTTATTGTAAGCTTTTTACAGTACATGTACTAGTAGTATAGAGGTTGGAAGCTGGCTTTCTTTATGATCTTTAGGATGGTGTTGAAGTGTAACTGGTAATAACTGATGTGATGAATGCACCAGGTGTGGTAATAGCAATCATTCAAGCTGGTTTGCTCATAAGATGCTTGATAATGTGTACATAATTTCTCATCAGAAGCCCATTTCATTAGAAGGGCCTAGTTGATGATTATGACAAGGTAGTTTGATCCATAAGAGGAACCTATCAGTGGTACTATCGAACAAGTGCCCAAATTTAATTTAAATCTGTGGAAAGTTTATCCAAAATGATTGTCTTGTAAACATGCAGAATGTTGAAAGAGCGAGTTTTCTTTACTTTTCTACATTATTTTTAAGGTCAGTTTGCCGAACACAAAGAAAATGCATTAATACATGAAAGGAAAACTTGCTTATTATCTAATAATTGTCTTCAAAATAGTTAACTTTTTTTGTTTCTGTGAACACATAACAAGTCTTGGGGTTGATTTTGATATTGTCATTTTATATCTGTGTTTGAGCTTTAAAGGGTAAGTCCACCCTGGTATTAAGTTCATTTGAGTAAATGGAGAAAAATGAGAGAAACAGATGAGTGAAAGTCTGAGCAAAATAAGATTAGAAATAAGAAAGTTATGAATTTTTGAAATTGTAATCAACAAACACAAATTGGCAAATCTTCTCTGTGACGTATCTTGCAAGCTCCTCTCCCATTTGCTCAGTACAAAAAAATGTCATAAAATTTTATTTTCTTAGTTTTTAATAAAGGAATAAATTTGTTTCATACAGGTTTGTGTAAAAACATATGAGCAATGATTATATCTAAGGTGCATACATGTATGATTGAATATTTTCTTAAGAGAAAAGGGAAAATAATGATTTTTTGGTACAGGGCGAATGGGAGATGAACTCACAAGATACCTCACATATTTTGCCCAAACCTGGGGAGCGTTTCATCAAGTGTCTTGTCAGTGATTTTTACTGACTAATTTGCTCTCAGCCAATCAGATGCAAGGATTTCAGTAGCTTATAACAGTTGTCGGTAAAATTCACTGACAAAACGCTTGATGAAACGCTCCCCAGAACTTATCTCTCTCTTTAATTTTTCTGCCTCTTTACCATCTTTTAAAACCAACTTGTAAGTAACCAGGGTGGAATTTCCCTTCAAAGATGTTTGAAATTGTATTTCAGAATAACTTGTACAAGTATGTCAATCGCAACAACTGTGTGCATGCATTGACTATGAAATATTATAGTTGCATGCATCACTTTATCTTTTGGTAAATTAGAATTTTTTTTCTTGTGTATGTTAAGTTTATATTATACTGTAAATGTATGGGTCAGCTTTGATATAATTTCAGAAAAGGAAGAATGAATCGTCCATCAATCCGCATCTAGCAAATCCCATGTATACTCGAAAGCTTAGTGCTAGATGATTTTAAGGTCAAAATGTCCAGTTGTGTAGAAAATGAGCCAATTGGAAATGAGATTGAAATGTACAGGGCTGATCTCTACAGAACTATCTATTTCATCAAACATTATTCTAAAGCAATTCCATACTGATACCATATAGATATAATGACCTTCCTTTGCTCCACCAGCCCATCTATCTTGTTCCCTAAAGCAATTAACATGAGCCATCCACGGAGAAGAGATAGTTTATGTATCATGACTGCAATAAAAATTTATCTGATTGCACATCCTGTAGTTATGGTACCATTTACATTTTCAAGTGAAAATGAATGTATGTGTATATGTGTAATTCAATTTCTATACTATTGACACAGTTTTGACAAACTGCTGTCTGGGAGTTTACAAAACGAGAGATTATTGTTTGGTATATTAAAGATAAAAGTTGAGTTCTGGTCATGTGATTACATTGTGAAAGAAACTGTCTCAAAGCAATTGGGAAGGGTTGTTCTTGTCTACATAAAAACTGGTGTATACTGTGAGGTTTTTGAATCATCAAAGGGATAAGAAATTAACCCAAATCTCGCTGAAAAGCACCTGCACCGTAAACAGAAGTGGGTATATGGGACTACACACACTTGTGGCATGAATGTTTGGCCCCAACACTTCAGCTATTTCCGGTCATATTTCAAATATGAGGGCATTTGGAGAGCAATCCTTTTTCAGGGGACGTTTCTACTCCGATGTTCTTTCAAACAGACATGAAAGGAATGAGAAAGCTCAGAAATTATTTTTCACCTTTCCCAGAACTCAACTATCTCTTTAAAAGAAATCTTTGGGATCCTACATCTGTTCATAGGCAATCTTTAGCATATACAGTCAAACCTGCTTTAGCGACCACCTCTATAGAAAGACCACCTGTCTATAAAGACCACAATTTTTGTTTCCCGTGAACAGCATTTCCCATGAACAGCATTTCCCATGAACAGCATTTCCCATTGAAACATGTATAACAGGAACCTGTCCATAAAGACCACCTGCTCATAGAGACCGCTTTTCTTGTCTCCCTTGAGTGGTCTTTATAGACAGGTTTCACTGTATTTAGAAAAATTGTGAAACTTCAAACTTGAAGAGACTGCACTCAGTATTGCTTGTCTTGAAATCTTGTTTCCCATATTTTTGATAAATTTGCATCACAGCCCGAAAATGATAGATACATGTATACCTTTAAAGATATCAGGTATAGATGTGATAGATACATATATGGCTTTAAAGATATCAGAGCTTGGGGAAAACCTTCCTTAAAGGGTAATTAACCTCAGCGTATGAATTAGCTTATTTTGAATGGTGTAGCATATGCATCTTATTTGATACATGCAATTTCATGTAAAAACACAAGATATAGATATAAATCACTATTTTCCAGCCAAGTTATCGTCTGCTAGCAATAATAAGGGGGCTGCCATTACTTTATGTGCACACGAAAATATTTTTCATCCCAAGTAAAATTTCCTTCATCGTTAACTTGTAATTGATTTTTAGAGGACAAATATATATTAGATATAGTCACGTATTCTGAAATGTAAGTTTAGTTTTATATATTTTTTAAAAGGTCTTAATTTGTTCATAAAAAACATACTTTCTGTACGTGGAGACGGAGAATTGACGTCAAGGACGGAGACAATCGTAACAATACCAAAACAAAGCGAGGAATCTGCATTACAGGATGGCTATTAGAACTCATGGGTCGTCAATTATCTAGGCCCATGGCCAATAACAATCGTAATAAAATCAGAACAAAGCGACGTATCTGTTGTAAAGGTAGGCTATTATCAATGCATATGGTGCCTAATGATCCGTGTCAAGCACAAAATGGCAGCCTCCATGGAAAGACGTAGCAGACAATACCGCATCTAGAATATCACGTGGGGTTAATTGTCCTTTAAAGCCTTTAAAAGCACAAGCATTGTCATAATGATTTTGCAAATTTGTTATGAATTACATTAATAATACTTGTTCACTGGACATTTTGTGTTTATTGTGTAAAGTAATTTTTTCTTCATCTTCTTCTCTCTCTCTCTCTTTCTCTCTTTCCAGAGTTGTAAGAGAATACCTAAAAGGAGAACCTTTCAAAGAGTATCAAGATAGCATGTATTTCCACAGGTTCCTACAGTGGAAGTGGTTAGAAAGGTAAGTGCTTACACGACATCAAATGAAAGGGGTCGCTCGCTGTTCATAAGGACCGCTATTCATAGAAAACCGCTATTCATTTAACACGCATTATAAATAGCGGTCCTTATGAATGGTTCTACATTCTTTAGCTGGCGGCATTAACATAGTAATCTGTGAATATGCCCCCAAAGGAAACTTATAAATAATTTGTATTTAGCCACATGCATATTAGTAATAATAAAAATCATTAGAGTTAAAACATATTCATGGATGAAATGTAAGAAATAAATTAGATTGCAATATTTTTGTTCAATTCTATTTTTCCCATAGCCCCAAAATTTTAGGTGCCTAGAAAATTATGAAATGTTGCAAAAAAGGGGACGTAACCTGCCTCCATTGTTTAACGTCACGAGCATGAGCTGTTCTCCATCTAATAATTTGATTATAGATAACCGATACTTCACTATTCTCATTATAATTCAATGTTGCTGCATCCTGACTGAAGCGTGGAGCCACTCACAGTATTTGAATTTGGCATTTAGGCTGTAGTACGCTGTCAGATTTGAAAACTCGCATGGAGCTGTGTGTGCATTGCATCTATTGTTAATGAGGGTCGTACTTTACCCTATTAAACATTCTTACTCATGTATTATGCATTCGTGGATGCTGCATAATGATTTTGATGTGCTGTAATGAAGCACCACACACACCCTCACACACACACACACACACACACACACCCACACCCACTCCCTCACACACATTGATTTGTGGGGAACTTTGTTTTCTCCTATTGTATTTTGTACCCTGCAAGCACTTTTCCTATTGTATTTTGTACCCCACAAGCATGACGGAATAAAGGCCATCATTGTGCTCTTTTGTTCTCTGTACCCCACAACTGAATCTATGTAAACCCACACACACACCCTCACACACCTGGGTCTAGCAATCTATAGAAACTGGTTTTGTAAGACTTCTTGAGTGGGTCTTCACTCATGAGGCTAGGAACTGAGTTGATATTTAAGGTGAATTCTTCCTTTTTATCTTTTGCTGATTCTACATGTTATGTAGATAACCCTACATTGTATACACACGCACATGGGTTGTAACTACTCTGTCAAATTTGTACCGAAGCTCCTTTTTCACATTGATTTAGATATCATTTTATCGTTGGTTACATGTCGTTATTCCGAAATCTCATTACTCCGACAGTTCGTAATTCCGAAAATGAATAAGGTTATGTAGGGCTCTATTGCATTTTTGGAATTATGAACCTTCGGAATAACGAACCTTTGGAGTAATACTTCAAATGTTTCATTTTCGGAATTATGAACCCCCTGCTATGGGAAGTTTGTGTTTCGGAAATATGAACCTTCAGAAAAAGGATCCTTCGGAAAAATGAGTAACCACCTCCTCCCGTATCATCAACAGCAAGTTCCTAGGCTGCTAGGCAACTACTGTTTCACATTAGAATTTCAACCAAAGCTCGTTTTCCATGCTGATTTAGATATTGTATCATCAATAGGATATAATTGGGCTCCATGGCTCCCTTCCATTGAAAGTTATTTAGACTGGTGAGTGCCAAAAGGGCATTAACTCTATGCCATAGGATACAATTTGATACCCTGCTGGATCTGAGCAGATGAATTGTACATGTATGCAGATGATTTATATTACATGTATTTATCTTATGCAAATTTAAAGGGAAGGGTGGGTTCTTGGAAAGGTATGAAAGGCGAAGTCCCTTTATCAAGGCTTATTGTTCAAATTCGCCTTAACGTTGAATTTCTATTATGACAAAATAAACCGCTTTGTTACGATTCCCCTTTCTGTAGGATTTAGAAAGATCTATATATATTACGCTAAGGATTTGGGGCCTTTTTTGGGGTTTGAATAGGGGCCTCCCCTGGCTCTTTCGGTCCCCACCTTTTGGTACCCACAGGCGGGGAATGGTTCGTAGAGGGTTGGGAGGCACTTTTTAAGGGCTGACGTGGCGTCCATATTTCATAAATTCATTTTTAAACATTGAATTTCCGGAGGGAGTATTAATTCTGCTGATGGAACAGCGCACTGCCGTACGCACGAAAAAGTACCTTCTGTGATGCCCCAACCCATACCCTTTACCTGTGAAGGGGAGAAACTTCAATTGGTGTATTGCCAAAGAACAATGTGACGTGTGCCATACATAGGCATAGCTCTGCATGCTGTAGTGTGTATACACGTTCAATGTCTATTACGGCGCAAACATAGTACATGCAGTACATGTATGGCTTCAATGTATACGGCGCATCAACACAAACGTTATTCGTTCGCACAGCGCACGTGTACTTCTACATGTACTGCATGTACTATGTTTCACGCATAGAGTTACATTATTATTTTGTAGCTACATGTACATGGTTACGGGGAGGGAGGGCATTTCTCATGGAGGCCGGTACATCAGGCATCATCCACGTACAAGAAAACGGATAAAAAGGGTACCTTTTCAGCAATAAGCGCATACCCCTGGTTACGCGTTAAGGATATCAAAAAAAGAAGCAAATATCAAGAAAAAGGGTATCAAATTCAGAGATGATAAGAAGATCCGCTGAAGGGGGGGGGGGGGGGGGGGGATATAGTTTGGTATTAAATGTGTTCCAAATTAGGTCTTTTTTTTTTACGGTTCCTCTCAGTTGGCTAAATGGAGGTCTATGATGATGATGTAATCCTCAAATAGGTATAGGATGTAAAATACCAAGCAAGATATAAAATCGCAGTTAATTGTGTATAAATCAGAGATAGACGGGTTTCCCTGTTTAGGGTATCAAAATCTGCCCCTACTGCAATCTGCTTTTTAATTCAACAAGTGATTTAAGCGGATGATGTACAGGTCTCAATGAGACATCCCCCGGGAGCGGTCGTCGCGATCGATTCGGATCGAGTCAGGTGCATGTAAACTTTTCTGCTTTTTATTTGTGAAAATTCGGCTCCTTTGGAAGTTTGATTTATGTAACCATTCCATTACTTTATAAATTGAACTTTCAACATTTTTTTTTCTTTTTTTTTTTCTGGGGGGGGGGGGGAGGCTGTTTTTTAGTTGAACTTAATTCTTTCTGTGCTTCAATTGTTTTTGTTTTTTGTGGGGATAGATGTTCGATGAGACAAGGTGAAGGGGAGGAACATGTAACTGTTAGAATGTAAAAAAAAAGGGGGAGAGGGATTTCGGCCACTAATTCATATTTAAGGACTCTTTTTACTCATATCATGGAAGCATATACTAGGGTACGCTTTCTTTTTGCGACAGCCACCCATAATGGATATACTACTCGAACATAATCCATATCAGTTAGTCTTCATCAAGATGAACATGTATTTTCTTTAGGACTCATGCAAGATTTGGATAAATAACACATACTCAAATGTTGTAAATATTTCTTGGTAAAAAAAAATAACACTTTACCCGACTTTTTTGTATTCACTTGATTATTTTGACAAATATATACGGTACGGTGATTAATCATTTATAAACACAGCTAGTGCCCGTGGATGTCAACGGGCTGCTTCTGCTAGTATATATACATTTTAATAATAGTGCAATTTTGCATTGTGTAAGAGCAACCCAGTATAGCCATTCCCTACAGAATGACCATCCATCCTTGTTGTGTCCTTTATCACTATGGAAGTTATTCTAAATAGAAGATGGCATACCGTACACTTTCTGCAGGCTTCTATCAATTTGAACAAATGATGCCCTCCTTATGTAAGACACTGTACTTAGACAAAGCTGATTTTGCTCTGCTCACAGACCATTTTGTATCCACAGAAGCCATAGATAAAGGAGAGGGATGGTAGTTTCTTTTTTTCTTAAAGAGTTTGACAAGACATCCTTTGAAAACATTGTTTCGTATGAATTCAGTTCTTTTTCTCAAATGTGAGTGGATGTGGGGAATAGCATATTCGACCACATTTCGAAGAAAGCGAGTTCTTAGCTTACTTGTTGAATAGTAAAGAACTGATTATGTGAACAAGTTCAGCACACAGACCTACTTCTGTCTCTCTCGTGATGCGTAGAGTCTGTTTATAACCGCAAATTGGGCTCTACATATTCGCACTGATTATTATCAAGGGAATGATATGAAGGTTGGTAGACCGATTCATGATGATCTGTTTACATTTGAAATGTAGACTCGAAAGATTCACAGTGGTTGCCATCAACGGAATGATAGAAAAGAATGGTGAAGTTGACATTCTCATGTCCCAATTTGACAATTAAAAATGGGGAAAAGGACCTGTTCACGCTTGCAAATTTACAGTAATTATCATCAAGGGAATAATACAAAGAGAGGTAGACTGGTATACATCTACACTTGAAATGTAAGCTGTACAGATGTATGTGATAGCCCTCAGGCATCAAGGGATACAAGGAATGGTAGAACAAGAAAATAGAATGACATGTTCACACTTGAAATCTAAGACATAGGCCTACTTACAGATAGTAGTTATCCTCAAGGGAATGATTCTAAGTTTGGTTGCTTAATATTCTGACATACATGTACATGAGAAATGGCCAGTTCAAATTTGAAATTTATGTCAAAATTCGTGGTAATGGCTAATGGGCCGTGTAACACCACATCGAGCCACACATATGCCATGGCAGTGAAAAGGGCTGACATAACATTTTATGATTTTGAAATCTAGGTTGCAGTAAGCATCAGGTAGACCCTGTAACCCCTGTAACTGTGTCGTTCATACTGTAACTACGTCGTTCATGCTGTAACTGTGTCGTTCATACTGTAACTGTGTCGTTCATGCTGTAACTGTGTCGTTCATGCTGTAACTGTGTCATTCATGCTGTAACTGTGTCGTTCATGCTGTAACTGCCTCGTTCATGCTGTAACTGCCTCATTCATGCTGTAACTGCCTCATTCATGCTGTTACTGCCAGAGGATAGCCACTTTCCACGGTGCTCCCGAAATGGCCCTAAGTGGTCATTACGGCTAGGCTTTATGTGATAATGTGACCACATCATTTTACTGTTGAGGAATCTAGTCTACTCATATCAGTTTTTTTAATAAATTTGTAAAAGTTTGTAGAAATGTGTAAAAATCTCTCGCTCTCTCTCTCTCTCTTTCTCTACATCTGTCAAGTTTTATGCCTCCGCCCACCGGAGGTGCTGCCGGAGGCATTATGTTTTCAGGTTGTCCGTCCGTCCGTCTGCCCGTCCCGCTTTCTCATTCTCGCGATAACTCAAGAACCACATGAGGTATGAACTTCAAACTTGGTGCTAGTATGCATCACCATAGGAAGACGATCTGAATAGATTTTGGGGGTACATAGGTCAAGATTTCTGAAATTGCAGGTGTTAGCCTCGTTCTCGCAATAAATCAAAAACCATTTGAGGTATGAACTTCAAACTAAGTGCTAGTATGTATCACCATAGGAAGACGATCTGATTAGATTTTGGGGTACGTAGGTCAAAGGTCACAGAGCCCAATTTCTGAAATTTCAGATGTTAGCCTCGTTCTTGCGATAACTCAAGAACAATTTGAGGTATGAATTTTAAACTTGGTGCTAGTATTTATCACCATAGGAAGATAATCTGATTAGATTTTGGGGTATTCATTCATTCATTCCTCTATTCATTTAATTTTCATAAAACACAAAGCAAATAAACATAATCATACAGCAAAATAATGAAGTAATGTAAAGTAACTAACATCATTCATAATTGTATAAAGAATGTTTCACTTTACAATACATGTATATGAAAAATGAAATAGAACTTTTTTTTAAAAGCCAGTGGTGGCTTTGGAAAGGCAAAGTTCCCACAAAAAAATAAATGTAATTAATATAATGGAGCATAGATTATACACAACAAAGGATAATAACATACAATGTAAGAGTAAACTATAATATACATGTAGATTAGAGGGCTTCAGAAGATAAAAAGTTTGGGTGGAATAGAATACAAATTCAGTTTAAATTTTTTTTTTAATGTTAGAGGTGTCGTGGTCTAGTGGATATGTCATAGGACAAAGGTCAAAGGTCACAGGTCAATTTCTGAAATTGCAGGTGTTAGCCTTGTTAACGCGATATCTCAAGAACCATGAACTTCAAACTTGGTACTTCTTATGTATCACCATAGAAAGACATCTGATTTGATTTTGGGAAACGTAGGTCAAATGTCAAAGGTCATAGAGGTCATATTTGAAATTGCAGGTTTTAGCCTTGTTAATGTGATATCTCAAGAACCATTTGATCTATTAACTTCAAACTTGGAACTAATATGCATCACTATAGTGAGACAAACTGATTAGATTTTGGTCATGTAGGTCAAAGGTCAACAAGGTCATTATACAGGTGCATGTGAAATCCATGTTTTTTTTCCTTTATTATATCTCAACTATTTTGTATTCATGACTATTAAAGAGGAGATCAAGTGATCAGACTTTCGGGTTGTAATGTGTAAGGTCAAATGTCAAAGAGGTCAATTAACATGTACTTAGAGGCTTTCTATTGTGGTTACCGCAAATGTTGATAACGGATGATTATACTCGGTTTCTTATAATTTACATTCTCTTCAAAACAAAGCTTTTTAGAATTAAAGATTTTTAAAATTTTGGTGTTTATTTGTGATTTACAATGAGAGGTATCCAGGAGTTCAACATGTTGACAATTATTGACCAACATTTAAGCAACAATTATACTTGTATATAGGCTGCCTTGCATGTAGATAGAATATTATACAAATATACCAAGCTGTGAGAAAGTATAGTGGAAATTATTTATCTGAGGAGGGACTGGCATAGTACTATTTTTTCTGAGGGGCAAAGCCCCGAGGAAAAAATAGTTACTAATGCCAGTCCCTCCGACGATGTATAATTTCCACTATAATTTCGAACTAAATGCTTGGTATATTTGTTTTATATCCCTTCTTTACAACTAATTAAAAAAAAAGAAAAACATGAAACAATATTTTGACTAACCTTATCCATAGTCCCGTACAACTACATGTAACTTGTATAGACTCGAGTCTAAGTTACATGACTTAGCTATTTGATCGAACTTCGAAGACCTTTGAATGCTCGATTGACGAAAACATGCAAGGTGAACGGTGAAAGTCTACAAATTATTGCTACATGTAGTACATGTAGGCCTGGACCCTAATACGTTGTAATCTAGATCATGGTCTATGGCTATGCATGACGAATAGCTCACATTTCACTTTCTTCGTAATTGAACTGTCAGTGGAAGCAATAAAATCGTCGATATTTGCCCCTTGTAAGAGGTCAAAGCGAACTTCCTCCTCGGAGGCCGCCATGTTTGTTTACATATATCCGATCCGAACCGATTTATAGCCATACGCCAGTAGCTGATTCGGATCCAGGCGCGGGGCTAAAGTACCCGTGACTTGCGCCTATACTGCAGGCGGCAAGGTTATGAGCAGTCCGTACAAGGTCAAGGACTCGCTTAGCAGGTCGTCTGAGCGTTCGAATTTGACACAATTTTTTTTCAATGAACAATGAAAAGTGAGCATGCGCAGTAGCGCCTTGGAAGAAAATTGTTATAAGATATTTGGAGCTCTGACAGAGATTTGTTTTTCCTAGTTAAATTATATTTTATCACATGATCACCAATTGACCAATCATGTATTTAGAATACTCATGAATATTCATAGAAGGGATATAACATTGTATAATGCATGTAGAGACCACTTGTCAAGCATGTAGGTCGGGAATATATTAGCTAGATTTTTATCTCTTCTTTTAGTTGCTTGCTAATTACTCAGCTAGCTTTTTAAAAATATTATATGGGAGGAGTCATCAGATGAGTCCATATCTTCATCTCTTTGAAAAGTAAAAGAAATGTGCAGAATGTAGTGGAAAAGTACGATATTTGATGATCATGGCCTTATTTCCTTGTCAATATTTGAGTGGAATATCAACATTTTTGCATGAAATGACACAAAACCGGTAATGGAAACCTGAAATTTTGTATTTTGGGGGGGCAAACATTCTGGTACAGACAGTGATTCTTGATGCCTCGCGCTCTCTCTCTCTCTCTCTGAAAAAAAAATACTTTAAATACTTTAATACCTATAAAGGATTTTTTGGTGCATCAAGTGCATGAATAATGCACAGACAGATTTACTTCGAAATGATATTAGCAAAATTGATATGTACACTATAACATCTTCATAGTATATCAAGTATTAGAAAGGAAAACAAAAACATAATCGTCCTTCCCCTTGCAGCCGTACACTACACACAAAGTACTATTTCGTCCATCACACTTGGGCATGCGCAGTTTCATATGACCTCACAAGGCAGTTTTGTGAATAATCATTCTGAAGCAAAATTATTTATGAAATAGTACTCATAATATATGCTGCTACATGCGTCTCAGAATGGCACCAGAGAGCACCTTAACCCCTTCCATGCCACCAGATTTTTGAGCAATTGTCAAAAATGAACTTTCAATAGTTAAATATTAACATTTAAATGAGTTTATTCTTGAGCAAACTGGGCAAAGATATATTGCATTTATAGGAATAAACTTTATATTGAAGGCACAGGTTTCTGTATGAGGAAGAAATTTCAAGCCATTCTGAGCCTAAACGAAATGTTCAACACTCCAACATTTGGGCTGGATTTGCCGCCCACGGCATGGTAGGGGTTAAGACCCCCGTCATAGAAGTGGACCTTGTGCTTCCCACATACTCCTTCCAAATTCCAATTTTACATGTTTGATGTTTTGGTTTTGTACCACACAGAGTTTGTGCATATACCGGTATTTTCTGTTGAGTAGTTCAGGTGTTCCATATTAGCTTTTGTTGAGGTGCATTGGTATTATGAAAGTACATGTATGAAGAACTCTGTGTGCAAGTTAAAGGGGTACTCGGCCTGAAATTAATATGAATTGAATAAATAGAGTAAAATTAAACGAACAAATCACTGAAAATTTCATCGAAATCGGATGAAAAATAATAAAGTTATGGAATTTTTAAATTTTGCATTATTTTGGTAAAACAGTGATATGCACGTCATCATGAATATGCAGTGAGTGAGCTGATGATGTCATATCCCCACTTTTTCTTTTGTATTTTATTATATGAAATTGCAATTATTCAAATTTTCTGCTCCAAGCCTATAACTAAAAGGACCGACTCCTTATTTAATGTTTAAGTTCATCATTGCTGTAACTTATTTTGTTACAAGGGAGATATTATTTACAGACATGTATGAAAAAATGAAATAAAGAAGATTTCATATAATATAGTTAAAAAAGGAAAGTGGGGACGTGACATCATCAGCTCACTCATTACATATTCATGATGACATGCATAGAACTGTTTCCCAAAATAATGCAAAACTTAAAAATTCAATAACTTCGTTATTTTTTATCGGATTTCAATGAAATTTTCAGTGTTTTGCTTGTTTAATTTTACTCTATTCATTCAATTAATATTATTTTCAGGCCGGAGTACTCGTTTAAGATCAGACATTTTGACATTTTTAAACACAGGGTATGAACACTTTTGAATATTCAAATATTTTAAATAGTTTTTAAAGGGATAGTCCACCCTGATTACAAGTTGGTTTTAAAAGAAGCAGAAATATTAAAGAAACAGATCAGTGAAGGTTCGAGCAAAATCCGACAAATAAGAAAGTTATGAATTGTTGAAGTTGTACATGTAATCAATCAGACACAAAGTGGCAATTCCATGACATATCTTGCGAGCTCCTCTGCCATTTGCTCAGTACAAAAACTTTCATAAATTTTAATTTTCTTCGTTTTTGATGAAGAAATAGATTTGTTTCATACAGGTTTTGTGTAATATCATATGAGCAATGATTATATCTATATAAGGTGCACGTACAACTGAATATTTCCTTTAGAGAAAATGGAAATTAATTATTTTTGGGGTAGGCCTACATGGCAAATGGAGAGCAGCTCGAAAGATACGTCACGGAGTTGCCAATTTGTGTCTGATTGATTACCACTTCAAAAATTCATAACTTTCTTATTTCTTATCAGATTTTGCTCAAACCTTCACTGATCTGTTTCTTTAATTTTTCTGCTTCTTTTAAAACCAACTTGTAATCAGGGTGGACTATCCCTTTAAAGTAGCTATCCACAGAAAATCACAAATATGGCAATTAATGTATCACTAGAAACTGGGAAGCTTACAGATGGCAATCGTATAAGTTTTATGTCAACTGCGTATCTGATGATTATAAAAACAACATAAATAAAAGCTCTTCTCAGCATCTGGAATATCCGAGGATTCGCCAGAAATATAGCGATGTTTTGATGTCGCCACACTAGGGACCAATCCTGCTTAAGCAGACGACGTCCTATAATGAATGAACGTAATTGCAATGCAATTATTTATCAAATTATAACGAGTTTTGTATATTTAAACATGACCTTATTTCACACCATTCTAAAAGGGAAAGTGAAACTGATTCTGATAACTAAAACCGTTTGATTGTAAATACACAGGAGAAGGGTCAATGATCAATGAAATAAACCCCACTTTCAAATTGAAAAGCCCTCCGAATAATAGCACGGATGGTATTCGTTCCCTCTTGAAACGCCGAACATGCCCCGGTGCAAGCAGCTGAAAATACAATGGCGTCTTATTTTGTTTACAAGTGACTGATTCCTTTATTTTTTTAACGCTGCATCTTTCATCAAAATAATACCATACACGAAGTTAAGAGTGAGGCAACAGACTAACATTAAGACTGACGCTAGTCAAGTAAGAGATATAAGTGAAGAGGAGATGACAAAACAGGCACTGAAAAATGTGTAAGATGTTATGGGACATCTTCTGCTTAGACAGGACTGGTCCCTGGTGTGTCGTCACACGTCTCAGCAGCGTTCGAGGAGCTCTTCAGCTGCTATATCGGGGGCTGTATTTTACCGTTTTATCATAATAATCATTACTTCAAATGTTTCCAAGCGTTGAATTTGGACAACCTTGTTTAATTTATGCCATCTATGCAATAATAAGCATTAAGCCAATATTTATTTTGATGGAATTTTCTTGTAATGTGATCTTTAAGGGATGGTCACATTTGTCCGATAATGATAACAAGATTTTCAGTTATAGGTACACCCTACTATATGGGATGTATGTGTGAGTATGCTCATGTTTGTGAATAGCAGGGCAGCTCTAGGGTGTACCCTTAATGAGAAATGTCTTTATTGTTATCGTTATAGGACAAACATAACCAGCCTTTTACTTTTCTTTTTACAAAATTGAATGAAATGTGCCTGTCCTGACCAACGAGATGGGTAAAAGATATCATCCATGATTGGTGACATGTCATTAAAAGCAGCATGTCTACATTTCTTTGTGAATATATGCCAATTTCATAATGTGTCTTGTCGCTGAAGTTTACTGACAAATTTGCTCTCAGCCAATCAGATGCAAGGATTTCAGTAGCTTATAACAGTTATTGCGACATTCACTTTGACAACAAATGCTGTGACAATAGCTGCTTCAGGCTTCATTTTGTCAAAAATGTAGGGTTTGGGTTGGGCTTACAAAGTTTTTAGGTTAGGTTTAGGGTTAGGTTTAGCGTTTGGTCCAGGATTGAAGTTAGGAAATGGATTAGTATACAAATGTTGACTGCTTTGAGCGGCACGCTTAAAACTATGGCCCAAGGTGAGCTCACAACTGTGCTATGCCCTGAGACAACAGTCGAGGGGCATAGCACAGTTGCCAGATCACAGAGGGCCATGGTTTTAACCGTGACACGAAAAATAAGCAGTCAACATTTGTTTTATACGGCATTCTTTGTTAGCTCAGAAATTCATTTCAAAGACGGATGAAATACGGTACCGTAATGTAATTCTCATTGATCGTAAATTTGCATTGTACGCGAAAGGAGAACTATGCCCGGTCAATACTTTTCACCATACCGCCCGGAAGTCTGTAGTGAATTTCATGCCCGCAAATTTGACCAATGAGAGGCCTAGAATCTACACATGTGGTATATAATGTCGGATACTGACCACCAAGCAATTGTCGCCATAGCATGTGCCATAGAACCCCTAGGCTTTGGCGTGGGTGTGGGTCAAGATGCGGAATAGCAAGAAAAATGGCCCATTTCTTGATACTAAACCATGAAAGCCCAGACAAGGAATAGGATTACCGTATCTTAGAAATAAATCGTTTGTTTCATGTATCTTCTGTAATCATAATATTTGATATGTCAAGTGTTGCCTGGGGTAGTTTTCACAAGAGCACTCTTATCATGCTGACCATCTTCACGACGTTCTCTCATCACCCACGTCTCATCTTTTCTTAGCCTGGCCCCGGGCACTTAAAGATGAGTTTTTATTTCAACCAAAGAGCTCTATTTAGCAACCAGCTGGTGTAATACATGTAGTAATGCTTACATAACCTAATCTTTTAGAAAATAGGTTTATGGAAAATAATTTTCTGGAAGGTAGACTTTTTTTATAGACTTTTAAAGATGAAACTTCTAACAATATGATCAAATCTTCAAGACAATATAGAACTTTTAATATCTGGGAGTTTCTAACATGGAAAACACAGATATTTCAATTTATAGAAATAGTATTACTGCCTCTAACGATGTTGAATACACATGTCACCTCTTATTCAGTTGGTCATGGAAAATCGTGGTGTGTGAAGATTATGTTTGAACATGTAATTTTAATTCCTCTGAGTTACAAACAGCATCTTCACAGTTTGAATTAATTTTGCGTTGCTTTCAAAAAAATGTACAAGATAATTGAAAGACCACTGTCAATCCTTAATGTATTCTGTATGGATGCCTGTAGAGGAATATTTCGCTTAGCAGGTACACAGCTGCAATGACCACACTTCTTGCAGTTGATGGGATGCCATCAGAGATAGGGCATCGTAACGCTCGGCTGGGTCGTTCCGGGGGAATATCAAGCTAATGACCCATGGTGTAGTGTCTGATGAAGCCCTCTAGTGTTAACTGCCATTACGCATTTGGCATTTGACATTTTTGAACCAAGTTGACTTGCTATGTGTGACCAGTGGTTTTATTGTGCTTTCTGTCTTCTTCTCGTTATGGCTATTTGAAGTCTTGGAGGGGTTTTTTTTCTTGCAGGAGGGCTGCAATTAAATCTATGTACGTTACAAATATTTCAACTTGGTGCGTGCAGGGTGCATTCCTTTAGAATACATGTACCTCACGTTCTCTAATCATTGACAGGTACATACAGTGTATGTTGATAACTGCAGTGTATACAGTCTATATATAGCCCCAAGTATAAAGTGCTTATACCAAGTCTGTCAACCAGTTTTATGAAATGATTATGAAATTATAACTTGGAAAATGTCCTGTATGTGATAGCATCAAGCCCCGTTCAGACAAGACCAGGCAAACCGCGTAAAAAAACCCAAAACACGGCGCTCTATTAACCTTTGGATGTGTAGATGAATGGGAAGAGGGGGTGAAAAAAAAAAGAGTTGTACACAGCAAAGGCCCTATATTATGCAAAATAATTAATGTAGCTAAAGTATTTAAATGTGAAGTGCACTGCGCTTATAATTTTCATTTTATTTTGCTGTAGCATATTTTTTCTTAGGCAGTTGACTGCATCACGTGTGAATGAAACTTATTGGTTCTGTACATTTCCTTCAAGTGTTTTCTACCAATTATGCATGTCTTCCAAAATATTTAAAAAAAAAAAATGATTTATTATTGTACAGTTTATAAGAAATACTGGTGTATGTTGTATTGTTGATGATACATGTAGTTCTCAAATCTCTCTTTTTCTCCCCCTTTTCTCTCTGTTCTCTATTTACAGGCAACCGGTAACAAAAAATACATTCAGGCAATACAGAGTGTTAGGCAAAGGTGGCTTTGGTGAGGTAAGTTTTCGGTCTTGCCAGCTGGTGGCAATCTTTACCATTCCTTGTAAACGAGCATTAGTTATTACTATTTTAGGCAAATGTAGGTAAAATTCTAGGGTTTTCAAGAGGAATTTCTGTCCATAAATTTTGCCTTCGTTTGTAAACTAATCTGTTCCTTTTAATCTGGAAGTTTGTCAAGAGCTATTATAGTAATGTAGACACACAAGAAATATTCAATTGTACCAGTTTGGCATTGCTGGAAACGTTTCAAAATAGGATTGCAGTTCCAAAAAGAATGTCTATGTAAAGTTGCGCCCAATAGTTTATGTACACCTGGAAGAAAAACAGTTTGACTCACATTTTCACAACTTCGCTCATTCCTATTGAGTTGTATATAGGAGTTGTATATAGGAGTTGTATATAGGAGTTGTATATATGTCTCAGAGTGATTTTACTTGCTGCATATACTATATACCTTAAGCAGAAGCCAAAGTACATGTAGTCTGTTCTCTGGCCCAACTGTTTGTGTTGGCTGAAAATTTGAGTACAAGTTTAAACTTGAAGATAAGTACATATGGATGTAAATGAGGAAGAAGGGAAACATAAAAGCTGTGATTACTGTTTTCCTTGTGCCAGGTTTGTGCATGCCAAGTGAGGTCGACAGGCAAGATGTATGCCTGCAAAAAACTGGAGAAGAAAAGGATAAAGAAAAGGAAAGGAGAGACGATGGCACTGAACGAGAAAATCCTCCTCCAGAGAGTCAACAGTAGATTTGTAGTAAGTATTTTTTTTTTTTATTGCTACCAAAACTCTTTAGACTCTACTGTATTTTATGTATATTTTGCAATGATGATTCTCCACTAAAATTATATATTGTCTGTTTGGAGCCAGAAGGGCGTTAACTCTGTACTAAATATGTGAGTTAACCCCTTCCATGCCACCAGATTTTTGAGCAATTGTCAAAAATGAACTTTCAATATTTCAATGTTAACTTTTAATGATATTTTTTTGGAGCAAACTGGGCAAAGATATATTGCATAGGAATAAACATTATATTGAAGGCACAGGTTTCTGTATGAGGAAGAATTTTCAAGCCATTCTGAGCCTAAACGAGATGTTCAACACTCCAACATTTGGGCGGGATTTGCCGCCCACGGCATGGTAGGGGTTAATGTCCATCTAGCTCCAAACAGATGGTATAGAGAGATATAAAAGGGGGTAACAAAAGATCATGGTGATGATATCATCATCTAATCACATCATATGATTCTAAAGTCCTTTTCTAGCCCTGAAATGTAAGGAAAAAAAATAGAAAAAAAAAACAGAAAAGAGGACATACTAGATAGTGCCGTATTATTAAAAAAATTAAAAAGAACAAATATGTAAAAGTGGTACAAGATCTCACTATTGTCTTCCAAAGCTTGTTTGATTAATATTTTATTAGAAAGATAGCTATGTATGCAACCGACTACAATACGTTTTGAATAAAAAGCGTAATATGTCACATGCATGATAATTGAGACTCGCAAGAACTGCTGCTTATTACAAATTGCTATTGCTTCATTTCTAGCAAAAACATTGAAAAAAATGACCTCAGATAGCGGAGATAGCCAAGAGACAATTGTCCTCTTGAATATGATTACAGGGATGTAATCAGCAGTTATTCTGGAAAATTCCCTATTATCATCATCGTGACCACAATTATCATCCATCGTAAATATGTAATTAAAGAGAGGGATACTTATTTCCAGAGGTTGCTATATATTGCTTGTTTGTTCGTCTCTGTATGATTCTGCGAGTAGTTAGATCTGGTTAGAGGCTAAAATCTTTCCACTTTCCACTCTCCCTCTCTAATAGCTCGTTGAAGTGTTTTAGTCCTCACGCCTTGTTGAAACATTATCCCTTTCTGTAATCATGATGCAATTTGGCGACCTATTTTTTTTAATCTGTTTATTCTTTTTCAATAGAAATGACATAATCCCAAATATCAGATCTTTATTTTCAGCCACGTACTTTGAGTAGTATTTTATTTCTTGCTCCTATGCTCTGGTTTTGTACCACTGTTATAAGTTATCATTTCCCTTACATATATTTCGTCTGTTTGGAGCCAGAAGGGTGTTAATTCCCATCATTTGTACAGAGTTAAACGCCCTTCTGGTTCCTAATAGACGAGATATAGTATATAAATGCATTGTGTTATTGGGTAATTTTATGCAGGGTCATTACAAAAGCACTTGATTTAGCACACGATTTAGTACACCAAAAAAAAAAAATCATACAAAGGCTTCAATGCTAGTATTGTAGTAACGATAATTGCATTTTGAGAGAAAATACCTAAATGTCATGCTGGATATTATCTGACATGGAATGTCATTCTGTATAAAACTTTCGCGAATTATTTTTATTTTATTTGCAGTTTTATTTAAATAAAAGCCATTTCATTAATGAAAGCCAATTTTAGTACACAAAAAAAAAAAATCATACAAAGGCTTCAATGCTAGTATTGTAGTAACGATAATTGCATTTTGAGAGAAAATACCTAAATGTCATGCTGGATATTATCTGACATGGAATGTCATTCTGTATAAAACTTTCGCGAATTATTTTTATTTTATTTGCAGTTTTATTTAAATAAAAGCCATTTCATTAATGAAAGCCAATTTTCCAGCAAGAAAACTTTCTTGAATTGCAATAATTTCATGCTGTTTCAATTGTGAAACAGCACGAAAATTTCGCGAATCTTTGCCACTCGCAAAATTTGCGAAAATGTCTGGTTTTACAGTGAAATGGTGATGTCAAGCATATCCCAGAAATTGTGACATTAGAAATTTCCAATTCAGATTAGGATAATTAAGTTTTTTATTCAGAAATTTCAAGCTTGATTTTATTCAGAAAATGTAGGTCTTTATATTGCAAAAGTTAATTTGATCTGTTTTGGAGCAAACAGAAAATTTGAATCCAATTTGAACACAATGATGAAAATTGCCTATAGGGGTGTAGGCATGTAAGGAAATTATTGGGGTTATAAATGCTGGAAAAAGCATTACTCGTGAACTTTGCTTCCAGCAAATTGACCCATTTTAAATGAACAGAGCGAGAGAACTAGTGATGCACATCAGTAGCAAGAATTGATTATGGATTTTGATCTTCTATATGCTCCATAATGGATATTTAATGAGCATATTGTTATAGTATGAGAAAATTGAGAAGTCATACGTAAGTCTATATGGATATACATATACATGTACAATGTACATATTGCAACAACAGTACTTTGGTAACATGGTGAAAATCTGTTTTTGTTTAAATGCATCTAGAATGCAAGATTGTCAAAGACAAAAGTGATCATTACATTTCGTAAGATAGCCTTGAAAGCTATATTGGAACAACTGTCGTAATTAGTCATGTGGCAGGGAAAAGCTGTTTTCATTTTAAATGTAGTATTCTCCTTTTGGGATCCCTAGTTTATTCTTTATCTTTTAGATTTATTCATTTGAAAAGATGTTTATCTCTAAATTGTAAACTGTGAAAAAGTTTATGTATGAGATATTCTGTACTCATAAAACTCTTGGTAACTAACTGTGACCTGTGAGTTTTTGAAAATGCATGGAATCTGAAGAAAACTAGTAGGATTTGGTTTATTCACTCTCACAGGGGTATCAAAAAATTTAAAATTTTGAGGAAACTCATTTTTAAGATCATGATGTATTGCATATGATAAAGAAATGATAACTTTTGGTTGGAATTGTACTGAAATTATTTTAAATGATTTAACCGAGAAGAGATAGAGAGAGCTTATTTTGAAGACAAAATGAAGTGTTTGTTTTATAGCTGAGTCAGTGATGGAATTCCAGTGAATCCTGGCAAGCCTTGAGAGGAGACTAGCCCAAGTATATCATATGTCTTTCATTCATCAGTTGTGTGCTCGTTATGAATCCATTGAGCGTGTGATTAGCGTCATCATGTGCCAGGCAATCTCACGTCGGTCCAAATGCCACCCCTCTCCAGCTTGATGCTGATGTCACGTTACGGTTTAGACTCTCAGGGTGTCTCCGAGCTGTTCCGGTTGCGTCTCCTAAAAGCTTTGCGTGTGGGTTGTCATTAACATATTTTCCAATCGAGTGAATCTTCAGGAGGAGTCTCCATGACTGGGGATGAGTTCCAATGTATTAAGATATCTCCCATTCTGGAATTATTTATAAATAGGAGATCACTCTCTCTCTGTTTCTGTTTCTCTTTCTCTCTTTCTCGTTTTCTCTCTCTGTCTCCCAGTATCTTTCTCTCTCCTTCCCTCCCCCTCTCTCTCTCTCCTTCCCTCCCCCCTCTCTCTCTCTCTTTCCCTCCCCTCTCTCTCTCTCTCTCTTTCCCTCCCCTCTCTCTCTCTCTCCTTCCCTCCCCTCTCTCTCTCTCTCTCCTTCCCTCCCCCTCTCTCTCTTTCTTGCTGTCTCTCCTTTTCTCTTTTCTCTCTCCCTCTTTCTCGCTCTCCCTCCTTTTCTCTCTCTCTCTCTCTCCCCACTCTCTCTTTCTCCCCTCTCTCTCTTTCTTTCTCTCTCTGGCAATTTCTATATCAATACCTTTAATGCCTTAAAGGGATTGAAACTCTTATTCGAGTACCTCGCAAAATCTATGATGTATGAGTCACAGAATATCACACATTGCATGATTTCTCTATGAATAAATTATCACATACATCTACATGTATTCATTGCTTCTGCATGTCTCACAGTCTACCTACACTTTCGATGGTTATGAATTTTTAATGGAGTGAGTATTGAATGGTAGCGGGTGGAATTCCTATTAAGGGTTAAGAGATGTCTTCCTTCACAGAAACCTGAAAAATCATATCAATTGAGTTACGTTTAGTAACTGTGGAAAGACAAGATTTTCTTTGCAATTATTGAAAACCTTCATTTTACCATAGATTTTACATTTCTTCTATGTTTTATTAATCTTCAGATCAAAATGTAATTTGATTAAACTTTCATTTTGAAATAGGGTTTTGAATGTGTTGAGCTTAAAGATAAAGTTGAGTTCTGGTCATGCGATAACATTTTGTAAGAAACATTCTCAAAGCAATTGGGAAAGGTTGATCATGTCTGCATGCGAATTGGTGTATACTGTGAGGTTCTGGAATCATTGGAATTATAAGACATTGACCCATTCTAGCTGAAAAGCACATGCACTGCACACAGAAATGGGTATATGGGACTGCACACACAATATGGATGAATGTTCGGCCCGGACATTTCAGCTATTTCTCGTCATATTTTGAATATGAGGGCATTTGAGGAAAAATCCTTTTCATGGGACATTTCTACTCTGATATTCTTCCAAACTTGCATAAAAGAAGAAAACTCCTGTATTATTTTTCAAGTTTCCTTGAACTCAACCTTCCCTATAAAGGGACCGAAAAGTCGCCAATGGTGTTTTGGAGCTTGGCCCGGCTCGGGTAATATTCAGGAATCTCCGTACATCTTCGGTAAACGAGCAATTGCAGTGATACGCATTCAACCGAAGAAAGACGAACTGAACAACCCAACTGACAAACTACCCCACCCTTGACTGCAATTTCTTTCGCTGCTCCAAGATTGTTGTTTGATTTTGCAACAGGGGCAAGCGAATGAAATTGAACATACATGGATATCGAGTGGTGGCTCCCTTTAATACATCACCAATGTGAATGCATTTGTACAGAGTTAGATTTGTTTATTCTCGATATATTTAATCCTTATGAACATATATATTTTTATTAATTAATGGTTAACTCCAATGAATGATATATTTTTGTTTTTTACTTTTCTTGATTATATTTGTTTAATTGTATGGTACATGTGGAAAGAAAGAGAGAGGGGGAGGTAGAGAGAGAGATAGAGAAAGATAGAGAAAGAGAGATATAGTGAGAGAGAGAGAGAGGGGGGGGGGGGGAATTGAGTAGACAGAGGAAGAGAAATAGAAACAATATTCTAATTTTCCACTTTTAGTTCACTGTTCAATTTCAATACTTACTAGAGTGCATATTCTGTGACAGAGCCCTCTCCAGGACAGTTTACAGTTGCTTTTATTATATCATGGCTGATGGACCCTATTCTCGCTCAGCTCTTTCTTTCTTTTTCTTTCTTTTTTGCTGCTTATTACAGATCTTTACTAGTATACTACAGATCTGAGTCTCCCCCAGATTGGCTAATGGAACTCTTGTTTCTCTCTTTCTTTTCATAAGTACTACTTGAATATTAATGATTATATGGTGTATGGCACTCAGTACCGAAGTATCTTTATAGTGATGGCATGAAACATGTCATTAACTAGAAAGTACAAGTATTTCAACAACACAGCTGGCAAATATAATCTCGGTGGTTTCTGGCATTGTGCCAGGTACGTACATATATACATGTAACTTTCCCAGCGTACTATAAAACCATAAAGTTTTACCTATAAGTAATATAGGTAATATAACATTTCTGGTGTTACTTGATATGTCACGGAGAATACAGACGAGGTCATATGTCACGTAGCTGCTGAGCGCCTTGGTGTTCATCTGACCGTGAACGATCTCGATAGATCGCATCGTGTTGCTCCGAGGGTTGATAAAGCGACATTAGACTCTGGGACCGGGGGCACCACTCTGAAGAACAAGAAGCCTCGTGCCATCATTGTCAAATTCTGTTCATACCGAGTCCGGAACACTGTACTGCATGCAAGGAGAAAGCTGAAAGGTACCGGTATGGGAATAGATGAGGCTTTAACTCCCACAAATCAGGATCTTCTGTGGACCGCAAAGAAACACCCAAAGGTCAGTGGGGCTTGGTCCTCTGATGGTCGAATCGTAGTCCTGATATCCACCACAAATGGAAAGTCGATCCGCAGAACTATCCGCTGTAAACAAGACTTGGAAAAATTGTGACATGAATAATTATACAATGCTGATGCATTCCACTTTCTCTCCTTAAGTTATTTTTTCTAATTTACTCATTTATTTGACCCTTTTATTATCAATAAAAGGTAGTAATTTAACAAAATTTTAGGCCTTATTATTTTACGTGTATCTTATTGAATTTCTGGATATTTCGTATTGTCTTGTATGTCTCATTAGTCATCGTAATGTTAAATGATTATTCTAAAGCAGACACGAGTTTAAATGTCAAGGTAACTAATATACTTCCTGCAAATGTCAACTTTACTCACCCTTTGCCATTCGTTGAAATTGATGACTCAGAATTCCAGTCATTATTTTGTTCTAAAGACGAATTTGTTGATGCAAATACAAATAGTAATGCTGGGCACGATGAATATCATGTTGGGAATGATCAGGACGAACATGCCTTCTCCACAAATGCAAGATACTTCTTGACCTCTGAATTCAATGAAATAATTGAACATTCTATAACAGGAAATTTTTGCATGATTCACTTCAATGCAAGAAGTTTATTTCAAAATTTCGATCACATACACAGTTTTCTTTCGAATATCAGATTTTGTTTTTCGGTGATTGGCATATCGGAAACGTGGATTAATTCAACCTCTAATGTTCCCTTCTCAATTGAAGGCTATAAATTCCTGCATGCTGATCGACCTAGTGGCCGCGGCGGTGGAGTCGGTCTATTTGTTCGAGAGGACTTGAAGTACAAATTATGTGATTTCTCACAGCAGTGTGAAGGTGTTGATTCTTTATGCATTGAAATCGAGTGCAAATCAGAAAGAAATGTAGTAGTTGGGATTATATATCGTCAACCAAAATCAAGCATTTCTTCATTTACTTCATATTTTGATACATTAATGAATGATAATTACATAATCAAGAAACGTATTTTCTTCATGGGCGACTTCAATATTGATTTGTCGAAAAAATCTGAAAGCACACAAATTCTTCATTTTGTCAACCAAGTAATCTCATCCGGGTTTTATCCCATTATAGACAGACCAACACGTGTCAATAATAGATCATCTACTATAATCGATAACATATTTACGAATGATTTTAGTCGTTCCCCTCTGTCTGGTGCCTTTTTAACAGATATTTCTGACCATTTTCCAATCTTCCATTTGTCCCATTTTTCAGATTTTTTAATAAATGATAAACAAAAAGCACATACATACAGGAAAATATCTCCTGATGGTCTTAATTCTCTATGTGGTGATCTTTCAATCGTGGACTGGTCAGAGGTGTGTCTCCAGAGCCACCCGGAGAGGGCGTACGACATATTTTATGATACATTCGTTAACCTGTATAATAAACACTTACCTATCAGGACAAAACATATCGGTAAACGTCAACGGAATAGAAAACCATGGATTAACCTTGATATTTTGAAACTTATAAGAAAGAAAAATAAATATTATAAGGTATATTTAAACTCCCCGACTAAAGCTCATCATGATAGATATAAAAAGATACGTAATGAAGTTACTTCAACTCTCCGACGAGAGAAGAAAAAATATTATTTTATCAAGTTTGAATCTATGAAAACAAATTCAAACAAAACATGGAAACTTATAAACAATATTTTAGGAAAACAGAAAAATAATCTTGATAAAGAAACCACTTTTTTAAATAATGGCTGTTATATTAGTGATCATTTTGAAATTGCAGAAAACTTTAACCAATATTTTGTCAACGTTGGATCAAGTACATGTAATGATTTAAATAAAGACAATTGTAATTCGTTTCATTCTTATATGAATGAACCACTCTCACATACTTTGTTCTTTAAACCAGTTACAAAGAAAGAAATATTAGACATTGGTAAATCACTTAAAGCTAGTAAAAGTAGTGGATTTGATAACATACATCCATCTGTTGTGAAATATGTCTTGCCCTTTATTATAGATCCACTTTTATATATTTTCAACACATCTCTCACAACTGGATTCGTACCCTCTAAACTAAAAATAGCCAAAGTTGTTCCCGTTTTTAAAAAGGACAATCCGAATCAATTTACCAACTACCGCCCAATATCAATTTTACCATGTTTCTCCAAAATATTGGAGAAATTAGTTTTTAATAGACTCTACTGTTTTTTACAACACAACAATTTATTATATGACAGTCAATATGGCTTCCGTCAAAATTACTCTACAGAAATGGCAGTTATTGAAATTCATGATAGAATAATTAGTGAACTCAGTGCCGGCAAAGAAGTTATAGGAGTCTTCATGGATCTCTCCAAAGCTTTTGATTCGCTTTCTCGTGATATATTACTCAACAAGTTGCAATATTACGGTATAAGAGGGGTGTCTTTTAATTGGTTCAAATCATATTTATTACACAGAGAACAATTTACTGTCTACAACAATGCCCATTCGTCTTTCTTGAAATTAAATTCAGGTGTGCCTCAAGGCTCAATTCTCGGGCCCTTATTATTTTTAATCTATATTAATGATATTGTTAACTCTTGCCGTGAACCTCATTTTATTCTTTATGCCGATGATACGTCACTACTTGCCTCTCATGATAATATTAATATTTTACTTGAAATTTTAAATAGAAATCTTGCCAAAATTTCTGCCTGGTTTAAGTGCAATAGACTTTCTTTGAATACGAGTAAAACTCAGTGTGTCCATTTTTATAAAAAGAAAGGTGTGCAATATAATCAGACTGACCTATCTCTTAAGGTTGACGTAACCCAATTGAAATTTTATGATTCAGTAAAGTTTTTAGGAGTAATTTTTAACAATAACTTATGTTGGAATGATCACATTACTTCAGTCTCTGTTAAAATATCACGTTTTATTGGAATTCTAAACCGTTTGAAATATGAATTACCTAGTTATATATTATTCACTCTCTACAATTCTTATATTTTGTCCCATTTATCATACTGTAATTCAATATGGGGTAACACATATTCTTCCCATTTACAAAAATTAATTATTTTACAAAAGAAAGCAATACGTATATGTATGAAAACGGACTATAATGCACCAACATCCTTGTTATTTAAATCATTATGAACACTTAAACTTCCAGATATTACTAGGATTCAAATTGCTTCAATAATGCAACGCTACCACACAAATAATCTATCGCCATATTTAATGAACATGTTCTCAATTAACTCTAATATTCACAATTATTTTACCAGATCACGTAATCAATTTCACAGGTGGGCCTTCTCAAATGATAGATCTAAATATTCCATACGACATACAGGCCCCACTTTATGGAATAGTTTGGAATTTAGCAGAATTAATACACAGTTTAATAATACTTTTAAAAGACAATACAAAAAGAAATTACTTAGCAATTATTAATTTATGTTAGGATGACTATAGGTATGTTGTGTGTTTATATATTTTTTGTCCTGTTTTACTTTCTCGGTTTATTGTATTTTAGTTTTTGTTTAAATTATTATTACTTGGTACTGTACTTAATTACCACATCCATGGTAGCAATATTATTTTAATCATCAATCCACGTTGGGCATGTGCGTTCATACAAGCCTTTTCTTGGCTTTTTAGTGCATGCCCCTTTTCCATTCATTTATGTTCAACCATGTAACAACTCTATTTTTTCTATTACTTTTGATTGCTTTGTTCATGTTATTATTGACATGTTTTAATTCTCCTTTTTATTTGTCTGTATATGACTTTGTTCATTTTTATGAATTGGAAATAAATACTGAATTGAATTGAAAAAGTGCATTTGATACTATAGATCACAAAATACTTGTGAAGAGACTCCGCTCTCTTGGGGTCACAGGATCTGCGTTACTGTGGTTTTCATCATACAT
This sequence comes from Heliocidaris erythrogramma, assembly GCA_025617745.1. Lineage (NCBI taxonomy): Eukaryota > Metazoa > Echinodermata > Echinoidea > Camarodonta > Echinometridae > Heliocidaris > Heliocidaris erythrogramma. The sequence goes on from CM046868.1 coordinate 32,485,191, forward strand.
AGAAAATAGAACCCAGTATGTCTCTGTAAATAACTCTAAATCTGAGAAGAGTGGTCTTTCCTATGGTGTACCACAAGGCTCTGTGGGAGGTCCGCTTTTGTTTTCTATTTACCTTCAACCATTTAGTTCAATAATTAAGAAGCATAATATTAGGTACCATTGTTACGCTGACGACATTCAGCTATTTGTTTCTGTACCTCCATCCTCTGATGCGATTGCTGAGGCTGTTACAATTATTGAGGCCTGTATTCATGATATGAAAGACTGGATGGATTCCAACAGTCTTAAGATAAATGAGAGCAAAACTGAGTTCATGATTTTGGGCTCTAAGTATTCTTTAATTAGGGCCAATCATAATCGGCTGGTTCTACATGTTGGTGATAAAGCAATTTTGCCATCCTCAAGTGTACGTAATCTCGGTGTAATATTTGATAACAACATGTCTCTAACTAAACACATATCTAGTATTTCAAAGTCAGTGAGGTATCAACTTCGAAATCTTGGGTTTATACGTAAATTTTTGACTAAAAAAAATCATGTGAACAACTACTCCATGCACTAATATCATCACGTTTAGATTTTTGTAACTCTATTCTTTATGGAGTATCTAAAGTGCAATTAGACAGATTGCAAATTCTTCAAAACTCCAGTGCGAGACTCCTAACTTTCACTCCCAGGATGTCCTCTATCACTCCTGTGCTACGTTCTCTTCACTGGCTGCCTGTCCAAAAGAGAGTCCATTTTAAACTAATGCTTCTTGTCCATCAGGCCATCCATGGAATGTCGCCACAATATATTAAAGACATGCTGCACCCTTATAATCCAATACGTACTTTGAGATCTGGAAGTGATGATTTGTTGCATATTCCCCGTACCCGACACTCATGGGGGGATAGGGCCTTCTCACATGCTGCAGCCAAGTTGTGGAATCAACTTCCTCAGTCACTTCGTTGTATTAAAAAACATGCTACTTTTAAAGAGCACCTTAAGACTTTTCTGTTTAACATATAGTATCCTAAAAAATAACCCAATGATTTATGAGAAATTAAATATTTTGTTATATATATTATCTAAATCTTGTTCTTGTCATTGCTCGTTGGTTTGATTGGCTGCCTGTTGGGGAATGGTGCCCTCTTTATGCCAGAGCTCCTGTGAGTACTGAGCCGACCGGGCTTGACCCTTAAATTGTTGGTGAACGGAGCAGCAAGCAAGGGGGCACCAGGCCCCAACGGGATTTTGCTAAGAATTCCGATGAGTGATGTAAATTATTATTTTTTTTATTTTTTTTTTTTTTTGGTGGGTTGTGGATTGATTTGTGGATATGTACAGTATGTAGGCTTATATGTATATGTATGTTGGTAGATATATGTGCACATGTATGTGTTTATTTGCCAGGTATAAGAGAACTGTTGCTGGGCTAGCGCCATGAGCGTCTTTGGACTGTGTGTGCGCTCTATAAATATACACTATTATTATTTATAAGAGAGTCGTCAAGATTCATTTTGCGAAACTGTTTAATTGCAATTGGCATAACATGGATTTTTTTTCAGTTGCAAAAATTTCTATTCATGGAAACGGCCGTCATTTATAGTTTTCATGTCACAAAAGTTTTTTGATTTTCCAGTATTAAGTGGCAAGTGTTAAAGATTCTCCAAATTCCTTTTTTTTTTTAAACAGAGGCAGCTAAAAAGTGTTTTCCTTTCCTTTCTTGCTATATTCAGGTTAGTCTTGCCTATGCCTTTGAGATGAAAGAAGCCCTGTGTTTGGTCCTGACCATCATGAATGGAGGGGATCTCAAGTTCCACATACACAACATGGGTAGTCCAGGGTTTGAAGAGGAGAGGGCTAGATTCTACGCAGCAGAAATCCTCTGTGGTCTTGAGGACCTCCACCGACTGAGGATCGTGTACAGGGATATGAAGCCAGAGAATATCCTCCTCGATGATGATGGTGAGTCCTACTCAAAGTGGAACTTATTTCATGCCCTCTCTGACTGTTATCCTGTCTTTACACTTTCACCATTTCTGTGTGTCTAATAGACTTTTCTATAATTTTTTTGTAAACAATCATCAGTCACATTTTTAATAGTTCATGACATAGAACACCTACTAATATGCCCTATCCTGGATGACCAATGCAGCATGAAAGACCTGGTGGCTGCTTATGAGAAGGCCCTGCACTGTGCAAGAGCCTGGCCAAACATATAACCCTGTTCCTAGCTGATGGACACGAAAGAAGAAGAATAAGATCATTGTTCTGTATAGCATATTGGACAACTCTACGAAAACTGTTCTACAGTAGAACGAAGTTGGCAAGATATCACATTTTACAATGTACAAAAGTGAAAATTCCTGTCGTTATCTTTACTCCAAGTACATAATTAAACTGTGTTATTTCATCAAATCAGTTGATATGTGTAAGAATCCTTTCTAGCCTGCAAAGTCTTGTTTTACGAGATATAATGTAGTCTGTGGTAATTGAAACTTTTGTTTTTATTGAGATTAATGTGTTTGTTTGCCCATCTTATTTTCGTAGGTCATGTACGTATTTCTGACCTGGGTCTAGCAGTGGAGATACCAGAGAATGATACCATCAGGGGGAGAGTAGGAACAGTGGGCTACATGGGTAAGTACATAAAGTCAGAATGACAAATATTATTGGGTGTATCCAGAATGAAATAGGGGAAGGAGGGATGAACTTGGGCAGCTCAGCTTGTGGGAGACCCACTGCAGGTTGTATTGGTTTTCTAATCATTCAAACGGAGGGTGTATGCTGGTTCCACCCTGTGCTGGATAAACTACTGACTGCAGGGATAGAAGGTTTATATTCAATATGATTTCAATACCGTCAATAATAGGGCTATGAAGAAACAAAAAAACGAACACATCCCACTTCAACTGCAGGAACATGGAAAATAAATTGAAAGCCTTGAGGCTCTTATGTAAACACACCACGTTATAGAACAAATACAAAATTTCTTTTGATTGGCATGAAGTCACACTTTTATGATGATGAAATGTTGCAGTCAGTATCCAAGATTGTCTGTAACTTCATCAAACATAAAAAGAAATATAACCCATCGCGAATACTGTGTGTATCTGAAAATTATTTTCTCTCCTCATGTGTCTTGAACCCCTCAGCTCCAGAGGTTGTGAGGAATGAAAGGTATACATTCAGTCCAGACTACTGGGGTCTTGGTTGTCTTATCTATGAGATGATAGAAGGAAGGGTGAGTTCATATTTACATCAATCAATGCTTTTATTAAAGGGAAAGTCCACCCTGATTACAAGTTGGGTTTAAAATTTAAAGAAACAGACCAGTGAAGGTTTGAGCAAAATACGATAAGAAATAAGAAAGTTATGAACTTTTAGAGTTGTAATCAATCAAACACAAATTGGCAACTCCGTGACGTATCTTGCAAGCTCCTCTCCCAATTGCCCTGTACCCCAAAAAACCATGAATTTCTGTGTTCTCTAAATAAAATTTTCAATCATGCATGCATGTTAGATATGATCATTCCTCATATGTTTTTACACAAAACCTGTATGAAACAAATTTATTCCTTCATCAAAAACTGAGAAAAAGAAAATTCATGAAATTTTCTGTACTGAGCAAATGGGAGAGGAGCTTGCAAGATACGTCACAGAGTTGCCAATTTGTGTTTGTTTGATTACAACTTCAAAAATTCATAACTTTCTTTATTTCTTATCCAATTTTGCTCAAACTTTCACTCATCTGTTTCTCTCATTTTTTTTTCTCTGTTTATTCAAATCAACTTAATACCAGGGTGGACTTTCCCTCTAGTTTCAATGAGAGATAAACAGTCAGACCAGACTACTGGAATCTTTGATGTCTTACATGTATCTATGATATGATAGGAAGGATAGAATCATAATTACATCATAATTCAGTGCTTATTGCATCAAACTGTTTCACTCACTTGTCTTTATATGAATTAACAGCAGCAAAAGAGGATTATTTTTAGCAGTGTGATGGATATAAGAATTGAGTTAGTGGTATTGTGGTCATTGCCATATGTCTTCATTGTCTTATAGGACTGTTCATCTGTCAGTATTCATATTTTCACTCTTTTGAAAAGTATTGTCATTGTCGTGTTTTACGTTTATGGAAATCAAATAAATCCAATTAAAAAAACAAATTATATCTCTTCTAACAAAGTGGTGACAAGGAGGATATACATCAGAAGTGACATGATTTGACTTTAATGATATTACTAGTCCCAGCCTTAACGCAAGCGACGATGCAGTTTCCGTGGTAACCGTATCTGTGTTGTTCCTTACAGGCTCCATTCCGAGCGAGAAAGGAGAAAGTAAAGAGAGAGGAGGTTGACAGGAGAGTAAAGGAGGATGAGGAGAAGTACAGCCAGAAGTTCAGCAGTGATGCACAGGACATCTGTAAAAAGGTGAGGCACTTTCTTTGCAATTGCTTCTCCCCACCCGTGAGTGTAGAAGTGTGAAGTGAAAGAGGACAAAGCACTTTTAATGTTGATGACAGATGTAGAAGTAGGAGGATGTAAGAAGCTCAATCCTTGTTTCTATGACACATTTTCTATAGACTCGAGCCCTGCTTATCTTTGGCTTAGTCTTTGATGGGTTGCTATTTGGGTTCGAGATCAGGAAAGCTCAAGATAATAGATGATTAGGCGTTTTTCAATTTGTGTTTAAAAACTTCTTATTAATTTCTATTTGACAGTTGTTGCAAGAGTATCCAGTATTAGGATAAGGGATTGAGAACAGCAAAGCTCAAGGTGGTCAAAGATTAATATGCATTCTTCAACTTGTGTTTAAATCCTTATTTGTATTCCACAATTATTACAGCAGGATTGAATATTACAATTGCACGATGATTATGCATTTAACTCTTATTTAATATCTATTTAAAAGTTGTTGCAGAAGGATCCAGCATTAAGATTGTGCTTTGAGAACAGCACAGATATTAGACATTCAAAGAATTTCATATTTTCTCCATTATCTCTAAAGATGCTACTTGTCTCTTTGTGACCTCAACATATGTTGTGTAAAATACATTTTACCATGATATACATAGAGCTAAAAAAGAGACAAGCTGTACCTTGAGAGATAATGGAGAAAATCTGAAATTTTGTGTACAAAACATATGGAGAGTTGTCCACAAAAACCTGCCACATTGAAGCAAATAGCCAATTTGAGGATCGCCATAGAAAGTAAATCGAGACTTTTCCAACTTTCACAACTTTTTCATTTCTTAACCGATTTTGATGGAACTTTTTTTAAATTGCTTCTCTCTTTACTATCTTTTCATTAAAATGGATATTTCCCCAGGGTTACATTCTCCTTCAAGTTGTTGCAGTAGCATCCAACATTAAAATTGTATTTTGACAGTCGGTGATTATGCATTAACATAGCACTTATTCATATCGATTCAACAGTTGTTGCAAAAGGATCCAACATTAAGATGGGGGTTTGAGAACGGCACAGCTCAGACAGTCAAAGATCATCCATTCTTCAACTCAATCAGCTTCAGCAGGCTAGAAGCTGGAATGCTTGCACCACCCTTTGAACCGGATGTAAGTTCTTATTGAAACTAGAAGATCAATATCTATTCTGAATATGTTCTTAAAGCTAATCTGTAACTTTGTGGAGGCTTGATAAAATCGGAGCTGCATGGTCCTAAATGCTATCAGTGTATTTAATATGTTGTAAACATGAAGCCCTGAAAAATGCAAGTTAACGCATCATCATGTGTTTCACACAAAAAGTGAAAATATGCAAGTGACCAGAAATGCCAGACCTTTTCTCCCCATAGACTATAGTGTTACACTATAGCGTACACCAGTACGGTTTCATGAATGGCAGTGTTCAGTCATAGATATCTTGAAAATAACATCATATATTGCAAAACCTTTATATTCCTGGCTGTATATTTATCCTTCTGAACATCATTATACAACACAAACATCAAAATTCAACAATTTATTATATCAAACCTCCACAAAGTTACCGATTCCCTTTAAGTTTTTCTTCAGAAATAGTACCTGTTTTTTACAATGTTGGTTATTTGGCAAATAGGTAGCTTTGTTCCAATGAGCAATCATAAATCATTTTCATGTTTATTCTTCAACAAAAGTAATATCAAACCTGGGTTTGACAGTTTTATGAAGTTTTCATCAATCAACAGCTATACATGCGTAAGATGTGTGGATACTTCTGAATAATGTTTACTTATTGATATTAGCTTGTCTGGCTGTTTTACAAGCTTTTCAAATGTGTTATGCACAGTACATCATGTGTAGTGACAGGTAGTGAAGTATTGACGTCATTAATGAGTTGGTGTTTGCAAACTGAAGGTGTTATTCTTGTGACAACATCCCTCATGTAATATGCATGAAGATGTAGCTGGTGTGAAAGCAACCACCTTGAAGCGTGTGCTTTCACACATTGAGCTTGTTCTCACTATGATATTATACACTTGTGGGATTGGCTTGAGAAAATCCTGCTTGCATTACAGTGGTGAAGCCATCAATGAAATAAGGGTTCACTTGAGATTATTGGCCTTTATATGGAACTGAAGGATTTGTATCAAAACAACAGTATTATATTTCAGGGCTTACCATCCATTGTCTGCTGCGGCATATGCATATAGATAGTCTGTTCTTATTTGATTTTCATTTCATACATAGAAAATTGAGTTCTGGTAAATGTCAAAAATAATTGGTGAGCTTTCTCATTCTTTTTATGTTAGTTTTGAAGGATACCATAGTAGAAATGTCCCTTGACAAAGATTCTTCATTGAATGCTATCATATTCAAAACATGATGAGAAATTGCTGAAAAGGTTGTACGTAACTGTCATGTTGTATGTGTGTGTGTGTGTGTGTGTGTGTGTGTGTGTGTGTGTGTGTGGTCCCATATATCTATTTCTGTATGCAGTGCATTTGATTTCCTGCAAGATTGATTTTTTTATTTTCATTTTGATCATTCCAAAAGAAAATGATCATCATAAACCTCGCAGTATCCAAATTTCAAAATCGTAGTTCCTTTTTCGTTATCCATCTTTACAGTGTTCTATGATATCTAACTTCCTTTAATATTTAATGTACATACCAGCTTAAATTTAATCAAGATAAACAATCTTTGTTTTCTAAAACATCTATCAAAGATGAAGTTGAGTTCTGATCATGCGACTACATTGTGAAAGAAACTGTCTCAAAGTTTGATCATGTGTACATAAGAATTAGTATATCCTGTGGGTTTTGGCATCATCAGAATGATAAGAAAGTGACTCAATCTTGCTGAAAAGTACATGCACTGCACACAGGAATGGGTATATGGGACTGCACAAACAGTGTGGCATGAATGTTCAGCCTGAACACTTCAGGTATTTAACATCATATTTCGAATATGAGAGCATTTGAAGAGCAATCCTTTTCAGGGGACATTTCTACTATTATAATGTTCTTCTGAACTGAAAATGAATGAGAAAACTCACAAATTATTTTTCACCTTTCCCATAACTCAACCTTCTCTTTAATTACAAAGTGGGACTTTGGATGGTTCAAAGTGTCCACAGCACTTAAATTATTGATTTGCTCATGGTGCTAGAGAGATTTAAAGAGAAGAGTCGTTAATGTGCTCTTATAACATACGTGTATATGAGTGCCATTTTGCACTCACAAATAATGATAATGATATGGAGTATTTATAATGTGAAAACTCCACATGACGTATGTGCTCAAGGTGCAATGGAGAAGAAAAACATATGAACAAGAAAATAAAACAAAAGGGAACAATGACAGTGTGAAATTAAATCCTCTGGAAATCGATTTTGAAGAAATGAGTTTGGAGGGCATTTTTACAGCAATCTACACCTGAAATATTACTCATATCTTGTGGCAATTGATTCCATAGGTAAGGTCCAGCCTGTGCAAATGACCGACCCCCCCCCCCCTCAAATGATTTCTTAGGTTTAGGAACAACAAGCAATTGAGAGTCGGATGAACTTTAAGCATCTAGGATTATAAGGCATCAGCAAATGAAGATTTTTCTCTGGGGCAGATCCATGTCTACTCTGGAAGACAAGCAATGATAATTTAATGATGCAGAATTCAACAGGTAACCAAAGTAGTGAACACAAAACAGGAGTAATACAAGTCATAAATAGATGGACGATATATCAAATCAAATGAATAGTGTAAAATGAATGTTATTTACCCATTTTGTTGTCTGCAAAACTATGCGCCAGTTTAAATACTTGATGTTGTTTTGACCATTGCAGAAGAGAGCTGTGTATGCAAAAGATGTGCTGGACATAGAGCAGTTCTCAACCGTCAAAGGAGTAAACCTGGACCAAAATGATGACAGATTCTATACCAAATTCAACTCGGGGAGTGTGGCGATTCCATGGCAAAAAGAGGTATGTCCATGGAACTATCATTGCAATATTTTATATTAAAAATAACATTCAACTCCACTCTTTTCACTTCACTCCACTTCAGTGTAGTAAATAGATAACTAGTCGGAAGACACTCCTTGAGTGCTTGAGATCCTTATCATAGGTGGAATTCAGTGGTATGCATCCATGAGAAAAGTGTCTTTACAAATATGATTTATAATTATTGTTGTGAAATGGCTCATTGCCTATTTATTACCTATTTTAGTTTCAACTATTGGCGTGATATAAAAACGAGTTACATGTAGGAATGAAAAACACAACATTACAGTAGTGTTTCCACGACCCTTCACATCTGCTTCATGTCATTTGTATCTTCTTTGAGGATGGCGCATGTATGTATTACTTATTCAATGTTTGGGCCATCTATGGCAAAGACATGCCTCAGTAATATCATAGTCACATCAACAAACCGACACCCTGACCGATATCTAACCGAACAAAAAACTACCTTACACTCAATGGCCAAAAATTGGTCGGGGCGGAGTCGGTGTGGAGTCAGTTTGGAGTCAGTTTGGAGTCGCTTTGAGTGATGTAAGAGAGAAAATATGTTCTGGGGATCCGTGATTTTTAACATCTATATTTCACCATTTATTAATTGAAAACAGATGATTGAGACAGGTGTGTTTGCTGAACTGAATGTGTTTGGGCCAAACGGTACCCCTACCGCAGACTTGATGCCTGATCTACCCCCACCACCCCCTAAGCAAGGCTTCTTCAAGAGGATATTTAGGATTAAGGTTTGTGCTCTACTCTCATTATAATTCTAACTTGACTTTACACAAGATGAAGGAGCAGATAGAGGGGTGGGGGTTAGGTTGGCTAATGACCTTGATGCCTGATCTTCCCCCATCACCACCACTGTTTAAGCAAGGCTTCTTCAAGAGTATATATAGGATATTAAGGTCAATTAAGTGTCTTATTACAATGTGTGTTTTTTTTATTGTACCCTTGTTCCGTTTTTACGAGAGATACAATATTTCTTTTGTTTTTGAGTTATCTACAGTACAGGAAAATAAAATCTAAAGAGTTCATAATTTACTATTTCCCTATGTCTGTATTGCATAGTAATGTCTATTTTTCCATTATATCACATCACTAGCAAGATGCATATTTTATTTTGCTGCACAGAGGTTTTAATATACTTATTATACATGTAGTACAGTGGAGTAGATTTAACATTTTTTGTATTATCAAATACTGTACTAACTACTGTAATACGGGATTGGTCAGTTGCTGACGTTTCTTAAATCATATGTATTGTTTCTTCCCAACAGAGCAGCGATGACCGACAATGACACCTTGCCAAACAACCCTCCTGAACAAGAGAGGGTGCTTCACTCACCTTCATGACAGGCAGACGACATGGTCTGACTGGCCGGCTTAAAGTAGCTGGTATACTCTTGGCTCAACTGGATTGAAGCAAGCGGGACCGTGCTGCTTTTTTTCACAACCTGAACACTTACAACAGGGCTGTCAACACTGCCACCGCTTTTTGTCTTGTGAACTCCACTTTGTATGATGTACACAGCTCTCATTTCCTGATACACTGCAATCGCTTTACGTTGAGATGACACGCTAGCTAAACTTCGCTGTTTGCTGCGCTTTCAGAAAATAATTTTTCATGTTTGTGCAAATAACAATTGTTTAATTATGCTTGAGTGTATGCTCTTATGAGCTAAAGTATGACTTGAAAAGGGCAATTTGGCACGCAGGAGCACCGTAACGAAAACCCATCGACACGTAAAAATCATTACGAAGGTATGATGGCTTTTATGAAAAGATCACTTTATTTCTCGAAGAGCCCCGTAAAGTTGGTTCTAATAGAAAAGAGAATATATTCAGCTGCCTTTTCACAAAGGCCACCTAATGTTGTCATCAAAAGCTTTCAGTCTCGAATGCTCACCATGGAAACCTACAGAGAACATCAACATAATTCTAACTATAATGGTGATCAATCCCTGCGAGGTATTAGAGAAACATGTTGTGATGTGGATGGAATCCAGCGCTCATTGGCTCTACATGTGTTGACTCAGGAGGGAACATCAGGGGCTGTGGATCACGGTGCACGAGTTGCGCAACCCAAATCCATTTATCAGTGTGAACAGCCTTGTAAAAATCAACTTTTTATTTTGTAGATGAACACAGTCAGGGATTCAACGTGAAATCTTACCTCGCGTTACGACATAGATTCCTTCAGTGTTTTTTTCCTTTTTCCGGAGGCTCTGTAAATACAAAGACAAGTATATCTTACCTTATATATCTGCTTTGTGTAATGCTTACTATGATAGACAAATCTTTTTAAAAATGTATGGTGGTTTATGTTTCCTTCAGTTTTCTTTTAATTGCTACACATATTACTATTGCTGCAAGTTTGCGTATTGGTCTCGTCTGTCTATAGTTAGGTAATCTTTGCTAAAGTGATAGTTCTCAGATTTTGATACAGACTAATTAAACAAACTCTTAAAAATACACTTGAATTTACTAAATTTTTAAAAATAATTTTCCCTTTTTTAAGGGGTGTTAAGGGGATCTGTTCAGCTTCTCTGTCCTCAATTAGAATCTTGAATCTTTTTTTATGAATAGATTTTTAAATGATTTTCAAGATTTTTTTGACAAAGTAGTAATTAAATGCTGTGAAAACAGGCCAAAAATAACTATGGTAACACTTTACCCAAATCTAATTGTATGCATCCACCTCTAAATGTGGAAATGTTAGAAAGGCTCGAGGATGTGAATTTAACCCCTTCCATGCCACCAGATATTTGAGCAATTGTCAAAAATAAAATTTCAATAGTTAATTATTAACTTTCAATTAGTTTTTTCTTGAGCAAACTGGGCAAAGATATATTGCATAGGAATGAACATTATACTGAAGGCATAGGTTTCTGTACGAGGCAGAATTTTCAAGACATTCTGAGCCTAAACGAAATGTTCAACACTCCACTATTTGGGCGGGATTTGCCGCCCACGGCATGGTAGGGGTTAAATACCAGTAGGTGGGTTTTGTATAGACATGTCTTTTGAGTGGGTTTTGTGAGTTACAGTGGACCAAACTATTTTCTCCTGGCTAGCAGAAACTATTTCTCTTGCTGAAGATTCCTTTCCTGTTGGTAATGTCAAAATATGTGGACTGCTAAAAAGGACAATTAAAAACATGTAGGCAGTCATTTGCTTTTATAAATGGTTGCTAAAATGTGTCGTTTTGTTTGGGAATAGGATTTGAAAAACGTTTATCGTTCTGAAATCTCTGTCTTGCAGTGATTCCAAGAGTCCTTTTGTGTTTCATTTGTTATTTGTCTGGCTTTAACTGTTAAAATTTACAGTCTCCAGAAATACAAATCTAGGAAATAATTCTAACGAGAAAATCAGTGCCCTCACAAGCATTTCATTTTTTGTAGGAAATTTCATACAGCGCTGTTTCTTGCACACTATAAGTATTTTGTTACACTTGAAATTGTTTTCATTCTTATTAAAAGTAATCCTGAAAATATGAGGCAAATAAGATACAGTTCATTGATTAGAAGAGTTGCTAAACTTGCAAATCATTTTGATATTAAGTGGGGTCTAGAATTGTAAAGTGGCTGCTGTTTGGGTTTAAATTGAGCAGTTCTCTTCTCGATATCTTGTTTTGGGGTTGGTCAGTGCACCTTCCTACTGCGAATCTATGAAAGCTAGACTTACTACGAAGCCACCTGGGTCTGTTTAACCCATTGGGTTTTGAATTCTCTGATGCCCATTATGTTTTATGCAGAAGCCATCTGGTTCCTGAAGGACTGAATCAAATGATTGGCTCGCTGTAATTTGGTTACTGATTCGCCATCTTAAATCTAGTGAAATCAGAAATAAAACTTTTGCTTGTTGTAACTTAATACAATCCACTCTGTTATAATGCTGCACCGAACCACATCTTGTTCTTTCTCTGTTTGCAATGCACTGAAGAGTTTTTCCGAAGGGACGATGTATTTATTTTTTTTCCCCTAAAGTTGTAGGATTGACCATAATTGTTTTTGGCTCTAGGAGAATGAGAAAGGGGGGTATTATAGGGTAGGAAAACTGATTATTGCAGATATCAGATCAAATTATCTGATAGACTCTGATGCAGTGATATCCATAAATATAACTAATGCCATGGTTATAGATTTATACTAATTTCATTATTAGCATAATTGAGAGTTTACTATTACAGTCGTGTTCACTCAGATCACTAGCATTTCTTGAAAGAATTTATACTTATTCAAGATAGATGAAGTGGTAATGGGCTTGTACAATGATTAAATGTTGAGGAAAATTCTTATCCACCTAGCAAGCTATGCGGTGTTTATTTGACGCTATGCATTAAAAAAAGAAAAAGATGATGATGTGCAATCGATTTTTGGGTACTGTTTTATGATTGACTAATAATTGGGTGATTGGGCTGTGTTATTTGATGTGTGTAATGTTTGTAAATCAAATCATAAATAAGCTTGTTGTGTTGTTGTTGTAGTTTTGATATTTTTAATTGAGTAGACATGATCCCATGGAGAGAGGTTAAGGTGAATGATGTCAAGAAATTATACATATATTTTCCATTTGAAAAAAACAGGAAGAATATCCCACTATTATGAATTATGCTCAGCATATATGTGAATAGTATGATCGTATATTTTTGTTTGTATTTGTTGTAATTGCCTTCAAAATATGAACAGAACCAAATACCAAACTTCATATTCTCCTATATCGCAGGAAACAAAGATTTCTGTTAAAAAGATTTTTTTTTAATCCGCCTTTTTGAATATAGTTTCTTATGTCTTTAGTTCTGCTGATTTAAAAAATTCAATTCCCTTTTTTTTGGGGGGGGGGGGTAAACATTCTATATCTTAAAGTTCTTTTTATTATTATATAATTTGTCAAATCAACACAAATCAACACAAACTGTGCAATGTTTGACGGGAGCTGAAAAACAGTGAATCCAATCACTGTCGCCCGGCCCGCAGGCATTCAGCTCCCTTCATGCTTTGTAAAATATTTGCTTCAATTCCTGCTGAATTTTCTTACATGTATTTTCGAAACCAGAAACTTATGCATGCATGAAACTTTTGCGAGTCTTTTGAATCATCCAGATTCGGTAAAGTTTCAAGCTGTGATATGATTTAATCATAAAATAGAATATTTGCAATTCAAGGCAGTTTCTGGTTTTGCGATACTCTGTTCAGACTATGCCCATACTGCTTTAGAGCATCTGTCTCACTCTCTCTCCCTCTTTCTCTCTCATTCTCTCTCATTCTCTCTCTCTCATTCTCTCTCTCTTTCTTTCTCTCTCTTTCTCTCTTTCTCTCTCTTTCTCTCTTTCTCTCTCTCTTTCTCTCTCTTTTTATTGGTTAGTCTTTTTTTCTTCTTTCTTTTCCCTCGATCTATTCTATCCCTTCATCTATTCTATCCCTTCATCCCTTCTCTCTCTTTGTATTGTGAATTTCTCAAAGAGTAGGACATTCTTAATCCAACTCCTGTAACTGTGAGATATGCAGGTATCTTTTTCTAATTCATCTGATTTTGGAATGAAGAGAGAAAAAAAACTTTGAATGTTTTTAGGTATCTGTTGGCTTTTTTGTACATCCTAGACAATGTACTATAAGTTTTGAAAAAATTTTCTTATATCTTGGGTGCTGAATTGAAAATAACTTGATAATGTCGTATATTTTGTTTTGCTGTCGGATCAATGATCAAGTTAAATGTAAGTGTAATATCCAGACAGCCAAGGCATGATCTCAATCTGTAATGATGTCATGGAAACAGGGAAAATGAGCCAGTTCATAATTAGTACATAGTACAAAACACCCTGGTATGATCCCAATTTTGTACTCGGGACGCGCTGTTTTGGTCGACGCGCTACTCTTTTAATAACTGAAATCATACTGGTACACGCATCATGGTGCGAATACTAGGAAAGCGTATAAAGGTCAATTGTATTTGGTATAAATGACCTTTATCTGCACATGCGCAATTTGTAATTACGAACTGGCTTATAAACTACAATGAAATTAGAATTATACTCGTGCAGGTCTAAGATTAAACAGGACAGTTAAAATTCTGCAATTTCATTTTTGTCAGAGCCATACTCATTTGTTTTGCATTCTTTTTTAGAAATTCAAGTTGTAGGTATTTTAAGTTGATTAAGAGCATTCACAGCCAAAGTTTGAGTATTTGTGTGTTTTGAGACCTTGTATAGTTACCAACTCAATCACTGTGGTGTCATGATGTACAAAATGTGTAATATATGACAGAAAAAAATATTTGTAGATTAGCTTTGAAATTTATGACTGGATCACATTTTATACAAGAAAAAATCCTGTCTGTTCTTTTCAATAATGTCGTTTGGAGTAGTACATGTGTAATGTAGAATTAAATAAATCATGGAAATCGAAAATTGGTGAAATTTTCAGTACAATTATGGTAAATGAATAGCGGCTATATGACCGCAAATAAATCTTGTTTGTAAATTCAAGATCGTTAATCTTTAGATGATTTTATTACCACCTAAACCAGAATTTTGTTTTCTCTTTTCTGTTGAATACACACAGTGTACTGCAGAAACAAAGAGAAATAGATAATGTTCGTCTACAAGCAAATTACTACCGATACAACAAAAACATTATGTGATGGAGCTTTAAAAAATCCAGATTAATTGCACAGTGGGGAATACGCCTCTCATTCTAAAATTTGTAAAGACTATCTTTCTTGCAAGCCACATTAAAGGCAAATGTTTAGACCGATGGTAACTGCAAACACCCAAAACTGATAAAGTGAGGTCTACTTCTGGGTCCGATTTTTTTTTTGTGTGAAGTGTATGAGAGGATGTATAGCAAAGGAATAAAAGAATTGGCAAAACTTGTGTGATTATAATGACAATTATCATTGACAGAACCAAACTATTGAAGTCAGTGTCACAACACTCTAAGTACTCACTGAACAAGGGATATCGCCACATCAGTACACGTAGACTCACTCCAAGACTCTTGTTTCAGAAAACTTATTTGAAATAAAGACTGCCACTTCTCAAATTCAATGATTTCAGTAGCTGTTATCAGAAAATGTAACTTGTTATTGATAAAAAGTTTTAATGAAAACGGGCCCAGGTGTAGAAACACAAAGTTTCGCAAACACTTCAGAAGCATTTGGCTGTAGGCATATTATCTGGGCTAGACACTGACCGGAATCCAATGCACATGTGCCCCAAATGTTAAGCCCAGCTCCCCCAAATTGTGAATTTTAAACAGGGGCCCTATGCAGAGAGACCCTAGAAATTTTTTAAAGGGCTGGTTAAGCTTGACCGATAACGATAAACAAGATTTTCAATTAAAGGGACACCCTACAATGTTGCTTGTACGTGTGATTATGCTCGTGTATGTTAATAGTAGGACGGGTGTAGGTGGACATTTAATGAAAAATCTTGTTATTGTTGCCGTTAAGTCTGACCAGTGCTTTACTTTAATCTTGACCATTAGTGAAAAACAAAAAGTGTGGAGACCTGCATATGCTATTCAGACAACAGTTTGTAGTTCGAATTTGCATGCTGTGAACATTTGCTTGGGCAATCGGAAAGGTTGATGAGATGTACTAATGAGGGCTGAAATCCTATTTGATGCGTCGCTTGGAAGTCATAAAAAATATATGAATAAATTATAGGCTTAAAATCATCAATGTCACCACTTTCTTCAGCACATATGCAAGGCTTGTGAGGTTTTCCGTGATATTGGTCAGTCTAATAAACAATCAGTCTGTCATAATGGGCTAACCTTTTATAACGAGTGGTATAAAAGCACAGCAGCATACGTACATCTGATTTAAAAATTCTGGGATTCCACAACTGCACTACAAACTGATGTCTTGGGTATATTATCATTTTTTTTCATTGTTTTTTTTTTTCTTCAGATTATATATTAGCATCTCTTTATTCAGATGAAATTTGACATTTCAGGTTGTAGTATTTACTGACTGCAAAACGATTTGTGATGTATGTACCCAGTGATGTTATTTGTTATTATTTAAATGCTTTTGTAATGAATATAATGATGGTACTATATTATGATATACAGAATAAAAAAGGAAAAAAAAAGGAAAATGCAAAGTATGTATATATATATATATATATATATATAAATATATATATATATATATATACCTGCTAGGGTGAAATGGGCCTTTTTTAGTTAGTTGGGCATGTTGGAGAGATGAATAAGATAATGAAGGGACACAGAATTATGTGTGGAATCATCATTAAATGTGAATTGGTTTAGCCTATACATATTGTAATTATCTGTGAAATGTAGGAGAATATGTTGTATTATTATGGAATACATCGTGTTCTGCCTCTGTTTGGAGGCTTTATGTTGATGCAGAAGAAGAAGAAGAAGAAAAACTATGTTACATAAGCCTTGAGAGAGGGAGAAGAAAAAAAGAAGAAAATAATAAAATCAACTGTGCATCTTTAAACACATTTTATGTAGCCTTGTATCTTTATTTTCTGAAAGTAATATTTTCTTCTCACTTGCTCATTCGTAATCATCCATTGTACATGTTTTTCTGCAAACGATTTCCAAATAATGCTTCCATATCATTGAATAGAGCTGTTTACTATTTTGAATTATAAAACTGGTTCAATAATGTAGCCATCCTAATTGGTCAAATAACACCATGTGACCGTGCAAAAAAAAAGCACTAACGCACAACAAAAAGACTCTAAAGCACGGCTGAGCTGCGCATACCTCTGGTGCGTGCAAACTTGAAACGCAATGGACTCGCGTAGTTTGTCATTTTAGCGCAGGGCTACATGCGCGCACTGAAACGCGCACGACTTTTGTTGGCTGCGCTTATGTGATGTCATCCAGGAAAGCAAATGGCAGCCTCCATGACTGTGCGACTCTTGGCGTTTCTATGGGGTTCGTAACCACTTTTATAGACTTCATAATCATATTGGCGACCTGTTTTATAAAACTATTAATACATGGTTGTGAGTTTGTGCATTAGTGCGATCCGGAAACACGCAGGTTTTTATCGTGGTGTCCAAGACACTCGGCTTGCGGCTTGCGCCTCGTGCGTATAGTACACCATGACAAAAACCTTTGTGTTGCCAGATCGCACCAACGCACTCCCAACCATGTATTAACAGTATACTGAATTTAGGAGGCATATACATGTAGGAGACGCATTCGCATTCATCCTTCTTGTGCATACGTCTTGAACCAAAGTTTCTCATGACAACACGACAGCTTGAAATTAAAACAGAATATATGTAGCTTCAAGTATATTACGTAGCATTCTGGTCACTTCCAAAACCACTTAACCTTCCTTTAAGATTGGAGGGTTTTCTAATCAACCATTGAAGGCAAATCCTTACAAAATAAATTTGGTCATCCTGAAATATATACAAATATGCTTGTTTATATAATACTTTATTCACAATCATAATCATCAATAAACAAGTATATCAAAAGGTAAATATTGAAATGGAAAGGCATGATGGAAAGGAAAGAATGCAATCATTGATTATCCGGCCCATGCTCCTCTTTTGAACCATATAGAGGCACACGTTCAGTAAACATGCACTCCAAGACTGTACCCCCCCCCCCCCCCCCCCCCCCTTCTGAGGTGATGGTATTTTATTCAGAGTCAAAATGAAAAAGGCACCCTGAAAATCTGATGACCTTTTTATGTCGGAACATTTTTCATCATATTGTGCCCCCTCTTTTACAAAATCCTGGATCTGCCTCTGAAAGTACATTTATCTTTAGAATCAAGGTTTTCCAATCAATCTGTCCAATAATGTAAACAAAAAGAGGACGTATATTCATATCCGGTACCGGATATACCATATGTGTAGTTGATTTTTAGTTCAAACATTTGCTGGTTCCCTACCAACATACAATCCTTATACATGTAATACTTCTGTTAAGATGCAACTTGAATGTTGCTGATAGTACATGTAGTAGTAAGTGTTATACATCTATGTTCATTACAACTGGATTGTCATTAATACTAAAAGCCATCGAAGGTTTTTCAGGAAAGTTTCGTTAAAGCAATGACGGCCAGGGCCCGTCAAGTATACCGGTATGAAACAAAAATAAAATACTTGCACTGTAAAATATAATTCTAAAACTATGAGATATTTCCTCATTGCATCACCTTGTGTTGTGTAGTGGAATGGACGGGTATTAATTTTGTTTCTTTGAAATGGAAACAAACATCAAAATATCCGATTTTGAAATAAAATATAATCAAATAAATATTAATACAAAGGAATATTGGAGTTTAACATCTTCCTGTATACTTTGAATACAATGTTTTTTCTAGAACCATGTTGCACCACATGAAAAAGAAACATATCGAAGGAAATAGTTTTACCTTAGATGTTCATAAAGAAAGTAATTTTTCATAAACAAAAGAGGGGGGTGACTCAACCATTCTGCCATTCTCAGTCACTCTCCCTTTCCCCCCCCCCCCCCCCCCTCTCTGTTTCTCTTGTTGCACCATTTACTTCAACTTAACATGAAAGAGAAACATATTGATGGAAATAGTTAATACACCTTAGAGTTTCACAAAGAAAGTAATTTTTCACAAACTAGACCATTCCCTCTTTCGTCTACCATTCTGCCATTCTCAGTCTCTCTCCGTCTACCTCCCCCCCCCTCTCTCTCTCTCTCTCTTTCTCTTTCCTTCTATTCTTTGTCTACCGGTAATCTACTTTCATAGTGTACAGAATTGTAAGCTTTATGCTTATTCTTGTCTCAACCTTTGGCAAAAGTAGTAATGTATCAATATTTTTATTGCATCAAAATCAATTACTATATACAAATATAAGTAGTCAATGTATACAAATTATGTATAAATTATGAATCATTATGATATTGTGAAAGAGCAATGGAAAATATGATGTCTGAATGTTTTGCAACTTGATCATAAACAAATGTTATCAAAATCAATATATATTTTAATCAAAATCTATTGCTAAATTATGAATTAAGTATATAAAACTAGCTACATTGCAAAATAAATGCAAACAGGAGCTTACTGATAATGTCTGAATGTCTTGCAACTAGATCATGGCCAAACTCATGGTTGAAAATCCTTGCATACAAAATGAAAGTATAATAATTGCAGCTGTAGAAAAAGTACTGATCGATGATTTAAATCCAATTTAGAAAATGTTTATCCCAAGAATGTTCATTTCAAGACGTTGTTCTCATGTGCTCGAACACAAATCAAGGCCACATTGTATAGCCCTGAAGACAGTGTAGATATCAATACAGAATAATAATATTACATGCCTAAGATATACACGGTTAACCCCCCCCCCCCCCCCCCCAAAAAAAAAAAAAAAAAAAAAAAAAAAAATCACTTCTACACTTCATGTGTGCAGCTTGCCCTGTCAAAAGAGTGAAAGAAACTTGGTTTAAACCGAGTACTAGTAAAACTTCAAATTAAGCACACAGAATTCTAAAACTGCCTTTGTTTACACAACCCTGGGTATATTAAGCGTTACATTATTGAAATAGGAAAATAAACACATTTGGAATT
The DNA here is from genome assembly GCA_025617745.1 of Heliocidaris erythrogramma. Lineage (NCBI taxonomy): Eukaryota > Metazoa > Echinodermata > Echinoidea > Camarodonta > Echinometridae > Heliocidaris > Heliocidaris erythrogramma. The sequence goes on from CM046868.1 coordinate 32,505,192, forward strand.
CTAAAATTGCCTTAGTTTACACAAACCCGAGTATACTAATTGTTACATTAGTAAAACAGCAAAATAAACACATTCTAAAATCGCCTTAAGAGTACACATCCAAGAGAAAACAAAGAAGTTCGCAAAAAGTTATAATCCATAAATAATATTTTACCTTTACATTTGAGCTGAAACACAGTGCTAGAACATATATGTTGCTATTTGGGCTGTGAAATCACACTGAATGAGCCTGTTAATGGGCAGCATGCAAGCTCTGAAACCCATTTTCAATTTATAATTGTCACCGTTACTACAATTCTCTTTGAGCGCTTGCCTCTTTTCTGTTCTTTCATTTGTTAGCTCATCAATATATACCAATACTAGTACATGGTGTGGGCTTAAAGTACTATGTGAATGTTCAAAGAATAGCCTATTTACAAATTTATTTGAGCATGTTTTAAACCCTGTTATATCATTCTCCTGTTAGTCAATGAATCACATTATCGCGTGAGTTTAAATGTAAAATATAGAGTAGTACTGCAAATGTCAAATATTTGTCTTACACCAAAAATAACAATGCAAAAAGTTAGACATTAGACTACATTTTGGCTAGCTCCTGTGCCTTCTGAATATATGTTTTGACTTTCCAATGCATTTCATCACGTAGCAATGAAATGGGATGAAGAAAAAAGAGAGCATTATATTTTACTCTCAGTTCTTCAAACTTCCTTTCGCATCAAAGTCAGAAATCCAAAATCACGCTTAGATAAAAAGAAATGATGCAAGTTCAAACTTTACTTGGACAAGAATACATGATGTAGGAGAAGTATGAATTCATTCCTCTGCTGTGACAGTGTCTTGTTAAAACAAAAAAGTATTCTTGGCAGTTTGACAACTAGGTCATTTTAATTGCACTCTTCTCAGGGCAATATCTGATATTAAACAAGTCTTTATCTTGATGAAATAATGCAAATTCTTTAAAGGGCAAGCATGATTTCTGGCAAAAGGCAGGCAACTGGTGGCTAAGATAAAATGTTTGAATTTGCATAAGTCTAATAAGTTGAATAAAATCTATTAATTTTGTTTCAACTGGGTTATTCAAACTTTCAAATTTTAACTCCTAAATTCCAACATGCATATTTTTAATTGACATTTTTATAAAGGCAAGTACATGTGAGTGTGTATGTGTGGGAGGGGGATGATTTGAGGATCATGGGAATAGTTGAGGGAGGGAGGGTGAATGCTAATAGGACAAAAATCCCTACAATGCAACACCTCCAAGGATATTTCTTTGAAGGAAATGACCAAAATACAATACAGAACATCATGCTATTAAAAAAAAAACATTCCCGCAAAACACAATAACAAACATTGAATTCTTAGAACATTCCACATGAACAAGATATAGCTTTCAAATTGCACACATACTACATCTTAAGACCTACATGTACAACCAGATTTTCTTTCACTGATATTTGTCAACAACCTTCTTCCCTATTTGGGAACCTAAAAAATATAAATCAGGCTTAATTCTGTATTCACAACATCCTTTTGTTATCAAATCAACAAAATTCAAATATTAAGCCATCATAATTTTTCCTGATTCTCCATCATGGGAACAACACAAGATTTTAAATTGCACTGAAGTCGGTAGTTTAAACGTTTTTGACTGATTTGAAATATTCACACATTATATTCTCTCCTGTTTTTTGCTTTTTTTTTACATATTGCAGTGAAGTTGAAAGCTCTAACGTCTCTTTGTTACAATAATGAGAAATTAAACGTGTCATGCATCATAGTTCTATTTCAATATCTACCATAGAAAGAATGCACATTTGTATTTCCTGCTTTTTCAAATACTGTATCCGCTGTTTTTGGTTGGCAGGCCGGGTTACTTTACACATACATGTACTGTCTGGATTGTTGAAGAAAAAAAAGGAGCTGGCAATGCAAGTAAAAACATGAATAGTAAGCAGACTACATTAATTATCACAAAAATAATTATACCTCATGGAAATGTCTGTGACCGTCTAATTAGTGGATATATGTGTACGCGAAAAACGGTGTAGTCAAGACCAGGAGGAAAATTAAACAATACCCCAAAATGAACTGGCAATGCAAGTAAAAACAGGAATAGTAAAGTAGACTGGATTAATTATCACAAAAGCAATATATGTGTACGCAAAACACATTGTTGCGAAGACCAGGGTCCCTTTTTCATAAAACTTGTTATCAGTAACAACTGCCACATTTCTATGACAAATCTGCTCTCAGCAAATCAGATGCAAAGACTTCAGTAGCTTATAACAGTTATTGCAACTTGTTATTGATAACAAGGTTTATTATGAAACATGGCCCAGGGCCCCCCCCGAGACCAAAATAAGGAGGAAAACTGGTTATGTTAATTTTATAATAGGTCTTGGGGTCGAGACCTAGACAAAAACTCTGAAAATTTGAGAATGAGATGGGTCTTGGCCCCATCACTGGTGAAATAGTGGTTTAGACTTTCGATTACCTTGCCATTAGAAGTCAAAGAACAAGGATTCATATATGGGTCATTTCATCAGGTTGGGACACATTTGTGTGACATGGCTTGTATCATTAAAATTATCAGCAGGTTTTCTTGTTTTTATTTCATAAAATATTCATATCCGAGTATTTAAATATTTTAAGTTGTTTTCAGTCAGGAAAGTTAAGCTATCACAAAGATATGATTAAAAGTGTCGCCTCCTTTCCTTTGTTTTTCTGGAATGTAATCAACAGTTAGGGACATATTAAGTATAAATATTTACAATACATGCTTCGACAACAGATGAAACCTTTATCCTTCATAATTGATATCATAATATGGTGGAAAACTTGTTTCAAACAAAATTTGAATGCTGACGTAACACTGACACAGTGTCAATGTTACGTCAGCACACACATGCTGATTAGTATGTAATTTGTGGTCCAGTCACAGGATTATCCATCAAACTTAAGTGGTTTTCAGGTAGAATCCTCTCTCTTCTACATAATTAATATGTTTAAATTCCAGGGGTTTATGTGGATTTTCTAAAATAAAACAATCTCTGACTTAACATTTTCCACTTTGTGGTGTGACAAGAAAAATCTAAACGATGTAGATGAAAATATTTTTATTTTGTTTCGCATGATTTAGAAACATTTTGTATGTGTTGTCTTGAGGATACATCTGGACAGAAAAAAAAAGTAATTTCTCCAGAAATTGGGGTACACAAAGAGCAGAAAGATGAGAAAAGTATAAAATGAGAGTGATGACGTAACATGACACCACAATAGGGGTGGGAGTTTCGGGTATTTTTTCAATTCGGGAACCCGACGATTTTTCGGGCGGGTTCCCGGTTACCCGAAAATCAGATAACACAAATTACAAGCTTATATTTACCCTTAAGAAGCTATTAACACTGGGAAAAACTCGAAAGCGCATCACTGCAGTGGGGTGCTACATGGATATTTACATGTAGATATTGAATGGCTGGTCGACGTTATCTATCGCCTTGTCATGTTACATGTCATGAGTAATCATTAAATACTTATTTTCGGGAAACGGGCATGTAATATTTTGACCCGGGACCCGATGCTCTCGGGCGGGACCCGGGTACCCGGTTTTTAGTCCCAGCACTACACCACAATAGTAACAAATTTGCTATTTCTCTTGTACAAAGATGCTGGATATCATCAAAGCAGGTGTCTTAGATAGAGTGTTCATATTGAGTCAGATAAGCTAAGTTTAAGTTGTTAGTTATAGGAAAAACAAAGAGAAACTTGACAAGCCAAAATTCTGATGTAACATTGACACCATGTTACGTCAGATTTATAGGTTTTTAAGGTTTTTTAAAAATAAATCATGTGTACACATGGAGAGAAACATATGAAATGATTGATTACCCTCATCTTAATATTACATAAGATAACTGCATTGATTCTACTGATATTTTCAATGATACAAGCTTTTTCATCCAAAATTTTCAAGCGTGTCCCAACCTGGTGAAATTACCCAGATATCTTCTTACTTTCCAGGTAGCATCAATATATTGCCTTGCTTCCTGTTGGATTGCTCTGCCTCCAGTCTTGGGTATCTTTTATCAAAGAAATTCCTGAGTTTTGACATCCTTTTGTTAATTAATCAGTGAGCAAAATTCCACTGTTCATCCATCGTGTTCTCTTCCATGATTTTCTATTCACTGAATGACGTCACTCATATACTCCCTCATTTTGCTTTGAATTTTCAAGCCATTGGAAGTCGAAGAACAAGGGATCCTGGATACCTTCCTACTTTCCAGGGTGCATCGAGACGTTGCCTTGATCCCCGTTGGATTGCTCGGCCTCCAGTCTTAGGTATTTCGTACTGAAGAAGAAGATGAGGACCGCTGTGACCACCAGGCCGTATCCAGCATACACAAACAAGGGAACTGTGTAAGAGAAAAGGGTGGGAAAGACAGAAGAGGGTGGGAAAGGCAGAAGAGGGTGGGAAAGACAGAAGAGATCAGGAGTAAGAGAAAGGAGAAGATGGAGAAAGGAGAAAGAGAAAAAAGGAGAGGAGGAAATAGATAGGAATTACAGTGAATGAGAGGAAAAGAAAACAGAGTATTGATGGAGAGAGAAAAGGTAAAAAAAAAATCATTAAAAACATGGATTATGGAAAAGGCAGGAAGAGAGCGAGACAGACAAACAGACGGGACAGAGGGAAAGACAGAGTCAGACAGACATACAAACAGAAAGAGAGAGAGAGCGAGGGAGAGAGAGAAAGGTTTTAAGTCATTTATATTACCAGAGCACAACTTTAAAATCAATTTGAAAAAGAGGGCAAAAGGACATTTAATCATTGTAAATGCATGCAGACTTATCAGTCTTATCAAAATGAATCAAGCAAAGATTTAAAACCCCTACTTTTGACTCTTGACATCTATGGTTTTTCCTTAAAATTGGCATAGATACGGTTCAGGAGAAAACAAGGAAAAGGAGTGTTGTTCTTTGTACTCACTTGTCATATCAAGCACTGTTATGATGTCATCGTCCGGCATCGTGGACATCATCAAAGTTGTAAAAGCACTGTCACCAGAGGGCGTGGACGTGACATTGGGGAGTGAGAGGTCAATGCACTTTTGATCAGGGAGATGCTCAATGTTGGTAGGTTGAGCCAGGACCTGGCCTAAGATGATAAGAATGATTCCTTGCAGCTGACTAAGAGCAAGAAATGTAGAAGTAAATATTTATAAGCTCCAATTTTCATATGCAAATAATTTCATTCGCAATAAAGGAGGCGCTACATCGTATCAGACGTCAGAAATTTTCAACAATCAAATCATTTTGCTGACATGGTTGTAAAACTTGTAATGATTGACACTGTTCAGACAGAACCCATTCACTATAATCATGACAAAATAAATATCTTAACTCTGTTTTTGCTTTTTATCTCTCTCTTCTAATTCTGATGAAATATACTTGTGACTTTTATTAATTTTTAAACTCATGTTTATTGAAATAGCCCCTGTTTATGACTCTATTCAAGTAGAGAAATAATCCATACTTGCTTTGCTATAAATGTCAAGTATGTTTGCACAAGTTAATGTACCATTTGATTTGATTTGCAAATGAATTATTGCTGTTGATTATACATGTAAATTTAAAACTAAACTAAACTAAACTTTACCCTGAGACCTGCAGGATACAGGCACTGGTTCCCTCGGAAACTGGGTAAGAGCATTCCACGCCTAGTTCCAGAGAGATGGAGAACTGGGCTAGACCGAACAGACCAAAGCCTACAGCCCCAATCAGTACTCCAGCTCCAGCATAGGCAAACTTGGACGACTGTAAGAGCAAGGGCAGGAATATACAGAAAAGAATTCAAATCAGAAGGACAGGAACATTAAGACTGAATAAAGTAGGGGTCTTGGTCTTGGAGGTCAGAAAGATAAGACCATTATGTATTTGTATGTGGATTCTTTTGCCATTTTGGGTAGTATTTTTTTATTATATTTGTACTTGTGTAGTATGGTGCTGCTTTTCTGAGGAATATGAATTAAGCTTGAAGTTGTCCTGTAATGGATAAAACAGGAAGTGAATTAAAGTTGAAAATGATGACTTTAAATGTTAGAGGTTTCCAAAACATAATGAAAAGGTGAAGTATTTTTAATTGGGTTAGATCTCTTGATATGGATATAGTTATGTTGCAGGAAACCCACAGTTGTTTTAAGGATGAAATTATTTGGAAGAATGAATGGGGCAATACAGCACTGTTTTCTCATGGTACAAGAAATAGTAGAGGAGTTGGATTTGAAGATAAAAGATGTGTATAGGGATAATTTAGGGAGAATTATTTGTGCACATGTTAACGTTGAAAACAACAATTTCTTTATTGTAAACATATATGCACCAAATGTAAACAATTTACAAGTTAGGTTTTATGAAGGTTTACTAAAATTGATGCAGGATGAGTGGGATGGCAGGGAAAATATTGTTATTGGAGGGGATTTTAATTGCATCTTAGATCCACAGATGGATAAGATGGGTGGGACACATTTGTATAAGAATAGGGTAGGTCAAAAAATAAGAGATTTAATGGTTCATTTTGAATTGTTGGATATTTGGCGTACAGTGAATCATAATAGAAGACAGTTTACATGGAGACAAAATACACCTCTTATTCAATGCCGACTTGATTATTTTTTGATAAATTCAGACTTACGGTTAAAAGTTAAAAAGGTGAATATTACTAGAGCATTACGAACTGACCATTCTGCGGTGTATTTAGAAGTGAAATTACATGAGAATAAACAGGGAAAGGGCTATTGGAAGTTAAATGCATCCCTACTTCAGGATGAAGATTATGTAAAAGAAATGATAGAAAAGATTTTTTTTAAAATGTTGGAAGAAAGAATATTCATCCATGGATCCAAGATTGAAATGGGATTGGATAAAATACCAGATTCTGTGTTTTAGTGTAAGTTATTCTCGTAATACACGGAACCAAATGCTGGATAATGAAAAAACCTTAAAAAACCAGTTGGATATGTTAGAAAATAGATTGGGTGTAGATGGAGAAGAAAGTTTAATAAAAGAGATTGAAAAGGTGAAAGAAAAGTTGTTGGATATAGATGAAAAAAGGATAGCTGGGCTTATGGTGAGGTCAAGGAGTCGTTGGTACGAGAAGGGTGAGAGTGAGTGAGTGATATGTGGTTTAAAGCCCTGTCATCACCTAAGTGGGCTGTATCCGGGCTTAACACATATGTTTGGTTCCATTAATAGTATATTCCATAAACACTGATAAGATAGACAAGGTTACAGTCCAATGTGAACAAGAGCAGTACTAAGAGAACAGTAGATAAGAGAAGATCTAAAAAAAGGACCAAGCTTATATTTCATAGAAGATACGAGATCTCTACGAGAAGGGTGAGAAAAGCAAGTTATTTCTTAGGATTGGAGAAACGGAAATATACAAGAAAAATGTGTTATGAGGTATTGAAGGATGGTGAATCAATCACTAATTTTAGAGAGATTTTAGTGGTTCAAAAGCAATTTTTTTTAAATGCTTTATACGTCTAAATTAGATAGTGAGGCAAGCATACAATGTAATGCCTTCTTAGAAAAAGTGCAGGTATCAAGGTTGAATGAAGATGAAAGAGAAGACTTAGAGAAACCAATTACAAAAAAAGAACGTAGGGAAGCCCTTAAGGAGTTAGCTGGAAATAAGAGCCCAGGAAATGATGGAATTCCAGTAGAGTTTTATCAGTGTTTCTGGAATGAAGTGGAAAATATTTTTATAGAATCCTTACAAGAGAGTTTCGAAAAGGGTGAAATGACAGTTTCACAAAGACAAACTATTATTGTTTTGATTAAGAAAGAAGGTAAGGATGAAAGGGAAATTAAAAATTGGAGACCCATATCATTCTTGAACGGAGATGTTTAATCACAAAGATTTTTGCTAAACGGGAAGAGAAGGTTATAATAGATGGCAAAACTATATTTGTAAAGAATTTGTAAGAGCTGGTTTATGGTATATTTCAGACTTATATGATGATGAAGGAAGATTGATTGATTGATTTTGAAACCTGGAGGAAGAGGGGCGTTGACAAAAAATGGTATATGAAATGGTGTTCTATCGTCTCTGCAGTACCTTTGGAATTGAAACAACAATGCATTAATACTCAAGTTAACTTACAGCCTGTGTCACTTTCTTTTTATTGGAGAGGCAAAACTATTGAAGTAAGTAAATTAACAACACAGAATTATGCAGTTTCTGTGGAAAAGAGGCTGAAACACTGGAACACCTGTTCACAGAATGCCAACATGTATGTAGCTTTTGGGAAGAGTTTCTAAGATGGTGGCACACAAAATTTGATGTTAACCTCAAGCTGAAGGAAGAGGAAATTCTGTTTGGGATAATTTTGAGTACTGTTGAATCATTGTATTGTTATCGCAAAACAGTCATTGTATACATGTATGTAGATACCTTGGCATTCCTCCTTGGAAATTGAAAAGGATATATAAAGTTGAGAAGTTGATTGCATTTCAAAATAGACAAGTAAGTAATTTTGAAACAAGATGAATGCGACTGCGTCTCCTATATGCCTCCGCCTAAATTCAGTTGATGGCTCAAACTGCTCTTGAAATATTGTGATAACCAGAATAAAAGCCTCTAATTACATGTTAACTGACCTCTTTGACATTTGACCTCACACCTTATAACCCAACTTATCTCCTCCTAGTCATGAATACAAATTAGTTGAGATATGGTGATAACAATGTAAAACTACCCCAAAATCTAATCAGTTCCTCTTTCTATGGGGATACATACTGATACCAAGTTTGAATTTCTTACCTCAAATAGTTCTTCAGAAATCGCGGTAACGGTGCTAAAAACCAAGAATTTCATGTAATTTCATGTAAATTGACCTCTGTCACCTCCTTATGACAAAATCTAATCAGTTCATCTTCGTATGGGGATACATACTAGTACCAAGTTTGAAGTTCTTACCTCAAACAGTTCTTCAAAAATCGTGGTAACGGTGCTAAAAACCAAGAATTTCATGTAATTTCATGTAAATTGACCTCTGTGACCTCTGACCTTTGACCTCCTTAACCCAAAATCTAATCAGTTCATCTTCGTATGGGGATACATACTAGTACCAAGTTTGAGGTTCCTACCTCAAATGATTCTTCAGATATCACGGTAACGGTAACGAGAAGTGGGACGCACGCACGCACGGACGCACGCACGCACGCACGCACGCACGCACGGACGGACGGATGGACGGACAACCCGAAAACATAATGCCTCCGGCACCCACCTTCGATAAAAAATGTGGAAAGATGTGTGTATTGGAGAAGACTCTTAAATGGGCATTTGTAACTATATAGTACAATGTAAAGAATTCGGACAATTCTTATGAGATATGTCGTTGTATGAGAAGCAGAAAGGAGAACACTTACTCCCATTTCTTTTATTATTATGTACTTTTTTTAAAATAATAGTATGTGATTGTTTCTTTATAATTTATGAATATAAAAACAATTGAAACAAGATGAATGCGACTGCGTCTCCTATATGCCTCCGCCTAAATTCAGTTGATGGCTCAAACTCTTCTAGAAATATTTGATAACGAGGCTAAAAACCAGTAATTTCATGTAATTTTATGTAAATTGACCTCTGTGACCTCTGACCTTTGACCTACTTACCCCAAAATCTAATCAGTTCATCTTTCTATGGGTATGCATACTGGTACCAAGTTTGAAGTTCTCACCTCAGATAGTTCTTGAGATATCGCGGTAACGGTGCTAAAAACCACTAATTCCATGTAATTTCATGTAAATTGACCTCTGTGACCTCTTAACTTTGACCTACCTACCCCAAAATCTAATCAGTTCCTCTTTCTATGGGGATACATACTGGTACCAAGTTTGAAGTTCTCAACTCAAACAGTTCTTGAGATATCGCGGTAACGGTGCTAAAAACCAAGAATTTCATGTAATTTCATGTAAATTGACCTCTGTGACCTCTGACCTTTGACCTCCTTACCCCAAAATCTAATCAGTTCATCTTTCTATGGGGATACATACTGGTACCAAGTTTGAAGTTCTCACCTCAGATAGTTCTTGAGATCGCGGTAACGGTGCTAAAAACCAGTAATTCCATGTAATTTCATGTAAATTGACCTCTGTGACCTCTGACCTTTGACCTCCTTAACCCAAAATCTAATCAGTTCATCTTCGTATAGGGAAACATACTAGTACCAAGTTTGAAGTTCTTACCTCAAACAGTTCTTGAGATATCGTGGTAACGGTGCTAAAAACCAAGAATTTTTATGTAATTTCATGTAAATTGACCTCTGTGACCTCTGACCTTTGACCTACTTACCCCAAAATCTAATCAGTTCATCTTCGTATGGGGATACATACTAGTACCAAGTTTGAGGTTCCTACCTCAAATGATTCTTCAGATATCGCGGTAACGGGAAGTGGGACGGACGGACGGACACACGGACGGACGGACGGACGTTACGACGGACGGTAGGACGGACGGACGGACGGACGGACGGACAACCCGAAAACATAATGCCTCCGGCACCCACCTTCGGTGGGCGGAGGCATAAAAAAAAAGACTGAATAAAAAGCTTCATGTGTTGGTAGATAATTTTCGTAGTGACAAGATGTTTTTGTAACATATCACTTGCTTATTTAGCGTTATATATAACTATCTGCTGATTCAGAATCTCTTTTGCTCTCACATTACTAGAAATTTTTTTTTTTTTTCAAAAGCACATACAGCCTCAAAGCCTCCACTTAATAATCCTTCATTACTTTAACCATACCCTAGATGATCCCCCAAAGTAGCACTTAACCTATCCATGAACCATGAAATATAACAGTAATTGTCATTTTACAATTCGCTGGTAGTCAAATCACTAAAAGTGTGTTGTGATGTAAAAATCAAATTAAACTGTCAAAATAAATCTGAAAAGAGTGTTAAAATGAAGAAAAAAAAGAAGATTTATTTAGTTCTTCTTTAAGGTGATCACCCTTCATATATGTATACTTACAATGGACAAGATGAAGACAAAAACAATAGCCACAGAATAGCAGATCTTAACGACCGGTGTGAAAGCCTTAGTCCTATCAACAATAAGACCGGCTACCACCGCTCCAAGGAGACCAACACCTATCATCAGAGCTCCTACCAGGCCTGCAAAATCCTGCAAAATCATAATCAATACTTTTTTTTAAAATATAGGATTGATAAGTAACACATACTGGTCTACAGCCAAAATTCCTCTTGAACAAAAGTAGTCAAACATACTAGACACATTTGGGGTGACTAGAAATGAGAATGATACATGGTATTGCTGATTGGTTCAGGTTTTTCGAGATATTCTACTTTTCATATTTCTTTCATTATACGGTAGACATACTAGATGTAACTTAAACACATCAGGCACTCTTTGCTTGATAATAAAACTCAAAATTTGAAATTCTTATCAGGCTGAATTTTCTATTGCCGAAATTTCACAATAACATTATCCAGTCATTTTGATTTTCAAATGTCACTCACATCATTGTATCCAATGGGGCATACAATTTGCTCCAGGAATGTGCTGATAGCGTTGAAGATACCATAGCCTGCTCCGAAGATGACAAAAAGGATCACAAAGCGTCTGTTCCTTACAAGCTGTTATGGTACAGGAAGAAATCAACACAGACTACAATGAAGGTTGAATGTTCAGAATAACAACGAGTGATGATAGGCATACGTGCCATTTTTAATTGCATAGATCATATACTCTGTACATGTGTTTCTTTTTCTTTTCCTAAAAGTGCAAAATTTCAATAAAATTCTGATAAGCTCTTACAACTCCATAATTCGTCAGTCAAGCCTGTTTTGCAGCTCACATTAATCATTACTGTCCATAAAATTGTTTATTTTTTCTGAATGGGATCTTGAGAAGATCATAAATTATATACCTTTCTGTGAAATCAATTAAAATCAATTACAATATATATATCACAAGCCTCAACATATGCAGTCTATATGTGAGTGGCATCCAAATAAGAACAGTAGACATTGATCTAATATCAAAATTTGTCTCTTGTGCAATATCTTTTTCCCACAGCATTACATGTATGTTTGGTACTGCTTACAACAATATTTGTAATGCTTTTGATTTGGGGGCCACTTTTCAGATTGGTCCATTACATTTCAATCTTTAATTAAAAGATAAAAAAGCTCACCATTTTGAGTCCAACCAAGAATGGTTGATGCTCACTCTCTGCACTGCTGGATGGGGGAGTGGGAGGGGCACTACTACATATACCAAATGTTGCCATTAAAACACCCAAGGCTGCTGGTATGACGAAAACCCATAGCTATGGATATAGAAAAAAACATTATATTAAACAACATGATTTTTGAAGATTAGTTATTAAAATCTCAAATATGATTACAGTGATTAAAGTTAATGCAGAATTTCACTTCCACAAATTTTTTCCTGCATTTTCAATTATGGTTTCTAAATCATCCACGAAAAGGTTAGGGGTCGGATCCTGTCTATACATACACATATACTGTATCAAAAATTTGATGCATCTTTATAATCACAAGCAAAACACATATTTTTCAATCTGAATTCAAAATACTTGTTACTTACCATTAATGGAATGTCACTTGGTTCACTAACAAGAAGCGCAGAGAGGAGAAAGGAGAGTAAGATTCCAAAGGGGTTAGACATGGTGGCTAGGATGTTAGCTATAGCTCTCTGGCTGTCATCAAACCACAGAGCTGCCATCTTGGTGGGAGAGAAGAGCAGGAATGGTTGCCCAAAGGCTGCAAGGGTCTGGCCGGTCATGACGATGGCAAACTGGGTAGTCTCTGGGATTGGGAACACTGTGGCAAGGTAGCGAAGCAGAATGCCAACAAAATTTAGCCATGCACCAAGTAGGACCTGGGAATGGAAGTAACAGGTGGTGTAGATGAAAATCTAATAGACCCTGAAATATTGGAAATGATGCAGTGAAGAACTGGTCAAATCAGATAGAAGTGGAAAAACAATTTTAAAAAGAATCAGTATTTCTCAAAGAAATGAAATGCATATTAAAAGAAAGACTATATATATACTCTCATGATTTTTCATCCCCTGATTCTTAAGAATTTTTGCTAAAATTAGAGATGGAAAACAAGGTAACAAAATATGGTGGAACAAATGATTACCAAATTTTTTTCAACACACTTAGTAAAAGATATTGCACTGCTTGATGAAACCTACCAAAACATATTTGCAGTATTTTAGATCAAGGCAAGAAACAAGATAAGATTTTCAAAAATTAAACACTTGAAACAGTTCCATTTATGACAACTGAAAACTGTTCAAAATCTTAGTGGTAAAGAAGGGGTAAAAAACTCAACTTTTGTGTCAGTACTCTTAATTTTAGTGATAATATCACTATTGTTTTCATACATACCGCAAGGCGAAACCCGTATGCATTGAGTTCCCATGCCACAAAAAAGCCCATGGGTATGGCAACAACCAGAAAGACTAAAGAGAACCAGTTGACTGCATCTACAGAGACCTGAAAGTATTCTGCTGTGAAGTTTGTAACTGCTGCGAAGCAGATCCATGCCTGCAAGAATGAGTTAAAATGAATGAAATGAAAGGGGGAAAATAAGAATAATAAAGTTTGTCATGATTGCTCAGATCCATGAAATTTATTTCTTGGGGGATGTGGTCGCAAAAAGTTATATAGCCAGTAAATCCTCTTAACCCTTTGGAGACGACGGGCTTCTACAGAAGCCGAGCGAGGTGCTCAGTCTGTGACGGAGGGCTTCTACAGAAGCCGAGATTTATGCCTAATATGTTGACAAAGTTTTCCAGCTAACTATCCGCTCTTATGCGCTAAAATTCTTAGTAGTATTATGTAGATATATTCATTCACAATACCCGTTAAAAAAATATGAGGTTACGTGGAGAAAAATTGAGAAAAATAGGATTTCGTTTCAACTTTACCCGAAATTCTTGTTTGGGATCGTAAATCTTGTATACATACAGACGTACGCGTACGCGTCCGCTTCGATCATGTTATTTCATAGGTGTTATTTCCATAGTCTAGAGCTCCGATCACGTGATATAGCGTTCAAAGCGCCGATCGATCTTGACAAAAAGCTACAGCTACGTTATGTGCGTATTCACTACATTTACACTCCCGACTTCGATCCTGACGTTGTTTACTTATTTATTTTTTATCTAAGGCATTTTTCATCAACTGATTTGAAATAAGCACATGATTTGTTGTTTCTCGTAGGAATTAAATTGCTGTGCACCTATCATATACTACCTTTGATTGGTGGTTTATTGATTTTTTAAAATGTATTTATATTTTAATGTTTTTAGGAAAGTTCATAAAATAAAATAAAAAGAGCTTGGTCAAGGGTTATTGAAATTTAAATTGGCCAATTCAGCGCTTCATTGATGAATGAACTCTTTTCTAAAACCCAAGTTAATAAAATAAAATAAAATAAAATAAAAGGAGCTTGGTCAAGGATTATATCAATTGAAATTGGCAAATCCAGCGCTTCATTCATGAATTTCAATGAACCTTTTCAAAATGAAACGCTTTCTCAGTTCCGTGGACTACTAGCTAACAAGGATTATCATTTTGAAAGAAGAGGAAGTATACGTAGGTCGACCTACGTACTGAATACATGTATACAAGAATGAACTGCAAACATGCGCTGTCATGCTAAAACTACAACCCCAAGAATTACGGGAACCCAATTATTAATGCTCATTTTGAAATTCACAGTACAGCCCGTTAAATGGTTATCCTGATGACTGGGATTTGTGTCAAAAGGATAACCATAATATTGCATACTTATGGGCGACTAGAAATTACCATCATTGATTGCTATACTATCGGGATCGCCGATCGTCATTGTTGTCATTGCCCCCCCCCCCCCCCCATCGCTGTTATTTTTTAAAAACATATTTCTTTATCGTTTTAGTTTGTTTATGATTCTTGTCATTATCCAACTCAACTCTTGTCTTCCTGTTTCAATATTTTCGAAACATACAATTACTACACTCTCGATATCATGCTCCTTTCTGATGTTCTCTTTATTTTCAAATCGATCAAACTCTGATGAATAGCCACATCCTTTTATAATAAAAATTGCATGCAATACGGAAATAAAACGCACTGAAACAAAATTTTAATTGCACGAACTTCCTGATGAGTTTGTTCCACTCACTCGCTAGATATACAATGTATATTATTACCCCGGTCATTGGATTCTGGCACGCCCGCACACAGTGTATGCACATTTTCCTCGAAACATACAATTACTACACTCTCGATATTATGCTCCTTTCTGATGTTCTCTTTATTTTCAAATCGATCAAACTCTGATAAATAGCCACATCCTTTTATAATAAAAATTGCATGCAATACGGAAATAAAACGCACTGAAACAAAATTTTAATTGCACGAACTTCCTGATGAGTTTGTTCCACTCACTCGCTAGATATACAATGTATATTATTACCCCGGTCATTGGATTCTGGCACGCCCGCAGACAGTGTATGCACATTTTCCTCGAAACATACAATTACTACACTCTCGATATTATGCTCCTTTCTGATGTTCTCTTTATTTTCAAATCGATCAAACTCTGATAAATAGCCACATCCTTTTATAATAAAAATTGCATGCAATGCGGAAATAAAACGCACTGAAACAAAGTTTTAATTGCACGAACTTCCTGATGAGTTTGTTCCACTCACTGTCATTTAGCTTTTTCATTTAGCTTTTTCCCATTACAAACAAAACAAATCACATATGTGTACATGATTTTAATAAATTGTTTTATTGATAAAACAACTACATAGGGAAAAAAGCGTTGAAAGAGAGATGGATAGATAGAGAAATAAACGAATGAAGCGGGAGAAATAAAACAAATAGTTATGACAAATCATGAGAAATGTATTCGAAAGTAAATAGGATTATTTTTGTCTTATTGAATAAATAATTTTCATCTGAAAAAACAGTTCCCTGATACATGTGATATAGAAAGCATTTAGAGTGATAATGTCACAATGCTGGTCAGAATACGACTACAAAATGAGTCGGAAATACGTGTAAAATGCGGGGCGCAATGCATGACTTGGCAGATAATCTTTTTTTTTTTTTTTTTTTTTTTTGAGAGTGTGCGCACCTATGAAGGTTGCACCTCTTTTAGCTCTCTCAATAGCTGTGGGAGTTTGATCTTCAAGAACGTTCACCATAGTGAGGAATTGTGCCAAACTACTCTGCTAGTTTTCAGGAGTTTGGTAGACTGTTATCTGTTATTTTTATGCTGTGGTTCAAGGAATATTCTCTTACATATGATTTCTCTGAACTTGGTGAAAGCTGAGCCTATTACAGCCATATTGACTTACATGCAAGCAGTGATAGAAGACTTCAGTGAGGATTAGTTCCCGGGATGAATAGACAGTGGTTCCATTGAGTATTTTCTTATCTTTGACTTACTGAGTGGAACAATGGCTTTAAAGGAGATTACACCTTTTGCTTTGGTAACTTTACTATTGTTCACTATTGATGGAGGATCAACACTGCCATTGAACCAGAATGTGTTGGTGTATGCCTTGTGTAGAAGAATACTGTGAAAGTAAAATCATCATGGAGATGCAGGTATTTTGGATCCCCAATAACTTATTATAATAACTCATGTGCTACCTTTCAGACTTCCCTCGCAATTTGTGGCGATGTAGAGCGCAACCCTGGACCAACATGTAAGCCAGCAATCGACGCGTGTGACCAGATCGTTCATCAATATAATAGCAAGGAGCCGCGCAGTTATGGGCAATCTCTAATAACTGGTAAAAACAAACGACACGTGTTAAGGCTCCAACAAGATGTATGGAACCGGATTCATCAGTTGGGGATATCACGAGTTAGGAAAACACATCGTGGTACTAAGGGTGCTAGTAAACACAAGTTACCTGCATGGGATAAATCTGAACATGAATTTAGTTTTCAAAATAAGATACCAGTCATTGTGTCATCACGAATGTCACGCCAGCCGAAAACTCTCATGGGAAGCAATTCTAAGAACTTAAAGTAGATATTCAAAGAAAATCACAAATATGGCAATTAATGTATCACTAGAAACTGGGAAGCTTACAGATGGCAATTGTATAAGTTTTATGTCAACTGCGTATCTGATGATTATAAAAACAACACAAATAAAAGCTCTTCTTAGCATCTGGAATATCCGAGGATTCGCCAGAAATATAGCGATGTTTTGATGTCGTCACACCCGGGATCGATCCTGCTTAAGCAGACGACGTCCTATAATGAATTAACGCAATTGCAATGCAATTATTTATCAAATTATAAAGAGTTTGGTATATTTAAACATGACCTTATTTCACACCATTATAAAGGGAAAGTGAAACTGATTCTGATAGCTAAAACCGTTTGATTGTAAATACACAGGAGAAGGGTCAATGATCAATGAAATAAACCCCACTTTCAATTTGAAAAGCCCTCCGAATAATAGCAGGATGGTATTCGTTCCCTCTTGAAACGCCGAACATGCCCCGGTGCAAGCAGCTGAAAATACAATGGCGTCTTATTTTGTTTACAAGTGACTGATTCCTTTATTTTTTTAACGCTGCATTTTTCATCAAAATAATACCATACACGAAGTTAAGAGTGAGGCAACAGACTAACATTAAGACTGACGCTAGTGAAGGAAGGAGATGACAAAATAGGCTCTGAAAAATGTGTAAGATGTTATGGGACATCGTCTGCTTAGACAGGACTGGTCCATGGTGTGTCGTCACATATCTCAGCAGCGTTCGAGGAGCTCTTCAGCTGCTATATTGGGGGCTGTATTTTACCTTTTTATAATTGATAATAATCATTACTTCAAATGTTTCCAAGCGTTGAATTTGGATAACCTTGTTTAATTTATGCCATCTATGCAGTAATAAGTATTAAGCCAATATTTAAAATCATTGAAGTTCTACTTTAAGAAACATAGAAATGTGCAAACCTGCTACTATGTCATATGATCTTCCATTACTCTTCCTCGCTAATGTTAGATCAATTAACAATAAGCTAGATGAACTTGACTTTCTTACAAGAAGTTATGACAGTGATATTCTCGCAATTACTGAAACCTGGATAACCCAAGATGCACCACTTGAAATATTGTCCATACAAGGTTACACAATGTTTTCCAGACCAAGGATAGGAAGACAGGGAGGAGGGGTTGCCCTCTATGCGAAGCACAAATTTAATCCACGAATTCTACAAGTTGATGTTCCAGATAACGTCGAGGCCTTGTGGGTTATGCTTCGACCGTCGCGTTTACCACGTCAAATATCATGCATGATTGTCTGTGTCACTTACTATCCACCCAGAAACCCGAACGCTGACGAATATTTGGATCATTACACCTCTACAATAGATAATCTATTGATGACCTACCCAGATGCTGGATTCTCGTTAGTTGGCGACTTCAACGACCTTGATATTCGGCCGCTTCTGTATAACACTCGCTTCAAACAAGTTGTTACCCAGCCTACTAGAGGAGGTAATATATTGGACAAGATCGTCACCAACTGTTATCAGTTTTACTCACCAGTATCTTTGGCCTCTCCCATCGGCATGAGCGACCACAATTGTGTTCTGTGGTCTCCCACTCATTCATGCTGTCGACCCCAAAACACAGTTCGACGAAAACTAGTCAGACCGTTGAAAGACAGTGGGATACGATCCCTTGGCCAATGGATCACAACGCAGTCTTGGGATGAACTCTTACAAATGGAAAATCCATCTGAAAAGTGCAATATATTGCATTCTACGATCATGTCAAAACTAGACCAATACCTACCTGTGAAAGAAGTTCGGCTCCACAGCACAGACAAGCCCTGGATGACCCCAGCTATAAAATCAGCAATTATCAGAAGGCAGGAATCTTCCGCTAGAAACGATAAAATCACATGGCGTCACCATAGAAATGAAGTCATTCGTTCCATTCGCAATGCTAAGCAACAATACTACAATACGCGCGTTCGTAACCTGAAAAAAGAAAATCCAGCGGGGTGGTATCGCCAAATTAAAATTCTTACCCATCAAGATGATACACCTACATCAATTGCCATCCCTGGTATTGATGACAATGACCCTTCACTCTATCAAGTAGCGGCTGCTGCTATTAACGAGCATCTCATCTCCGTAGCAGCTGATCTTCCTCCTTTGGACAGAGGTTCCCTTCCTGCATACTTACCATCTCCAAGTCAGTGCCCTATGGTCCAACCATGGGAAGTACTTTCTAAGCTTAAACAGTTAAAGGCGTCTAAAGCAGGAATTAATGATGATATACCTGTTAAAGTGGTAAAGGAATTTGCTCTTGAATTGTCTGTGCCGTTGACTGATATTCTTAACACATCTTTCCAGCTTGGGGTTGTGCCAGATCAATGGAAACTATCTCAGATTACCCCAATACCTAAAGCACTGCCTGCGTCTATAGACAACATTCACCCTATCGCTCTCACAAGTAACTTTGCTAAAATTGCTGAATACTTTGTGGCAAAATGGCTTTTGGAAGATATCGAAAAACATATTGACTCATGTCAGTTTGGCAATAGGTCTGGACTCTCCACAACCCATTATTTGGTACAGTTACTGCATTGTCTTTTTGAAAACGCAGAAAAGAATAAATCGATATCCACCATTGTGTGTACAGATTTCAGTAAAGCCTTTGACAGGCTTGATCATAATATCCTTATCCGCAAAATGATCGATCTTGATGTACGACCGTGTCTAATTCAGTGGATTGTTAGTTTCCTAGAAGGCCGTCGACAGTGTGTTAGGTATCAGGGTAAAATATCCGAAGCTATGAATAACAATGCTGGAGTACCACAGGGTACAAAACTAGGTCCCTTGCTATTTTTGATTATGATCAACGATGCATGTAATCCTTCCACTATCCCATATTTCAAATACGTTGATGACCTAACTCTAGCTGAGTGTAGAATAACTTCATCACCTCCCAAAATGCAAGAATGTCTTGATGAACTACAAAACTGGTCAGTCAATGATCACATGAAGCTCAATCCCTCCAAATGCTTTGGTATGAATGTAACCTTCATGAAAACACCGCCTATTGGTAATGACCTACATATTGGTGAATCTGTTCTAGCATTCGTCTCTTCGGCTAAGATACTGGGAGTAATAATACAGTCAAACCTGAAATGGGATAACCATGTAGGTGAAATTCTCAAGAAGTGTAACAGAAAATTATATATGTTCAGACTGCTCAAGCAGTTTGGTATGCCTGTTGAAGACCTGAAAACTGTCTTTGTTGGATACATCCGTCCCTTACTACAATATTGCACACCAGTCTTTAACGGAGCCCTAACCAAACAACAAATCACAGACCTTGAAAGAGTACAAAAAAGGGTCTGCAAAATAATACTACGATGTAATTACTCATCATATCAAGAAGCTTGCCAAACTATCAATCTGGAAACTTTGGAATCTAGAAGGAAAAGTCTTGCCCTAAAATTTGCAAAATCTCTAACAACCAACCCAAAGTGCAAAAACTGGCTCCCTCCTCCTAAACGGCTAGATATTTCTCTAAGGAAAATACCGAGGTTTGACCAACTCAAATGTAAGACCAGCCGATTCCGAAATAGCCCCCTACCTTACCTTATAGACTTACTTAATGAGAATTAGGTGAACTTCATTTATCAAGTGGCTATTATTAGTTAGAACTGATCTCCTTGAAGTTTTGTTAGTTTCATTGGTCAATTTATTTAATCTTTAGGACATACCTGGTCATTGCTTTATATTGCCTCGTTCCCACTCGGTGTATTAGCTGTTCTATATTTATTATGCAATTTCATTGATTCTATGCAATTATTAATTTCTGAATGATTACTATTTATGACCTATTTATGTACTGTGCAATAATATCCACTACTCCTTTCTTCCTCCACCCCTCTCTTTCTCTCTCTCTTCTACAGTTCTTGAATTTAGATCTTCTTTGATTATATCTTCGTATCTCCTCTCTTGCTTCTCTTTCTCTATACTCATTATTGTTAATCTCACGTACATTGTTTACACAAACTAGTTGGTATCTTGAGCTACCCATCAATTTTCTATATTCAAACTCAAATTTCTCGCAAATTACCCATGGTATATCTAAGTAGAAATTTCTATGTATATACAGTATATAATATAATTTTGAAATATTATATGTCAATGTATTTTTATCTCCACTTACACCTTCCCTCTCTCTTTCTCTCTCTCTCTCTCTACCATTACTTCGTTTGTCACCATGCCTCACCCTTCTTCCTTTGTATCCCTCCTTTCACCCCTTCTCTTTCTCTGTTAGTCTTCCAAAGCCAGTGCCCACTCTCTTTCCTATCTCATCTATTTCCACTCTTATCCTTTCCTCTCACCATCTCATTACCTCATTGTCTCATTGTCATTACCTGGCTCTATACCTCTTTTCATGAAGACATTATGATTGTTAATCTGTTATTAGATGCATGTAAGTACATGTAAAATATGTGTGACGAATATACTGTAATTTGTGTACTTTTAGATTTTCTTTAATTTTAACGTATTTCAATGATGTATCTTATAATTTGCTTACTTCTGTGATTAACTTTCATTTACTGTATTTATACCTTGTATTACCGGTAGTAGTTTTTTCGCTCTTGTTAATATTTGTAATTGATAATTTATATTGTACACATGTTTTATTCAGCTTTTGGCTGCGACACATGTTTCTTTCAATAAACCATTTTTGAATTGAATTGAATTGAATTGAATAATCGCCCGAGCATTAGCAGACGACAATGGGGGCCAATGAATGGGGTATCGATCGATCCAAGGAGTTATCACAGACCTTGATCTAACCGCGTTGCGACGGCGTTTACGCAATTTGTATTGTAAGTGTACTGAAAAGGAAGGAAGCAAAGTTTCAACAAAATAAGACAGCTTTTCCCCTGTAAAATAACAAACCTTATTTTTTGTTTCGATAAAAAAAACTTATATTTTTAGAAGGAGAAAAGTCTGACCTTTCATGTTTACAATTACTAAAAATTACGAAAATGACCGAGTGAGGTACAATGAGCAATCAAAGTAGAAAGTACCTCCAAATTTCCCATTACCGGCAATGTAACCGAAATCGCTCCGTCATAGGGAGAACAATCGCTGTGCGCGGGCTCGCACTCAAAGGGTTAAGAAGAGAGTTGAGTTGAACCTGAAGCACCTCCTTCTCTCATTCATCAACGTACTACAAATCGTAAATGACTGGGCTCATTCATCTAGCTCACATTCCTCTCGCATTTCACAACCTCTAAGTAAGTCTCTAACCCTTTCAGCACAGGAATTTTTAAAGGGCTACATTGATCAAATTTTGTTCTTCAAATTGGCATTAATGATATTTTTCATTTAGTGCTACATGGTTCTAATAAGATGTAATGTTTTTGAAAACAATGTACATGCTTATAGGAATTTTGACCTAGGCCTACACCAGCTGAATTTAGAGGTTCTCCAAAAATGAAATTAAAAGTTCAAATGATAATTAGCAATAAGAGGCTAGTGCCACACACATGATCAAACATTATAAATTAAATTTAAAGTTTCCATCGACCAGTCCTAGGCATACGTTGGTACTGTTCATGCCAGACCGAAAATTCTGTCTCTCGTTCATGAGCCTCTTATTTAAGTTATTTTCTTGACGGGGTCGGCTATTCACCATGTTCACTTAGAAATTAGCCGACCCCGTCCAGATAATAAGAGGCTAAAGAACGAGAGACAGAATTTTTCGGTCTATGTTCATGCACGTACCGAGCGGGGTGTGTTGAGTGTTCAAACACCCCCATTTGGTGTTATTTGGAGTTACAACACCCCCCATTAGCCTTTTTTTCCCTGCTTGTCAGATAATTTTAAAGTCAAAAGACACCCCAATAATGCTGATAACTTTTTCTTTCTTTCTTTCTTTCTTTCTTTCTTTTTTTTTTTGCTTGTCTGAGAATTTTGGAGTAAAAAGACACCCCCTTTAAAGTTTAAAAAATCCTTGGTACGCCACTGGTTCTGCTGCATAGACAATGATATACCTACCTAGACCTAGTTAACATGGTTAAAGTTAATTTAATCCCAAAAGACATCTTACCATCGCATTTGAAATATTCAATACAGCCATTGTTCCAACCACAAACCATCTCCATTTGTACATTTTGTAAGTTGGCTCGACAAGTTGACTTCTGCTTGTTAATGATCCCGTTTCGCCATGAACGCTGGGATCACAGATGGCAGTTTCCTCGACCCCGTCCATAGACCCGCCTTCCTCACGCACAACATATTTCGTACGTTGCGTTGATATTGGATTTGCATAGTTTATTTCACTGTCCGCCATTGTTACATAGTTTTCAGTCCTCTATAAACGTCGGAAAAAAGAGAATCTAATGCAGAATTCATCAACAGAACAGATCAAAACACTCGCTTGTCTTTATCACGAGGTAACGTTAGGTGTTGTTTGTCACGGGGATCGGATCGGATGCTGTATATACCGTATG
The DNA here is from genome assembly GCA_025617745.1 of Heliocidaris erythrogramma. Classification (NCBI taxonomy): domain Eukaryota; kingdom Metazoa; phylum Echinodermata; class Echinoidea; order Camarodonta; family Echinometridae; genus Heliocidaris; species Heliocidaris erythrogramma. The sequence goes on from CM046868.1 coordinate 32,528,780, forward strand.
TAGCGTAGTAACTGCTAAAAAAAAAAAAAAAAAAAAAAAAAAAAATGGGCGTGGCCGATTGATCTCTGCTTGTATTTATAGTCTACAAAAACAGACAGTGTATCTCTTTTATGCTCAAAAGCTTCAAATGGGCTCTTTTTTTTTCTTTTATTAATTAACTAAATTCATTTCATTTCCAAATTGTATTTATTTCCATTTTATTCTGATATTCCATATGAATTTCTTACTCTGAGTAAAACGTTTATTCTCAAAGAATAGCTTACAGGTCTTCTTATAGCCACTAGGCACTTTCATTCATCAATCAATGACGTAATGCGAACATAGCTTGAGTTCAAGGGATTGTCTACTCTCTTCCCCCTTTTTTTCCTCTCTCTCTCCCTTTCTCCAGGAGCAGACTGGTCATGGTGGTTTTGTTTGCAGGAACGAACCCTTAGTAATTTGAAATGAATTACAGAGTGCCTGAACTATAACCTGGGTTAGGCTTTTCTCAAGATACAATGATTTTCTAATTAAGTATCAAACAGGGTCTGTGCCTGCAGAATAATAAGTTAGCTACTATGGCTAGCACGCTAGTGCTGCGCTAGTGCGCATTCCCAGCTAGCTAGCAAACCGTTATTGTCGGAGAGCGAGCTCGAGCTAGAGAAAAATACAGTAGGCTACTACACTCTATACAGGACAAGTTACAAGACAAGCCTTTCAAAATGGACAAAACTATCCAATTCATTAGTTCAGCCTTGCTACAAGCTGAATCTGCTGACGAGCGGAAAACCATTATTGTAAAGCAGCTCCAGCGGTTATCTGAGAAAGAAGACAAAACGCCAGGTATTGAAATTCCAGGAGGTAAGAAAAGAGTTGTTTGGACTTGGTATGGTACTAACATAACAATAAACACTTTCATTGTAGGACAGGGAAATTCCCATGGTAAGAATTGGTAGACATATCAGACGTTACTTCCGGGTTAAGGATGTTTGTGTAGACAGTGTTGAGAGATCGAGCGTCATTCAGCATTTCAGGCTATGTCTAACGAGTTAGGCCTAGACCTTTTTCTTCAGCAACATCATGGAGAATAGAAAGATAACATTATGCTAAGAAATATAATAATGATAATGTCATGAAAATGATAAATAACTATTATTACGGTACCAAACAGGTTGAATTATACAGAAAAATCCGTCTGTACGTTTGAAGGAGTTTTAACTGTTTTATAACATTTTTATAACATCTCCTCCAAGGAGAGGGATTCCGCGAAGCCAGACGTGGTCTCAGCGGAGCATATCCCCGAACGAAATAGACTGATTTTTCGGTCTAGGTTGAATTAGCATGATTAGCTAAGCCCCCCCCCCCGCCCCCCCCCCCCCCCAAAAAAAAAAATTGTATTCGTAATAATTGTATGGCATCTTCAGGGATAGACAGAAAAATCTGTCTGTTTGGAGGAGTTTTATAACATTTTCTGACTTTAGAGGTTCTCCTCCAAGGGATTCCGTGAAGCCAGACGTAGTCTCAGCGGAGCATATCCCCGAACGAAATAGACTGATTTTTCGGTCTACTTCAGGGAGCGAAGTGAAAAAAGTGTCCCATCTCATTCTCACTCAGTCTCAGTATGATTTTCCTGATTTCAGCTAGGCTACAGTTCTGTTCATCTGGCTGATGTCAGTCAGCCCAGCGAACAATATTTTCCAAGAACGCCATGCGCTGAACAAGGATTTGCAAATTAAGGGGAAACTTTCTACACACCGTCAAGTCGTTAATGGGATATTGTCATAAAATCTTGATTTCTAAGAAACGTACGGTCCAAATTTTCCCCTCTTCATAAAAGCATGAGCGGTGCGAAGTCCATTGATTCACATGCCATGCATGGACTTCGCACCCAGCTGAGATTGCTTGGAATTACATCTCCTTAGAACTATCAGAGATCCCAAAGTGGTCAAGTTTTAGAAGAACCATAGTTTTGTAATTTAAGTAAATAAAATGGGAAGTGAATTAAAATGAGAACAGTTTAACATTTAACCCTTTCAGAATTATCTAAGTGCTAAAACAGTTTGTTCTTCAAATTGGCAACAATAATAGTTTTCTTTCAGTGCTACATGGTTATAATAAGTTGTAATGAGTGTGATCAGTTCGCATCACATATGGACATTTTCCAAGATGGGAGGCCTGTAATAAATAATTAAATGTGATGGAATTAGGATTTATTTTGGAGGGTATCACTAGGTGTACTGAAAAATGATAAAATTTGGTTATGTTGTCATGGTTACTTATTTAAATGAGAATTGAAAAAAGTGCTCTATTTTTTAGAGTGGGAGATAGAAATTTTGTGTTGACCTCTTATTATTAACACCCCTGCTCAAAAATAGTTTGGTCCAAGAAGTCACTCTGGGTAGGATCTCACAAAAGGGTCCTTTCAGGGACCATCCCGATCGGGACCATCCCACGGCGGATGCTTACTCTCGTTTTTAAAATTCCTGGCATCAAACGCAAAATGTGTGCAGAAATTGTTGCTCTTTCTACTCTTTCTACTGGTCAGTTGTCTCGAAAGGGTTTTAAGGGACATGGGAGGAATTGCATAAATCTTCTTAGAGAGGGCAAGGTATGGGTAATCAGGACATACACCAAAGTAAATATTTCTCATGGAAAATATGACAATTTTTAGGTAATTTAAACTTTTTAAATGAGGTAATTCGATAAATGCACTTGAATAACAAAGAGAAACAACAAAATGTTGCATAATACTTTGAATGTTCAGAATGAATGATAATTATTTTGTTAGAAGAATTGTGCCAATTCATTTTTCCCATTATGTAACCTTTGATTTTGATACCTAAATTTGTCAAATGATAGCAGCTGTAGGACCTTTTGGAATACTTATGTTAAGTTTTTGAAGTTTGATAAAAGTTACTCATTTTATTTCACAGGTCTGGAATGGTTTAATACTTCAGGACCATTGTCCTTCAAGTCAAACTTACGAGGCAAGGTGGTTGTACTCGACTTCTTCACATACTGTTGCATCAATTGCATGCACATCTTGCCTGATCTGGAAGCACTGGAGCAGAAGTACTCGGTTGAGGATGGTATCGTCGTTGTCGGGGTACACTCAGCCAAGTTTGAGAATGAGAAAGTGTCTTCGAACATTAAAAATGCTATCCTTCGTTACAACATCCACCATCCAGTGGTGAATGATCATGATGCTGTGATGTGGAACGACCTAGGCATCCAATGCTGGCCAACTTTACTCATTGTAGGTCCTTCAGGAGAACCGGTCCTAACCATCATCGGCGAAGGCCACAGGGACATCCTCTTTGAAGTGGTCCAAATCACTCTTGATCATTTCAAATCTAGAAGTGTGATGAGTCCACATAGCCTTCCTTACGTGAACCTCAAGGAATCATTAGCGGACTCTCCTCTGCTCTACCCTGGTAAAGTCACAACCAACCCTGAAGGCACACTGCTGGCTGTGTCTGACACAGGGCACAACAGGGTAGTGATTGTGGCTCTTGATGGAGTTATACAGCACTGCATTGGAGGTCCCGATGCTGGATTTAGTGATGGACTCTACCAAGAAGCAAGTTTCCGTTCTCCTCAGGGTCTTTGCTGGGTCCAAGATGCCATATATGTAGCTGATACAGAGAACCATGCTATCAGGAAGGTAGATATGCTTTCAAAGTGGAACCTGTACAGAAGGACCACCCAAAGAGACACAAAAGGCAATCTTCATAAGTTTATATAGGCAGGTGGTCCATGTTTCCTTGTTCTAACATGTTCCACACATGTTCCAACAAGAAATAATGTTTTGATGAAAACAAGAAATGAAATCTTTGTAGACGGGTGGGTTTTTTTTACAGGTGATTTCCTATTTTAGAGCTAGGGAATGTTACGGCCCTGGCTAATGTTCCTTGATGGAAAATAACAATTGAAATATATGGGACTGCACACACATGTGGCATGAACACTTCAGCTATTTCTCTTCATATTTTGAATATGAGGGCATTTGGAGAGCAATCCTTTTCAGGGGACATTTCTACTGTGATATTCTTCCAAACTGACATAAAAGGAATGAGAAAGCTCACAAATTATTTGTCACCTTTCCCAGAACTCGACCTCTTTAATCAATTTCTTTATTCCTTTCAGATTGACTTGAAGAAGGAGAGCGTCAGTACAATAGTTGGCACAGGAGAGCAGGGTATAGACCACTATGGGGCTGGGAAGGGCACAGAACAGGAGATCAGCTCACCTTGGGATGTGGTGTTAGGACCTCCAAATGAAGATGTCTTATTTATAGCCATGGCTGGCACCCATCAGATATGGGGCCTGTTTCTCTCGGATGGGCATTGGCTGAAAGGAGTGTAAGTATGTATACTGATTTATGTGTCAGATTTGATTGTAATTAATGATCTAAAAGTGTAAAGAGCTGGGCAGACCTCACTGATAATGATAATGAGCCATCATTATAACAAGAAATCGTTCTTGAATCCTGTAAAAGGCTTTTAAAGATAAAGTTGTGTTCTGGTCATGAGATTGAATTGTGAAAGAAACTGTCTCAAAACAATTGGGAAAAGTTGATTATATAGCACATAAGAATTGGTGTATGCTATAAGGTTTTGGAATCACCAAAATGATAAGAAAATGACTCAGTCCTGCTGAGAGTCACATGCACTGCACATAGAAATGTGTATATGGGACTACACACAAATGTTAGGCCAGAAGATTTCAGCTGTTTCTTGTCCTATTTTGAATGTGAGAGTATTTGAAGAGCAATCCTTTTCAGGGGACACATCTATTATGATAATCTTCCAAACTAACATAAAAAGCATGAGAAAGCTCTCAAATTATTTTTTACCAGAACTCAAGCTTCCCTTTAAAATCAATGTTGTAAGTCAGACCTCAATGTTCTATGCTAATGAGCCTCCCTTACTGATTTTATCAGCTTAAAACTCTCTTTACATGTTGTAACTCAGGATCTTGTTCAATTTAACAGGAGTCATGACGCTGGAATCTGCATGAACTATGCTGGGAGTGGCAAGGAAGAAAACCGCAACAACTCCTACCCTCGTAAAGCAGGCTTTGCACAACCTTCAGGACTGGCCCTAGCCCCCCAGGAGCCCTTCAACTGCATGTTTGTAGCAGATAGTGAGAGCAGCTCAATCAGAAGGATAGCTTTTAAAGATGGGGCTGTGAAGAATGTGGTGGGAGGAGAAATGGACCCAATGGTAAGACAAACAGGATTATTTTAATTCTTTATTATTAAAGGAGAATCATAAGGTAAAGAAACAACCCATAGTTGCTGTGGCAGATCCATGATTCTTTTAATAAGAGCAGGCACAGTCTATGGTTAGCCAGACTAATCAGAAAAAGAATGAAGAGCATCCCTTTACTTGAGGTAGCCAATCAGAGATCATTGTCTTTTGTGTCCGCTTTTTCCCCATAATTCCATTTTATACTGTTTATTTCTTGTTACACTTGTGTTTTACTCTGATGAATGCAAGCTAAAAAGCTTCAGTATGTCTGTATTTAAAGCTGTTCTTCAGAAGTGTCTATATGTTATGTGTTATTTACAGTATCTCTTTAATTGTTTGGTAAAAATATCGTAGATGTTCAAGCAAAATATTCTGAATATTATTATTTCAATTATTATTAATATTATTGTCATTATCATCATCATCATCCTCATCATCATTATTATTATTGTTAGAAATATTGTTAACATTAGTATCAGCATGTCGCAGGTTACAAGATTCAAATTAGTCTTCAAAAATTAGTATGATTCATGTTATCTACTTCACAGAATCTGTTTGCATATGGAGATAGCGATGGAAAAGGACTGGAGGCAAGGTTGCAGCATCCATTGGGTGTGGCCTGGGATCAAAGCAAACTTCTCTTTGTTGCTGACTCTTACAATCATAAGGTAACTATACTGTGCCATATTTTTGCTTCACAATATATGAGAAATATATATTTATAACAGAGTATTGACAATGATTGTCAAAGCAACTCACCTGCAATTTTAAATGAAAAGAATGAAATATAGTGGTTGTGTTAAGTATTCTTATTCCCTACATTGCGACCGAGTCAACAAACGTGTTATATAAGACAACTGATTATTCCATTCTCTCACTCTTTCCCAATCTCTCTCCCTCTTTTCCAATCTCTCTCCCTTTCTCATTCTCTTTCTCACTCTCTTTCTCACTTTTTCACACTCTCTTTCACTCACTCTCTTCCCCTCTATCTCTCTCCTCTCTCTTCTATCAATACCTCCTGGTGGCCAGATCAAGATGATTGATCCCGTGGAGCGGTATTGTGCAACGTACGCCGGTACAGGAGAACCAGGCAAAGTGGATGAGGAACACATCTTGAAAGCACAGTTCAACGAGCCTGGAGGCCTGGCAATGTCTCCTTGTGGGTGTAAGATCTATGTAGCTGACACCAACAACCATACCATCAGATGCATTGATATCAGAACATCCTCAGTCACTGAGGTAAGTTGAATGATTATAATCAGCCCCTTTATAAGAGAGTAATACTTCTGGCTCTCAACAAATGATGTTCTCCATGAACATTTGCTCCAGCTTTATTTTGTTAAAGATGCATGGATAGGGCCTAGGTTGTGATTGGTTGTTGTGTTAGGTTTAGGGTTGGGGGGGGGGGGGGGGGGGGGGGGTGGTACTTGTTTTTCCGAAGGTTCATAATTCCGAAACACGAACTTCCCATAGCATTTTCGTAATTACGAACCGTCGGAGCAACGAACATTTGGAAATATGAACCTTTGGAAATGCGAACCTTCAGAATTATGAACCTTCTGGAAAACAACATGTAACCGGGGTTAGGTCTAGATGTACTTTTGGGTCCTTTGTTGAAGATTAGATTACTGTTAGAAATTGACTACATGGCAATTGTTGATGGAGTGTGCTTGGTATGGTCACTGATTTACATATATGTCTGGTCATTCACTTGAAAGTAAACAAACACAATTTCTAATGATCAGCAAATGTACTGTATATAAAAGTCCTTTTTGCCATGATTCTAGAGCAATATTTGATGTCTGGTAAATCAGATGGTATAAATCAGATTGGTAGCACAGGTACTAAAAGATCAGTGACATAGATTTGTGTGTACAAAAATATTAAGTGTTGGCATACATATATATTGATTTGCATTTGTAATTTAAATTCCTTGAAATTCCTCAGAATATGAAGAATTAGTACAAAAATCTAAAACTTATGGGTATTACAATAGGAGGATTTCAGAAAGTAATATATATTATGATCAAATTATTCATACTTTCTCTACAGCTGAAGATAGTGCTTCCATCTACCACGTCAGTGGACAGTAAGCCCAGCGCTCCCAAGAAAATCAAGTCTATGCTGCCTAAACATGCATCCCCTATGACAGTAGATGGTGCCACATTAGGGATGAATGGCTCGGTTACACTGGTGCTGGACGTGAGTCTTCCATCAGGGAGCTATCTCACTGAAGGCGCTCCAAGTTCATGGCAGATTTTTGTACCAGGTAAGTGGATAGGCGAGATGAACTTTTCTGTTCATGTGGATCTTGTTATAACTCTGATGTCAAGGCCAGGATGTAGATTATGGGGTATACATCAGCTTATTTGGTCACCCATAATGTGCTGTTAAGATTTTGAAAGCAGTCACATTCATTCAATGATAGAATACTAGCAATTTGTTTATACAGTCACACCTGCTTTAGTGCATGTATATAGAAAGACTTCCTGTCTATAAGGACCACAATTTCTGTTTCCCTTGAAATTTGTGTCTCATTGAAACATGTACTTAAGGAACCTGTACATGAAGACCACCTGCTCATAAAGACCGTTTTTCTTGTCTCCCTTGAGAGGTCTTCATATACCTAGGTTTCAATGTATAATGATCTAATTAATTAAGTGAAGTCAAACCTACCTGGAAGTACACCAAGGGGATAAAGTAAAATTGCCCTCCTGCCATGTTGCCTTGTAGATTGGGTTTTACTACACAAAATTTCTCTTCTGGAGACAAAAAGGGGCTACAGTAGGCAGTAGGCCTTTCTAGACTGGTTTGACCTCTCATACTTTCCTTGTTGTGAGACAAAAAAGGGTAGCTATAGACAGATGGCCTTTATGTAGAGCTTCCATTTCCAGTATCCCTTGGGTTCATTTGTTTGTGGTGTTGTATATCCTTTGCACCTTTAACAGGCTCAGAACCTCAGTTGGTGATGTCAAGAACCAAGCTAGATAGCCTTAGTGACCCTTCACCCACCTTTACCTGGACTCCAGAGGCCCAGCTACCAGTGACACTGCAGGTGGAATCAGTGCTCTACTACTGCCTCCCCTCAGGGGTATGTCTCATGCAAGCATTTGGATTCAGTGTACCTGTCACAAGGCAAGAGGGCGCTCCCCAGACTGTTAAGGTTGAACTGTGTCATCAGTTACCAGAAGATTTGTGAAAGCTGTCAGTAGCTACCAGTGACATTGCAGGCTGAATCAACTCTCTACTATGCTGCCTCCCCTCAGGTAGTGTATTCAAGGCCTATGGATTCTGAATACCTGTCACAAGACGGGAAGGGTCATTCCAGACTGTCAAGGTTGAACTCTGTCGTCAGTTACTGTATTATTCTTGAAAGCTTCATCTGCAGATACAAGTGGCCTTGCAACTGGAATCAGCAGTGTACATCTATCTCTCTCTAGTGTGTTGTTTTCAAGCTTTTTTTATTCAGTGTACCATCCCTCACTTTTATCAGTTATCAGAAGATTCATGAAATTTATCTGTAGCTGCATGTACCAGTCATGCTACAGGTGGAATTGGTGCTCAACTACTGCCTCCCTCCAGGGCAGGTGTCGCCTGCAACTCTTTTGATACAGTGTATCTGTAACGGCAGGAGGGGTACCCCAGACTGTCACTATGCAATTGTTACCACAAAATTATTGAAGGTAGAACATTTAGATGCCTTGAATTGCTTGTCAGCTGCCCCAATTCTTCTACATGTATTCCACCTGAAATATCAGTCAAACCCTGAAAGGAATCTTTGATAGGACATTTTTATACTGACCGTAAGACTTGAAACTTCCTTTATGCCAAAGAACTGCCAAACTCCCACTACATGCTTAATCATGTATAATCTGAATTTACTTTTACTATATTTTATTTGTATTTTATGTTATATGCACTTTGTATTTCATGGAAGGGCCCAATTGGAATGAAAATATTGTTATTATTTATATAATATCATATAAAACAAAAATAAACACATATATGTACTATGTATTTTGGTAAAGGGAACTACATGTAATAAAATAGCAAACTGCTCAGCTAATCAAAAGTTAGACCTAGTAAAATGACATTCATAATTTACATTAACCCTTACTGTACTGGGCTATTTCAAGCTCCCCTCTGACTCGGGGGGGGGGGGGGGGGGGAAGCCCCCCTCTGATCTAGGCCGTGACATGACTGATCGCAGCGAAATTTTGTACAAACCTTGAGCATCGCGTAAAGAATACAAATCCATTGTTATTTTTAAGTAAATCTTTGTTTTATTTGATATAACTTATGCAAATTATATGCATAAGTGTATATTTCAATTGATAATCAATTAAGTAAAGAAAGGCCTTGGTGATTAAATTTTTAAGGCAAGAAGTTTTTTCTAAACCTTAAAAACATTATTACATAAGAAAAAAAATTGAAAGTGATTTCAGTTATGTATTCTATTGTTTTACGAATTTCTTATATATTTCTGTTTTTCAACTTTGAATTTTTTATTGTCTTTTTAAGTCTGCTGTTTCAAAGTGTTATATGAACCAATGTTCAGTTAGAATAGATGATAATTACAGCTTAAAGAAGAAATTAACAATGTACATGAGGAAATGCAGTTTCCCATTCGTTTTGTACACAAAACTCAGAAATTCTCTAATTTGGGGCCGACATGAGGTCATATAAGGTCACGTGACTCAGTAACCGTATGACCGATTTTTGTAAACGTAATGTCAAAAGTCAGAAAGTTGCGTGGTGTGAAATGCAGCGTTTCAAAATGCACGGCAAAATTGGTCTAGGGAAGAGGCCTCTCAGCCCCCCCCCCCCCTCCAGTACAGTAAGGGTTAAAATATATTTGTAACAGCTACAAAGATGAATGTTAAACATGTCTATTTCAATGTATACAGGAAATGTCATATCTGAATTAACCACTGGTGGAACTTTATCATAATCTTTGCTGTTTTAAAATGGGGTGATGTGTGATTATCTTCTTGATATGTTACATTCAGGCTCTCGCAGTGATCTACTATTTGTTGAAGTATTCTGAGGGCAAGATTTGAATAATTGATCAGTCTGGATTATTTTGTCTTGAAAATTACCAATCCTCTGCAAAAATAGATGGACAATTACAATTCTATTAGAAAACTGGCAAGCAGCATAACAGGATATCTCCAAGGTTTGCAAATCGTAAAGCTTTAAAGATAAGTGGAGTGACACTGTGGGACAAAAATGGCTCAAATGTTAAATAAATTGCAAATTACTGTATTGTTCTTTCTCAAGAAATTGAAGTTTTTTAGATTTTCACATTGTTGAGCATACATGTATAGATTATCTACTTCTTCTTTAAAATTGTGTTTCAATTCATTATATGCTTCCAAAAGCTCATTAATATATTTAGCGCATACACTAATACTCTGAATGTGTCTTAAGAACAGCTAACGTTTTCCTTGTATATGACCTGTTTTCAAAAAAATAGAAGGAGAAATGAATGAATATAAATTTGTCATTGTATGATTCTATTTTTGTACACAATACATGTGTTTTGGGCACACTATCATCAGAATTGTGTAGGATTTGATCTCACTTGCATCTGCTTTACTATGTCTTCTTTGAGTTTTGACCATGAGGTATAGAGAGGTGGAGATGAATTAGAGAGAGAACGAGATAGAGAGAGGGAGAGAGAGAGAGAGTGGGTGCTGGGGAGGGGGAAGGAGGAAGAAATGCATTTATTTAAACAGAGATACGTATAGAAAATGGAGAGCAAGGGAAAATGAAAAAGAGAGGGCAAAGTGAAGAGACAGAGAGAGGATCAAAAAGAAAGATGCCGAGAGAGAGAGAGAGAGAGAAGGGGAGTGGCATGGGTGCACATACTAGGATCAATATATTCTGTGTACATTAAAAAAATATATCAAATCGGCTAAACAGAATACCAAAACCTGACAATACTGAAAAATAAATCAATATCATTTATGAATAAGAAATTTTTCTCTGATTTAGGAGGAGATATAGCTTATAGCCCTTAACTGGGCGAGGGATCAAAGGTGGGGTGGGGGGGGGGGGGGGGGGGGGGGGGTTGGCCTAAGTAACTTCTTCTTTCGTTGTATGGTATCGGCAATCAGTCAAAGTTGACTATTGTTGCCAATGACATTATACATTGTAATTCAAATTCAGTATTTCTGTCTGACTCCTTCTCTCTCTTTTTTTTTTTGTTTTGTAATAATTTACTGTTTTTTTGTTTTATATGATATTTTTATTTCCTTCCTCATAATACATGAAATCACAAAACACAAGTTTCATAATACGTATATAAATCAATAATATAAATTTAAATCATACAAAATACGTTTCTTTTAAAATTAAATCTTTACACATCTTTAGACAATTCATAATACTGATAAAGAACAGAGTCAAAGTGTAACAGGTCATATATAAACTTTTTGATAAACTGATGTTTAAGATTTAAAACTTCATAACTTAAATTTATATATTTTTATTACTCATTACCTCCCCCCCCCCCCCCCCCCCCCCCCCCCCCCCCCCCCCCCCCCCCCCGTTGATCTCTTTTAATTTACTGTCGATCGATATCGCTACGATATCGGCAAATTGAGTCAGCTCGGGCAAAAAAAAAGGAAAAAAAGTGAAACTGCCCGCAGTAAGCTACTTCTTCTAAAATGTTGGCGATTTTAGGTGGCTTTCTGGATGATGAAATATCGTCAGGTTCCTCTGATGATTCTGACCAGTTTTCAAGTAAACCATACGGACAAGTTCCAAAACCTGATGACAAAACTGATGCAGACGAAACTGCAACTGGTGCCCGTGATCCTGTGCCGTCGCAACTGTTTCCGTCCCCCGGAGTTCCGGGGGACAATTCATCCGGCAAACCGTTAAACGCAGGTCATACAGCTGGAGCTGGAGCCAGCGCCAGTGGAGTCGACAAGACAAGCTTACGCATAAACTATGATCAGCTTAAGGTACTGACACTACAGTTTGCTAGTTCTCGTCAAGCTGTTTATTAAGAATTACATTTAACAATACAAGAAATAAAAGTAAAACAAATTTAAACCAAAGTCTGTGCCATGCAATGACAATGAATAAACATCAATGTCAATGAGATATGATTATGAGTTGAACTTGAATTTGAAACTGACTGAATCAGTGAATGAATGACTGTCTTTTAATATCGAAATGTATTACTTTCACTAATTTTACCAAGACTCGATCAAGGCAGAGAATATTTAAAGAACATGGTCAACGTCACATCCATTGCTTTGTTATGGTTGCGAACACTCGTGGAACCATCAGTTTGTGGGGCTGTGTCAATTTCGTTAGCGTCGCAACTCGCAACCTCTAGAACTGAGGTGAAAACACCAATAATCATATAATGATTAATGGCAATATAATCGGCAAAGTTTTGAGAAAATACTTCCTTCTACATTTTAGGATCATAGAATATTTGATTTCATGCCTAATTCTTGAATACAATCTTTATCATCTTGATCAAGTGTAATTTTAAGGCTGTTTTTGTCCGGCGATCTTGCTCCAATCAAGCACACATATGTGCTAGAGATCACACACTTGCTAGGAATAATGGGAGGCAATTCTATGTGGTAGGGAGGTATGGGGTGCAAGGTTATCTACAATAACTCGCATATGTGTAAGTGGGTTATGAAGAGTAACTGTTGACACTGGATACTGTTGACTGTTGAGATTAGATCATGTTTTTATCAGCTACTAGTAAGTAGCAGCAGGTCAGGCTTGGTTCTAACGTAAGAAAAAATTTTGGAGCGGGTTCTGTCATGCTAGGCCTAAGGAAACCATTTTGTGTCAGTACCAGGGAAATGTGACGTGACATTCAACATGTTCAAGGAATCGAGTGGTGTCTTTATTAGGTCTATATCGAAAGATAATCATGCAAAACAATGGGTCAAACTATTGAAAAAAGGTCTTTTTATTTAAGTTATTTTATTATTATTTTGTTTTTTCAAAAATTCTGAACTGTGTGTAAACTGAATTAGTGTGCAGACATGGGCACCATTGTACTTTTTAATGTCAAACTTTTTAATGTCAAAGTAACAGTCATGTCCACAGCCTTTTCTTGTGGAAATGGCATTGTTTTTGCTCTAATTTTGATGAGATTATGTGCACACTTACTCTTTAGAATATCGGGAATGATATCAGATTAGACATTAAAGAAATATTAAAGAATTTTTTGTTCAATATCAATTTAAATCTTAGGTGCGCAGACGTAGGGCTCCCCATCATACACCTTTAAATTGTCAAGTATGACTATTTTCTACACTTAAAGTGATTAGTGAGTTTATTATGCACTGTTAAAATTATTTGGGATTTATAAATAGTTTACAATATTGTGCCTATTTTTTTTCTTCAACAAAATGTCCTATAGAAATTCTAAGAATTAAGCATTGATAAGTTATGTGGTTTACAATTATGACATTATTATCCAGGAAACTTTTTTTCAATAAACCCTACTTAATCAAGACTTACACATTATTTTTCTTCAACAAAATGTCCTTTAGAAATTCCAGAACTTGCAATCAAAACGTGTACAAGCAGCAGAAGAGAAAGTTCCTGAGGGATATAGAAGGCGAAGAAGGAGGAAACACAAACAACATCAACATCAAGGTTAGGATTGTATCCGACCTACTTTCAAAATAAATCTTTCTTTCGACTTTTAGTTGTCATATATATATATATATATATATATATATATATATCATGTAGTAAATTCTCATTAGAGAAGTTCCCAATGTACTTTTATACATATATGTTTTACCCCTAAGTGTTGTGCTTTCAAGTTCAATCAGTTTTTCCTCATTTGAAAATTCTCTTTAAACCCTCACCTGTCAATTAGAGGCTTAGAGACTTGTAGCCCAGAAATAAAATGTTACATTGTATGATCCCTTCACAGGATGCTTGTATGAATTTATTGGAAATTAAAGTGTTTTGAAATGAGATCAGAGATCTTAAGGTGAATATCATCCCCTTTCAATAGTGCTGATTAATTTTTTCCTTGGGAATGTTCTTTTTCTAGTAGAAGTGTAATAAATATTTGTGGAAGATGCAGCTGTCTTCAGCCTGGCAAGGTATTTTATGTTTACCAAATTACCAATAGATGTGTCTGTAAAACCCTGTGGACATGAGTGATTGTTTTAAAGATGATTTATGGCTATGTACTTACTACCTACTTATTTTGCCCATTTCTATCAAAATATATGTAGCAAAAGAAGATGAATGTGGCTGTCCTAGCAAAAAGCGTCACACTGACCAACCCAGTACAGACCCATCTACATCCACATCTCCATCAAAGTCTTCAGAAGCAGGACCCTCGAAGGATGATCAAGAACACTGGGATACACTGAAAGAGTACCTCAATGTCAACTCTCATATCAGTCAGGGTGTAGACCATGGGCACCTTGCACCAGATAAGGTGACTATGAAAGGATTTTATGATGTTAGTCATGGTTCCATGACATTTGCTCCTGTGACAATCGCTCCGGTCTAACTTTGCTATGTTAATCCTAAACCTAAACGTAACCATAACCCGAATCCTACAGTAATCTTCACATTGTTCTTAACAAAAAACCAAATCATGACCTTGACCTTAACCTTTGACCTTTTGAGACGGTGGACCAAATGTTGTGTCAACCTTATGATATACATGTACATTTATGTCATGGACACCATGCATGAGAAAAGGCAAATATGAAAGGGTACCTGGGTTTCACTCTTGTACCATCAGGATATGGACTATGGGCACCTTACACCGGATATAGTGAGTTGTGTGAAAGGGTCCTGTGCTGATATTAACATTTCTTATAAGTTTAGGTGTACTTGTAGCTTGCTCCAGATAAGGTGAGCGTGAAAGGGTATCTCGATGTTAACTTTTCATATAAGTTTTGGTATAGAATGTGGGCACCTTGCACCAAATAAGATGAGTACGAAAGGGTACATTGATGTTAACTTTTATGTCAGTCAGGGTATAGACCTTACACCAGACAAGATGAATATGAAAGGGTATCTTGATGTTAACTCTTGCATCAGTATACAAATGATTCAAATCATGATACAAATATTTGCGGTTGCATTAGTGAATATGCACTGAACGAATGTTAAGTCACAATGGGATAATGAAAAAGACTTGTCGAGTTCATTATCCGCCTTATTGTGACTTAACTGAGTGCAGTGCATATCGCTAATGCAGAAGCCGCAAAATTGAATTATTTGTTTTGTACAATGGGTCTACAATATGAAAGTTACACAGTCATATAGGCTGCCATTTGCTTTCCTTGATGATATCATATAAGCGCAGCCAAGGAGTGTAATGTGCATCTCAGTGTGCGCATCAAAGTCCTTGCGCTATTTCTTGCCATATGAAACTATGCACATTTAGCATGTACGCACCAGAGGTAAGCATACCCATATCACAGCCTTGTATTATCACTTTTTGATGGGAAGTTATCGGCACAGTCATGACGGTAGGAAAGAAAATTGCACGGTCACGTGGTGTCATACGACCAATTGGAACGCCTCCATTGTAGAACCCATTTTATAATCTAGTATATTTCTAGCTAAGAATTGTTTACACTGAAAAAACTGTAGAGATATGTTCATGAGGCCATATCCATGCTATTGTTATTTGTATTTTTTGTCTGTCAGTCTGGTCTGGAAAAAAGGTTAGATGAGGCTATTGCTGAAGGTGACTTTGAGAGAGCAGAGAAGCTGAGTGAAAATCTGTCTACAAGGGATTTGGGATGCAAAATAGCAAAGGCTGCCAATGCTAGGGACTACATGAAGTGGAAATTGGTAAGAAAAGGATTTTAATTCACTGCTATAGGCAAAAAGCAGTATACATGGCTATCAGTTTTTGTAAAAAAAGCAATATCCTAAGCAACTTTTCACTTTTGGTGTTAGATGGGACCAATTACCACCAAAATATTTTGCTATTTTTCTTGTTCCATGTCGCCAATGTTTATTCATAATGTCAGCTTCAAAAATTATTTTTGCAAAGGGATACGGTATTGCAAGATTAGATATCAAAATTACACTCTACTTAAAGGTACAATTGACTTTTGAGTAGGCTTGATGTCCTAACGACGCACACTTGTGTGATTTAGGCAGGGATGCTATTTACAAGTGAACGTTTGTTTGAGTCTTTATATGAAATCATTTTTCTCCTTATGCTCTTTAATCCTTATAAATGCTCAACCTGTACCCTGTACAAGTATATTTGCTTGAGAGACACACACTGCAGGAAATTTGAATGACAGTGCAGTGTTTTAACAATAACAACTTTTTATAATCCCCAAAGAATCCAAGATATTCTCAAGGTGCATATACAGTATATAGGTCTGTCACACCTTCTTTCTTGTGCTCTGGAATCATCGATCAAGATTTCCTACACGGATATCTTCAGTTTTCAAATGATATTGCATAGGGCTTCACACCGTTTTTTCCCCCTGGAGGTTCGGATTTGAATTTTGAAGTCTGTGTCTATTAGGCCCTTGTCAATGTTGACAAATTAAGGGGGGGTCTGATGTTCAAATTTTGGGGCCCATGTGCACCAGGCACCCGTTACAGTGAAGCCCAGCTTAGAGAGATCATTTTGTAAGACAACACAACACAGAATAATTTGCAAGTTATGCACTTATTATTTTCTATTTTGTTATTGTTTTTCTGACTTTAGGAGAGAGAAGAAGAGAAAGCAGCAAAGAAGAGGAAGAAGAAGAAGAAATTAGCATGGGGGTTTGAAGTGAAGAACAGATGGGAAATGAAAGCCAACATGTGATAGGTGAATCAGTATGCAGAACAAGATTCCAAATAAGTGTTATAGGAAAGGAGGTCCTTCTTATACCAAGGAGTTACAGAAAATATTCTAGTCAGGTCACTATTATAGTCCAAGAAACTACAAAAATATTGAGAAAAACATGCCATCTCTTCTCTACAATTGCCACATTTGCCACTCTCCACCCGGGTGTAGTAAATGGGTACCTGGTAGGAATTTATTCCTTGGATGCTTTCAGCGCCTTATATGGCAGCTGGGCTAAAGCCAGGGTAATAATACTACTTCAGCACTTAGAAACATTGTATTAAGCGCAATTTAAATGTTATGTATCATTATTATTATTATTAAATACCAAGGCCCTGTCACGTATCATTGATAATGAAACAATAACTATTACTTTATATAATTATAAAACTTCGTCTTTTTGGAAAAGGTATTGGATATCGGTATTGCTAACCGAGTGATGCTAATGAGCCTTTAGCTCTGACTTTCTAGGGTTCAATGATTTTTCGATATACTTGTAGACCGATTTTTATAGTTCTTGTTATCTGTGATATAGGTGAAGAGCTTTTACAAACCAGAATTCTCCATGTGGAAGGAGAACATGAAATGACTAGGGGATGAAGTTGGGAAAGAAATCCAAGTGGACACATGATTGAAGACCTGTGCATTGAAAAAGTTGAGTATCGTAACAGGCAAAGAATTACATTTCATTTCAATTATCCACGATTGAGCAGTATTTATATTTTGACCTTTGTCCTGTTCTCTGTTTAATCTATACACAGGCACAGAACTTTTTGTTGTATTCATAAGCAATGTTTGTGCTGGTAATTAAGAACTGTAAATAAATTGATATTGAAATATTGAATACTCCAAGTTGTCCTGAGCAAGTTCATTTACATGTATTTATAGTTTATACTTGTACTTTTGTAGCATTCTTACCTTAATTTAAATCAAGATTTCAAATTCAAGGTTGGGTTTCTAAACGGCAGTCTGACCATTGGAGTCCAAGGTAGAACGCTATATACATGCAAATTATTTTGGCAATTATCTGAATAAAAGATTTTAATTCATTAAAGCTCTTGAATAAAAAATTGCTAATCTTTCAGACCTACAAGTTATTGGTTTGGAGATATGTAATTTTTTTCCCTCTCGTCTTCATAAAGTTCTTCAGTCTGTTTCCTCCTAACAATTTAGTTCCTTCTTTTACTTCTCTTTAAGATATATCACTATTGATTAAAATGGACGTATTCCACTGGGAGGTTTAATTTGGCATGCCGGTATGTTTAATTTTTCTCAACTGACAATTATCAAAAGAATAGTTAATTCAAAAAATTATAATAAACATTGATTATCAAGGGTTGTAGAGAAATCATTTGAGCATTTGTGAAATATACAGTGCGTCCCAGAAAAAAGTTAAGTTGGAAAAATTCTCCCCAATTAAATGTTTCAAAATATTTTTAGGAAATTTTTATACCTGTGGATAGCTAAGGGGCTCTTCTATCAAATCACACCAAAATATTTCACACTTGAGTAAGCAAAAGCCAATTATGTGAAAGGGTGCAAAATCCAGTCTTGACAAGAAATGATATTGGCTCTGGCTGTATCAGCCGAGCTGAGAGTCGTGTAAAGGCTTAGAAATTTCTGTATTCTGATCAATAAAAGACATTTTATGCAATAACAGACTATGTTCTCTGTAATATCCTTACACATCCCATCAACATTTTATGCTTGAGTGAGTAATTAACTACTTTGCAATAAATACTTTTACAATAAAAAGCGATTTATGAAATAACTGACTTTGTTCTCTGTATATCCTTACACATCCCATCAACATCTTATGCTTGAGTGAGCAATTAACTACTTTTAGTGTTTCAAAATGTTACTTTTGGTGAGTCTTAATTTCATCAGGCTTGCTCACTTAGCTATAAAGTTTTGATGGGATATATCAGGAAATACATTGAATAAAGTCTGTTCTTTCATAAATAGTCTTTTAATGGTCAGAATATAAAATGTCGAAGTCTTTTCATGACTCTCAACTTGGCTCATACCAGCCAGAACAACAACAAACATTTGTCAAGAATGGATTTTGCACCATTTCACAAAAGTGGCTTTTTCTCAATCAAGCGTAAAATATTGTGAGATATTTTAGTGTCATTTGATAGAAGAGATCATTATCTAACCACACGTATGAAATTTTCCTGAAAATATTTTGAAATATTTAATTGGGGAAACTTTTTCCAACTGTCAATTTGAAACGGTTCTCAACTTTGCTGATACCAGTCAGAACAAATACCAATTACTGTCAAGTCTGAATTTTGCATTCTTTCACAAAAGTGGTCTGATATCACTCGGGTGTAATAACTAGTCAGATTTTTGTATAGGAGGGACCCTAAGCTATCTACAAGAATTAAAGTTTATTGAAAATATTCAGAAATATTTATTTTGGGAGACTTTTTCCAACTGTTAACTTTTTTTGGGGGACGCACTGTATACTGTAATATACATACATATACATATACAGATAGAAAATAAGAGCCCCAGGGGGCACGACGCTCACCCGAGGTGGATCAATTCACATCTGGTGCATGTTCTCTCTAGCACCACCAGGAGATATAGGAGGATGTACATGAGATGATGTTAGAAATTAACACAATTCCCCCCACCCCATGGTCTACAATGTCATGTATTATTTGAATCTCCTAGATCTAAGGATGATTCCCACCAAGTGTGGTTGAATCATACAACAAATCATGCAAAGAATGTACATTTCCCCTCCTGCATATTAACCTCGCCCTCGCAGGACCCCTATGGGGCCACCCTGAGAATGTCATGAACAACTTTTTTTTATTCATCTTCAAGATGTATATAACACACAAAATATCTAGATAAACTTCTGGATCTGGAGAAGAAGTTTGAAATTTACATAGCTTAATTACAATTGGGGCCACATGTACCATTTTAGCAACTTTGGGTACCCCTAAGGATGATTCCTACCAAGTTTGGTTGAATTCCGATCATGTGTTTTGGAGAAGATCAGAATGTACATTTTGCCTGGCAGCGCCCCCCCCCCCCAGTATGTTACCCCCACAGGGCCCCTATAGGGCCACTCAGAGAAATTTCATGAACAACATTCATTCTTCATCTATAGAGGTATCTCCATACACAATACCAAGTCTGAGCTATGCCTGGTTCTGGAGAAGAAGATGTTTGAAATTTACATAGCTTTTACAATTGGGGGCCTTCCCCCTGGGGGCCACATGTACCATTTTAGCAACTTTGGGTCCCCTACCCCTAAGGATGATTCCTACCAAGTTTGGTTGAATTCCGATCATGTGTTTTGGAGAAGATCAGAATGTACATTTTGCCTGGCAGCGCCCCCCCTCCAGTATGTTACCCCCACAGGGCCCCTATAGGGCCACTCAGAGAAATTTCATGAACAACATTCATTCTTCATCTATAGAGGTATCTCCATACACAACACCAAGTCTGAGCTATGCCTGGTTCTGGAGAAGAAGATGTTTGAAATTTACATAGCTTTTACAATTGGGGGCCCTCCCCCTGGCCCCCCTGGGGGCCACATGTACCATTTTAGCAACTTTGGGTCCCCTACCCCTAAGGATGATTCCTACCAAGTTTGGTTGAATTCCGATCATGGGTTTTGGAGAAGAAGATGAAAATGTAAAAAGTTAACGCACGACGCACGACGGACAACGGACAAATTTCCATCGCAATAGCTCACTCGAGCCTTAGGCTCAGGTGAGCTACTCTAAAAAATGGGTACACAATAGAGATTCCCAGTCGAATACGCCCAGTGATGCCCAATGATGCACTAGATTAAATAAAAACAACAAAACTCTCTATCCAAAATAAGGCACACAGAACGATTCCATGTTTTCTTTTCTCTTCTTTTATTGTTCATACCTCTTTGTCTATTATTACCCTCGTCATCTGTCAATTCACCTTGTTACATTTTAAGCCCTTCCATGTTTGTATCAGTATCATAATGATCATTTCATCTGGAACACCAGGTTGTACAGTCGCACCCCTATATTCTGACCATAGTATACATACTTGTACTTAGGCTATTAATAGCAATGTAAGTAAAATCACAATCCATATGGAAACCGTACAGGCTAGTTACTTTCCCCTAACACCAGTTTAGCCTTTGAACAACCTCTGGTGCTCATTATTTCAAATATACCATGTACTTTATTTTTTTCAAATATACTATTATTTTTTTCCAAATATATATGCCTTTGGTGTGCAATAAAAAATATGACTGTGATACGTTTTTTTGTTGTTGCAAATCGATGCAAGTCTAGTGAGCACATCCCAAGCCTAATATTTTGCAAAGAAGAGAACCCATACTATACAAGTACATGAGCATAATAAAATCCAACCAAATGCACATAACATGGACCAGTCTTTCTGGAATGCAAACAGTATAAAAATGCAAATATTCACAAAACAGCAATCACAAATGCATCACAAAATACCTCCTATCGTGTTAAACATTGAAGGCCAATATATCTACATGAAATATACATGTACATGTACATGTACATGTACACTCGTGACTATTCCTCACTGGTCTTGTATAGGAAGATGTTACATTGCCAGATATTGATTTTTTATTCTAGAATGATATTTCTTGTTTCACTATGATCTGTTTGAATTATATTAAAATATATTCAGCTCTTTAAATTATGACCATGATGTCTGGAACACTTCCAGTGAAATCATGATAAATTTCCTGCAAATGCTGAGTAAATAGCATGATTTATATACGTTTATATGTGAAATATATGAAAACCACAATGCGACTATATGGGCTACCTGTAAATGAAAAAAATATCAACATTTACTTGAAAATTAAAATATTGATGCATGTCATTTGTAAGATGACCATATGTGCATGTAATTAGAATTCATATCGTATATTTTTTGAGGGGAGAAATACAAATATGTATTTTGTATTCTGCATTATTGCCTATATCGATCCATTATGTGATTAATTTTGAACACACTTTGTACTAATTTATAAGCATATTGAATATTTACGACATCTGAAATCATTCTTTTATAGTGCATAGACATACATTCTGTATTAAAAAGTGGGAAGTATTTCCCGATGCATTTACTCATATCACATCTCGGAACTTCTTGTGCAGTAAGTTTGAAAAAGAACTCTTGTTGTTGGTATAAACCTTTGAAGTTTCATATAATTATCAGCAGTATCAGGGGCGGATCCAGGATTTTGTAAGAGAGGGGGCACAGTGCTGTAAAAGTACACAATCAAGGGGGCAAATTTGTGATACCGAATGTTCATACTTCACAAGAATATCACATATATTTGCTCTTGACAAAAATCACATTTCCCTACTCTCTGACTCCTAAAATATCATTCTACCTTGGGCAGTATAGCAACACTATATGTGTCTGCTGAGATTCAGATAGACATTAGCTCTGTACAAAATCATATGAGTTAACGCCAGTCTGGCTATCAACAGATGATATATGATTAGAAACCTATATATATACGGCATACCAGCTAGCTTTGAACAATTTCATTCCATGTGCTTGGACAATTTGTAGCCCTTTTTCTTGTAAGCTGGCCACCTGCATATAGGACAAACATGGTTGCCATTGTTCAGCCAGGCAGCGATGCACTGCTGGTGGTACGCATGGCCACATGGAAGCCCACACAGTATGGCACCATGTGTGTAGGCTTCTATACAGATAGCACATTGTGCATCATATAGTATACCCTCTGGCCAGGAATTGGCATGTGAGGACCTGGTCTTTTTCCTTGGACTTGTCTTGGGCTTCAAGTCTTTCACGTTATGTTTTGGGGAGTGCTTTCTCGATGCAACGACACAATCAACCATTTCCCTATCTTTGTCTTCTAGTGGTTTTGCACAAGCATAAAGGGTTTCTAATTCTGCTTCTTTTTCTGGTAATGAATAATCATGCTTTTCTGGACAAGAACATTTCTCATTGTAAACATCTGATTCAGCTTTGTGTACTGCATTCTCTACAAGCTCAAAACTTGCCCTATCCAACTGTGCTTCGGACCTATCAACACTATTTTCTTCCTGTACTTTGGCTGTTGTACCTGGATAAAATCTTTTTGCAATATCAGAATCAGAACGGGTTAAAGGTTTAGGTTGTGTGCAACATGGCTTATTTTGGGACTTCACAACAAACAAATTGTCTTCATTTGTACTTCTGTCTGTAGAAAAATCTTCTTTTTTCATTTTATCAGAATAAGGGCAGGGATCAGCGTTACTTTTGCAGCCTAGACTACAGTTCAATACATACTGCCGCAGTTCTGAACATTTCTTCTTCTGATGCCTGCATGCCGTAAAACCCTTTTCAGAATCCGAGGAGTCGTTTTCGTTTCCGGACGAGTTATTTTGTAGCCACTCGCAGCTGTATCGCCATGTCAGTAGATCCTTGATGTAGTTATCTGGTATTAAGGGGTGCAGCCATAGGTCTGGTACAGCCATCTGCTCAATCAGCAGATCCAACCCTTCTTCCCTGTGCTCGTGGCGTGGGAGACCGTTCCGGAAGGAAGGCGATGGGTGGAGGAGGAAACTGCGGAAACCCACCAGCGAAGCTCGCAACCACATCGCGCTTGTCATGCTGTCTTCGTTCGTTGGAGTATGTAACTTTTTAGAGACCCAGTTTAAGGCAACGCAGTACAGAAAAAAGGATGCGGTGATGATGTAAGAATGTCCAGAATACATGATCCAATCTTGACGTAATTTACCCATCAACCAGGTCTGAGAGGACAGTCTGACAACCTTATAAGAATAATCTTGGACTGAAGCCAAGAAAGGCAGTTGGACAATTCCTAGTAACGGTAACCATAGCAATAGAAAAGTGATATTGTACTTCGCAATAGTCCACAGAAACCGGCATATCCTTTTGGCTATGCCTCCTTGAATAACAAATAGACCAATAAAACATATAGCATTCACATTGATAAATGTTAGAACAAAGATGTCATTTGCCTCTGGTGAAACAGTTCGAAGGTAGATGTCGAGTGCATTATACGTGCAATACTCTCCATTATTTTCCCCATAAATTTTCTTTCCTTCTGGTGTGACTATCACATAGGATGGGAGGGTGTATTTCTCAGACTGCTTGTCGATGTCATATGAACTACTAGAATCACTGACAAAAATGAATTTGACGCGGCCTGAATACTTCAAATTCAGGGCCGAAAAAAAGACAGGGGGTTCGAGATTCCTGGAAAAGAGAATGATTTTTACTGCAACATCATGCTTAGACTCTAGTCTATCCCAATCAAACTCTTGACTGAAGCCTCGCTGGGTATGGACTTTGTGGGCTAGCTGAGAGTATACCCAATTGACGATCTGCTGGGCTTTTCCTGCTGATGTGAATGTTGTCATCTTAACTTGACCTTTGTGCCTTTGACCTTGGGGCATGGCCAGGAGTAACAGAGGCAGGTTCCAGTTCTTCTGAGCACAAATTCTGCAGAAAGGTACAAATATGACAAAAATGTTGATTAAGGCTCTGTTTACCTGCATCTCTTCTCACAAATAAAGAGGTGCTGGTTTTAATTCGCTTCAAATAATAATGAAATAGCACATGTAACCCTCAAAATACCCCCAAGTGTTTTAAATTTTTGATACAATTATTTCTTGCTAGAAATTATAAAGAGCAGCAGGGAACATATATATAATTTAAATGTTGCCTACCCAGGCATGTACATCCTAGTGGTCTGATAAAACCTGACCCATAACACTAACCCAAACTCCACTAATCTGATCCATGACCAATGAGACAAAGGACAATATACGCACATAGGTCCATCTGGACTTTCCACTGACATTGAAGAGAAGGTTGAGTTCAGGGAAAGGTGAAAAATCATTTGTGAGCTTTCTCATTCCTTTTATGTCAGTTTGGAAGAACATCATAGTAGAAACGTCCCCTGAAAGGGATTGCTCTTCAAATGCCCTTATAATCGAAATATGACGAGAAATAGCTTTAACCTCACAGCATACACCAATTCTTATGTACAGACATGATCAACCTTTCCGAACTGCTTTGAGACAGTTTCTTTATTTAATTGCATGACCAGAACTCAACTTTATCTTTAAATCCACTTGGTCCAATAAAAATATTACCCAAGGTAGACATAGGACAAATAGGATGTAGATCTGTACAGATGCAAAGTTCTATTATGACTACATGTATATCACTGTGTTCCATGCACAAGACAAGACTAAGATCATTTATAACCCTAAATATTAGGTTGACATATTTCATAGTTAACTTGTATACGTGTACATGAAATATAAATCTGTTCATAAAGTTACCTTGAATTAATTAGCTACATGTACGTGACCTATTTGTAAATGATTTCTAGACATAGTAAACCATATATAAAAACCTAATTTTGTACAAACTTTTCATCATATACATGTATATGAAAGCAAGGCCAATGAGTATTTCAATATGAAATATATAAAAATATGTTTTGAAAAGCAATAAAAAAACGACAATAAAAACAGGGTTCCAACTCCTTCAACAAAACAGATTCAGTATTGAAAGGAGAATAATAGATAATAATAGATAATAGATTGGTATGTACTGAACGCTGAAAGGTACTTGACAGTTGATTGTACTTTGTAAATGTCATGTCATGTGACACAAAAGAGCAAGATCACAAAGAACTGTCGGCATGAAGTATACATGCAATTGTTAAGAGCCAGTGTAGTGTAATGACTATGGTCGCATAAATCAAACTTTCCCACGAAAACATGTCTGTGTTGTATGCGTACTTCACCCTTTTAATCTACCAGTGTGTTCAGTGTGTTCAAGGTGTATGCTCACCATTACAACTGAAATTTTTGCCTTCCTCAAATACATTTAGCTCATTATATCCAGTCTAAAGTTCAGAAGTTAAGGTAGAATATGATGCAACTGTCACGCAATTTCAAAGCGTTATCTTTCTTCACTGAATCAAATATATATTAGTGATTCTTAAAAGGTTGTCAAAATGATTGGTTAACTTAAAACAACATAAAAGATTTATGGTAACAAATATATTTGATGAAGAATGACATGTGATTATGTTACAAGAACATGTCAAAGATAAAACTGATCTTGATAAAAAGTGATTAAGTTTGAATGCCTAGAAGCACTGACCTATATTTTAAAAGCATGGGCTTAATATCAAATTTATAACATAGAGTGGGAACTGAGTAAAATAATAAAAGTCTGTTTTGTGGGTATACATGTACCTAGGGTCTATAGAGCAGTCGAATGTTCCATGTCGTATGCCAAATCTGGATAACTTTTTCACCACAGTTGACCAGGCTTTCTTTCCAAGGAGTGGACCATGGTTTCGCGGAATAACCTGAGAAGGAACACAAAACCAAGATTTAAAAAACAATGAGACACTTCTTCATCTTTCAAATAAACTTGCCCTGAGTGGAGGCAGAAAACAAAAAAAGGGAAACACTTGAAGAAAAAGAAAGAATGTAGAGGGGGGGGGGGGCAGGCGTCAGCAGAACAACAAGGTATAATGTGAAAATGTGATGAAGTTTTAATCATGGAATGTTACATTCATACACCAGAGCTAATAGACCGCTTCTGTTATGTATACAAATTTATGCACATATATATTCGCTGAGCACCTAGTGACAAGCTATTCCATTAACCTGCTTTTTATAAATGAGCCTCAATGCTTGGAATCCAGTTTGCATACATTATTTGTTGCTATGTCCGGCAAGCTTTCAGATTGTTAAGAACAACCTTTGTTTGAAAGGTATGTCTAAAATTTGCATACATTACCAAAGCGGTCTATTGGCATGAGATATACATGTAGAGCATGTACACTATCACAAGAATACACGGTTCTTAATAACTACAGAAATGAGGAAATCGAGTCTTTAATATGGAATAAATCATGAGTTCAAAGTTCTTTCAGAAGACATATTTTGGGCGATTCTGTGCAATGTGTCCCACATATTTAATCCAAAAGTAAAGAATTTCTTAAAATGACCACTGAATAATGGTGCTTTCTGATATCACCACATATATAGTCAAGAGATTTTTCATTTATGGATGAAATGGATAAATGTCATATATTGTACGGGACACTCTGCATGGGATCACCCATTATAATCAAAATGAAGATGACATAGATGTACCTAATCATGAGATACGAAGAAACAGACACCATTGTGATTTGTTGTTTACCCTTGGACCATGTGAGTGAAATTGCCTTGAAATGAAGAGCCGCCCCCCCCCCCCCCCCCCTCATGTCAGTATTCTTGTCAAAGACAATTTACCCTCTTACTGAAGGCTCTATGCTTGGCATTTGCACCAATTAAGTGTGTGCATGTACATATAATACAGGTGAGAACTCAGAGGCCATACCCTACTACATCTCAAGTGCCATCCAAGCTTCTCCAGATCAGTAGCAGATCCAGGATTTTGTGAGGGAGGGGGCACAATATTCTGAAAATTTTCTGACAAAGCCCCCAAAAAGTCAGTGTTTTTTTGTGTCTGACCACAGTATCGCTATGAGTTTTTTTTCTTTTAGAATTATGGGTGAGTGTCTGTTTCATGGGATGACAGTATTCACAATATTCTATGCTTAGTGCATGAATACTGGCTACTTTGGTAAAACTCTCAAAAATTGGTTTGCGCAAATTGCCTCGCTCTCGAATTTGATCAAAGTGAGTATCGAGCAGTAACTGCATGTTCTCTGTTTAACATCAATAATTGATTTGAACAATCATTCAATTCCTAAACCTATACCTAGTAGTGTAACCCCCACAGTGGTGTATCCAGAATTCGATAAAGGGGAGGGGTGGGATGCTCCAAATACATGAGTTTACTGTATCTAGACAGCTTCGTTCTTGTACAAGCATCATGAGCATTCCAGGTTTATTGGGGTTTTTTTTCCTGGGGCTAAAAAATGAAGCTACACACAATGGCTGGATATGCCACTGCCCCCTCCCCCCCCCAAAAAAAAATAATCTGCCATCACCAATGTTGCAGGTGGTGTCTTTCCAGCATAAACCGTCTGCATTAATACCCACTTTTGCCTGAAGTGTGTTTAAAAGATTGAATACTTTAAAGTTACAAGACCCCATAAAACAATGTCTTGTATGACAAATAAGGATTCAAAAGAGAAGCAAATTCATTGATTTAAAACATTTCTTCATATTAAACATGTTGTATGTGAAAGATATCATCAGATATCATCCTTTTGACATGCTCCAGACAGTGACGCATCCTCAACTGGTTGGAAGAGATGGGGCAAAGAAAGGAACCAAATTAAATGTACAAAACCAGATTTTTTTTTCTATCTCCTTTCTGGAAAATGGAATATTTTAGGTCTAATTTGCATCCTTACAACAGAAAGACATAATCTTCAACGTTTGTGTGGGGCATTCAAGCATATGTGTGTGTGTGTGGGGGGGGGGGGTGGGATGTGGGACTGGGTATAGGATTAAGGATTAAATGATTGTTCAAATCAAGCACTTATACTTAACAGAGATAATGCAGTTTCTGCTTGATGGGCACTTTGATCAAATTCAAGACTGAGGCATTTTTGCGCAAACCAATTTTAGCAAGTTTTACTAAAGTAGCTAGTACTCATAGTGTCATCCAATGGAACAGACCCTCACCCATAATTATATGAGAAAAAAACTATATACATGTATATACTGTACATGTATTGTGAAATTATGATTTTGGAGAATATTTTCAAAGTGTGTAGTTCTTTTGGATATGCACTGTATAAAGACTGCTTTTTTTTTGTACATTACTCTTCACTGATCTTCGGCAGATTGCACGGAGGCCGCAGATTTTATTGCACATGTTTGAAACGGAGACAACGCTCTGCTGCAGAGTTATCAATGGAATAAACCGAGTGAGATCACTCCACTGGCAGTAAGTAGCCTGAATTTCTGAAAATGAAATGAAAATTTTGTACAGGAGTCCACACTACTTTGTTTTAAGGAAGGGACACAGACTGATATTTTAAGGGTGTGTTTGCACTGGCCCCCTTTTCAAATTTTAGAATTTGGGGGGGGGGGGGGGGGTCTGGACTCTGGAGTTATAATTTGGATGCCCAGTACTAGACACCAGTTAGCATTGAGCCTATTAGTATTACCTGTACAAGCCAAATGCTATCCTTCTTGTCCTCCACCTCCTCATAAAACTGGGTCTTGCTGCTGAATTTGGTTGTCATGGTTTCCTCTTCCTCCGTCTCTGCAGTATCCTGTTCCATCATCAGCACCTCTCCCTCCATAACATGTCCTGATCATGACCAGAAATGAAAAGTGACAATAGAATTTATGATCTAAAAATGTTAATCTCATGCACAATTTAACACTAAAGATGGATTGCTAGATTATCATTATGAATGTTAGATTTTATAATGGGCATCAATTCCATGGGGGGGGGGGGGGGGGGGGGGGGGGAATTAATTGTCTATCATATGGCTACAAGTAGAAATTAACCTCTGGCTGAACAATGCATCTGCCCCCCCCTTCCTCTCCCCGATTTGTCAACCCTCACTTTCATGCATATGCACATAGAGATGTAGGAAAATATCTTATTAAATGGATAGGGTACTCTGTGTATTGGACAGCCCTACAATACACAAAGTAAAAATAGGTGTGCCATAAATCATAATGTGCATTTGGTCTTAAGTACAGCTAAAACAAATTCATTTAACACACACAGGGCCCCCAATAAAATAATATTATATAATAGAAAATTTTAAAAGAGTGAGTTTTCTAAATAAAATCCCTTAAAACAAAAAGGGCCTTATCGTGGATGAGATGCACATATAATAAATATATATGGGCATTTTGTGAAATAAGTCACCACTCATTCACTCCGCACAGTATCGGTTTGTTGCGTGCAATGCAATGGTGACTTCATTCCACCTCCATAGTCATAGACATAAGTCACATAACACGCAAGTGTGTGCGTACACACTGAATGAGGGGAGACTTATTCCACGATTATATATGGATGCACTTTTGCACTTACCGGATGCCTCTACAAGCTGTGTGAGTTCCGTTTTATCGACTACCCCTTCGTAGCTCAGCCCTCGCCCATCGAGAAGACTCTTTAACTTCTTGACACTCAGCGAGACCGGATCAACCAACTTCATCATCAGCAAGCCCGTCTCATACCAGGCGATGTACTCCAACATCCGAGCCACCAGAAAGAGGAGTGCCGCATACACCAACAAAAACATCATCTTCTTCACAAACATCTCCATATTACTAGGAATACGAGTGGGAGTGAAATTCCAGAATCTTGATCAAGATTAATAATGATCAAATTGTATCACTCACATTCCCCCGAGACCTGCCCAGTTGAGCACTTGAGCTGTTGTATCAAGTTGCAGGAAACGCAGTTGTCAGATTAATTACCGGTAATCGGGGATTAAAATATTTCATGTCAGTTCTTCTCATACAAGGAACTTGACGAGACCCCTAGCTAGCTTCTCGATCCCATTGGCCATTCTCACTCTCAAGTCTCAGCTCAGCTCAGATCTCCATATAAGGCTTACGTGGCACTAAATAACATTAACAACAATACGTCTGCGACACAACAATGTACCGGTACCGTATCTCGCAATTTTTCATTGGAACGATTAAACCACTCTCTTCTATTCTTAATTGCTTTGTGTCTAGAATCAGCTAGTTAATTGGTAGAAAATCATGGTAGATTATTGTATGATACCATGTTGCTTGATATCACGTTTTTGACGTCCATTTATTGATTGTTTAGCTTGCCTTGACCTTGTGTGTCTCGTATAGACTTGCTGACTAGCTAGCTGTACTATGTACTGTATCGCTCGCGACGCCGCCGCGCGCCAAGCCATCGCCAGTATCAGCCATAGGTATCAGCGTTTGTGTTTGTGTTGCTTAGCCTTAGCTTACGTGCAGTGACAACCCGGAAGTACCATCCAACTACGGAGCAAAATGTAAACAAACCAAAGCGCGCGGGACCTTTAAATCACTCCAGATCACTCCAGGGGAGCGTTTCATCAAGCGTTTTGTCTGTGATTGTTACCGACAACTGTTATAAGCTACTGAAATCCTTGCATCTGATTGGCTGAGAGCAAATTTGTCAGCGATTATTACCAACTGTTATAATCTACTGAAATCGTTGCATCTGATTGGCTGAGAGCAAATTTGTCAGTAAAAATCACCAACAAAACGCTTGATGCATCATGATGAAACGCTCCCCAGGGCAAGGCTAGTTTTAGGCCCATGGGGCCGTATTCTGAAAACTGTGTTAACTTTGTTTAGGCTACGCCCCCTACATTTATCATTGATACTCCAATTATAATCACTGTTAAAATGTACTCTTAGCCAATCATGCTCCTCGTTTGATAACATACCCTTAACATAGTTTTCACAATACTGATTTAGAGGTATGTTAAGGGTATGTTAACTTTGGGACTTAACATAGAAGTTAACATAGAAGTTTATAAAACGGGTTTAAGAATGTAGCCATCCTGATTGGTCAAATAACACCACGTGACCGTGCAAAAAAAGTGATAACACACGGCAAAAAGGCTCTAAAGCACGGCTGAGCTGCGCGTACGCGTACCTCTGGTGCGTGCAAACTTAAAACGCAATGAAATCGCGCAGTTTAATTGTCATTTTAGCGAAGGGATTACATGCGCGCACTGAAACGCGTATGACTTTTGTTGGCTGCGCTTATATGATGTCATCCAGGAAAGCCTCCATGACTGTGCGACTCTTGGCGTTTCTATGCGGTTCGAAACCATTTTTATAGACTTCATAATCAAATTGCCGACCCGTTTTATAAAACTATTAATACATGGTTGTGAGTTCGTGCATTCAGTGCGATCTGGCAACACGCAGGATTTTATTGTGGTGTCCAACACACTCGGCTTGCGCCTCGTGCCTATAGTACACCACGATAAAAACCTTTATGTTGCCAGATCGCACCAACGCACTCTCAACCATGTATTAACAGTATATTAACATATAGTTTTCAGAATACGGCCACTGGACCATTGTTATGTTTTATGTTAACTTCTAGTGTTATCTTTAGGTTAAAAGAGGTTTCAGAATACCAAAGCAATGTTAACTACTATGTTAAGTCCGTACATGGGGCTTGCGTAAAGATATGCGTATGCGCGCTGCATCTTCCCGCCAAAAACTCTGTTAACATAATTTTGGACTTAACATAGTTTTCAGAATACCGATTATGTTAGCTTACATACTTTTCACGCTAACATAGCTTTCAGAATACCACCCCCAGGCTAGGACATAGGGCTAGGGCCCTCTCTAACTTATAAAGTTGGGAGTCAAAGGTCAAGTCAAACGCAAGTCAAGAAATTAAACGCCACTTTAATCTCAACCAATGAGGATCACGTATTTGGGAGTTTAAATTTTGGAGTTGCGATTAAACCAAGGAGCTTGCCTATAGTACCTCCTTGATTAAACGATGGATTAAACGCAAGTTTTTATGCAAGAGGCCGGGCCCAGCTACCGTTAGTCGACGTGGACGGCATGCGGACGGCATCCATGTTGACCAACGCAGCCGGTGAGACCTATCCATCACGTCGACTTCTCTCTATCGTTGATTTTAAATTTCAGTCGACATGCATGCATGGACTGAAACTGCATGCCGTCTTATCTTTTTGGTCTCTTCTTATGTTATTCTTTGTCTTTATCCTTTCATTTTCTCTTCTGTTTCTTTCTTCCATGCGTTTATTTCTTTTAATATGTTTCAACGTTAGGCCTAAAAAAATATATATAATTATCCTTATTCTTTGTTTTCGTCGTGCTGCTGTAATCTGCTCTTTTTGTCCTTGTTATATTCTTTCTTCTTTAATGATGTTTCATCTGCCGTTTCTAGCATTATTCGAGTCTTTGTTTTTATCCGTCTTTCATCTTGTTATTCTTTGTTTTCATCTTCTCTTTCCATATTTTCTCATGTCACGTTTTTATACCTCCAATTTTTTCATCTGCCATTTCTATCTTGCGTTAAAATAAACAATCAGATGCAAGAAATTAAGAAGACGCCCAAGTTGTCAAGATACAAGTGGCTTAATTAGTCCGAAAGGGTGGGTAGCGTCGCGTCGCGTTGACTGGAACGCCACCATTCGTCCAAAAACCCCCGGTTTTACCGAAAGGGTGCGTTGACTTTTTCCAAACATAATGTATTATTAATATTATTATTATTATTATTATCAGGGGCGGATCCAGAATTTTGTTTTAAAAAGGGGGCACTGAAATACAGGGCTGTCATCAGGGGCGGATCCAGGATTTTGTAAAAGTGGGGGAGGGGGGGGGGGAGCACAGAAATGCAGGTCTGTCATCAGGGGCGGATCCAGGATTTTGTAAAAAAAAAAAAGGGGCACAGAAATGCAGGGCTGTCATCAGGGGTGGATCCAGGATTTTGTAAAGTGGGGGGGGGGGGGGGCACAGAAATGCAGGACTGTCATCAGGGCTGGATCCAGGATTTTGTAAAAAAAAAAGGGGGCGCAGAAATGCAGGGCTGTCATCAGGGGTGGATCCAGGATTTTGTAAAGTGGGGGGGGGGGGGGGGGGCACAGAAATGCAGGACTGTCATCAGGGCTGGATCCAGGATTTTGTAAAAGGGGGAGGGGGCAGATATGCAGGGCTGTCATCAGGGGCGGATCCAGGATTTTATAAAGGGGGGGGGGGGGAGGCAGAAAAGCAGGGCTGTCATCAGGGGCGGATCCAGGATTTTGTAAAAGGGGGGACAGAACTGCAGAGCTGTCATCAGGGGCGGATCCAGGATTTTGTAAAAAAAAAAAAAAAGGGGGCACAGAAATGCAGGGCTGTCATCAGGGGTGGATCCTGGATTTTGTAAAGTGGGGGGGGGGGGGGCACAGAAATGCAGGACTGTCGTCAGGGCTGGATCCAGGATTTTGTAAAACGGGGAGGGGGGCAGAAATGCAGGGCTGTCATCAGGGGCGGATCCAGGATTTTGTGAAAGGGGGGGGGGGACAGAACTGCAGAGCTGTTATCAGGGGCGGATCCAGGATTTTGTAAAAGGCACAGAAATGGGTAGCGTTGACTGGAACGCCACCATTCGTCCAAAGACCCCCGGTTTACCGAAAGGGTGCGTTGACTTTTCTAAATACATGTATTGTTAATATTATTATTATCAGGGGCGGATTCTAGATTTTGTTTTAAAAAAGGGGGGGGGGGCTGAAATACAGGGCTGTCATCTGGGGCGGATCCAGGATTTCGTAAAGGGGGGGGGGGCGCAAAGAAATGTAGGGCTGTCAAGAGCGGATCCAGGACCCCCTTCCAGTTTTGCCGAAAGGGTACGTTTGGACCTATTCTAACAAAATATTAATGAGAGTGGCGAATTTACGGATCCCGGCCCGTGCCCCTCCTTTTGAAAGAATAGTATGCTTCGTGCCCCCCTTTAGAACCGATAACCCTTTTGTTGCTTGTAAGAGAATTATGGGAGGAAGAGTGGACCCCATAAAATCTGATAACCCCCCCCCCCCCTTCACTCAGCGACTTTTGGAGGGCTGGCAAAAAAAAACTTCTGGCCATCCCCCCTACTTACTGATTGAAAATACGGATCTCCCTCCAAAGTTGACAGCCCTGCATATCTGTGCCCCCCTTTACAAAATCCTGGATCCGCCCCTGTTGACAGACCTGCATTTCTGCCCCCCCCCCTTTACAAAATCCTGGATCCGCCCCTATTGACAGACCTGCATTTCTGTGCCCCCCCCCCCCTTTTACAAAATCCTGGATCCACCCCTATTGACAAACCTGCTTTTCTGTGCCCCCTCCCTTTTACAAAATCCTGGATCCGCCCTGATGACAGGCCTGCATTTCTGTGCCCCCCTTACAAAATCCTGGATCCGCCCTGATAATAATAATAATAATAATAATAATAATAATAATAATAATAATAATATTTAGAAAAAGTCAGAGCATATTTATATAGTGTATATAAATACTTTTATATAAATTCTTTTAATGGGTCTTTTGCTCATCACCTTACATTACTTGTACATAATCTAATACTTTATATTAATTTTCATGAAAGAGCAGAGCATGTCTACTAGTTGATAATTATGAGTATTTTTGTTTCTGTTGTTTATGTTTTGAATGCTATTCTCACGATATAAAGTTGTTTTTGTCTTATGTTACTCTTAATTTTATTATTATTGTTCGCATTATTGAAGTTATATTCGAATAAAATATTGATCATGATTGTCAATGAATTCAATGAATAACTACATACATGTCACAGTTCAAACCATGTACCCTACTACTATATAGGGTCCATGTTCAAACTATATACCACGCTTGGCACGTCAACTGCCACTATATACTCAGTGTTGGGAAACATGAAATTAAGGTAAATTAAATTGTAAACAAAATGTATTATTTCACAGAATCGAGTCAGATCGCACCAGTGTTTTGGAAAAGGTTTTATGTAAGGTAATATTTTTTCGGAAGATTGATACTGTCTAGAGAGAGAGAAAAAAAATCGCTCTGTTTTCAATCCTTCAGTCCCCCAGGAGTCAATCGGTGATCAGTAATTGTTTAGGAATGAATATCGATTTATTTTAGAATGCTCATTTCTAAAAAACTGTACTATTTGAACGGAAAATGGGCACTAATTATACGAAAAACAAAGGCAAGCAAAGGCAAACATTTCAAAAGGTGCAGTAATGTATATATGAAGCTAAAGGGGGCACTTATCAGAAGGTAAAAAAGCATTTATCAGAAAGAAGAAGGGGCGCAGTTATAGGAAGGAAAAGGGACACTTATCAGATGGAAATAATTGCACTATTGCACTATTAGAACGGGAAATGGACTCTACTTACACGAAAAATGGGCAATTATTAGATTTCATAAGGGGCAATAATGTCAGAAGTAAAGGGGGCACTTATCAGAAGGTAAAAGGGCACTTATTAGAAAGAAAAAAGGGCACTATACGAAAATCAGTTATGAAAAGGGGCACTTTTCATAGATAAAAAGGGACACTTTTGGGGTACTTGAAAAAGTGGGGGGGGGGGGGGCACTGTACCCGAGCACCGCCTCTGCTCCGTGCAGATGTAACCCCTTGAAGCAGGGGCCTATAAATCCACTTTCGACGGAGAAATAGCTTTACAATCTACACAAACCAATATACACAGAACATTTGCGTGATAACTCGGGTGCGGACCATGGAACTTTTGTTCATGTGACAGGATTTCTATTGCATTAAAAAATCCCGGGGGGGGGGGGGGAGGCACTCAGTATATAGTGTGCGGCGGGTATGTTCCGCCCAGATGACCCCCATTTTTTAATTCAAATTTCCGTTCCAAAACATTTTTTTTTGGGTTGAGAAGGAGAAGAGAGAAAATCTAGTGTTTAATAACAGGAAATCCAAACGAGGGGGAGGAGTTGCTTTATATGTACCCCATCATCTTTATTATAAGACCTTACCTGTCTGATTTGATTGAAACTGTTTTTGTAGAAATTTATATTCCAAATAGGAAGAGTATCATTGTAGGTACTATTTACCGGCCTCCTGCCTCTGATGGTAGTGCGTTTCTCAATGAATTACAAAATTTACTTGCAAACCCAGTACTTTGTAATGCATATTGCTTTCTGCTAGGTGATTATAATATAGATTTGTTGAAATGTGGTGATGAAAGTTTATCTCAAGATTTTCTGGGTGTTGTGCTCTCACATTCTTTTCTTCCTTGTATAACTAAACCTACACGGTTGTCTAGCAGCACGGCAACTTTAATAGACAATATATTTTGCAGTACGGATTTTGTTACTCAATCTGGAATTATTCTGTCAGACATTTCTGATCATTTTCCAATCTTTGTGCGCCATCTTATTTTGATAATCACTCTGACTTGCCTCAACCAAGATTTTTTCGCAGCATAACGCAATATAAAATCTGTAGATTGAAAGAGAAACTTTTAGAAGCTGATTGGAATGTTGTGATTCATGAATATGACGTTGATGTTGCGTATGACAAATTTATGGATTTATTATGTAATGCTTTCAACGAGTGTATTCCCATCAGATTATTAAGCGTAAAGATTATACACGGCAAGCCCGGCAACCATGGGTTACTAAATCTTTGCTTAGGTGTATAAATCGGGAAAATAAACTTTACTACAGATTCCGTTCTAATCCTTCAGATGCTTCTCGCAAAAAATATGCCAAGTAGAAATACTGTGACATCTTTGTTGCGAACTGCGAAGAATGATTATTATTGCTCTCAATTTGATTTGTCTAAAAATAATACTAAAGCCACTTGGAAGGTTATTAATAGTGTGCTAAATAGGTGTATAGTCAAAAGAAACAACCTACTAGAATCTTGTTAAAAAATGATTGCATCGATGATAGCAAGCTGATTGCTGATGCTTTTAATGATTTTTTTGCAAACATAGGACCCACTCTTTCAAAAAAAGTACCTTCCACTGAAAAAAATTTTACTTCTTTTTTGAAGGATCGTAATACTAAGTCCTTGTTTTTTACTCCGACTCATTCGATAGAAATAAAGCGTATTGTACAAAATCTTAAAAATAAACCCAGTACTGGCCATGATGGTATTAGTTATATTGTGCTGAAAAAATATAGTGGATCAAATTATGATTCCTTTGCAACATATCTTTAATCTTTCTTTGGTGAATGGTGTTGTTCCAGGAAAAATGAAAGTAGCAAAGGTTGTTCCAGTTTTTAAAAAAGGAGACAAGCTTGAATTAAACAATTATCGACCAATATCTTTATTACCTTCAATATCTAAAATTCTTGAAAAACTTGTCTATATAAGAGTGGTCAAATTTTTAAACAACTGAAGTATTTTCAAAATTCCAATTCGGTTTTAGAGAAAAACATTCTACAATCCATGCTATTTTGCATTTTATCCATGAGGTTTCAACTGCCATTGAAAATCGTTAACACACTATTGGACTTTTTCTGGACTTTTCAAAGGCTTTCGATATGGTTGACCATAATATTCTGCTATATAAGTTATGCCATTATGGTATAAGAGGCAAAGCACTTGACTGGTTCAGAAGTTATCTTCATAATAGGAAGCAATATGTAATTATCAACGGGTGTGAATCAGTCACTAAAGAACTTCAATGTGGGGTACCTCAGGGATCTCTCCTTGGCCCGTTGTTGTTTATTTCATATATAAATGACTTTCATAATGCTTCCAGTGTGTTATCATTCATACTATTTGCTGATGATTCCAATGTATTTCTTTCTAACAAAGATCCCAAGTTACTTCTTGAATGAACTAATAAGGAGCTCAGTGTTGTGCATGATTGGGTATGTGCCAATAGACTATCTCTCAATTTGGAGAAAACTCGTTGTATGTTATTTAGTAATTCAATCACATCTCTGGATGGTAATGTATTACTTAAAAACACCACAATTAAAATGGTCGAGGAGTTAAAGTTTCTTGGTTTACTTATTGATAATAAGTTATCTTGGAAACCACAGACTGTGTATCTAAACAAATTACTCTCTAGAAATGTTGGTATTATAAACAAATTGAAATATTTGTTTCCCTCACATGTATTACTCTTGTTGTATTCCACCTTGGTTCTACCCTACATAAGTTATGGCATTCTTGCTTGGGGCAACTGTACTAAGTCTCAGTTGGATACACTCTCAGTTATACAAAAACGGGTGATGAGAATAATTTTGAAAAAGCCTAGACTAGCTCCGTCTAAAATATTATTCTTTGAAAATAAAGCGTTGAGACTAAACAATTTGTTTTATTACCAGTTAGGCAGATGGAATACATAGAATGATGGAATACATAGGCATTCTACACGACAATCATCTTTCTTTCATTTACCACTTCTTCGTACTCAGTTTGCGGAGAAAACATTAATCTACACTGGGCCCTTCTATTGGAATCATCTTGATTCAAATCTAAAGCAAGCTTCCTCTCTTAAATCTTTTAGAAGAAATCTTAAACATTATCAAATTAGCTTTTACAGTGTATAAGTCCATAACAAGTGTACAGTATTTGGTTTTCTGCCTGTGTCTAAACAGAACATAAACAAAATCTATATATCCTTCAAGACATCTTTTTAATCATACTTAATACAAACATACATGTATTATGTGTATAGATCTGTTTTTTTCTACTACTATATAAACCCAATAGGCCGACATTAAACTGCTAGTATACTAATTCATATATGCTTATTTTTATTTTGATGTTTTAGTGATGTTGTGTGTGTATTGTTTTTTTTTTAATTTTACACACGTCTTGTCTCGTCTCTTTACTGCTATATATGTATATATGTTTACATAATTACATGTATTTCTTAATTCTCTCTGTTATTGGGGAACCTAGTTTTAACAAGCTGTGCTGTTCATTAGGTTCTCCCATGATACTGTTTTTTTCCATTGACTAATGTAAATTTTTCACTATGTGTACATTGAAATTGTTATTGTTTATGATATATTCGAAATTTTGAACGATGTATGCTCACCAGTTGTAATGTTCATGGCAGATTTCTGCAGTATTATGAAATAAATTCATTCATTCATTCATATACATTATATAAATAGTGCATGGTCTATCACGCACTACACTGGATTGATTACAAACACGGCAAATATATTATCCCGAGTGCAGTTTTGTTTCACAGAGGCCGCAGGCCGAGGTGAAATAGACCCGCACAAGGGATTATTTAGTATTTGGAGTTCATATATTCCAGCAATGGTGCATAAATAGAACATGCACTAATTGTTATAGTAGATAGACCCCTAGATCTATAACTGTAATTCATTTAACACGGGATTTCCCGTGCAAATATTACATAGTGCAATACAATATAAGTTCTTGAAATATTTCGTAAAGGTTTATACATGCAAGAACATATTACTTGGTTCAAGTCATGTGAAAACTCATATTCTTGGACAAAATATGTTTCATAATTTTTACAGAAAATCATTTACTCTGTATTAGTGCAAAAACATACTATGAATGTAAGTTGGTTCAAGTCATGAGAAAATCATATTCTTGGATTTAACAAAAATAAAATATGAATATTAACAAAATACATGTAGTTGGTCAGTTGTGTACCTATGACATCACAAACTCATGACTTAGTTGCCAGTTTGTCTAGTGATTTTCATTGCTTCCCCAACTTTCTTATTATTTGTCCGATTTTCCTCAAAACTTTTTTGAATCTGTTGGTCTGATTTTTCTGCTTTTAACAAAACCAAGTAATTTTTGGATTGGACTTCCCCTTTAAGGTATTGGCCTTCTAAGCCAACGACCCGGGTTCGATTCCCGGCGGAGAAATTTTTCAACCTTTGCAAAAATTTCAAAAAGGGACAACTCTGGGGAAGTTTGATTTAAGTTACACAAGCATTATTCTCTCATTTCCTTTCACATTGTATTTATTTCAACGGAGTTGCCAAAGCTTTTGTATATAATATGTTATTTCCTTACAACTGTTTATAATTAAATGTATACATGTATCTCAAAGCATTCGCTTGGATCCAGTTGAGGCATGCGGTTTGTCTTTGTTCAAAACTCACCTGCCCCAGACAAAGGAATTAATTAATAAGGTTGAAGATTTGTCAATCTGTCCATCAATTGAATCTGGTGTCGCCGAAACTAATGTCTCCGTGGTCTAGTGGTTATGGCAAAGGCGTTCTAAGCCAACGACCCGGGTTCGATTCCTGGCGGACACATTTTTTCAACCATTGCAATTGCAAAAAAATCAAAAAGGGAGGACAGCTCTGGGGAACTTTGATTAAAGTTACGCAACCATTATTCTCTCAGTTCCTTTCACATTGTATTTATTTCCACGATAAGCCAAAGCTGTTGTATATGTTATTTCCTTACAATAAAATCCAAAAAGAAAGGAAATGAAAAGTCGACGAGATTGCAAAATTCAGTATAACCGGTTTCTTTATTCTTTAGATTGGATAGATAGGCCTAGTGAATTCAAATTAACAGGTGCAACAAAATAATTATACAAAACAATATACAAAAAGTGCGTCCGGGCGATTTGTGCTTACTAGACGCGTTGCATAGCAACGTGATTAGTATATTATATTATTGTTGCGTCATAATCAAAATCATTTCAGGGCCCCGTTGCATAAAACTTACCATCAATGGTAACTTTGCTATCAGTGGTAACTCCCATGGAAACCTTGATTTTGATTGGCTGTTGAGTGATGTTACCATTACTATTGATAGCAGAGTTACCATTGATGGTAAGTTTTATGCAACGGGGCCCAGATCTATCTTTATTTCTTTTTTGTACATCTTTATAATGTGTTTCATAATATCCACTGAGAATTAGAAATATCATTACTGTATAGTGTTATACATAAACTAATCATTCTAATCAGTATCTATAAGCATATCTTTTTGCTGAAGGTCTGTTCATCTCCGGCTGACATAAGTCAATGAAATGCTTTTCTTTTGTTTTACGCTCGGTTTCATTTTCAGTACTCAGTTTGTAAAAAGGCACAGCATAAAATCCTGGACTTATCCCATTCGCACATGTCGATATACTTACATTAAAGATCACATTACAAGAAAATTCCATCAAAATAAATATTGGCTTAATACTTATTGCACAGATGGCATAAATTAAACAAGGTTATCCAAATTCAACGCTTGGAAACATTTGAAGTAATGATTATTATCAATTATAAAACGGTAAAATACAGCCCCCGATATAGCAGCTGAAGAGCTCCTCGAACGCTGCTGAGATGTGTGACGACACACCAGGGACAGGTCCTGTCTAAGCAGACGATGTCCCATAACATCTTACACATTTTTCAGTGCCTGTTTTGTCATCTCCTCTTCACTTATTTCTCTTACTTGACTAGCGTCAGTCTTAATGTTAGTCTGTTGCCTCACTCTTAACTTCGTGTATGGTATTATTTTGATGAAAAATGCAGCGTTAAAAAATAAAGGAATCAGTCACTTGTAAACAAAATAAGACGCCATTGTATTTTCAGCTGCTTGCACCGGGGCATGTTCGGCGTTTCAAGAGGGAACGAATACCATCCGTGCTATTATTCGGAGGGTTTTTCAATTTGAAAATGGGGTTTATTTCATTGATCAATGACCCTTCTCCTGTGTATTTACAATCAAACGGTTTTAGTTATCAGAAACAGTTTCACTTTCCCTTTTAGAATCGTGTGAAATAAGGTCATGTTTAAATATACTAAACTCTTTAGAATTTGATAAATAATTGCATTGCAATTACGTTCATTCATTATAGGACGTCGTCTGCTTAAGCAGGATCGGTCCCTAGTGTGACGACATCAAAACATCGCTATATTTCTGGCGAATCCTCGGATATTCCAGATGCTTAGAAGAGCTTTTATTTATGTTGTTTTTATAATCATCAGATACGCAGTTGACATAAAACTTATACGATTGCCATCTGTAAGCTTCCCAGTTTCTAGTGATACATTAATTGCCATATTTGTGATTTTCTTGGAATAGCTATTTTAAGGATTTGCTTTTCTTATGTGTTTACGATGTAGTGTCATTCGATTTCTTAAATGTCTCCTGTTTCTCCGTGTGTTGAGTCTATTCCGTAAGTTACACATTTCTTTGGCAAAAATACAAAGTCATAAATATTGTCGAGTTATTTGAGAGAAAAAAAAATGCCAGTGGAAAATGAAAATACACGTATTATTAAGCTTTTTAACTCGAGGAGAATAACCATGATTGCAAATTGTATTAAAGCTGAAGTTTCATCATCTAATTTTTTATTTAAGTTAGGTATACAAGCATCGACGGTTGAATTTTATACACACACAGAATCACACACACACACACACGTGCGCGCGCGCGTGAACACCCCCTCACCAAGCACATAATCTCTGAGCATGATCACAAGAAGGCACTAAATATAACTTCATTTTCTAATAAATTAATATACAAAGCAAAAGTAAAAAGTAACAAAGGGGCAATGCCATATCCACCTCGGAATGTTGCGAAAAGTTTAATTAGACCTATAATATAATGTAGATCTTCACTTTTTGTAGTATAAAATAATGTCTTATAAAAAAACAGTTCACCTTATTAGCTGTTATGCTATATACATTCTGGGCAAGGTGAATCACAGAATATCCCAATTAATTTTCTGCGTAATTCAATTACCACAATTCTTTTACACGTTTGAGCACTCCAGGAGCAAGATATTGTATTCTTAATAGCAATCACCACGACCAACAAAGCACTAATCCATGATGTGTGAAAAGAAGAAGACTCGTAACTTGTTACCATGCACGCTGAACTAATTTCTATTTGATTAAATGCTTTATTATCCATAAGTATTAAAAGGAACATTGGCTTGTTTACATGCATGATATACATAAGATTACATGTCATTTTCCTAAAGATTCATAATTCCGGAAATGAAAATAGAATTCGTAATTCCGAAGATGAAAGAGCACACTTAGAAAAAAAGGTTCAGGTTTGCACCCTAAATGCAACACTGGCAGCACCTTTATGGGTGCAATCTTGCACCCTACATGAAAAGGGTGCAAAAATGCACCTTTTTGTTCTTCTTTGCACCCTTTAATGCCCGTTTGCACCCTAAAAGGTGCAACTTTGCACCTTTAAGGGTTTTTGCATCCAAAGGGTGCAAATTTGTACCTTTTCTAAAAGGTACAACTCTACACCCTTTAAGGGTGCAAAATGTAGCTAACTGCACCCTTAAAGGTGCAAAAAGCTTCTTAGGGTGCAAAGTTGCACCCAAAAAGGTGCTGCCAGTGTTGCATTTGAAGGGTGCAAAAATGTACCTTTATTTGTAAGTGTGAGGGTTCATAATTCCGAAGGTTCATATTTCCAAAAGTGTAGTAGAAACCTATACTATATTTCGAAACTTGGGATTAATGAACCCCATTTCCATGATTTTATGTTTGGAATCATGAGCCCTCTTTCTTTTTCGGAAATACGAAGCCTATTTTATTTTCAGGATTACGAAACCTTCGGAAAAGCGACATGTAACCTTATGTATCATGCATGGGGGGGGGGGGGAGACTTCCCCCCTTCCTCTGGACTGAAATGATATGTAAGCAAATACTGAGGAAAATGCTGCAACGCGCCCTATATAGGCTCTGAGGTGCTCTAAAATGCAAAATTTTACTAGTCGCTATGCTCCCTCGCATATTAGTACTGTACAATATTGTAGAAGATCAGAAGATCTCTAAACCGTAGATATTATTTCGGCAGAGATTCCCCTGTGTTGTACAATAGACATTGTATCTCCCTATAGCACCTGCTGCAGGATCAGCAATTCAGGAGGGCGGGGGGGGGGGGGGGTTGGGGATACCTCTCCTTGGAATTATTCGAGGGGTTTGCCCCCCACCCCCCCCCCCCCTCGAAAATTAGAAATACTCGATTTTCTCTCTAAATGTTGATTTAATGCTTGGAT
The DNA here is from genome assembly GCA_025617745.1 of Heliocidaris erythrogramma. Lineage (NCBI taxonomy): Eukaryota > Metazoa > Echinodermata > Echinoidea > Camarodonta > Echinometridae > Heliocidaris > Heliocidaris erythrogramma. The sequence goes on from CM046868.1 coordinate 32,573,262, forward strand.
TTGCCTGTGAGATCATAAGTACTTTAATAGGATAAACTACGAGGAATCCGCCAAAATGCGAAGTTTTTATACTGTAAAATGCAAAATATTCTCTTTTTTGAGGGGGGGGGGTGAATATACCCCGGTTGCTAGTCACCCCCCCCCCCCCCCGCTGTGACAATAAATCGCTGCCCCTAGTATGTTTGCAAGCCCATACTAGATATTGGATCACATAAATTATCAAGTAAAAAATTACACTTTTGACGTCAATCCATACAAATACAATGATACAAACTGTGTTCTGCCTTATTTAGTATACATGTATTACTTTGGTAACATAATGGGACATCAGATGACAAGATAGGCCTTCAATGGACTTGCCCTTACGCAGATAACGCATGCACACTGAAAAACTTCCTTTTACAATTTTAACACAAAAATTAATAAATTTTACCAGAGTTCCGGGTGAACCAGTTGCCAACAGAAATCTGGTAATTTTTACCCCGTTCGTTGCCTGGTTATTTCAAGCGCATCTTCTCTAATCAAATTACCAAAGTCCTGGGCCCGTATTCAATTCAATGAATGAAATTTGAGTAGTTTACTTAGATTAGGCTGAGAAAAAAAATACTTAAGCAATTTAGGTATTTAGTTGAATCTTTTGGCTAAGTATTTTACCCTAAGCAGACTTAAGCCAATTAGGCCTACGTCATGTACTTTGGCAGGAACATGGCTTTCATACATACGCGGAGCAGTAATATAAGCTGCGCACAAGCAAACCTAGTAAGCGCGTATCTACTGTGACGCATTTATTGCTTATGATTTTGGACAGGATATGTAACGTCACAATGGATATCAGTAAATATTTTGCCGTAAAGTTGGCTTGCTAAAGAAAAATACCTTATATTAAGTGATCTGAATACGAGTTAAGCCATTTTACTTAGTCGAGTTAAATTCTTAGTAATTTACTTAATTTACTTAGAGCGCGTTTTGATTTGAATACCGCCCCTGGTGAACTGATGCGATTGTACACGGGAAATAATTTACACAGAAAATTTTTAAACCATGCGTTATCTGTGTGCATGTTTCTTTTTTTTTCGTACGCATCCAGCTAGGTAGTCTAAGTCAGGCACTTGGGGCCGTATTCTGAAAACTGTTTTATCTCTAATACTGTTGTATCTCCACACTTAAGATAAAATAGGTATTCTAAAAATTGTTGTAACTTTTGTTGTAACTTTTGTTGTATCTTTGTTTACTCTGCGCATGATCCTAATTTACATACAAGATAATATCATGAGATAATTGGTATTCTGAAAATCACTTTATCTTTTGTGGTATCTTATCTTCCATGGTAACTACAAAAAAACTTACGACAGCTTCTAGCTGTTGTACCGGTATCTCATGATCTCAGCAATTTTTCTAGCTCAGAATCATACAGTACATGCTCAAATAGCAAGATGGAGACTGTGTGTGATTCAAGATCTCATAGAGAAGACATTTTGAAGAAATTACAGGTGGAATTCGATGATGTTACATCAATATGAGGCCTTTCACACTCACTTTGTTAGAGCGGTCTAACTAAGAACGGTTCCTCAGGAGCGGTTCCCAGTTGAGTGTGAATGCTCAAGTGGTCCAGGAAGCGTTCTTCTGGAGCGCTCCAGAAGACCACCTCGCGAGGTGCATGGTCTTGAGGAACGGTTCTTAGTTAGACCGCTCCGACGTGGCAGTGTGAAAGCAAAGCGATCCTAAAGTGTACTTCAACCGGAAGTGAGTGTGTGTGTGTGTGTTTTGCGGGAAATCAGTGGGTGATTTGATACATTGAGCGATTTGATACCTTACGCGCATTATACGGTTAGAAGTCTGCGCGAAAAATTTGACCCGCTGATCTGAGCTGCCATAGCAACAAGACCACTTTGACTCGCTGAGCGATTCGAGACATAAAAAATGCGTGTTTCTTGAAAAACCGTTTTCAAGAACCGCTCCTCTGGAGCGCTCTAACTTGGAGCAGGGAGTGTGAAAGGCCTCTATGTGACTTGGTTCGAGGTGAGCCATTATGTTAATTAATTGTAGTCCAGTAGCGCATGGCGTATTATAAAACGCGTAATTTGACATAAGGGGTTCTCCTATTGGTTAACGTAGGCCCTACCTACACACAGAGAAATATTTACTTAATATTTCATTATGTAAACTTCCTTTTGTAAAATTTTTACTTAATATATGTAAAATTGTCTGAAATGAATGTTTTGATGTAGTATTGACTAAATATGTGTAATGAATTAGATTTCGCATATAATGTGTCATGCAAAATGTGAAATTTTATGTAACATTTACTTAGCACTATTTAAGTAAAATTCATTTTGCAAAAGAAATTTCTATTATGTAAAATGTGTTAAGTACAAGTATTTTTAAAGGGAATATTATCATGCAGATGTTATAAGTCATCATTAAGTGAAATGTTTTGTAAACTATTGTGTATAAAATACATTTTACGAATGTCAGTTGACATTAACATGATTTTGATACACAGTTATGTAAAACTGACTGAACAAATCTTGCAAAATAACGCTGTAAGATATTTCTTCATAAAGATTTTGCAATATTGCCCATTTCGTTAAGTTTATTTAACATGCACAATGTAATTTGTCGTCATTAAGTAAAATGTTTTGCAAAATATGCATTTTCGTACTTTTCCCCCAATATTGGGGAAAACACTCATATGAATATTCATGAATTTTTAGTAGCGTATGGTTTGGGGTGGCCCGATTTCACTAACTGTCACCAAATGCATAAAAAAATTTATAAGGGGTATATAAAAGCTTGCACTAGACTGTACCAACTAGATAGGATAGGACTAGGATATGATAGGTTTAGATATAGGATAGGTTAAGATATGGGATAGGATAGCTTAAATTAGGATACGTTAGGGAATGATAAGTTAAGACCCAAAAAGACATAACAACCTAGGTTGGAGGAAAAAGGAAACAATTGGGAAACTGAATTTGCAACTGAATTTGCCCAACCACATAATTAATACATGTGTGGAATTGTTTGTTAGGTAAAATTTACACATGAATTTTAAGTATCTATATTTAACAAAACAATTTACATAATTTTGGTAAAACATTTTGTTAAGTAAATTTTACAAAAAAGTTCTGGAGTTCCTATTTAACATAATTTTTTACATAATTTTTGTAAAACATTTTGTTATGTAAATTTTACAAAAAAGTTATGGAGTTCCTATTTAACATAACTTTTTACATAATTTTTGTAAAAATTTCTCTGTGTGTATATAATATCCATCTTGATTGGTAAAGCAGGCCCGTAACTAGGATTTTTGGGGGGGGGGGGGGGGGGGGTTCAGCATTGGAAAAAGTGGACCTTTCTGAGGGAGCGAAGCGATCGAGTAGGGGTGTCGGGTCAGTGGGTGTGCCCCTACAAGGATATGGGCATGAGCGTAGTCAAAATTTGACCGGGGTGGGTCAAATGTGAAGCCCAAACATGTACTACCACTGTGTTGGATTCCAAATACTGCGAGCGAGCAAAGCGAGCGAGAGAAAAATAAAATGTACTTTTAAATGGCAAAATTTTATTTCATTAGTCACCAATAGGTGAAATGTAAAGCTATATCTCCGGTCATCTAGCTGCCACATGTAGGAATCATATTAATAAAATTTTAGGAAGTGAAGCGAACGGGGGGGGGGGGGCACTTTGCTGTTGTTTTTTTTATAGAAAATCAACCCTAATATCTGGGCGCCATGGTGATAGGGCAGTGACGTGCCGAAAATTGTCATAACATTGAATATTTATGGACCTTGCTGCATGAAACATCTCGTTTATAAGGTTTGCGAGAGAACGAAGTGAGCGAGGAAAAATGCACTTTACTTTGCTGTTGCGCTTTTAAATAAAGAAAGTGGACCTAACAAGTATTTGGGTGTCATGGTGATAGGGCAGTGACGTGCCGAAAATTGTCATAACATTGAATATTTATGGACAATGCTGCATGAAACATCTCATTTCTAAGATTTGCGAGCGAGCGAAACGAGCGAAGAAAAATGCACTTTTATTTGTTGCTCATTTCAGAAAGTAAGGTAACCCTAATTTCTGGGCACGGTGGAGCTAAGGCAGTGACGTGCCCGAAAATTACATAACATTGAATATTCATGGACATATTACAATAACATATACTATGGAAATATTCTCGCTGCCTGAATGAGCGAAGCGAGCGACGAAAACGCACTTTACTATCTCCCAAATGTTTCCAAAACACCCCAAGTGTTATATTGGGTCATCTTGTTATTTCTGATTGTAGTTTCCAAGAAGTCGATGTTTATAAAATACTCTCGTGGCACTCCGGTTGAACAGGCTGCATTAGAGGGCCATAATTTAAGGGCCTGAATGACTAGACCGGGTCCGCCAGGAGTACTCCATGCAATTTGAGAGCGGGAAAATTTTTCATTTTAAAGTGAAAAGAGACATTAAATATCCCTCTCTCTTTTCCATATCTCATTCATTTTCGTCAGATTTTATTCGAATTCGTCCGACCTGGCAATCCGCTGCAAAATGTCATCATCAAATCCATCTTTGGGAAGTCGATTTCAAGAAATTGCCATTCAAATTCGTCACATAGACAAGACCTTACAACGAGCGGGTGATGATTTGAATAACTCTTTATACTCTTTCAGTCTTTGACAAAATCGATAGCAAAATGAACAATAAATTCCGAAAATGAATAGCCAAAGAGCAAGTGTTCAAATTGAAGGAAACCCGGCTGGAAACGTTATTATCTCACATTATTTTCCACTTTCCTTCCTCTCTCCAATCCCCTTTCACGTGACCCCCTTGTGCGCCTCTCCCCTATCGAAGCCAGTTGGTATGGAAATGTTTCTAATAATTTAACCTAAAAAATCACTATTCTGATGTCACTTTGGATAATTTTTTTCGCCTAATGATTCTTTTTGTTGTTGTTGTTGAAACAGATTTCTGCTTGCCAGTTTGGGGGCGATACTACAATTTGAATAATTCTTTGCTTTGAAAGAAAATCGATTGCAACATGGCATAATGTACAAAATTCGAAAATGAATGGTGAAAGACGACATTGATTAATTATAGATTTGCCAGATTTGGAAGTTACGGGACAAAATCAAAATAACATGTATTAAATAGATGGAAAGACCGATATTGTATCACTTTATTTTTCCCTTTCCATCATCTCTCCCCTCGCTTTTTTTTTTTTTAAAGCGGACCTCTGCTCGCCAACGGGGGGGGGGGCTGTAAAGTGTTGTTACTGGGGATGCTGTGAGCAGAAAAAAGAGGTCCTCAGCATTTTGGGGTCTCTTTTTAAGTCCAAAAAGCGACCCAATCACCCCCAGCAGCACCAGCCTTCAAAAAATTCGGGGGCCGGGGGGGGGGGGGGGGGGGGGGGGGCTGCTGAAACAAGATAGCCTGAGATTTGGCCAGATATTTGCAAGGGGTCAAGAAGGTATCTCTCAAATGAAAATAATCCAGAAATCGTTCGGTTATGGTAGAGAAACATCTCCGTGACATTTCGCTCTTTATTTTGGTATATAACATGACTATATCTAATCGAATTTTGATATATTTTATCTCGTTCAAAAATGATGAAATTTAGGACTTTGGGGGAGCAATTTTAGCCTCTATTTGCTTCCCCCTAAATCCTGACTGGTATAAAGTTTTAAAATTTAAGTGACATTCACTGTTGCAATAGCGTAAAAGGTACACAAAAATCAGTGTAACTGTAAGGAAGATATTATTCATCACCAATCGCCAATTTATCAGTGATTTTAGGACTATTTTCTCTACTGCAAAATTTGGGTTAACAATGAATGATATCTTCCCCTTCCTTGAATGATGCATATGATATTTGCGCTAACACCAGGGAGGTGGAAGAGCTCCCTGCTCACACAAAATTTATTGTTTACATGTACAATGTTACATCAAATTCAGCCCACTACTTGTGCTTATAAATGTGTAAAAGTCATGAAAGTGGGCTGTACTAGATCGTAGCTACGTGTCCTCGCTTCGTGGATTTACGTCAGCTGGTTTATACATGAATGCTCTTAGACTTAAAATAAATATTCCCGATTGAGAATTCATCTTCAAATCGGGCTGATGTATGTCAGAAATCTACTCGAACTTGAACATTATTTCACCGCCGATATCTTGATTTTGATGTAAATTTGTTTGATATAGAAAAAACGAAACAAACAAACACACACACTAGTGATGCTAATCATTTCTTTGCAGCATTAATAGTCATGGATGATTATGTCTGCATTTTTTCAGTTAGGAGAAATATTCTATAACCGTAGCAATAACTACAAACATCCATGGTTTGAACATGTTTAAGTCCAGCATTGAAAACCACCTGCTCACGTTCTTGTTAGCTGGCCACCTACATAAGGGACAACAATGTTGGCCAAGACGTAGCCAGGGAACTATACACTCCTTGTGGTAAGCATGAGAACAAGGTAGCCCACACATAACCTCACCATTCTCATAATCTCCGTAACAAATGCAACACTTAGTGTCAGAGAAAATACCTCTTGGCCAGGGATCGGTGTGTTCTGGATTACTTTCAAGTGATCTATATCGCCATGTCCGCAGATCCCTGATGTAGTCTTCTGATATTTTAGACTGTGCTGAAGCATTCAATTCAGCGTCCCGTTGAATCAAATAGGCCATAATTTCTTCGGCCGTGGCTCGTTGGCCAGGTGGTCGATTTCTATGAAACTCCCTTAGGCTAACTACTCCACCCATGGCCAAGTGCATCACTGAAACACGTAACCACATAATGCTTGGCATCTGTTCTTCGTACGACGGCGAGTGGATCTGCTTAAAGATCCAGTTAACTCCAAAACAGTAGAGAAGAAAGGGTGTAACGATGATATGTCCAGAATTATAGTACATTATCCAGTCTTGATGTAGTTTAACCAACAGCCAGGCCAGCTTGGTCGATAGTGTTGGCATCATGTACAAGAACTCCTCGACCGATAACGGAAAGCTATTTAAGATGAATATGAATGATGAAAGTATCACTATAAGACACAAGTTGTATTTGCCGGCTGTCCACAGAAACCGACAAAGCCTTTTCGCAACGCTCCCTTGAGTAACAAATATAGTAATGAAACATATAATATTGACGTTGATCAATGTTGGAATAATGGTGTCGTATTGTTTTAACCGTGAGAGAATCTGATCAAAGAACTCGAGATTATCTTGAATGTACTTATCCAGGGAGTCGTAGGTATAGTACTCGCAATCATTTTCGCCATAAATTTTCTTTCCTTCTGGTGTAACTATGACAATGGATGGAATTTTGTATGCCTGAGACTGCTTGTGAATGACATGTGAAGCACCAGCATCAGTGACAAAAATGAATTTGACGCGGCCTGAAACTGAATACTTCATATTTAGGGCCGAAAAAAGAGCCAGTGGTTTAGGAATCCTGGAAAAAAGAACAAGTTTTATTAGAAAACCACCATAAGACTGGAGTTTATCCCAGTCAGAATCCTTAAATCCTCTCATAGTCTGTACTTGGCTGGCTAGCTGGGAGTAGACAAACTTCATGGCTTTTTGAGCAGATGAGAATGTCGTCATGCCAAGTTTTGGCATATTCACGAGTAACAGCGGCATGGTCCAAGAATTCTGGGCACAATATCTGCAGAAAGATACAATTTTAATGTTTATTGCAACCATAATTATTATGACTACAAGATTTTATCACTTATACACTGCATGGGTTATTAGAATGAGTCTCGTTTACCTGTTTACTTGGAAATGGAATATTCAGATGAATTTACATACATCAATACAGATTTATAAATTATTTTTCTTTTTGATAGGGCTCACTATACAGTGCGTCCCCCAAAAGTTAACAGTTTGAAAAAGTCTCCCCAAATAAATAATTCAGAATATTTTCCGCAAATTTTCATTCAGATTGATAGCTTAGGGTCTCTCCTATGCAATAATGCCAAAAAATTCTGATTGCTTATTACGCGTGAGTGATCAAAAACAACTTTCATGAAAGAGTGCAAATTTAAGACTTGACAATAATTGGTATTTTGTTCTGCCTGGTATCAGCGAAGTTGAGAAGCGTTTAAAATTGACAGTTGAAAAACAGTCTCCCAAATTGAATATTTCAAAATATTTTCAGGAAATTTTAATACCTGTGGAAAGCTTAGGGTCTCTTCTATCAGATGACACCAAAATAACTCACAATATTTTACGCTTGAGTGAGCAAAAACTTCTTTTGGGAAAGGGTGCAAAATCCAAACTTGACGAATGTTTGTTATGTTCTGGCTGGTATCAGTAAAGATGAGAGCAGTGAAGAGGCATATAAATCTTATATTCTGATCATTAAAAGACAATTTATGAAAGAACAGACTCTGTCCGCTGCATGTCCTGATAATTATATCCCATCAAAAATTTATGGTTGAGTGAGCAAGCCAGGTGAAAGTAACATTATGAAACCCTAAAAAAGTAGTTAATTGCTCACTCAAGCATAAGATATTGATGGGATGTGGAAGGATATATACAGAAAACAAAGTCAGTTATTTCATAAATCGCTTTTTATTGACCAGAATAAGGAAATATCTAAGCCCTTGTCATGACTCCGCTTGGCCAGAGCCGATATCAATTCTTGTCAAGTCTGGACTTTGCACCCTTTCATAAAATTGGCTTTTGCTCACTCAAGCGTATAGAATAATGTTCGATATTATGGTGTCATTTGATAGAACACTCGATATACAAAGTTTAAATAACATAGCCTCCAAAAATAGAAATTGTTTCCGTTCTGCATAATTCCTAATATTTCAGTAAGCATGGAACCCAAACTCCACAAAACTGTCATTCTGTAACACCCAAAACACATAATTTCAACTTATTTCCGAAAAGGACTATTCGTTTGTTATGAAAGTTGGTAGGTAAATCAACTTCAGAATTTGTCAAAAATCTGACTATTAACTAATATATGAATTTATGAATAAAATAAATTATAGTAAATATATGAACACTAAAAGAGCTATTTTAACAGAATTTTCTGAGGTAGTAAAAAATTGTTTGAACTACTTATTTACATAATATGCATATTATAGCACTATTTCTTATTGCCTTTCAGAAGTCATTCCGTAAGGGTCGTTCCGTTGATTAATTCTTTAATTTGCATCATACAGTATTTCAAATATTTTCACAGTGGTTGAGCAAGTCATGTCCTTTTTGTGTCATTCCGTAAGGAGGCATAAATACTTGGAATTCATCTGATGCATGGTTGACATGAAACTCAACAGTTGTGAAAGTACAGGCCTACCTCCCATAGTTTATGTATTGTACTATCAATTTGAAAATATCAATTACGATGTCCTTAATATTCTTCTTTCAATTTTAAAATTCTTTTTGAATGTCATTCCTTAATTGCCCTCAACTTTACCACACACTATACATGTAATATTCTATTTTGTATTTGGCTTTACATTACCTTGGGGCCACTGAGCAGTCAAAAGTTCCAAGCTGTATTCCAAATCTGGATAACTTTGTCACCACAGTTGCCCAGTTTTTCTTTTCTAGTAGTGGACCACGGTTTGAGGGAATAATCTGAGATGAAAACAAAATTCATTATAAACAGGGCAATTTCATGGAAAATATTCATTTGCCAAAAATCATAAAACTGGCACAAACTCCAATAATACACATTCTACCGTGACAGATTTAATATCAAACAAAACCCAACAAGCTCTTTACTGCTAGTAGTAGGCCGAAATCAATAGGACTGAATTTCAGGAATATTTTCTTCGAAAAAATACTAACAATTTTTTTTTTTTTTTTTCGTATCTTTGGATCTCATTATTTCACGCTATGGAACAAAAAATTACTGTACTTAGCATGACCCATTGCACATTATTTTTAAAAGCATATGATAGGCAGTTTCCATGTGCGGCATGTCATAATTCGCTGACACCTCCACCTCCCTGCTGACACCAGACTTGGTGAAAAGCACTGGAAATATTAATGAACGGGACACAGCAAACCAAGGAGTTATCACAGAACTCCTTGGTATCACCAAGGAGTTATCACCGAGGAGGTACTAGGCAAGCTTGCCTATACCTCCTTGGTAGCACAGAGAGTCTTCGTGTGAGGGAAATGTAAGATATGGAGCGATGCATAAGGCCTGTTGGTCATAAAACTGTAGTCCACTCTAGATGATTGACAACACCTGTTTAGTGGGTAAACGTCCTATGAGAACCCAAGATTATGCTAAAATGGTTTTATACAATAAGTATATCATGTCCGTTTATAGGCACAATCTGTGAAGCTACTTTTTAGCTCTGCAGACAGATGTGGTACCCATGCTCGTCCAATTATCCCAAAATTGGACCCTAAATGGCGTAATCCTTGGTGTCAAATTCTACATCTAAATGGCGTGGTGTAATTATTCAAAACTAGACAAGTTTATTGCCAGTTTATAGTGGGCACTTTATTACTCTACGATATTTTCTCTTCTTCTTCGAATTAAGGAGATCTATCAAATGATGTACTTAGTAATTTCATCACGATAGTTCCTCCTCTTTCACACTTAACAATCTCTAAGTATATATGAAATTAATAAAACAAAGTTTGATATCACGTGATTATATCCAAGTATATATGAAATCAATGAAGCAAAGTTTGATATCACGTGATTATATCCAAGTATATATGAAGTCAATGAAACAAAGTTGATATTACGTGATTGTATCCCGATGATCCAGAAATCTAAGTATCATTTAAATATTCCTTGAAGGCTCTCCTTTCTCTTCTTCCTCTGAATGAAACAGTTTTGTCAACTGATGTGCATAGTATCTCTCACAATCGTTCCTCCTTCACACTTTACTATTCCCATATCAACACCGTTCTCAGCTCTGCATGTTAAAGAACTTAGAATTAAAACATCTAGTTCTTATTTTAATTTAAAATTAACACCTAGGGTACAAGGAATGTCAATTCAAAACTGCAAAATAAGAAAACTCAGACTAGGTATTTAAACCAATATTCCTTTTCGCATAATAACCAGAAATTTCAATTATTCAAGTCAATACTTTCTTTTTTTTTCAAATCAATCATGGACCAATCGAACCAAATCTTTTTTTAAATGCTTAAAACTTAGTAATCTAATGACATATCCAGAATTATCATTGAAAGAGCAGAATTCCCTGTATCCAAATAGGTCGGGATGTGACGTTACAATGATTTAACTCATCTATCCTAAAAAAAATTGAACTGTATACCTTTTAAGGTCATAGCCTCAGTCTATTCAAAACTTCCTATGAATGAAGCAGTTATATCAAAATGATGTACATAGTCATTTCATCACAAAGGTTCCTCTTTCACACTTCACAATCTCTATTCTGTATCATTTTCCAACCAAGTATATATGAAATCAATAACACAAAGTTTGATATCACGTGATTATATCCAGATGATCGAGAAATTTAAGTGTCATTTAAATATTCGTTGAAGGCTCTCCTTTCTCTTCCTTCTCCATTACTATACTATGTATTACATTAACATCCCTTGACGTCTTGTTCTTCTTTTCTCTATATTATATCACAAATGTTCTTTTATCTCAGGTACTTCTTTTCAAGTTCAACGATCATTTCGTTCTTTCTTTCTTGCTTGCTTTCTTGATATCGATCTTCTTTTTGTTTCTTGTCTCAATTTCCAATTCTCAATTTCCATATTTGTTTCAGTGTTTCAGAACGTTAATTGTACAGATTTTAGAACATTGTATATTAAAAGTAAACAAGTAAATGCGCATTCTTATGTTTCTTTTCTTCTCATAAAATCATATTACCTATATATCCTGGTGGAAAAAGTGACTAATCTTTCCCTGCTTCTATTCCTTCGTCTGTTTTTTTGTTTTCAGAAGTTTTTATTATTCTCTCTCAAAGAAAATTGAACATAATTTGAAACATTTCATACAATATAACAAACATTTCATACAATACAATATACATTTCAAACATAAGAAACATTTCATACAATATAAATAACCTTCACATAAATATTAACTGAAGTTTCACATTTCAAAACAATACAGAACCTTGCATGTAAAAAATATATATTTAAGTTACACATTTCATGCCATACCTAAAAAAAGGGGGGAAAAGACAAGTGAAATGTATTTTCAGTAAACAAAACGTAAATAAAGTTTTATATTTCGTATGAAATTACCTTAACATTCTTAACAAAAATATAATATTGTTGGGTCATATAACAATTTCCTTCAGAGGGAAATAATTAAATTAAAAGACATTAGCGCGACGATCGATATCGCGATATCGATAGCGTATACGGTATAGCGTGCAAAAACATATAGCAAATCGAGTCGTATTGTCATGTTTCCATGTTTAGGTTTACATGTTTACATGTGCAATAGACCCCTTTGCCGAATGTTATCACTTTTTTGGCACAGTCACGTGGTGTTATTTGACCAATCAGGATGACTACATTCTTGGACCCGTTTTATAATATACAATGTCATCTTGCAAGACCTCTGGTAGAGCATGAGACCGAGATGGATAACGGCGTTCAGGTTGAGCAGGGTTATTTTGCACATGATCAGCAGGAATTGATACGTCATCATAATGGTCAGTGTCAGTGTTAATCTGATGTCGTCCTTTCAACACTTTGAAGTGTGACACATTGCGTGTAACATAGTATGCGCCACGGCGTGCAACAATCTTTGTGCCACGGACCTTTACCACTTTCAGTGGTCTGGTATCAAACGTGTGTCTAGTTTTCCTACACGATGTTCACTTTTGACAAGCACAGTATCACCTACTTTGATGAGCGAAATGGGTGATGCTTTTCCGCATTTGACTTCATCGCTTCTTTCTTTTGCTGGTCGCGATCACGGATGTCGTGATCATCTGCTGATTGCGGTATTTCAGGAAGTCGCGTGCGTATTGGACGCTGAAATATTGCTGTTGCCGGTGGCACACCGGCGGTGCCATGTCGTGTGGCCCTATAATTTCTAAGAAACGTGTAGAGCTCTGCGAATGATGTGCGAAGAACTTTCTTCAAAACCCTCATGAAACGCTCAGCTTCACCATTTGCTTGCGGCCATAACGGAGTTACGCGTCGGTGATGGAACCCAAGATAACTAGCAAACTGCTGAAAGTATTCACCATTGAACGGCGGACCATTATCTGTGCGAACAATTACTGGAACACCGAACAGCGAAAACACACGATCCAAGCGAGGAATGATTGCTTTGCTAGATGTAGTTGAAACAATCTCAACTACAGGAAACATTGTGTAATCATCAATGATAACTAACAAATGCTCTCCAGTTGGAAGATCACAGAAATCAATGGCCTTGATGAGCTATACCAATGATTCGATCGTGAAGGCTGCTTGTTATGGGGCGCCAAGTGTACCCTGACTGCTTCTGTTACAAAATCACCCTGCAATTTTACTTTTGTAACAAAATCAAAAGTGGGGATGGATTTTGTAACAAAATCATTAGTGAGGGATTGAAAATCAACCCCACTAGTGATTCTGTTACAAAATCAACATGCACTAGTGATTTTGTTACAAAATCAATCCTTCTCTAGTGATTTTGTTACAAAATCAACCCCACCATTGATTCTGTTACAAAATCAACATGCACTAGTGATTTTGTTACAAAATCAATCCTTCTCTTGTGATTTTGTTACAAAATCAACCCCACCATTGATTCTGTTACAAAATCAATCCACAGTACTGATCTTGTGACAAAAGCAAGCTGCACTAGTGATTCTGTAACAAAATCAGTCCGCAGTATTGATTCTGTTACAAAATCAGTCCGCAGTATTTATTCTGTTACAAAATCAGTCCGCAGTATTGATTGTGTTACAAAAGCAACCCGTAGTATTGATTCTGTTACAAAATCAGTCCGCAGTATTGATTCTGTTACAAAAGCAACCCGCAGTATTGATTCTGTTACAAAAGCAACATAACTAGTGATTTTGTATCCGAAATAAATGAACGATACGTACTGGCGATACTTTTGACTCCAACTGCATGATATCGATATCACAGAGGAAGCAACAAAAATATTGGTTCTCATCCCCAAAAGTTTTATGTAATTAAAAACAAAACCGAGTATATTAACACATTAGAACATATTTTTGATAAAAATATGACATATCTTTGCAAAAAGTATATTTTTATTTCCAATAAAATTAAATTGAAGAAGATTTTGGTGGAAAAAAACTGTCTCAGGTGCATGCCCATTTTCCTTGCCGTACAATGCTACGCGCGCTACGGTATCGACGCATGCATCTTTCGTCAGCTCAAATTTGCATCAGGTCTGTATGATTAATGTTTCATCCAATAACATCAAAGAAATTAAAACTGAAAGATTTATTGCTAAAAGCCTCAAACAAATTGATGGCACCCCTGCCCCTGGCACTGCTCTCCTGCCCTTGAGTTGAGGATTGACCGGCCTTGCCCCACTGGCACTGGCCAGCTAGCCCAGCCGCCGCACACTCAGGTCAGCTGCGTTGCAGTGCAGCGCCAGTCATGTGGCAGTGCCAGTGGGGCCGGCCGGTCAATCCTCAGTCAAGGGCAGGCGAGCAGTGCCAGGGGCAGTGGTGCAATCAATTTGTTTGAGGCTTTGAGCAATAAATCATCATTCAATTTTAATTTCTTTGGATGTTATTGGGTGACATTATTAATCATACAGACCTGATGCAAATCTGAGCTGACGAAAGATGCACGTGTACGATACCGTGCCGTATAAATTGTAGATTCGACTATCCGATACGCCGTACGCGTTGAACTGAAGAGACGCCTATTCTCACGGCAAGGAAAATGGGCATAAACATGAGACACTTTTTCCACCAAAAATCTTCTTCAGTTAATTTTATTGGAAATAAAAATATATTTTGTGCAATGATATGTCATATTTTCATTAAAAATATGTTCTAATGTGGTAATATACTCTATTTTATTTTAAATTACTAAAACTTTTGGGGATGAGAACCAGTATTTTTGTTAATTGCTTGCTTCGAAATATCGATATCATGCAGTTCGAGTGCAAAGTATCGCAAGTAGGTATCGTTTATTTATTTCGGATACAAAATTACTAGTAAGGTTGCTTTTGTCACAGAATCCGTACTGCGGATTGATTTTGTTACATAATCACTAGTGCGGGTTGCTTTTGTAACAAAAGCAGTACTGTGGATTGATTTTGTTACAGAATCACTAGTGCATGTTGCTTTTGTAACAAAATCAGTACTGCAGATTGATTTTGTAACAGAATCACTAGTGCAGATTGCTTTTGTAACAAAATCAGTACTGCGGATTGATTTTGTGACAGAATCACTAGTGCAGATTGCTTTTGTAACAAAATCAGTACTGCGGATTGATTTTGTAACAGAATCAATAGTGAGGTTGGTTTTGTAACAAAATCACTAGAGGAGGACTGATTTTGTAACAAAATCAGTAGTGCATGTTGAATTTGTAACAGAATCACTAGTGGGGTTGATTTTGTAACAAAATCACTAGTGTGGGTTGATTTTGTAACAAAATCACCAGTGGGGATTGATTTTGTTACAAAAGTAAAATTGCAGGGTGATTTTGTAACAGAAGCAGATAGGGTACACTTGGCGCCCCATAACTTGTCACCACGATTCTATGGTCGCGAAGTAGAAGTGTGTTATTCCTCGCTACACATAATTCATCTTTCACATTTGCTAGGCACTGAAAATCTGCTTTCATGGAAGGTGTGACATTTTGCGAGATTGTGTGCCATGAATTTTCTGTGATTGCTTTCATAGCCATCTGAAGAACAGGGTCCGAGCGCATTGCTGCGACGATTTCATCAACCGCGACTGATTTCGGAACCGTGTTATCCACGACGTAGTTGATGTGTTCTTCTGCATTGGGCAAGGTGAAAGATGTGCTTGACAACGGATGTCGCGAGAGTAATCGGCAGGATTCGATGCATCTGGTTCATACACGACTGTGAAAGTTGTACTGCTGCAGGTGTAGAAGCCATTCTCTCGATCCGAGCAGGTGGTTTGGAATGTGCGTTGTTGAAAAGTGGGACTAACGGCTTGTGATCAGTTATGACCGTAAATGAACTGCCATACAGATACAAGTGAAAGTGTAAAATGCCCCAAGATATTGCAAGTGCTTTGCAGAGATTTATGTCTGGACACATCAGTAAAGCCTATCCTCAATGCTCTAAGGAACCATTTATTCAGTCTTTCTCATATTGATAATGCAATATAATCTATACATCTATAAAGTGTAACAAAATGTCACTTGTCTTCCATTCTTCTCGTCTACGCCTCTAATCTGTTCTGTGACTTATTCCTCTTCTCTTTATTTTCTTCCTTCACTCTACACTTCATTCTATCACTCTCGCGCGCTCTCTTTCTCTTTATCTTTCTCCCCTCTCTCTCTCCACTTGTCTTTCCAACAAGTAACTTTTATCACTTTACATGCTCTTCTCAAATGTCTTAATCTGATTAATTTAATTTGATATATCATAGACTTAATTCTCTTTTATTATAAGTACTCAGTGTTTTTTTTCCTGACCCAATTGCTCTCTCTTGCTTGCTGCTTCTTTCTTTTCTTTTCTTTTCCTCACGTTGATCAATGACTGAACCTTCCAAGGGCTGGGAGATACACCAGAAGCGCTGAACAAGTGACCGAAAAATTCAACAGATGACTTGTTGAATTCGCACTTGTCCTTGTGCAATGTTTCTTCTCCCGAAGGCGTTGCATATGTTGTGTCAGACGTTCATCATGTTCCTGTTGATTCTTGCCATATACAAGAATATCATCACTAATGTTAAAGGGATACAGACCCGGGCGGCTGTGGGGAAATTCAGGATTGCGTAAGCCCCGTTCACTCGTATACAAAGTTTGTGCGTCGAACGCGTCGGTCGGACTGCTGGGATTACATTTCGGATTGCACGAAGCCGAACAAATCTCGCAGGAAAGCTCGAGCTCAGGCGGAGCTTGCATGTTGTGCGGCCACTAGTCTGGCCGAAGTGTGCGCCCCGCGGGGCAACGGCATAATCAGGTTACGATCACGCTGCCCTCTCGCGGAATAAAATCGTCCACAATCTGCGGTTGAGTATCCCTTTAATGACACCGTGAAGTTCGGCAAGGGCAGATTGAATCAGGCTTTGGAACTGTTCGGCCCCACTGTTGACACCGAAATTCAACCGTTTGTACTGGAAGAGTCCGATATGAGGAGAAAAAATATGAGGTATCGCCATGAGGCAGCAAGTTCGACGTGCTGATAGCCACTTTTTCAAGTCGAGTTTCGTGAAGACCGTAGATCCATTGAGTTTGGCAAGGGTGTCATCCACGGTTGGAGTGACATGTCTTTCACGCTTAATAGCCTTGTTCACGGCTCGCATGTCAACACAGATGCGAATGCTGTTTGGATGGGTGATAGCCATGACGTAGGTGTATTGACCACTGATTCGATGATGTCTAAGTCCTGGAGACGTTTGAGCTCGGTTCCAACCTGTTGTCGTACATGAAAACGGAATACGGCGATGTGGCGTGATGGGTGCTACAGACGAGTCAACATGAAGAGTACATGTTGCATCAACAAGTTTGCATAATCCTTCAAATCGATCTTTGAACTCGTCAACAATAGGCAGTTGTGTTCCAACTCGATACGTAACCGAAATCAACTGTAGCAAATGGGCTGTGTTGAGGCAGATCAGTGTTGGACCGTCATGCTGAGCGATGAAGAATGTCGCATTGAGAGATTGCTGTTTATGTTGAACCTTCAATGTAGTTTTTCCATGAACTGCGATTGGGCTATCTGCACGGTACGCAAATATGGGTGTGCTGGTTGGTTCAAGTGGTGACTGATCTCGTCGAAGAGTGTTGAGGGTGCTCTCGCTCATGACATCCACCGTTGTACCAGTGTATATGATGACTGGTGTGGGAACGTCATTAATGGGCAATGTCAACGTGAGAGCGGACTGTGAAGAGATACCCACTGTCAGGCTCAGCAACTACTTGTGCTGGAGTATCAGAAGGAGCGGCACTCTGGTCTGCGTTGATGACGTGTGCGACAATATTTCGCGAAGTGGTTAGGCTTTTCACAGAAAGAGCATTTTTTCCTTGTGCAGGACAAGTATTGGCGTGTGGATACTTGCAACCACAGTTGCGACATATATTGTTCGTATTCTGTTTGCGAGACTGGGGCTGTGTAGGATTGGGTTGGACGCGAGGCGCGAGGCTTAGCTGTGTGTGTGTGGGGGGGGGGGGGGGCTTAGGCTTAGCATGAGAGACGTACTGCACTGCATCCGTATGTGAAGTGGTTTGTGATTGAGAAATTCTCTCTAAATGTTCAGATGTCCACGCTCTGATGATGACAATAGCTTGTTCGAGAGTTAGTTTGGCCTCCCTAAGGAGCCTTTGTCGAATGTTGCTGTTGCTGATTCCTATTACGATACGATCTAGTATTAGGGAATCCTTGAGATCTCCGTATTCACAAGTATTTGCAAGAGATTTAAGGGCAGTTACGAACAAGTCAAAACGCTGGAAACGCGAGTTGAAGATGTAACGTTCATAGGTTAGGTTGACGTGTCATTTAAAATGTAGTTCAAATTTCTCAATTACCTTTTTGATTTTCGTAGCATCAGCGTCATTTTCCCACTGGAAAGTGTTATAGATGTCCACCGCTGGTTGGCCGATTACAGCTAGGAGTGTCGCCACTCGGAGGTGATCATCTCGCTTCGAGGCTCCGGTAGCTAGCTCGAAATTGTTAAACGCTTGCTTAAATGTGTTAAAATTCACTGCTAAATCACGTCCATCAATGTCCAAGGGTGCAGGCGGGGGAATGCTGAATGTTGCCATCGCATCGGTAACTTTATCTCATCCTCGTCGCCATTGTAATGATTCAAAACTAGACAAGTTTATTGCCAGTTTGTAGTTTGCACTTTATTACCCACGCCGATGAAATCGGCAGGGTTATGTCAAGGGCTCCGTATGTTTGTTTGTTTGTTTTTTTGTTTGGTTTTTTGTTTGTTTGTTCGTTTGTTTGTGTACAAGATAATTAGAGAACGGGTGAACGGATTTGTACCAAATTTTCAGGGAATATTCGGATAGTGACAGGAAAGAATCGATTAGATTTTGATGATGATCGGTTGACCCCTGCAAATTCTTGCAAATAATGCAACTACTCGATCTGTCGGCGTGGGTCTGCCGCCTTTGACGGCCTTTCTAGTTTGTTTGTTCTTTGTTTTGTTTGTTTGTGTACAAGATAACTAGACAACGGGTGAACGGATTTGCACTAAATTTTCAGGGAATGTTCGGATATTGACAGGAAAGAATCTATTTGATTTCAGTGATGATCGGTTGACCCCTGCAAATTCTGTGTGACCTTGAAATTTTGACCCAAACTTCAGTTCGGATAGTGACAGGAAAGAATCGATTAAGAAAAGAATCGATTAGATTTTGGTGATGATCGGTTATAGGAACTTCAGTTCGGATAGTTTTTTTTTTTTTTTTTTTAAGAATATTTTATTACTTCCTTTTTGAAAATAACATTTTTCACAATAATCAAATTAAAAAACACAAACAAATATATTCACATGCAGTATCATTGTGCAAATTACATAATAATAACAATAAGTAACCATAATATTTTACATGCATGTATTAAATAGTAGATTATGCCAAATCTGGTTTTTGCGATAAAAAAAGGAGAAAAATATAAAATATAAAATATTGTGACAGCAAAGAATCGATTAGGGAAAGAATGCAACTATTCTGCAGCGCCGCTAAGGCGTGGGTCTGCCCTGGGTCGGAAATCCGACTCATTTACGCCGCTTTTTGGGACACGCATGGGTACCACTTCGGTCTACGAGGGGGGGGGGGGAGCGGATCACAGTCGATCGTAAAGTGTCGTGTACGGAGGGATATGAAGAACTATAGTGCATTTGCTCAGCGCACTTCGCACCCTGTCCTATAACACGAGAAAACTTGTCTCAGTTTGTGACACTATCCATAAAATCACACGAGGGCTTTAAACATATTGATACACCTTTCCCTATGGCAGTGAGAGCATTTTCCCCTACTTTGACGTTACATCGCCCCATTCAATTGAGTGGGAATTTTGAACAAGATGATTTATTCAACCATTTAGCATATACCAAATCGTGGCTAATGACATCCTAATTTGGTGCACTTCTGCTGTTCATTCACAAATGGCCTCTTATAATTATGTTGTCACATTATTCACGAACTAATTTCTATTGGATTGTGCCATTTTATCTACAACAATGACAACAATAGATTTTGAGATGCGTGTATAGGCATATACAAGTAAGAGAGAAAAGAGAATGATATAAGAAACAAATGAAAATGTCAAGAAATAATCCCCCTTTTTATAAAATGAACGCGCCCACATACTCATGTGCATGACGTAGATCGCTGGGTGTCAAGCATACCAGGGAGGTCAGCGATTGCCCGATCGAGAAGTACGTGCAGCGAATCTCAGGAAAGTAGTTCATATGATGGGGAAACCAGGGGCCTGGGAAGCCGGAGTGCGGAGGTGCTGCAGCGCCCCCTGGAAAAGTGCAGCACCCCCTAGAAGGCTGAGGATGCTGGGGGTGCTGGGGGGGGGGGGGGTGCTGTAGCTAAAAAGTAGTTGAAAAGAGATACTAAAGTGCTGAGGACCTTTTTTTTTTTTTTTTTTTTGCTTGTCTGAGATTTTTGGACTTAAAAAGAGACACTAAAATGCTGAGGACCTTTTTTTTTTTGCTCACAGCACCCCCAGTAACAAAATCGTTCCCCGGCCACTGGGAACGCTTATAAAAAATACCATGGTAATGCTACGTATTTCATGGTATTACCGCCATAATACCACGAAAACATGGTAAATCCGTGGTACACATCGTATTGCCACAGTATTACCCAATATTTTAAATACGAAGAGTGCTCAGTGCCGAAATAAAGCACGCGTATATATTGTGCTACATGTCGATCGGCCCAGAGGGAAAGGTTATAGTCTTAATCAAGATGTTTGTATTTATTTACTTTCTACATATTTTTTTTTTCTTTTTCTAGACAGCGCTTTTGCCTTTTGGTAAAGCCGTAACTAAAGGGCATAATCTTGATATTGTCCCTTCAAATACAAACTTATGTCCCAAAACAGATAGGAATCAACTCTAACTGCACCAGGGAGGAGAGGGAGAGAGTTGGGAGTGGGGCCTCGGACTAGATGTTTGTATTTTTGTTAAAGTTATTTGCTATGAAATTATATTAATATTTATGTGATGATGGGGGGGGGGGGGGGGTCCAAACATGTTCCCTGATATTAAGCTCTATATGAGCAAACACTGCGATATCTGACGGGAATGTCGAGAAAAGTTATTTAAAAATAATAATGTGCTATCTTTATTTTTCTATTAAATCAGAATATTTCACTTGATATGATTTATGGAAGTTATAGGGATTATAGACCTGCAATGTAATTTTATTAGCCTTATTCTTTTTAAATTCAAGACAGAAAAGGATTTAATACAATGAGATTGCGTGCGAGCAATTCCTTATATAAATATAAAGATTATATTAAGAGTAGTATCCAAGATTATCCAGGAATGTACATGCTCCTCTGTGCCAGCCAAAACAAAATCTGACATAATATGAAAGGAAATGTGTACCCCCCCCCCCCCCCCCCCCCCCCCCCGCACAGAAAGAATCTGAAACCTGTGATATTTTTTTTCCTTACTTGTCCTAAAAATTCAAAATAGAGTGCATCTGAAGATTTTTTTGTTCGTCAGGCGTGAGCCTCCCCCCTCTCCCTGCATTCCTGGATACGCCACCAATATAACCAACTTACGATAAGTTATTTGTAATATTCTGCTGTAGAAATGTGAGATGACAGGCAAAGAAAACAGTATAGGGGCTTGCTCCGAAGCCATCACCAACGCAATAGGGCCTTTACCGATTGTACGAAAAGGGGGATATGGCCTCCGTGTTTTGAATTGAATTCATCTAGTAAACAACAATATAGCAGCTGATGATATAATTTAATTATTACCAATCCTATTCTGTCTATGTAGGAATATCCCATTACTTTTGCCCCATCTCTCTTTGTCTCTCTCACCCCCCTCATTTTTCTCATACTCTCTTTTCTCTCTTACAACAGATCTGTAAAAAATGACCCCAATAGAATTGAGGAAAAAATAATGATCTCTTGATATACACCTTTCTTTTTTTATTTGTGTTTTTATTAGGCAATCAACAGAAATCACAACAATTACAAGTGATTTACATGATTAAAAACAAAATCACTGAGCAAAAAAAAAAAAAAAAAAAAAAACCCCAACAAAAACAAACAGTAAAAATAAAGCAACTGGAACAAAATTTAAAAAAAAATATTAATAAAAATTATCTCTTATTGCTCCCCCAATCTTTCAATTTAATGAGATCGACCACCAACACTATGCAATTATATTCTTCACATCCATGACAGAATAGCAGGGGCGGATCAAGAGGGGGCGAATCGGCCGCGGCCCCCTTCTTGAAACCCAAGTTGGCATATACGGGATCTTGCCTAAATTGTGTAAAACCCCGGATCGAGCACCAAATTTAGTTTGGAAGCCCAAGAGCCTAACAATGTCGTTCTATTAACCCTCCGAGCAAAAGTTGTAAAAAGGCCCACCCCGCAAGACTGACCTGACAGTCCGGGCATGGATCAGTGGCGGATTTAGGAGGCTTTTAAATAAAATTTTATCCCCCTTTTGGAACTGATAACTTTTTTTGCTTGTCAGAGAATTATGGAGGAAAACTGGACTAATAATATCTGATACCTACACCCCTCCACTGAGCAACTTTTGGAGGGCTGGCGAAAAATGAAAAAAAAAAAAAAATGGGAAAAAAAATCTCCTTTGACAGCCCTGCGTCAATGTTCAGAAGCCACCCCCCCCCCCCACACACACACACACACACACACACTACATTGTCGGTCTCTCGGTACCAAAGACAAGCAAACAGCGAACAGCAAGCAAAAAAACCTTGATGAGCCAAGTTTTGGCAAACTGACATATCATCGGCAACGCCACCGGCAACGCCACCACCTCGATCGGGATCGCAGAGGGGTAGACCAAGCCTATAGTGCTAGACACCTATCATGTCCATGCACCTATTCCGCTCAGCTATTCCATGCTGCTTGCATGAACATCAGCCATTAGGCTAGGCGTAATGTGGTGATAGAACATTGATGATACGAATTTATGAATTTAACACATTGAATTTTGCCTCTGGTACATTAGAAATATAGTAGTGAACTGGAATTTAGTTAGATTTTCTTCTAACCGGCTAGGCTGGGTTTGCTTTCGGGCGGACGTACGTCTGCTAGTGCACGATCTCATTGGATGTCGTTACTCACGTGATCGGTACACGCCCATTTACATTATAGGTCATCGATAAGTATGACAAATTTCAAATAAATACTAGGGGAATTAAAATCATTTCAAAACCCCTGTTTTCATGTGTTAACCAATGGGAGCTGGAAGGCCAAAGGCATGCATATTCCCGGGGATTTATGGGGTTTATTGGACTCATCGATCCTCAATTATACCCTTTCAGAGCTTTAAATTTCATGTAAATCACATTTGTCATAATTTCAAATAAATTCTAGGGGAATTAAAATCATTTCAAAACCCCCTGTTTTCATGTCTTAACCAATGGGAGCTGGAAGGTCAAAAGCATGCATATTCCCGGGGATTTATGGGGGGTTTACTGGACTCATCAAGCCTTAATTATACCTTTTCAGAGCTTTAAATTTTATGTAAGTCACATTTTTTATATTTTCAAATAAAAAATATGGGAATTATAATCATCCTAAAATTCCTTGTTTTCGCGTGTAAAGCTATGGCAGGAGAGACTTTTTTTGGGTAAAAAGCATGCATATTCCCGGGGATTTATGCGGGGTCTATTCAACTAGTTGAGTCTTAATTATACATTTTCAGAGTCTCAAATTACATGTAAGCCACATTTGCACTAAATTCAAGGTAATACTAGAGGAACTATAATCATTTTTAAAATCCATGTTTTCACGTGTTAACCCTATGGCAGATGACTCTCTGTCAAAAAGCAGGCATGATCCAAGGGATTCATATCGGCATTTATTGACAGAAAAGGTTCAAGAAATGTTTTTTTAACTATCCATCCTTTTTCTCGTGCAAAAATCAGACTTGAAAAAGATAGAGTAAGATATGAAATATCAAGAAAAAGTGAGACATATTTCCACGTGTTATACCTATGGAGAACGTATTTTTCCGAGTCTGTTTTTAACACAGCAAAGTATGCCTCCAAAATGTACTACGGAAGTAGGTCAGAGTAATCTGTATTGATACTGTCTTTGGTATTACTACGAAAAACATTTTATATTCATAGTAGGCCTATTTGCATCGTGTACCATGAAAAGCATGGTACATTCATAGTATATTTACATCTTGACAATGGGTCACGCGGTAAATTCATGGTACTTTCACAGTAATACCGTCCTAATTTACCGTGGTATTACCATGGTACTTTTTTGTAAAAAACACTTCCCAATTATTAGTTTTGTCTTCAGTCATTCCTGTACCAAAAAATTACCTGTACAAACCAAACACTGTCATCACTGTTCCTCAAATAACGTTGGAATTGTGTCTCACTATAGAATTTGGTTGTCATGGTTTCCACCTCCTCATCCTCTGCAGCATCATGTTCCATTACCTCTAGTTCCAAAACACGTCCTGCTCAAAACAATGAGACAAGAAAAATATGATTGTATTTATTTAAACAAGTTTACTGGTGTCACAATAATTGTCTGTCCATGATAACTGTCTACTCATTTTCAGACAAAGGTCTAAATATAATCAGGGTTGTGTTGAAAAAAAAAAACAACCGTTTTGGATTGAAAAAAAATTTGAACATGTTTAAAAAGTTTTTATTCGTTAATTCTTTTTTTAACGGAAAAGTGCTTTCACGGAGTTAATTTTATCGAAATCGCTCATTCGTAACACTGAAACACTTGTAATGAGCCTTTTATATTATCCTTTTTAGATGAAATTTTGAACTGATGATAAAAATAATGAAATGATATTGAAACAAAATAACAATTTGCAACTACAAATTGCATATCAGTGTAACAGAGCAAAGCAAGTGCTACATAAATTGTCCCTCCTTTGTAAATAGCCCTCTCCATAGGCCTCCCCCCTTCAGTGGAATAGATTAGCCTAGAATCTTCTTGCATTTTTAAAATTTTCTGTTTGAAACCAAATTCAAAGAAAGCACTGCACTTAGCTCACCGGCCATGGCGCCAAATAGTCTGTCAAGTCAGATCAGGGGAGCGTTCCATCAAGCGATATGTCAGTGATTTTCACTGACAAATTTGCTCTCAGCCAATCAGATGCAAGGATTTCAGTAGCTTATAACAGTTGTCGGTAAAAATCACTGACAAAACGCTTGATGAAACGCTCCCCGGAAGGTTCTCTCCTATTAAGAGGTATGTTTATTGATTTCATATTTGTATTAGTGTAAGAATGATGTATTGTATACAGCTCATCTTCTGAAGAGTTTTAGTGATTAAGATGTATGATTCAGTGAGGTTTTGTAACGAATCAATCTCAGCCTTTCATGTGAATGCTGAACTTTAATATTGCAATGCACAATGTAATGAGGAGTTCAGTTATAAGACAGTGAAAGCGATGATTCATGAATTGCTAAACTTCATTTGGCCTACCGGTACTCCTTTTGACATGGGGAGACTGCATGATAGTTCTTTCCAAATTGATTGTATATGATTGTATTGTATTCATCAAGTTGTTAGGAATTGTCTAATTGTTATAATATTTCATGATAGGCCCATTTGATCAATCAAATACTAGTATTTGATTCATAAATTGCATTTTATTTTATTTTGATGTTTTAGCGGTGTTTGTGTGTGTATTTGTTGTTGTTTTTTCTCCCTTTTACACACGTCTTGTCTCGTCTCTTTACTACTATATGTGTATACATAATTGCATAAATGTATTTCTTAATTCTCTCTGTTATTGGGGAACCTAGTTTTAACAAGCTGTGCTTTTCCTTATAGGTTCTCCCATGATACTGCTTTTTTCTATTGACTAATGTAAATTTTCCACTTTTGACTGTATGTACATGTACATTGGAATTGTTATTGATTATGATAGATTCGAAATTTTGAACGATGTATGCTCACCAATTGTAATGTTCATGGCAGATTTCTGCAGTATTATGAAATAAATTCATTCATTCATTCATTCTTAGGTAGATGTTAGACAACTTTACAGACGAGCGGATTTGAGATTCAGTTGTAACATTGTAGCTTCATGGTTGTAACTAGACCAAAAGCTTCAGTCTCTCTGTATCGTCGGTTGTTCCGCTGAGACTTCGTCTGGCTCCACCAAACCTCCGTACATAGAGACTGAATGATCACATATCGCGCAGTGTGTGGATGGTCATATCCGGAACCGGAAGTGTATTTTTATTATTTGTCTGTGTGTTTGTGTATAGGCCTAGCATGTATTCAGTGGCGTACCCGTGCGGTATACGTAACGGCAACGCGACCTATAAAGGCTCAGGTCGGCTGTTCGTACACCTTGTTGGTGATATACGGGTGTACCGTCTGTCTATGGGGAAGGTTGGGAAATGTCAGAAATATTAAAGATTTCCCCATAACAGACGGTTATTTATGTCTAGGTTGTAACATGCTATTTACATAGAAAGTTACAGTGTGTGTATCGTGTGTGTGTGTGTGTGCATCGTGCGTTTGTTTAGCATTATGTCCGAGGACATTTTCGGACAGAGAACAAAAAAAAATTCATGACAACAATGGTCCTCGGAAGGCGGACAATAGTCCTCGAACGTCGAACAATGAATTTATGCCTTATTCCGTCGACTGTCCGAGGACGAGTAACAATAGAGGAACAATAGTTGTCCTCGGAAGTAAAGCCATGTGTGTGTGTATGTGTGTTTAATACATGTAGCAGTAAGCCTGTATGTATAGCAATACACATTTTAACTTGATGTATGTGTGCGTTTGTTTAGCATTATGTCCGAGGACATTTTCGGACAGAGAACAAAAAAAAAATCATGACAACAATGGTCCTCGGAAGGCGGACAATAGTCCTCGAACGTCGAACAATGAATTTATGCCTTATTCCGTCGACTGTCCGAGGACGAGTAACAATAGAGGAACAATAGTTGTCCTCGGAAGTAAAGCCATGTAAACGTGGGTGTGTGTGTGTGTGTGTGTGTGTGTGTGTATAGCTGTAGCTCTGTGTGTTAAGTTTGGCAGCAGTGCTGACTAAAATCTGGATTAAAATCTGTAACTTTACTAGCCCAAGGTAAAGATGGAACAGGACTATTCAGATACATTACTGTATACTGTTTATCTAGCTATGCATAAATTAGACTTTCAGATAAATGTATATATGATGAAAGTCTACTTACAAGTCCACTGTATATTTATGAAATGCACTTTGGATATACGGTATGTTTATATATATATTGCAAACACCAATTGGTTAGTCATAGAAGGATTTTGTTGAAACATTTAAGATAACCAGTTGAAATCCTCTCACTAGATTGTAAGTGTTTTTGTCATATATTATAAAGATGAGTTACTCTAAAGAGGTACATCAGTCATGTTTATTTTAGATTACAGTCATCAGTATCAGGGCCATGAAGGCTGATTTCATTACACTTGCTTGATGGGCATGAAGTAGTCGGGGTGAGTGTACGGAATGTACTAAAGGATTGGAATTAAACAAATATTCACATTTTAATTTGTGCATGATAAAGAACTTTGTTTTAGTGAAGTACAGTGAAGTTCTAGTAAGATAATTTGTGTGGTTGCTCATTAAGACTGAATTATCAGATTACTCCGATACCGGTATACATTATGGTGTTGTTTCTTATTGTGAAACTTTCTCTTTAATTGCTATAAATGTACTGTACTAGATTATGTGGTACAGCTCAGCGTTGCCACAATTCTTCTGTTCTCACGTACTTATACAACACATTGATTTTACCATTTCTCATTCATGTTTATAAAAGCAATACTGTATAAACCAATATTTTTTTCAAAACAATTTTCATACAATTTACTAAAGAGATTGTAAGAATTATAACCAATCACATCCAATACCTTTTTAAAGCTCCAAGACCTTGTCTGAATGTATAGATATGCAGGCCCTACTTACAAGTTTAAAGATTTGTGCAAGACCTATTTTTTAAGCATGAAAATACACAGCTCCCAAAAATATTATTCAATATGTTTTCACAAAGTTATACAATACTAGATAATTTATATATTTTTTATTATATCTAGATTAAGAAGGAAAAATGTCAGAGGTAAAAATGTCAGATTTTTTATTCAAAAAACAACAACACAATATTGTAACGGGTAGGGCCCACCAGAGACTACAGGATCCCGGTAATTTGTTCCAAAAGGCCCAAAGGATTATCTACTCACTAGAGTCGAAAAGATTGTTTTACATGCTTTTCTCTAGGTAATAGAAGCTCAGTAAATGGCTATTTTGATATCAAAATACAATGATTTGATATAAAAATACAATACATTGTGGCTATGATAATAATTATGGTGGCCAAATTTGTGTCAGGTACCCAATTTCTGATTTTAGAGGGCAAAATTTAGGTGATTATGTAATGAGCATTGAACTATAGTGGTACGTCGGCATACTTTCTTTCTAAAGATATTTGAAAATGTGTTGTATATTTATTAAAGCAATCAAGAGTACATCATTTGGGGGGGGGGGGGGGGGGCTGTAGAGCCCACAAATGTAAAAATCAACTACAAATGTAAAAATTACCACAAATGTAATAAAAATCGCCTACAAATGTAAAAATTTCCATTTTTACCACAAATGTCATAACACGTCGACCGCAAATGTAAAAACTCGTTGCTTACAAATAATGCACCGATGTAAGTTATTATGGTAAATTGCCACTTGGTCTAATGCCAACTGGTCTAAAAACCAAATGGTCCAACATCATTCGGTCTATTCGTCCATCACCAATTCGTCTAATAGCCATTTGGTCTAATAATCAGTTTAATCACTTCGTCTAATCACCACTTCGTCTATAGCCAATTCGTCTAAAACCTATTTGGTTTAATATCCATTTGGTCTAAACCCATTTAGTGTAAACATCACTTGGTCTAATAATCAGTTCGTCTAATGTTCACTTGGTCCAATCTATTTCGGCTAAAAACAATTGGTCTAAAAACCAAATGGTCTAATCATCATTTCGTCTAATAGCCATTTTGTCTAAACCCAGTTGGTCTAACACCCACATCATCACTTCGTCTAATTACCATTTGTGCTAATCATCGTTTGGTCCAATTCTCAGTTCGTCTGACAGTTTGGTCTAATGTTCACTTGATCTAATACTACAAACTTTAGCCTGTCATAGTTATATAGGTTTATTGCCACTTGGTCTACAGCCAGTTGGTCTAATAACCAACTGGTCTAACATCATTCCATCTAATATCAGTTGGTCTAATAACCAATTGGTCTAATCATCATTTCGTCCATTTACCATTTGGTCTAATTTTCACTTCGTCTAATTACCATTTGGTCTATAGTCAATTCGTTTAATGGCCATTAAGGTCTAAAACCATTTGATCTAATAACCATTTGGTCCATTATCAATTGGTCTAATTACCATTTCGTCTAATCAACAAATGGTCTAAACCAAGTCGGTCTAATACCCATGTGGTCTACACATCATTTGGTCCATTTGTCAGTTAGTCTAACCTCAGTTGGTCTATAATCATTTCGTCAACACTCATTTAGTCTAATGACCATTTAGTATAATTGTCATTTGGTCTAATTACCATTTGGTCTAATCATCGTTTCGTCTAATGACCAACTGGGCTAATGTCTTGTTTTCCCCTCTACAACACTACTCTAGGTGGCTTTGACTAAACAGTCAGGCCTCGGTTCGGCACACTGGCCGAAATTTTCGAACTTTTTTTTTTGGGGGGGGGGGGGTGGGGAAGTACAAACAAGAGGAGAAAAACGGTGACCTGATGGAGCATGGCATGAATTAATTACATATGCTTAATTGATTATCTAGTGAATAAATTATTCCTTGGTTTATCTTTCTATCACTTTGCCTATTTTGCAATATTCTTTATCCTTCCATCCCTTAACTTTCAATCTTCCCTATTGCATTGTTATTCATCGATTTATCTTCACTTCCGTCTTTCCTTATAGTACTCTTTATATTCATTCTTCCATCATCTCTCTCATTGTGCCATTCTGTTTCTATTCATTATTATCATCAATATAACTACATGTACCATAATGCATGGAAATGGAACATTTTTGGAAGTGGGAACTGACGCCTATCAACTACACTTTTCAACATTTTGCAAGCGAGCGAAGCGAGTGGCCAAACATTATTACAATGTATATATATATATATATATATATATATATATCTTTAAAATGTGATCTCTTAATATATATATATATATATATATATATATATATATATATTGTGCATAATCATTAAACAATATTATATGAAACGTGTCTACTCATGAAGTGAAGTGCTGCAGCCACATCACCCCCACCCCCGGCCGGGTTCCAAAATTGCCAAATAGACCAAATGGCTATTAGACGAACTGACTATAGATAGACCAAATGGTCATTAGACGAAATAACAATTAGACCAAATGGTAATGATGATTAGGCCTATTGATTATTGGACCAACTAATATTAGACCGAATGATGTTACACCAATTGGCTGTAGACCAAGTGGCAATAAACCCTTTATATTTAATCAAAACAACAGCGTGCGTCGTATAGTGTAGGCCCTCTACATAATATAGATTAAAACGATATACATGCAGGATTCAGGCATTTCTCAACCATTAAATATTTCATCATTAAAAATCGCGTGAATAAAAAAAGTATTATTATTAACCATATGAGACATCTGAGCAATGCAATCTTTATATTTTATTGCCCGGCTTGGGGTCATCCAGGCTATAGCTAGAAGGTCCGATAGTTAGCGGGTCCGATAGGCCGACACCCAATAGATAAAAGGTTCGATAGACCGAATGTACGAGAGGGTCCAGTAGACAGGAGGCTCTATAGACCGAATCGGCAAAAGGGTCCGACAGTCCGAAGGTTCAGTTGGGCTCCGATAGTTAGAAGGTCCGATAGACCGACAATAAATACGTAAAAAGGGTAAAATAGTGGATAAAATGATAAGTGGGCAAAATAAGTGGTTAAAATAAGTGGGGGCGTTCCAACCAAAGAAAAAGCAAAAAAGGAAGAGGTTGAAAAGGAAAGATGAAAAGAAAAGAAAGGAAAAGAAGATACAAAGAAAAGAAGAAATCAGAAAGGAAAGAGAAGAAGCTCACTAGCATTATTAAGGTTATTTACCGATGCCCATTATATTTTCATTATTGATATTAGTTATTCATATAATCGCCATATTTATGTATATAAACCAATGGCAAATATATTAATAAGTCATATTCTTATGGAAGTTATTTGGTTTGCATCTTGAATCTCTCTCGCGGAACCTGGTTCGAGGCTCGCCACGGTCACATTTTTTTTTGCTGGTAAATTAGCACACTACAAGTGCTATAAACAGCATTTCAGGTGCAGTCACTATACATGCCCCTAAAAGTAGCACTTTAGTTTTTACAGTCTACAAGACGTAGAGATGACGTCAAAATAAGACGTCCTCTTGACGTCTTGCGTTGGTGCAAGTTGTCGTCTTATTGACGTAATTACAGGACGTAAAAAAGACGAAAACCGCGACGTAAATATCACGTCATTTTTAACACTTTCTGCTATCAGGGAAGAGGAATGAAGACGTAGAGATGACGTCAAAATAAGACGTCCTCTTCACGTCTTGCGTTGGTGCATGTTGTCGTCTTATTGACGTAATTACAGGACGTAAAAAAGAAGAAAGCCACGACGTAAATATCACGTCATTTTTTAACACTTTCTGCTATCAGGGGAGATGAATTTTCAGAAATAATGGCCGATAACATGTTACACAGATTATGAGAACGGAATAACAATACGCTAGAACCTATTCTCAGGAAACAAAATTCTTCTTTTTTTCTCTCTCTCTCTCGTTAGCTCGCTTTGCTCGCTCATACAATCAAGAAACTGGGCCTAGATTGTTTCTTGCAGCAACCACGTCTTACGTCCTGCAGCAACAAGAAGCCCGAACTTCATAATATTCGGGCAGTGAGGTATCCGACTATTCTCAAATTCCCCCACTCCCCCCCCCCAAAAAAAATGGTATAATTTACCCGACAGAGTCCACAGACTAAAATTTGCCACAAGGCAGTAGTATTGGTGTAGTCGGTGAACATTCAAAAAAGTATAACAGCTTAGATCATAGCTTGTAGGAAAATATCACCTGACAACCCTCAAAAAAAAAAAAAAAAAAAAAAATGAAACGCCCCCTTCCGAGAAGGTGGTATGGCCTAACTGAAACAATTTCATTTTTATCGGTCAGAATATTTTGTCGTCAGAATCTTATCTTTTGTTACTTTTAATGAAAATTCAACTATAAAGTGTGCACCCCATAAGATTTCTTTGTTTAAAAAATAACACTTGTGTTATAAGGGGATGCCCTTTCCTCAGCTTGCTCCATTAGAAAAAATGCTTCGGGAATGATGGGCCTCAGGGCTTAAGTGTGCACCATAATTAGATTTCCATGTTTCAAAAAATGGTCAGCGTTCCCCATTGCCAAAAGGCCTACATCGGTTTAGTGGCAAAATTAACCCGGGGGGAGGGGGGGGGGGCTGAGCTGCATGGGCAGTGGCGGCACGAAGGGGGGGGGGGGCATGGAGGGCATTTGCCCCCCCCCCCAGTCAGAATCTTTGCCCCCCAATAATTTTCGGAGTGAAAAAAAAAATAAAAGGGTGGAAAAATTTTTTGTCCGCCCTTGCCCCCCATTTCCCCCCCCCCCCCACTTTAAAATCCTGGTGCCGCAACTGTGCATGGGTGGACCACCCCCGCCCCACGGTGATGATGGTGATGCTCTGATAAAAATGCTTTTAACATGTTGAAAATGTATAAAACAAAACTTTAAAATAAGTTCCCCATTTTTTATTTTTATTTTTTTTTGTTTGGGGGGGGGGGGGTGTGCCTATAGTGCATCGGTTTATTACAATACTCATAAAAGAAGATAAGGCATTACTATTTTCCTTTTATAAAACTATTAAAAACTTATTGTATCCACTTACCCTGATAGCAGAAAGTGTTAAAAAATGACGTGTTATTTACGTCGTGGTTTTCGTCTTTTTTACGTCCTGTAATTATGTCAATAAGACGACAACTTGCACCAACGCAAGACGTCAAGAGGACGTCTTATTTTGACGTCATCTCTACGTCTTCATTCCTCTTCCCTGATAGCAGAAAGTGTTAAAAATGACGTGATATTTACGTCGCGGTTTTCGTCTTTTTTACGTCCTGTAATTACGTCAATACGACGACAACTTGCACCAACGCAAGACGTCAAGAGGACGTCTTATTTTGACGTCACCTCTACGTCTTCATTCCTCTTCCCTGATAGCAGAAAGTGTTAAAAAATGACGTGATATTTACGTCGTGGTTTTCGTCTTTTTTACGTCCTGTAATTATGTCAATAAGACGACAACTTGCACCAACGCAAGACGTCAAGAGGACGTCTTATTTTGACGTCATCTCTACGTCTTCATTCCTCTTCCCTGATAGCAGAAAGTGTTAAAAATGACGTGATATTTACGTCGCGGTTTTCGTCTTTTTTACGTCCTGTAATTACGTCAATAAGACGACAACTTGCACCAACGCAAGACGTCAAGAGGACGTCTTATTTTGACGTCATCTCTACGTCTTGTAGACTGTAAAAACTAAAGTGCTACTTTTAGGGGCATGTATAGTGACTGCACCTGAAATGCTGTTTATAGCACTTGTAGTGTGCTAATTTACCAGCAAAAAAAAATGTGACCGTGGCGAGCCTCGAACCAGGTTCCGCTGATTGAGAGGCGCTGACGTTACCGATGGACTAACGAATGCTTCTTGCAGTTTAGTTATGGGAGTCAAGTAGATAACATGAACTATGTGGTGTCGTAAATTCACTATGTAACAATATGATCTGCTCTAAATCGTACAATGTGAGTTAGTCTAGCGGTAATGCCAGCAATTCTCGATCAGCGGACCCTGGTTCGAAGCTCGCCCAAATCATTTTTTGTAATGAATGTTTAGCAGTTTAAGGAGCCGGTCCAGCTCCTGTGAAAGTGCTGAAATAGCACGCTGTGTGCATTCAATAGCACTCTGAGTGCAGTCCTTATGCATGCCCTCAAAAAGTGCTATATACAGCACTTCAGTTTTTACAGTGTACAGATGACGTCAAAATAAGACGTCCTCTTGACGTCTTGCGTTGGTGCAAGTTGTCGTCTTATTGACGTAATTACAGGACGTAAAAAAGACGAAAACCACGACGTAAATATCACGTAATATTTACCACTTTCTGCTATCACGGTATTTTACCCTTTTTACGTTATTGTCGGTCTATCGGACCTTCTAACTATTGGACCCGTACTGAACCTTTGGACTATCGGACCCTTTTGCCGATTCGGTCTATACATGTAGAACCTTCTGTCTATCGGACCTTCTGACTATCGGACCCCGTTGGGCATTCGATCTATAGAACCTTCGGACTATCGGACCCTCCGCCGATTCGGTCTATAGAACCACAGAACTCCTAAGAGTTCTGTGCATAGAACCGTCTGTCTATTGGACCCTCTCGTACATTCGGTCTATCGATCCTTCTGTCTATGGGTGTCGGTCTATCGGTCCCGCTAACTATCGGACCTTCTATACACTGTTAGACTGCTGTGTAACGGAAACGCTGTGTAAGAAAGGTTGTGTATTTTTTTTGCACAACCATGTTTAATGCGCCCGATCTTTGGGTAAACAACCGGTTGTGTAAACATAAAAGTTCGTGTTTTAGCATTATGATTTTAAAATCCCGCCAAAGCGGCCCCGTCAACAATTGTTGTGTAAAGAAAAATTCCACGTGACTAGACACAGCCAATCACCGTTCATAAAAGTTAGACAGACTTTTTTTTTTTATAATCAAATTTGCAAAATGGAACCGGTCATCGAGCGGCTCCGTGAATGGGGCTTTGAAGCCAACATCAGCAAATTCGAAGGTGAGTTAATTTCTGGAAGTATTTTTTATGATGGAAAATGTTGTATAGATTGCGTGGATTGTACTTAACCTACATTTTATACTGAACTGCATGAGAACGGGGGTACAAAAATGTGCTTCAAATGTGCTGATCGCGTCGCAAGACTCGCAACACCGAGTGATGGGCGAGTGTGTGTGTGTGTGTGTAAGTACGTGGAGCTCGTACGTACTGTGTTCTTAGCCTGGTCTAGCCCCGGCGCAGGACGCGAGAACCCAGCGCAAGCGCTGGGGCTACAGCGTAGTTGGTTAACTTAGCCTAGCTCGAAGCCTACGAGCGTCTTTTTAACCATTTAATATGACCATTTAATATTCAATGTTTATTAATTCGGACATTTACTTTGTACATAACATTATCGGTATATGATAGCGGCATGGAATTTCGCGCACGAAAAGTTTAATCGCCGATTTTGTAAACAAACAACAATTAATTATCACAACAAATAAAAACAATCATCGGAAAGCACATTTACTACAGTTTAACTTACATGTATTGGAACAAGTTTAGAATACCCCACCAATTTACACTTTGACATAAAAAATTAAATCCTAACCCTGTCCACCGGAATCAATATTTTTGATAAATCTGGTGGCCAGAAGCTAATTTTTGGTGGCCCTGGGCCACAGGGCCACTGCTAATGTCGAGCACTGCATCATGCGTAATTTAAAGGGAAATGATTGATATTTGGGTGATCGGTTAGCCCATCAGGCTGTTGTTGTTTAGATACATGTAAGTTGCAAAATGTGATATTGATTTGCACATTTTCTAATTTCAGGAGCAATGGTTCGTAGCAGGCAAAAAGCACCATCCTGCCAGCGGCAGCCTTGAGGAGCGGTTGCGGTATGTGAGGATGCGGCACTTTCAACAAATGAAGCCAGCCAAGCCAGCCAAACCTGCAGATCAACAGAGGCCTCGGGAAAAGAAGAGGGCAGCAGTTAATGAAATGCCCAATATGTCCGAAGATGAACGTAAGAATTATGATCAATTTCAAAATGTAATCGTGAATTGGAGTTATTTATTCATGACCAATGTGATTGATTTTGTATTCTCAACAAATTTCAATTTGAATGAATACATGTGAAATTCTCCATATGGCATATAATAATAATTAGCTAATATCAAGTGGGCAATGCTCAATTTAGCATGTGTTTGTTCAAAAGATTTGACTTTTATATTATTTTACTGTCTGATATCAATCTTATTTTTTTACATGTAGGATAAAATCGGGGTCCCTAATGTTCATATTGATTGCTGATGTCAGGGCCCCATTGCATAAAAGCCTTACTGCTGGACCATGTAGCTCTTTCTTAACCATAATTCTTCAAATTAGGTGCAACATTTAGAATCCTTGATGCTGATTGGCTGTGAAGCCAAATTTAAATCATGGTAGTTACCATTAGAAACTAATTTAGAAACTAATGGTAAGTTTCATGTAATGGGGGCCCAGGTATTTATATAAGCGGTATTTGTTGTAGGGAGAATTGAGTGGAAATAATTTTCATGAAGCCATCCTTTTGTAGGAATGAGATTTACAATCTCTACTTCTGAAGAAAATTTATTTAAATTCATTTATGTTTGTAGACGGAAGACGGGCAGATTGTGGAAAACCTTCATTTTTTATGCAATTTGCATCATGAACTATATAGTCTAGCTAAAAACTGTACAGGCCTAATTTGCCTGTTATGGCAAGCCACTCTTGCAATATTTGTCACCCCAATGCATTACAGCTCTTGTAAATGAGATAAACATTTTCTTCATCTAAAACACTTCATCCAAATTCACCCCCCCCCCCCCCCCCCCTGAAAAAAAATCAACTCCCCCTAATTGTTTTATTTTTCTCAGAATTGACATAATTGTACATGTAGTTTTTATTTTATTCAGGGAAATATGTCAAAAATTGAACATGACTTTGTTTTTCTTTCATTCCAGTAAATGAAAAGATTGAATGGATGAAATATAATACAGGCCCAAAAGGAAAAGTCCAAGAGATTATGGCAGAAACATGCAAGTCACGTTACACATGGATACGGTCTGATAGCAACCCGACAACAGCACAGATCATCGACAGATATCCTCGACTGCTCGATCCAGGAATTGTAAGCTTTTATGCTTTTGCCTACCTTCATTATTGCAGGGAACAGCTGGTTAGAATTCAAGGAAGAGTGTTCAGTTGTGTAAAACGTACTCTAGAGGAGTTGAAAGGAAAAATATACATGTATAATAATTTGCCTGAGAATACCCTTAATTCTCACTTAACAAGAAAATTGAAGATTTCTGATCATTCCCCCTTTAGTTCAAGATGAGATAATGAAGTAAATATTCATAGTATTCTTCCCTATTGCCTTGCTATGAATGAAAACATCACTAACCAAGATGGAGCTCATTCAGATTGATGAAACAACACTATACCCACCCTGCTCTTAAGTGAGAGTTAAGGGTATCTTGTAGTTCTGGTCCCTCAAACATTCCTAATAAATTGAAAAACTGTCTCTCTGCAGCTCATGAAAATCTGATCGGGGACTCGTTAACGCCGAGCGTTAGTGTAACACTCTTCTTTTTAATCATAGATATCTTCATAGTGGAGGAAAGTTCTCAAAATTTGTGTCATTGTTTATTAATTTTTAGGGCGCTTGAACATTTTGGTGGCAATTTTATCTCATGAAATGAAACTTTTGCACTTTTGACCAGCACACTCTGCACCAGTACCTTTAATGACAAATTGCAGATCATTAAAATTAGCAAATAATTTTATAAATTAAAGGTACTGGTGGAGAGTGTAGTGGTCAAAAATGCAAAAGTTTCATTTCATGTATTAAAACTGCTTTCAAAATATTTACACCTCAAAACTTACAAATGAGAAAAATCTGTAGAACTTTCATCTGATATGGAGAAATCACTGATTACAAATAGGAGCGTTATGATTAACGCTCAGAACCTGCAGCAGTCAAATCATGCGGCTTTGCGCCATAACGGACACTTCATAGCCCGAACAGACAGGAGCGCCCGGACGAGCTGGAATATTGCTGCTGACAGAAAGTTTTCTCAAAATTTATGCCTTGTTTGAGCACCCAGAATTGAAAGATTTTTTCGGTTAAGTTAATACGTAACTTTCTTTTCATATGAAATCTGCCTTCCATGTAGCAATTTCTGCTCAAAAGAACACTCCTCACCAGTCTTTAACCCTGCGAAAATGCTAAATTGCCTTGATATTAGAGTGGATTTGTGCGATAAGTCCGTAACGCGAAATGCTACCTCCGCGAGATTCCATGTCTTTTCTTTCACTCAACGCACAAATTTCGAGACCAATATTAGCGCGCCTGCGCGTAAGGTTGCGAAGCCACGCCCGATAAAAAAATTCATCCAAATTGCTTGAAACCTTGATTTATTGTACAAATCCAATGTAAATATTGATTTTGAAATAAATTCACATAAATTGCATTATTTTGACTAAAACTAATCAAAATGATAAGGAATAATTTCTTGCCAAGAACACTTAGCATGGCTTCGCGATCTTACATGTACATGCGGGTATGCTAATTTTGTTCTCAAAAGTTGTGCGAT
The DNA here is from genome assembly GCA_025617745.1 of Heliocidaris erythrogramma. Taxonomy (NCBI): domain Eukaryota; kingdom Metazoa; phylum Echinodermata; class Echinoidea; order Camarodonta; family Echinometridae; genus Heliocidaris; species Heliocidaris erythrogramma. The sequence goes on from CM046868.1 coordinate 32,612,072, forward strand.
GAAAAAAAAAAGTTGTGAATTCTTGCGCTGGTAACATTTCGTGTTGTGAACTTATTGTGCCAATATACATAGATGGCAGAACAGATGGCGAGGAGTCGAGGACGTTCTTATCACGCATTGTATGCAAATACTCATTAACTTGTTCATGTTAAATGATTACTGGTAGATAATTATCCATCTTTCATTTTTATTTTAGATTCAAGAAGACTTTCGTCTAGCAATCAGTATGGGTAACGAAGGGAATCTGTATGCAGTATGGCCACGTATGGCCAAACGCATCTTTGACTACGCAGAAGACATTGAAAAGGGGTGGAGTGGACACATTCCTGATGTTGACAAGTCAGAGTTGTCTGATGGTACGTTACCATAAACTTTTTCAACATTTGATGAAAAATAGTATCCTAACTGAAGCAGTATTTTTCAAAGAAAGCTTGTTGTAAAGTCTGTGTGCAGTATGTGGCATTAGGATTAAATATGGCCCTTCAAATCATTAGTAGACTCAACACGAACACACACAGGGGAACATTTAACAATGAAGCTACATGTGAATGAAAGACATTTTATAACATAACCAACTTTGTTTCTTGTTTACTGCATAGATTCCAGGATTTTTCTGTTCTTTTTTTACTGGTACATCTCAAAGCCAGTGCTATTTCAAAAACTATAGGTATGTAATTACTATGTATGCACACAAAAGAATAGTCACGCAGCATGCCATGGATAGTGGGTGGTCAGGCATGCTTGGCTTCACTTGTTAGCAGGGCTGGATCCAAGGGGGGGGGGCACAAGGGGCATGTACCCCCCTCCCTAAATTTTGGAGAGTGCAGCCCTGTCGTTCAATAGGACATTACAAATCTTTCAGTTCATGCAATAATTTTCTACCATCGAACTCATGAACATCCATTATTTGTATAGTATGTACTTGTAATATATATTTGTTTTTTACATTCCAATTTAATCAACAGGTGAATGTCAGACATTAGCTTTCAGCCTATTGCCAACATTATTCGCTGGACGTAGCAAGGGAATGCGTGGAAAATGTTCAGTACAGGCCGCCTTGAAGTCCTTCATAGATTTCCAACCTGTAAGTTTTGTATTCAGATATGGAGTCTGTAGGACAAAAAGTCAGAGGACAAGGTTCATTAAATTTGCAGAATACCTCATGTTGTATGTTTAAGTATGGTTTCTGAGTGACAACGCCCCCCCCCCCCAAAAAAAAAACAAGAAGAAAATTGCCCAATCTTCATTGTATTTTGTGTATTGCTTCAAATCTATTCGGTGAATTATCGGTTGAGCTATTTGCACTTGGTCTAATCACCAGTTAGCCTAACACCATTTAGGCTAATCACATTTGGGCTAATCACATTTTCGAACGGGCGTGGCTTCGCAACTTTACACACGAGCGTGCCAAAATGGTCTCAAAAGTTGCGCGATAAGTGTAAGAAAAAAGTCATAAAATCTTGTGGCTGCAGCATTTCGCGTTGCAGACTTATTGCGCGAAACGTCGAGGGGGGGGGCAAATCAGCCCCCCCCCCAGTCCAGATAGGGTTAAGTTATGATATATCCTTGCATGTTAACTACATTGGAAGCTATACCTTTCCATTACGTTTTCCGATATTTACCAAAACTATCTCCTCGCTTTAAGTATAAAATCCCTTTGTATTTTAAAATGATTTTGTGCACAAATATTTCATTTTGTATTGTTTGGTAAATTCTTATGTATGTATTTGTTTTTACCAATTGTTTTTTCTTTTTCACAGAATTTATCAGACCTTTTTTTAGCATAATTCGTCTCTATTCTCTTGTAACACAGGAAGGAACTTCCCTTGACCATTACCTTCAAGCGCTGGAAGGGAAGGAAAGACCCCAGCCTTTTCTACTGATTATTGGGGGCTCACGATGGAAACCAAATCAGGTTTTTGTGATCATCGAACGCAACACAGTCGAATGCACCTCCATTACACAAGCCGTGGATGTATGTTTCAAGCTGACGTACATACTGGACATAGACTATCAAGCTCAATGCTCTCCTGTGTGGCAGATGCTTCAGCACCTGGTCTACCAAATGCCACCAGGTACCCTGAGTGGAGTTGGTCTCCTTAATTTCCGTACGTGGCTCGGGAACATTGAGAATCAGGAGTAATCTTACATGGCAAGTCCGGACCAAAATCTCTAACAGAGCTTTGGGCAAAATTTTCAAATTTGAATTTCACACTGATTTCAATAGAAAATATACATCAACCTTCGTCAGATCCCAAAGAATGATTACAATATCTTTTAAAAAAATCACTTTGTGCTGTGGGCTTTAATACAAAATACAACGTAACAATTTAAATGCAGGGCTACATGTTAGGGTACATTTTACTTTGTTGTCACTATATTTTAGTGTACCCATGCACTTCCCTGAGTTTGAAAATTACCCTCTAAAACCGCAATGAACCTTGATGAAAAAGCACCTCTAAAGGAGGATGTAGCCACCGACTTCTTGGCAAAATCAATCCGCTAAAACAGGTTGACTCAGAATATCAAAATTTAATCCTTGAACTTGTTTGCTCTGAACCTTCTAAAGGACCACTTTTTGCAGAAAATCTCAGTTTTTGGACCCCTTAAACATGTAATGCACATTATGCGTACATCGCTGAAAAAGTAGCCCTTTTTACTTTTTTTATTGATGGGCATGTGTACACCAATATATACTGACTGCACCTCCTGGGAATTATGCTACTTTTTTGAATGATTTTGCATAACAAAAATAAGAAAAACCCTTTATAAGTATGTTCATTTTTTTCATATCGAAACCTCTTTCGACACTGATCAGAAGAAATCTGGAGTTTGCCCATCCTTCTTTGGTTTTTCATGTGACCAGATTCACCTAGTACTTTTGCAAGAGTTTGCAAAAGGTCCCAAATATTTACAAATAGTGGCAAAGAATTTGGAAATACTAGTAGTTGCTACTATAATCTTCACAGAAGATATCACTAACATTAACAAATGATCAAGTGCTAAAAATCGTCAACTACATGTAAAATATTGCTAACATATCGCTTAATGTCTCAAATGACGGGCATATACCCAATTTTCGCAAACATACATCTATAAAACGTTAGTGAATCTCCAAAGATTCTTCGCCACTTCAAGAAATTTCCCCTTAACTAATGAAAATTTGTCACACTCTGTAAGAATTAAAAAAGGCCGAGGTGATTTTTACCTTGGACTTTACCTTTGAAGCACAAAGATAGTTTGATAAATGTGAAAAAAAAAACTTCTTAACATTTTCTTTGCTGAAATTTGCATAATTGATCAGGATTATGAATGCAATTCTTCGAGTAGTAAGAGTTTGCTCTGAATACCATTGAATTATTTTTTAATTGGAGGGCCTCCAAACAAGGCTATGCATGTTATCTGCTATACTTTACAAGGGATAGTTGTGAATTTATGATCTAACTTAGGTTTAACCCTATTCTGCCCGGGCTATTTTGGAGGTTGACTAGCCGGGGGGGGGGGGGGGGGGGGCTGATTCAGCTGATTCAGCACCCCCTAAGATCTCGGCCGTCGATCGCGCGATCGCCGCGAAAATTTGCATGTTGGTAGAGGCACATGTACTCTACAAGATTGTATTGTTAGATTTGTCTTTGTTTCTTTTGTTTATTTTATGAGTTAAATTATGCTAATATATGCAAAAATGTATTCTTTCCTTTATAAATTACTTGAAACAACTCCAAGCCTTCTGATTTTGGGCAGATTTCTTTAGTTTGATGCACTTCAAAGTTCAAAGTTTAAGTTCAAAGTTTATTCACACATCTCTTTAAAATACAACAAACAAATAAGCTTCGCGACCTTACGCCCGGACGCGCTGAATTTGGTCTCAAAAGTTGCGCGATGAATGAAAGAAAAAAGTCATGAAGTCTCGCGGCGGTAGCATTTCGCGTTGTGGATTTATCGTGCGAAACGTCTAGGGGGGACTGATTTTGGGGGTACAAAATATGTAAAGACCTTGACCCTGATGTTCTTTGGCTATTTTGCAAGCTTGTGGTGGTGGTGGATATAGGATCTTGGTGCAGCTGGTCTGTTTGACGTAAAAAAATTAGTAAGGTTATAGAGTAAATATGTGAAGAAGTACATGCTTGTACTTTTATGCTTATTTTCTGATAATCAATTTACATGCTTTTTGTTTATGCCTCCATCAACGAAGTGGCTGGAGGCATTATGTTTTTGGGTCGTCTGTCCGTCCGTCCGTTTTGTTTTTGTTGATATCTCAAAAACCGTATGATGGTTTGACATGAAACTTGTCCTGGGTGGACAATAGTTTGATTGGATTTGGGGGTCATGGGGTCAAATGTCAATGGTCACAGAGGTCATTTTGTGAAAATGTTTTTTATGCGGTATCTTACTTACTATTTGACATCAACTTCTAACTTGGTATGATGGTAGTTTATGTGAATACAAATTTGTAGAAATATTTTGGGGGTCACGAGGTTAAAAGTCACAGAGGTCAATATTTTGTAAAAATATGGTTTTTATGCTATATTTTACCTACTAATGGACTTATGAACTTCTAATAACTTGGTATGATGGTAATGTGAATACAAAATTGTGAACAAATAGTTTGGGGTCACAAGGTCAAAAGTCATGTAGTTCATTATGTTGTAAAAAAATGTTTTTTTTATTATGCCATATGTTGCATACTAATGGAGATATGAACTTCAAACTTTGTATGAGGGTAGAGTATGATAAGACAAACTTTTTCCCCCTATATTTAAGGTCAAATTTTATAGATCATGCACCAAACAAGGCTATGCATGTTATCTGCTATACTTTACAAGGGATAGTTGTGAATTTATGATCTAACTTAGGTTTAACCCTATTCTGCCCGGGCTATTTTGGAGGTTGACTAGCCGGGGGGGGGGGGGGGGCTGATTCAGCTGATTCAGCACCCCCTAAGATCTCGGCCGTCGATCGCGCGATCGCCGCGAAAATTTGCATGTTGGTAGAGGCACATGTACTCTACAAGATTGTATTGTTAGATTTGTCTTTGTTTCTTTTGTTTATTTTATGAGTTAAATTATGCTAATATATGCAAAAATGTATTCTTTCCTTTATAAATTACTTGAAACAACTCCAAGCCTTCTGATTTTGGGCAGATTTCTTTAGTTTGATGCACTTCAAAGTTCAAAGTTTAAGTTCAAAGTTTATTCACACATCTCTTTAAAATACAACAAACAAATAAGCTTCGCGACCTTACGCCCGGACGCGCTGAATTTGGTCTCAAAAGTTGCGCGATGAATGAAAGAAAAAAGTCATGAAGTCTCGCGGCGGTAGCATTTCGCGTTGTGGATTTATCGTGCGAAACGTCTAGGGGGGACTGATTTTGGGGGTACAAAATATGTAAAGACCTTGACCCTGATGTTCTTTGGCTATTTTGCAAGCTTGTGGTGGTGGTGGATATAGGATCTTGGTGCAGCTGGTCTGTTTGACGTAAAAAAATTAGTAAGGTTATAGAGTAAATATGTGAAGAAGTACATGCTTGTACTTTTATGCTTATTTTCTGATAATCAATTTACATGCTTTTTGTTTATGCCTCCATCAACGAAGTGGCTGGAGGCATTATGTTTTTGGGTCGTCTGTCCGTCCGTCCGTTTTGTTTTTGTTGATATCTCAAAAACCGTATGATGGTTTGACATGAAACTTGTCCTGGGTGGACAATAGTTTGATTGGATTTGGGGGTCATGGGGTCAAATGTCAATGGTCACAGAGGTCATTTTGTGAAAATGTTTTTTATGCGGTATCTTACTTACTATTTGACATCAACTTCTAACTTGGTATGATGGTAGTTTATGTGAATACAAATTTGTAGAAATATTTTGGGGGTCACGAGGTTAAAAGTCACAGAGGTCAATATTTTGTAAAAATATGGTTTTTATGCTATATTTTACCTACTAATGGACTTATGAACTTCTAATAACTTGGTATGATGGTAATGTGAATACAAAATTGTGAACAAATAGTTTGGGGTCACAAGGTCAAAAGTCATGTAGTTCATTATGTTGTAAAAAAATGTTTTTTTTATTATGCCATATGTTGCATACTAATGGAGATATGAACTTCAAACTTTGTATGAGGGTAGAGTATGATAAGACAAACTTTTTCCCCCTATATTTAAGGTCAAATTTTATAGATCATGCACTATGCGGAGGCATATATTTGGACCTCGTTTGGTTGAATATCCATCTAGTTTTTACTTATTTTCTGACAATCAATTTAATGACCTCATGCAAATTTTCTGCCAATCTTTGTAATATAGTTGTTTCAGCATTTGACTAAAGTGGTATACAAATAATGAATGTTCATGAAATCAGTGGTACAAATATTTTCATGAGGTGACAGATTTTGAAAGTTCCAATCCACAAAGTAAAGTTGACTTGAATGGAACATTAAATATATATCAACCGATTAAAATATTTGTACCATTGTAAAAAACAAATGTTTTTTTTTCTAATTTTTCAAAGTAAATCTTTGTCACAGTATGGTACCAAATGGAAGCACCTTGCACACAAAAATTAAACCACAGTGCACAGTTCGTTGAATGGAGTACTTATTACATATCGTGTGACCAACAATTCTCAAATCAAATGACAAGGATCTACTTGGACGTGTAATAATTATTTGCTCTGGATTTTTTTTATCTTTTGATCAAATATAATTAATGTGATGTACAAGATAAATTTCCTGTAATTTGATTTTAACTTATATATTTGCATATATGATAATTTGAGAATCCTGAAATTTCGAGATTTTATTTAACTGGTGTTTTTATGCATTTTTCTATCTCCTATATGTTGTATTGTGTTTATTGAGGTCTGTAATAAGATAGTCTTAAACAGCTACATATTAGTAGGAATAAGAAATCCATACAATAGTTAAAAATTTCCAAGGTATCAAAGGTATAAGAGACATGAGGGGAAAGAAGTAATGCAAAAGACTATACAAATCTTCATTTCACATGTTTCTCCATGGCAGGAACTTTATATGCCATTTTGGGAGAATAATGAAATGGTGCCATGCAGTATGGGATCAACTATTGTTTTTGGTGCTATGCAGTAGGGGATCAACTATTGTTTTCACACATGTAAATACGTTTGTAAATGTTAAAAAGCAATTTCTGAAGGAAAATAAATGAGATTACATGCAAAATCTTCATATTGTTTGTATGTATGTGTGTATGTGTATTTGTGACACCAACCCAGTTGTGTAATGGTTTTACACATATATTGTGTAAATATCTTACACATCTAGTTGTGTATAATTTCAACATTTAATGTTTAAGTATTCATCAACTTTTGTGAAAAAACACCTACACAACTGGGTTGTTTAAATTGATATTTACACAATATATGTGTAAAACCATTACACAACTGGGTTGTTTAAATTGACATTTAAACAATATATGTGTAAAATATTTACACAACCGGGTTGTTTAAATTGATATTTACACAATATATGTGTAAAATCATTACAGAACTGGGTTGTTTAAATGTATATTTAAACAATATATGTGTAAAATATTTACACAACCGTTGTTTTAATTGAATTTTACACAATAATTGTGAAAGAAATTTAAACAACCGCTATTTAAAAATTTACACAACCGGGGTTGTTTAAGTTCTTAAACAACAGTTGATAGGTTCATATATATCACAGCGGGTTGTTTAAAAATTTACACAAGTTGTTTAAAATTTTACACAGCAGGATTAACAGACCTTCTGTAGCTATAGGGCTGTAACCGCCCGGCTTTGCCAAGTGGATGGGATTTTGCGTGTTAAAGACCTCAGCCTGACCGAATTTTGAAATATACCCTTTATTCATCCACGGGGAGCTATATATTTTCTGAACAAATTGAAACCAACTTCATGAGATTCCGTTTCCTGTGGAATGAGTAACAGCGTCCCGAATGTTAATTGAGCCCCGGTGGTTTTTCTGACGAGGGCCCCGTCTCTGAGGAACGCTACTTTGCGGGGGGTGAAAATTCGATGACGACATATCGTGTAGACGCACTTGGAGCTGTCATGACATGTCGCCACACGTCTAGCGACCCCCTGCAGTTTCCTCTGTTGTTACGCCATAGGGAGGGGGCGGACCAAAAACAATTATCTTTTTTATTTTTTATGGATAAACGGAGACGAAAATTTATGAATACCCAGGGTAATTATATTCTTTGTTTACTAAGCTTTACGTCAATATATGGTTGTTTTGGGTCAGGCTGAGGTCTTTAAATAGCGGGCAATAAATTTTATTTTTACAATATTTTCGAGTTCGCTCTAGACGTCTGAATCTGTCAATGATAATGATATGGACTAGTTACTTTCGGGGAATACAACATTAATTGCCTCACTAGAATCGTATTAGTTGCTGTTCTATGTAAAGATCGATGGATCATCTGAATTTTTCTTCCATTGAAGTTTATGATCAGCTCCTCGACCCTCTGTAAACTGATCATAAAAGGGATACCACTAGTAAACGACTAGTTTAATAAATTTTTACATTTGCGTTGGACATGTTTTGACATTTGTGGTAAAGGGTGTTTCAATATTTTAGGCATTTTAATGGACAGGTCAGGAAAACCTCTCACACACGAATACACGCGCACAAACACATACATCTCATAATAACTTATCTTTTATGCAAGCAATGAGTTTTTACATTTGCGGTCGACATGTTAATGACATTTGTGGTAAAAATAGAAATTTTTACATTTGTCGGCGAAATGTTTTTACATTTGTGGTTAAACCGATTTTTACATTTGTGGGCAATTTTTATTACATTTGTGGTTATTTTGACATTTGTGGTTGACATGTTATGACATTTGTGGTTATTTTGACATTTGCGGGTGCAATGTTTTTACATTTGTGGTTATTTTTACATTTGTGGTTGATTTTTACATTTGTGTGCTCTACAGGGGCAACCGCGTAGCTAGAATTTAATTTCAGGGGGCGATTGCGAGCAACCGGTGATGAGACCGCAAAGTGTGCTCCCTCCCTATAGGGGGTTGGATGCATATGTTGGATGCGGAAAGGGGGGGGGCCCTCCCTCGATAAGCGCGAAAGCTTTGCCGCGAATTTCAGCAATTTTTAGAGAAAGATAACGGCTCGAACAAAGCATCTTTTTTTAGGCGGCAATCACTTCGACAACCTGACTGCTTTTCAATTATTTGGATGCAATACTACACTGTACATTTACACTCTAAAAAATTAAGTGCTGTTTTCAGCACCAGGAGGGCTGAATTTAGCACTTTCTGAGTGCTTGCATAGGGACTGCACTTAGAGTCAGAGTGCTATTTGAATGCACACAGCGTGCTATTTCAGCACTTTCACGGGAGCTGGACCGGCTCCTTAAACTGCTAAACATTCGTTTAAAAAAAATCGTGATTCTGGCGAGCCTCGAACCTGGGTCCGCTGATCGAGAATTGCTGACATTACCGCTAGACTAACTCACATCGTACGATTTAGAGCAGATCTTATTGTAACGTAGTGCATTTACGACACCACATAGTTCATGTTATCTACTTGACTCCCATGACGAAGCTGGATTGCAAGAAGCGTTTGTTAGTCTGTCGGTAACATCAGCGCCTCTCAATCAGCGGAACCTGGTTCGAGGATCGCCACGGTCACATTTTTTTTGTTTGCTTGTAAATTAGCACACTTGCAAGTGCTAAAACAGCACTTCAGGTGCAGTCACTATACGAGCACCGAAAAAGTAGCACTTCAGTTTTTACAGTGTAGCCTAACAGGGGTGGGCGCATGCAGGGAGGGGGCTTTGCAGTATTTACCTGTCTCGTTCAAAAGCTGTTCCAGATCTCCCTTTTCGATTACCGAGTCGTAGCTCAGCAATCCTCTCACATCCAAAAGATACTTAAGTTGCTTGACATTCAGAGAGGATGGGTCCACCAACTTCGTCGGATTGCAAATCGGTGAGTCCACGGTCTTAAACATGCCAGTCCAAACATACTCCAACATCCGAGCCAACATGAAGACGATGATGATATACACCAACCAAGTTATGACCGACTGTAGAAACAACTTCATGATTTTGGAAATTTCAGAGCTACCAACTTTCAGAGAGCGTGCAGTATAGTTGTGTTGGGTGAACCACTATCTATAGGCCCCTACTATACATAAGCAAAGAAAATTGATTACACAGTAATTGGCGAATAGTGCATCCCTAAGCATGCGAGCATATATATGGCGTGCAAGGTGCGGTCATGCATAACAAAGACTTTTAATAGTATCAAGACAGATTACTCTCACCTACTTCCGTAGTACATTTTGGAGGCGTAATTTGCTGTGTTAAAAGCAGACTCTGAAAAATACGTTCCCCCAGTGGCGTATCCAGGGGTGGCGCAACAGGCGCGCCCCCCCCCCCCCTATTGGCCGTCGTAAAATAGAAAATGGTCACAATCGTCATATAGGATTATTTTGCATCTCAGCCCTTCTTCAGAAGCAAAAATTTTCCAAAGGGGAGGGGGCACCCCCTCCCCTTAGACCCCTCTCCCAGGACGGCGATCAATAATGCCTGGCGCCCCCTATTGGGAAATCCTGGATACGCCCCTGGTTCCCCATAGGTATAACACGTGAAAAGATGTCTCACTTTTTCTTGATATTTCATATCTTACTCTATCTTTTTCAAGTCTGATTTTTGCACGAGAAAAAGGATGGATAGTTCAAAAAACATTTCTTGAACCTTTTTTGTCAATAAATGCCGCTATAAATCCCTTGGTTCATGCCTGCTTTTTGACAAAGTCATCTACCATAGGGTTAACACGTGAAAACATGGATTTATAAGAATGATTATAGTTCCTCTAGTATTAGGCTTACCTTGAATTTAGTGTAAATGTGGCTTCCATGTAATTTGAGACTCTGAAAAAGCTTAATGAAGGCTCAAAAAGTACAAGGGACCCCGCATAAATCCCCGGAAATATGCATGCTTTTGGCCTTTCATCTCTCATATAGGTTAACACGCAAAAACGGGGATTTTTGAATGATTATAATTCCCCCAGAATTGAATCAAAATTCTGAAAAATGTGCCTTCAATAAAATTTAAAGCCCTGAAAATGTATAATTAAGAATAGACCCCGCATAAATCCCCTGGAAATGCATGCTTTTTACCCGCAAAAAGTCTCGGCTGCCATAGGTTTACACGCGAAAACAAGGAATTTTAAGATGATTATAATTCTCATAATATTTATTTGAAAATATAAAAAACGTGATTTACATGAAATTTAAAGCTCTGAAAAGGTATAATTAAGGCTTGATGAGTCCAGGAAATCCCCGGGAATATGCATGATTTTGACCAAAACCGTCTCGCCTGCCATAGGTTAACACGCGCAAACAATGAATTTTAGGGTGATTATAATTCCCTTTGTTTTTCTTTGAAAATGTAAAAAATGTGATTGACATGAAATTTAAAGCTCTGATAAGGTATAATTAAGGCTTGATGAGTCCAGTAACCCCCCTATAAATCCCCGGGAATATGCATGCTTTTGGCCTTCCAGCTCCCATAGGTTAACACATGAAAACAGGGGGTTTGAAATGATTTTAATTCCCCTAGTATTTATTTGAAATTATGAAAAACGTGATTTACATGAAATTTAAAGCTCTGAAAGGCTATAATTGAGGCTCGATGAGTCCAATAAACCCTGCATAAATCCCCGGGAATATGCATGCTTTTGACCAAAAAAATAATTTGCCATACTACACGTGAATTCCAATTGTTATCGATGACCTAATATGGGCGTGTACAGATCACTTGAGATCGACGACATCCAATGAGATCGTGCGCTAGCAGACGACCATGTAGCAGACGTACGTCCGCCCAAAGGCAAGCCTAGCCTAGCCGCGGTTAGAAGAAACTCTAACTAAATTCCAGTTCACTATTATGTTTCTAATGTACCAGAGGCAAAATTCAATGTGTTAAATTCATAAATTCGTATAATCAATGTTCTATCACCTAACGCCTAGCCTAATGGCTGATGTTAGATCATGCAAGCAGCATGGAATAGCTGAGCGGGAATGAGTGCATGGACCAGGTGTCTAGCACTATCTAGGCTCGGTCTTCCCCTCTGCGATCCCGATCGAGGTTGTGGCGTTGCCGATTGAACCTATGTCAGTTTGCCAAAACTTGGCTCATCAAGGTTTTTTGCTTGCTGTTCGTCGTTTACATGTATTTGGCAGCGACAGTCGAGAGACCGACAAAATCTCATACCCCCCCCCCCCCCTTCTAAACCCTGTTATGACACTGACATTGATTTCTAGGGCGAATGGAGGATGTAGTAAAAGGGTGGGGGCACAAAATTAATGCAACTTTGGGGAACTGCTTGAAGGGAGATTTGTATTTTCTTTTCGCCAGCCCTCAGAATGTTGCTCAGTGGAAGGGGGGGGGGGGGGGGGGTATGAGATTTTGTGGGTCCAGTTTTCCTCTATAATTCTCTGACAAGCAAAAAAAAGTTATCAGTTCTATAAAAGGGGGTATACAATTTTTTTAAAAGCCCCCTAAATCCGCCACTGATCCATGCCCGGACTGTCACGTCAGTCTTGCGGGGTGGGCCTTTTTACAAGTTTTCTTTGAGGGTTCATAGAACGACATTGTTAGCCTCGTGGGCTCCCAAATTAAATTTGGTGTTCGATCCGGGTTTTTCAACATTTTAGGCAAGAGCCCGTGTGCCAACTTGGGTTTCAAAAGGGGGTCGCGGCCGATTGGCCCCCCTTGATCCGCCCCTGCTATTCTGTCATGGATGTGAAGAATAGGATTGCATAATGTTGGTGGTAGATCTCATTAAATTGAAAGATTGGGGGAAAAGCATATTTTTCCTCAATTCTGTTGGAGTCATTTTTTACAGATCGGTTGTAAGAGAGAATAAGAGAGTATGAGAAAAATGAGAGGGCAGAGGAGAGAGAGACAAAGAGAGCTGGGGCAAAAGTAATGGGATATTCCTACAAAGACAGAATAGGACTGGCAATAAATAAATTATATCATCAGCTGCTATTGTTGGTTACTAGTTAATTCAGTTCAAAACATGGAGGTCATTGTCCCGGGCCTTTTTCGTACAATCGGTATAGGCCCTATTGCGTTGGTGATGGTTTCGGAGCAAACCCCTATCTTGTTTTCTTTGTCTGTCGTCGCAAATTTCTACAGCAGAATATTAGAAATAACTTACCGTATATTAGTTATATTGGTGGCGTATCCAGGAATGCATTGGGGAGGGGGGGGGGGGTGGGGAGAGGCTCACGCCTGACGAACTAAAAATCAGATGCATTATATATTTTGAATTTTAGGACAAGCAAAAAAAAAAAAATCACAGTTTTCAGATTCTTTCTGTGCGGGGGGGGGGGGTACACATTTCCTTTCACTCGATGTGTAACTAAGACATGTCAGATTTGGTTTTGGCTGGCACGTAGCCTGGGCACGTGCACTCCTGGATACGCTACCAATTAAAATTAAGATAATCTTGGATACGCCACTCTTATAACAGGAATTGCTCGCACACAATCTCATTTTATTAAAGCCTTTTCTGTCTTGACTTTTAAAAGAATAAGGCTAATAAAATTACATTACAGGTCTATAATCCCTATAATTTCCATAAATTATATCAAATGAAATGTTCCGATTTCATAGAAAAATAAAGATAGAATTTTATTATTTTAAAAATAACTTTTCTCGACATTCCCGTCAGATATCTCAGTAGAGCTTAATAAATTTCACAGCAAATAACAAAAATACAAACATCTAGTCCTAGCTTCCCCCTCCCTCCCAACTCTCTCCCTCTCCCCCTCATGCAGTAAGAGTTGATTCGTATCTGTTTTGGGACATAAGTTTGTATTTGAAGGGACAATATCAAGATTATGTCCTTTAGTTACTGCTTTACCAAAAGCGATGTCCAGAAAAAGTAGAAAAAAAAATAAAGAAAATAAAAAATACAAACATCTTGATTAAGACAAAAACCTTTCCCTCTGGGCCAGCGCCAATAGACATGTACCACAATATATACACGTGCTTTATTTCGGGACTGAGCACTCTTCGTATTTAAACTCTTTGGGCAGGGTGCGGCTCGGCGCGCTCGTATTAGAAGGCTAGCAGTATAGTAGTAGCTCGTGCGGGTGCGAAATTGTTTAGCCCATATATAGAGATACATACTATAATATACAAATATACAATACCTTTCGAGGGTCTAGCAAAAACTATGAGCTAATGAAGAGGCATAAACAGTAACTTTCCCGAGGGCAAATTTATATCAAATTTACTATACCCGAGGCTTGGGTATAGTAAATTTGATATAAATTTGCCCTCGGGAAAGTTACTGTTTATGCCTCTTCATTAGCTCATAGTTTTTGCTAGACCCTCGACAGGTATTGTATACTATATAATTAGTATGTATCTCTATGATTACGCTAGAGTGCACACTCGCAATTGGCGCGTACAAATAGGTCCGCAACAGTTGGACTGCACTGCGCCTATACGTGGGGAATCCCCACTCCGTCTTCCAACATATAGTCGGGTGTCTGTCATATACGCCCTGATTTCGCAAGGATTACATTATTAGATATTCATATAGCCATACCTTGGGCCGCCATGAACTGATTCATGTCAATTTGATGTGTGTACGTTTTCCATCAGGCTCTACCTAAATATGGAAATACAAAATCAAAATTTGATGACGTCACACTTCGGTACTCTATAGTCTTCGACTCTGGGCAATATCATTCTGTTGCGGGCAATATATTCTGATATCCCCCTCAAGCCAGTAAATATTTATATACACCCACATGGCGCCACTGGTACGTATTGGTATTACAACATATACATATGCTCTGGCCCTAGGCTCGGCATACTGGTATGATCGAATCTCTTTGAAGGGGAAACCCCTTTACTCAGACATGTTGTTGTTGTTGTATGTTGTTGTCAATTGGGTTTTTACAGACGTGTATCAATCAAATACAGTATGATTATTACCTATACAGGGCATCTTTAGCTGCAAAATAAAAAGCCGTATTTTACACGCTACTCCGAATCCATCACCGGAGCGGGCAACATTTGCCATATTGCCCAAAGAGATTCGATCATACCAGTAGGCCTATGCCCTTTGGCCTTAGTTCAGATTCTGAACGATTTTAGCAATCTCCAAATGTTCGATATCCCACTACTGCTGCCAGACCGAGAGATGGCGTGACCCGAATTTGTATGGGCGAGGAAACCCAAGTTGAACTGGAAAGGTAATTTTTTTTTTGAAAATGTAGTCCTTTAAGCCCAGTAATAGGTGTAAATTTCAATTTGGCCATTGCTTATAGTCTTAGACATTGTACTAGTAGCTCTGTATTGTAAGATTAGATCTTATTATTGATGTGTATCTGTTTTCTGTAGACCTTACGTAGACGTCGTCTGTACAGACAAAATCAAAATTTGTAAAGTCCAGTAAATGATTATACCCGCTTACGGATTTAGATGCCTTGGTCTAGGATCAAATTTGGAATGGAAGATGAAAATATGTACTTCTGTTAAATGATTTAAACTTAGATTTACATTTCTATAATTATTGAAGGAAGAACAACAAATGCAGTGGTGGATTTTTTTTATTTTTTATTTTTTATTTTTTATTTTTTTTGGGGGGAGACAATCCCGGCCTGTGCCCCCTTTTGAAACAACGGTATGCATTGTGCCCCGCCCCTTTAGAACGGAAAACCTTTTTGTTTTTGTTTTTGTTCTTTTGTTTTCTGGCTTGTGAGATATTTTTGGAGGGAAACTAGACCCCATAACCCCCCCCCCCCCCCAATGAGCGACATTTGGAGGGCTGACAAGACCAAAAAATATACGGATCTCCCTCCTAGCAGTTTCCCAAAGTTGACAATCCAGCATTTGTGTGTCCTCCCCCTTATACAAAATCCTGGATTTTTTGTTTCCTTTTTTAAAATCTAGTCCACATGCTACAAGAAGTTTAATTTTGTTGTCCTTTCTTTTTGTTTTTATAATGCAGGTTGTCCAAGGAAGCTCATCAGTTTACATGGCTTGCTAAGTGTCAAGTAACGGAGTCATTAAAGATCGAAGTATTTTTATCCGTATTATCATTTAATGTTTAATTTTTTTTTAATGAGATTTGTTGCTAATTTACATAATGGCAAATACATATATTCTAAATGTCATGAATGCTATTTCTGAGCAGGAAATTGAAAGTCAAGGGTGGGTCAAAAGAAAGGAGCTAACATACTATTCAAAGGGGAAACAAACAGATTTGTAACTTTTATTTATTTTTGTATTCATTTTTTAGAAATTTTTTAGAAATTTTAGTAATTTAGAAAAAGAGAAAATTGTGGCATGACTATATTATGAAAAATGATTTTAGTTCATCTTCTTTAATGCAACTTGTGTTTATGATTGTATGCATACGTAGTGCATTAAGATTTAAAGTGATAATCCCTTTCATCAGCTCTTTGAAGCTACCCTGTGATAGCTATGATTTATTTTTCTTGAAACACAAACGGTTTTATAATCTGTAATTTGTTCCTTTCTATCATCTTTGCAATAATTGTGCAATCAATCTGGGCTTGTTTCTAGGCAAACGAATCAGGCGCTCGGGAGTTTCAGCCCATGCCGAAAACTACCAATACATGTATTTGGACAAACATTGCCTCATATCACTTTGGGCAGTAAGGTGGTCTCTTTGTTCTTTTATGTCTTATGTATTCTGATAATTTGAAGGGATGTACATGGATATACATTATAATCCACCTATATATCGGATCACTAGATAGATTTAAACTTGTTTGCTTACAAAATGAAATAAAATAGCAATTGGTATGCTGCCCCCTCACCTGCCCCATGATTTGATGTCCATGAACCATATGTTATAATCTGTATATTGCATTTCAAGAGAGGATTAACTTTTATGTTGATAAATGAGTTATTTTAATAAACATCATTTCACACTGAGAAATTTGTATTTATTGTTTTTCCCCATAATTTTGTAAAAGATGTGTCGATGATGATGATGATGATGCAGGCACAATATGGCATGTGTTCTGAAGTATGATGGTGGATTGGTATAAATACAGCCTTATGCAACCTTGAATAACTGGATGATAGACTGAATTGTGTGGGTTTCTGTTGATGGACTCATTTTACAAAAAGTCAAGATGCATGAAGAAAAAAGGAGAAGAGGAAGAAGGGGGGAATCAGATTTTTGAGGTTTGTTTGTTGCTGTTTTAGTTGTGGGAGGTTTTGTTTTGTTTTTTTGTTTTGTTTTGTTTCGTTTCGTTTGTTTTGTTTTTTTTTTTGTTTTTTTTTTTGTAGAGGCAGCAGCAGCCTGCATGGTGGTACATATGGGGTCATGGGGAGCACATTTTCTCTTTGTACTTCAATTTTACTTGAGATATGGTATGCCAGATCTGCAAGGCACAAGGAAAGCGTTCAATGAAGGAAAAATTCAATATCGAAGGAGGGCTTCTTCTTCCTCTTCCTCTTTTTTTCTTCTTCATCTTCCTCTTTCACTTCCTTTTCCTCTTCCTCTTCTTTTTTATCATCTCCTTCCTCTTCCACTTTTTACCCACGCCGATGAAATCGGCAGGGTTATGTAAAGGGCTCCGTATGTTTGTTTGTTTGTTTTTTTTTTTGTTTGTTTGTTTGTTTGTTTGTTTGTTTGTGTACAAGATAACAAGAGAACGGGTGAACGGATTTGCACCAAATTTTCAGGGAATGTTCAGAAAGTGACAGGAAAGAATCGATTAGATTTTGGTGATGATTGGTTGACCCCTGCACATTCTGTGTGACCTTGAAGTTTTGACCCTGTAGTAAAGTATAGGAACTTCAGTTCAGATAGTGACAGGAAAGAAACTAGAAAGATTGATGACCCCAAACTTCGCCTGCAGATGCAGAAATATTTTGGCCAATCAAAACACTCATTACTTCGTCTCACCAAAAGTCTATTTCAGGTTTATGAATTTTAGAAGACTTTTAGACCCATTATTTGCCATTTCACTTCAAATCCGTACGAGCCTGCAATGAATATTCAAAGCCAACGTATCCCAGCAACAAGGGATTGCGCGCGATACCTTTTTTAACTACAAATTCATTTAGATTCAGGCTACCCTACTCCTACGGTTTCTCCTCTATTTCTTATCTTCTGTGCATTTCTGTTTATTTTCCCCGGTTCTTTCCACTTTGTTGTGGAAGTTTTTGTGATTTATTTTATCCTGGTGGACGTGTAGTACGTGATTTTAATTGTTTTCGGTGAAAATCTGGTGAGTTTGTTCGACGTGAGTGAGTCTATCGCACTCGCGAGCGTTCGCGTGTGTTGATCTGAGTGAGTGGGCTGTGTAGCTAGCTGTACGTACATAACTATACACAGCGCTGTCGCGAAGTGACGGCGATCTGGTCGGGCTAGGGAGTACATAACCCCAGGGAGTACAGTGCCTGTGCCTTACTGACTGTAGTAGGATTGAACTTTTTTCTTTGGGTTATAACGGTCCTGTCATTTGAGATTTGAGTTAGTTTATAACTCATTTATGTCTGTTTGAGTGGATTTCGTAGTTGTAAAATATATACAAACACTGTATTTTTTTTAATTTGTGTGGATTTGCAAAATTTGGTGGCTGATCGAGGTTCGCCGAATACAACATGCACGCCAGTATCCACTTTGACTTTGTTGATGGGTGGTGACTGAGCTGAGTGAGTAAGCTCTGTGCCTCGCATGCATTTTGAAGTCGAGATCCAACTTATTTTGTCGTCATATTTATTTTATCCAAGCCCGATGAAAAAAAAACAACAACCCCAATTGCAATGTAATTTAAAGATAGAACATGAATACATTTACTAACACTTCCATGACTGAACACTGAATACAAATTGCTAACATTTTTTTTCTCACCACGCCACGCTCTCTGACATGTCTAATCAATTACTTTTAGGGGAGGGATGTTTCAATAATAAAATATCTTTTTCAGAAGAATTTTTTCAAGGGTGGGGACACACAAAGCTATGACCTGGATATGGCAAAATTTATTGGGGGGGGGGGGGGGAGATGTGCCTCTTGTTATCCCCTTTGAATGGCTACTGCTTACAAAAATAATCGCAACAAAACAAAACCTATTGGGTTAAGGCGTGGGTCTGCCGCCTTTGACGGCCTTTCTAGTTCTTCATCTTTTTCTTTATCTTTTTCTTCTTCTTTTCTTCCTTTTCCTCTTCCTCTTTTTCTTCCTCTTCTTTTTTTCTTCTTATCTTCTTTTTTCTTCTTGTTCTTCTTCATCTTCTGCTCAATATGGCTGCACAAGTGCAGTATACGCCTAAAGTATAGTTCAATTTTATGTTAATTAGTTATAAAAGCTGATGACAATGACAATGGCAATAATTGACAATGACAATGATTTTATTGGACCATGTCACCCTCGTTTGGGTATTGGGGACACTAATCATAGAACGTAACATATACAATATCATTTCACAATAAAGTTAGTGTATTTACAAGGTATTTACAATAAGTTATTTACAGAATAATGAGATAAGAAATATAAATATTACATAAAGTGTGCAAATTGATGAAAAAGAAAAAGAAAAGAAAAAGAAAAGGAAAAAGAACGAGAGAGAAGAAAATAACGAATAGATAAATAGATAACATATATACATACATCAAATAATAATAATGATGGTGATGATAACAACAATAATAATAATTATTATTATAATAGTAGGCCTAATTATAATAATGATAATGATAGTAATGATATTAATAACAAAAAAAGAAAATGATATATTTAATAATAATGATAATAAGAATAATATAGTAATAATAATAATAATAATAATAATTATCACTAATCATATTATAGTGATAAATAAATGATTACATAAATTACTTAAATAAATGAAAACAAATATAACTGTAAACAAAACAACCAAAAAAAAAAAAAAAAAAAAAGTGCAAAGAAATGATCAGGCGGATAGATACATCGACTTGGATTGAATAGCTGGAATTGCAATGGCAAAGGCACCGATTAAAGGGAAAATATTAACAATGATAGGAAGTGAAAGTGAAAGTAGAATTTTTGATACTAAATTTTGGCACAGGAAATAAATTTCCAAAAGTAATATATACATAAATTCATCTTCCCAAATGTTATTAGAATACGTTGTCCTTTATTGTTTGAACTTATTCATTATGATGCTACAAAATTTTGATAAGTTTATTAATGTTGAAATTTTGGGAGAATTGAATAATTTGTACATTTTTATTGCATTTGGACGGCTTTTATAGCAATCATCAATATACTTGTTTCTTTCTTTAAGAAATGCATGGCACTCAAACAAGTAATGGAATTCATCACCAAGCTTTGTTGTATCACAGATATTGCAAGTTCTTTGTGATCGTTCAATACCTGCATATCTTCCAGATACTACTGGTAGACGCCTAGACGGTGGTTTCCACAGCGGAATTTCGTTAAAGTAATCCTATATTTGAAAGGCAATTTTAGAAGAGATATTTCACAGTGACAATTTTCTTTGAATATGCGATAGTTTAAGCACAGCGAATTACAAAACATTTCAGCATGCCAATTTTGAGAATATATATCGTCTAGACGTGTTTTAATTGTTGCTTTGAACCATCGTGGATCTATTGATCGATTATCTAACCAAAGGTAAGATAAACCTAATTTATCCAATGTATTCCTAACTTTTATTAGCCACGGGTTTTGATAAATATCCAGATCAAACATTATTTTCAGAATATCATATACAGTATGGGACAATTTCGATGATTTGCTTAGGATTATTCTCATCCAAAAGTTTAGCATCCTGCACTCAATTAGTTTCTTAATACTGTGCCGAGTTCTCCATAGGTCATGCAGTTTGCCGTAAATTTACTCACATGAAGCAGACGTTTATAATAACCAGTTTGAAACTTCTCAACATCTTGTATAGACTACTGTCAAGCCCCCACAGCTCACTTCCATACAACAAAATTGGAAGTACTAATTTTTCAAATAATTCTAATTCAATATCGACTGGTAAATTCAATTTGTTTGATTTTGCTCGTAAACTAAACAATGCCTTTTGTGCTTGGGTTATTTGTTTGTTTCTGGCTTTGGAAAACCGATTGTTATAATTGAGAACTGTACCAAGATATGTATACTCATCTACAACTTCTAGTTGTTGATTTTTGAAACTAATGATGGGTGTATTTCGGATTTTACCACGAGAGAACACGACTATTTTAGTTTAGTTTTAGTTTTTTGTACATTTATATTCAACGACCAATCGTTACAGTATTTTTCGACGACATTTAATGCGTATTGGAGATCATTTTCAAATTTATAATTTCAATAACTTATAACTTTACGCGCTGCGCGCAGGCTAAAATCTGATTTTCGCTGGTACACAGAAAAAAATTCAGCTTCATAGGCTAATACATGAAAAGTGGGAGCAGCGTGCACTTTTGACCCGCCGGAAATGCCCCCATGGAAAGCCGGATGCAGAAGCGGAGACCAAGACCAATGTACTGAAAAAGATTCCACCCTTTCTTGTCAGTGCGCTTTTAATCAGTGGAATAGCGTTTTTGTGATGGCGGCCTAACATGTTTCTTTTATGCGCTATATGGGCTGATAAATCCAACAACATCTTACATTTCCGTGAGCATCGTAATGCACTTCCGGACAATAAAAGTAGTGTTTTACATCAACTTTCGTTTAGATGGGAAGTGGAGTTTTAATCATCATCCTATAAGTGATTATCAACATGTTTGAGATCGTCGTCGTGCCCTCAGTCACTAGTTTTACTTCTACTACAGACGTGGATGTATTAGAGTACTGACTACTGTACTGTGTTTGATCATCGAATACGGACCTCGAAATGCAAGATTCGTCGATTTGTACACGTATGTGTGAGTTAATGAGTTAGTGAGCATTTGCACATTTCTTTGGTTTCCATTAAATTGTAAAGTTTGAACGTTTTATTTGACTGAGCTCATAATCATGGCAGAAGAACTTATTCACTCGGCAATCAAAAGGGCACTTGAACAATCAATGTCAACGAGTCATCATAGCGGAACTATGGCGAGCACACCCAAGTCTAAGAGTCAAAAAATGAAAGAGAAAAGACAAAAAATGGACCTGTCACTGGATGAATCGGTCATATCGTCAGCAAAGGAATTTGTAGATGATGCAATTGATGAGGCTGTTGTGAATCTGGGAAATTGTGATCTTAGTGCCAAAGACAAAAAAATTGCTGAAGCTGTGTTAAAGCATATCAAGAGTGACCTGATCACTGCTGTAAATAAGGCACTTGAACTTTTCTTCAAGGAGGTTATGGAGAAGCTGGATGAGAAGGTCGATCGTATCGCAGCATCAGTGCAGAGATCTGGTCTACTAGTACTAGCTCGCTATGAGGCTGACAAGCTGGAACAATACTCAAGGAGGGAGAGCATTAGAGTGTCCGGATTGGACATCCCGGATGGGGCCGACACTGCAGTCCTTATGGAGCAGATGTGCAAGCTGGCAAATGATGTCGGGGTGGAGTTGTCAAAGGCTGATATAGTTGCTTGCCACAGTGTTGGAGGAGGCAATCACAAGCAAGTGCTGTGTCGCTTTACCACGCGAATAAAAAAGGAGGAAGTCATGAGGGCCAAAAAGAAGCTTAAAGATGTCGCAGGTGGCAAAATCTATGTGAATGAAGATCTAACGCCTCTAAGGATGAAGCTCTTGAAGCTTGTCAAGGAAAAAAAGGAGTACAAGCATGCACACACAATCAACGGCCGCATTGTTGTGTTTAAGGAAAAGAAGCGCTCATACGTAGAGAATCCTGATGACCTATTCAAGGTGGGCATTGATGTTGACCAGGAAACTCTTGCAAAGCTAGGTCTGTCAAACTATCTCATGGCACCATAGGACAACGCAGGAAGATGTAGTGCTCAACATGAAGTTGAGTCTGTTACGAACATTTTGGTTAATCAAGCCGTTGATACTAATGTTGATCATTGTTATTCTACTGAATCTAAATTGCATTTTTGTTTGTTAAATGTATGTGGTTTGAAGTCAAAATTACTTTCAGACGATTTTGAGAATTTTATTGGTAAGTATGATATTGTTGGTTTAAGCGAAACTAAACTGGATCAATTAGATAGCATGGAGAGTTGTTTAAATGAGTTTAATGGTTTTTTTAATCACAGGAAATGCTCAAAACGTGCGTCAGGTGGGGTTGGCCTGCTAGTCAAGAAGAGACTGTCAAAGTTTGTGAAACAAATTGATATCGAACATGATTATTTGTCATGGTTTCAAATTGATGAACATGTGTTTGGGCGTGAAGTCATCCTAGGAACTGTGTACATACCTCCTGAAGCCTCTAGATATTCAAATATTGAGATGTTTGATGAAATTGAAAGTGATCTTATTCAGTTGTACAAAGAAAATACAAGTGTTTGTATTATGGGTGATTTCAATGCACGGACAGGCACTCAAAGTGATGTGATATCTTTTGATGAGGATATTATTATTGATCCGAATAATGATTTTATTCAGAAACAAGTTGAGGATGAGCAAACTTTACTTGAATTGGGCTATAGTCTGAAGCGTGTTTCAACTGATAGGCACATGAACAACTACGGAAACAGATTGTTGCGGTTATGTAAAAGTATGGGATTAATGATTGGTAATGGGAGATGTGGTATAGACGGCATGAAAGGTGAAACAACTTGTAGTAATGCGAGTGTTGTGGATTATGTTATTGGTTCACCAGACATGTTATGCCACATTGTAAATTTTGAAATTATGCCATTTTGCAATCTATTATCTGACAAGCACAATCCTGTAACCTTTTCTGTTAGAAAGTTCAGAGACCAAGTTAAACATCCCATAAAAAACAGTAATCGTGGGACAATGTTGTGTCCTCAGGATAACGTTAAGACTTGTGATGGTGTTGAAATGTTTAATAGCAACACTAGAACTGTACACTGGTCTTCTGATAAGAAAGAGGACTTTGTTAAAAACATTGATATTAGTGCTGTTAAAGATATTGAAAAAGTTTTAAATCAGCTACAAGCAATGTCAAATACAGATATTTGTCAAGATAATATTGATACAGTAATGCACATGATTGGTGAAGTGTTTTGTACTAGTGCTGATGTGTGTAAAATGGTTAAGCAAAAGTATGTTAGAAATACGTGTAGAAAATCTAAAAGGAAAGCAGAAAATAAACCCTGGTTTAATGATGAATGTGAACAACAGCGAAAGAGGTTGTTTGCTGCAAAAAACGTAGCAAAAAACAGATGCATAAAAGATAGTCATGAAGTTAAGTTAGAAAGTAAATTGTATAAAAGTAAGCTAAAGAAGAGTCGTAGATTGTATTTTAAGAATTTTAACAAAAAGTTGAAGAGTATGTCAGTTACAGATCCACAAGTTTTTTGGAATATGTTAAAGAGTAAACCCATAAGGGATGTGGAGTCTCCCAATCTAGAAAATTTCATGAAGCATTTTAGAAACTTGAATGAGGGACCACTCATATCTATTGAAGAGGAGTCAGAGTTAAAGAACTGTAGTGCTGTGGTCAATGACGAGCTTAATATGCCTATTACACTGAATGAAATTCAGCAGTGTGTTATACAGTTAAAGAATAATAAAGCATGCGGAGAAGATATGATTAAAAATGAATTTTTAAAGTCAACCTTTCATATTTTTTCAAAATTATATGTCAAGTTTTTTAATATTATTCTGGACACTGGTATTGTACCGCAGAAGTGGCTAGAAGGTATTATCATACCACTATATAAGAATAAAGGTGACAGGAAAATTGCAGATAATTATAGAGGTATTACTATTCTAAGTTGTTTTGGAAAGTTGTTTACGTCTGTCATTAATCAACGTCTTACTAAATATGTCAATGATTATAACATCATTGGACCAGAGCAAGCTGGATTTCGTAAAGATTATTCAACATTAGATCACATACTCACATTCAAACTTTTACTAGATTTTTATTTAGGCCAAAGGAAAAAACTATTTTGTGCCTTTATCGATTATAGAAAAGCGTTTGATAGTGTGGACAGAGTAAATCTATGGAAAAAGCTTTTAAGCAATAATATTAATGGTAAACTATTTAACATTGTCTTTAATATGTATAAACAGGCAAAGTCATGTGTTAAATTGAATGGGATCAAGTCAAGTTATTTTAATTGTCTTGCTGGTGTAAGACAAGGAGAAAATTTGTCACCTCTTCTGTTTGCAATCTTTTTGAGTGACCTTGAAATGTTCTTGTATAAAAAGTATGATGGGTTACCTAATCTTAGAGAAAGTGTGTACAATTTGTTAGAAAGTGATGATACTGTTATGTATTTGAATATTTTTGTATTGCTTTATGCTGATGATACTATAATTTTAGCTGAAAGTAAGGAACAGTTACAGAGTGCTTTGACTGGTATGAAAGAATATTGTGATACTTGGGGTCTTCAAATAAA
This sequence comes from Heliocidaris erythrogramma, assembly GCA_025617745.1. Lineage (NCBI taxonomy): Eukaryota > Metazoa > Echinodermata > Echinoidea > Camarodonta > Echinometridae > Heliocidaris > Heliocidaris erythrogramma. The sequence goes on from CM046868.1 coordinate 32,637,546, forward strand.
TAGTGCAAAGACAAAAGTTATGGTCTTTTCAAGAGGAAAGATTAAAAATAAACCAGTCATTTATTATGGTGATCAAACTTTAGAAGTTGTATTCAACTATACCTACTTAGGTATTGTCTTTAATTATAATGGTTCATTTAATCTAGCTATTAAAAGACTGTATGATATTGGACGTAGAGCAATGTTCGAAATCTTAAAAAAGGGCAGGACTATGTGTTTAGATATTGACACACAACTTAAAATTTTTGATGCTATGGTAATTCCAATTATACTTTATGGTTGTGAAATTTGGGGGTTTTCGAACTTGAATCTTATTGAAAAACTGCATCTTCAGTTTTGCAAAATAATTTTAAAGGTTAAAAGATGCACTAATTCAAATATGGTCTATGGAGAATTAGGAAGATTGCCTTTGTCTTGTATTATAAAATCAAGGGTTGTTACTTTTTGGAGTAAAATAGTTTTAAAAGACAGTCCCAAATTGTCTACAATTGTATATAAGCTTATGCTTGCTATGCATAAAGATGAATTAGTAAAGTGTAACTGGATGCAGTTTATTGAATCAACACTAAATAAATTAGGTTTTGGATACATTTGGCTTAATCAGTGTGATGGTATAAATTTTTCGTGGCTAAAAACTGTAGTGATGCAAACCCTGTCTGACCAAAAGAAGCAAGAATGGAATTTCGATGTTAATAACTCAAGTAGTTGTATAAATTATAGATTATTTAAGGATGAATTTTGTTATGAAAAGTATTTGAATATTTTGTCCCCCAACCTCCGAATTACATACACTAGATTCAGATGTAGAAACCTCAGCAAACTTCCTGTTGTTTCTGGCTGCTATATGAGTATACCCCTGGATCAAAGAAAGTGTGAAAAATGTGAAAAGAATGCTGTAGGTGACGAGTTTCACTATATACTGGAATGTGATTATTATAAAGAAAAGAGAAAATTGTTAATCAAAAAGTATTATTATCAGAATCCGTCCACTCTCAAATTTAAATTGCTGATCCAAGCAAGGGGTAAGGAATTGATTAGTTTGTGTAAACTCATAGGCCCGTATTCTGAACTCCGGTTTAACTTAAACTCGAGTCTAAGTGTGGTTTAAATCTGCCCTTTAGACCGGAGTTTAAGAAAATCACATTCTGAACTCCGGTTTAAGTTAAACTCCGGTCTAAGCGTGGTTTAACTTTGTACAGAAAGTTAGACTGCAGCTAGGGGTAGTTTAAGTCCGGTTTAACTTTTCTTCATGCATGGCCACCGCAGGATAATGTTTGCAACTGAGGCGGAAGAGTGGTATTACGAAAGGTTTTAAAGTCTGCTGGCACCAGCTTAGAGAAAGGTAAATTTACCTTCGTAAAGAGGAAAATCTTCTTTTTCTTTTTCTTTTTAGCTGGATCTAGAATCGTAGTTAGATTTAACGTTTACCGGCAGTATTCATGACAAGCGCTGTCATTATCGCAGAACTGACTTTGCAACAATCTTCCGCGCTCGCGCGCGAGCAAGCATAGCTCTTTACACTCTAACCCGAGCCGGGCCGGCCGGCCCAGCCGACGCGACCGATACCCTTTTATCTCATCCCATGCAGTGCTGAGCTAGCTAGCTGAGCCAGGCTAGGTCGGAGCTGACTGTTGTTGGGAAGTTGGGTTCCAAAGTCACAGCTACAAAAAAAAAAAATTCAACGAAACTAGAAAAACAGATAGCCTAGATCAATAAGAGCTCAGCTCCAGAGATTATTGCAATTTCGCCTGCAATTTCAAAATTTGACAGCTGACTAACTCAGATTTAACGTTAAAACTCAACTTGTCGACCTCTATATAGCCAGTATCTTACTTCAACCTTCGATCGGACTAAAATAGGGTCTAACTTTTAGAATCTATATAGGCCTAGTAGTTAGTACAGTAGGCTTAGTCTTAGTCTTAGACTAGTAACAAACGTAGTTTAGTCTTTACAACTTTCACTATAAAGTTTAGCTTTCAGTATAATTAGGCTAGGCCCTAGGTCTAGATGATTTTCTTGTTATTTGTTCATATCTGCGTGATAACCTGATGAGTTGCAGATCGAAAAGCTTCGTTATCATTTTAATTTGTTATCATTTTAATGTTTTAGTATGTTACTGTTTAAAGCCATTTATAAAGTCTGTCTGACGTTGGAATATCTATTTAAAGTTAGAGTCGAGATGCTGTCTTGGAAAAAGGAGAAACATTAATAATAAAGTTAGTCCAGGAACTTGGCAATACATTGTCACCAGATTATTTTTGTAGGCCATGCAGCAGCTAGTAGCAACTAACGTCAGGTTCTAAAGTAACACAGTGCCCTTTTTTATTATACATCTAGGCCCTATGACATAGGTCTATATCTATAGATGTCTGAAGTAGATCTAGCTAGGCCTAACTCTTGATCACGTACTAGGCCTAGGCCTACATGTATTATCTCCGAAAAGTGTGCCCTTCATATGGTACCCGGTAAAGTGTACAATCGTATTGACTTTTCAATGAAATGAAACGAACAAGTTTGTTTTTCGGTCTAAAAGTAGGCCTAGTCTATAGGGTATAGGTCTAGCTCTAACTTTAACTGTTTTTTAATTAATTACCTCTAGATCTAGATACGGTATATCTTATTTTTTGTTTGTTTTGTTGTTTTTGTTTTCAAAATGGCCCCTGGCCCTGTGCCTCATAACAATATAGATATCTAATCTCTCAGCCTATAAATTATAAAGAGGTCTATAGCCTGGGCCCTTTCCTTTTGCTCTGAATGTAGACCTAGGCCTAGTCAAATTTACAAAGTGACGGTGTTGCGTTTGCCTCACCAATCAGTGGCAGGTGGGGGTTCACGAGGTCCGGACACCCCCCCCCCCCCATTTTTTTAATTTTTAATTTTTGCTTTGCTTTAATTGTCAGACGTAACTCTAAGTCATCAAACTTTTTTATTTCCCTGAAATCAACCCCCAAATATGAAGCTTTTTTTGTTTTCGTTGTGTGTCAATTGCTTGAGCCCCTTTTCAAAATACAAAATCTTTGATCTTTGATCCGCTCTGCTCCCACATGGACATCGCAGGCCTAATTGTTGGATACATGTAGATCTAACTTTAGTTTTAGATCTAGAGGCTACCATGATTTTTTTTTCCGCCGGCCCTCAAAAAGTTGTTCAGTGGGGGCAGGGGTCATCAGATGTTTTCCTCTATAATTATCCGACAAGCAAAAAAAAAAAGGGGGGGGGGGTTCTTGCCGGGTCCCCCCCCCCCCCCCCCCCCCCCCCTCCAGCCTACGCTAGTGATCCAGCCATTTTTAAAAGGAAGAAGGAGCTGAATACAGAGGCGTAGTGCATGCGTTCGGTATCTTCCCTAGGACTAGGTATCCATATAGTAATACATGCAATAACGTAGGATAAACCGATCAACCTAACCTTAAATAGTCGTTCATTATGATCCAGAAAACTCCAGTAGGGTAATCATGACAAATGAAGTGCCAAATGGTATGCCTTTAATTTGTGTATAGAGTATTTCATGATATTTCTTGATTAAACATCCTAAAAATGAAAGGAATAAGCAAATTTCAACCTTCTTGAAGATACATTCAGCTCTACTGGGCATGTGCAGTAGCAGCAGACTACATCTCCATGGCAACTAAACCACAGTTTAACTTAGACTGGACTTAGACTCTAGTTTAACTAAACTGGACTTTCAGAAACAGAAATGGAGTTAAACCCGACATGCAGTCTAAGTCTGGTTTAGTTAGACTCTGGTTTAACTTAGACTGGAGTTTAAGTTAAACCGGAGTTCAGAATACGGGCCATACTTTTTATCACACAGACTATGTAAATTCATCTTCCCATGTACATGTATATATTGTTTTATTCTGGTTGTTGTTGTTGTTTTTTTGTTTTTTTCTCTTTTTTTTTATATTTTATCAATTTTTTTGCTGTTGTTGTTGTTATCAACCTGAGCATTTTGATGCTGAAAATATGTTATGCTGTTTACATATATTGTAATTTCTGATGAGTTCATGTACCTTTGTTTTTGAAGGTTTTGAATAAACTTGAAACTTGAAACTTGAAACTTGAATCAAAGTGCATTCGCGCGGTATCATGTACGCGTTAAAGTGTACAAAGGTTTAAACAATGGATACGCGCGATAACAATTTACGTCACAATTGCTTGGCCCAGATTACATAATCTGTATGAATAACCAGGGGAGCATTATTTTCATCAAGCATTTTGTCAGTGATTTTCACCGACAACTGTTATAAGCTACTGAAATCCTTGCATCTGATTAGCTGAGAGCAAATTAGTCGGTAAAAATCACTGACAAGACACTTTATGAAACGCTGACAGGCAAACAGACGTGTTTGTAATTGCTACAAAATAGGCATATAGCTGATTATAGAGTCTAGGTAATAATAATAATATTGACTGGCTCTACTTTCGGTGAATATCGAAAATATTGCCCTTAAAAGAAGCATATTGCCCTCGTCTTCGAATCGGGGCAATATGATTCTGTTGCGGGCAATAATCCCCCTAGCCCTCAAGCCAGTCAATATTATACAAATAATGAATGTTTATGAGTGCAATGGACAGAATATTTCATGAGGTGAAAGATGAAATGATCCATTCAACGAGGCGGAGCCGAGTTGAATGGATCATTTCATCTTTCACCGAAAATTGTTCTTGTGCAGGCATGTCATATACTTCAAGGGCTACATAACCGACTATATGGGTAAATTAGGTCTATACTTGCACATTCGTTGGCCTGGGGGCTAACGTTTCGGTCCCTAATATAATTATTTTTAGATACTAAAACATAGCTAGGGAGCACTTTTATACGACTTTTCTGTATTGACAGCCACTGGTATAATGCATTGTGTGAATCCAATTTTTAGCATTATGAACTAAATTCGACACTGAAATATATTACACCTGAAAAGAAAATACAAATAGCCTACAAATTTAAATATGGATATGAAGAAGATAAATTCGTAATTTATACACATTTTTTTTTTTGTATTGAAATACTATTCAGTGGCGGATTCAGTGCGTAATTTTCTTTCCCCCAAACCTCAAAATTCGCTCATTAGGGGGTTATATGGGGGTCCAGTTTCCCTCCATAATTCCCTGACAAGCAAAAAAAGAAAAAAAAGGACAATTTCAATTTTTCCAAAGCTCGCTCGCTACGCTTGCTCGCATATATTATTAGGAAAATTGCTGCTATTCAAAATATCTTCAATATTTTGGTCGCTCGCAAATGAATAATCAGACCATTACACTCAACTGCAAAGTTGTTTTTATCGAGAAACATGTTAAGACATGAACAATAATGGGTCGAAAATGATCCTCTATAGTGTATTAATCAGAATGTATAGCGGTATACTATGTCTCAAAGTGGCATTTCCCGCCTTGTTTTCACCCTTTGTAGGTGCCCCCCCCCCAAAGTGCCTATTTTTGTTGGTGCTCCCCCCCCCCCCTCCCCCACTTTGAAGTGATATGAGACTCTCCGCCGCCCCTGATACAAACATCTGTTCTTCGGAGCGACGGAGGTTGGATGAAGAGCAAAAAAAAAGTGGCCAAATCAAACAGCTAACAAAAAGTCGCAAAACAATTTTTAAACATGCTTTATTGATTGTCATGATTTCAAGCAGTGAAAATAAATTGTAAAAGGAAGAGTGGTAAACAAAAATGCTGTCGCTCGTTCGTTTAAATATTGTTTTGGTAGGGTCGGCTAAGTGAAGAGCCGACCCTAGCAAAATTAAGAGGCTAATGAACGAGAGACAGAATTTTCGGTCTAAAAGTGGTCATGGGTCATTATGAGCCGGTGATCGTGAGTCGACCTATCCGGCCGGCCTAGCGCCTGCGCGGCGATCGCGCCGGCGATCGCGACGTCTAGCCTGAACTTGTGCATGCTGGACTGGAAAAAATATACGGTGGGACAGGCTGGGCTCGGGCGCTGACGTCGGTGGGTGGACGATCTGGATCTAGAATGGCATAGGTACGGCTCAACTCTCCTGTTGAGTAAAGCGAGTCGAAGTCGAGGCGAAGACGTAGATTAGCTGTAGATCAACCAATCTGACCTAATTTGGCTTTGGTTGCACATCTTGATATTTTTTTTAATGTTGTCTTTGATTCCGGCCCCTTGATCATTCACAGTACTAAAAGTTTATCGCAACGCGCATGCAATACCAATGCTAGCGCCTAGGTATAGGCGCTTACGAGGGACTTCCCCCTTTCACCCTCGAATGAATTACATTTAAATGCACATGTTACATTTATTAGTTTCATTTAATTAACATGAAAAGAATGGAATGAATTCTTCACAATTAAATACGAATGTGCAGAACAATTATATGTATTATGTGTACACATGTACACATGTAATCAATGAATGCACAATTCAATGAATAAAGTAGACTCGAGTCAGTATGCTTTGAAACTTGAAGAAATTGGCATTAAAGAAATAACATTGTATTACAAAATCAAAGCCTAAACAATAAACTTATTTATAATCACTAAAAATAAAATCAGTACAATGGATGATGAATGTACTATACATGTATATCGGTAGTCTTATCACTATGAACATGGCGAACAAAGAAGCGGACAAAATATACAGCTCCTCATTATACCTTCCACAATTGCTCTGGTAGACAAAAGAACATCCCTCCATTGCTATTATGTAAAAGTATGTGGAACAGGTGTCACATGCATATTCACCTGTTCTACTTATTTTACATAATAGCAATGAAAGGATGTTCTTTTGTCTACCAGAGCAATTGTGGAGGGTACAATGAGCTGTATATTTTGTCCACTCTCTTTGTCATCGTGTTCATAGTGTATACACATCTTACATGTATATGGCATAGGCCTATTTCCCATCAACCTCAAATTAATTACATCCATTCATTAGTTTGATGAAAAAAATGGATTGTTATTTTCCACAATTGAATATGAATATGAAGTACAATATTGCAAATGTCATGTGTATTAAAAGGGGGCAAAGATTATATAGTTTTGATTTGTTTATTAAGTGAATTTTTTTGTTATTGATGGCATTCACATCAGTCAAGTGTTGATATATTCATAGTATATGCCTAAATGAGTAATTTCATTTGAATAAAATGCTGCACAACTACTCGATAATTTGTGTTACAAAGAAAACATTAAGAACTGTTGGACACACTATACAAATTATGACTGATCATATTGTTTAGAAACTTGGTGGTCTACTCTAATACTGTAATAGAAATTGATGTGTTGAAATTTTTTTGAAAATATCCTTTTATGTTATATGAAGTTTTATTCAAATAATAATATGCAAGACAGCCTAATTATGTATTCATGCTTTTATAATCAGAAAACAAAAAGAGATCTTCAAAAATCGTTCAATAGAATTTATAGGTTTCATATCACTTATGCTACAGACCAAATGTGAGCAATCTGCACGTTTCCTTTCTGACTCAATCTTTGTCCCTAATTTGTTCAGGGTTCGGTATGATTTTTTTGTGAAGAAAACACTCAATGTCATTGAATGCCATGATATACTTGCATTTATAACCATAATTCAACACTTGTTGGGCTTTATTCAGCATGAAAATTAAATTATAGTAAGTGAACTCGAAAGCAAAAATTTATTTTGGGGAACCAAAATCTCCCTGATTACTATCTTTACCCCCTTAATTAATTAAAAAATGAGAAGTAATATTTACAAAGTGGTAAGTATCTATAGGAAAAGTGTCTTGCATCTCATCATAATGCAATAAATATAATATAGACTTAAGGCAGCACAAGGTTTTGAAATGTGTAGCAATTTGCATTTAAAATGAAATGAAATATCAGTAGCATGCAATTAAAATATCAAAGACATAAAAATATTTACAATCTTGTCTCGGCCACAAAGCGAAGAGAGACTATTGGCGTCATTACGACGTCTGCATATAGGCGTCAGCATAGTATGCATCAAAATATATTATAGAATGGGTTTCAGAATCCCTGCAATCTCATTGGTCAAGAGCTGTGCCTTGAATTTTACTGGCCTGCACGTTCGATATCAATAATTATTACGATCACTTACGATAGCCACTGTAAACATGCTATCGATATTTATTTTAGCAGTGCGAGAGTCTGAGCTGAGAGCCGCGATATACGACTTTTTAATGACGGAGAATTGCAAGATTTGAGACAAAATTCAGATGTTAATGATAGTTGACTTCGGATTCTGATGGTAAGCCCAATAAAATCCGATTATAGGTCTACCTGTTTAAAAACAAGCAAACTGAAAAGGCGATTAAATGAAAATTAGTGCAGTGTGAAACTGAAACTTCAAGGAGAGGGTTACTGTGTAGTACCGTACGCTGCACTGCACTGTGCAGTGCATACGGTACGGTGATTCACTACAGTCTACAGCGCAGCATACACTCACATTGGTCTGGGCTGGCCTGGATTATGGGATGACCAGACTTAATATACAGATGATGCACAGATATGAGTGGGTCGGTAGAATTGTTTGCATAAGGTAAATTTGAGCATGGTTTAAACACACGAGGCGCAGCCGAGTGTGTTTTAGACCAGGCCAAATTTACCGAATGCAAACAATTCTACCGACCCACGAAATAAATCTGTGCATCATCTGTTTTATAGAATGGGCGTACAGGATAAATGGCATTATTACTGGTATCATGCAACAATTTACCGGCCAAATTTTACCGGACGCATGATCCAATTTACCGGACGCATGATAAGAGAAAAAAACCTTATACAAGGCACTGCTTCATGCTTGCACTGGTAAATCATTTCCATGCATCATAAATAGATTTTAGAAATTTAATGACTTCCATAGAGAACTGAAAATCTGGCTAATTTAAGGTTAAATTTCAGAATTTCATTTTATTTCAGTGTTAGAGTCTTGACCCTAAGGCTAAGCTAACTACTGTCATGACTGTCAACTTTTTTATTTTAGAATCTGTCAGTGTCAACAACAAGCCCAAGTTAGATATAATCTAGTCTATTAACATTAAAGCAAGTAATTTAAAGAATGAATGCAAAGAGAACTTCTAGTCTTGCATCAACAAATTTTATAGAATGGGTTTCAGAATCCCTGCAATCTCATTGGTCAAGAGCTGTGCCTTGAATTTTACTGGCCTGCACGTTCGATATCAATAATTATTACGATCACTTACGATAGCCACTGTAAACATGCTATCGATATTTATTTTAGCGAGTGCGAGAGTCTGAGCTGAGAGCCGCGATATACGACTTTTTAATGACGGAGAATTGCAAGATTTGAGACAAAATTCAGATGTTAATGATAGTTGACTTCGGATTCTGATGGTAAGCCCAATAAAATCCGATTATAGGTCTACCTGTTTAAAAACAAGCAAACTGAAAAGGCGATTAAATGAAAATTAGTGCAGTGTGAAACTGAAACTTCAAGGAGAGGGTTACTGTGTAGTACCGTACGCTGCACTGCACTGTGCAGTGCATACGGTACGGTGATTCACTACAGTCTACAGCGCAGCATACACTCACATTGGTCTGGGCTGGCCTGGATTATGGGATGACCAGACTTAAAATTTGTTGATGCAAGACTAGAAGTTCTCTTTGCATTCATTCTTTAAATTACTTGCTTTAATGTTAATAGACTAGATTATATCTAACTTGGGCTTGTTGTTGACACTGACAGATTCTAAAATAAAAAAGTTGACAGTCATGACAGTAGTTAGCTTAGACCGAAAGCTTCAGTCTCTGTTCGTCGGGTGTTCCACTGGACTACGTCTTGCTTCACTACACCTCCTTACATAGACTGAAGTTCGTCTCTCACTCTGTACCAGGGACTAAGGACGAATTTTCATTTTCCAATAAATACATTATTTTATTAAAATAAACAAATCAGAATGAGAACAACGGTAATATAATATGCTTGAATAAATTTCTTACCCCAAATTCCTCGTCTGGTACACGAATCTGATAATTTGAAGCATGGAAGTTGCACGTCAGTAGCCAGTCGCTGACAGCCTTCTTGGTTATAATCACATGACCCGGAAGTAGGCCGTGTATAGAGATTGTGTAGTAAAACGCAGCGAATACACAGTCAGTCAGTGCGAAGCTTGAGTTCAAACCAGAGTAAGTCCCAAATTTTGTTAATTATCTGTATTTTTATCGGGGTTTTTTGTGATGTATTGAAATATGAGAACCCTAGCACCATCTATGTGAAATTTTAGAGAAAGGGGATGGCTTATAGGGATGGAAAATCAGATCCCCCCTTTTGGGGGGATACGCTCATAGGCCATGTATTGTAAGATCCCCTTATCTACCGCGAAGGTTGGGTAGCCGTCTGTGTAGGAGGAGAAGGTAAAAATAAGAAAATGTTAAAGACTCCTCCGAAACAGACGGTTTTCAGCTGTCTATAGTTAGCTTAGCCTTAGGGTCAAGACTCTAACACTGAAATAAAATGAAATTCTGAAATTTAACCTTAAATTAGCCAGATTTTCAGTTCTCTATGGAAGTCATTAAATTTCTAAAATCTATTTATGATGCATGGAAATGATTTACCAGTGCAAGCATGAAGCAGTGCCTTGTATAAGGTTTTTTTCTCTTATCATGCGTCCGGTAAATTGGATCATGCGTCCGGTAAAATTTGGCCGGTAAATTGTTGCATGATACCAGTAATAATGCCATTTATCCTGTACGCCCATTCTATAAAACAGATGATGCACAGATTTATTTCGTGGGTCGGTAGAATTGTTTGCATTCGGTAAATTTGGCCTGGTCTAAAACACACTCGGCTGCGCCTCGTGTGTTTAAACCATGCTCAAATTTACCTTATGCAAACAATTCTACCGACCCACTCATATCTGTGCATCATCTGTATACTTACCAATATTTACACATTGGTTAGTATATACCAAAAAAAAATGTTTCTAATTGCATTTGGGGGGGTTCCCCAAATTTTCCAAAATGTTCAAGTCCGGTGACAATACCTACATGTATCTCTCTCTGAGAGTTTATTTTATCCTTCAAAGCCTCCAGAATTGCTGGTGAGAGTCCAGGCTAGACTTTGATGTCTCTGAGTAATCTTTTGATACATGATACAGATGGAAGTTTAAGGATCTTTCGAAGTAATCTATAGCCTTTCGGACTTGAATGATATAATGATACAGCGAAAGACTTATCCTGCAAGGACCACCTCATTCCTTTCCTTTTACCTGTTCCTACTCTTAGTTGAGAGCGCAAGATTGTCAGAGTGGGTTCTTCAAGGTACTTGGATGCCTCTGCTATTATATCTTCTACAGTACTGATTTCTTGTTTTTTTGTAATTTTTTTGAGATCTTTTGTGAGGGATTGTACTTTAACATTCATCCTTTTTACCTTTTGATTCATTCTTTTTTGCATTCTAAGTTTTTTTCTCCTTAACCTCCTGTTCATCTCTTCTTTTGTCACGGACGGTATTTCTTCCTCCCTTTCCTCTGTCGTTTCTTCTTTCTCTTCAACTGTCCTTTCTTCTTTCTTTTCTTGTTGGGCAAAAACATGCTCCACAAATTCCTTGCTGTGTTTGTAATTTTTTTCCCCATGTCCAAGAAGATCAGCATAGCTGTGCTCTACAAGTTAAACATACAAGAAGAGAAATACAAATAATTTTTTTTTTTTTTTTTTTTTTGGAGGGGGGGTGATTGATTCTATACTGAATGAAATAACTTCATTAAGTCAGTTACTGAAAGAGGATATCAATTTTATCTGTTAGGTTTGTCAATGATTTATTGAAATAAAAATCATTTTCATCTTTCTTGAAAAGTTTGTAGGAGGGGGAATTTGTAAAGACTATCCCTCCCCTTGACATTTACACTAGGTGATACCAACTATCTCTAGCGTGATTTACTCTGATGAGTTTAAGGCAAAAAGCATACGACTCTATTCAATGCTATTCAGTGAACTTACAGATCAAATTGATCCAATGGTTAATTTTACATAGAATGGAATTGACTAGAATGGTATTGACTTGCCTAGTGTAACAACAATTGGATCAATAATCTGAATCTGCATCACAATTACATATATAAAAAATATATTAATTGATTATGCATGATTATAAAGTTTATGTATTACAATAATAATGTATATTAATCTGTAAAGGTATGTTTGCACAGTCATGCAAACATTTTTCAAAAGCGAAGTGACAAAATCCCAATTTCACAATTTACGTTCCAGAAGTTTGCAAAACTTGTTCAGGGGTTACTGGAAGTGTCGTCAATTGTTTGTCTGCATTTCAAGAAATTTTTAAAAAGTAAAGTTCTTTTGAATGTTTACCGCATCCCGCAAACAAATGAGGACACTTCCAAACCTCATTCTTACAGTGTGGGAATTTTCAGTATAAATAACCAAAAATCGTTTTATCAACAAAACTTTAAAAACATAAAAAAATTATACTCACTGTTCTAATGTTGGACCCATTTACTGTAAATAGTAAGCAGATAAACCTTTCATGGTAACTTTGCTATCCATGGTAACTACGTAGCTACCATGATAAGAGGACTCCACAACCAATGAAAATCAAGATAGCTATGTTCCCATTGATGGCAAAGTTACCATACCAGTAAGTTTTATTTTCCATGACCACTGATTAAACAATATTTCTTGTGGGTGTTATCGATTTTTTTAAAAAACAAACCAAAGTGTGACTGAATGACCTATATGCCTGCACATTTTGTTCGGTGATCATTAACCAAGTTCATATTTCAAGTGGTTTATACAATGCCAATACCTGCAATTTCTTTAACTACTGTGACCATTTACCTATGATTTTTTTTTTAACTCACTCAAATGTTTAATTAGATTACAAGATTATATTCTTTAAGGTAGTCTTACCAAGTAGATGTCCTGGTGCAGCAGCTTTGGGTGTAGCCCCTGTCCTCAATCTATTCCTTGCAGCTATGTTGCTGAAATTATCATCTCCAAAATGATTGGCACATACCACACTGTTTGAATGAAGCTGGTCCGCAGACAAGTCAAGAAGATCAGGCCTCCCGATTGCTAGTGCCCATTTGAAACACCTATTTAGAATTTATAATCATAACCAATGAATTTTATAAAATATGTGATGTGTAGTAAATGTCCCCGTTTGAAGTGAACTTCTTTGGAATTGTGCTAACTTTTGTAATTTCTTGTCAGATGTTTCTAGCAAATATCAGACCCAATCAGACATAATGAAATTAAAACAAGAATATCATTGAAGGGTGATTAATTTACCTTGCCACAATGTGTGTGCCAAATTTCTTGAGTAATGCTGGGAAATTAGTATTTCGATCCACCATACATTTGCTGATCCATTGCAACAATATGTTACCATGTGCATCTTGCACATCTTCATCCCAAGAGCAATGTTCATGCCAAATTTCATTACCTTTGCTCGTTAGTGCTTGAAAAATGAGTTAGTAGTTTGATCTGCCAAGATTTTCCCTTGATTTATAATAATAATAATTATAATAATAATAATTTACCTATCTGCGACTTAAGGCGAAACCTAACATTAGGTTTATTCCGTCACAATAGAAATTCAACGTTAGGGCGAAACGAACGTGGGTTAGGGCGAAACCTAACAATAGGATGAGATAAAAGGTTTCGCCTTAAGTCGCAGTTAGAGTTATAATAATTATAATAATAATAATAATAATATTAATAATAATATATATTATTGTGACAGCTTATATAGCGCACACATACGGTACTGTCCAGGGATGCTCATGGCGCTAGGCCAGCAAGTTTTTGCAGTAATATGCTGTAACCATGGCAACAGTTTAATTTATTGTAATAATATGCTGTTACCATGGAACGAAAAAACAGCATTAACAACTTTTATGTCAACAAACCTACCACTTTGGGGATCGAGTGAACCCCCGGGCACTTATTCCTATAATACCCACTTCAAAGTTCATTTGGTGGGGGTATAAATATCCGCTCCATAATTGAGAATTTTCCTTTATTTCATAAATTGAAGTTGCATATTAGTGAATTTCCAATTCACTGCATAGAATTTTTGAAACCCCATCAAACCCTTTCAGATAAAACAAAACAAAAATAAAAAGGTTCTGTTGCAAAGTAGAGAATTAGCACTTTACATTGATTTGGAATTAATAAGGATATTTGTTAAATTTTGAAATTATGTTTTGGGGGCCCTCACTAAGCTCTATCACATAACATAAACACAACTGAAGTTTGTTGCAAAATAAGGCATATATAATTTTTCATTGATTTAAAAATAATTCACAAAAATCAAGAAGTTTTGAAGCCCCCACACAACCCCACCAGATTAAACAGAATGTAAAACTTCTATGAAAAAGGGAACAAGTAGCATTTCTTTTTGCTGATTTTGAATAAATTTGCTTTAAAATTGATGTCTTGCACATCTTCAACCTGGGACCAACGTCTGTTTATTAAATTTCATGAGAAAAGAAATGAAAAATACCAACCTACTGTAATCATTAGGAAATCTGAAGAAAGATATGCCAGCCCCCATGCCCTTGACAGACCTGCAGAATGCAACTGCACACCTTTGCCGATTTCCTTTCTTCTTGGCCTTCTTCGTCCCTTCAGGAAAAAGAGAGATATGATGATATTGAGTGACAATGGTCGTTTCTCATGAGGAGCTCAGGTCCGTCATCCATGTTACTCATGGCACTACCAGGTTAATATAATAATTTCAATCCAACAAATACAAGTAAAATCTCTTCCTCCGACCAAACTGATCGAATGGATAGTGCAAAGTAAATGAATCCTAATCTATGTATGAAAATGCAAATATACTTATGCCAAAGGCAAAATAAACCCTCCTCAGAAAATGGATATTAAAGGCACTTTAACAAAGCACCCTGTATAGGATCACCTCATTTCAGAATTACTAAAATTTTCGAGATTTCCTCACATTGAAAGTTAACATTTTAAACATCCAGTGTACATATAATCTGAAAATGTTCATGCCTACTTATAACTAACAAGTTGCCTCACTCAGTTGCCAATTTGCCTTGATTAAAACTTAACTAGATGAATCATAACTTTTGTATCCCATAACACTGATGGAATTTTTTGGACAGCCTTCATCAGCCCCTCACATTTTTCTTTTGCGGCAGCTTACCTATACTCACTTTGTTTTCAGAAGCTTAAAGGGAGTGGCAAGTCGTAATCCATGGGCCTGACCAGTTGGCCTGACTCGGGGAAATTCGGATAAAATCAGGTCCAATCGTGCACTACCGAATGAATGTTATTGCCGGATTCCTCGCGCGATCGCTAACTCGAATCCCTCCATACGCAACCGACCAATGAGATTCAAATACTGGAATAAAGAACGCGCGATCTTGTTTACTCAAATTTGGGTCAATGTGCGAACTTTTATTAGCTGCGCACGATACATTGAAGTCGCTTTGAACTTTGATCCAGAGAAAGGAGCAGCCAACTGTAAAAGCGCCCATAGATTGCGACTTGTCGCTCCCTTTAATGTCACAGAATTAAATGGTTAATACAGAATTCCTTTTCCCTTTTTTGGTTTTATATGTACATATTATAAAGTTCATTTATGGAGGAAACTAGTGCAATGAACAAAGGTCGAGTCGATATCAGTATCATGTCAAATTATGCTGGGAAACTGATGGGGTGCTATGCACATGTGATGAATACAATTTTTATGCCTCCGCCCACCGAAGGTGGGTGCCGGAGGCATTATGTTTTCGGGTTGTCCGTCCGTCCGTCCGTGCGTCCGTCCGTGCGTCCGTCCGTGCGTCCGTCCGTCCGTCCGTCCCACTTCTCGTTACCGCGATATCTGAAGAATCATTTGAGGTAGGAACCTCAAACTTGGGACTAGTATGTATCCCCATACGAAGATGAACTGATTAGATTTTGGGGTAAGTAGGTCAAAGGTCAGAGGTCACAGAGGTCAATTTACATGAAATTACATAAGAATTCTTGGTTTTTAGCACCGTTACCACGATATCTCAAGAACTATCTGAGGTGAGAACTTCAAACTTGGTACCAGTATGTATCCCCATAGAAAGATGAACTGATTAGATTTTGGGGTAAGTAGGTCAAAGGTCAGAGGTCACAGAGGTCAATTTACATGAAATTACATAAGAATTCTTGGTTTTTAGCACCGTTACCACGATATCTCAAGAACTATCTGAGGTGAGAACTTCAAACTTGGTACCAGTATGTATCCCCATAGAAAGATGAACTGATTAGATTTTGGGGTAAGTAGGTCAAAGGTCAGAGGTCACAGAGGTCAATTTACATGAAATTACATGGAATTACTGGTTTTTACCACCGTTACCGCGATATCTCAAGAACTATCTGAGGTGAGAACTTCAAACTTGGTACCAGTATGTATCCCCATAGAAAGATGAACTGATTAGATTTTGGGGTAAGTAGGTCAAAGGTCAGAGGTCACAGAGGTCAATTTACATGAAATTACATAAGAATTCTTGGTTTTTAGCACCGTTACCACGATATCTCAAGAATTATGTGAGGTGAGAACTTCAAACTTGGTACCAGTATGTATCCCCATAGAAAGATGAACTGATTAGATTTTGGGGTAAGTAGGTCAAAGGTCAGAGGTCACAGAGGTCAATTTACCTGAAATTACATAAAAATTCTTGGTTTTTAGCACCGTTACCACGATATCTCGAACTGTTTGAGGTAAGAACTTCAAACTTGGTACTAGTATGTTACCGTATACGAAGATGAACTGATTAGATTTTGGGGTAGGTAGGTCAAAGTTCAAAGGTCACAGAGGTCAATTTACATGAAATTACATGGAATTAGTGGTTTTTACCACCGTTACCGCGATATCTCAAGAACTATCTGAGGTGAGAACTTCAAACTTGGTACCAGTATGCATACCCATATAAAGATGAACTGATTAGATTTTGGGGTAAGTAGGTCAAAGGTCACAGAGGTCAAATCAAATATTTCTAGTTTTATATGAAAATGAAATGAAATGAATTTTTCTGTCTCCTGTGCATTTTAAGTGAAAAGATTTGTCATTTTGTTGGACCAGTCCTTTTTAGAGTGTACATGTATGCCATACATTTCCAATCTGGCGATGGCGGAGGCATAAATTCCGACCGCGCGCGGTCGAATATTCATCTAGTTAAATCTGAAGCTGCAAAGTGTTGATTACATCTCAATATCTATTTCCAATATCACAAGAAATACAGGAAAATAACATGATTCTTTTTTTGCAAACCTTGTGTCATTGTGACAGCATCTGTCTCCTTAGTATGATGGGGAGCCCTATGTCTGCGCACCAAAGTTTTTGACCTGAAAATGAACAAGAATTTCTTTAATATTTCTCTAAAAGACTAAAGCTTTATTCTATTCCTGATATAGAGTAAGTTTGAAAAAAATCTCATCAAAATTAGAGCAAAAACAATGCTATTTTCACAAGAAATGGAGGCCGTGTCATTTCAACATTGAAATAACAATGGTGTTTGATCTAACTTAGACGATATTATTTATAGAAAAATATATCGATGATGATTATCACAAATTCAATGCTTGGTTTAAAAGTTTAAGTTGAATACAAAAAAGGCTTCAATTTTCATTTTTGTTAAGTGTCCGACAGTCCGGTCATCCAATCCAGTATCCGAACAATTTTTGTTTTAATTTAAATTTTAACGTTACATGCATGCTAAGGCTATATTAGCTAATATGCCCAGTAATCCTCAAATTGGCAAAAATCCTACCTACCAGAACAGAGCCAGAGGTACTAAATTTCTATAGTGGAAGTATAAAATAACGAGCTGTACCGTCAACTGCTCGTGGTCTAACAGTGGTAAACAGGTAAAGAAATCTGCATGGTCGAAGTATCCTTATTCTACACCGCACGTTCTACAATGTTGCTGGTTCGAATCCCGCGCTTCTTGACATGTCTTGACTGATATTTTTTTACAATTTTAGTTATGAATTAACAATAGCGTTTATTCCGTTGAAAATGATCAGAATTTCAATTCAATAATTTATAGGGCAATTCCATGGTTAGTAACGTTACAAGTTTGTCCAGTAGTCACTACTATATACCGGTATTTGAGATTTTTATACCTTTTCAACAACTTATTATTGCCTACTTGGTTGTATGGTTCGGATTCTTATAAGGGGCCATATTAAATAAAATTGTTTTGGGCGACTAATGAAACCCTCTGTAAAAAAACAGTTCCTGTATTTATTTAAACCCCCAAAATCGACCCGAATTTCAGAAAGAGCCAAAAGTTTGGCCTGATGTCCACTTAACATGCTTAACAGTTAATCATGGAATTGCCCAATTGGTGATTGGTCAGGCGAATTTAATGGTGGCTGGGCACAATAACGAATTCGGAATAGCTCGTCCCTAATCATGCTTACCCTGGATTGCCAAATTTGTTTCATCATTTCAAATAATCTAAATTTATAACTAAACTCAAACCTTGATTGATCCATCGTCGAGCTCTGTCACCCCTCTGACTGACTGTCTTAGGTATAGGCGGTCAGATCGAGAGACTTAGCTAAAGTCGTAACAATAACATGCTTAAGTCGAAACTAGTAGTAGTATTTAGTGTAGTACCCCGTACCGTAGTTAGTAGGCTAGCGCCTGGCAGTAAACATGGTAAACGCGTCTGCATATGTGGTCGTCGGGCTAGCGCGCGCTAACTATGAATGAGCTGCGCTAGCGACAGCATAGCGCAGCCACAGCGGAGACATGTGAGGGGAAGTACCGGTATGTATGAAGTCGGTTTCTCTACCAAGACGGTCATTCCAAACATCTTAAAAGGTTGTTTGTATTAATATTTGCATTCTTGATTCGATGGACAGAAAACTGAAGGATGGAACGTAACGCCGTGATACAGCTCTCAAGATTAAATGGCCTGTTTGCAGTGAAGAAGCCTATGGGAATAACATCGGCGAAGGTTGTGGACAGACTGAAGGCTGCATTGCTCAGAGATAAACGTGATGAGATGTCATCAGATCTTCCTGCCGGTGGTGATGAGCAGGCCCACAGAACCCCAGGGTACATGTACATGAACTTGAAATGGAATCAGTTGTAGTGAATGTAGAAGTAGTCATGGTAGTAGAAGGGAATAACCATGTGGTTGGAGGAGTTTTACATATTAATTGACCTCAGACTAGGCATGCTAGGGTCTAGGGATTCAGCAGGGCCTCAATATAGCAAATCTCCAAATGAAGTAACTTAGTTTTCAGTATAAAAAATGAATTTTGCTTGAGTTGAATATTGCATGTCAATTACAAAGAAAGATTTATTTATATATCCAAGAAACAAAGGTTTTCTTGTATGATCACTTCACCTAATACCGGCCATGTCATAATACCGACCATTAAGCGTATCATGGCATCTAGCGCGCGTCTTGCAAATCAACCCATGGGACTACGCGTAGAATGCCTAGCAACGTTGAGAACAGCCAAAATAGAGCAAGACGAGGAATAAAAACGTAATTATTATCAATTTATTGTTAATTTTTAATATTTTCATTAAAATAATTTCTTTTCATAAATTGCCATTGACTTATGTGCAGGGGTCGGAAATAAGACGCAATTCTCGACTATGCGTAAAATGAGATGACTCTATTGCGACGTCATTTCTACAAGAACGCGCAAGTATTATCGCTCGTCAGTACCTGGATCTTGTTCCCCAGTATTTGGGTAATAGTCTGATGAATTTTCATTACGTTTCATGAAGAATCTTTCCCGTAGTCGTTGGAAACATCGTTAAGAGGTCGGTATTAGGTAAAGGCATCATACTACTTGTAGAGAGGTATTGTATTCGCACGCATATAAACACAGCACCACTTCACCAGCACAGCATACGATATTCACTAAGTCACTAACCTGTATCCGTTATCACAATTACACCCAGCACACGAGACCAGTCAGAGTCAGTACGAGTATGTTGCATGCACGATGTCCTGTCGAATCAGTGTGTGTGAGTCGCAGGTACTACATGTAGGTTCGGTTGTGTGGATCGGTGTGTGTGCAATCAAGCGTGTTGCTTGTGTGTGCGTCCTCAGCGGTCAGCAGACAACTTAATTTATACATTAATACTACAGAGGTGTCATGGTGATGGTTCTATAGCGCTGTTACAAGAGCTCTAGCTTCTAGTTCTAGAGCTCTGTTACAATTTCCATAACTGCACTTGCAATTGGCAACATTCAGATCTTTTCCATATGATCTTTTCCCTGTTACCTCAAAGAAAACTGAAATTGAAATTATGCAGAAATAGGTCAGTAAATCAAAATGAAAATCATTAGTCATTATAAATAAAACTAGATGAAACCTTATGTTAATTTGTATCTGCTAGCTGCATGGAGATCATACATTATTAAAGGGGAATAAAAGGCAACAAACATTAGCCTATAAGGCCAAGTAAAAAAATATACATGTTTAGCGTCCCCGCCCGCTTCCTTTTTGGAGGCCGCCTGTTTTTTGTTGTTTTTTTTTTTTTGGTGTAAAACCCCCCAAAAGTGTAAATTTCATGATTTTTTTGGGAAAAGTTGTTCTCTATCCATTGCATCTAGCCTATGTAATAGCTGGTGTCATTTTCCTAAGTCCAAGCGGTGATTAAAAAAAAAATGGCCATTTTGGAAAAATAACCCGGCTGGTCGGTCGGCCATTTTGAAAAAAAAAAAAAAAAAGGGCCTCCTCCTCCTTGCATTTTTCCAAAAAGGCAGGATGCTAGACATGTATATATTTTGACTTGGCCTAATCATGTAGATAATTGTCAGCCTATTACAAATATCTTGAAATTACTCTTATTTGATTATTTCAGAAGGCGAGCAGAAGTTGCAGTTTCCTTGCTTGACATTATCCCATGGGGGCTGCCATTTTCTTTACAAAGTAATGTCAGAGCCCGTGTCAGAGCAGTTCTATTTGTGAGATCCCCACTGATCTATACACTAACTACCATGACACCAATGATCAGCTGTGGAATGCATGACACTGGATTTTCTCATAATAAACCATTTTTGTAGTCATGTTCATTCTACTTTTATCCCGTCATATAACCTATTTGCGTCAAGATATTTGGTTCAGCTGTTTCTTTTGTTAAGCAGGATTTGGCATGCACTTGTAAGTTGCGTAGTCTGACAAAGGTTTGTCAATTCTTCAAAGAAGTGACAAAGACCTACAACTGCTCTTAGATATCACCTGTGCGAGACAATGGGGGTACCAAGATGGCTGCCATTTTGCATGGGTGGCTTCAGTTGTACAATAGCTATTCATTATGCACTATCTTATCCATCGTGTACAGGTAAATGGACATGTACCGCAATGACATCACAGTTTTTTTCAAAATGGCAGCCCCCATGGGATAATATCTAGCAAGAAATCTGCAATTGCAAACTTTAGAGAGACTGTTCTCCTTACTGAGTAATCAAATCAGAGTATTTTCAAGATATTTTGAACAGGCTGACAATTTTCCACATGATTATCAGCTAATGTACATGTATGTTGAGTTTCATTCTCCTTTAAATTTGCAGAAGTGTGTGAATGCATGCATACAGTCAGTATGTATAGAGATACTGTTGGCCTATATCCTTTATGATCTGATTTTGGTTATTTACCCAAGTGTGTGAATACATGCATAGAGATACTGTATACCCGTTTTATATTCTAATGATCTGATTTTGATTATTGACCAATTTGTCTGGATCTCTTAAAGGGACTTTCCAGTGAACTAATGCAGTATTTTCTTTATGCAATATCATTTGCATTCCCGCCACAGTGTCAGTGGTTCAGACGATCAGAGAGTTGGTGATCACAGATGGATAAAGCTCCCCAAAATGGGCCATGGAGGGACTCTAGATATGAATGCTACAGGGGTACTGGTGATTGGATGTGGGAGAGCTACCAAGTTACTCTCATCTTTTCTTCAAGGAGGAAAGGTGACTGACGGCATCTCTTGACTTTACAGACCTACTCTTTTCTTACTGTTCAGTTATTGTATAGTCATTCAATCTGTGGGAATAGGTACCGGTAACTCTGCCTCTTTTGTTTTACACTCAATCTGCTGTAGCATTCACCTGTCTTCAAAGACCTAGCATTCATTTTCTGTGAATTGAATACGGGCCCAGGCCAGGATTCCTAATCCTGATCTCCGTTGGAGAGGAGTGAACTTACCATGGAGTTCTCACATATGGAATGCAGACTTTTTTTTCCTATTCTTGACTGTCGATTTAAAAAGTATTACTTTCATGCTCTAAATTCATTGTAGGTGTAACCTAGTTCAAGTCTTTAGGCATGTAGTAGTCTTGCATTTCGAGGAATATTAGAAGATATGTGCATTTGTGATTGGAGAAGGTTTGCTAAAAGAAAATAAACAATGTTAAGTCTGAGAAATTTTTACTAAATTGATGTAATTTGGGTTTATTGAAGGTTTACAAAGCCCATGGAAGACTTGGAAAAGCGACAGACACTATGGATGCATCTGGAAAAGAAGTAGAAAGAGCACAATTTGGTAAGTGTACATGATATTTTCTATTTTTTTTAAGGGGAGATTTAACTAAAAAACCCAGGAAAAGTTTAAAGTAGATATTCAAAGAAAATCACAAATATGGCAATTAATGTATCACTAGAAACTGGGAAGCTTACAGATGGCAATCGTATAAGTTTTATGTCAACTGCGTATCTGGTGATTATAAAAACAACACAAATAAAAGCTCATCTCAGCATCTGGAATATCCGAGGATTCGCCAGAAATATAGCGATGTTTTGATGTCGTCACACTCGGGATCGATCCTGCTTAAGCAGACGACGTCCTATAATGAATGAACGTAATTGCAATGCAATTATTTATCAAATTATAAAGAGTTTGGTGTATTTAAACATGACCTTATTTCACACCATTATAAAGGGAAAGTGAAACTGATTCTGATAGCTAAAACTGTTTGATTGTAAATACATAGGAGAAGGGTCAATGATCAATGAAATAAACCCCACTTTCAAATTGAAAAGCCCTCCGAATAATAGCAGGATGGTATTCGTTCCCTCTTGAAACGCCGAACATGCCCTGGTGCAAGCAGCTGAAAATACAATGGCGTCTTATTTTGTTTACAAGTGACTGATTCCTTTATTTTTTTAACGCTGCATTTTTCATCAAAATAATACCATACACGAAGTTAAGAGTGAGGCAACAGACTAACATTAAGACTGACGCTAGTGAAGGAAGAGAAATAAGTGAAGAGGAGATGACAAAATAGGCTCTGAAAAATGTGTAAGATGCTATGGGACATCGTCTGCTTAGACAGGATTGGTCCAGGGTGTGTCGTCACATATCTCAGCAGCGTTCGAGGAGCTCTTCAGCTGCTATATCGGGGGCTGTATTTTACCGTTTTATAATTGATAATAATCATTACTTCAAATGTTTCCAAGCGTTGAATTTGGATAACCTTGTTTAATTTATGCCATCTATGCAATAATAAGTATTAAGCCAATATTTAAAATCATTAACGTTCTACTTTAAAGTAGAATCAATTAAATTTGCAGTGAGTCTGTCTACATACCGAAGGGTACCGGTATACAGTTGAACCTTGTTGTACATTGCACACTCCTTTTTAATAAGACCTAGGAAATTGGATTGATTGTAGAACCTTGTGATATCAGGGTGAGAAAAAAGAAGAAAAAAAAAAAGAATGCAAACCAGTATAGGACAGACACATTTAACTTTTTAAAATGAGATTTTGTTGACAGTGTTCTTTGTAGTGAAATTTCAGTGCATTCCCCTCCACCATTTACCCTTTTTTGCTAATTAATGCCACAGGAGGAGGGGTTTTCAATAATACATCATATTATTTGTATGAGTATTACACAGTTTGATTGTGAATGTATTTTCTATTTAGTAACTTTTATGTATACCTTAAAATACATGTGTAACAAGTAATATCAATTATGTTTGATGTGATGCAGATCATGTGACAGAGTCTAGTTTGGAGAGGTGTTTGGAAAGCTTTGTAGGTGATATTCTTCAAGTTCCCCCTGTGTAAGTTTCACAAGATGATCATGCTTTCATGTTTAAGTCTGAACCTGTTAATGTTTTAATGTTGATATCTAAACTTAAAGTCTGTTTTCATACGATCCCTTTTGACTGTTACATTATTTAGATATAGGTCTGCATGTATATTTACTAATGGTGTAATGTTCTTGGGGTTCCATTGTTTAGGTTAAATGAAATGATTTTAATAATTTTAGTCTCAAACCGGTTTATACTTACATATAAAATATTTGAAGTTGCCTATATTTTCTTCAGTTCCTTCTGATTGTTTTTTTTTTCTTCTAGCTTTCCAGATTCTTGGGTTTATTAAAAACTTCATTGATTTTACATTCTTTTATAGTTTAGCTTCCATGTAGATTTTGTCTATCTTTAATTCTACAAATGCAGTAGAACTATTACTATATTTAACTTTTGAATGAAGCTAATTGTAACTACCTCTAACTGTATAATGGCAGGTACTCGGCCCTGAAGGTGGATGGGGAGCGCATGTCTGACCTAGCATTAAGAGGAGAGGATGTCCAGCCTAAACCTGCCAGGTCGGTCAAAGTCTACAGTTTACAATGCTTATGGTTTCAGCCACCTGATTTCGAAATTGGTATGTTTACTGTACACTTACCAAGTGTTTGTGGGAAAGAGGGGGAGGGGGGGAGGTTGTACCCGTATGTGTATTGAGGGGGCAGAAATGAATTAATTAACATGAGAGAGAGAGACAGACAGAGAGACAAAGAGAGGGAGAAATAGAGGGGATAGACATACAGACATGAAAGAGAGAGAGAGAAGAGGGCATGGCATTATACACAGAGGAAAGAGCTGAGCAAGGTCTAGAGAAGGATGCAAAGGGGAAAGGGAAATAGAGATGGAGAGAGAGAGAAGAGAGAGGGAGGATAGGATACTAGGTGGAGGAGGTCATTAGGGGCAAGACTAAAGAGATAGAGAAAGAGCATTTCAATAAACAATGAAATCAATCAGCACAGCATTATTGAAGTTCTGCCATTATTTATCTACTCTGACAAGTTTCTCTATCACACCTTGATAGCCATTGATTGTTACATTGGTGTCTCATTATTTCCTTTACACGCTGAATAGAAGTCCACTGTGGAGGAGGGTTCTATGTCAGAAAGCTGATCCATGATGTGGGAAAAAGTAAGTTGTTGTTACAATGTTTTTCATGAGAATGCTATTAAATTTTTTTTGTAATGATAGTCAGCCTGGATAGCGATAAAAAATTGTTAGTTTAAGGTTTGAGGGAAGGCTATATCTTATTTTTGCATTATGATCACTTTAATTTTTGAAGAACACCTTCCTATTTTCACTAACAAATAAAGACTGTAATCTTTGACTCAATTGCATTAAAACATGGGCATTGCAAAACAAACGTTAAAGTGTACCAGTAACCTTAAAAAAATAATTTGTGTACAGCTAGAATGTATAAAATCAACCTCAAAACACTTTTACCTGGCCTTCTATGTGTTAACGGTTAAAGATTAGAGGAAAATGAAGGAAAACATTCTTGTGGAACCCAACTATTTTGAATATACTATAGTATATCAAAATGGAACCCCTGACATACAGAGCAAAATATTTTTTGGTGATTGGTACACTCACTATGAACACGGTGACAAAGAAAGCGGACAATTTATGCAGCTCCTCATTGTACCCTCCACAATAGTTCTAGTAGACAAAAGGACATCCCTTCACTGCTATTATGTGACACCTGTTCTACATATTTTTACAGGATAGCAATGAATGGATGTTCTTTTGTTAACCAGTGCAATTGTGAAGGGTACAATGAGGAGCAGCATGAATTGTCCGCTTCTTTGTTCGTCATGTTCACAGTGACTAAAGTTCTATGTTACTCAGTAGTTGATATAAAGCTAGTGCAAATTTCTTACACAGTACAAGTAAGAAATCATTATCATGATGTGTTGGGTTTTTGAATGGCGCTGGTATCAGCCTATATGCTCTCAGCCCTTGTTTTCAAACGGTTCTTCACAGAACTGAAAATTCATATTCAGTGTTGCTTTAAAGATTTTTGTTTGTTTCACATTCAACATAATTGGCATAATTTCTAGGACATGTTATACAGTGAAAATCTGTACGTAAAGACTGCTTAAGGGAGAAAAAAAAAAGTGTTTTTATGTTAGCAGGCGGTCTTTTATGTACCGTTTCCTCGAGTTCATGTTTCAGTGAGAAACTTGCTGGTCTTTTCTTTTTGTACATGGTTGCTTAGGTAGCTGGCATAAAAGACGCATCTGGAATGCAAAATGCATAATTGTGGAAAATCATAATTTCATGGCATAGAGTTTAAAACATTAGGAATGGAGCTGGTAACATACTCTTGCCAACCTCATTAGGTTCAATGATATTACAACTGTCCTTCAGATATGTCAAATCACAACTTTTAATTTACCAATATCACTAACAATTATATACAGTGGAAACTTGCTTTAAAGAGCTCCGATATGACGAGATTCCTGATATAACAAGGTAATTTTGCTGGTCCCAGGCCTTAAAGTTCTTTTTTTTTTTTACCCTGATATAAGGAGATTCCTGATATAGCAAGGTAATTTTCATGGTTCCTAGGTCTTCGTTATAGTGAGTTTCCACTGTAATTATGCACTCCTTGTGCATCATTTTGTGCCATTACATTCATGAAGCTAATGAATCAGCTTTCACTGGATTTTTTTCAGGTCTTGGAACTTGTGCCTTCATGACGGGTCTCTGTCGGACACAACAGGGTTGCTTCAAGCTGGACCCTCATGCATTGCCAGAAGAGCAATGGACGTTACAGGATGTAATAATGGCGCTTGATGAATTCCATAAGATGGATACATGTGCAAGCGTTAGATGACCGAGCTCATTGCCCTACAGCGGACTCTGCTTTGGGGCGTACAGGAAAAGCGACTTTTCACCAGGTGGTTGGCTGAACTATTCATGACACCACATTTGAATGGAGAGGTGACATACCATTACCAAGTGGAAGAAATTGTCACTGCTGCACTGTCTATCCAGCAGTGGACCATAATATACTGTGCAATAGAGAGGAACAGAGTTTTCCCATGCAGGTCTAAGTGAATCAGCTTTACCCCCTCAAATTGGCACCAGACATTTATATGTTTTACTCTTAGATTCTTAAAGGCAAATCAAATGTGTTTGAAATGAACCACTGTGAATGAAAAGAACACAATGCAATCAAAATTGCTAATTAGGAAATGAAAATAATGATTATTTTCACTCCACGATGCCAATCAAGAGGCTGTATATACATTTATCCAGTGGTTTTGATTCAAAGAGATTAAGATTCCAGGGGGGTGTTTCATAAAGCTGTTCGTAAAGTTACAAATGACTTTACGAACGACTGGAACATGTTCTTGGGTGCTATAATAATCAGATTCTCAATCATTTAGCACAAGAACTGATCACCAGTCGTGCGTAAAGTTGTGCGTAACTTACGAACAGCTTTATGAAACACCCCCCAGGATTTTTAACGTGACTACATGAGGCATTGACTTTGTCCAAGATGCATGTTCTGTCATTGTACTAACTAATAATCATTTTAAAATTGTTGAAACTTCAGCTTTACCTTCTTTTATATAATAAAAGGTGACCCCCCCCCCCCCAAAAAAAAAATCTCATGCGCTAGTTTTATATACATGTACATTGTATTTAAAGAAAGCATCATGTATAGTACATCGGAGTAATGTTCTTCAAATATACCATACAATGGGGTTGTACAAGTCAGTATGAATTTATTGATGATTTGCAGACTAAGCACATTTCACCCCTTACATTGGAAGGTACTCAAATGTCTGATATTTTTGCACACAATAAAAGTTGATGTGAGATATTCATTACGCATATTTTGTGGATTATCAAAAATTAGTCAATATAATGGGGAATGAACATGTGTGACATCTATATTTACTCTATCAAGTATTGTTGATGCCAAATTTTTAAATTTTTTAAATTTAAATTTAAAAGACCCAACCAAATGGTACAATACATGTACATGTCAATACCTTTTACATGACCTCCTGGAATAAAATACCAGTATATTTATATTCTGACATCTGTACATTCCCCCCCCCCCCTTTCTTCCTTTCCTTTTCTGTCTCTCATCCTCTCACTCTTTCTCTCTCTCTATATGGGCAAGTCCCAGGTAACATGTCCCTACATCACTGAAATCATCAGACTCCTCAGTATGGTTGTACAACACATGCTCCATCAGTTACCGGGACATATCTTTTTTCCGAAGGTTTAGAATTTCAAAGGTTCGTTTTGCTGAAGGTTCATAATTCTGAAAGGTTTGTTATTCTGAAGATTTGTTAGTCCAAAATTGAAATGGGGATCATTATAAGGTTTGTAATTCTGAAAATGTAATAGAACACTCTTATCTTTTGAATTATGAACTTTCTTAATTATGAAGTCTACCGTATTTTATTTTCGTAATTACGAACCTTCGGAATATTGAACCCCGATTCATTTTCAGAATTATACACCTTCGGAGAAACTCCCCCCCCCCCCTTTTGAATAATAAACCTTTGGAGTAAAAATGGAACAAATGTCCAGAATTATGAACCCTACAGGTGTATGTCATTTCGGAATTGTGAACCCCTGGTATGGGAAATTTGTGTTTTGGAATTATGAACCTTCGGAGAAACTAACCTTTAAAAAAAAACAAGTGCCCCCAGCTCCATCAACACTTGCTCAGTGGTTGATGTCCTGCATGTTCCAAATTCTTGAAGTCAACCATATACCAAACACTGCACCCGACCCTAATCTAACCCAAAACCCAACTGCAGAAAAAAAAGCCCTGGGCCCTGTTTTATAAAACTTGTTATCAAGATGTTACAATAAGTTATTATAAGCTACCAAAATATTACCATACTAACATGTAAAAATTGCATTGCTCAGATGTCCGATATGGTTAATAATAATTTTTAGGAAACGGGGCCCAGAGCAATTATCGCAAAAACTAATGTCAGAGCACTCATCAGTATACCATGAGGTTCTATCAAATTGGCAGCCTTAGAACTTCAACCAGACCAAATAACAACCACAGCAACTCTAGCAAAGTTGATTTACCTTTACATTTTGTAGCTTATTGGTCAGCTAATAACCAAATGTGTGTCACTTTTTAGGTGATCTGTCATAGTGACAGATCACCTATTGTATTCGTCAGAATTTTCTTTCTTTATTTATTATTATTATTAGGTGATCTGCCGTAGTCGACAGATCACCTCTTATATTCGTCAGAATTTTCTTTCTTTATTTCTTTATTATTTATTTATTTATTTATTTATTTTTATTTTCTGGCCCTTTCTTGTTGCAACGAAATCTCAAAAACTTTTCAGTCAATTTTCATGACATTTCCGTCAGTCATCAGGTCATATAAGGTCAAGCTCCAAAATCTTTTTCAAGGTCATCAGGTCATCGTGACGTCATCCAGGCGCCATTTTGTGAAATCACATTATCAATCATATCTTCATAACGAGTCATCAAAAATGAACCATATTTGACACACATGAACTTCAGGTCAAGGGTCAACATAAAATGTCATCAAAATCCGCGCACGTACGCGCGCGTCAAAATTTAGAAATGCTCAAAATCACTTTTTAATCAAATTAGAGTACGGATCAGGACATTTTAAGCATTTAAAAATTTTCCGTCCGTGCGCGTCCGTGTGCGCGTTATGCGCGCGCGCAGCGCGTACATAACGTAAAAATGCCGTTTTTTCGCATGGTTTGTCTTCCTGACACTATTCTTGACAATTTCCAACTATTTACAGTCATTCTCGACCTTCCATAATGCCACACGCGTGCGTCAAAGTTTCAAATTCGTGCGCGCGTCAATGTGAATTCTAATGTAAAAAGTGGTAAAAACATGCCTAATTAGAATCCGCCATAGCTCGTAAGAATGCGTGGAAACCCCCAATTTCTTTACACAATCTGAAAGCCTGGGAGTTGTAGATCTGAATTCATGCAGAATTTTTGCCGATCGCATGGTCTGACGTCATCATATTTGCATATGAACTCAAAAAAATGATTTTGAAAAAATGACGTCATCATTTTTGTATTCATTTGATAATATTTCAGTAATAAGTGGTAAATTTTCTTCCAAATTTTGATATGTTATAGCTGAGACAATTGTCTACAAGATCAGCCACCATTTTTCATTTTGATGACGTCATCACAGTGAAATTTTCAATTAAATACGACATGTCAGAATTTCCCCTATTTGCGTGTTATGTCTATGGAAGATGATTTTTTTTCGAATCATGAATCTACATGACATCGTTCTCTGAGCAGTATCTCAGTTATTTTTGGTCTATTTCCTTCCAGATTTTAATATGTTGTAGCCTGATACATACTCTTTCTATGAGGGTTCGGTTTTTTTAATCTGACATCGGGATCATTGTCAATTTTAAACTACAAAATGTGATTTGAGAATCCCGTTTTTCGTTTACGTGTTATCTCTATGGGAAATGTTTTGGTCTATTGGTCAAAGCACTTGCCTCCCATGCAGGTGACCCAGGTTCGATCCCCGGCGGGTCCATAATTTTTTTATTTTTTTTTGCTTGTTTTTGCTTGTCATTTTACCATCCTCTTCGACTATTATAACATAAACAATCACAAATCATGTAATAAACTGCCTTATTTTCCATGTTATGTCTATTGGAAAGTAATGTGCAGTAGTTTGTGTACAACCCTATGGAAATTTTGATTCCCTGTCGTGTATTAGAGCTATGGGGTTTATCTCCCAAGTATCCTGCAATATCAAATCGTCCTATTTGATATCACAATTTCTCAAAATTGGCTTAGTCAATTATCTTCAAATTTTTGTCAGTCATCAGTCCTAATAAGGTCAAGTTCCCGCATCTTTTTCAAGGTCATCAGATTATTGTGACGTCATCCAGGCGCCATTTTGTAAAAATCAACTAATGATTGTATCTTCTTCACGAAATGTCATCTCTCTTTCATATTTGGCATGGCTAAGGTCAATGTCATTTCAGTCATGGTCATCATGATTATCATCATGATTATCATCAACATCATTATCATCATCACTGTGATGATATTCATGATGATGATGATTATCATCAACATCATTATTATCACTGTCATGATATTCATGATGATGATTATTATCATCAACATCATTATCATCATCACTGTCATGATAATATAATGATCATCATCATGATTATCATCAACATCATTATCATTACTGTCATGATGATATTCATAGTGATGATGATGATTATCATCATTATTATCATCACTGTCATGATGATATTCATGATGATGATTATCATCAACATCGTTATCATCATCACTGTCATGATGATATAATGATGATGATCATGATTAGCATCAACATCATTATCATTACTGTCATGATATTCATAACAATGATGATGATGATTATCATCATTATCATCATCACTGTCATGATATCCACCAATCATCCAAAATTCATTTTCACACACTTTATGCCCCATTGAAACAAAGGGGGCGCTATTTCACTAAGGTAGGTAGTAGAGCCTACGAATTGAAAATGCTAGGAAAAGGCTGAAATCATAAAAATCGTGAATAGATTCATTATAATTAATCTCATCGTGATATCAACCTCATCCTTCACATTATCATTTTGTCATTCGTCTTCGTCAAAAATATTAAGATCAAAAGACAGATCACCTAATTCGTCTCAGTGACGAATTAAATGTCTAGTTATCAATCTTTCTGCTCCACTCTCCGGGTGCCATTGAAAGATTGAACACTATTGGACAAATGTTAATGAGGAAGATGGCGTGCAGGTGCAAATTTCATTTGCTCATACTTGTACCAGAAAACTAGTTGTCATATTATTGATTTTGTATGTGAACAGAACAAAGCATCAAGTCTGTATTTGATTTGGTAATTTATAGTCCACTTGCCTGACATTTGAAATTATATGCCTATCTGGCAATTTTGATTCTCCAGAGCATAAGAAAAGTGAATTTGTAGCATTCTGCTATTATTATTCAAACTGATATGTTTTTGATGATCTTTGAAGGTTTGCATGGTGGTGTAGATAACGTGGAGGAGGTTTACGGTTCACCATGTGTTAGTCCTGATAAGGACTGTTGGGATATTGAAATGAGGGTAGAGAATGATGAGAGAAGGGGGAGAAAATGAGAAATTGATAGTCGAGAAAGAAACAAGGTATAAGTGAGAGTGAAGTCCTTAGAAGGACTGTAAACCAGATGAGAAAGGTGGCTGGAAGAGGAAGAGTAGATGAGGTGACGAGTCTCGGCGGTGGAGAATAGATCCGGTGAGAAGTCTCGGCGATGAAGAGTAGGAGAGATGAGGCGTCTTGACGTTCCGGCAGGTTGACTGCTCCACTCCTGATGACGGGCCGGAACGCCGAGACGTCTACCCTCATTTCAATATCCCAACAGTCCTTATCAGGACTAACACATGGTGAACCGTAAACCTCCTCCATGATATGTTTTTAATTATCATGAAACTTTTTGAGATTATCATGTGCATTCCATGTGTATATGATAGTATAATAATATTCACATGTCTACACTATTTTGTGTTGAGTTTGTTGTGGATCATACAAATAAAAAGGGATATTTTTAGGGGAAAAATTATACCTCAGCTTGTCACCTGTGATGTAAATATTTAACAAGACAAACTACTTGGCATGAGTTTGTTTTGATATTTGAAATTAAATGCTACCCAGTATTGTAGCTGTGAGGCATATACAGGTAGACATTTCTTAACCTTCATCAACAATACAGCCGAACCTCGTTATTACAAACTCCTTGGGAGCACAGAAATTCAATGTACCTCGTTATAACGGTGTTCACAGTACATACAGTTGAACCTCATTATAAAGAACACTGTACTACAAATGCACATTGTAGCAAGTTAATGTTACTGGTCTCATCTCTTTGTACCCTTTTGTTTTTGAGCCCTTATAATTTATGTACTTGTATAATCCACTTGATTTTAACCCTTTGAGGACAGGAATTATTTAAGTGCTAAATTGATCAGATTTTGTTCTTCAAATTGGCAACAATATTTATCTTTTAGTGCTACACGGTTCTAATAAGGTGTAATGTCTTTGAAAATAATATACATTGTTAGATATTTTGCTTATTAGTTGAAAAAATTGCCAATTTTGATGAAAAACAATGATTTTGAACCTCAATTTGTTGCCAATTTAAGGATTTTCAAGCTTATTCTTGTTTTTAAAATTCCTGGCATCCAATGCAAATATGGTCATGCAACAAAAATGAACATAGTGTGTGCAGAAATTTTGTTCTTTCTACTCATGCATCTGGTATATTTTTTAGAGCTCTGAATCAAAAGTTATTGAGCCAAACCACAAAATGTGGTCAATTGTCTCGAAAGGGTTAATATAACAAGGTAATTTCCTTTGTCCAAGAAGATTGTTATAACAAGGTTTCATAGTACTCCCATTAAAAACAAAATAAAAACATTAGATTTTGGTTTCTATGTACATATTTTACACGATTTTAATAATGAACCAATATTGAAAAGAAGCAGAGGTTTTACATTGCTTCCTGAGATCTTAAAACATTTTCAGGTTACAAGTTGTCATATAAAAATGTCATGTGTTTAACTGGACAAAAATCTTGACTGAAAATTAGTCTATAATATGGTTAACTGGGAAAATTTTTGGCCCCGCAAAATCTGATAAAAAAAGATTACTAAGACTCCTTCAACCCGAACCAATGTTTCAGACTCGAGTTCGTTTACTCAAACTTGAGTTTGCTTCCAGTTATTTTACTTGCAAATACATGTATGACAACTTTTGAGCTATGACAGAGCACCAATGAAACCGTCTGGTTTCTACTTAAAAATTCAAAGAAGATTCATTTTCCGTGAACTCCATGATTTTACTTGGCCCACATTCAGGGGGGTGTTCACAAAGAGTTAAGTATGGCACTTTCATGCGTAAGTGCCAATGCGAATCCGGTATTAAACGCGTAATCCTATTGGTAGATTACCCAATAGCGCGCGTCCCCTGAGCATCATCTGACCAATGCGGTGATTGTCATATACCGCACACAACTAGGAATTTAAGTGCGACTGTTAGT
The DNA here is from genome assembly GCA_025617745.1 of Heliocidaris erythrogramma. Lineage (NCBI taxonomy): Eukaryota > Metazoa > Echinodermata > Echinoidea > Camarodonta > Echinometridae > Heliocidaris > Heliocidaris erythrogramma. Next base: position 32,671,658 of record CM046868.1, read on the forward strand.
CAAACTTAACTCTTTGTGAAACACCCCCCAGGACATATTTGGGACAGTTGTGTGTAAAAAGAAAAATAAATTTATAACAAGTAGGATATTTCAATGGGAAAAAATAAAATAAACAAGAATCATTGCAAGATGGGGCACCATATGAAGTGCTTTATCTCAAGAAATTGATAAATATGATTTCTGTACAGTGGAAAGTCAGTATAAAGAAATCTGATATAACAATATGACTGACATAACAAGGTAATATTCCTGGTCCCAGCTCTATTATACTCTATTGTTTGTTTATACCTGATATAACAAGTTTCCTGCTATAACAAGGTAATTTTGTTGGTCCCAAGGACCTTGTTATACTGAGTTTCCACTGTATTATCATGGCAATTAGGATACATGTAGCAATTGGCACTGAAATCATGGATGAAATAAAACAAGGTACTGTGTTACATATGCTACATATTATTAAAAGCCTGAGGGGGAGGAAAAAAGGACAGAAAATACATAATTAATAAAATACACTTTAAATCTTTTTCCCATCATCACAAATTTGCTTGGGAGAATTACTTTGCATCACTGTCATTCTCCTAATCACCGTTAAATCCATTCTCACTGAGATTTGCCAGGAATGAGTCCGTAAATCTTTTATCCTACAATGAAAGAGAAAGACTTCTCATATCGGAGGAGGTAGAGCCTTCACTAGAGTGAAACATTCCTTGTAACTGTCCTCGTATTCTGCATGCTTCTTAACCAGAATACAGCATGTCGCCCTCTTGGCCCCGCTAGAAGCTCCCAAGTCCTGCAGAAGTAAAAACATGAATCTCAAATGTTAAGCAGAACTGCAGGCAAGTTTTAGATAATTCTATAAAGTCTTCAGTCAATTCAGAAGAAAATGAGAGGAAAGCCGTTATGAACTGAATGTATTTGAAAATGGATTAATTGCCAAATGAAATATCTTGAGCTACAGGGGTAGAGTCAGGAAATATCACATCGAGTATCAAGAGGCAAATATATTGAGAAACAGTGAAGATGGACAATTCATAAAAATGCAGACTCACTTTGTACCAAAAGTATAGTTCACGCATCAAATTTCCTATTCGTTGGCTGCATTTTTTTCCTCAACATAAAAGGCCTACGCCGACCGTCTTTAGCCATGCTTTTGTGCCATCATTTAAATTCATTTCGGCTTTGTCTAAGACTGCCCCTAAGTCTGACAGAATTTAAACAGTGTACAGCTGATATTAAACTGGAGTTCTGGCAATGGAATTTTCTTTTTGATAGAAACTGGCTTATAGGGTTCAAAACTGTCCCACAAATATAATAAACTAACAAAGAAAAAAGCGGAACTCACATTCGGGCAGATCCAAACAGCAAAAAAAAAAAAATAAAGGGCAGCAGCCCCCCCCCCCCCCGAAACTCAAATCTAAACAAGTCCAAGTTATTTTGTGTCCCATCCTGATCTAAAACTGTACTATCTGATTACTGTATCAGGCTGATAGCCCTGCAAGAGCTTGAAATCAGACAAAATAATGAAGTGAAATATGGCAATTCATGTTTACGATTCCATACTACAATTCCATAACACTTGGTAATGTAGGGGACATACCTTGAACTTGCCCAACTACAACTTGGATGCTATATGCGATGCTACCCAGATATGGTGGATTTTTGCAGGTTTTAACCATTTTTGTCCCCTTTCAGACAATCCTGGATATGTCTACAGCATGTTTTGCAAATGGGCCAGGGGGGTGTTTCATAAAGTTATGCATGACTTTACGAGCGACTTGAATATGAAGTGCCAGATAGGATGCCCAAAGTTTTTCCTGATGTTTTAACAAACTGTTTTTCCAATAACCTCTATTAAATCATGTCAAAAATATGCTTCGCATTAAAAATGTTTGTTATAATAATAATGTTAATATACATCTAAAAAGCAAAGCTAGCAAATCCCTCATCAATACAAATATCAAAATTGTTTTTTTCCATGATTTTGGTGGCAAGTTGACAGAGATCAATCCACTCTGAAACCCCGCTCTTCATGAGAGCAGCTAATACTTACAGATTTTGAAGGAACGTAGGCGTAGGGCAGATCAAGGTCCTCACAAACAGCGGGCAAATGACACATGACCTCAATGGGTGTCACGTCACCAGCAAACACCACAAATCTGTGGGGGGAAAAAACAGAAGAAAACCCTGTCAAATCAGCTTTTCGGGAAGACAAATACCTTGCAGCCATTGAGAATTTTTTGGGTAAATTGTCAACCTATCTTGCCATTCATGATCTAAAATAAAATATTCCAGTACCTCATATAATCATTGTTACAATACTGTACAAAAAGCCTATAGTTTTGCCATAAATAGTGAGCTTTTGAATGCGTGGACTTGAACGCCGTCTTAGATTTTCCCAGCTACAATGGACTGCTTTGTGTCAGCTGCATACCGCGCTTTGTGCAAGAACGGCTCACCCGTCCACTGGCTTCTCCCTCATCCACTAGTCAGATCGAGAACGCGTCAAACATGGTTTTGCCGTCTTCTCTAAAATGTGAACCTCGCTTCACCCATTGTTGGCTTCATGCTTCACCTACTTTGTATGTAGTCAACACAAAGCAGTCTATTGTCGTTGGGACGATCTAAGACGACGTTCTAGTTGACATATCCGAAAACTCCTTAATCATGTAGGTGGACATGGACAGGCTGCTTATCCTGAAGCATACATATGCAGCAAACGTATATGTGCTCCTGTGATGACAGATGCACACTACATGTATCTTTATTATTCTGTACACTCTTTAATTTACATATATTGTTCGATACAACTTTGCTTATTAATTACAACAAAGTTTGAAAAATAATACGAAATAGTAAACCAGGTTTCTTAAACGGCAATCCAACCTTGGTTAATAACATGATTTGTGGGAAAGCAGAAAAATAAGAAAAACAGGATGGTGAAAGTTTGAAAGAAATCAGACAAGGAAAAAGAAACTTACGGATGTTTGAAAAATGAGATCACTAAAATCTATGTGAATCCCAAATTAGCAATTTGGTGCATCGAGAGTGACATATTGGAATTCAAGTATCCTGTTTGTTGTATACTAAAATATCATGAGTTTACGGTTTCCTCCTAAGTGCCCTACTTAAATCCCCCCTCCCGCTCCACTCCTTCCTAATAAGGGATAGGTACCCTATTTGCAGTAATTTAGATCCTCTTTGCCAAAGGATGATTCTTACCTAGTTTGGTTAGAACACAGCCATGCATTTAAATGTACCCTGTTTAAGAAATAACGTTTTCCTTCCTCTAAGGATGATACCTACCAATTTCTGCTTACAATCTTGCAACAGGGCTTAAATAAGAAGGAGCAAACTTTCTTACTGCTTGTCTGAACTCTTTCAAACTTTTACCAATCTGCTTCTCTGATTTTTCTGCCTTCTATCAGAACAAATTGCCTTTAAAGTTAAGGTTAAGTTAAGTTAAACATTTACTTGTAACATGGAATAATGACTCTTAACCTGGGATCATGAATTGACCCCCATGGAGATAATTTGGTTTTTAAAATGGTGCTTAATGAATAATAATAAGTGGGGCATAAATTAAAAACATGCAAGCATATAAAATAACATTACAGGGATTAATCGCACCAACCAGGAATTTCTTGGGGCTGTTGGCCAATTCATACAGAAATTTTAAGCTTTTACACATAGATATCATTTGAAGTTAACACACATGAACACATCAAAAGAAAGATAAATATGTAGACTAAACATACCCTTTCTCTCCCTTGCGAAGAAACTTTTGGACTTCTTTAACACCACGTCGGACCATCTTGACTTTACTAGCTGCAAAGAAAAATATTAGGTAAGGAAAAAAAAAGTTTTAAAAAGCTTCCAATTTCCACATCCATTAAAAAAAAGATGTGAACTTTTACCCTCTGGCCACAGAGTCTACTTTACTATACTTTGTGCGTACACTCTCGGACAATATTACACTTTCAAACACCACTGCACATACAAACCCGAAGTTGTGGGGAGAGTGAATCGGTGGACTTCGCACCGTTCTACGCTGGGTGCGCAGTGCGCACCTAACTATGGTGCGCACACACGTACACACAGGGTTTGTATAGCTCATATAGCTTCTTGGTTTTACGGACAAAATAATTAAAAACGTCTAGAACTAGACTAGTGCTGACCCCTCGCCGACTCAGCTGCTCGAGAGAATTAGAGGTCATCGTTTGTCATGATAATGACAATTCTTACAGCAACATGCGGAAGGTAAGCTGAATCCTATCCCCTCTGCCGAATTTTTGTAGATAAGTGTTCATATTATCAATAGAAGATTAATTTTAACATTGAAATGTGACCAGAACCACCACAGCAAACACCGAGGGTGGTTTGCAAGCTAGGTTCACCGTGCGTTGGAATGGGTGATTATGACGCGTGGTATTTCTGTGTTGACACGATCCGATACAGGTGCTAGTACTAGTAGCAAGCTGTGTACAGCTCCGTAGGCCAGTACCAGATTGATAACCCAAGGAGCTCGTACAGCCAATGACAGCTAGGTCTTGACTGGTATTGGAGGGGCCTAGGCCACACCACGAATAGTGGTCATATTGACCACTACAAATACAATATGCAAAAATAGTTGGTATATTCTGTCGCGTGTAGTAAAGGTATGGGGGGAAAAATAAGATAAATATTTTAAATACTTGCTTTCAAATTCAGGCCTTAAAAATCTCACTCCTACCTCAAATGGCCGTTAGGAAGAACTTTTGATATTTTCAGCAAAATCCAAAGTCAAAATCTTGTCCAAGACCGGAGAAATCCCCGCCGATTTGTTTCGCGATCGCGCGTTGTTTACATACTGCCGATGTCTTAGACGTAAATCGGCCAATAAAATTTTTGTCCACGAAAAAACTCGGGATCGCAAGCGCACATCGATCTTTACGATCGCGCACACAGAAAATCGGGACTTTTCCGTGTATGCCACAGGGACCGAATTTTTAAGGACAAAACTCTTTTGGGGAGATGTCAGCGCCCGCGGCGACCAGGAAATGTACACATTGACTCCGATAGCTCGTTTCGCGAGAATCAACAGTAAATTACGGATTTGATTTTTGGAAATATCTTTTCCAACATCGGTGAGTTGAATTTATTGTATTTCTTGGATATTTTGATGTCGGTTTTTGTAAACTAAATGCCGATTTTGAGTGAATGTTTATGACTTTTGTGCAGTGGTGTTTTAAAAAGTTGAGGTGTATGAATGCCTAAATTATACACACGAAGTATAGGAATGTAGCTATGAGTGGCCTAGGCTATCATCCAGCCAGCTGAGAAGCCTGTTCAATGTCCCGAACCGGGCTGGCCAGAAAATACATAAAAACAGACAACGATCTACATTGACATCGTAATGACGACACTTGACGACAGCCTGCCATGGAGACATCTCCCAGGCTTTATGATAAATTACATAAAATATACAAATCAAGCATTTTTATTCAAACTTGACTGAAGATACACACTTCATTCAAACCTGCACTCAATATTTCCATATTTATTTTATAAGCAAAATTTCTGGCGTAAATACTCAAGTTGAAATGAATCGCTGTAAAAATTAAATTAATATAAATAACCAAAGACAAGTCTAAGACTAAGAGCAAAGTTTTGTTTTTCATGTTTTTACCACTTGCACATTGACTTTCACTTATAATACTTTATTCTTTACTTACTTACGTCAGACGATATTGGAAAGATATTGACCTGTTCTAGCGACATGTTAGACCATGATGACATTTAATCTAACTTAGTATTATTCTAACAGTTAGTAACACTAACACTACTAATCTAGTACAACACTAGTTACACAACCATGACAACATCAATTTAAACTAATGGGACTACATATCACCTTTCTTGATGACTTTATACAGCTTTTTCGTTAGTTTCCTCGAAGCTAAAGGATTAGCTATGGGAGAAACTCTTGCAACAAGTTCATCATACGATAGTTCTTGTGTTTCGGCTTCCTCAGCATGATCCATCCCGTTCTTCACAGCTGGTGACTTCATGTTTCCGTTTGTAGCGTTGTCTCGTCGGTCCACGTGTTGAACAGCTACATGTAGCTAGCCAATTGCTAAACAAGCCCAGCGACCCCCAAGAGCAAGCAATGCCAACGCAAGCGGCGTAGTTTGGTCAGAGATTGCGCTCCAATAGAAGTGAACCATCGATGCCTTAAAATGTGGTGCATCGATTACTGTAGGTGTACACTAGTCTTGTGATATTTAATATGATTTCTCATACTTCTTCTTTTACACAAAATGAATTAATTGTTTACAATCATAGTTTAATTATTTTATTAAAATTTTTGGTTAACTTTGATTTGGTAAAAGAAATTATCAAATGTAGATGTATGATTAATTAAGACATCCACTCAAATTGGCAACTCTAATTAGCATTGGCTAGCATGGCGGATGAACAGAAGGAACTCGACACGCCTGGGAGCGATGGATTTCCAGCTCAAAATCAGCAAAACGAAGAGTCCAGCCTAGGAAATGATGGAGGAGAAAATACAGAAACATCTCCAGGGTCATATAGGTCGAGGTTCGTATATGTTTTAACCTCTTATGTTTCTTGTATTTAATGTCCAATTCTCACCAACTTGATTCACTCGAACGAAAATTTAAATAGCACTCGAGTCAAAGTCGGGAGCGCGTCGGCGCAACGACCCGCTCGCGTCTTTTTTTCCGTACGACTACGAGGCCAGAAACCCCGTTTTGAACACAACACGAACTAGACAGAAAAATCCGTCTGTTTGGAGGAGTTTTATAACATTTTTTGACTTTCGAGGCTCTCCTCCAAGACAGACGAAGCCTCCCATAGTCACCGTAGTCGAGTACCTCTCTGCGTAGACTGAAGTGGGTCTCTCACTCTGTACCAGGGACTAAGGTCTGTAAGGACTAAAAAAAAAAAAAAAAAAAAAATCATTTTCCAGTTAATACTATCAAAATTGCCCATTTTCTTGACCAATTTACGGCAATATCGTGATACAGGCCCCGCAACTTACCCGTCTTGTAATCGATTAGTAGTATTACTAATCATCTTCTTAGACTTCTAACTTCAGCCAACTCACTAGTTATACTCGTGTTACAGGCCCCGCGCAACCACGTTGAACAGCTTACAAAACGGAAATGGGGCCTGTATCACGATTAACATAAACTCGTGAACAAGGCCCCATCCTATGCAAAATGAAGACAGACAACACGGTAGTGGGGCTTCAAGATTACATATAAGGGCATAGTTGCAAGGGAGGGGATAAAGGCAGGGCGGATCCGAATCGGCCGCGGCCCCCCCCCCCTTTTGAAACCCTTAAGTACACAATAAAACAAATTGCCTCCTTAATTTATTGGGGGCGGAGGGGGAATTGCAAGGGAGGGGTTAAAGGGATATAAGGGGATACTTTCCCCCAATATCTAAACAATTTTTTTAATGGGGGACTCCCCCAATGTATATTTTTGAGGGGGTAATGGCAAGGGGGGGGGGGGTAATTGCAAGGGAGGGGATAAAGGCATGGGCGGATCCAGGGGCTAAAGCGGCCGTGCCCCCTTAAAATCCAAGTGGCATGCCTTAACTAAAAAAATAATTTCCTTTTTTTTTTGGGGGGGGGGGTGATTGCAAGGGTGGGGTTATTGCAAGGGAGGGGTTACGATATATAAGGGGATACTTTCCCCCAATATTTAAACTTTTTTTTGGGGGGGGGGGGGGTATTGCGCTGAAGTGACAAATAAAAATTAAATTAAAAGGGGGTCCAACTGAAAAAAAAGCCAAAAAAAGGGCGGGGGTGCCCTCAGGAACAAAAGAGGGGTTGAGCAAAATAATAAAAATGAAAGGTAGAATACACTCAAGGAAACTCATTGTAATGACAATGCTGAAAAAATACAATGATTTAAGAAAGAAATATTGGGATTTCTTTTTTTTGTTCTTTTTCTTTTCTTTTTTTTTTTTGGTGGGGGGGGGGGGTACGCCCACAAATAAATAAATCAATAATATATGAATACATGTACACATTGGCGGATCCAGGGGGGCACTTCCGGCCCGTGCCTCCCCCCCCCTCCCCCCCCCCCCTTATTTTTGGAATGAAGACCTTTTTTTTTTTTTTTTTTTTTTGCTTGTCAGGGAATTATGGAGGGCAACTGGACCCCCATAACCCCCTACTGAGCGAATTTTGAAGGTTTGGCGAAAAAGAAATTTTATCGCCACCGCACCCCCCCCCCCCCCCCCCCCCCCCCCCCCCCCACTCCTCCACTGAGCGACTTTTCGAGAAGCTGCCGAGACCAAAAAAATACGGGTCACCCTTTTAACAAACTTTCATTTTTGTGCCCCCTCTTTTACTCAATCCTGGATCCGCCCCTGCATGTACATTTCAACCCCCCCCTGGCACCACCAGTACATAGTGTCCTTTAAAATGTCACACCCTTGGTTAGAATTGAAATGCTCACTGCGTTCCCTACTTTTGTTTTATTGTACAGCAATTTACAATGTAGTTGAATCCCACCCCCCCCCCCCCAAGGCATTTTCACGAGTAGATATGGAACAACAGTCCTCAATATCGAGGCCCCGCTGCTGTGTTCTGTGGCTTGAAATTCCGTAGCACGGGGCGTCGATAACGATTATAACTAGTATGGTCGTGAAACAGGCCCCATTTGGGCACTGTAGGACATGCAGCGGGGCCTGGATCACGAGTATAACTAGTGAGCTGGCTGAAGTTAGAACCCTAAATTACAAAGGTATGATCGATTACACTTGCAAACTAGCGGGGCCTGTAAATTGGTCACGAGTATGACCAATTTACATTAACAGCGGTAATATAACACGCTTGAATAAATTTCTTACCCCAAATTCCTCGTCTGGTACTCGATTCTATCATTTTAACCATGAAATTTGCACGTCTGTAGCGAGTCGCTGACAGCCATCTTGGTTATATTATAATCACATGACCCGGAAGTAGGCCTAGTCGGAAAGCGTATAGGAGTTTGTGTAGTAAAGCAGCGAATTATCTCAGTCAGTCAGTGCGAAGCTTGAGTTCAAACCAGAGTAAGTCCAAAATTTTGTTCATTATCTGTATATTTTTCTTCTTTTGTAATGATTTACTGAAATATGAGAATACTAGCACCATCTATGTGAATTTTTAGAGAAAGGGGATGGCTTATAGGGATGGAAAATCAGATCCCCCCTTTTGGGGGGATATGCTCATAGGCCATGTATTGTAAGATCTCCTTATCTACCGCGAAGGTTGGGTAGCCGTCTGTGTAGGAGGAGAAGGTAAAAATAAGAAAATGTTAAAGACTCCTCTGAAACAGACGGTTTTCAGCTGTCTACTCTCTGCGGGGCTTAAGCACTACTAGGTCTATGGCCTAAGTAAAACTAAAGCCAGGACATGCAGGAGGGTGGCTGCTGCATGCTGCCGCGGGGTTCGCGGTCAGACACACACCACGAATAGTGGTCATATTGACCACTACGAATACAACATGCAAAAATAGTTGCTATTTTCTGTCGCGTGTAGTAAAGGTATGGGGGGAAAAGTAAGATAAATATTTTAAATACTTGCTTTCAAATTCAGGCCTTAAAAATCTCACTCCTACCTCAAATGGCCGTGAGGAAAAATTTTTGATATTTTCAGCAAAATCCAAAGTCAAAATCTTGTCCAAAACCGGAGAAATCCCCGCCGATTTGTTTCGCGATCGCGCGTTGTTTACATACTGCCGATGTCTTGGACTAAAATCGGCCAATAAAATTTTTGTCCACGAAAAAACTCGGGATCGCAAGCGCACGTCGATCTTTACGATCGCGCACACAGAAAATCGGGACTTTTCCGTGTATGCCACAGGGACCGAATTTTTAAGGACAAAACTCTTTTGGGGAGATGTCAGCGCCCGCGGCGACCAGGAAATGTACACATTGACTCCGATAGCTCGTTTCGCGAGAATCAACAGTAAATTACGGATTTGATTTTCGGAAATATCTTTTCCAACATCGGTGAGTTGAATTTATTGTATTTCTTGGATATTTTGATGTCGGTTTTTGTAAACTAAATGCCGATTTTGAGTGAATGTTTGTGACTTTTGTGCAGTGGTGTTTTAAAAAGTTGAGGTGTATGACTGCCTAAATTATACACACGAAGTATAGGAATGTAGCTATGAGTGGCCAGACACTCGTTTCTGTCGTGATGTGTGTGTTCAGGGTCATGAGGGTGTTGTGTGGCTGAGCTTGCAGAGCATTTCAAATGCTCTGTATTTGCATTTCCAATTACTTTTCATAATAAATTTTACATGAAAACAATTGTTGTTTGTCTGTATTTATTTCTCTTCTTACCTTTCACAGTAGTGAAAGAAATATATATCTGATAAAAATCCAGGAAATCTAGCGCAAGTTCACAGAGGTCACGTAGACATGGTAGACGTAGTCAGGTAGTAAAACGTATTTCGGAAGCAACTACTTCCGTCACTGGTCAGACGTGTCAGATGGTCCTTTGTTTACATTTCCACCTCACTTCTTGTGAATGAAATTTCATGCTGATGACATCACCTGAAAGGTGATAAGATTTTTCATAGAATGATATATGGGACATATGAAAAAAAATAGGAACTTATTTTTCTAATAAAAAATATTTATCAAAAACACTTGTATTGTGCCATATATCAAAAATAGGGGGAAAAAAATCAACGCCTTTTTTGATAACAAATTTGGATTGATCCAGTTAAGTTTTGCGAGGTGGCAAAAGCATTTTTTCTTTTTTGCGGTTTCCCTCCCGAGAACTTCCTTATAAGGTCAAGTCATGTGATCATGGTGTAATATTCGTGTCTTCGGGTTTGCCGTAGATTTTCCTACTTAGTCTCAGAAACTAGACCGTTTTATTTTTTACAGTGCGTGCGTATTATTCGTGAGCAGGCGCGTGATATACTGTACAAAATTATGTAGCGGAAAGATGCGTATTATTATTAATTTAAGTATCGGAACATGGGATGACAAGAAAAACTCCATGTGGCGCGACAACAAGCTCTGATATATTGCTAGTTTGGATAGTTTATTAGTAGACCTTTCGGACCTGTTTTTCCCTTTGTCAGTCGTGTATGGACATTGTGATCTAGAGTAACACCATGAACACAGAGTTTCGAGATTACGATATGGCCATGTTGGTGTTTTGAACTGAGCCAGTAAATAGGTGGATCTGTTACATTTGCGCAAGAGTTTTGCATTTTATCAATTGACATTGGATTAATGATCTGTGCAGATGGTGGATGATCAGAAACACTCACACATATGCAAGGTTATTGTAGATAACTTCGCACTTTATACCTTCGTACCGCAAAGAATTGCCTCCCATTGCAAGTTTGTGATATCTAGCACATGTGTGCTGGAAAGGAGCAAGATCGCCAGCCAAAAACGGCCTGAAAATTTTACTTGATCAAGATGATACAGATCCTATTAAAGAATCGTGAGTGGATCAGGAGGAGCAAAATCACTACATGTAAATGTGATTGAGACAAGTTGTATTCACTTCCAGCAATGTGTATGAGGACTAATTAAAAAAAAATAACTTTAAAGTATTATCCACTTTGCCTCTATTTTGATTTTCCCTCTATTTTGATTTTCCTTCAAACAGTATGATCTTGAGAATTGTAGGTGTTTAAATGAACAGATGCATAATTTATTTGCCTAAACACATGTAACACAAAACTGGCCCAGTGCAAAACACATGGACAAAGCTCTAGAATTCGACATACTTTGCAGTTTAAGGTTTTGTTTTCCGTTTGGTGTAAATTGATATAAATAGAAACTTTTTGCCTTTGGAGAATATATAAGAAATCATGGATCAATATTCTTATCCCCTCCCATTTCCTTTTTTTAGCCAGCCTAATTTTTTTTTTTTTTTTTACATTTAAAAATGGCATTAAACTGGCAAAATTAGAACAGCGCTACCTTACACTAAGTGATTATAATTTGAAAATTTTACTGCATTTTATTTTGAATTTTTGACTAAGAGCTGTTTGGAAAATAGGCACATTTTATATTTCAAACTATTATTTTTGACGTTGCACATGTGGAAAATTACCTACAGATACATTCTAAGCTTCTACAAACTAGAATGGGGCATGATGGGAAAATTAGAGGCACAGACACTTTTCAAATCCTGTTGAAAGATGGTGCCATTAGGAGCTTGAATTTACTGTCACCTAAAATGAAATACAGCAGCAAAGCACCTTGAAAAACATGTTTATATTCAGGAAAGAGTGTCGACCATGAAGACAGAGGACCTGATTGTGATTCAGCACAGCTTCATTCTGCTGGTGATGACCCACTTAGACAAGGCTGCTAGAACAATAACTGTAATAACGTGTTACAAATGCCCAAGCTAAATTTAAGGCTGAAAGATATGTTTAACGATGAGAGAGACGTGAGTGACCAATTCCAACCATCATTTTCTTGCTCTGCAGAGAAGACGAAAGTGAGATGGAAGCTACAGCAGGCAGTGAGGGCAATCCCAGTGGGTCGTCACCACCACCAACCTTTGTGCGTCTAGCACCTATAATGACACCTAGTGAAGCCATAGGGACTGGTGGGTCTTCTAGTACACAGCCAGAAGGAATGGACAGCAGTGCTATGGACCAATCGGTGTCTTTTGAACAGCAAGCTGTAACGCAGAACGAAGGCACATCTGGGTTAGGGCTTATGGAATACAAGTTTGTTGATGGCAGATACGTTCAGTATACACCTACTGGACAAGAGGGTGATGGAAGTGCGCAGTTGATGGATTTCAACGGAAAGTCGTCCAGTGTAACCTCGATAGATGGTGGCCAAGGGTACATATGTAAAGTGTGCGGCGCATGGTATAAGCTTCGGCAGTCCCTGAATTCTCACATACAAGACCAACATCAAGGCAAGCGATTCAAGTGCTGCAAGTGTACCTATAGCACAAACAGGCGGCATGATCTCTACCGTCATGATGGACAGGTACACAAGGGTACTGTCAAGCAGGCAGTCCCACTTGTGCCTCTGAGACCCAAAAGCTCTACAACGAAAAGTACCACTGTAGCAGCTGCTCTGAAGAAGCGTGATGAGAAGAAAGCAACAAAGAAACCAACCAGCACTAGCTCAGCCAGTTCTGCCACCACCAGCTTGAATTTAGCTGGCTTGAGCACTGCCAATTTGACCTCAACCAACTTGAGCTCTCCTCCCAGCTTTAGCTCTCCTACCAGCTTTAGCTCTGAGAACAAATCTATAAAGCAACTGCTCAATCCGGGAGAAGGTGGGAATGCCCAGCAGTTGGTTGTGGTCAGTGACGGAATGCAGGGAGCTGTATACTCTGGGTCATCATCGCCGCAGCAGGATCAAATCAGATCGGGATGGCTGGAAGAGACTTCAAGCACCGGCAGCAGCAGCAAGCCACACAGGCAGACGGAATCCTTTGAGCACCAGCTACCTAGCGGTGCCATCTTCAGACGTATCACAGAAATCACATTCTTCCCTGATGGACGCATTCGAGAGACTCGTACGGAAGAGTATGAGATGCCATGATTTCAGAAAATGTCACCTTTCATTTCAATTTTTGCTTTTTGTTTTGATTTATTGCAGAGTCTACCCACTGGATAACTTGTACATGTGTCATTTTGGCATCCCTTGCATTTGTATCCATTTTGTCAAATGAATTTCTAGTCAAAAATTTATTGTATATAATACATTGAATGAATGCTTTTTTGTTTCCATCTACAATCCTTTCACGTACGAAATGTTTAACAATTAAAAAAAATGTTTATTAGGACGTTTAGATGGTTATAAGTTTTATAGATGCTTGTCAAATGGCATACAACAATGAAATGTTATTTTTTCTTTAAAAAAAATGTTGATTTTTAGTACCATAATAAATTGATAGAATTCAGTGTGTGTACTTGATTGCTCAAGATGAGCATGTACGTGTATTATTTCGAAAAGTAGATATGAATAAAGTTTTTTTTAATGCAGAAACTAAGGCAGCAGACATTTATTGATACTTAAATACAAACACTGATGAAAATTATTATTTTTCTGAGTATTTCTTTTTCAAGAGTATTGTTACTTTTCACAAGCATTAATAACTGTCATAATGTGTTGGAATCATGTTAATTTATTCATACAGTACAAGTCATGTTTATGTTTGTGATATAAAAGAAGCAGTCTTATAAAAGGCATTGTGGAGAGTTCAAAAACTGGTGTTTTTTAAAAAACATATTGGTAATGCACCAAAAAGTCCAGCACTGCATACATGTAAATGTGAGGCACTACCATTTTTCTGTTTTGTCATACATGTGCATGAGTAGGGTCTATATGGGTTGTAAGCAAACAATCAAAAAATGTAAATGTTTTTGACAAATTTATTTATTTAAAGGAACTGAATCATGATCTACAAATTGTGTATTTTTCTAAATTATGCATTGTTTTCCACCCTGTCTATAGCTATTTGAATATGTAGACTGGGAATACAATACTTGTACACTACTATGTACATGTACAGTGTTAGAAGGTGGAGACAACTGCATACAAGTTAAACTAGAAGAGGCCACATTTTATTCTTGTAAAAAATACCTTATTATGCACAGCGGAACATAATGTAAGATCAGAAAGCAAACAAATAACACTTTTTATTTGTATTTCCTCAAGCATGATTTGATATTTTGTTTATTTCTGACTTTGGTTTGCTGAAAGTACAGTAAGTGGGTCCAGTGGGATCACAATATGAAGGGTGCTACCCATTATCTCCTACATGTACACTATACTCACTGTGTTTGCACAGTTACATTTCCCTGGTGTGAATATATAATATATGTCAAATGGGCAGTGTCAGAATACATGTACTGTATTATCTGGTATGTAATGTACCTGGAGTTTTCTGTCATATAGTTTGAATGTCTACATTTATTTCCATGAAAAGTTAGTTCTCAGAAATTCATAACACAATATGTCGAAGTTCTGTCATGTAAACAATTGTTTTAGATAAGCAGCCAACATAATGCAGAAGCAACATGTGTGAGCGGATTTGTGTTCAAATGTTTTTGAAATTTGCAGCGGTGATCTGCTGCTAATTCATTCATTCTGAAATCTTCATGGTTTACATACATGTATTCTCACATGATGTCAAATTCCAGTTCTCTAATAGTATTTTCTTCTACATGAGAATCATGAGATAGATAATGAAATAAAAGAATCATATGCCCCTTGGCATTTGAACATCACATTTATACATGACACACAGCACACTTTATAGCACATTTAGTGAATCATGATTTTTGCAAAATGTGACAGAATAGAAAATGAATATCACAGTATTATACACAATTTATTTATGTGAATTTTCCTCTCAATATAACTTATTGTATAAAATGGTTATGCACATGCTTTATTTTGTACGTGTTCAATTTGATATAAATATAAATCATGTTAGACTCACAATTCAGATAGTTTACCATGTGAGTGTCCTTTATTGCTAACGTAGTATCAGTGCATTTTTTAATAAAAAAAAGTGAGTATTTGTATGATATTTTATGCCTCCGTCCACCGAAGGTGGTGCCAGAGGCATTATGTTTTCGGGGTGTCCGTCCATCCGTCATAGAGGTCAACATAATTTAAAAAAAATTGTTATCACCATATCTTATCTATTTTAGCTGTGAAGTTCAAACTTGGTACCAGTGTGCATGCATCAAAACAGTGAGACAACGTTATATTTAGGTTTAGTAGGTGAAAGGTTAAAGGTCATAGAGGTCAATATGCATGAAATTAAAGATGTGTTATGTTATCACCATATCTCAACTATTTTGTATGCATGACTACATGTAGGACAAGATAAAGTGATCAGACTTTTATGTTGTGAGGTCTAATGTCAAAGAGATTAATTAGCAAGTAATTGTAGGCTTTTTATTTTGGTTATCACAATATTTCAAGAACACTTTGAACTATAAACTTAATTGAGTTAGGCGGAGGCATATAGGAGACGCAGTCGCATTCTTTTCATTCTTTTTATATTATGTTTTACTTTATTTTGTTGTGCTTACTTTTTGTTAGTTAAAAAAAAAAAAAAGCTTTTCGTGTATTATTCCTGACATACATATACATGCCTTGTATGAATATTAAAGTGAATTCCAAATAAAGTCTATCTCGTACTCATTAAAAGAATCACATGTTTGTATTCTTCATTAGTTGTTTTGTAATGCATGAGTTAACTGGTGTACAAGTTCGTGTAAGTGTAACACCAGAAACTTTAACGACAGGAAATTTTCACAAATTTGATACGACCATTTCCATGTGAAGAAAATTGCACGAAAAGTGTTGTTTTTGAAGATAAAGTTGAGCTCTGGTCAGAAGATTGAACTGTCAAAGAAACTGTCTTAAAGCCATTAATAAAGGTTGATTATATAGGACATCATAATTGGTGTATGCTGTAAGGTTTTAGAACCACCAAAATGCTAAGAAATTGACTCGATCCTGATGAGAGTCACATGCACTGCACAGTGAAATGTGTATATGGGACTACACACAATTGTTCGGCCCGAACATTTCAGCTGTTTCTTGTCACGTTTTGAATGTGAGGGCATTTGAAGAGCAATCCTTTTCAGAGGGACATTTCTAAGTGCTATGATAATCTTCCAAACTAACATAAAAATGAGAATGCTCACAAATTATTTGTGACCTTTCACATAACTCGACCTTTTCTTTAAACTGGGGTTGTTCGTCATGAAAATATGGTGTCTTTGAACCACTTTATACATGCAGTAAAAGTTTCTAGTTTTACAGCTTACACATCTTATTAGTTTCAGTCTATTGAGTATAAACATTAGGAAATGTCTGAGGTCATGGGACACCAAAAGGCAGTCAGTCGCCGGTGCCCGTGTGTTTCTATGCAGTCCAGGCGAAGGCGAGTTCAGAAATTTTTGTATTCGTACACATCAACTTACGTACACATCACAGCGATCTACATGTATGCAGATTTTTGAAGCGGAGAAGGACATTTCGCTGATCCACAATATACTTTCGACTAGACCTACATGTAGTTTCGTATGCGCATGATCTATTTTGCAGCATCAGCAAACACAGATTTTTCTCCATTGAAACCGCCGCCTGACCGCCTTTAATTAGACGATTGAAATTTAGTAAAATTTAGTAGAAGATTCGGTTTCCCTGCATCTGACAAGGCCATTCTAAATTAAAATAATAATAATATATTACATTTATATAGCGCATTGTGTGAATACTTCAATGCGCTTTACAATGTTATTTGTTATTACCCCTGGTCATTGGATTTCAAGCCTGCACACAAGTGTGCACCATCTCCACTCCTTAGGGAGCATTCCTACCATTTTGCACCGTTCACATGCATGCATGTAGGGCAATGGCAAATACAGTCACATTGACTTTTGGCAATCCTCACAGGTACCCATTATCTCCTGGGTAAGAGTGGCAATGTAGATTAATGTCTTGCCAAAGGACGTTAGTGCCGCGGCGGGACTCGAACCGCGAACCATGCGATCCACAGTCCGGTGACGTATATACAGTACATGTACAGTGGAAACTCGCTATAAAAAGCTCCAATATAATAAGATTTCTGATATTACAAGGTAATTTTACTGGTCCCAGGTCTTTGTATTCTTTGTTTTTTATCACCCTGATAAAAAGAGATTCCTGATGTAACAAGGTAATTGTCATGGTCCCAAGGATACTGGGTTTTCACTGTAATAAATTGTATGTTTGAGAAAGTTAGGGTGAATTAAAAGGATTAGGCCTTATCGACACTGTACACTGTCTAAACTCCTTTTTAAAAAAGCCCGCTGCATCAAAGTAAAACCGTTTTAATTGTTAAATAAATGGCAAGGGGGAGAGGAAAAAAATGTAGCTTCGCACAACAGAGGACTCGAAGCGTTCTTTATTGTGTGTGTGTTTCAGACATGTGGAGCGCACAATGCTTAAGTCATTTCATTTTGCTGTGGCTTTTTTTTTTTTATCACCTAAACCACCTTCTGATCAATTCATGTTTAGAAATGAAAATAAGCCTGATTTATGAATCTTATGGGGTGTTGCAAGAAAGTTGCGATTGATTGCAAGTTGCAACTGATCGGTACTGACCAATCAAAATCATTGTTGCAAGCACATCTTCTTGAATGGGCAGACCCTGAACCATTCAGAATGGTGGTTCTAATTTGCTTTACAATTTGCAATTGATTGCAACTTTCTTGCAACACCCCCTTAGTATGTAGTTAATTTTGAGCCCTGCTTTACACAAGAATCAAATTAAAATCTATACATAAAGGGGGAGTGATGAGTAGTATTGGGCCTAGTACTGGTAAATGTACACAAATAGTTTATGAGCTATTCCCGTCATTTTGACAGGATTGATTAAAGTACTCTTTTATGAATCCTCCACATAGATTTAATGTAGTCCTATACATTATCACAGGTCCTATGGAGGACCCAGCAATGGGGACCGGTACAACCGTGGTCCACCAAGGTTCAGGGGCCCACCGGACCAGATGAGAGGACCATATGGCGGGCACAGGTCCAGAGGACCACCTCCCAGGGACTTCAGGAACAGGTTTGGAGGGCCACCTCCATTCGATCCCAGGTTTGGGCCACCCCCAAGGAACCGATATGGACCCCCTCCCAGGAACATGCCTCCTATGCCACCAAACATGCAGGTATTTTCTCCATGATCCTGGAAAAGGAAATACCCCACCTTTTCCCACAATTTCCTGTGTTCTTTTCCCCCAAAACATAACAATCTTATTTAATTTTTTTTTACTGTCCAATGGTGACTGCATGAAGTGAAGTTGATGCTAGTCAAACATTTTTATAACAATTACATGTATTACCAAAGAGAATGTAGTTTTTAAAATTCAATAGAGCAAAATTGAAATATTGACAATTTGATAGCTTTGTGTGTAAAATATGACTTTAAGATAAAGTTGTGTTCTGGTCATGCAATTAGATTGTGAAAGAAACTGTCTCAAAGCAATTGGGAAAGGTTGATCATGTCTACATAAAAACTGATGTATACTGTAAGGTTTTGGAATCTTCAAAATAAGAATTAACGCAACCTTGCTGAAAGGCACATGCGCAGCACACAGAAATGGGTACATGGGACTGGACACATGTGGCATGAATTTTCAGACTGAACACTTCAGCTATTTCTTGTCATATTTCAAATATTGGGGCATTTGAAGAACAGTCCTTTTGATGGGACATTTATATTGTGATCTTCTTCCAAACTGACCTGAAAAGAATGAAAAAGTTCACAAATTATTTTTCACCTTTCCCAGTACTCAACCTTGTCCTTAAGTTCACTTTTACATGGATGTTTTATTTTGACAATTTAAACTCTCACATCTGTTTATAAACATGGGGATTATCAGATATTTTTGCATACCAATGCAAAAACTGTTTTTTTTCTACTTTAATTCTTTTTCAATTACATTTAGTCTATACAATTACACGTAAGTCTGTCACTTTGGTGTGTTACTACATTGTACTCTCATTAAAGATTCAAGTGATTTAAAATGACATGAATAAATTATGTAAACTTCCTCTGAATGCTTTCTTCTGAGCTGTCCTATTTCAGTTGGTGCTCTTATCTTAGGAACAATCTCAGGTAAAATATGCAAATATACTGAGCAGGTAATGTAACATCAAATCATTAAAAAGAAAAATAAATAAAAATTTGAATGTTGATATGATACAATATTAGGTTAAAGGAAATGATGTATTTGACTATATTCTTTATTGCCCCATCTTTCTGTGATCTTTGGTCTTTCCGTTCATGTATAATGTGTAATTCCGATCCGAGCATTCTGGATCAAAAGATAATGCGAAAATGGCACTTAAAGGAGACATTGTTCTGCTATGGGTTAATAAGTGATACACGCTAAGTACAATCTTTTCTTTGATAGTTCAATTGGTTATCAATTGTGTAATGTCCGATTAGCTTCTTACAAATTTGAAATTACTTTGACTGTCAGTATATTGATGAAGATGTAGATAAAATGAGAGACGTCTCAAAGAGTTACAAGCATATTTTCTGCGGAGAGTCAGCAAGGCATTAGCTCATGTACCTCTTAGCAGATTATATTATATTATTATATTATGCATGATCTTGTGTTAGAATGTCATAGGATGTCTATATTTTTCCTGAAAGCTGAGGGGTTTTCTTACCCAAGTTTTGATTTATATTTTAGCCAAAAGACAGAAATTTCAGCTGAAAAGGAAAAAGGAAATCTCACTTTCTTTTTATCTTAGATTTCTTGTATTTTCTTTTATCAGGAGTGAGCTATGCCTGCTAGCAAGAACATTTTAGGGGTTAAAGGAAATAATTATTTAAAAAGTAAGTGACAGAAATTGATGATAACGAGTTGCTCTCTTTGCATTAACCAACAGCCTCCCCCAGGACACATGGGAGGGGGGATGATGCCCCCTCCTGGCATGCCGCCCCCTGGTATGCCCCCTTTCTTTCCCCCACATATGGGAGGTATGCCCCCACCCCCGTTTCAGCAGCCTCCCCCTAACCAGCAAGCACAGCAGCCCCAGCAGGCAGGGCCCAAGCCAGGTGGCCCTGCTGGCTTGACCACACCCCCTCCAGGGGTCAGTCCGGCCGTGTTTGCCATCGCCATGGACACCAATCAGGACTTCTGGGTACAGAACGCTACATCTGAAGGCAAGGTGAGTGCAGTTGGTGAACTAAAGAGTGAAACCTATGTTCTCTAAAGAAGAAATTTTTTCAGTTGAAAAAATTGCCAATTTTGATGAAAACAATGATTTTGAACTTCTCAATGTGTTGCCAATTTAAGAATTTCAAAGCTTATTCTCGTTTAAATTCCTGGCATCAAACGCAATGTGGTCATTCAATAAATATGGACATAGTTTGTGCAGAAATTTTTGCTCTTTCTACTCATGCATCTGGTATGTTTTTTAGAGCGCTGAATTAAAAGTTATTGAGCCAAACCACAAAATGTGGTCATTTGTCTCGAAAGGGTTAACTTAGTCCAATGATTAATGAAGTTTCAACCCGTAAGTTCTATATGAGTGATTGTAATCATGTAACCAAGTAAATTAACAAAATTTAATTTGTCATAAAATCGATTCAGAAAGTATTTTCAAAGCGATTATTTTTGTATTCTCATTTACATGTAGTTAGAGAAATGTGGGAGAATTGGGGACCAAATCTATGCACCTAGGCAAAGTTTGATCTTCATTTAAAGCAAAGGCGGCTTTTAAGAATACAAGCTTGAAAAATTGTATTAAAATTTTTAAATGTGACTCGTCCCCCCCCCCCCCCCCCCTCCCCTCCCTCTCTCCCACAACATGAAAATGGGATTTGAAATAAAGTTTGGATAGCCATAATCATGTACAAGGATCTTTTAACAGGTTAATGACAGATATCTTTAGATACATAAAGGTACAATGTGCCATTTTGATTTCAGTACCCACTCTTGCTGACCCATCCTGATTGGTTAGAAAAAAAAGTTTATGAGCTATTAAGAATTCATTTCCTGTTACATACTTAGTAACTCTATCCAACCCAATGACTTGATAAGGTTAAACAGATGTGCATGGCAATAACTTTTATCTTAAGGCCTACGGTATTTGATGTAATACAGACTTTCAATCAGGTACACTAGTTTATCATTATTATCTTGTCATCAATTATTATTCCAATCACTCTTAATCAATTCGAATCGCTTTCTACCCATCAACAGACCTACTTCTTCCATGCCAAGAAGCGTGAGCCGACGTGGACCAAGCCGGAGAATGTGCGCATCATCAAGCAGTCCGACCTGAATGCCATTGCAGCGGCTGCAGGAGTGGCACAGCAGCCTACCAGTAGCACTGCAACATCGGTAACAAGTGACACAAAGACCACGGATTCAACAGCTTCTGATGCCGGCGAAGGGCAGAAGGCATCAAATGGTGAATATTATGTAGAAAGAATCATATTTTTTCTTGGTGGGATGCTATTAAAGAAAGCAGGAATATTATGCAAGGGAATTTCTATCAATAACCTGAGAGGTTCTAATTTGGGGTCTTCCAATATGAAACATTCAAGGTTTTTGACGTCATGTGGCAATTGGGGAACATGCAATAATTCTTCATATTTGCTTGAAGAAAATGTAAAGTATGCAGATACAATTTTAGACTCACAATTTTTACTGAAAATTCAGCATTGTACATGTATGTAATTGTTTTTCAATATGCATGGAGTACAGGGATACATATTCTGGGATACAAGTGCTGCTATTCATTTGATCTTGAATTTCTAAATTTGTCTTTGTCTCTCAGACACCACAAGCAATCAGCAACCGACCACACCCACCTCCCAGTCCCAGTCCCAGTCCCAGTCCACCCCGCCCACATCACAGCCGTCAGGAGGACTCGTAGGGGCGTCTGGGATGGGTGCGCCCCCAAGAATGAATATGACCCCCGGTCAGGGGCTGCTGCCCCCACCAGGGGGAATGATGCAGCCTCCCATGGGTATGCCACCCCCAGGAGGAATGCCTCCACCTGGGATGATGCCCCCACCCAACTTTGGTCCATTTGGGGGTCGCATGCCCCTCCCTGGGATGCCAGGGATGCCCCCTATGCCTATGCCAGGTGAGTGCTCTTTCCTCCTCAACACTAAGGATCCACATTCTGAAAACTGTTATCTTTTATGTTAGCGAAAGGTATATTGTTGGTCAAAACAAATTGAAATTGCATGGACAAAACACTTTCATTCTCTATTTGCTCCTTTCAAATTAATCAAAAAGGGAAACTTTTCAAACAAATAGAGGCCTACACAAGCTATTCCGTTGATTCTATGGGCAAAATCTTATTCACCCCTGTGTAGTGTAAGCAGTGATTGTTGGTACATGTTTTATGTGTACTTAAATTGAGCAAGAGTAATATCCAATTCTTTTATTTTCTTTACCAGGCATGATGCCACCCAGGATGCCAGGAGGTATGCCCATGCCAGGTGGCAACATGATGCAACAGCCGCCACCTAATCAACAACAGCCACCACATACACAGCAACCATCACAACAGAATCAATCGGGTTCGAACCAGACAACTCCACAGCAACAACAGGTATGGAGGTCGTTGCTCAAGTTCTGATTCTTTGTTGAAAGAGGACCAATAAGTCTAGAGGAAACTTTTACAAAATTAATAATATATTGTCATTTCTCATTTCATTGTGTGTTATGATAACCTAAACTGTGTTAGATGTTGCAATAATCTAAACTCTGAACAGTGGTTTGACCAGTCTATGGCAAGATTTTAGAAATGTGTTAGAGCATCGCCCCAGCAGATTCCACTTTCATCTCTAAGCCACCCACAAGAAGATGGCCTTCTTTTTTTTTCTTTCTTTTTACAAATCAGAAAATTGTAATTTCCTCTCAAATCTGGTAGAAGGCAATACTTCACTTTTCAACTTATAGCTTGTTTAATTACAAACAGCTTTTTTTTTAATTATTAAAATTAAGAACTATTTTATAATTTTTTAGAAGTATTCATGGTAGGGAGTATTTCTTATCCCATAGTTCTTTGTTCAATAGTTTCAATTCAATTACATGGGAACAATATTTATTCTTATAAATCATGCCAGGCACTCACATTGATTTACACTTTGCACTTTGTTACTTTTCATCGTTGAACTAGGCTAACAACAATCCCCCAAAGAGCGAGTGGATGGAGTACAAGAGTACCGATAGTAGGACGTACTATTACAACACCCGTACCATGCAGTCTACGTGGGAGAAACCTAAGGAACTGGAAGAGGCCGAGAAATCATCCGAAGGTACGAACTTCAACTTTATCATGGAATATGACGGTCATCAGGAGCACTTGGGGGGGCTTAGGTCATGGGGGTCTAGACACTCACCCCCTTTTTTTTTGTTGTTGCTTGTCAGATGTTTTGGGGACTTGGACCCTCCCCCTTCTTCAAAATCCTGGATCCGCCCCTGGTCATGATGATATGACTGAAACCTGTGTATTGTATGATTATGTGCCCCTCCCCTGTTCTATTGCAAAAAGGCTAGGTTACAGTGGGAAAAAAAAACTTTGTCCCTCAAATAGGATGTTAAATGGAGGTCCCTTGTGTATGAGAATCACCACCTTTGAATGTTAAAAACCTACTGCACTCTTCATGAAAGAGTTTGGGAAAACCCTGGTGTAGTGGCATAGCTGCATATTTCAGTCAGTTATACCAGGAGGAGATACTCGAGGGTCATAGGATTAAGTTCGCTTCATCTAGCTGGTGTCAATTGCATAATGATGATGATGATGGAAACTACCAATATTGAGTAAAAGAGTTTTTGGAAAAGTCACAGAATTTTTAAGTGAATAAAGTATACCAATTTATTCACATGCGTTCTAAGGAAGATTTTTTCAGTGTTCTACAGGTTAACGTGAATGTTGAGTTCTGGGAAAGGTAAAAAATAATTTGTGAGCTTTCTCATTCTTATTATAATAGTTTGGAAGATCATTTTGGTAGATATGTCCCCTGAAAGGGATTGCTCTTCAAATGCCCTCTTATTCGAAATATGACGAGAAACAGCTGAAATGGTCGGCCCGAACATGTGTGGGTAGTCCCATATACACATTTTTGTGTGCAGTGCATGTGACTCTCAGCAGGATTGGGTTAATTGCTTCTCATTTTGGTGATTCCAAAACCTTACAGCATACACCAATTCTAATGTGCTATATATTATTCAACCTTTCCCACTTGATTTGAGACAGTTTTTTTCACAATTCAATCTCATGACCAGAACTCAACTTTATCTTTAAAGAAATGTTACTATGGCATTTTACCAATATTCCTTTCTCAGAGGAAACCAAGAAGACTGAAGAGGATGAAGGGAAGGAGAAAGAGGAGACAGCAGCCGAGGAGGAAGAGGACAAGGAGGAAATGGAAGACACAGAAGCGGACAAACCAGAAGAAAAAGAGGTAAGTTTTGTAGAAATTCATACTGTTTCTTATGAACGAACATGGCAATGTGGAAAATAGAATTACATGTCCAGAATTTGTGTTCATTTTGAGCGAATAAGTGTTAGTCTGAATCTTGCAACTACCGTTTGAATTGTTTGCTAAGCCAAGCCTTGCAATTATTACTACAAACAACACTCTGTACAAGACGTGAGGGCACACACATACACCCTATACATTTCTGTATACACAGCTATGCAGACTAATTGAAATTACACATGAACTCTATTGGAGGCAAAACAAATCTTTGGAACAAAGTTTCTGAAATAAAAAAAAAATCACAGATTTCATTTACTTTTGATGCAAATTAAAGATTGTCTTGAGGCCTCCAAAATACAGCTCATGCTTCAAATGGGAAGTTCTTTCATATGAAACCAAAATTTGAAAGAAAGCTCGTCATCCATTTCCCCCCGTGACCAGTACTCAACCTTCTCTTTAACCATGCTTTGTTCAAAGGAGGAGATGGACCAATCAGAGCCTGTCGTTGAAAGCAAACCTGCTGAGGTTGTGGAGGTCAAGAAAGAAGAAGAGAAACCAGTGGACAAATCTAAGCCAATTGCTACTAAGCCCATCCCAGGTACTCCCTGGTAAGTTGATTGGTTTTCATACCCCCGACACATCGCCTGACCGTATGCAAACCGAGGGGTGACCAACAAAGTCTTGGCCATTCAGGGTGATGACATTATTTGTTTGGTCTGTTGTAGGTCTAGGGTAGGTCTCATCAATGTGACTGGGGCATTTGGGTTTGGAATACTATTTGGTGTGTCTCACTTACAGCTTGTTCATTTTCCTCCTTGCCCTCCATATGTATGTGTTCACTCACCATCTCAAGAAGAGTTTCTTCTCTTCCTCTCTTCTTCTATTCTTCTCTCCATTTCTCACTCCCTGTCTCTTCCCTCCCTCTTCATTGTGTCTCTCTGTCCATCACCTGATCACTTGATCCTTCCCCTCAACTATCTCTCCCTCTCTCGATCTTCCCTCTCTCTCTCTCTCTCTCCCACTTGTTCCCTTCTCTCCCTCCCACCCCCTACCTTGTCCCATCTCCCTCTTCTCTCCCCGTCTTTCTGCCTGTCTCTGTTTCTGTTCCTCTACAACTCTCTTATTCACTCCCTCTCTCTCTCTTCTCTCTCTCTCTCCAGCACTCTCTCTCTCTCCCACTTGTTCCCTTCTCTCCCTCCCACCCCCTACCTTGTCCCATCTCCCTCTTCTCTCCCTGTCTTTCTGCCTGTCTCTGTTTCTGTTCCTCTACAACTCTCTTATTCACTCTCTCTTTCTTCTCTCTCTCTCCCACTTGTTCCCTTCTCTCCCTCCCACCCCCTACCTTGTCCCATCTCCCTCTTCTCTCCCTGTCTTTCTGCCTGTCTCTGTTTCTGTTCCTCTACAACTCTCTTATTCACTCCCTCTCTCTCTCTTCTCTCTCTCTCTCCAGCACTCTCTCTCTCTCCAGCTCTCTCTCTCTCTCACTCTATCCCATTCCCTCCCACAATAGTTGTACTTCTCTACCTTAATCTGTCTCTCTCTTTCTCTCTCTTGTTTTTTTTTTTTTTTTTCCACATTACCACTCCCTTTATTTTTTTGGTGCCCTTTCCTTCACTGAAAAAGTATTTTTTGTTTTCCTATTAATGCAATCTCAATCTGATATCAAATATTATGTCTGAAATGCATATCATTTTCTGAACAAGATGGAAATAGTGAGAGAAGTAGTTGGGAAGAAATAATCTTAACATCTTTTGATTTGTTAAGGAAGTGTTTGGTGTGGACTTATGACAGCACAGTGTTCTTGTACTGTTTCAAAACTTTACAATTCTTTACATCTATGTCTTTCTTGTTTAACAGGTGTTTGGTATGGACTGGTGACAGCAAGGTGTTCTTCTACAATCCCAGTACTAGACAATCTCTATGGGAGAGACCTGAGGACTTACTCGGGAGGACCGATGTTGATAGGATGGTGCTGGAGAAACCGCCACAAGAGGACGATGAGAAGAAGGGTCAGTAAGCGATGAAAAAGGGTTGTAATCATTGTTCATAATGTAATCTTAGAATAAGTTTTAATGAAAACCAGCAGAACAAACGATGTTGATATCATTTCTTTATTCAAGAAGAGTAGAATACAATATATAACAAGGTAAACATAACGTAATCGGTCCAACATGCATGGTTTGAAAAAGAAAAGAAATCATTTGACAGAGTATTAACAATAAAAATAATAGTGAGAAAGTTGCAATTGTACTAGGTCCATTGCTTATTAAGGCGGATGGCAGGTTTGCATGATTTGCAAGAGCGGAAGGAGAGAGGGAGAAAAAAAAAATATAAAAGAGTGAAAAGATGAAGCCTACGAAATACATAGGCCAAGAAGTGTAAAAAAAAAGGGGGGGGGAGATACATGTATCTTGAGAAAATTTATAAATCTTTTAAGGGCATGTGTTGATGCTAAATTTTTTTTGCCATATTGCAGACCAAAAATTGCGTTTAATTCAACAACTGTACCTGTCTAATTTGGTTTTGAAAAAAGCATTTGTGAATGTTTATCACCCTCTCTATTTCATTCTCTATCACTTTTCATTGTTATCTTTCTGTATCCACCCAAGTGTATGGCTTTCTCTCACTATGTTTCTTTTTCTCTCTGTTGATCCATGTTTAGTAATCTGTTTTTGTCTTTATCTCTCTTTTCTTTCTCATTTTTCTTTCTACTTTATGTTTATGGATTTTATTTTCTCCTTCCCCTCTCACTCATGTTTATTTTATCTTCTCTGTCAAACAGAAGAGAAGAAGGAGGAGGCCAAGGCTGATCATGATGAGGATGATCATGAACCCAAGGCTAAGAAGAAGAAGAAGGACAAGCACCAGGGTGACCCAGAGAAGCTGGCAGCCCTGGAGGCTGAGGTCAAGGCAGCCAGAGAGAGGGCTCTTGTTCCCCTGGAGATCAGGCAGAAACAGTTCAGAGACATGCTGCTGGAGAGAGGAGTAAGTCAGTGCCATTGCCTTTTAGAGCTCCCGTTTGACCTTTCTTGACCTATGACCCCCATATCCACCTTAAGTATTTTGGAGAGCAAGATAACCCCCCCCCCCCCCCGAAAAAAAAAAAAACAAGCTCAAAGACAAGACATTTCTGTGTAATCAGGAAATGTGTTGGTAATTATGGCCCTCTTTTTAAAGTGTGTTCGCCAAATGCATGTGGAAAACAATTCAAGAATTTGAAATCTATGTTTAAAATTCTGAATTTTATATAATTGTGCAAAATCATACACGGGATGAAGTACTGTACAAGAAACGTTGTAATGCTATGTGTAGGGTAATTTTGAAGCCATGTTGGAATGATGACAACTTCGACACTAAAACTATCAGATTCAGAATGAAAGATTCAAAAACTGTTCCTTAGTTTTATATAAAATGTAAAATCAATATGTACACCATATGTAAATGGTGATGATGATGATGATGATGACGATGACGATGACGATGACATCTAAATATTGTCCCTTGTCAGGTGTCTGCATTCTCCACTTGGGAGAAGGAACTACACAAGATCGTCTTTGACCAGAGGTACCTGCTACTGACACCCCGGGAACGCAAGCACGAGTTTGAGAACTTCATCAAGACGCGGGCGGATGAGGAGCGCAAGGAGAAGGCCACCAAGGTCAAACAGAGCAAAGACGACTTCAAAACTCTCATGCAAGAGGCCAAACTGACTCCTAAGTAAGTCAAGGAATAAATTAAATGATTCATTGTTTTACTTTCTTAGTAACTTAGACAGAAGTGACATGTATAGAGTGTGTAGCATTTTGGATATTGTGGTGATATGAAGTAAAAAATAGAAAGGAGTGATGGTTCAACAATTTCTCAAATATCTACAATCTTGTTTAAAGTTCTCATGGAGTAGGTCAAACTGACTCCAAAAATATGTCAAGATATAACCATAATGATTCTCTATATATTCCTTATATTTCATATTTTACTGTAAAGCTTACTGAAATGTATTAAACCAGATTCCTAGGACAACAAGTTTATACTAATTCGTTAGCAACCAGGGGACCTAAGACTTTTATCCTACACTAGAGATGTGTTAATTGAGGCACTAGCATACTGTATTTCTTTCTAACTCAGTGCCTTCTAGTTCCAAGACCTTGGATCTATCTCCTGAGTCTTTGCTGAGGATATAAGAGAGCAAGAGATAGCCTCAACAACGATACTACCACATAACTTTCAAGACATTATTTTTGTGTGTGTTTCTCGTAGGACCACATTCAGTGAGTTTGCCCAGAAGCATGGCAAGGAGCCCAGGTTCAAGGCCATTGAGAAGATGAGAGAGCGAGAGAGTCTGTTCAACGAGTACATGCTTCAGGTTCGCAGGCAAGCCAAGGAAGAAGGCATCAGCAAGGCTGAAAAGGTAGGGAGTACTGGTGCCTTTTATAGGGGTGGGGCAGGATGGGAGATTGGGGCGGGGGATGATGGTATAGCTAGTAGAAGAGAGATAGTTGTAACATGCACATGCTTGTGCACTCAGAGGTCAATTCATGGAGCTCCAAATAGTTACTTCCTACATAGAGACTAACATAGGAGGAACTATTTGGAGCTCCGTGAATTGACCTTTGATCACCCAAGCATGCAGTTGTCACAAGTATATCTCCTCTTCTAGCTATGGATGATGGTCCTATTGCTGGTGTGTATTCTGGAAATTCCAACCTAATGCTGGTTTCAAGGTTGGTCTAAATCAACAGCTTCAAGACCTTGGTCTAGAAGCTGTTTTGTTAGACTCCACTTTGACCGACCTTTAACCCTAGCATCAGATTCATTTCCAAGAATATGAACCAGAATGTGTATGGTCTTGGGTGCAAAGTTCCATTCAAAAGAATCTGTCATTGTCTGCTTTTCAAAATTAGATCACAAAATATAAAGATCCCTAAAATTTGAGTGAATTCTAATTTGAGGAGGAGTTTGATTACTGTGCCATTGCAAAAGCCCTAAAAAGCTCCCTTGTACTTCAAAAATGATGGAACAATACTGAAGAAAAAAATGACATCTTCTGTATTTAGACATACATCTCTTCCCCTAAAGTCGTTTAAGATAACTTTGTTCATTCTGTTTCATGTTTCTTTTCATTCCTTTGGGTCTTAACAACAATTGCTGATAAGTGATCAAGATATGCCAAACATATCGTGTAAACTTTTTTCCTGAGAGTTCCAAAATATGTGTGGTGTCCTGTAAAAATGGGTGTTTGCACCACACTGATCTTTCTACATTGCTTTATCAATATATATTTCATGTATTGGATATGACAAGAGATATGCAGTGTCATAACCAACAATAGATCTCCAGAACAGCACAACACTCAAAGGCTTATTTTGCCTCCACATGATCAAAACTTCTGCAAGTTTTTAAAACTATTTGAGACAGATAAGGAAATTGTCCTTCCCAGGCACAGGTCTTTATTGCTACATGATCATTAAAAAAATATATATAATCTGTCTCTATAATCAGTTTTCTATGGTGTTTTTTTGTCTTAAAGTTGGTTTTTTTGAGGCTGCCAGGCTCAACGGGCTATAATATGGCTAGTCCCAATCATTTGATGCATTGTAATGAATACAATAGAGGGTTCTCATGGCAGCCATCTTGGAGGACATAACAATAAAAACCTGTGCATTGGACTATGAAAAGCCATTGTTGTCATGGTCTAGTGCGCAGGTTTTTATTGTTATGTCCTCCAGCATGGCTGCTTCTGGGAACCCTTTATATGATCAGATATGATAATGGTGTATGGCGCAGTGAGCGAAAATACATTTTATCTCTAGAGGTAATGATTCTACAGGTGCAAGCTGGATTGACTGTTCCTCCTTTCCTTTTCACCATTAAATCCTAACTTTTACTTTCACAGGTTTACTCTCATACTTATTTTGAAATTTGGTTATTTGCAATAAATCTCACGAAAGTAATTTGGGTAGATTTGTTCAGGAGTTCATTTGATGTCATGGTTAACCACTCGCTTGAGTTTAGATACACACTTGATGAATATATTTGTCGTATATATATTTATATATTTCACGAATGGTTTATTTGTTAAAAGAAATTTTAATCTATGATTGCTTTGAAATAATTATGATGTTATTTGTAGATGAAGTAAATGTGAAACAATGCGAATATTTGTCCTCAGTGACCATATTCAATGCTTCAGAAATAACCTTGCATTCACAGGTTCACACTGATTGAATTTGCACTGTCTAATCTCTTTCCTTTGCAGCAATTTAGATAATGATTTTCACTTATTGAACACCATAATATGACTGAAATTTTTATAAAAATGAACTTGTTTACTATTTCTATTTATCATTGCATCATATGAGATATTGTGAAATAAAACAAACCCTTACCAAAGGATTTTTTTCTTTCTATTACGGTAATTTTTGTTTGTAATGTTTATGACATACATTCAAAAACTTAGACAACTACTTGAAAAAATATCATCTGTATGTTCCTGGAAAATCAGGAAACTGTTTTTAAGTCGTTGTT
Source organism: Heliocidaris erythrogramma (assembly GCA_025617745.1). NCBI lineage: Eukaryota > Metazoa > Echinodermata > Echinoidea > Camarodonta > Echinometridae > Heliocidaris > Heliocidaris erythrogramma. The sequence goes on from CM046868.1 coordinate 32,703,168, forward strand.
CAAGTCTTTGCAAAAGGGAAGGGAATGGTGGATTCTAAATTAAAACATATCAATTTTAAATTTCAAAACAGTTTTGTTTTATTTCATGAATTCATGAAGCGATGCTTCCCTATTTTGTGCTCTACATACTTTTGTCTAAAACATGTCTATATTGATCTATATGATGTCTATATTACATTGCATAGATGATATTTTGAATGCTCAATATGAAGTGTTAAACAATATATTTTATAATATGAACAAATTCATTTTCTTTACAGGTTGCATTAAAATGTCATCGTATTTTGAATATATTTAATAGTAATCCATGATTTGAAAATGAATGAATATAAATAGTAATTCCAATTTAATGCATGACTTATAGATAGTTTGAATTTAAAATCAAGTATCGAGTATCTTGTCTTTTACCTTGATTTCCTTGCATTGCATGTTTCATCTTCACTTAAATGATATATTTTCATATCATACATTGCTCTCATACTGTTTGAATATTCAGTTATTATTATTATGCTTTTAAATGACTGCCTTGATGTTTATAGGAATATAAAGTAAACAAAAAATGAATAATGTGGAAATATTCTTGATCTTTGTAAATTTTCTTGAATCACTCTTAAATGCATGCATATTACCAATTTGCCATCAAACAAGAACATTTACTGTCATCCCCATATAGTAATTAAACAATCTTCCCCAATTTTCAAAAACCAATAGTCCCCTTAATTAATTGATAACGCCTAAATCCTAACAAGCCTTGTATTTTATCTCGTCACGTCATCCGGCCATCAAACCCTGTAGCCATGGCGATTGCAAGGTTGCTGAATCGGGATAGCATTCCTGCTAGCGTGAATTCTCTCCCTCTGCTGTCTGTTCGTTGATCAAAGGGGGATGACCCTAAGGTCTCCTCATGTCTTCTGCGAAAATATTCCAGCTAAATTCGGTACTGCACATTGTTTCAAGTTAGTCTTTGCTAGAACGAGAAAGTGTAGACCCTGATTGTGGTCTGTGTAATGTTTGAGGAATAGAGTTTTCTAAGAGTTGAATGCTTCTTTGCACTTGAATGAGCCCATTATTCTGACTCCCATCTCTGTACTATCCTCGTTCAGTCCTTCCTTGTTCTTTCTCCTTCCCTATCCTCTCCTTTCTTCTCATATCTGCTTTCGGTTCCCCAATTTGTTTCTCCTTCTCTGCTTTTCTATCTTATCTCTTATCACCTTTCTTTTTAGCACTTTCCTAGCTACTTCTCCCTCTCCTCTCCTCCTCCTCTCCTCTCCTTTCCTATCTCGTTTCTTTTCGCCCCGTTCATCTACTCCTATTTCTGCAATTCATATTGTCTGTTTAGTCACTCCTTAATTTTCCTTTTCTTTTCCCTTTTTGTAGAATAACATTCCCCTTTCCTTCTTAATATTTATTTGCTTGTTCCCGGACGGCATTCTCCCACCCCTATTTTCCTTCGCTTACACAGTCGCCTTCCTACTCTTCCAACCTTCTCTGTTTTGTCATGTGCATGTCTAGTCTCCACCCTCCAGCCCCAACTACAGTCTGTCTTTCTGTCTCTAGAAATTTCCTTGTTCTGTAATATCTTACAATCAATCCTGCAAGTTAGCCCTTATTCCTGCTTTGCTTCTTGGTAGTTTGCTTCCATCGTTCCACATTTTCTTCTCCACTTCAATAGTGGCACTAAATTTTGTTATATATATATATATATATATATATTTGTATATTTTTCAGCTCTTTATATTCTTAAACATATTGACTAAAATCCTTTATATGTGAATTGCACAAAAAGAAAAAAAGGTAAATATATCCTCTCCAACTTATTCAGGGGAGCATTTCATCAAGCATTTTGTCAGTGATTTTTACTGACAACTGTTATAAGCTACTGAAATCCTTGCATCTGATTGGCTAAGAGCAAATCTGTCAGTAAAAATCACTGACAAGACACTTGATGAAAAGCTCCCCAGGTCTTGCAAAATTGCTCACTGATATCCGTTATATTATTCTCTTAACAATACAAAGATTAGAAAGAATTAAAGGTAGGAAAATGTAGAGGCCCACTGAATGTTTCATGATACAGAGATTCTATGATGTAAGACAGGAATATTTATCTCAGTTTTGTCTTCAGAATGCCTTCACCCAGGTAATTTATTCATTGAATGTACATTCTGATATGTGTAAAAAGAAAAAAAATGTGTTATATTCTGCCAAAGAGATTAGAAATCTTAACTTTCTTCCTGCCTCTCAAATTTGTTATATACATATTGCTGTCTCCAAAATATTTTTCCTCAATTTCATTTGTCATTTATGGCCATTAACTGTGCAAAGAAGCATTCTGTTTTTACAATCACATTTCACGTAGCATGGCAAATGAAATTAGAAAGGAGAGAGCTTGATTAATTTTTTGTTAAGATTTTAACTTCTATTGGATCAAAGAGCAATAAAACTCCTCTCACTAAATGAAGTGTTCTGCCTAGATTTTCAGCAGATCCAACAATTATTACTTCCAAAACTAAGAAATTTACCAAAGTCATTGTATATCAAAGGCTCATGTTACTTGAAATGTGATTTGGTTGATGTTCAGCTGCCATTATTGATGGCAAGCATTTTTAATCTGTCATATATGTTCTGTGTATTGGATATTGTGTCATGAATGAAGCATTAATCATGTATATGTATGACAATATCTTGTAACAAATGTTATGACATATTTTTGAAAGCTACAAAAATCAGCAGCTCATGTTTCATGCCCTAGGAAACTGGTATTATTTCCATGCTTTTTAGTGAGAAATAAGAATCATAGGCTCAAAAAAATTGTGAAGTCTCTTGGGCAAGTTATTGTGTCTAACCGTTCACTTTGTTCACCCAGGTGTATTAAAATGGGCACCTCGAGAGATTTCAGTAATCCTTTAAATTAATAAAAAACAGCAAGCTGTCTGCTGTTTGAACTAAAAGAAAGGTATTCAGTCCAAATTATGAAGCAACAAGTATATGGTTATGTGCTATTTAATAAAAAAGAAAGAGGATATTTTCATTGATTAAAATGAAAAAAATCTCACATTAAACCTATAGGGGGAGGGGAGAATTTTCATACGGAGTATCGAACATGCTTTATGCCAGTATTAGATTTTGTCTTTGTATCTTCAGAGAAAATGTGAAAATTCTGTTTCTTTTGCATATGCTTATCTGAATGAGGCATGTGACATGTGTTGCTGTTTTTTTTTAAGTTTTAATGTGATATTTAAAATGTTAATTTATGCATAAAATTTGGATGTGATTTTCTATTGTCTTTTACTTGCTTGAACTGCCATCTTCTATGTCTTCACTAACCTGAAAATTTGTTGGTATTCTTAAACTTTTAATAATAAAAAACAAAAAATGATGCTTTGAACTGGACAAAAGGGCCATAAAATATGAAAAGCTATGAAATGAAACTAGTACATCGTGTACTGGAATGCATTAGTTCAATCATTAACGTATTGAGCAATATCAAGCAGGTATTAGGATTATTTAAAACATGTTGTTATTGTCAGGCAGGCAAGTTCTCTCAAACACAAAGAAATATTCTTTACATCATTCTTTGCTTATCAAAATTTGGTATACCTGGCTCTTTGTACTGGGCTTGTTTTAGATTCAATAGACTGAATTACATCTGAAGTACAGCTTGCAGATAATTTTGTGCACACAACATCTAGTTAGTCACCATTTGTAAATCACTGTGCTGTAGGGATGAAATGGGTCAGAAATAAATAAATCTCTGCAAGCCTTTGAATTCATTGTTAAAATTAGAAAGTAATTTGTACAAGGGTGGGGGGGATTGGATGGAAGTGGATTGGATATATATTGTTTCAGATTGTAACCATTTGTATTTTGTTTTGAGAGAACTTGTCTGTAAGGTTTAAACCAAGTTTAACCAAACCTCTTTCTTCCACAGGTTATAAGAAAACCAGTTGCTATGGCAGTTGCAGTATATTACAACATACAATTGATATAAGAGTAATGCCTCTGAAAAAAAAGTGATTGAACTATACTGTAAAAACTTAGTACAAGCCATTTCATACCCATCAACTTTTCTCTTTGAGATTTTAACCCAGATTACAAGAGCCTGCTGGTGCATGAAATAGGATTAAGAAATGACCTTTAAAGAAAATTTGAAACGATACTCTCTCAGTTCAACGAGTTGCTTCCTTGTAGAGAATACGTATTAACATGTCATTTTGTCTTTCTTTTTTCTTGTCTTGCATCCGTTTCCTCTGCCGTTACCATGACAACAGATGAAGAAGGAGTTTATGGCGATGCTGGAGGACCATAAGGAGGAGCTCAAATTCTCTGCCAGTACTCGTTGGAGCAAGGTCAAGGATTCCATGAAGTCCGACCCTCGCTACAAGGGTGTCGAGAGCAGCTCCAAAAGAGAGGATATCTTCCGGGATTTCATTGATCAACAGTACAAGGTAATGATGATGATGATGATGATGATAAAAGCAAGAACAACAACTACAACAACAACATCACCACCATCAACAACAACAACAACGGAAACAAGAACAAGAACAAGAGCAACACAGAGTTCTATCGCATATATCACTGCTGTCTATGTACTGTAAGAAATAAAAATTCTTTGATCGTCCATCTGAATTAAAGTGGTCCAGATGATTTTAAAATGACATGGCTGTCGAATGTTAATCACACAGGATGGATGGCAAGAAGTGTGTTTTAGTGCAACATTAGCAGTACGTAAAATAACCATGTACTGTATGATGTTCCGTTTTCAGAATAATGATGATGCGGAGAGACAGAAGCGTATCGAGGTCAGTATGAGAGAGCGAGAGAAGGAGGTACAGAGGACACGAACAGAGCAACAGAAAGAACTTGACAGAGAGCGAGATCAGTACAGGAAGGACGAGGCCCAACAGCATTTCAATGCTCTGCTTGCTGATCTAGTGAGTATATCCTGTGTGTTTGTTCTAAGTGGATACAATCCACCCTCATCATCAGGATTGCTTTCTTCTCTTTTTCCTGAGATATCTGTTCAATTCCTGTTCATGATTTAGTGCTACCATTCATTTTATTACCCACGCCGATGAAATCGGCAGGGTTATGTAAAGGGCTCCGTATGTTTGTTTTTTTTTTTTTTTTTTTTGTTTGTTTGTTTGTTTGTTTGTTTGTTTGTTTGTGTACAAGATAACAAGAGAACGGGTGAACGGATTTGCACCAAATTTTCAGGGAATGTTCAGAAAGTGACAGGAAAGAATCGATTAGATTTTGGTGATGATTGGTTGACCCCTGCACATTCTGTGTGACCTTGAACTTTTGACCCTGTAGTAAAGTATAGGAACTTCAGTTCAGAGAGTGACAGGAAAGAAACTAGAAAGATTGATGACCCCAAACTTCGCCTGCAGATGCAGAAATATTTGGGCCAATCAAAACATTCATTACTTCTTCTCACCAAAAGTCTATTTCAGGTTTATGAATTTTAGAAGACTTTTAGACCCATTATTTGCCATTTCACTTCAAATCCGTACGAGCCTGCAATGAATATTCAAAGCAACGTATCCCAGCAACAAGGGATTTTTTGCACTCGAACTGTACTCTCGATGCGAAATCGAAAGCGGCTAGGTATACGGTATTCGTATAGCCTAGCACGTCTAATTTCTCCTCTATTTCTTATCTTCTGTGCATTTCTGTTTATTTTCCCCGGTTCTTTCCACTTTGTTGTGGAAGTTTTTGTGATTTATTTTATCCTGGTGGACGTGTAGTACGTGATTTTAATTGTTTTCGGTGAAAATCTGGTGAGTTTCTTCGACGTGAGTGTCTATCGCACTCGCGTGTGTTGATCTGAGTGAGTGGTTGATCGCTGTGTACGTATATACACAGCACTGTCGCGAAGTGCCCTGGGGTTGACTGTAGTAATGAGTGAATAAGCTCTGTTCCTCGCATGCACGTCATTTTGAAGTCGAGATCCAACTTCTTTTGTCGTCATATTTATTTTATCCAAGCCCGATGAAAACAAAACAACAACCCGAATTGCAATGTAAAGATAGAACATGAATACATTTACTAACACACTGACATGTCACTGAACACTGAATACAAATTGCTAACATTTTTTTTCTCATCACGCCACGCTCTCTGACATGTCTAATCAATTACTTTTAGGGGAGGGATGTTTCAATAATAAAATATCTTTTTCAGAAGAATTTTTTCAAGGGTGGGGACACACAAAGCTATGACCTGGATTATGGCAAATTTTTTTTTTTTTTTTTTTTTTTTGGGGGGGGGGGGGGGGGGGGGGGAGATGTGCCTCTTGTTATCCCCTTTGAATGGCTACTGCTTACAAAAATAATCGCAACAAAACAAAACCTATTGGGTTAAGGCGTGGGTCTGCCGCCTTTGACGGCCTTTCTAGTTGCTATTTTTATCTTCCTCTGTCTCCCATCTTTGTCATCTGAAGAGGGAATTATTTCTCTTATATTTTCTCTTTCTCCTGATATTATCTGATTTTCCTCTATTTTTTATTCCTTTTCATTTGTCCATCTCTTACTTTCATCTCTCACTTTCTCACTTTTTCTTGCAATCCTTCATCTCACAAATCATGTTTCTTCCCCCCCACCCTCTTTCTCTCTTTCTGTCCAACGCACTCCCTCTGCCTCACTCGCTTGTCTAGATGCACATACATTTTTTTTGGTGTATTTTTCTTTCTTTCTCTCTCAATTTCTCCTTCTCTTTCTCCCCATTTCCTTGCAGGTAATGCATTTTGATACATGTCTAATTATGTGAATATTGTTTTTCTCTTCCTTCCCAGGTGCGTGATTCTGATGCCAGCTGGCGAGACACCAGACGGTCACTCAGGAAAGACAGCCGCTGGAAGCTGGCCGAGTTGCTGGAGCGAGATGAAAAAGAGAAAATCTTCAATGAACATGTCAGCAATCTGTCTCGCAAGAAGAAATCTAAATTTCGAGAGCTCCTGGATGAAACCAAGTCTGTAAGTGGATGTGTAATTTATGTAGGATAATATATTTGGCACAATTAGAGATTTACATTCTACATACTCTGAATTTCTATCTCGCCTTTCCATTTCTTCTCCTATCAACTTTTCTCCACTTTCTTCTTCTTACTCAACAGTCCTTTTCAGGACTAACCACATTGTGAACCATAAGCCTTCTCAACGTAATTAGAGATTTGATATCACTTGTCATTCTAGAAGGATAACAGTGGTTATTTCGCTCATGATTCTATTTCGAAGCAAGAGTGATGCATGGAAAATGCTTTGCATTGAAATGTAGAGTTTAGAATCCACTTGATCGAAAATGTATCCTGACACTACCCAACCCGTCCCCTTAAAAGGCTACCACCACCTCAAGGATGGCCCCTTGGACACGTAACCCCAAAGCAATTACCCTGTACCAGGTGATAATTATCGGGTGGGGGGTGGTGGTAGTCTATGGGGCAGTTATCCTTGAATAGATTGATTGATATGCTCCGGCGGGATGAATTGTCATAAGCTAGAAATCAATGTTCCATTTCTGTGATATGCTGTACTCGATTTCCCATTGCTTTGACATACTCTGCAATGGTTAGGCAGTAGCCACGTAACTTTTCCCTTCTCTCTTTCCCACCTCTAGCTGGAGTTGACTTCGTCTTGGAAAGAAGTGCGAAAGGCAATCAAGGAAGATCCTCGTTTCACCAAGTTCTCATCCAGTGACAGGGTAAGCATCCATATACTGTATGATTTTACAGATAAAGTTGAGTTCTGGTCTTGAGATTGAATTGTGAAAGAACTGTCGCAAAGCAATTGGGAAAGGTTAGTTATATAGCAAATAAGAACTGGTTTTTAGCTGTAAGGTTTTGGAATCACCAAAATGATAAGAAATTGACTCAATCTTGCTGAGAGTCACATGCACTGCACACAGAAATGTGTATATGGGACTACACACAGATGTTCGGCCTGAATATTTCAGCTTTTTCTTGTCATATTTTGAATGTGAAGCATTTGAAGAGCAATCCTTTTCAGGGGACATATCTACCATGATAATCTTCCAAACTAACAAAATGAATGAGAAAGCTCACAAATTATATTTTACCTTTCCCAGAACCCCTTTAAGTGCTCAATCCATGAAAGGCATGGCTGGTTATTATACCCAACAAACCAACCATACACTTGACTATCTGGGTCCAGCTGCTATTACCAAGTCACACTGACGAAACCAATACCAGTGTCCTGTTTCATAAAACTTGTTATCAATAACAAGTTACAATACTTGTTATAAGCTACTGAAATCATTGCATTTGATTGGCTTTGAGCAAATTTGTCATAGATCTGTAGCAGTTATTGATAACAAGTTTTATGAAACTGATACCAGACCGACAACAGACCAAACAAAATATTACTTTGGACATAAAAGGGTGATGGTGGGGTGGATTGGGATCAGTTTGGAGTCGGATCAGTTTGGAGTCGGATTAGGATTGGTTCGAGTCAGTTTGGCAGAGGTATGAATAAGTTGTGTAATATATATTATACATAGATCATAAATGTTTATTTTGCATAGATCATACATGTTTATTTTGCATAGATCATACATGTTTTATTATTACGAAAGCCGTGACTATTTGCGACACACCTGGGTGAGTTGCATTGATAATTGATGAGTATAGATCCCAGTGGTCTTTTGTTCAGTAAATGCTGTGCAATTTTCTTTGACACAATGTAATATTTTTTTCTTCATTGTTTGAATTTGGTTATGAATGTCATGCACGCAGTTACACAAAAATATGTGTATGTTTTAGTTCTAGTTCAGAACCCATTTTGATGACCATTATCTTTTTTTAATTTGTAAACAAATCTTTCGGCATATTACTCCCAGTGTTAAAGATCGTATGCTCGATCTATAATGAAAAACACAAGTCAGAAAAAATTGGAACCAGCGGGATTCGAACCTGTCATCTACTGCTTGCCGGGCAGCGACTTAACCACCAGGCTATTCTGGTTCACGGCCAAGTCACGACGAACTAGAATCAAATACCCAAGATCCTCTTCTTTCTGACTCATTAATATTCAAACGGTCCGCCGTGGAACAATGGTTAGTAAACGAAGAAGCTTGACTGGGGAGGAATTTTTAATTTGTAAACAAATCTTTCGGCATATTACTCCCAGTGTTAAAGATCGTATGCTCGATCTATAATGAAAAACACAAGTCAGAAAAAATTGGAACCAGCGGGATTCGAACCTGTCATCTACTGCTTGCCGGGCAGCGACTTAACCACCAGGCTATTCTGGTTCACGGCCAAGTCACGACGAACTAGAATCAAATACCCAAGATCCTCTTCTTTCTGACTCATTAATATTCAAACGGTCCGCCGTGGAACAATGGTTAGTAAACGAAGAAGCTTGACTGGGGAGGAATTTTTAATTTGTAAACAAATCTTTCGGCATATTACTCCCAGTGTTAAAGATCGTATGCTCGATCTATAATGAAAAACACAAGTCAGAAAAAAGTTCGTCGTGACTTGGCCGTGAACCAGAATAGCCTGGTGGTTAAGTCGCTGCCCGGCAAGCAGTAGATGACAGGTTCGAATCCCGCTGGTTCCAATTTTTTCTGACTTGTGTTTTTCATTATAGATCGAGCATACGATCTTTAACACTGGGAGTAATATGCCGAAAGATTTGTTTACAAATTAAAAATTCCTCCCCAGTCAAGCTTCTTCGTTTACTGACCATTATCTTGTTTTCCATTGCAGAAACGTGAGCACGAGTTTGATGATTACATCAAAGAAAAGTACTATGATAGTCGGCTGGCCTTTAAGAAGCTACTCAAGGAGACCAAGTTTATCACATACAAGTAAGTATTACATGGAGGTAGTGCTGGGACTAAAAACCGGGTACCCGGGTCCCGCCCGAGAGCATCGGGTCCCGGGTCGAAATATTACATGCCCGTTTCCCGAAAATAAGTATTTAATGATTACTCATGTATGTAACATGACAAGGCAGTAGATAACGTCGACCAGCCATTCAATATCTACATGTAAATATCCATGTAGCGCCCCACTGCAGTGATGCGCTTTCGAGTTTTTCCCAGTGTTAATAGCTTTTTAAGGGTAAATATAAGCTTGTAATTTGTATTATATGATTTTCGGGTAACCGGGAACCCGCCCGAAAAATCGTTGGGTTCCCGAATTGAAAAAATACCCGAAACTCCCACCCCTACATGGAGGAAAAGAAAATCTTCTTTTTCTTTTCTGTCTCCTTTATCTCTCCTTTATCTTCATGTACTAAATGTATAAGCCACTTCGGAGATGCAAGCTGAGCATGAGCAGATAAAGGTCATCTGTACCAAATTCTAAAACCCACTGACACTAATATTCAATATGTGCTCATGAATGTCATGTAATCATTATTCAATTATGCACTAATGGTGCATTCCATGATATCCAGGTGGAAGTATTCTTTTTAAAGGGGGAAACAAAAGCTATTCATGAGGCACCTCTATCACTCCCAGAGTTATTTTTCTGAAGTGCACATAAAGGGACCCTCCATGTCTAAAATATCTGGGGATATTTGGGGTCATTTGTACCATGCGCTAACCCCGAACTGGCTTATTGCCAGAGCATTTAGTTTCCTGTTTTTTATTGTCAGATTTTCAGACTTGTTTCATCGTGTTTTTTTTTTCTGTCAGTGCTTTTTATTATGCCTCCGCCCACCGAAGGTGGGTGCCGGAGGCATTATGTTTTCGGGTTGTCCGTCCGTCCGTCCGTCCCACTTCTCGTTACCGCGATATCTGAAGAATCATTTGAGGTAGGAACCTCAAACTTGGTACTAGTATGTATCCCATACGAAGATGAACTGATTAGATTTTGGGGTAAGTAGGTCAAAGGTCAGAGGTCACAGAGGTCAATTTACATGAAATTATATGAAATTATATGAAATTACTGGTTTTTAGCACCGTTACCTTGATATCTCAAGAACTGTTTGAGGTAAGAACTTCAAACTTGGTACTAGTATGTATCCCTATACGAAGATGAACTGATTAGATTTTGGGGTAAGGAGGTCAAAGGTCAGAGGTCACAGAGGTCAATTTACATGAAATTACATGAAATTCTTGGTTTTTAGCACCGTTACCGCGATTTTTGAAGAACTGTTTGAGGTAAGAACTTCAAACTTGGTACCAGTATGTATCCCCATAGAAAGAGGAACTGATTAGATTTTGGGGTAGGTAGGTCAAAGTTCAGAGGTCACAGAGGTCAATTTACATGAAATTACATGAAATTCTTGGTTTTTAGCACCGTTACCGCGATATCTCAAGAACTATCTGAGGTGAGAACTTCAAACTTGGTACCAGTATGTATCCCCATAGAAAGATGAACTGATTAGATTTTGGGGTAAGTAGGTCAAAGGTCAGAGGTCACAGAGGTCAATTTACATGAAATGACATGAAATTACTGGTTTTTAGCCTCGTTACTGCGATATCTCAAGAACCGTTTGAGGTAAGAACTTTAAACTTGGTACTAGTATGTATCCCTATACGAAGATGAACTGATTAGATTTTGGGGTAAGGAGGTCAATGGTCAGAGGTCAATTTACATGAAATTACATGAAATTCTTGGTTTTTAGCACCGTTACCGCGATATTTCAAGAACCGTTTGAGGTAAGAACTTCAGACTTGGTACTAGTATGTATCCCCATACGAAGATGAACTGATTAGATTTTGGGGTAAGTAGGTCAAAGGTCAGAGGTCACAGAGGTCAATTTACATGAAATTATATGAAATTATATGAAATTACTGGTTTTTAGCACCGTTACCTTGATATCTCAAGAACTGTTTGAGGTAAGAACTTCAAACTTGGTACTAGTATGTATCCCTATACGAAGATGAACTGATTAGATTTTGGGGTAAGGAGGTCAAAGGTCAGAGGTCACAGAGGTCAATTTACATGAAATTACATGAAATTCTTGGTTTTTAGCACCGTTACCGCGATTTTTGAAGAACTGTTTGAGGTAAGAACTTCAAACTTGGTACCAGTATGTATCCCCATAGAAAGAGGAACTGATTAGATTTTGGGGTAGGTAGGTCAAAGTTCAGAGGTCACAGAGGTCAATTTACATGAAATTACATGAAATTCTTGGTTTTTAGCACCGTTACCGCGATATCTCAAGAACTATCTGAGGTGAGAACTTCAAACTTGGTACCAGTATGTATCCCCATAGAAAGATGAACTGATTAGATTTTGGGGTAAGTAGGTCAAAGGTCAGAGGTCACAGAGGTCAATTTACATGAAATGACATGAAATTACTGGTTTTTAGCCTCGTTACTGCGATATCTCAAGAACCGTTTGAGGTAAGAACTTTAAACTTGGTACTAGTATGTATCCCTATACGAAGATGAACTGATTAGATTTTGGGGTAAGGAGGTCAATGGTCAGAGGTCAATTTACATGAAATTACATGAAATTCTTGGTTTTTAGCACCGTTACCGCGATATTTCAAGAACCGTTTGAGGTAAGAACTTCAGACTTGGTACTAGTATGTATCCCCATACGAAGATGAACTGATTAGATTTTGGGGTAAGGAGGTCAAAGGTCAGAGGTCAATTTACATGAAATTACATGAAATTCTTGGTTTTTAGCACCGTTACCGCGATTTCTGAAGAACTGTTTGAGGTAAGAACTTCAAACTTGGTACCAGTATGTATCCCCATAGAAAGAGGAACTGATTAGATTTTGGGGTAGTTTTACATTGTTATGACCATATCTCAACTAATTTGTATTCATGACTAGGAGGAGATAAGTTGGGTTATAAGGTGTAAGGTCAAATGTCAAAGAGGTCAGTTAACATGTAATTAGAGGCTTTTATTCTGGTTATCACAAAATTTCAAGAGCAGTTTGAGCCATCAACTGAATTTAGGCGGAGGCATATTGGAGACGCAGTCGCATTCATCTTGTTTGCAAATTACATTATAACATTTGAAACATAAGATTTAAACCCAAATGGTAAATTGGAAATTTCAATTGCTAAAGCATGTTATTAGTCAAACCTCAAAATATAGAGCTTAGAATGATCGCTTACATGAATTCCAAGTGTCAAATGTAAGTACTGGGTAAAGTCTAAAATTGTTATGACGGAGAATTGAACCTAGCACCTTTCCCTTCATTAAATATTATCGATTTATAATCATTCATTTATAATTGTACATCAGTTGTGGACTGTCGAGTGATGTGATACATAGCATTTCGTTGAGTGGTTTGAAGGGTTGAAAACATTTGATTTATTTTACCTGACTGCTAAGAAAACCAGGGGACAGTCGGCTTTAAGTCCTCTCCGAGGGACTTGGTAATGAGGATTAATGCCTTACCAAAGGGCACTAGCACATCCACTTGGTTTCGAACCCGGGTCCTCCAGTTACGAGACTACTGCTCAACCACTGAGCCATCGCGAAGTATATTTTTGCGATTTGGCAAATTCAAGGTATTCTGCCCGATAAGTTACTGACTACATTTTCAAATACCCGGCGATAGTATTAAGTTGATAGCCCTACTATAGCTGGGCTCAGACTTAAAATCATGGGAAATGATACTTTCAATGTTAATAATTCTGTTTAATGTTGGGTGTACAACATGATCAAAGGATATGGACTTGGCCCATTGTGTTTTTTTAAATGTCACATGACATTTCTCGTTTCTTGTCGTCTAGATCTAAGAAGATGATAGAGGAGTCCAAGCAGCACCTGGATGACATCGAGAAGGTGCTTCAGAAGGATAAGCGTTACCTGATCCTGGACTGCGTTCCCAATGAGAGGAAAGACATGCTGATGGAGTATATAGACCAGGTGGCCCGGGGCGGACCTCCCCCGCCTCCGACGGCCTCGGAACCTTCCAGAAGATCCATCATGAAGTGAGCCCTCGCCCATATCCACCCAGCCCTGCTGCTGTTTGTTGGTTCCAAGTCTGACAGTATTGATATCATTGCTCTGATGGGACTGAACTAAACCATCGGTATAGGTCCATTAGGAACTGGGCCTCCACCCTCTCTGCCCTGCTGTCATTTTTTTTCCTGTAAAAGACAATCCAGTTAGGAATAGACTATGTTGTCTGATTAGCTCCATTATGACAGAGCCCCCATGGTGTCAGCCCAGCAGTTGGCCATTGGATCCTAGTATGACAGTATTACTGACATTTGCACTCTTGGAAATATTTCCCACTTTGTACTGGAAAGACAGCCTATAGGGAATGGACTATATTGCCTGTAGAGGTCTATTATGGAATCAGCATCTCAGGGCTGTTGCATCGATATCTGTTGGATCCAAGTATTAATGACATGGACATTCAAACCTGCATGGAGAGAGCTATGGGAAAGGACACGGGTGTCTGTATAGTCTGGTGGTCTTTCTGTACTGTCAAGAACAATGAATGAGCATATTGCTACTCTCGATATAATATCACAACATGATGAAGCTATTAAGCCGGTGAATTAGATCCAGTGCTTTTCGCTTATTTTGCAAGTCTGAACAATGTTTTGAACTGTGCCGAGTCGCAAAAAATGTTGTAAATACATTATTCAGCTACTGCATGAATGTTAATATTCATAAATGCCTTGGAATGGAGCATATGGAACATATCACATACTATGTGGCAAGGCATCAAATTATACTCAACCCTTTCCATACCACCAGAATTTTGAGCAATTGTCATTATTGAACTTTCAATGAGTTTTTTCTTTAGTAAACTGGGCAAAGATATATTGAAGGCACATGTTTCTGTATAAGGAAGAATTTTCAAGCCATTCTGAGCCTAAACAAAATGTTCAACACTCAAATTTTTGGGCAGGATTTGCCGCCCACGGCAAGGTAGGGGTTAATGATTTATTTCAAAACATTTATATGCTTAATGAATGATTTTGAGACAGGAGTACTGCACCAGTGATGGCGTATCGTTTTTGTAGTTTCTTTTCCTTCTCCATCATGATATTGAAGAGAATGTAGTATTTTTAAATGATTTTCTGTAGTTATGAATCCATTAGCCATTGATTTCATTCTATATTGTGTTTCCTAAAAGGCATACAAATGAATACTGTTCTGTGGATGATAATAGCCTGAATTATGTGATTTATTGATTCTGACTCACCTGTGGACACTCAAACGTAGGTATTCTAGCAAATGTTAGCACTTTTACAGTATTTCATTTGAATCGAATTGTCAGAAACAAATTATGAAAGAAATGTTCCTATATAGATGGTTTAGTACTTATTACCAATTTTTCTTCTGTCACTGACATTCATGTCGAGTACTCCTGCGCGAGGTTGTTTCATAGCTTGTGGGTCGAAAGGAGAAGGCAGTTGCACATTTTCATTTGACCAGTCTCACTCTTCGACCAATGTGTTATGTTAAAATATTCTTATATCGTCTACTTAGAGCCAGAACGGCGTTAACTCTTCGTAGAAGTTGACGCCCTTCTGGATCTAAGCAGATTGCTTTAGCAGATGATATGCTCCCTGTTTAGAAATGAGATTAAAGTATATAATGTGTAGCTCTTTTAACAATTATATCTGTGCCAATCTTCTATGCTTATTTGTCATTGTTGTCTTTTTTTAATATATCATGTGTATTGGTAAACTAAACTGGGAAAACAAAAATGAGAAGACCTGTGCATCGATGAACACAAAAACACTTACTATCACACACACATTTTCCTTTAGCTGAAATCACAACTGCTTCTGGATTAAGTTTTCTTCACTGGATTTTTATTGTCATTGTCATTGCATACTTTTTCATTTAGCATCAAGCTATATTTTTGACATGTGAGTAAAATTTTAGTCTTAAAAAATAAGTAAATTCCTTAAGAAATCATTAGATCAAATTGAGCTGAACTTACTTTTCATATTGTACTATTGCGCAGTGTTTTTTGATGGAATAAAAGTAAGGATATTTTCCATGAAATGATGTGGACATTTTGCATTTTTCTATTCCAGTATATTCCAGATTTCCACCTGTATTGTAGAAGTAGGTGATATCTTAATACATGATTCATCTAGTCTTTCAGTAGAAGTACAAAAATAAATCTTATTTCATGATCTTGGATGAAAAAATATTTCATTACAATTTCTTTGAAAGTAGCACCACATATGAATATTGCAATGTAGTTCCTTGGTTAAAATTCCTATAACCAAGTGTAATTGATTTTTTCCATTTTCAATAATCTTTGAATGCTCCAACTTCAAAATTGAAGCATAATCTCTAAAAAGCTTGCATCAATGAATCACACCGCTGTTTGAATGACAAACCATCACTTTGATTAAAAATAAGATATTCTTTCTAAATTTCAATTTCATTTCAATTTCATCTCATTGAGATGCAATTAGTGATAGCCCTTATTTCACTGGGCTTAGTTAAATCGTCAATAGATTAGAATTTAGTTCTGATTTAACCGAGATGTTGCTGGCGTATTGTTGATGGCTGTATTGGGTGGCACAGAGGGTATTTTGTCTTTCCTCTCCGCCCTCGATGTCTGTGAAGTGCAGGCTGACCTCTCCGCGTCGTGCGGTTGTGGACAGCTGGCAGCCCGACGACCAAAGGTGGATCTGTAGGTGGTCAGACTGCTCATTTTGCCTGGACCGGACTGGGGTCGGATCAGAGGCTTGCAGGACTTGGCCGGAGGCGCTGGGATGCCTATGTAGTGAGTGCCCGTTGTAGATTTGCCTAAGAAGGGGGCTTTGGGTATGGTGTAGGCCTTCTGCAGCTGTCAAAACAATATAAATGTGGTATTGATTTTTTTTTTCCTCACACTTTAACACCCTTTTTTTTCATTTGGGGCCATATTAGTAATCCATGCTCAGCCTTCTGGTCAAATAACAAACTTTAACAGAGTTAATTAGTTTTTGAAGGTGTTATGAATATGGTCTTTGGTCACTATGTTTTGTTGTTGTTTTTTCTAATACATGTATGTGCCTTTTATTCATCCCATTTATTTTGCTACCATTTTTTCCCCTAATATCTCAAATTTTATCAAGTCGACAAGACTTGACTTATATTATATTGTAAATGATCTATGTTATGAATCCATGTAGATTTCAGGTTCAAATTCATTCTAGGCTTTCTTTATATAATATTCCATTTTTTGCTTTCGTGACAATTGCCCATATTTTGTGGTTTGACTTGATACCTTTTTAATCAAAGCCCTAAAACTAACAAATGCATGAGTAGAAAGAGCAAAACATTCTGCTTTATTCTTTGTCCATTTTTGTTGTGTTTGATATTGCATTTGATGCTGGGAATTTTAAAATGGGAAATAATCCTCAAAATCCTTAAATTGGCAACATGTTACAAGGTTTAGAATTACCATTTTACATATAAATTGACACTGAAAAAAAAAGAAAAGTCTTGATTTCTTTTGTCCATGTAATTGTTTTCAGATACATGTTGGAAAAGAAAAATGTGTTGCTGGTTTGTAGAAGGAAAGGTGATCAATTTTTGACTTCAGTAATTCTTGTCGTGAATGAGATGTCCTTACTTTGAAGGTGTCTGCTCTTTTGGCCTTTTTCCATGGTACATAGCTCATCTTATATGAGGTCATGTCCTCCATGGGTGCCCTTTTATCTCCTGGAGTTCCAGCACCTATTCCCTCCAGGACCTTGTATGTGACTCCGCGGCATTTCTCCATAGGAATGATGCTCGCCGGATCCTTAAATGCCTCCTAAATTGAAAGACAAATACCGGCATTGGTATCACGTGCATGACCAACTTCATCCTGACTGGCATATTCATAAACGGTTTGTTCACAAAATAACTTTGTCAGCCTCCTTATTGGATGCAGTGTGCATCATTTTAATTTAGACTGCTCCATTTGTAAGGAGATGGTGTATAAATGTATCCATAAGTACATAAGAAAACATTGTGGAAAATAAGTTGAGAGATTAACCAAGGAAATGCAACACTGCAGGGACAGAAATTGTAAAAGCGGGGGGGGGGGGGGGGGGGGGGGGGCACAATACATGGGAAAAGTTTCTCACGTTTTTCAGGTTCCTGTTAAGTCTAAAATTTGAAATGGATGATTGAACACAATTAAAGGGGTACATTTCCTGTGTGTACTTAAAGTAGATATTCAAAGAAAATCACAAATATGGCAATTAATGTATCACTAGAAACTGGGAAGCTTACAGATGGCAATCGTATAAGTTTTATGTCAACTGCGTATCTGATGATTATAAAAACAACACAAATAAAAGCTCTTCTCAGCATCTGGAATATCCGAGGATTCGCCAGAAATATAGCGATGTTTTGATGTCGTCACACTCGGGATCGATCCTGCTTAAGCAGACGACGTCCTATAATGAATGAACGTAATTGCAATGCAATTATTTATCAAATTATAAAGAGTTTGGTGTATTTAAACATGACCTTATTTCACACCATTACAAAGGGAAAGTGAAATTGATTCTGATAGCTAAAACCGTTTGATTGTAAATACACAGGAGAAGGGTCAATGATCAATGAAATAAACCCCACTTTCAAATTGAAAAGCCCTCCGAATAATAGCAGGATGGTATTCGTTCCCTCTTGAAACGCCGAACATGCCCGGTGCAAGCAGCTGAAAATACAATGGCGTCTTATTTTGTTTACAAGTGACGGATTCCTTTATTTTTTTAACGCTGCATTTTTCATCAAAATAATACCATACACGAAGTTAGAGTGAGGCAACAGACTAACATAAGATGACGCTAGTGAAGGAAGAGAAATAAGTGAAGAGGAGATGACAAATAGGCTCTGAAAAAATGTGTAAGATGTTATGGGACATGTCTGCTTAGACAGGACTGGTCCAGGGTGTGTCGTCACATATCTCAGCAGCGTTCGAGGAGCTCTTCAGCTGCTATATCGGGGGCTGTATTTTACCGTTTTATAATTGATATAATCATTACTTCAAATGTTTCCAAGCGTTGAATTTGGATAACCTTGTTTAATTTATGCCATTATGCAATAATAAGTATTAAGCCAATATTTGAAATCATTACCGTTCTACTTTAGATATGTATGATTGGGTTTAAAGGGGGGGGGGGGGGGGGGGCTTGGCACTTAAATCCACCTGTGTTGTAACCACTTTGTCAAAGGCTCTCACCATGTCTTATTTCTTTCCTTTGTGCTCTTTATTGTATCCCCCAGCAGTATGCTGGAGGATACTTTGGATTCAGCAGCGTTCGGCCGCCGCCGCGTCACATTCTTGTGTACGTACTAGCGGTCACATTTCTCGCCAGATTTCTTTCAAACTTTGTATGGATGTGTCGGGAGGTGTATCTTGGTAAAATCTGGAAACCAATAATTTCTGGTGATGCTGCCCCCAGTGTTCCATCTTTTACAGGGTAAAAGGCCATATTTTGGGGGATAGTTTGTGTACGCACTAGCAGTCACATTTGTCAACGGTTTTGTTCAAATTTTGCATGAAGGTGTCTCTTGGTATAATCTAGAAACCTATAGATTTTGGTGATGCTGCCCTCAGTGTTCCTTTTTGTATAGGGTCAAAGGTCATATTTTGATAGATGTCTTGTGTGCACTCTTGTGTGCGCTCTGGCGGTCACATTTCTCAACGGATTTCGTTCAAATTTTGCATGCAGGTGTCTCTTGGTGTAATCTAAAAACCTAGTTTTTGGTGATGCTGCCTCATTGTACCGTCCTTTAATAGGGTCAAAGGTCATTTGTCCATTTCGTGCACTTTTACTTCTGCATTTCTTGACGGATTTCGTTCAAATTTTTCATGAAGGTGTCTCTTGGTGTAATCTAAAAACCTACAGTTTTTGGTGATGCTGCCACCAGTGTCCCGTCTTTTATAGAGTCAAAGGTCATACTTTGGAGGATGGCGTGAGTGCACTCTGCAGGCCACATTTCGTAATGGATTTCTTTCAAATTTTATATGGAGGTTTGTCTTAGTGAAATTACACATCTTTAGTGTTTGCTGATGCTGCCCCCAGTGTTCCACTTTTTATAGGGTCAAAGGTCATATTTTGGTTTCATGCATTCTGGAGGACACATTTGTTGACTGATTTCTTTCAGATTGTGTATGGAGGTCCACCATAGATTACTCTAGACCTCTACAGTTTTTCGTGTTGCTGCCTTCAGTGTTCCGTCTTTCATATGGTCAAAGGTCGTATTTAATTGGATATCTTGTGTGCGCTCTGAGGTCACATTTGTTCAAAGATTTCTTTCCAATTTTCTATAGAGATGCATTATACTCTAATCTACACACATTGTAGATTAGGGGAGGATCTCTGTCCCTCCTTCGAATTGCTGCTAGTGCCGGGGGATACATTCGCATTGCGCGGCAATGGACTTTTCCAGTTTTCCTTATTTTTTTTCTTCCTGACTACTTTCCATGTTTTTCCTTTTCTTATTATATTACAATTAAGTTTTCTCTCTTCTGTCCGTTATCATTAGAGCAGTATACCTGATAACTAGTTCGGAGGTCAAGCTTTGCTCGTTGAGCCTTTGACACGACGACCACTCTATCACGGTTAGCCCAGGGTGAGTGAGGCGTGATAGAGATGAATGGGATTGGCTGATATGACATGCGGTGGGTTGTCCTTCCATCAAACTTGCATACTATTATTGGATAAAAGTAAGAATAGACGTGGTTAATCAAACTAACAAGACATTAGCAAGATTGTGTCTCGCCCACTTGCAAAAACTGGAAATATTGTGATATTGCCACGCAGAAGAATTGTATCTCTGGGTATCTGCCACAGAATGTAATATCCCATTAATGAGAAGGACTATTCACAAAATACTACTTCCCTCCATCGACTGCCCCCATCCCCCCCCCCCCCCTTTGAGAGATGGAATAAAAAGGTACCATCAAGTCCCATTATATTACACAAATACAAAATAGGATGATAATCAGTTGTACAATAGAGGCGAAGTAGAGTTTGTCTCTGGGTGGCATAAAAATGCAAAAAGGTTAAAAATAGTGTTAAGGTTGAAAAGTGGAAATGAAATAAGGCTTTTAAAATCATTACGTTCATATGAGAAAGTTTGTCAACGAATATGAATAATGATGAACATTATAATTGTAATAAGGCATGCATGTAAATTAAACAAAGTAGAATCATATTTTTGGGGCGTTGATAACCTGTCAGGGGTAAAGTGAATGATTAGAGAGAGTTTAAAAGCTATAATGATGAACAGATACGAGTAATTCACTTGACCTGAAATGACCTTTGACCTTACCATGTGAGCTCAAAGGTACCAAAACGTGAAGGTATCCTCAGTGCAAATATGACCCAAGTTAGGTTGTAATCCAAGCAACTGGTGTGAATTTATTTGTCAAAAGAGTCTTGCAGGTAAACTTTAACGTATGACCTCAAATGACTTTTGACCCTATCATGTGACCTCCAACG
Organism: Heliocidaris erythrogramma; assembly: GCA_025617745.1. Lineage (NCBI taxonomy): Eukaryota > Metazoa > Echinodermata > Echinoidea > Camarodonta > Echinometridae > Heliocidaris > Heliocidaris erythrogramma. The sequence goes on from CM046868.1 coordinate 32,724,526, forward strand.
GCAACATAACGTCAAGGTACCCTCGGTGCAAATATGACCCAAGTTAGGTTGTAATCCAAGCAACTGATGTGAAGTTATTTCACAAAAGAGAGTCTTGCAGGTAAACTTTAACATATGACCTCATGTGACCTCCGACAACACAATAACATGGAGATGCCCCTAGTGCTTCTACCACCCAAGTGTGGCTGTCAATGCAGTAACAGTTGCCAAGTACTGTAAACGTGGAATATTTCGCGGTGTGGAAATTTTCGCGCATTTCGCGCAGCATGAAACGTGCGCGAAAATAAAAACACGCGAATATTTGTGTATGTATTCTTTTGCCCATGAGCCTAGCGCGTCGGCGAAATTAAAAACATGCGAAATTCACTTTACTCAGCCGAGCGCGAAAAATTAATCACGCGAAAATATCCACTTTTACAGTAATGCATCATAAGAGAGTCTTGCAGGTAAACTTTAACGTTTGTGACGGACGGACGACGGACGGACGCCATTTGGATCCCTTAGTCTCGCTTTCACCTTCGGTGGGCGAGACAAAAATGTTACTGTGACCAGGCCGGTTGGATCCAGCTTGTTTTTAAAAGAGGGGGCACAATGCCGTAAAAGTACACAATAAAGGGGCTCAAATTTGTTTGATTGTGTACTTAAGGTATATGCCAGTTGGATTTCAAGGGGGGGGGGGGGTGGGAACGTACCAGTTTCCCTCTTATGTAGATCCGCCACTGACTCTAACGTGCGGCCCAGATAAAATTTGGTCCCCACTTTGGACCCCATTTTAGTAAGGTAATTATTACAGTTTTCATTCCATTTGGGTGGGGGCGTTGGTCACAATTTTTTAAAGCGAATTTCTCACTTACGATTTCTTCTGTAGGTCAGGTTGGGCTTGTAGCTCTGTTGGGGGACGCTTCCCTTGTGTGGAACAAAGTCCCGCTTAAAAACGGTTAGGAATTGAGAATTCTCTCGCTTTGGCTTGGTGGGGCGGTTTGATAGTGGTGTTGGTTTACGGTGTGATGTTCTGGGCAGGAGATTCTTGGGCGTGAACTCGGCACGGTGGGTTGTCTCGGTTTCGAATGGCTGGGTAGGGTCAACATGTGCGTTCTCGGTCGGTTTGAGCAAAGCCACGGGAGAGACCTTACCAAGTGGGCGGAATGAGTCCTGGAAGAAGAAGAAAACATGGCAATGGTCATCATCATCACTATCACCACCACTAACATCCTCCTCCTCCTCATCATCATCATCTGTCACCATCCTCCTCCTCCTCCTCCTCCTCCTCCTCACTATCACCACCACCACCATCTTCATCTTAATCATCATCATCATCATCACCACCACTATCTTCATCATTGTCATCATCATCATCATACCTGAGCAGTACTAAGTGTATTGAAAGTCTCCTTCTCCTCTTGACCCAGGTTATCATCATGATGTTTCGCCTCCACCTTGCAGGCTCTAATCTCTTCCGGTGTAAACCCCTTAAAGTGGGCTTGGTATAACGTCTTCTCATTAAATGGTATATTATCAATAACCTATAGGAACGTCAAAGATCGATACACAATACAGCGTTTATCATTATGTTACAATAAAGTAGAAACGGGTAGATCCAGCATTTTTTAAAGAATTTTTAAAAAGTGGGCGCACAACCCCTCCCCAAAAATAAACAAACAAAAAATCAAGCAAAAAGAAAAAGAAAAGGAACTAATTGGTACTAATTTTCTTTGAAAAAAAAATCTGACAAAAAAAAGTAAAGAAATTTTAAAACATTTTCAGGTGCCTTCAGTTGAAAGTTGGAAGTAGGGTGGGGGGGGGGGGGGGGCAACAGGTCGGTTTTGCCCCCTTAATCTGCCAGGGCAACGAGGACACATTCCACAAAGGAAAAATGAGTCTCCATTTTTGAAAATCTGACATATCTCCAATGTATTTTTTTGAAATATATATTCACAAATGTGAATATATAATGTGGCACAAAAGTACGCATAATTTATGACATTAGCATACAAAAATAAATAAATTAAAAATCACAATTTCTCTTCCCTTTCTTACTTTTCATTAATTCGACTGTTGTCTCTGAGTAAACATACTCCTTGACAAAATAACATTTTGCACTAACTTACTACTTCGCCTTCAAACTGATAAATTCTACTTGCATAGCTTAAAAAGAAATGTCTTTAGAAGTTACCTGCTTTTCTGGTTTGAATAGGGATGGTTGTGGTATTGGTACCTTCTCATGAAACTCAGCGTTGTATGTCGTATCAGTGTTCATCTTGACATCTGGGGTGGTGAACTCAACGTGTTTAGGCTTGTAGCTTCTAGAAGGTCCTTTCGACTGGAAGAAGGAAAATCATCAAAGATATATATGGGCAAGTCCATAGTATTTGGTCTTTTCATGTCCAATTAAAGGGCAATCCAACCTTGGTAAGAAGATGATTTGTGTGAAAGCAGAAAAATAGGAAAAACAGGATGGTGAAAGTTTGAAAGAAATCGGACAAGGACTAAGGAAATTACGGATGTTTGAAAAATGAGATCACTACATCTATGCGAATCTCAAATTGGCAATTTGGTGAGTCGATTGTGACATATTTGTGGACAACTCTCCCGATGTTGTACACAAAAATATCATTAATTTGCGGTTTTCCTCGAGGCGCCTTTACCCTCAGGGCAGGGCTCAAAATTTACTGGAGATAGCATATTGTTACAGGTCCTCATGAAAGAAAAAGATCCTACTAAGTAATACTAAACTAATACATTATGAAAAAGTGACATATTAGTCATTTTGTGTGTTGGAGCGAATGGGGGACTTGTCCACAGCTACATCACCGTGACATTACCTATTCGGCCAAATTTAAAATTCCTAAATGTATAGTGATTACAAATTTCAAAAATTCATAACTTTCTTATTGCTTGTCAGATTTCGTTCAAACTTTCATCAATCTGATTCTCTGATTTTTTCCTCTTTCTTTGCTATGCAAAACAAGCAACTTGCTATCAAGGTTAGATTTCCCTTGGCTTTAGTGAAGAATTCTGAACATGATTAATTTGATGTCAAATGCGGCATTTCACTTGATATTTGGTCTGAACTGAGCTCTAATAGGGTAACGATCAGATATATTAAACTCCATTTGTGGTCGGTAACGTACATGGGGCAAAATAGCTTGGAATTTCATAATACATATCTTGAATACTCTAGAATCCATCTCCTAGTTATGCAAATATATTTGATCTAATTTAATTTCTCTAAAATCTATTGCTAGAACAATTTCTCCATAGAATTAAGTGAATTTGTTCTTTACAAAGTAATATCTTATCATTTAGCATATCGGAGAACATCGGCTAAATTGGTTGCTTACTTTGTGCGGGCCAAAAGCACGATGGGTACATGACACCATTTCTGCCGGGTAGCTCTGGGTCGACAAACCCTTAATGATGGAAGGTTTGATCGCATCCCGAGGGGCATTCCACGGCCAGCACTTATATTTCTGTGGATAAAAACTGTGAAAAGTTATAGTGGAAAAGAACTACGACAAAAAAAAAAAAAAAAAAAAAAAGAAAAGAAAAGAAGAGGAAAAAAAGGCTAAACATGTACCTCCAGGAAAAATAGTAATTCCTTGTGATAAAATGCCAATATTATCGGGCTTCATAGCGTTGAAGAGCATAATTTATCTTAAGAATGTCAACAATATGGGATTTTACTGACTAACAGTTCTAAAAAATTTTTTTTTGTAAGTTGATTGATTTGTAGGTATATTTTGTTTCTATTTATCTATCTCTCTACCCTCTTTCCTTTTCTCTCCCTTTTCGCTCTCTATCCCCCCTTCCCCCCCCCCCCCTCTCTCTCTCTCTCTCCACTCACGATCATTGTCGTTATGCATAGACTGATCAATATGACCGGGATCAAACACTGCCGCAAAGAAATCCCGCCCCCCCCCCCCCCCCCCCCCACTCAGTATTATTTAGGGTACGCGTATGATTGTTCCCTCCCTTTGAAAGCACCCCCTATCTCAGGGCTGCCAAAATTTCTGAACCCCCGATCGCGGCTTTGCGCGAGCTTTTCCTGCCTTGGAGACCCCCCCCCCCCCTAAATTCGGAACACTGCTCAATGTACCCCCTATCTCAGGTGAGCTCTCATTCCAACCCCATATCTCAGGACAGACACCAACCCCCCACCCAAGAACGAGCTATCAAAACTAGCAGAAATTTCAGGAATTTGATCCTGGGATTTGATCAATTTTTCAATGATTTCATAATCCCCCTTTTTTAATTTCTCAGGTGTCGAAGAGAGAGAGAGAGAGAGAGAGAGAGAGAAAGAAAAACACCCCCTTTTTTAATGAAATCTCCGGGTGAAAGATAAAAAATACCCCCTTTTTTACAATTCACGGGCCGGATTGTGTCGCCCAAAAAGTACCCTTTACCGGAGATTTTGGGAACACGCATGTGGTCCCTTCGACCTCCGAGTGGGGGGGGGGGGGGGGGGGGGGGGGGGGGGGGGGGGGGGGTTGGGCCGGGAAAGAAATATCTTCTGAAAGAGATGTGTAGGTCAACTCACAGCTTGGTATTCTGACTTGTATACTGCAGATTGGACTTGGGCGCTTTTGATGCTTTTGATACGATTGCCAATCGTAGTGTTGTGACTAGAAAATACAGAAAATAGCGTTAAGGCGAAATTATAATTTAGTAGATTACTTAACTAAATTTATTATACTAAAATTGATACATATGGAATTGTAATAAGCTAATGTAAAAATAAACACCAGACTTGTAAATTATTATTTGCAAATAAGATACTAAAAATTCAAAGGAAGTCACAGATAGTATTCGTTAAGTTTGATCGTCTTCTTCTTTCTTTTCCTTTATTTCATGTAGTTACTCATGTATACATGTACTAAACTTAAAATCTGCACAATTTTTCTTGAAAATGTAGTTCAGTCAGGGCCCCGTTTTGTAAAACTTGTTATTAATAACAACTTCCTGCCCCATTTCTATGACAAATTTGCTCTCACCCGGGCTCTCACCTAATAAAATGCAACGATTACAGTAGCTTATAAGTTATAGCAGTTATTGTAACTTGTTATCAATACAGTAACAAGTTTTATGAAAAAGGGCCCTGATCTACTTTAGCTACCACCAGTCTTCTATAAAGACCACATATTTTACCCACTTCGAACTTGGTTTCTTTACTATTTCCATATTGAAAATTACATTAAAGGGAACTTTTAGACATAAACCATGTGTCAATAAAGACCACCTCCAAATCTTCCTTGCTCTATACGAAAATGAATACCCAAGGAAATACTTTAATAACAGAACCTCACTTTCTCATTTGGCTAAGATATTGATAACAATTAACTAGCCACTAAGTTTGTTTTTCGTATTCAATGTGTTGCAAAACAAAATTTAAAAAAGAACAACAAACACAGATTATTATCTTCTTACCTCATCTTCGCTTCAAGGTTTCTGTGGTTATTTCAGAATAAATCGCAAATTGAATCACTGGAAACAGAGTAATCTTCTGCTCTTAACAACTTCCAATGTGCCTTTTATTCTTGTCATGGTGTACGTGTGTACGTGTAAAGAAGTCGTCAACATAGCTTATTTACAGACCACGCGCGCGGTACTAATACGTCACAAAGCACTTGTGCGCATATGTCTACATTATGCGCAAACGCAAATTTTAACGCTTTGGCTTTATGTAGGTCATTATATTTGACCAGCCCGACCCGCCACCATCCATTGTTACGTCACAAAGCTCTTAAGCGCGTGGTCTGTCTATGCGCGTGGTACGCATGCATACTGACTGCAGGCACAGGCTTTAAGTTTTGCGTGAAGTAGGTCATTACTTGACCCAGCTGCCTTGGGGGCCGGGGGCCTCAAAATGTATGCAACTCTGAATTTTCCACTAATCAGAATCGCGTAATTCTGTCGCAACTATACGGGGGGGGGGGGTGGGGGGGGGGGGGGGGGGGAGGGGGGTAAAGAAACTTCAATCCTGTATGCTTTTCCTTTCATTTCTTAATATTCAGATTGAGCTATATTCTACGCATAAACAATACAAAGACAACTGTCATATAATAGCTAGAAAAACAAAAACTGTTTGAATGCCAAGTTTCAACATTTAACATGAATTTCGTAAACAAATTTTTAGGCATTTTACTCCCAGTGTTAAAGATCGTATGCTCGATCTGTAATGAAAAACACAAGTCAGAATCTCGCTGGTTCCAAATTTTTCTGACTTGTGTTTTTCATTGCAGATCGAGCATACGATCTTTAACACTGGGAGTAAAATGCCTAAAAATTTGTTTACAAATTAAAATTCCTCCCATCAAGCTTCTTCGTTTACTAACATGAATTTCATTTGAAACTTTTTGAAAGGCCTGACATGAATTGCATATCGATAACTCACTCTCTGGCAAATGCACATAGGTGGATCCAGAGGGGGGGGGGGGGGTCGCGGGGGTCCGGACCCCCCTTTTGGCGCTTTTTTTTTTTTTTTTTTTTTTTACTTGGCGCCGTCTTTCTTGGTGTTTTTTTGTTTTTTTTGTTTTTTTGTTTTTTTGTTTTTTGCTTGTCAAGGAATTATGGAGGGAAACTGGGCCCCATAACCCCTTTACTGAGCGTTTTTTTGAAGTTTGGCGAAAATACGGGTCTACGTTTTGACAAACTTTCATTTTTGTACCCCTTCTTTTACTCAATCCTGCGTCCGCCCCTGATGCATACGGATGAAATTATTTTTTTTATAACCAATCAATACAATATTGATGACAGAAATATGTAAAAAAAGAAGATAAGAGAAGGACCCCCCCCCCAAAAAAAAAAAAAAAAAAAAAAAAAAGGAGCGAGCTAGCAAGAGAGAGAGGGAAATCCGTTCTCTGCAAGAAATTTATCTGTAGTGGGAACCTTGCATAATAATGTTGGAAATTATCGAATAATCCTTCCAATCGCGCGAAATCAGGTTTCTTGTCATAATTATATGTGGAAAAGGCACAAAAAGAGTTATAACAAGACACATAAGAAGACCCGAAGGCCTTTTTTCCATTTTCGAAGTAGATTTTTTTTTGTTCAAATCAAATCTGCACTTTACTAGTGGGGATTTTGAGATTTTTTCTCCTTTCTTTTGAAAAGAGACAAGTAATGATGGCATAACAGATTAGATAGTGATGGGCTTTTTTCCGTTTGAGATGAAATTTTATTAACTCATCAGCAACGAGAAAACCGAATTAGAACTTGTTCTTAAAGGGGTACTCCGGCCTGAAATTAATGTGAATTGAATAAATGGAGTAAAATTAAACAAACAAATCACTGAAAATTTCATCGAAATCGGATGAAAAATAATGAAGTTATGGAATTTTAAGTTTTGCATTATTTTGGTAAAACAGTTATGTGCACGTCATCATGAATATGCAGTGAGTGAGCTGATGATGTCATATCCCCACTTTTTCTTTTGTATTTAATTATATGAAATTGCAATTATTCAAATTTTCTGCTCCAAGCCTATAACTAAAAGGAATGACTCCTTATTTAATGTGTAAGTACATCATTGCTGTAACCCATTTTGTTACAAGGGAGATATTTTTTATAGACATGTATGAAAAAATGAAAAAATGAAGATTTCATATAATATAGTTAAAAAAGGAAAGTGGGGACGTGACATCATCAGCTAACTCATTACATATTCATGATGACATGCATAGAACTGTTTCCCAAAATAATGCAAAACTTAAAAATTCAATAACTTCGTTATTTTTTATCGGATTTCGATGAAACTTTCAGTGTTTTGCTTGTTTAATTATACTCTATTCATTCGATTATCATTATTTTCAGGCCGGAGTACTCCTTTAAGCTTTAAAGAACACCATGTTCAAAAAGAAATGTGCGTATTAATAGTAATCAAATCTACCGTATATTGACAGCCTACCATTACATTGAAAAACATAATTATTACCATCAGTTTCTTATCATTTTCGTCATACTTCCACATTATTACCTTGCGAAAAGAAGTAAAAAGTTCTAGGATGATATTTAGTAAAAACCTAAACTAGCGTCTTAATTGGTGCCTTACGTTAAAAGAAGTACCTTAGTCTACATTCCAGAGAATTCAGAACACAAACTTCGAATTTACTCACGTCATAAAGAACCTTATACCGCTATCCGACCAATCACAGACGCTCAGATAGACAGAATTACCTTGTTCGTGTTCTCTGAGCCACTGCGCAAGCGCAATTATATCCCTGCCGGCCGAAAGAAAGGTAAAGGCCTAACGCACTTTTTTTTTTTTTTTTTTTTTTTGGTTTTGATACGTTCTTATAACTCATTATACTGCTTTGACGAACAATTAGATGCCAGAGGATATGTGTGATGATGCAGAAAGAGAATTGATGTGTTACTAATAGCTTTTAAGCCGCTGTTAAATTGCGGAGTGATCTTCATGCATGGGAATTATACAGTGAATTGCAAAGAATTCACGCAGGAAAATACACGGAATGGTTCGGAACAGCTACATCTGTAGGTGCGTATTTTCTTTCTTTTTATGTGTTCCTATTTGTTATATCATTTCTACTTGAAGCTGATCAAGTAGAAACATATGCCTAATAAAGCAAAGGCTCTGTGTCATACTGTGGTTTAACGTCATTGGTATACTTTGGGTACAGCGAGATGAAATACAAGTGAAATCAGTTACAGTAGTAGGGAAATAAGACGTGTACTAAATACTCTCTAAAATAATGTGGTTCCTTTCTGGTATATTAATAATAGAATGAAAATGACAAATGAATAAACGTATTAGATAGGAGAAGGGGGAGGGGGCAAAACGTGTATTGCATACTATGTTAGTTGGCAAAAATAGAAGGGCATGCGCCTCTCCCCCCCCCCCCCCCCCCCCCATGCACCATAGTCCAATCCTTTCCATACGAAGAGGGAGAGAGGGGGTGGGATCTTACTCTTACCCTAGAAAGAAAAGATGAGACAGTGAGGGAGAGAGAGAGAGAGAGAGAGAGAGAGCGGGGGGGGGGGGGGAACTCTTATACATCATATACGAATACACGTATATTTATGCAGATAATCCACGATGCAAATTTAACTGCACAGTCCTAATGAGAATTTTTTTGTGTGTGTGCTAACAACAGAGTAATCCTTGGTAAAACAAGCACAATCAATAATGGAAACTTAATGAAGCAATCGGTTATCATTTCGTGAGGAATATTCCGATCGATCTTGTTATCTCGTTTTGCTGTAAAGAGAGCGTCAATGTCGTGTCTCATCGTGACAAACTACACCATACCATAAAATATCGCGAAAACTCAACCATAAAACCATTGACTGGTCAAGCCTAAAACCGCTATCAACGTCTAACAACCACAGGAAAATCATTGCCTTTCCAACTGGACAATCCCCCCTGACATTTTGTATAATCTTTTAACAAAATAATTAAGATCGGCCATTCTTGGCGATGTGTTTGGTCCTTCGTTTGCAGATTTAAAGCGGACTGTCCCTACCAACGTATAACAAAGAAATTTATTAAATCCGTCCTCTAGTCATCCTCTGACGCTTGAGGTGGTTAAATCACTATGGGGATATGTTGGCAGCTGTAGCACAAAGACGACTGAAAGGTTCTGAAAACCAAACAAACAACAAATAGATATGTACATGTACTTTAAAAACTCATTCTAACAACTCTTCTGCCGTGCGTTTGCAGAATGAACGGAGACAAGATAAAGTTAAACACTTGAGGCAAATGTTTTTTAGACACTAAACGTTCATTATGACATATTTATTACAAAAACTTTCTTTATCATTAACCTATCCAATGCATGTTATTATTATCACACATTATCTTGGGGGATCTCAGAGGGGTTCGAAGGGGCAGAGCCAAGGGCGTCGCTAGAAATTTTTTTAATGCGGGTGTTACACTCAAATTTGCCGACCAAAATGCTGGACCCTAATCTACCCCCCAAAAAAAAAAAAAAATAAATAAATAAATAAATAAATAGAAAATCACATATGCAGAGATCTTGGTCATACAAGCCTATTTTCGCAAGGAGGGGGCTGACACCTTTTGGCGACAAAATCAATCAGACCTTCAAAATTCGCTCAGTGCGGGGATTATGGGGGTCCAGTTTCCCTCCATAATTCCCTGACAATTTTGTTTTGGTCTGGAGGGGGGTGCGCACCCTCCGCACACCCCCCCCCCCCCCCTGGTGTCGGCCATGCTCCCACCCTCTCTCTCCTTTTCTTTTCTCTTCTCTTCTCCCTCTCCATCTCTCTCTTTTTTTTTTCTTTTTTCTTTTTTTAGGCTGAACAGCGGTAGGGTCAATTGGTCAATACCGTACCAACCGTAGCGGCTCCAACGGGCGTCATATCGAAGGGGCATACATGGTATGCGTTGGTTAAATGTAACGGCAAACATTAACCTCTTCTTTTTTTGATCAAAAGTGTGCAAAATATGAAGAAAAAAAACCGATCCTCAAGGAACAATTTATTTTTCACATTTTCGAAATTAAGTACCTGTTTGTCTCAGTGGAGGATCCAGGATTATGGGGGGGGGGGGGGGGGGGGGGTACAATACTTAGGGGTTCTTATCACTCCGAGATTCTCTGACAAAACAAATAAGTAAACTAGGGGGATGTCTTTTACGTGCCCCCGTGCCCTATTGATCCACCACATCTAGGTTGGGTTTTTAAAACAATTGTAAGTGTGTGATTAGGGATAAGTTTTAAAGCATTATTTTTTTTGACACTCATTTGCTATATTTATCATCAATATATAGATAGAAAAAGAAAAACAGTTATTCTTTTCTATATACCTTTTCATAATTATGATTGTGATGTCATGAATTTCATCGATATGTCCACTATTTTGGATCAAGATATGAAAAAATACATAAAATTAAAACGGAACGAACAGTACTAAATACAATCTAAAAGAGCTTGGCCACGTCTCTATAAGATTATTTCTGCGAAAAAATGATTGTCTGCTATTATAAGAAAGAAATGTTGATAGATATCTTAAACTATGTAAGTATGTGAAAATGATACATTTAATCCCGATTTGTGTGATAAAAAAATCCTCCTCTGAGATACTTTTAATGGTGTTGTTTCTCATAAGGGTGTTGTTTCTCATAAAATCCATATTGAATGTCATTTTCAAGTTGGTATTTGTGATTCCAGTTTTCTTCAATTCTTTCTTTGAAAAATTCCTGAGCCTTTTATATGGATCGCTTTCTGTCTTACTGTTGAATCCACAAGTTCTATCGAATTCATTAAAGAAAATGGAAACGCATGATCCCATATCAGAGTATTAACTGTTTCTCCAGTAAAAGTAATAAAAAATTGCTCACACACTGTTGAAATGTGAATTCTGTAAATTCCACATGACGTGGTTAGAAAGAAGTAATTAAAAAAAAAACCTTTATAGAGATATACTCCGATGCCTTTCATCCATGCTTGAATCTATGGAAAATAACAAACGGGGCATTATTCCGCGGAAGACCTCTCAGCTGGAAACGTTATGACGAAAATAAAATCTTCCATGAGTTGATGTCGTCGAACCACAATTAAATTTGAAAAGATAACAAAATGTTATCAGCTCGACTGCTCCGACATATTCATGGTTCACATCTTGCAAGCAGGCACATAATGAGACGTATAAGAAATAATAATGTAGTTGTCATTCAAAGTGGTTATGGTTACACTACCCCCTGAGACAAATGAAGTGTTTCTGTATAATTATTATTTCATTTGAAATATCTAAGTTCATTTTTATCGGTCACTAAAGTGTATAACCATTCCAAAACTTTTTTTGATGTATAAATGGCATAAACAATAAGTCGTGCATTTGATTTACATGTACTATGTTAAGCCTACCACATACGAGTCCCGAGTCTCTGGTATTCTTCTCGACACAGTAAAGCAATAAATGAGAGTAACATTCAAGAACATAAATTGTTTGAGATACCAAATAAATTCACTTATATTTACATACGTAATAAATAATCGGAGAATGGTGAACGATGAATAATGAATGCGAAACGATGAATGCAAGACGATAAACTTCAGAAGCTCTCTATATTCAATGCTAAATTACTTAATCATCCCTCAAACCGGTACGTGTACTTTTTCAGCAACCCTGAATGCGTTTTTTTTTAAAGATGGTACTTCCACGCAGTTTCACAAATTGCAAATTTGCAAATAGTCGACATTCTCACTACCCATGATACCAGAAACTATTTTATTAAAAAACCAAGCTATAGTAGTTATCACAATTATTACCCTGAAGCAGTGATTTTTCTTCAAATAGATAATACGCCAGCCTGTAGAGCCGATGTTCTCTCGCATCTTTTATTTTTCAGACCATCGAGTCTAATATTTGTGTTTGTAGTTTAAGGAATTGTGGGTTGCTTATTATTGCAGAATGTATCACTAAATTGCTCGAAATATAATTTTCCTGATACTGAAAATGCTATGTTAAACGGACAAGGTTAGATCGTGAGATGCCCTGCGCCCTTTTCCGAACAGAGAGAGGACAGCGCGACGAAAAGCTTTGTTTCCAAAGCCATAGAGGTAAGGGTTGATGGCCGCTGTGGAGTAGACCAAGGCGTGGGATAAGGAGAACACTACTGGACTGACAAGAGATTTGAATGTGAAGGTAGCGGTGAGGACGAAGATGATAAATGGCAAGAAATTGATGATGAAGCTGATGATGAGGATGAAGAGAAAGACAGCAGACTTCACCTCACGTTTCCATCGGATTCGTTCCCGATTAGCAGCCAAAGCGGAAGCTTCTGTCTGGTCGTCCATCCCAGCAGAAGGTCGAAAAGCCGATAGATCGACAACGGCGCGGATGTGCCGACGCAACACGATGAAGATTCGTCCGTAGATTACGATCATGGGCAGGATGGGTGATAAGAAGTTAGTGAAGATGAAGGCGACATAATCCTTCTGGATGATGACAAAAAGTCGGCAACCAACCCTAGGATCGACATATCCTTTGAAGCCCATCGGCGTGGCCAGAGGGATGAACAATCCACAGAAAGCCGCGTAAACAAAGATGGCCCCAAGAGCAATAGCCACTCGTCTCTTGGTGAGGATGGTCGGGGCATGGAGCGAATGACATATGGAGATATACCGCTCAACCGTCAGGGCAAGAACGTTCAGCGTAAAGCAGATCCCAGAGAAAAAGGCCAAGCTGAGAACGACGATGCACCCCGGATTCTGCCTGATCACGAAGGCATCAAGCAATCCCTGTAAGGGGTAATTCATGGAGCAGATGACCACGCCAATGGCGAAAGTCACCAGGTTAAATACGTTCGGAATCGTCCGTATGTCCCTGCAACGGATGTAGGCGAGGATGAGCAGAACATTACCAATGGTCCCAACGACTGATATCACGAAATTTGTCGTGATTGTGACAATAACGTACAAACTGGCCATGGTCTTAGCAGAGAGCATTAACATTGGCTAGCACGTTGTCATATGGTTAGAATTCCTTAAATACCCGATGGTCAGAGGAGAAAACTATTGAAGTGAAATGTAATTACTTTCCGATACAGTAGTCTAGATGCTTTTGTATTTATTTATTTAACCACGGAGAACAAAAAACATGATTTCAGCTATAAAAAACCCCTGTTTTTCTGCAAGTCCGTAGAAGAATATGTTTACAAATTAAAAAAAAATAATATAACAGATTACTATATACATAAAGAGAGAGAGAGGAAAAAATGCAGATATCCATAAATACATGTAGAAGATGATGACAACGAAAATAATTTTCCATGGTCAATTGGTCTTGAAGTGTTGCAAAAGCAACCAAAGGTGCATGGTATAAAGCTTAATCAGTTGATATGTTCCCATGAAGTGTACACAAGTGTATACAAGTAGTAATTTACTGTATGTCCACTATGTCAATCAAATCAATCCAACGTGCACTTACAGTCCAAATGGAGAGAATTATTGTTCAAAGTTGCTTTCATTAAAACAAAAGAGAGGTAAAGAGGGAAAAAGAACAGGTGTAGGCACACATCTAAAGTGGAACCAATTTGACCTTCAGTCGTAAAAATGGGTGCTGTCATTGATATGATTAATCAATTCCACTGAAATAATGCTCTGCAAATATATCATCTACTCGAGATGTATATATTAACTAGAATAACGTTCCGTAATTCCTGTCTGCGTTACGCGTTGTTACGCGTAGTTCCCAGTACTCTTGACGCTTTTGCAAAAGATGTCACTCCGAGAAATCTGAATGAAATACTTGACTTAAAAAGACATTCTTTTACAGTTTAGATGCAGGTTGCAATAATCATTATATACTGGCGTTTGCGTTTTTGTTGTAGCTGAATATTGGACGCTGCATGGAGAACTTTGAATGGAGAACTATTTATACCTCATACCAGTGCAAATGGCAATGGAGCAATACAATATAGGGCCAATTGATTTTTCCATGTGAAAATATCAATTACTGTCATTTTAAGACCGGGGAAAATTAATTTGCATTATTGTCAGAAGTACGACATTCTAGAACATGAATTATTGATGTCCCCATAGAATTGATTTGATAGAACACATTTGCCGCACCGTTCGTAAATGTCCAATTAAGCAATAATCAAACTTTAGTAAATGGTGTCAAAGGAATTGCACATTCCCCACAGTTTTCATTTTAATAAGAAACCACATTGGGCATGAATAAAGCACACTTGTCCCTAATGTTTAGTATAATGTGATATAAGAAAATATCTTAATTGAATTTCGATTTAGAGTGAGAAAAGGGGAACGCCGGGCTCTTTCGATAAATCAACACGGGGAAAAAAATAATGTATTTATAAATTTGAAAAGAATGTTCTTGCTCTTGTTCATTCATTTGTGCAATGATTTCTTGGTTTTGTTGAGAAGCATGGGGAATATTTTTTATATTCTTATTCGATGAAGAGAAAAGACAATACTCTATTTTCTATTTAATCTCAGACCAATTCAATGTTGAGAATTAGTTCTTTTCACACAGTAAAAAAATCTCCTGTTTTGGTTAGGTTTCGCTTGCTGTTCAAAACAGGTAAACATTTCAAATGTTAGCTGTATTCTGAAAATTTGCTTTCATTAAAAATAAAAAATCTTGTAACATTATGATTGTTGTTGTTTCTCCTGAAATTAGTGCAAAATTAAGTCCTTGTTCCCTTGATGTCAACTCGATGTTAGGGGGGAAAAAACTTTTTGCCGGGTAAGATGGATGTGAGGGATTTAGTGTTTAAAAGAGAAGGTTGAGTTATGGGAAAGGTGAAAAATAATTTGTGAGCTTTCTCATTCCTTTTATGTTGAAATGCTTTGGTGGTTTATTTTAACTTTACTACTAAGAAAGCATGTGTGTGCTTATAAGTAAGCAACCAGAGGGTCGACGTCGACGGCTTTAATTCCTCTCCGAGGTAATGTGATAATGCCTTATCAAATGGCACTAGCGCATCCACTTGTTTTCTAACCCGGGTCCTCCTAGTTACGAGACCACGCACTGCTATACTACACACTCTAAAAAGACGCCTGGTCATTTTTTTTTCCAGATAGCCTGGTCACATTTTCTTAATCAGATTCTAGTCATTATGACTAGGATTCTGTTCATTCTGACTAGGATTCTGTTCATTTTGACTAGGATTCTGTTCATTCTGACTAGGATCCTGTTCATTTTGACTAGGAAGTAAGTCCTGAACACCATTCAGCCCAGACTTGTGCAAAGACGATTTTGACTAGGATTCTGTTCATTCTGACTAGGATTCTATTCATTTTGACTAGGATTCTAATCATTTTGACTATGAAGTAAGTCCTGAACACCATTCAGCCCAGACTTGTGCAAAGACGATTTTGACTAGGATTCTGTTCATTCTGACTAGGATTCTATTCATTTTGACTAGGATTCTGTTCATTCTGACTAGGATTCTGTTCATTTTGACTAGGATTCTGTTCATTCTGACTAGGATTCTATTCATTTTGACTAGGATCCTGTTCATTTTGACTATGAAGTAAGTCCTGAACACCATTCAGCCCAGACTTGTGCAAAGACGATTTTGACTAGGATTCTGTTCATTCTGACTAGGATTCAGCCCAGACTTGTGCAAAGACGATTTTGACTAGGATTCTGTTCATTCTGACTAGGATTCTATTCATTTTGACTAGGATTCTAATCATTTTGACTATGAAGTAAGTCCTGAACACCATTCAGCCCAGACTTGTGCAAAGACGATTTTGACTAGGATTCTGTTCATTCTGACTAGGATTCTATTCATTTTGACTAGGATTCTGTTCATTCTGACTAGGATTCTGTTCATTTTGACTAGGATTCTGTTCATTCTGACTAGGATTCTATTCATTTTGACTAGGATCCTGTTCATTTTGACTATGAAGTAAGTCCTGAACACCATTCAGCCCAGACTTGTGCAAAGACGATTTTGACTAGGATTCTGTTCATTCTGACTAGGATTCAGCCCAGACTTGTGCAAAGACGATTTTGACTAGGATTCTGTTCATTCTGACTAGGATTCTATTCATTTTGACTAGGATTCTGTTCATTCTGACTAGGATTCTGTTCATTTTGACTAGGATTCAGCCATTCAGCCCAGACTTGTGCAAAGACGATTTTGACTAGGATTCTGTTCATTCTGACTAGGATTCAGCCCAGACTTGTGCAAAGACGATTTTGACTAGGATTCTGTTCATTCTGACTAGGATTCTATTCATTTTGATTAAGATTCTATTCATTTTGACTATATAGATTTAATCAATTATAGGCCTACTCACATTGTAGCCTACATCATGTTTCCTCTAATTTGATAATCAAAATCTGACCACGGACAGCAGAAAAGTAACATCTTATCTGATTCATGTGAAATGTGCCTCAGCCTAAGTTTTGAGTGAAATGGATTGATTGAATGCACTCACAGATCATGAAGTAAGTCCTGAACACCATTCAGCCCAGACTTGTGCAAAGACGATTTTGACATGCTTTCTAAAAATGACTAGTGCTCAGTCATTCATGATCGCATTTTGATGAGCAGCCTATCAAATTTAAGAAGACATTATTATCAATTATAATCCCATTGTAATATATTTCAGAGATTGCGCTTTGTTTTTAAGATATTGGGGCTTGGATATGGGTTCATTATTATTGACTCACACTGCACTCGTATTCTTATGTAGACATGATCTATCTTTCCCAATTGCTTTGAGAAGTTTCTTTCAACATGTAGTCTCATGACCAGAAATCAATTTCATCTTTAATACCAACAAGGATGGCTTTGTCTTTGGATAGCAAAACGTGGATGAGTAAAAACCCACCATCTATTTATAACATCAACTGATTATTCCATCATACGCTCTCATAGACAATCTGGTATGCAGTGTAGTGATAAGCCGGACTTATATAGGAAAAATATAATGTACAGTCTATGGGCATCCTAATACAAATTTAGACATATTTTTAGAAGAACTCAGTATTTTGCTGGAAGTTATAAATCATGAAAATAAAGATATAAATCTTATTGCTGATTTTAGTGTTAATGACGCTCGTCCTGTTAATGCACTTATTGATATTTTGCAAGCAAACTCGTTCACTGGCGCCGTTGATAAACCAACGAGGATTACGGTGAATTCATCCTTATTAATAGGCAATACTTTTAGCAGTGTTGTTACTGAACGCATGTATGCTGGTATTTAGTATAGTGGAATATCCAATCATATTCCCATATTTTTTATTTTTAATAATGTTTCTATGTCCCGGAAAGAACCTCATTGTGTGGTAAATTTACAACAGAAAATATATTATCTCTGAATAATAAATTAATGAAACATGGAACGATGTAGTTTCATGTAATTTTCGGAATTATAAACCCTATTTCATTTGCGGAATTACGAAACGCCGGAGTGACGAACCTTTAGAAAAATTAAATATTCGGAATTATGAACCTTCGAAAAAGCGAGATGTAACCTGTATGTTTCCCCTAAAAGTATTGCACGTTATATTCTTATAAATTATGTCCTTGTTCGAAAGGACTTTTCTAATACCTGTAATGCATGAAGAAGAATCAATGAAATATTATTGCAAGTCGTTCTTGTTCGAAGGGACATTTCTAATAACTTAATTGTATAAAGAAGAATCAACGTTTAATTTTCTGTATCCCTTGGAATTATTGGAAATTATGTACTTGATCCATTGATGTCACCTTCATGTCAATCATTTTGTTGGAGGATGACAGCAATAAGTATGGTGATAAGTATCGTCGTGGATGCCATTGTCCTTTGATAGTGGTCGTCATGTCATTATATTCTTATAAATTATATCCTTGTTCGGAAGGACATTTCTAATTATACTGCATAAATAAGAATCATTTTATGATTTTTTTTTGCTGTTTCCCCTGAAATCATTGCACGTCATGTCCTTTAAGTACTCCTTGTTCGAAAGGACTATTTTTATTTCGTTTCCCCTGATGTTTTCGAAATGACATCTTTAATACCTTTACTGCATGAAGAAGAATGAATGACTGATTTTGATTTTGGTTTCCCTGAAATTATTGCACGTTGTTTTCTTTGTGTCCTTTATGTCCGTTTAAACAGTGTGTATAGACTTTTCCTGCATTATTTGTGTTATAATGTCTTTCGTAAATACGCCTGAGAGCACTGTGAATTCAGATATTAATGATCCATACTTCACGGAGTTCTTAAGCCCGAGAAATGGAGAAAATGATGTGTGTGGACCTTCTCAGGGATCTTATAGTTGCGATGAATCCAATAATCTGATTAATGATGCAAATTATAAGTTATTTCCCATCTTACATATCAACTGTCGAAGCTTAAATAAAAACTATGATAACATTTAGTACTTTTCGTAGTTCCTTAAAAGTTCCGTTTACATCTATAGCTTTGACCAAGAATGGATTAAAGAGTATAATTCCTTTTCTCTTGTACTAAAAGGTCGACTATATAAAATAAAGGCACTGGAATTGATTTTATATAAGAAATGATGTGCAATTTACAGGGTTGGAAAAAAGTTTGGAAGATTTTTATTCCAAGAATTATTTCTTGTCTTAAACATATCCCTCGTCATTTTAAGTTCTTCTTTGAGGTTCAAATAAAAGATATGTGTCCCTTTTTAACTTTAAAAGCACAACATTAAAAATCAGGCTTATCACACAGTGCAGAGGTCCACTTGGAATTCGGAAGCGTATATTTGCTGTTTTTGCAAATGTCTAACGAAAAAGTTAAATAATCAGATACAGTTTAATTGCTATACCGAAGTCCTCAAAATGACTGCAAACTGCACGTAGCTTTTTCAAAATTCCACGTGAAGTACAGAAATGTATAACAAGATGTTCAAACACAAATAGAGCAAATCTGACAACATGTGGTTCATTGGTCAGCCATTGTAACATGTTTAACAATATTACGTAATCTTTGGTACAAGATGGAACAGTAGACTTCATTCAACACAGTTAATCCGATTTGGATGAATTATTCATCACAATATAGTAGAAACTAGCATTTAAAATCAGACATACTCATCGCCAAAAAAATATTCCAAACTTTTTTCCAACCCTGTAATCATAATTATATACTACTTTAAAAAAATAATATGTATATATATATATATATATATATATATATATATTTATATATATATATATATATATATATATATATATATATATATATTGTTTGAATGGCATGCCTCCAAAAGTATAACAGTTAATTTCTGTTTTCGTTAATATACAGCCGGGATGGGCTCTTGTATAAGGACTTTATTCCTTTTTAGCTCTACCCTTCGCTGTCATTATGTTTTGTTTGGATGTATGTTCTTTTTTATGTCTATTTGTAAATATAATTATTTTAACTGTTATGTATTTTGTTAATGATGAGTATATATAAATGAACTTTGAACTTTGTACTTCTTGTTTGAAAGGACATTTTTTCTAATTCTAGTGCATTACGAAGAATCAGTGAATTATTTTTAGTTTGTTTCCCTGAAATTATTGAAAATTATCATGTTTTTGATGTCCTTCTTTTTCGAAATGATATTTTCAATAACTTTATTGCCTATAAGCATAATCAAAGTAACATATATGCATTTTTGTATCCCCTGAAGTATTGCTTTATGTTCTTCAAGTCGTTCTTGTTCGAAGGGACATTTCTAATAACTTAATTGTATAAAGAAGAATCAACGTTCAATTTTCTGTATCCCTTGGAATTATTGGAAATTATGTACTTGATCCATTGATGTCACCTTCATGTCAATCACTTTGTTGGAGGATGACAGCAATAGGTATGGTGATAAGTATCGTCGCGGATGCCATTGTCCTTTGATAGTGGTCATCATATGTCATTATTTATTCTTAATAGCCTTCATAAAAAGTACACGCCTCATGCAGGGACAGACGAACAGAGATGAAAGATGCACATACATCCACACACACACGCACACCCTTACAGAGAGAGAGAGAGAGAGAGAGAGAATCAGCGTGGACTACATTGTCCATGATATCTACCTTGTTAGGCCAAATAAAATAAATTCCAAGTTCCTCGTCCCCTCCTCCTTCCTTTTTTCGGGCCGCCTCAATTTTTTGGTTATTTTATATTTTTGTTCTGAAATGAAATAAATGGGAATATTAGGATATCTAGACAATGAAAACACAGAAAGTAGCAATTTCATCTTGTTTGGAGCCTTTGAAGTGCTTATACAAGTGAATTTATTTATTTAAAATTGTGTTGAAATTGACCTTTTTTGTGTATTGTTTTGTGTTGTTTGTTTGTTTGTTTGTTTGTTGTTGTTGTTTTGTTGTTGTTTTGTTTTGTTTTGTTTTGTTTGTTTGTTTGTTGTTGTTGTTTTGTTTTGTTTTTTTTTTTGGGGGGGGGGGGGGAGCAATTCAGTGATCCGACACTTGCTCCGGCGACCATCGCTCCCGGATTTATTTCGTCAAAAATTGATTTGCAGGGTTAAAGTTATTGGGTTGCAATCGGGTTTTAGGCCTGTTGTAGGGTCAGGTATAATGTAAGGGCCTGCAAATTAGGAATTCTGTGTAGGAGATTGAGGAGCATTCACAGGACCATATGTGGTATTAAACTTTTATTTCCGATTGTTAGGAGAGTTAGGATTTTTTGTTCAATTACATTCTTAAAACGGCTGGTTAAAATGTTACCCCCAAAGCATGCATGTTCCATTTTTACCAATACTGATTAAAATTTAACCAACCTTTTAAAAAGAGTTTATTGATCCAGTTTTCTCTTGTCGTAATTGGGAAAACATGAAATGACATTATTAAGTTTATTGAAAATTATATGGCAAATAATAAAAAGTATATCATCAAACTCATGTCAAACTCGAAGCTACTTTCCTTAGTGAACACTTTATCATGTTACAAGATTTTACAATCATTTCGAGAGCCTATAATGTTTTTAAAAATTCTCAAATTTTCGGCCACTTTCGAATCACCAAGTTTAAGGGCTAATTTGACACTTTTTACAGGAACATAGTGTTTACCCTTTTTTAACCCTCTTGCCCTGCATAGCGTCGTCTGATGAGAGTCAGATGGAAGTTCAAGGGGAAATCCACCATGATATCATATTCATTTTAATATATGCAGAAAATTCAGACAAATGGTCCAGTAAAAGTTTAAAGGTGTTGTGGATCAGTGGATAAGTCCCCGGACGAGGTCCCTGGTTCGAATCCGACCGCAGCGCTAGCGTCCTTTGGCAAGACGTTAATCTACATTTGCCACTCTCCACCCAGGTGTTAAATGGGTACCCGGTAGAATGCGAAATTTAATGTCGTTTGCTTAGCAATGTGAGCGCCACGGGCCATTGCTGGAATACTCCCCAGGGAGTGGAGAATGTGCATACATTGTGTGCGGGCAAAGCCAGAATCCGATGACCGGGGTAATAATATATCTGTAAAGCGCTTAGAGACATCGCCGATGTATTAGGCGCTGTATAAAAGCGGAATATTATTATTATTATTATTAAAAGAAAGAAAATTAGACGACGATTTGATTCGATTTAATTTGATTTATTTAATTGTTCCGTTTCAGTACAAACAGAACATGTATATATCGTCCAAATCTTTTATACAGATAACATTAAAATATAATAAAATTGATTTATGCAGATAACATTAAAATATAATAAAATTGATATAACTATCTAGGATAACTCTGTTAAGATAAATAAAAAATAATGAAAGAAAATATTTATATATTGAACTGAATATAGATTGAACCGGAGGGGCATGCTCTAGGAAGCAAAGCTTGTTCTGTGATAAATCCTTCAGTTGGTCAAAACGAGTTCAGAGAACAATAACACGCACACACACACACACACACACCCACACCACAAACCCAAGATCACACATAATACACTCACAAACATCAACGCACCCGTATACACGTAGTCACGTGATTAAGTGAGATGGTAATCAACATTGGTATGTTACGTAATAATCATGTATATAGGTGTATGTGCATATAAAGCCTAAATGAATAAATAGGGAAGCTTGAATAGAAAATGGTATATAAGCTGATTATCTATCCCAAGACCTCAACGTAGAAATCCTAACATTAAATTGATTAAACCAATCTAGTGGAAAATTGAAAACTTTTGTGTTCTTTTACGTAGCCTACGTGATATTTTATTTTTAAAATGTCCAATTCAAACGTCACAATCACGATCTTGGTAAACGGTATAGTGTCAGTTATCGGCACGCTTGGAAACACTGTGATGATAATCACTTATCTCTGCCGGCACGAAGTTAGAGCGACGTCGAATTGGTTCACCATGGCGATGTTTGTCGTTGGTGAGTTTATCTCGTGCGTTTATTATCCGATTCAGATGCTGGTGGACATATTCATTATTGAAAATAACCCAGCATGTGGCATTGCGATGTCGACGGGAATTTCGGCTGGTATTTGCTTTACAATGTACGTTCTGGCCTTGACAGTGGAGCGTTACATTTCGATTTGCCATCCGTTTCGAGCGCCAACAATGCTTACCCAACGTCGTATAGGTATTGTCATTGGGGCCATTTTCGTTTACGCAGTACTTGTGGCTATGTTCATACCGCTTGCTACGCCAATGGGCTTCAAAGGAGACCTTTCTGATGTCCCCAACGGTTGTAGAATCAGCTCGGTCATTCCAAATCGCCGCTACGTCTCTTTCCTTTTTGCCAACTGGCTTTTGCCTATTCCCGCCATGATCATCATCTACACTCGCATTTTTCAGATTCTCCGTCGCCATCTCCGTGATATCCATGAAATGCCCGGCAGCGCCAACGATCGCGGACTTTGGAAACGCCAGCTTAAGTCTGCTTTGCTTCTCTTCATAGTCGTCGTCAGCTTCGCAATCTGCTGGTTGCCATTTGTGATCTTCATTCTCTATCGATCCTTCAACAGTGTTGTCAGTCCATTGGCCTATGCTTTCATACATGCAGTTGTCTTCAGCACAGCAGCTGTCAGTCCATTTGTTTACGGTTTTGGTAACAAGACATATCGACAGGCCATTTTTTCTGTTTTCTGTGGCCCACTGATCAAAATGTACAATCGCAATAATATATATTAAATGCATAAGTCTCTTGACCGATGCAACACAATCAGATTGTATTGAAGTGCAAAACGCATCCTTCCCTGCAGTCAGTGGTGGATCCAGGATTTTGTGAGGAAGGGGCCTCAATATTCACAAAATTTTCTGACAAGGAAAAAAAAAAACACGAATAAAAAGGTCACCAGCGTTTTGGGATCTCTTTTTAACTCAAAAAATCTCTGACAAGCAAAAAAAAAAAAAAAAGAAGATCATCAGAGTGTTGGGGTCTCTTTTAAAGTCAAAAAAATCTCTGACAAGCCAAAATATAAAATAAAAAAGTCATCAGCGGTTTGGGGTCTCTTTTTAACTCAAAAAATCTCCCCCCCCCCCCGGATCCTGGATCCTGGATCCGCCCCTGACTGCAGTTATAGATTGTACCTCTTTGAATTTAACATCCTTTTTTCTCTTATTCCTTTAAAATCTTTCTCAGTATTTACATCTTTTCTATCACGTTGACCAGAAATTCATCATTAAGTATTATAGTATTAATAATTCAAGGAATTTAATAAAAGAAAACTTTTGAATGAATGGGCATATTCTGGAGAATGTAAAAGAATTAAAATATCTCGAGACTGTAGTACGTATTAATGGTTTGTTTTAAGCATGCTACAAAACATTTAGCCGATAAAGGAAGAAAAGCCCTCTTTAAATTATACAAATACTTTTGGCAAATATACTCCTAACATCAAAATTGCTACAGGCTGCTTTAATAGTATGATC
The DNA here is from genome assembly GCA_025617745.1 of Heliocidaris erythrogramma. Lineage (NCBI taxonomy): Eukaryota > Metazoa > Echinodermata > Echinoidea > Camarodonta > Echinometridae > Heliocidaris > Heliocidaris erythrogramma. Next base: position 32,748,822 of record CM046868.1, read on the forward strand.
AAACCCATTTTGCTATACGAATACGGATATTTTACGGTAATACAATGGTTTACAGCAAGCTCTTCTCAGAACAAGCAAACAAAACAAAACAGTATTTCAAACCGAATTTCGAAAAAAATCCACCTTCAATTGTGTAACCATATGCTTGGTTTAAATCGCAAAAGTAGTAATATCGGTGTTATTGCTTATAAGATATCCTCTTATCATTGATGTTTTAAATAACTCTGGATAAGAACGCGTAATCTTGATCAAGATAATATCATAGTAAGATAGCTAAAGTGAAAACAAACGACTTCATGAAATCAAGGAGAATTGCTGGTTGAGAAACAAAACAAAATTAGATTTTAGACATTGTAGACATCTGAAATGATATAGAAATGTGTGAACCAGATGATGTAAAATAACGCAAAACGACTTCGTCTCCCACTGTTAGGGTAAGCTACAAGATATATTTAATAACCAAATAAAAACTTGATCTTTTGCATGATAAAAACAATGGAGAGGGTAACAAATTGAGGACGTTCAATCATTTGATCATTCAAAACTTCCATAAAAGAAGAATTTCTAAAAATTCTTAATGATAGAAACATAGGACAACACATCTGCAAACTTCGCATAAGCTCACATAACCTACCAATCAAAAGGAAGATATCGTCGCCCTCACAAAATACCAGCGAATACGTTTTTGTGAATAATGTAGTATGCAGACAGAAAGAGACGAATTCCATTATGTCATCCAATGTGAGAAGTTTAGAATAAGAAGAGAACTGTTTTTTAAAATAATCTTAAAGCACTGAGTTATAACTTTGAAAGCATTTGGAGAAATTCATATTATAATTTCACTCAACATGCTCAAAGAAGACGCTCTCATAAGGGAATTTGCTAGTTTTTTGGCGATATACTATTAATCAACATGGTAACCTTTAAATTGTTTATTCTTAGGCATATCTATATATATATATATATATATATATATATATATATATATACTTGTATATATGTGGTTATGGGGACATTTGCATGGGCCCGATGTCCCCGTAACCGGGTTGTTTTCAACCTACGGAATAAATGGCATTGTTATATGTCCCCATAACCACAGTTTTGTGTCATTATGTATATAATTCTTTGAATGGTTCATTTTCTCATTACCATGCACTACTGGTACATAATCTTATAATTTATATTTCATGAAAGAGCATACCAAGTTGATCAATTATTAGTATTTTGTTTTTGTTTTTGTTTATGTTTTGATTGCTATATACTCACTATATATTGTTCTATTTTTGTCATGTGTTACTGTTATTACTAGTATTATTGATGTTATATTTGAACAAAATATAGATGGATATGTCAATGAAGTTCAATGAATAAATACACAAACATAAGAACTACGAAAACCCTTGACATTATCAACTTGTTGAATTTGGATCGTACAAAGAGTGACATGTTCTTTTCTTTTTACAGCATAAATACTTTGACTACCAATTAACATGCAAAGTGTTTTTCATAATTTACACTTATAGTCTATTTTCATTATGGCATCTTAGAATTTTTAGAATAGAGCAAATTCGAGGTTGCATTTGCGATGTGCGAATCTAGATTATGGGAGTAAGAAAGAGGATGCCATAAATGACAAATTGTCGAAAGAAGACCACAATTTTCATACGTTTAATAACATAATGATATTAAGATATTTTATGACCCAATTGTCAATGTAACTTTTTTCATGAAAAAAATAATTTAATATTATTTATATTAATGCTTAGCTTGGAAAAACACTGCAAGGAAAGTACTTAAATGATAAATTGTGTTCGGATAATGATTACAACCGTCGTGTCATCATTTATCCAAGTGTCATCAGAAACAGCAATTGTGTCAGGCAGAGACGCTGGTTTATGAAAGTGGAAAAGAACGTCTGTACCTGTCCCTTTGTATTATATTGAGGTATTACAGGGCCATTCTTTGCAAAGTGAAACTTTTGGTCACACACAACTAATGTTGCCTCTTTGCGGGAAAATCAGATTAGACCTACATTATTTTTTTTTATAATACCAGTTTCAAGAAAAAATCATTTCCCAACCATAATGTTTTTACCTAGACATTATAAAACCCCCCTTTTTGAGTGGTCACACACGTGACCGACCCAATTTTCACTTCTAAATGAAAAGAATGTTCACAATTTATGGAAATTTACTTTCAAACTGTGCAGAGCAATCCCATCATACAGCAGTCAAAAGTTGAAGCTTTCACTCCAAGGGAAATACGAGAGAGGTAGATTTGAATACCAACATGTAAGACCCTTTTTGGTGCGAGGTAACACACGTGACCGACCAATTGTTGACCTCTGAAAGAAAATGATGTACTCTTATTTAAAATATTTCCCCTCCATCTGTCGGGGTAAGATTGTTATTCAAATATTCAAAATGAGAGACTTCTACTTACAAGACAAATACTAGACATAATTTTTATGTGACTGAGAATAATATTCATGATAAGACCACGCCATATCAGGGTAAAATTTGAATCGGGAGGTTTGTAAGTCTGTCACGAAGGACTTTGGCATTGGAGCCTCTCTCTGATAAGAAAATTGGAAAAAGCGTCAATTTCCAGAATGCTTCAGAAGCTGTTTCCATGTCACCGGGGGGGGGGGGGGGGGGTTATTTACATGTAGATAGATTTTCCTGCTTTTCTCAGAACACAACAACTTAAAAAAATACAAAAGAGTGTGCTCATGCCACTGTCTTGATAAAAAAAATCCGACGATTGTGCAGAAACTTCGAACACGTCACCACATAAAATACACCCCAAAACGCGCGAGCGTACACACACACACACGCCCACACTCTCACATCGTAAAGCCGAAACAACGCACCCTCACCCACCTACCCAGTGATTTTGGTAATATGCATTGGTTCGGAGCATTTGTCTGTTTCGTGCCACATACAGCCTTGATTATGCTTACATAAATGGAAGTGACCCATACATATCATCGTCGTCAGCTTCGTAATCTGCTGGTTACCGTTAAATGATCTTTATCTTTATCTATCCCTCAAAAGTGTTGACAGTCCATTTCCGTTGGCTATGCTTTCATACATGCAGTTGTCTTCACCACAGTAGCTATCAATATTATTCATTATCGACAGGCCGTCTTTTTCTCTTTTCTGTGGCCGACTGATCAACATGTACAATCGTATTACAAGGCTGGTGCTTTTTTGATACGTCGGTCTCTTGCTCGCACTGACTACGGTTGTGTAGTACGGTGCGAGAATCTTTCACTGATATCAATTTGTAGTTTCCTAATGATCATTTTATCCCATTCGCTCCCTCGATATCCTTAATCGTAATGATAACACGTTAAATTTATATATAGCGCATTTCATAATACATGTTTTAATTGCGCTTTACATTAGATAATTAGATAATACATACATGTACATATAAAGTATATTTCTATTATTTTACATTTACTACAATATGACGAATATCTTATTTTATAATACAATATCACACTTACAGATTACATGTGCATAAATCAGTTGCATTGCATTAATTCTATAATTCCACTTTGATACATCATTAAGAATAATTTATATCATAATACAACTAGAGTACTAAGAATATCATATATACGAAAATACATATATATATATATATATTGTATTACATAATTTTAAAATACTAAAAATAACAAAATAATGCATTTACATTGCAATACATTATATTAAAACATGGCTACAATACTAAGAATACTATTTTAGAGTTTAAAAAATGCGGTACACAAAAAAAATAAGTATAATAGGATGAGAATAGATGTTTTGAGTCTACACTTAAATGCGTTCAAATCCTTTGAATTATTTCTTTCCTATGTGCCCACTTCTTTCCCACTGACTAAAACTTCATCCTTCAGAAATATTCCACTTCGTATATTTCATGAAACCTTCAAGTCAGACTTTACGATTAAACTTTAAATAACAACAACAAAAACAATGAAACCAAAATATAAACTATAAAAGTAAAAATAGATTGGACGATTCCACTCGTGCATTAACATATTAAACTTGGTTTCAGAAAAAGAATAATGTATCCAAACCGTGTATTAATATGCATGCATATACCCAACTTTGGCCCCCTATTATGAAAGTTATAATGACATAATTATGTTATGGTCTTAACTTGATTGAATGGTGAAGAAGAGACTACTTGCTTTCGACTGTGACCTTATTGACAATTATCTTCGTTGTCACTGATTACAGAACAACAGTGTTTCAAATCTTTCGTATCAAAATCGCCTTTCCCTAATTTTGCACTGTTACCATTCACTTTGAAAATGTATGCGACCAAACTGTTTCCACCTTGCCAACGAGGAAAGGTAACAATTTTTGTTTTCAAATCCAGTCTAGGACAAATTATGCAACTGTATGCGACCAAACTGTTTCCCGAAATATGGGTTCATATATTTCAACAAAAAATATAATTTTGAATAATTTTGTATAAGAAACGATCTAAAATGTATTCATTTTGTATCACGAAAGTCAACAGCAACACAAAGCAATAAGATGAAAGTGGTGCCTCCTATTGGTTTCAAAAGATTGAGATATGTTTATGAAACGTACAGGTGTCTAAAAGTGCAAAAGGATTTCAAACATCAGAAAAAAAGAAGAATTAATTAACTTGTTGATATGTTAATGGAAGCAAATGCTTTTCCTATCACCACGAAGAAAATCGTGAATACTCTTTGTGGAAAGTATCCATGACCGATGACATTTCTTAATTCTGTTCATGCCGAAAGAATAACCATTTTAAACATATAATTTCCAAGTGACAAGATTGACGCGTGAAAAAAACTATGAGAAAATGTCTTTTTCAACAATCAAAGTCGCATGTGCCGAAATTTTGAACACGACACAAATAACTTTATAACAAACTAAGAAAACAAACATAACGCACAGGCAACGCACGCATCGCACACCCAAACACACACACACACACCCACACACCAATACACACATCATACATCGACCCACAAAAACGCACCATAACCCACCTATATACCCAATATAGAGTGCACAGTTACTTGGTTAGGTGTTTTGGGTGATCAACATTGGTCTGTTTCGTGCCATATAAATATATATATATATATAGCCTAGATATCAAGAACCTCAAATTATCAAACATTGAAACATACACAGAATACCTCCTATAAGTTCAAGGTATGAGCTGTTCGTCTGTCCGAGGCCTTCAACACAGAAGTCCTATATCATTAAAAGTGATTTAGCCAAGGTTCTGTGACAAGTTTTTAACTTCTTTCCAAAAAGTACTAATTTCATTTTTAAACATGTTGAATTTACATGACACAGTCACGATCGCGACAAACAGTTTGGTATCAGTTATCGGCACGCTTGGAAACACGGTGATGATAATCACTTATCTCTGCCGGCACGAAGTACGAGCGACGTCCAATTGGTTCACCATGGCGACGTTTGTCGTTGGTGAGTTCATCGCGTGCATCTATTATCCAGTTCAGATATTGGTAGACATATTCATTATTGAAAATAACCCAGCATGTGGAATTGCGATGTCGACGGGAATTTCGGCCGGTATTTGCTTTACATTAAACGTTCTGGCCCTGACAGTGGAGCGCTACATTTCCATTTGCAATCCTCTACGAGCACCGACCATGCTTACCCAACGTCGTATCGGTATTGTCATTGGGGCCATTTTCATTTACGCAGTACTTGTGGCTATGTTCATACCTTTTGCCACCCCATTGGGCTTCAAAGGAGACCTTTCTGATATTGCGAATGGTTGTAGAATCAGCTCAGTTATACCAAATCGTCGCTACGTCTCTTTCCTTTTTGCCAACTGGCTTTTGCCCATTCCCGCCATGATCATCATCTATTGTCGCATCTATCAGGTTTTGCGTCGCCATCTTCGTGCCGTCTCTGATCTTACCGTAATCCAGCCCGTGACCGCCCAAGGTGAAACAGGTGACGCTGCTGTTTCCGCTGCCGCTAACGATCATCGACTTTGGAAACGTGAAATTAAATCTGCTTTGCTTCTCTTCGTCATTGTCCTCAGCTTCGCAATCTGCTGGATGCCGTTTGTGATCTTCATTCTCTATCGATCCTTCAATAGTGTTGTCAGTCCGTTGGCCTATTCTCTCATACATGCAGTTGTCTTCAGCACAGCAGCTGTCAATCCATTTGTATACGGTTTTGGTAACAAGACATATCGACAGGCCATTTTTTCTGTTTTCTGTGGCCCTCTGATCAAAATGTACAATCGTAATACTCGGCTTGTTCAGTTGAACGTATAGATATCTTGTTCATGACACTCCACGAAAGGGACGTAACGGTACATCCTCTTTGTGTTTTGGAGGTAATTAATACATTCTTGGACTTTGCCACCTATAACCGACCTCTAGTTCTATTCTATGTTGCCTCGGACATGACAGCAGGTTCAATCAGGTTGTGTCGAAATGCATACAAGCATCTTTCACCGCCCTGAGACTTGCACTTGTGTTACTTCAACTTCTTTCTTCTTCTATCATCTTTCCCACTGACCAAAATTCATTACGTAGTATTTAATAATTGTTTTACATCGGACGTCTTGATCAACCTGACAGAAAGATTACGACGATCCCATGTTGTGTATACAGCTTTTTATCATGGATATCGTAGTTTAATAATGAGAGACATACTAACACCGTGTATAGAAGGCATATACTCAACTTTTTGGAGGCCACCTATGAAAAATTTATGAATACATTTCTTTAAAACAAATATATGAATAGGGACCTTTATTTATCCGGACAACTTATTCGTCTTCGATGGCAGAGCAACGGTGGTTCAAATCATTTACATCAAAGCCTCTTTTTGTCAACGTTTCATCGGCTGATGTTACTAGTAAGATGTAATTCAAATGCCATTGTGTATTGGAAACCTATCAAAAGCAACATTTTCTTTCAGTCTTACGGAATAGAAATGTGTCCGTAGATCCCTCGATGTTTTTCCTCCTTACAAAAAGAAGAGATTTATATTTTTGTTATGTCATTAACAAAATTATGTTTAATTAAAATTGCATTTTTAAAAGTTATTCGTCTGTAGCATAATATTTCACAACTTACATTAAACAACAGTATGTGCCTTGTATCTTCTACTGGTTATATATGGTAAGATAACGTAGTCACAAAAGAAAAACATTTACCGAAAAAAAAGGTAAACATGTTATATTATGTTGTAGCTGGATGGACACAAACAATAGGAAAGACATTCACAATTAGATTGGTTTCCAAAATCAAAATAGAAAAGCAAAAGGAGAAACAAAAACAAACGAACGCATGTATGCACCAGCTAAAGGATATTTTGTCGAAATCTTTCAAAACACTGATTCATAGTTCTTTGAGATGATAGAGATTTTAGAAAATTAACGCCGTCTTCGTTACAATAATTTTCTTTTTAAAAGCGAATACACCCTGGTGGCTTAGTAAGAAAAACATTTTGATATTACTTTCATGATTTCACGATAAAGATCATCGGTGAAAGACATAACGTGTAAGAGTCGTGAAAGAACCGCTGTCAATTTATGATGCATTTGCATACTTTGTAATGATATATGGCCTATTTTACATAATCTTAGATTACCTTGAACATGGACAGAAGACTTATTAACCTGTTGACTACTGAATTTTCTTATTCTCATAGGTTTAATACAGGAACCGCCCGGTTCCCGTAGGGAATGGGTTAAGAGCCTAAGCTCAACAAGTTTCATTATTTCCCTTTTATTCACCCGACACGAAAAGACTGCATTAAGTGTGTTACTGTAATTTTCGATGACGAAATACAATGTAGAATAAATGTAATAGTCTGAATTATTTATCAGCATGCGAAATTACTCGGTCTCTTAACTGTTATCGTAGAGGAAGGAAAATAGTTTTTGAATACTGTGTGTTAAACTTCAAGAATAGATAATCTTGTGAACAAAGTATTGCAATGTCTTGTTGGTTTTTTACCTACCAATGCACATGCTCACAGTCTTTATATTTTTATGTATATGTATATAAGTAAAATGCTAAATGTTGAAATGGTTATCTTGTCTCAGAATTTATCGTTAGTTATAGACATAGCTGACAATGAAGCATGATTAGGGCAACGGTAAAATGATGTTAATTGATGTTTGATACTTATTATTGGTAAATAATCAGTGATGATGACAAGAGTGATAACTAATTGGACAAATTATTTCAATAATTGTAGTGCAATATCTGATTCATCCAGGGACATTTACTGCCATTTATTAATATGGCAAATGACTTATCTGACCAATGTTATTCCCATTAGTTGTTCATTAAAGATTGCATGTCGAATTCTTTAGATATTTCAATTTTACAAGTTGTGTTTTATGTCTCACGAGCCTTAATCTTCAGTATTGTTTTCATTGGGTTGTCATTATCATTTTAATATATTTGTAGAACAATTTGTCTAATTTATACATTGCATGTACACAGCATAAAACCAGCTTCTAGCTGAAAAGTAAATTAGGCCTACAGCCAAGGGGAAAATAACGGTTCATATAACATTGGCTTTGATGCATGGTAGCAAGAAAATCAGAGATCAATTTCGGACAAAGAATTTTTAAAAGGTACTTTTAGATCATTATTGATCAGGGGAACCTTTCGTTGCCAGTGCGGTCATGATTTTTCTTTCTTCTCGGGATGCATTGTTTTCATGGAAAGACTTGTAAAATTATATTATACATAATTGAAGAAAAGCCTGTTTTATCATTGAGATGTTAAAAAGGGGATGATTACGAATAATTTTAAATGCACACAAATTCAATATGTTTGACATCATATATAAAATGGCATTGTCAGTCGGAGATTTCTTTATACTATTTGTCTAATTTTCTCAAACTTTCACTAAAATTATTATCAATTTTTTTGGGCTTCTACTCAAGCCAACTTGTCATGTTAAAATGTGTGTTTCATCATTTCTAATCCGTTGATCTACAAGATCCCCTTGAAAATACGAGAGATATGCGAATCAAGATATTCTTACCTTAATATTAGATCTTTTAGCACAGTACAAGCGCCGTCATTCTCCTGAAATCGAGAAGCAGTGAGAATGTAGTTGGGTTTTTTTTTATAAATGCGAAAGTTTTTCCCCTCGAGAGCCTGTAGCGACGGATGAGCATTTACTTGTTCAAGAGCAATTGTAACAATCTGCCTATACATTTTATGTTGGCAATTCCAAACACTATGAAATGTGCCTAGTGTAGGTTTTCAAAGTTTTTTAAAGTTGATTTTACATACAAATATTAATTTTGTGCATTAATCTTTGGCTGAAATATCACATTTTTGGTCAAGCTCAAACACTTATGGGGTGTTGCAAGAAAGTTGCGATTGATTGCAAGTTGCAACTGATCGGTACTGACCAATCAAAATCATTGTTGCAAGCGCATCTTCTTGAATGGGCAGACCCTGAACCATTCAGAATGGTTGTTCTAATTTGCTTTACAATTTGCAATTGATTGCAACTTTCTTGCAACACCCCATTAGTCTGCTAAATTTACATACAAGTCACTATGTTGCCATCATCCTTATACTGTTGAACTTTCCATGGGGAAGAAATGATCATGTCAGTAAAGAGTATATGGTGTATATATTTCGAAGAACGGGGGGGGGGGGGGGCGTGCCCTTTAATTAAATGGCCATAAAGTAAAAGAGAATATAAAAACGTAAACGATAGAGAGGGAGGGAGGAAAGAACAAGAAAAGAAGATAGGGGCGTCGTCAGAACATTTTTATTGGGGGGGGGGGGAGGGGGTGACACCCAAGTTTGCCGACAAAAATACTGCATCCTAATCCCTCCCCCCCCCCAAAAAAAAAAAAACAAAAAAACAAACAAACAAACAATAATAATAATAGAATAAAATTCAAGTGCCCCTTTTCTTCGTCACGAAATTTCCCACTTTTGTGGTGATACCACACCCTCCCTCAGTCTGACAAACATTCTGCCGCCCCTCCTTCTCTCGCGCAAACCGTATGAAGGCATCTGAAATGAGTTTAAAATAAATACACCTCTACGCTGTAGTGAAAGAGAGAAATGAAATGAAACAGAATGATAATGACAACCGTCAGTTTGTTTGAAGTTAAATAATGTCTTTATTCTGTATTATCCCTTTAATTGCATAAAAAGACAGATCGAGAACTACTTGTTAAATTAACTGTAAAAGCAAAATGTTTTTTTCCTTTGTCCATTGAATCTGTGATATCAATCCCTTTTTGTTTTGAACCAACACCGCAACTTGAGACTCGATGCTAAAAACGAAGGCTCAACTCGTCAGTGACAAATGTCATTTTCATGCTTTTCAAGTAGATAAACAGACACATTTGAGTAGAGTGTACTTTATGCACACCACACAGACAGTAGCAATGCACTCTCTTCAGAATGATCTGGGGAGCGTTTCATCAAGCGTTTTGTCAGTGATTATGACTGACATCCGTTATAAGCTACTGAAATCCTTGCATCTGATTGGCTGAGAGCAAATTTGTCAGTGAAAATCACTGACAAAACGCTTGATGAAACGCTCCACTGAATATATTGTGCGGTGACTTTACAATTTCGTCCAATCACTCACAATGCTAAAAAGCGGAATTTGGTTTAATTTATGACAATAATATTTCCCGCTTATCAACCGCAATGCATCAATACATTTCAAATAAATTGGTATTATGATTGAAGTTATTATAACATTCTTTTGTCTGTAACATAGTTACTGCGTTCATCAAGCCCTATTAGTAACACATGTCATGCTATTCTACCATGTTCTTTTAGCAAGCTATTTTTCAGTATATTTCTTAGTTAAAATCAATAATGTCACCTTACCTCACGGTCTACACATGGTTAGAGGAAATGTCTTGATAGAGAGCAACCGCCGAATGTCACCAATAAAAAGTATTTTGATGCCGAGAACAAGGGAATTAGAAGATTGAAGAAGAAGGAAATGATGGTGGACAGAAAGGGGAGAAGGAGAGAGCAGGCAAGAGAGAGAGAGAGAGAGAAAGAGTTATGGAAGGAGAGAAGGAAGCAGAGAGAGATAGAGAGATGTATGTGTGTATGGGGTGTGTGTGTGTGTGTGTGTGTGTGTGTGTGTGTGTGTGCAAGCGCGTGTGTGGGCGTGTGGGTTGTGGTAGGGAGAGAGAGAGAGAAGGGGGTTCGATATTGGAAGGGTGATGGAGGCGGATAGAACAAAGTGATCAGAGAGAGAGAGACAGACAGACAGACACAGACACACACACACACGTTTACATGGCTTTACTTCCGAGGACAGGTATTGTTCCTCTATTGTTCCTCGTCCTCTGACAGTCGACGGAATAAGGCATAAATTCATTGTTCGACGTTCGAGGACTATTGTCCGGCTTCCGAGGACCATTGTTCTCATGGGTTGTTTTTTTTGTTCTCTGTCCGAAAATGTCCTCGGACATAATGCTAAACAAATGCACAGATACATAAAGTGTGTGTGTGTGTGTGTGTGGGTGTGTGGGCTTACATAGATTCAGTTGTGGGGTACAGAGAACAATAGAGCACATTGATGGCCTTTATTCCGTCATGCTTGTGGGGTACAAAATACAATAGGAGAAAACAATAAAGTTCCCCACAAATCAACGAGTGTGAGGGTATGTGTGTGTGTGTGTGTGTGTGTGATAGAGAGAGAGAGAGAGAGAGAGGGGGGAGAGAGAGAGAGAGAAGGGGGAATTGCAATAGTATAGCGCATGCGGCAGAGAGAAGGGGAAAAAAACACTAACGATTGAAAACCCATACTTGGTAGAAACAAGCGATTTGTACGATGCATGCAATGAACGTCGATGTGCAACAGGAAGCGGCTTATGGAAAATAGAAAGGAAGGTGAATAAAAGTAATCATTTTCTAACATATTTTTGAAGCGGTGATTCAACTGAAAAATCGTTGAAAGCTTGTCGCTTTTTCGCATGGGGACTTTATTATGTAAGTGATATGCGCTATATAAGCAACTTTCATTATTATTTGAGATAGTTTTACCTAAGAATTAGAGAGTCAATGAATTTTAAAAGTTGGGATCGCTATGATGATAATATGGAGGACATGCCATTGGCAACTTGGTTAATGACAAATGATAATGCGATTGATGTCATGCATGGAAAATAATATGTGCTAGGGAATAACAATTTACTCAAAACATCCCCTTCTTTATTAATATAATGAAACATACACAATTCCTTAGATTATATTGTTAGCATATATTTCCCTCCGCCAGACAAATCCACGATTATACAGCCACTGAGAAAATGATGGAGGAATTATCCCGTGCATGATACCACAGAAGCAACCACCTTCTTCTTACTTGTAAAAAAGTTTCGTTATATTGGAAGATTTTTATTTAAATTAATCGATAATTTATTTAATGTGAGAATTGTTTTGAAGGAACTAATTTTGTTAATAGTTATGAAACAGAGAAAAAATAAATGAATCTAATAAATCTTATGTTGAATTTTGCTCAATTCAATATTTATAGAAATTATATCAAAGAGACTGTTTTGGTAGTAAAAATCACACGATGCATGCTTTATATTTATTTAAAGAATAGAAATTCGATCATTCCTTAGTATAAAATGTAATAAGAAGAAATTCCACACAAAAACGAAGTTGAAAAAATATTGTCAGTTATTTAGTGCATGATTTATGTCATTGAAGTCTTCACACTATGTATTATGTTATGGCTCTGTGAATTTTATATTATTGTAAATAATTGTCATTTTGAATATTAAAGTCCCTCGAAAGAGGATAAATAGGGTGAAAATGATACTAAACAACATGACTTATACAAAACAAAAATGATCTCCACCTTTCAAAAGTCCTGTTTTGATTTCCCTTTTCCTGATAATATCTCAAACTTTAACGTTATTCTAATTTCTTTATTTCCTGTCTTCACTCAGGTCAACTTTATAAGAGGATGGTTAATAACATTCCATAAGCCTCTCTTTTTCTCCTCTCTCTCTCTCTCTCTTTCTCTCCTTCTAGTTCTCTCTCTTTCTTTCTCTCTCTTTCTCTTCTAGTTCTCTCTCTCTCTCTCTTTCTCTTCTAGTTCTCTCTCTCTCTCTCTTTCTCTTCTAGTTCTCTCTCTCTCTCTCTCTCCAATCTCTATATGTCACTTTTCTTTGGCATACATAATTAACTTGTAACGATATTGATTATTACACTCATTGTCTGCTCTCCTTGTCAGTTCCTAAAAGTCGCCCCAGCATTATTTTCTGAGGCCTTGAACATCATGATTGCTTACAGTACAGTTGATAGACTATAGTTATAATAATCCGCCTATTTCTGGAATTAGTCACTTTTCAGTGGTTCACGGGAACTGAGTGCGCTGCTATCAGATATAATTCTTCGCCCATTAAGGTGCTTGTTCATTAAAATACGTTCCTTGCTTTTATATATTTGTTTAATAATTCTTCTGTTAAAGAAATCTGTTAAAGAAATAAATGATGGGAATTACACCGTTCATTAACAGTATTTGCCTGACTCGAACGGTTAATTCCCTGGATATACGACGACTAATCGCATTAGTTATAAACCCCAGTGGACTCATAACATTTTCATTTTAAACGGTCATGTTATCAAGTTGTTTCCCTATAACAGGTTTATTAACAAAATATCGACACGCACTGCCAACATCAATGCCATTCAAAACGGTCTCCTGAAAAGGCCCTAAAATGCTAAAGACATCACTTTTTTATGTAGTCAGACGAATGTAATTGGTTGAAACTTAAAGGTAAACTACAATATCAGTCCAGGGAATTGATGTGATAGAAATGTGTTTGGTATAGGTGCATCCCTTGATGGCAAACTTATATAAATATAGCACTAAAAGCTATACATTTATAGGTGGAAAGAAAAGTCGGTGTTATTGGTCCGGCCGAATAACCCCGTTCTTTTATAGGCTCTTTTGGGAATTCTTATATTCTCTTATCTTGGAAATTATCAACGAAATAGAACTTTGTCTATTGAAACAGTGCAGGATCTTGGAATATTTTTTGCGAAGGATCACTAACAAACACAAAACAAAACAAGTAAAATACCAACAACAACAAAAAAACATTCGAGGGGCATTATCTTTAAAAGGATTATGTGACGTGAAAATGGGGAAAAAGCCCCCTTTTCTTTAAAAAAATCTGTGACAAGTATGCAGAAGTTAGGAAATAAAGTAAAACGAAGAAGAAGAAGAAGAAGAAGAAGAAGAAGAAGAAGAAGAAGAAGAAGAAGAAGAAGGAGAAGAAGGAGAAGAAGAAGAAGAAGAAGAAGAAGAAGAAGAAAAAGAAGAGGAAGAAGAAGAAGAAGAAGAAGAAGAAAAAGAGAAAGAAAAAGAAGAGGAAGAAGAAACTAAGAAGGAGAAAAAGAAAAAAGAAGAAGAAGAAGACGATGAAGAAGAATGAAGATGAGAGAGCAATCAAATTTAGTAGGATTGGGGAAAGGGAGCACACGTTTGTGTAATTAGAAGTTGGACCTGAATGCGGTATATATAAATATAATATAATACAATATAATATGTTCTTATTTTCTATTTTTTCCAAAAGAAAAGAAAAAATTGAAAGTTACATCAGTCAAGGTTAACATGTAATCAAAAGTTTATACACTATAAGAGAAGTCTTTCCCTCTATGAAGCGAGATCAAATTTTGATAAAAATAATTACTGTTATCAACGCACTGCATGAAGTTTGACTTCACTTCTTATTCTCCATGACAATGTAAAAGAATTTTGTTTGTTTTGTAAAATTATAATCACGAAGGCAATGAAATCGCAAGTCATTAAATATTTCAGATTCTCCAGTGATTTTTTTTTCATCACTAAACGTATGAAGATACTTTCTGAACAGTAAAATTCCAAAGAACTCATCACCTCACTTTTCATTATCTTTATAAAAATTGCCTGAATTATAATGAAATAATCACCATGAACATCCATTGCTAATGGTGTCATTGAATATTCCAATATTCGGAATTTTGAAAATGTACTGTTTAGATACTGTTGTTTTTAATTAATTTGTAATTATGCTGGTTATTTTGCCTTAAACTTGAAACAAGGCGAGTGGGACTGTATATTATGTTCACCAAAGCTTTATAATATTTATCAAAATTGTGAAATGTGGAGTGCCGTCAATAAAAGGGGGCGCAATGATCCCTATCCAGGCCCGGGGGGGGGGGGGTGTATCATGACATTCCTGTGTGCTGAAGAGCCATTGCAAGTTGTATTGTTGTATCTAGAGTGAGAAAAGAGAAAGATAAAGGGAAAATTAAGGCAACAAAAAGAGAGGAGAAAGGAGAACTGGAAAAAGGAAAAGAAAAAGAGAAGGAGAAAACAGAAGAGGGGGATATAATAAGAAAAGACAAAAGAAAGGAAAGAAAAATTAGTGAGAGGGGTGCCAAATTTACCTTAAACTTATGGGCTTCATATTGATCTTACAATTAGGTGACTGAGAGGTGTCATATTTATTTTAAAATTAGGGGGCACCAAATGCATCTTACACTTAGGGAGGGGCGCCAAATCGATCTTTGGGGGCACCAAACTGACCTGAAACTAAGGGGGCGCCCACTGATCTTAAATTTAGGGGCGACAAATCGAGATGTAACTTAGGGAGGGGCGCCAAAGTAAGGGTGTACCAGTGGCAAAAATAACGGAATTAATTTAAAAGATATTGTATGTTCAAAGGAACATTGCCTTAATTAACCCCTCCTAAAAATAATAAAAATTACAGGGTTCAATTAATTCTGGGTATTTTTATGGATTTTCAATAATGCACATTTTGATTTAATCTGAATTTTAAATAATTCCTAATAATTTATTATTTTCATTAAAGTTGCTGATATTTGACAGATGTACATACCTCAGGAATGGGAGGGGGGGGGGGCTTAGGGACGCAATTCCAAATTAGGTATCCCTTTCCTTCGAAATTACCCTTTTTATTTATTTATTTTTATATCCTTATATAAGGCAAAATCAGGTTAGCTTTATCAACCTTTTTATAACTCTAATTTTGATGTTATTGGGACGAATCCCACCAAGTTTGCTCACAGCCCAGTTGCATTTCATGGAGAAAAAAAATATTGCCCCAGGGGCACTTTGAGGAACTTCCTCTACATGCTACTTAATTGATTTTAACAATCTGAAATTTGACATTATTTATGATCCGTATGATACATACGCACTTTCCGCTCGAATTGCCTGTTGAGTGAGATGATAATGTCATGATGTACTCAGGAGTATTACATGGGGTTTAAAATATCCCGTTTGCAAATCAATATAGACCTACAAAAAAATATATATATATTCTGCTCGCGCTTCACGCTCGCATTAATCGTTACATACGCATCTTCTTCATGATTACAAAAACTGCTTAGAATATTCAATTTTCGTGTCTAAATACATGAAATATCAACACATTTCAGCTTGCGCTTCGCGCTCGGATTATTTACTTACTATAGGCCTTATGAGAATTATTATAATCTTGTTTGTAAGAATAAAGCTAGGAGGTACTTAAAACTTCAGTGTTTAGGACTACCCCCTAAAGAACAACAACAACAAAAATTAGCTTTTATTAATGGCCGATTGTGGAAAGGTAGATGAAAATATTTAGTGCTATATGTGACCAATTTTGAAGCCTATTTAATGAACAATATTTTCAATTGGTATGAGGATTTTTTATTTTTTTTGCTAGTTTTTTTTTTACGACGGCCAATAGGGGGGGGGGGGGGCGCAACAGGCGGATACGCCCCTGCAGACGTAAATAATCATATCTGCCAATATACAATACATCTTATCTGCAGCGCCGTGGAACCAAATCCGCCGGGGAACCAAATCTGCAAACGTCAAACCCGGCAGATATGGTTTCGAGGTAGAACGATATCTGCCGTTAGGAACGATACCTGCCGGCGGATACGGTATCTGCCGGAGATGCCGCTACCTATAATGATAGATACATCACTGATGTGGTAATAATATCACCATGACCACGAGGTCAATTACTTTTTTAAGATAGAGAGAATGAAAATGATGACATTGATAATAAAAAAAACATGCATTATATAAGTAGGAATGCGAGTTTGAAAGAGGAGAAGGAGAGGAAGAGGAGGAGGGGGAAAAAGAGAGGGAGACAGAGAGAGACATAGAGAGTGAGAGAGGGTTAGGGAGAGAGGGGGGGGGGAGATAGATCTGGTGGGGGGGGGGGGGCTTAGGTGAGGAGAGAAGGATAAAGGCAAGGCAACGTAATTTTTATTTTTACAAAGATGATGATTGAATCCCTCTACACCCTCACTCGACTCGACGGAATTTTTCTTTCCCATTCATCCACCTAATAACAACGATACCACCCCCCGACACAACTGCCCCTTCTGTGGCTTGCTAACGCTACGCCACGGAAATGAACTGAATATTTTCATCATATTGCTGTATTTGATATTAATCCTAATGCAAGCTGAACACACGAAGCATGATTTATATCGAGCAAGATATTGAGTAGTAATAATTAGTAAACCTATTTTCCCTTTTTTTCATCTCGTGCAATTCACTTCATTGGTGTCATGGGTATTGAAAAGGCTGAAACTGAAACTGACCCAACACTGGTGGCGCTACTCGATATAGTGAATCAGTGCCATCCATACAGTGAATCACTACTACATAAAGAATTTATCTCCATCTACGAGATATGATTAGCTTATATGATCAGTTTACAATTTTTACCGGAAAAAAAATTGATGCCAAATTGAAAGAACATAATAATACACTTTCATATAGTAAACGTAAGTTAGAAGTAAATGAAAAAAAACCCCCAACAAACAACAACAACTACCAATCCCTTACAATGTTACGCCACCATATAAAACAAACCTCCGTTACTCACAGACTGAAGTGGTACCGATGCGTGTCCAAAGAAGCGGCGTACAAGGGGTCGTCGACGCCGTTTTTGGGGAAAAGGGGTGATTTTCAGTCTTACATTCGACGTTTCGGGCAAAAATGGATGTTTTTCTGTCTGACATTCGACGTTCTGAGGAAAAAGGGGTGTTTCTCAATCTAACATTCGAAGTTTCTAAGAAATAGGCGTTCTTCGACTTTTTCTTACATTTTCCTACGCCATTTACGCCATTTAGGGTCCAATTTGGGGATGCTTGGACGAGCATGGGTACCACTTCAGTGGCTGCTAAACAACGAAACAAACAAAAAAATTGGGGCGCGTATTCCCACCCCCCTCCCAAAAGAAAATACAAACCTTTGTAGTGAGGCCTATTTGGTTATATCTTGTCTTTTAATGTGTATTTGCCATTTGCCATATACGTATATGACAAAGTAGGACACCCCCCCCCAAAAAAAAAAAGAATAAAAAAAGAACACGAAACAAACAAAACAATGACAACAATAGGCCTGGAACTGCAAGCATCGTATCTAAGGCGATGGGTTGGGGGGGGGGGGGGGCATAACTATGATAACGCTCAAATCTCTATGACTGCCTCGTGGGTGTAGGAATATATTTTGTTTATTTTTAAATAATAATCACACTTTTTCTACCAACTACCGAATCAGGGTTAAGTGCATCAAAATAATTTTTATTCTACTTCAATAATAATATACTGATAGTGGGAATTAATCTGGCTTGTATTTTGTACTGTCACCTCAGAATGGTCTATTAAAAAAGGTCCTCGTGTTATTCAAAATTTGGTGAATTTGGGGGTTTAAATGGGTTAGGTCCACTAGCGTACCCGGGGGGGGGGGGGCAAAGTGTTATCGGGTTCCACACAATTCTCGACACCCCCTCCCCCCACTGAGCGCCTTTTGGAGGCTGGCGAAAAGCAATTGTGGGCACTGTTAACCTTCTCTTCTTTTTTTTTTGCCCTTCTTGACGCCAAGGTCCAGGTACGCCACTGGTTAGGTCTCTCTTTACTAAAATGTTCATTACCTGATCCCCATTCCTCTTGATATTCTTTCTTCCAGATACACTGTCGGTTCGTTTCACTGGTAACTTTTGGCATGTATAAATCATTTCATTTTCTTGTACGAAAAATATGTATTCAATCATTTTTGTCACCATAATTTATTTTACAATAGATATACGTACGAAGATCTCATTTTGGTGCGCTAATCTGGAAACTTTTCAATGTAAGTGGGCTGCGCCGTCGCTAGAGAGAGAGATGGGGGAAGGCTGGTGTCACACCTCCCACTCAAAATTGCTGTCGGCAAAGAAAAGGAGGGGAAAAGAAAGAGGGGAGAGGAAAGAGAAAAGAGAAAGGAGAAGAAAATAAAAAAGGAAAAAGAAGAGGGAATGCGGAGGGAAACAAAAACTGAAAGAAAAGAAGGAAAGGAAAAGGGAAGGAAAGAAAAAGATGGAAAAGCTGGCTAATTTTTGTGCACACTCGCTTCGCTTGCTCGCAAAAACACTGGAAAGTTAATATTCGGGCAAAAGTCGTCGCCCTTCGGCAATGGGATGCAGCCCCCTCCCGAGGATTTTTAAAATTCTGATATTCTAGCGTAGCAACCACCACCTCAGATTTGGAAAGCGAGGTTCACTGAAAATTATGGAATTGGCCAGGATCCTGTCCCGAAATAGTCATCCCATTTTATCTATATTGATTTGACCTCTTAAAGTTATTTAGACCATCTAAGTCATTGACAAAAATGTTGTCAGCCTGGCGTAGCCGTCGGGTTTAGCCCCCAGAGCCCCTCCCCCCCCCCCCGAGACCCCAAAGTCGGGTCGATTTCACCCCATTTCCCCACGCACCAGACTTAAACTTTGTCAGTAGGAAGTAGTATGAATGAACATTACAAAACACAAAAAACTGACAAAATATTTTGTCGGGATGGGGTGTCAACGGCCCCTAAAAATTGGAGTAAATTTTCACCCTTGAAGCCCAGGGACCAAATTTTAGTGTCAGAAGGAAGAGCTATGGTTGTACATTCCAAAACTATAAAAAAAACTGGCAAAATTGTCCTTCGGGAAGGGGGTGTCAGCCGCCTGGAATGTAAACCCCAAAGTGCCCTTTGACAACGCTTTGTCCCCCAAAATGGTCTGCATATTAAATGAAAACCATTTTCTTACCTTTCTGACTATGATAACTCAGTAGTGTTTTATTCAATTCAATTCAAATTTACATAATCATGATAATATAATTTTGTGTCAATTGGTCATTTCATTGATAAGTTTATTAAATTATGAAAAATGTATATTGCATTCTTAAAAGTATCTAGCAAATAAAAAATACAAAATAATTTCTTGGTACTACAAAATTTCAATATGGCACGAAAAAGAGACATGATAACAAAGCTTTTCGACCTGCGCTCATCAGGTTATCACGCAGGTATGTAACAAATTACTCGAAATCAACTATTGAGTATAATATAGTTGATTTCGAGTAATTTGTTACATACCTGCGTGATAACCTGATGAGTGCATGTCGAACAGCTTTGTTATCATGTCTCTTTTTCGTGCCATATTGAAATTGTCAAGATTGTGTAAACACACTAATTGACCATCTGACAAGGCCTAAATAGAGGAGCTTGCTTGGTATCTTTGCAATTAACACATGAATGTTTTTTATTTCAATTATCTTTTAATGATACATTTTGGTTCACATAAAAAACATTTTTCATGAAATGATACAATCAAACTTTTACATAACTGATACATACATTAGCTTGAGCACATGTTTGTGTATAATAATGAAGAGATCAACAATAATATTGTACAGTAAACTAAAAAAAAGTGGTAGTACGCAATCCCATTTTCTATTTTGGAAAGAGAGTTTCTCTTTGCAATGTACCGTTCTTCTATTGTGAGGTTAGCAGCATCCATGAATAGTCTGTACATTTCAGCCTGGCAGTCACATACCACAGAGTACCTGAAAAGCTCTTCTATTATGCCTTGTCAAACAGGTGAAGATGGACAATGAGTGTGTTTACATAATCCTGACAATATATTTAGGCTACTTTTAAGAAAGCAATATATTTTTTCACAATTTAATAACTTATTAATCAATTGTACCAATTAACACCTAATTGTATACCTCAAGAAGATCAAAATTATGTTATGAAAGTTCAAAAATTCAAATTGAATTGAATAAAACACTTCTGAGTTATCATAGTCAGAAGGTAAGAAAATGTTTTTTCTTTACATACAGAGCATTTTTTTGGGGGGGGGGGGGGGGGCAAAAGGCGTTGTCGGGGCACCCGGGGTCTGACATCCCGCTTCCCGATGAACAATTTTGTCAGTTTTTTTTATAATTTTGGAATGTAAATCCATAGCTCTTCCTTCTGACAAACAAGTTAGTCAAGGGGAAAAAATTACCCCAATTTTTAGGGACCGTCTGACACGTACCCCATCCCGACGGAAATTTTTGTCAGTTTTTTGTGTTTTGTAATGTCCAGGGGAGTGTTTCATCAAGCGTTTTATCAGTTATTTCACCGACAACTGTTATAAGCTAGTGAAATCCTTGCATCTGATTGGCTGAGAGCAAAATTTTCAGTAAAAATCACTGTCAAGACACTTGATGAAACGCTCCGCCCAGTCATAGTACTTCCTAGTCCTACTGACAAAATTTGAATCTCCCTGACTTTGGGGCTTCTTTTGGGGGCGGGGCTCTGCATGGCACTAGCTAGGGCTAAACCCGACGGCTACAGTCAGGCTGACAACCTTTTGTCAATGACTTAGATGGTCTAAGTAACTTTACGGGGTCAAATATTTGGGTAAAATAGGGTCTGTAGGACTGTAGACCCAGGGAGGTGGAATCTTAGACCCAAGTAGGCCTAGCGAATAGTTTCGTCTGAATCAGTATATTATATAGAGTACCGAAGTGTGACGTCATCAGATTTTGATTTTTGTATTTCAGTATTTTTATGACCATATTTAGGTAGAGCATGATGGAAAACGTTCACACATCAAATTTAACATGAATCAGTTCATGGTGGCCCAAGGTACATGGCTATATGAATATCTAATTAGCCCCATTGAAGTCAGTGTAAATTGACCTGGTTCTTAACAGTTTAGAACCAGGCCAATTTAACACTGACTTCAATGGGGCTAAGGCCTAAGGAGGTATTCACGCGGCCATATCTCGGGGCCCAATGAGCCAATTGCCATAAAATTTGGGATATGGATGTTTTTCTCCATGTTCCTTTGAGATATGGTATAAAAAATGTCAAAATGAAAAAAATAGCTTTTTGTGACGTCATCACTTCGGTACTCTATAATACAATAGTCGCACACGTGCTCTAGCCAGCGCCATTGTATACACACGTGCTTGCAGCATTAAGCCATTTGCATTGCATTATTATTTTTAGCGCGCGCTAGGCGCTAGCCACTATTACTCAATCCGAACCTGAGTGATAACATGCGAGGTACAAGACCAAGGACAAGGTAAGAATTTCTTCTTTTAAAAATGATTATTTGCATTGAAGTAGAGACGAGTCATAGGGCCAATTGGAAGCCATAAGAACTGAATTGGAATAACTTGTACGGTACTTTTATGTCAAGATTCTAAATTTTGCTGGGCTTGGCCCTTGCTTGGGTGAGTGAATCGCGGTGCCAGCGAGATGCCGCCGACCATGCCGACACTGTCGGGCAGGGTACACATGTGGTTGGGTACAGAATTCGTTGTGTGTGTGTTTGTTTGGTTGGTGACTTGTTCTTACTAGTTCTACATGTATATCATATAAATTAAAATAAGCATTTGCGGCATTATCGTGGAATAAGTCACCAGTCCATTCACTGCCGTTTATTTCGTCAGTGCTGGTGACAGCATTCCACTCCCATACCACATCAGCAAGCAATCTTGGCAATGGTCATATTGACCATTACACTTAGCTTAGGAAATATACATGTGTGTATACTGGGTATTGGGGATACAGACGTAATTTTGTTTCAAATGGAGGTTTTTGTGGGCAAACTGATACTTAGGTTTCATTCTATATATATTAATTTATAAGTTCGTTAAGATACAAAATGTAGAAAGTTATAAAAACTTACATTTACAGCCTACATTTTCCAACTTGTCACAGAGACATCCATCCGTATGACAACTGCTCTCAATATGTTGCGCACTAGTGAGGCCGCTCTATATGGTTACGCACCATAGATACGTACACAGAATGTTACGCACACAAGCTATACGGACAAGGTCGATATTACAGCGACGGGTGGCCGTTCTCTCCCAAAGACTTTTTCAATTATTGCTCCTCGCCGTTAAAGCACTTTGCTTAATAATATCCTTGCACCAGAAGGAATACAGAATGTAGAGAATGCACGATGAGAAGCCTTATCGCTATACTAAACTCATTAACAACCCCCAAGTTGTCTTAACAGGTAAACAACGAGGTGGAGATCGATGATCCGATCGCGCCGGTACCACTACGAGCGCTGAGGGCTCCCTTCATCATAATCGTGAAAAATACAAAATGGATGCTCTGAGTCTGACTGGATCTCGATAGGTGATTTTCGCAAGAAATTCCCCAAAATTTCAGGAAACCCTCTTCAAAAGTTACAAAACAAACTGGTAAGTTTTAATCATCTATTATTCACCATAATTAGCTATCTTACAGTACATTTCAACCGAAGGTTTTCACTTTATATAGCCAAAAATGCACAGTGATGCATATTAGTACCGTACTGACTATTGCCTGCGTTCCTACACAGTCGGCAATGGCGTGTGCCTATGAGTGTCCCATACCATAGATAGACAACATTATTCACGTAAGTGTACATATTGAATGAGCATGAATGAGTGGAGACTTATTCCATGATATATAGCCATATTTGCTGTGAATGAGCTCTGAATCTCTGCAAAGTGGACCAATAAAAATAGAATTAGAAAAAAGAAATGGTCTGGATGCACTCACACAAGAAGTGCGATTTCCATAAGATTAAAGGAGAATTAACCTTAACATATAAATGTGCTCATATTCAAAGATGTAATCTATTCCTTCTTGTTGCCCTACGTAGTTTTGCATTAAAATATACAAGATGGGTATTAGTGCTGGGACTAAAAACCGGGTACCCGGGTCCCGCCCGAGAGCATCGGGTCCCGGGTCAAAATATTACATGCCCGTTAGTGCTGGGACTAAAAACCGGGTACCCAGGTCCCGCCCGAGAGCATCGGGTCCCGGGTCAAAATATTACATGCCCGTTTCCCGAAAATTAAGTATTTAATGATTACTCATGTATGTAACCTGACAAGGCGGTAGATAACGTCGACCAGCCATTCAATATCTACATGTAAATATCCATGTAGCGCCCCACTGCAGTGATGCGCTTTCGAGTTTTTCCCAGTGTTAATAGCTTCTTAAGGGTAAATATAAGCTTGTAATTTGTGTTATATGATTTTCGGGTAACCGGGAACCCGCCCGAAAAATCGTCGGGTTCCCGAATTGAAAAAATACCCGAAACTCCCACCCCTAATGGGTATAAATCAGGATTTTCTCAGCAAGATTTATCGTCTACTAGCGATTCCAGGGGGCTGCCATTTTCTTGATGTGTACATAAAGATATTTTTAATCCGAATGCAAAATTGTCTTTCTTCCTGATACAAAATTCCATTTGAGATTTAAAATATTTAACAGATATATACATATATTCTAAAAATGAAAATGTGTTTTATATTTCTTTGAAAATTACGATTTTACTAAATATCAATCAAGTATTTGCTTGATACTATGACGTACGTGACGGAGCGAATTCATTCAAATTTATGGATGATGACTTTCCTGAGCGTCAATAGTGACAAATTATGCATTCACCTGCTTTGAGATAATGGACTTCAAAAGTCAGAATGCGCATTGTATAAATTATGTTCTGCTCTGCCAGGCAAGACCAAGAAATAAATTTCTAGTTAGCGAAACCGGAGAATTGAAAAAGAAATCTATAAATTTATACACCTGTTATGTATTTTCCATCATATATGGGGCTTTTTTATAATGAATAGAAGCAATTTAGCTCTTGGATTAAAAATATCTTCCTGACCGGAACGGTCTCCAATGGTTCATGTACAACTCCATGTCATCAAGAAAATGGCAGCCCCCATGAAGTGTTAACAGATGATACCGTGTGCTAGAATGTCTTGATTTAAACTCTTTTCTGATATTTTATTTCTAAAGTGATACAGGTCAATGATTAAGAATATATTACACCTTTGAACATAAGTACATTTATATTCTAGTGTTTTCTCCTTTAACACAGTGTCAGTGACAGCATGAGTGACAGCATTCAGTATACTATAAGTTACGATAATGATTTCTGTTATAACGTGCCAGAACTTCCAATGTCGGCAATGACCAACATTTAAAAAAAAGGAATGGCTTGTGCCTATCATTCAAGTACTCTGAAACTGAATCTGATATAAATTATTTTCAATATTACCCCTCTGATATTGCACTTTTGCAGCTTAAAGTTTTAGATTTATCAGAATGAGCTATTTCTGTCTCTCGTTCATTTTATTAGGTCTTCACATAGAGACAGAAGCGATTTGATCACTCTGCTGTGCAAACCGGCTACATGCCGACGTGTAGTTGGAACAATCCCAATAATTTGATTTTTCTTCACATATGTAGATCAACATAGTATTATTGAATAGGTTGGGCCTAGCTCACTTATACATTGTACCAGCTTATCTGAAGATACCTTGTACTCCATACTAGCTTTTACGGGTGAATAGGCTTCAATAGCTTTTGTGTGTATCACCAGGCCCTTTTCGAGGCTAGATCATTCATACAGGCACTCATGGCTACATTACTGTAAAATAGTTGGTATTTTCTGTCGCATGTACTAAAGGTATGGGGGGAAAATAAGATAAATATTTTAAATACCTTGCTTTCAAATTCAGCCCTTAAAAATCTCACTGCTACATCAAATGGCCGTTAGGAAGAACTTTCCATATTTCCAGCAAAATCCAAAGTCAAAATCATGCCCCAAACCGAAGAAATCCCCACCCATTTGTTTTGCGATCGCGTGTTGTTTACATTCCGCCGATGTCTTAGACTAAAATCGGCCAATAAAATTTTTGTCCACGAAGAAACTCGGGATCGCAAGCGCACATCGTTCTCTACGATCGCGCACACAGAAAATCAGGACTTTTCCGTGTACGGGATAGGGACCAAATTTTTAACGAAAAAATTCTTTTGGGGAGATGTCAGCGCCCGCAGCGACCAGGAAATGTACACAATGACTCCGAGCTCGTTTCGCGAGAATCGACAGTAAATTACGGATTTCATTTTTGGAATTATTTTGTCCGTAAAAACATGAAGCTATATTATATGAGCTATACAAACCCGAAATATCGGGGAAGGTGAATTTGTGGGGAGAGTGAATCGGTGGACTTTGCACCGTTCTACGCCGGGTGCACACACACGTACACACAGGGTTTGTATAGCTCATATAGCTTCATGGTTTTACAGACAAAATAATTAAAAACTAGACTAATGCTGACCCCGCGCCGGCTCGGCTGCTAGAGCTAGAGGTCATTAGTAATTAGTTTGTAAGTCATTGTGTATTTGGTTTGCACAGCAGAGTGATACGACCATTTCTGTCTGTAAGTGACGAGCTAACGAACGAGAGACAGAATTTTCGGTCTAAGGCTCTACTATTTAAGGAATCGGTTCAACTTACCAATTTGACTGAATAATCCTTTAAAGCTCCTTTTTCAAGTAATTCAGGGTCCAAGGTATTATTCTCCATTTGAAAATCTTGCAGCCGTATTCGAACTGTAATTAGTGTTTAAGTCAATGTGTATTCAGTTTGCACAGAGTGATAGGACCGTTTCTGTCTGTATTAAAGTGAAGAGCTAACGAACGAGAGACAGAATTTTCGGTCTACATCACTACATGTAATGATGTATATTTACATGTATAACAGTTAGGCTTGACTAAATTGTTTTTAATCTTTATTTGAGCGAACATGAAATTCAACAAAAACTTTACTGAAACCCCATAAAGATAAAATAAAGATAAATATAATTATAAAGATAGATATTCTGTGTTTGTGTGTACCGTATTCACCGTATTCAACTTTGACAACTCATTTGAAGAAAAAAAAATATGGGGAAAAATCACAAGCATAAGAAATTTTGCCCGCCAAATATCATACAACAAAAAAACAAGGGCCAAACTTTTTATTGTATTGACTATTTGAAGACGATTATTCCTATTTATAAAATTAGGGGGAGACGAGAATGTCCTATCTTATCTTTTACGATCTTTGCCATGACCTACAATGTAGGATAACGCGCACGCCACGTACGCTATGAAAAATCCTCTGCAATAACTCTCCGTTCTCCATACAAAATACACACATCTCCGTGAAGGATCCTGCAAGGATACGACCGTGTTGAAATAGCGCGGAGGTGGAGGGGTGCCATCGATCTCAACACATACGAGGGGTGTGCTCAAAAGACAAATTAAAACTTACAAAGCGCCTACGTAGTGCTGTAACATCCACTACAATAGCTCACAGAACAGAAACTACTTTTGCCTCTTTGATACTACCATAAAATCTACCAGGGAAGAAAATTTAATTTTCGTGGCTGATTTCAGCACATTACTCAAGCTCAATAGAGAGCTTTGTACGAGTGCTCTGTCAACCTCAGACGACCATACGAGGCCGTGTTTGTAACCATATTGATAAGATATGTAGTTATTAGTTCTGAATTATATATTTATGACTGAAAATATTTCAGTACTTGAAGGATAATTAGATAATTAGACGTTTGTCCCGTCAATTCCAATACGTGTGGTGAGTTTGGAGGCGGTTCATTTTTGTCTGTTGTTGCCCATAGGCCGCACCCAGACTTTGGGATCATATTTTGAGTGAAAATACTGCGGCCTTTCCGCCGGCGAATACGGTAATTGGGTTTTATCAGACATGTATCAATCAGACCAGCCTTTAGTGTCGCCATCCGTAAAAAACATACAGTAACTCAGTTTTTAACCTGTTGTGTGTGTGTGTAAATTGGGTCTTTACAGACGTGTATCAATCAGATGATTATTTACGTCTGGGGACTGACCTTTAACGTCACCATCCGAAAGACGTGCCTCAGTCTCGGACCCGGGTCCGCTGAATCAGTTTACAACTTCCGCTATTAGCTGCATTACAGGCGCATGCCTGTATTTAGTTTGTAGATGAAGACAGAAAGCTGGCTGTGAACATTATCGCTAGACCAACTCCACTTCTCCTTCTTCTTCTTAATTTGGTTTTATTTAGCATTGAGTCATAGTTGACTATTTTCACCACAATTTTTTTTTAAATTTATCATAAAATTACATATTCCTGAGTGAATAATTTTTTCACAAATTCATTCTTTTATATATTTTTTCTTGCCATTTTCATGTACCGGAAAAACAAAATTGTTCGGAAGTACTGCATGTATTACGTGCCCCCCAAATATATTGCCTTTGCCCACACATGTGTTACTTCACACTTTTCCCCCACCCTTTTTGACATGCGATACAAGAAGGATTAGTCTTACTTCCAGTCTCAAAGTGAATGTTGAACTTGAAGAAAAAACAAAAATGAATAAGGACTTGAGGCATTCGCTATAATCAATTCTCCCATTACTTACAAGTAGAGCATGATAGGATTTTCCCCATCTTTTTTCTTAAATGGGAGTCTGAACTATTAAAGGGAAATTAACCTCAGCGTATGAACTAGCTTATTTTGAATGGTGTAGTATATGCCTCTTATTTGATACATGCAATTTCATGTAACAACACAGGATATAGATATAAATCACTATTTTCCAGCCAAGTTATTGTCTGCTAGCAATAATAAGGGGGCTGCCATTACTTTATGTGTACACGAAAATATTTTTCATCCCAAGTAATATTTCCTTCATCGTTAACTTGTAATTGATTTTTAGAGGACAAATATATATTAGATATAGTCACATATTCTGAAATGTAAGTTTAGTTTTATATATTTTTTAAAAGGTCTTAATTTGTTCATAAAAATATACTTTCTGTACGTGGAGACGGAGAATTGACGTCAAGGACGGAGACAATCGTAACAATACCAAAACAAAGCGAGGAATCTGCATTACAGGATGGCTATTAGAACTCATGGGTCGTCAATTATCTAGGCCCATGACCAATAACAATCGTAATAAAATCAGAACAAAGCGACGTATCTGTTGTAAAGGTAGGCTATTATCAATGCATATGGTACCTAATGATCCGTGTCATGCACAAAATGGCAGCCTCCATGGAAAGACGTAGCAGACAATACCGCATCTAGAATATCATGTGGGGTTAATTGTCCTTTAAACTAAGGTGTGAACCAACAATGGAAAAGAAAAAAAAAGCCTAAGGAAAAAATATGAAAATTTGGCTGTTGTTGCAGTGTCACATTATAAATTAAAAGGCTGGTCTTGGTAGAGTGAAAACCCCAGAACCCCACTTTCTTGATAAGATTGTCCTCATGCTTTTTTTTAAATAATAAATTGGGATGAGAAACTACATGTACTTTTTTTTTGTGTGTGTGTGAAGAGTTTCTATCTTTAAAAAAAAAAATCATGCCTGGATGGTTGGCAAAAGATTTTTACACTTCTTTTTTTTAAAACACGTTTTTTGTAAGTGGGAATTGTAAGCATGAATTGCTCTCTATCTTGTTCCTATTATGTACGTGTTCTGCATTGCTTCAATGTGAAAAAAGGGCATTTCTACACATGGGGGGGGGGGGGGTGGACCAATTTACTGACAAGTTAGCCAAATATTTCCAAAGAGCAAGAAAGCATAAAAGAGTCATCTATTTTTGCGGGTTGTCAACTACACTTCAAGAATTGAACATTTCTTAACAGAGAGAGATGGGAAGGGTACACACCCCTGATATTGACACTAAGGAGTTTTCGGATATGTCAACTAGAACGCCGTCCTAGATCGTCCCAGCGACAATGGACTGCTTTGTGTTGACTGCATAAAAAGTACGTGAAGCATGAAGCTAAAAAAAAAATGGGTGAAGCGAGGTTCACGTTTTAGAGAAGCCAGCAGATGGGTGAGCCGTTCTTGCACAAAGCGCGCTATGCAGCTGACACAAAGCAGTCCATTGTAGCTGAGAAAATCTAAGACGGCGTTCAAGTCCACATATTCGAAAGCTCACTACTATAAACGTGGCAAACATAGAAGCGGACAAAATATACAGCTCCTCATTGTACCTTTCATAATAGACCGCTTCTGTAATGTATACAAATTTATGCACATATATATTCTCTGAGCACCTAGTGACGAGCTATTCCATGAACCTGCTTTTTTTAAATGAGCCTCAATACTTGGAATCCAGTTTGCATACATTATTTGAAGCTATGTCCGGCAAGCTTTCAGGTTGTCAAGAACAACCTTGTTTGAAATTTAAAATTTTGTAAACGAAATTGGCGTGTGGTAGTTTCAACAATGATTGATTTCACATCGCCCTATAGTTCGACTTGTGCAGAGTAATTTTAATGTTTTTTCATGGTATTGTTCTGAGGATAAATTGGGACTTTTATTTTCATTGACTTGAGCGACTATTCGACACATGCGACGTTGACTTAAGCGAGGTTGACTGTATGTGAAGCTATTATGTGTCATTATGTGCACAATGCCAGGGGTGTCGGTCATCCCTTACACCTTTAAATACTCACTTGACATTTATACGAGGTCAGTCATCCTGTTATGCATGCATGGCAGGTGATTGAAGTGTATATATAGAACTGTCGGTCTCATTGGACCAGACATGTACATGCTTCCATTTTGGTACAATTCATAACACTAAATCACAGTCTGTACTATTCATTTTTAATTTTTATATATACCGGTAATGAAAATTAGTTCTTGCTTCAGATTCATGTTCGTAGAAAGTCGTGAGTGTTAAAAATACAGGGTATCAACTCTCTTCATATGATGTGCAGCGACGGGGAAAAAATGTAACTCAACAATTTTGAGAATATGAGCGCACACAAAAATGTGATATTAGAGTTGTGCCCTCTTATGAAATCTTGGATGTCCTTGTCATTTAAGGTACGAAATTGTCATCAGACACCCCCCCCCCCCCCCCCCCCCTTCTACCCTTCACTATTATAGAATGAATGATTGACCTGAGATAAGTTGTTTTTTATGACACACACAAAAGTAAATACCCAAACTTCCGCAGAATGGATTTAGCAGGCTCAGCAAATAATTACACTGATATGAGCTTCACATTGCTATCTATATGAAAGGAGATTTTATACAATGATTGAGATGATGATGAAACAGTTGTGTGTCTGAATTTGATTAAAGCAAGTGGGTTCATGTTGAGGCGGTCAGCCAAGTAAGTACTTATGTTTGATTGTGATGGTAGTTTTGTAGTTGTGACAGACCAGTAATGCATTCAAATTTTATGAATTCTCCTTTGATAAAAGTTGCTCTTAACAACGGGGAAGCTTGCCTGAAACTTATTGGCCAATTTTCGTATGTAATTTCAGTTTATTGCTGTTCCTCAAACCCCTGGTTACCAACTCTTCAATTCACCTGTTTTGCATAATCCAATATGAATGGATTGAATCCAACTGGCAATGGCATAGATTAGCTGTTGCTCTATCTTCTAGGCCTTTGGCAAGCTTTTTATCAGTGAAAAGCAGCTTTTAATGTTTTTTTTTTTGTAGGAATGAACATTGATTTTATTGATACATGTAGATTGGAAACAAATAATTCATCTCCTGGGGTTCTTCTTGTAAACATTTGTATTTCCCCTCCTCTCCCTCTCCCCCTCCCCAAACCATCATGGTCAGATGTTATAGTCAGTTATTATCTTTATCAGTGTTATAGCTAGGAACTTTTTAGTGGTGGTTCAAATTTCACTGACTGACAAGCAACAAGTCATTCTAGCGAACGGAGCCTCGCAATTAGCAGCTTCCGGTATACGCTACGTAAAACATATCTATTTGTATGTGCAAATTACGAACAGTAGTACAGTATAGTGCGTAACAAAAGACAACGAAACTCGGCAAATCTTTAAGAAATAATCATTTATTGTCAAATAGAAAGCATGATTCTTGTACGATTGCAAATAAAACAAGAATAAAGATGGAAATATGAATGTAAGTACCACGTTTCTTCACAAACAGTTACGTTTAATGCTGTTCTTATGTGAAATTAGTGCCGGTCGGAAGCAGTGTTTTTCACCCGGAGTGGTGGACGGAAATCCCCCGTGCTGGTCGGGCCCGTCCACCGCCGACCACCGCCGACCACCGTAGCTATAACACTGGTCAGATGTTGTTCATATAAAGTCAGTTATTATCTTTATATCGTTTATTGTCCCCACCGAACAAAGTTCGCGAGGGGACTATGAAACGGGCTCCGTCCGTCGGTCCATCCTTCTGTGTGTGTGTCCGTCCGTGTGTGCTCAAAATGTTAAAATTTGCTTCTTCTGTCGTTTCTTGGCCAATTTGATTCTGATTGCTCTGACTGATAAAGATAGGTGAGGGCTTCCTAATTTCTACACAGAAATGTGCAAATCATTAATTATGCAAATTTATGCAAATTCTTCAAAATCACAAAAAAATGCTACTTCTCTATTTTGCATTGGATTTTGATTGTTTTATCTGATAGGGCTTGGTGGAAGCTTCCAAACTTTTATGCAGAATGGTGAAATCATTAATTATGCAGATTTATTCAAATCAAAGAAAAGTGCTACGGTACTTCTCAATTTCACAGCAGATTTCATTTGGGTTTTTTATGTTTGTTTTATCTGATAGGTCTTGGTAGATGCTTCCAAACTTTTTCACAGAATTTTGAAATTAATTGATAATACAAATTTATTCAAATTTATTCAAAATCAATGAGTAATGCTTCTCTATTTCGCAGTGGATTTTTATTCTGTTTGTTTTATTTGATAGGGCTTGGTGGGGGCTTCCAAACTTATACACAGAATTGTGAAATTTATGAACTATGCAAATTTATGCAAATTTATTCAGAATCAAAGAAAAATGCTACTTCTCTATTTCACAGCAGATTTTGATTGTTTTATCTGATAGGGCTTGGTGGGGGCTTCCAAACTTATACACAGAATTGTGAAATTCATTGATTATGCAAATTCATCCAAATTTATTCAAAATTATCGAATTAACTCTCATATATATATGGAAGGATCTATCAGAAATTACAAAAATGAACGCCATTCCACAGATCTACACTTCCGACAGGGACATACATGTACAGCCCTGGAAAAAAATTATTAGACCAGCTCCTTTTAAAGGCTTATGTGGGAAGTGTTGGCTACATCAGTAATTGAACTTTCAAATTGATTTCTACTAGCTAAGTCTAATGATTGAATGACTACTCCCTAAAACATTACCCTCTGCAATAACTAACCCCCGGGACAATTACCCCCCCCCCCCCCCCCCCCCTCGGAACAATTATCCCCAAAGGACAATTAGATCTAAAGGCATAAAGGTATGCACCCCCAAATGGATTGATACTTCAGATTATTAACTTACAGAATGAAAATATAGAGGATAATTATCCTCGGAATATTCTCCAGGGGTAGGAAGGTTTTGAAAAAAATGTTCTGAGAGTAATGGTCTCTGGGATAATTGTCCAGGGGGTATGTCAGAGTGTCTTGTTAAGCCATGTTCACTTCTCTAGAGGCAGTTTGATCAGTTATTGATGGAAAATTGCTACATGTACATTTGAATATCGCAGCCATGCCTTGTGGCAGAGTGTCCATCATTGGGGGTTGCATCTTCACAGCAGCTCATTCATGTAGCTAGAATTTTTTCTCTTTGGATAACTTCAAATTTCTATTGTCTTCAATTTTTATGTCACTTCACTTGTTCTCAGTAGAATCATGAGCAGGCCATACAGCTCAAACCAAGACAAGTAACACTTGAAATATATCCTCTCAGACATTTATTGTCTATTATATGGTCAGAAACCCTTTCTCATAGGAAAATGGGGGGGGGGGGGGGGGTAATTTCTGGGGAAATTTGTCCAGGGCAGTTTGTTTTGCCGTAGTCGTCCTAGGGGTAATTGTCCTGGTGTAATTGTCACAGAGCTAATTGTAATGGGAAGTAGTAGTCCATTAATAATGAATTAGCTGTTAATAATCATTTTCCTAGTCCCATAGACAGTGGACTAAACCTGTATGCCTCCAAATGCAGCTGGTCTAATAATTTTTTCCAGGGCTGTATATTACGCATCATATACATGTACATGTAATTTGCTCATTCACTTGCTTTTACTTACATGTACATGTGGGAACTTTTTAATCAGATCTGAGTACACCTGCTACAATGGAACTCCAATTTATTTGCACACTACTAGTCCTTACATGTATCTTATTGGACTTGTGCCTGGGCGACTCTACAGAACCAGAGAAGACCGTTAACTACTACACAGATAGGTGCCTGGATGGGAAGTACCATAAAGATAAACCTGGTCCAGAAAGTGATCTCTTTAGTCAGGTAAGTTTTTATACCTTCCTGAAGTTCCTGGCCAAAGTCACTTATGGGACTTTACGACCAGGTTAATCTTTGAGCATACAAGTTAAATAGTTCCGTTCCAGGTTAAAGTTGTTTACAGTGTTCATAAAATTTGAATAGGTTGAAAATAGTTTTCCTAAATTTTCTTCATTTTTTTTTTTTTGGGGGGGGGGGGGGGTGTTCACCCTTTGCGGTAGGACATAGCCCCTGGCTAGAAGTTGGCAATTGAATGCCTGTATTTCATTTGGGAATCACATGTTTAGTGTTAATTTTTTGAAGATTAAAGGGGGGATTGAGTTCTGGGAAAGGTGAAAAATAATTTGGGAGCTTTCTCATTCTTGTCAGTTTGGAAGAACATAATAGTAGAAATGTCCCCTGAAAAGGATTTCTTTTCAAATTCCCTTATATTCGTAATATGACGAAAATAGCTGAAGTTTTAGGGTCAAACATTCATGCCACATCTGTGTGCAGTCCCACATACTCATTTCTGTGTGTGGTGCATGTGCTTTTAAGCAAGTTTGGGTTGATTTCTTATACTTTTGATAATTCCAAACCTACTGCCATAAAGCATTGGAATTCTCTGCCTAATGAAATAAAAGGAATAGATAACTTTGTTCATTTTAAGAGGAAATTTAAAGAATATCTTTCACTAGAGAGTCAGAGAGAAGAAGCAAATGATTATGTTACATCTAGGTAAAATATCCTGAATACGGACCACTTTCTTTTCACATGCAGGTTAATATGCTGTTTATTGTATATATTTATAGTTTTAACATGATGAAAGATTTAACGTAGTTTTTTTTTTTTTTTTTTCCATTCTCATCTTCGTTTCTCTCTCTCTCTCTCTCTCCATTTCTTCCTCTTCTAACTTCGTCTTCTCCTCTTTTTCCTTCTTCCTCTTTCTCTTTCTTTTTCCTCTCATTCTAACTTTGTATATATTTATCACTATTATTTTTATGATTTACTTTTCCTTATTTATTCCTCAACGTGTAAAAATATATAAATATAATCTAACTCAATGATTATTTTCTTCATACAAGAGGACCCCACTGGAAATAAGCTTTCGTGGGTTATCCTGTTCAAGCTTGCTAATTTGTTATTCTACTATGTACAAATTTATTATGTTCTGAATGCTTGGCAAATAAAATCAATCAATCACAGTATACACCAATCCTTATTTAGACATAGTCAACCTTTCCCAATTGCTTCCAGACATTTTCTTTCATAATGTAATCGCATGACCAGAGCTCAACTTTATCTTTAATCTGACGTCGTCCGGTCTATAGCTCATGGACCCTCAGAAATCTTTTGGGCTGTAGCCCCTTACTCCAGATCAAGACACAACAAAACTATATGTAAATTTTCACGGACAGGCTTTGGGGGGGGGGGGGGGCTGGCTCATTTGTCCTATAAAGGCCTTTCAACTTAAAGGGAAGACACCCTGATATTAAGGTTTTAAAAAGCCAGAATTTTTTTTAAAATAGATGAATGTTTGAGCAAAATCTGATAAGAAAGTTATGAAGTATGAATTTGCATGTTGTGTGAAGTTGTATATTGGTCACTACGCAATGTATCTTGTGATGTCCTCTCCCATTTGCCCTGTTTTTAAAAAGATCATAAATTTCCATTTTCTCATAAGAAAATATTTACCGGTAAGCATACATGCACCCTAGCTATAGTCATTGCAAATATGCTTTTACACACAAGACTTTCACTAATCTGTTTCTCTCATTTCTCTGCTTTTATTCAAATTAAATACACGTAAATAGCAGGGTGGATACACACTTTAATATTTATATGTTCAAGGTTGTTACTCCAATATGCTGAAATCATTAATGACTCTGGAAAGAAGTGGTGTTTTCATTCTAACAACTAATGACCAAAACGTGATGTGTGGAGGTTGATGTAGGCAAAGGGAGATCAACTAGAATTTTTTTGTTTTTTAAGGGAAAAATGTTTTTTTTTATCATGTTCAATGTTGTAGTGTCATTATACTTAAGGGATTAATGACTCCGGAAGGAAGTACTTTTCTATCCTAGAAAGCAAAAACCAAAAACATGATCTGTAATGGTTGTTGCACCTTTTGCAGGTTAAGGGCAGTCAACTAGAAAAGTACCTGTTTTGCTGAAAGAACAAACATACTTATAAGTTGTTACGTCTACAGCTGTCTGTCTGCAAAGCAACTAAATGCGCCGTGCATCTCTCCTGACTTGCCCACATACATGTGCTGTGAAACGCCAGGTTTCAACATGCAATAATCTCAATTTACTTGCTTGCAATACTATATTTTGCTCCCTCAGTTGGGTCCCCTTGCAATATAAGAATAAATGGTTTTCACGAAAAACGTTTTATTAGCTTTCTTTTGCTCTAAAATACAAGACCTCAACATTTGAAAATATTTCTCGCTCAGTCGCTACACTGTACGTTGCCTTGCAGACATTGTTTCTTGGACTTAACAGACCCTTCTACTACAAGCCGCTGAAGTGCGGGGGAGGGCAAGTCCTTTTCTCTGCAAAAAAGGGGGAGGGGCAAAGTTTTTGGGGGTCCTCATTACAAGACAAAAAATTGTTAAATGACATCAATCATTTTGCATTTTAACAATTGAGAATTTAACATTGAATAATCTTAATTTTCCCCATCTGGTGCTACGCTCCCTCACATACTGCAGAATCTTAATTCCAATACAAAAATTCCTGTCTTATAAAAAGAAATGAGAAATTTTTTTGGAATATTCGGTAATATGTTTTAATGTGTTCTAATTTTTATACGGTATGACTCGGCATATGTGAATAAAGCTTTACAGATTTAGAGAAGGACCCAACTTCATGTATATGTATTTTCTCTTCAAGAACAGCTTACAAAATGTATTATGTAGGTACTACATGTAGGTAGGTTTTGCTATACAACAATGGAAAAGTGATGTGAGAGCGATAAGTTATTTATTTGTTGAAAGCTGTAAATGAGTTCTGGAAAACTGAAGAAAACTCTGATTAAAAAAAAATGCTGTGCTCAAAAATTTTTTATTTCTTGCGAAAGAAAATCTCAAAAGCTCTCGTTTACAAAAGTTTTATTTTACTCTGTGTACTCAGTCTAATTACTTATATCTTTCTATTTTTCATTATAATATTTTTGTACTTTCTAATGATATTTGCTGCATTTCTTGAACCATCAGTGCTCACCATGGAGGGATCGTTCATGTTGTACAGATGAGATCACCGAAGACCTTCATATCCAGCCAATATGGCATGACTTCAACTGGAATCATTGTGCTACACCTCTGTCCTCAATCTGTGAGGAATGGATGAGACAGGATCTGTGCTTCTACGAGTGCTCCCCTAATGTTGGACCATGGCTTGTACCAGTAAGTTTACCTTGAAAAGCACTTTGAGCAGGATGGGGGGGGGGGGGGGGGGGGGGAGGTGTCCTTATTTATTGTATCCCCCGGCAGTATGCCGGAGGATACTTTGGATTCAGCAGCGTTTCGCCGCCGCCGCGTCACATTCTTGTGTGCGCTCTAGCGGTCACATTTCTAGACGAATTTCTTTCAGACTTCCTGTGGACGTGTATCTTGGTAAAATCTGGACCCCTATAGTTTCTGGTGATGCTGCCTCCAGTGTTCCGTCTTTTATAGGGTAAAAGGCCATATTTTGGGGGATAGTTTGTGTGCGCTCTAGCGGTCACATTTCTCAACGGATTTTGTTCAAATTTTGTATGAAGGTGTCTCTTGGTAAAATCTGGAACCCTATAGATTTTGGTGATGCTGCCCCCAGTGTTCCGTCTTTTATAGGGTCAAAGGTCATATTTTGATAGATGTCTTGTGTGTATTCTTGTGTGCGTTCTGGCGGTCACATTTCTCAACGGATTTCGTTCAAATTTTGCATGAAGGTGTCCCTTGGTGTAATCTAAAAACCTGTACTTTTTGGTGATGCTGCCACCAGTGTCCCGTCTTTTATAGGGTCAAAGGTCATACTTCAAGGGATGGCGTGAGTTCACTCTGCAGGCCATATTTCTTGATGGATTTCTTTCAAATTTTGTATGGAGATGTATCTTGGTATAATCTACACATCTTTACTGTTTGGTGATGCTGCCCTCATTGTTCCGTCCTTTATAGGGTCAAAGCTCATTTGTCCCTTTTGTGCACTCTTACTTCTGCATTTCGTGACGGATTTCATTCAAATTTTGTATGGAGATGTATCTTGGTATAATCTACACATATTTAATTTTTGGTGATGCTGCCCTCATTGTTCCGTCCTTTATAGGGTCAAAGCTCATTTGTCCCTTTTGTGCACTCTTACTTCTGCATTTCTTGACGGATTTCATTCAAATTTTGTATGGAGATGTATCTTGGTATAATCTACACATATTTAATTTTTGGTGATGCTGCCCTCATTGTTCCGTCCTTTATAGGGTCAAAGGTCATTTTTCCATTTCTTGCACTCTTTCTTCTGCATTTCTTGACGGATTTCGTTCAAATTTTGCATGAAGGTGTCTCTTGGTGTAATCTAAGAACCTATAGTTTTTGGTGATGCTGCCACCAGTGTTCCGTCTTTTATAGGGTCAAAGGTCATACTCCAGTGCATGGCGTGAGTGCACTCTGCAGGCCACATTTCTTGATGGATTTCTTTCAAATTTTGTATGGAGATGTATCTTCGTATATCTCTCAACACATTTCTTTCAAATTTTATATGAAGATGTGTCTTAGTGAAACCTACACATCTAAATTGTTTGCTGATGCTACCCCCACTGTACCACTTTCTATACAGTCAAATGTCATATTCAGGTTGTTGTTAGGGTCAAATGTCATATTTTCGTTGCATGCATTCTGGAGGACACATTTGTTAACTCATTTCTTTCAGATTTTGTATGTAGGTCCATTATAGATTACACCTCTACAGTTTTTGGTGATGCTGCCTCTAGTGTTCCGTCTTTCATAGGATCAAAGGTCATATTTTAGTGGATGGCTTATGTGCGCTCTGAGGTCATATTTCTTCCGAATTTTCTATAAAAATGCATTATACTCTAATCTGCACAAATCGTTTTGGTAATGCTGCTCCTAGTGTTGACAATATTCCGGGCCACTGGCGGCAATTTCTACACCATCCTTTTGTTTGAGGGAGGGGATGGGGGAGGGTCTTTGTCCCTCCTTCAAATCGCTGCCAGTGCCGGGGGATACATTTCGCATTGCGCGGCACCAGCAATGCACATTTCTAAGGCATAAATTCATTGTTCGACGTTCGAGGACTATTGTCCGCCTTCCGAGGACCATTGTTGTCATGATTTTTTTTTTGTTCTCTGTCCGAAAATGTCCTCGGACATAATGCTAAACAAATGCACACACACATACACACTGTCTCCATCTTCTCTCTCAATATATCAGCCTATCCTTGCATCTTGTTATCTTTCACTGTCATTTAATTTGTTCTTTCTTTTCTTCTAAATTCTTCAGTAATCTCTCAAATTGTTATCATCTCTTCATGTACAGAGATGGTAAAATGAGCTATGCTGATCATGTTCCATCAATCTGTCCACCATCTTTGAGTGAGGTAGTCCACTTTTTATAAAATTTACCTACATTCATGTATGTTTATGTGTCTGTCAATCTCTCTCTTTCTCTCTGTGTGCAGCACAACATCAGCATCAGGAATGAGCGTTTTATGCACGTACCCCTGTGTGAGAGCGAGTGCAACGTTTGGTGGGAGGCGTGTAGGAACGACTTCACCTGCAAAGATAACTGGGCCAAAGGATGGGATTGGTCATCAGGTGAGTTCTCTTCCTCTGTTTAGCACAAAAATATCCCCTTATATGCTGAGGATGGCAAATCTTGGCCATGGATATCAACAGTGTACTGTATGTTTGGAGTCAGTGTTCTCAATAATAATCAACATATACAATTACTAATGTAGTGCAGTGTGTATAGCATCACTTGTCTTTCAGGCAGAGAAATGACAACCTACTGTTTGAGGTTAAATAAGTTGAATAAATAATCTAGTTTAGTTAAAAATATCAACATTGCTGCGTTTCTGCCACTAGGTGAGAATGAATGCCCCGCAGATGCAACCTGCGAGACGTTCGAGGCCAAGTTTGGGAATGCTAAGAACATGTGTGAGAAGATCTGGAACAAGTCCTACACTGTGGTCCCAGACACTGAATCCTGCATGGTGCTGTGGTTTGACCCCTCTAGAGG
Source organism: Heliocidaris erythrogramma (assembly GCA_025617745.1). Classification (NCBI taxonomy): domain Eukaryota; kingdom Metazoa; phylum Echinodermata; class Echinoidea; order Camarodonta; family Echinometridae; genus Heliocidaris; species Heliocidaris erythrogramma. Next base: position 32,789,492 of record CM046868.1, read on the forward strand.
AGGAAACCCCAATGAAGAGGTGCGTAGACAGTGCTATCTCGGACAGGTGTCTAGTCATTTTAATATATGGTGTACACTGTATGCACACCGAGCTTGTTTTGTGTGTTGGAGCGAATGGGAAAGTTGACTGCCACTACATCGCAGAGTGACCGTACCGATACAGCCAATGTGAAATTCCCATATCCATAGTGATTACAACTTTTAGAAAATCACAAATTTCTTATTGTCTGTCCCATTTTGTTCAAACTTTCTCTAATCTGCTTTGATTTTTCTGCTTTCACACAAATCAAATTATATCTCTAATCTGCTTCTCTGATTTTTCTGCTTTCACACAAATCAAATTATTAAGAAGGTTGGATTGCTATTCAATACTTGAGCATCTTATCATGGATGTCAGGCTAAAGCCAGGGTAAACATGTGACTGCAGGACCCTCAGGAAGAACAGTATTGATACGTCCTGATGATCCTGCCATGGCTACAATTGACATCATCTTCATATCTTCTTCGTCGTCTTTGATTGATACAAATCATTTTTTTGTTACCATCTCCTAGGTTGCACTGGCCAAGGCCCAGGAGCTGGTGGGAGATGCGACACGACCTGGACCACATGTGACCCTAGCCCTCGCCGTGACCACCATGGCTGCTCTCCTAGCGACCAGATGGCAGCACCATTGATAATTGCTTCTGTGATGATGAGCGATGATCTTGCCACAGAACTCTTCTTAAGCTCTGCTTGACAACAAATGAACAAAAAAAGATCATATACTTCATGAAGTGAACTTGATGATGCTCAAATCAAACCCAGCAGTAATCTGTCTTCCTTTTTTCTACTTTTAAAATTTTGAGCAAAGGATATAATATATCATCTGTTGAGAGCTAGAAGGGCGTTAACTCTATGTAAAAGTATATGATTTAATGCCCTTCTGGCGTTCAACCGATATTTCATTTAGAGGGAGTACATGTGAAGGAAATCATAAAATGCTGCATAATTTTTGTTGAATTGGGGTTGCGAAGGGGAGGGGGAGGGAAGGAGGGATATTTGGATTGTAGCAAGTGAAACGGTGCTTTCTGTTTGGGGCTTTCCGTGAAATGGGGTTAAGTTTGCCAAGTACTTGTCTTAATACTGTGGAATCCATGAAATCCATTACATCATTATGCAGGGTTAGTATTGTGGCCATACCAACTCTTCCAATCGCTTAAAAAAACCAAAGCATCATTTTGCCGGATTACTGTTACATGTCGACATGTGCTCTCATTAGTGGTCATGGCTCTTCCATTTGCATAAAAAATCAATGCATCATTTCACTGAATTAGTATTAAACATGTGGCCTTATTAACCCTAACCGTACATTTAAATACTCTTGCAATTGCAAAACAAACAAAAGCATCATTTTCAGGGATGGTTTGGGACATTTGACCATACTACCCCTAACCTGAGGCACTCTTCCAATTGCATAACAAGCCAATGCATCATTTTGCAGGGATGGTTGGGGACATTTGACCATATCAGCTCTAACCATAGGTACCCTTCCAAATGAACAACAAACCAAAGCATAAGTTTATGGGGTTAGCGTTAGGTGTGTGGCCATCATACCCCAACCTGAGGTACTCTAATACTAATTGCACAACAAATTGAACCGTCATTTTGTGGAGATGGTTTTGGACTTATGGCCATACTAATACTATTTCCAGGTACTCTCCCAATAGCACAACAAACCGTGCATCATGCATTTTGCGGGGTTAGTAGGCATGTGGCCATGATACCCTAAACCTGGGTGCTCTTCCAATGCCCAAATGAATCCTTTACATAATAAACCAGTTCTTAATTAAAACATGCGCGTGCACTGATATAGGTTATTTGTACCCAGTACGAATGACCTCTATACTCTGTCAAAGAGTGCGCATCATGATGCGCACACCAATGCAATTTTATTTGTTAAACAAGTAGTCCACAAAAACAGATGTGTGTGCATGTACAAATAGAGGGAATTGGACCATCAACTGACTTCAGACTGGCCAATTCTGCAGGCTTTTGTATATAGAGGGCCCCATGGCAAACATGGTTTCAGAAAGTCAAGAGTGTTTGGAGTGTTTGCCAGCTGATACTCATATTGGTCAAGTAATGGTCAAGTGATCTGGTAGGAAATCAAGTTGAAAGTTAATTAGCAGATGATTTGTACTCGGTCTTAATATCATCTATTAATATAATACACTAAGGATTTGAGGCTCTTTTTTTGGTTCAAATAGGCTCCTCCCCTGGCCCTTTCGGTCCCCGCCTTTTGGTACCCACGGGTGGGGAAGGGTTCTTAGAGTGGTGGGAGGCACTTCTTAAGGGCTGACGTCCCGTCCATATTTCATAAATTCATTTTTAAACATTGAATTTCCGCAGGGAGTAGGCCTAATCATTCTGCCAACCCATGAAGCGGGTTTGTAGCTTCATGCAGCCCAGCCCATACCCTTTACCTGTGAAGGGGAGGTATGCCAAAGAACAGCGTGGCCATTATCCGCGTGCATGGATGGCTTCAATGTACAGTAGAGTATTATACACACGTGTTAGATCGTTCGCACGTGTACAGGTCATACAGGTACATTACGCATAGAGTTACATCATTTGAAGCTTCATGGTCACACACACAGTTTAGTGTGTATGTAACTCTATGGTTTCACGACGTTCGCTACCGGTACGGTATAGTCTGCAAGCACAGACCCTAATTTGACACTTTATCAGAAAATCTGATAAGAAGAAAATTCCTTCGAAAATATTTTCACTATGATATGAATACGTATAATGATATTAATCCCTTCTCCCCTCGCGCTGGGGGTGATGGGATGACAATGGAATGGGGGGGGTAGTAGGGGAAAGTCAATCCGTCGGTCCTCCCAAGACGAACAAATATACGGTACGGTGATTAATCATAAACACAGCTAGCGCCCGTGGATGTCCACGGGCTGCTTCTGCTAGTGATTGTATATTTCAGGATTGTATCCACTGTGTATTATGTGCTTTCAAATTTGTATATAATCATGGTGTGGATGATATGACGTTATTTTGTTAAAGCACTGTGGGAGTCGATGCTTTGTTGCGTACATTGAAGGAAGCCAATATTGTAATAATCAGTATGAAGCCAATATTGTAATAGATCAGTATGAAGCCCCCCGCTTCCTATGCGATCTGACTGCCATCAGGTTTTTGAAGAAATTGCAACTGAGGATGAGTCATTTTGGTTTGTAAACTGGTACGCGATCGAGGCTATCGATCCCTGGTACTGTTTTGGCGAAAACGGCGCAAGGAAGTAGCGAGGATTTGATTTTTGCGAATTTCGCGAGTTGATGTTGGTATGCGAATTTAACAGCTAGCGAAAATATTGCCACATGATTCCAATTTGCGCTGCAAGAAAGTGAAGCCTAAGAAAACAGATCTCAGATCGCAATAATCACCTTATTCCATTTATCAAATGTACACCTTATTCCATTTATCAAATGTACAGAAATTCTATTACGTAAAATTTGGTTAGACATTTCAATACTTGGCTTGAATTTCACTTTTATTCCAGCTCAAAGCTGAAATGATTTTTTTGGGGGGTTCATGTTACAGTAATTTCAGTTTTGGTGTCAAATTATTGAATTTCTCTGATTTTTCAGCTTCCTTCTCAAACATGTATAGTCACATGACTCATGGTCGGGATCGTAAAATCTGCTATCGCGATCGCGAGGCCCTTGAGTCATGTGACAATACGTGTTTGAGAAGGAAGGATATTCAGAGAAATTCAATATTTTGACACCAAAACCAACTCTTTAAAACAGGAATCCAACAAAAAATCAAATGAAAAAAAAGAATAGAAATGTCTTTTACTGGAGATTGAATTGTGGTTTGAGTTTTCAGCTTTGACCTTTGAGCTACAATTACAGTGAAATTTAAGTCAATTTTCTGAAGTGTCTAACCAACTTGTACATGGCCAAGGTTAAGTTGAAATTAAATGCAAGACTTTGTAACAAACTGCACTTAAAAATAGCAAGTCAAGTGTACATGCTAAACCTTATGTAAAATATTCTTGGTCCATCAATTTATCGGTGCACCAGTGTTCAACCAGAGCAAAGCCATCAATCCCCGGTGTACAAAATAATTGATATGACTCGGGCCTAATTGCAACATTATTAAAATATAAACATTGAAAATGTAAAATCTTCCTGATTGAGGTTCGTAATGGAAACATGAATATGAAATTGAGGGGCTGTTTGTTGGCCTTCCCGTCCTAGAAAAGTCCAAAATCAGTTTCAAATCACGGACGCTGATGTTTTTATGATTTACAGCTGACTGGGGCTTTTCTTGATAAGGAATTCCCCTGCAATTTATATTTACTATTCATATGATCATTATAAACCTCATTCAGAAAGGCTTTAATGTTTTAACATGTAAAGATAACTAATTTCTTCCAGAACTGGATTACATTCTGATTGTACAATGTGCGGTGGGCTTTATCTTACATTCTTGTAGTGCTAAGTAGTATTCAGGGATCTATGGATATAAAATCTTCTGATTATACACTGCCATTTAGTCATGGATTTTTGGTCGATCTACTTCTAATCTGTTTAATTTACAAGTGTTACCTGGTGTACAATGGTGTTCAGTATTGTGCATGACTATTGGTCTACTGTAGCTGTGGTTGGCAAAAAAAAATAACCTTAATTTGAATTACTGATTATGGTTTAATTTGGAGAAAAGTTTAATGAACTACTATTGGATTACATATAAATTGCTGATTTAAATAAGAGTGGTAAATGAATTGCCAAACCTGATACAATCTTGTGTCATTTAGACACATGTACATAAATTCAAGGAAGGAATTCAAAATATCAATCTGCAAAGCTCTTTACTAGAGACATATTTTGATATCAGCACTCTATAAAATCTTGACTACCGTTAGTATACACAGTTCAGAATGAGCTGCATTTCATTTTCTGTATGTCCTTTGGGAAAGTTCATGTGCTGCCCATTCTATCCGGTGTAATAATATATATATATAAATATATATGTATATTACAGTCAAAGGGCGCTTTAAAGTAGGCAGTGATCCAGATGTATGAAATATATGCCGTAAAAAAGCTGCGAAGAACAAGTCAATATTCTCATTAAGTATTCTGACTAAGCTTTACTCTTACTCATTCACTGCTAAACATTGGTCTGTACCATTCAGAATGGGATATTTCTTTAACCTTTTCAGGACAGGAATTATTTAAGCAGTAAATTGATATTTTGTACTTCAAATTGGCAAGAATATTTTTTTTCTTTTAGTGCTACATGGTTCTAATAAGGTGTAATGTCTTTGAAAATATACAGTTAACTTTGCATAAGTCGAATCTGTTGGGACCACAAAGAATTGTTTGACTTATGCAAAATTTGACTTAGGAAATATAAATACATTAACACATATTTTGCATAGTTTGGTCAGAAAAACTGATTTGACTTGGGCAGAGTTCGACTTATGAATTTTGTCAAAAATTTGAAAAACTGCGAATGTTGATGATGTTGATTTTGAACCTCAGATTGTGTTGCCAATTTCAGGAATTTAAAGCTTATTCTCCTATTTAAAATTCCTGGCGTCAAACTCGGTATGGTCATGCAACAAAAGTGGACATAGTGTGTGCCAAGATTTTTGCTCATCCATCTGGTATAATATACTTTAGAGCTCTGAATCAAATTGTGGTCATTGTCTCAAAAGGGTTAATTATGGTGCAAATTGTTTTTGTGATTGAGGAGTCACAGGGTTGCTTTTCGCAGGTCTGGGGAGCGTTTCATCAAGCGTTTTGTCAGTGATTTTTGTTATCTGATTGGCTGAGACTCCTGAGAGAGAATTTTTGTCAGTAAAAATCACTGACAAAACTCTTGATGAAACGCTCCCCTAAAGTCTATTGCCTGTGTAAAACTTACATGTATATGCTCATGGATATTGTTAATGTTATTACATTAGGCATATCTGTTCACGTTATGATTTCATTGCTGTGATATTATTACATTTTATCATTGTAGAAATATTTTATTTTGGGATAAAGTCACATATAAATCTACCAAGTCTGGAAACTAGGAAGGCTTTATGCCATGGTGTTTAAAACAAATCCCATATACTGAACAAGCCGTTATTTTAAGGATAGTTTTTTTGTTGTGAATTTAACATGCGAGTATGAGGTGGCAGGACCTATGCAAATAAGTATTCATGCGTTAATTAGTCTGTGTCCCTGTCATCAGCGAAAATATCTCTACGCAGAAATTTCGGCTCGTACAGTATTTTATATGCGTCGTCTAAATTTAACCTACATATCTCAGTAAGCAATATCTTACATTATTAATTGCTTTGATTGCATTAAGTACTAAATGATTGAAATGCATGTATGATTTTATGCTGATGTGCTTGTGAATATATATATATATATATGTGTGTATATAATGATGAATACAGATTGTATAATACTTTTATAATCTGTACTATTGTTTTGTGTTTCTTTGGATGACTATGATATTCAAGAAAATATTTACATGTACGTAATAAACAGAAAAGTTAATGTCATATCCAATCCTATTTCAAAGAAAGATCTGTGAACTTCATATTTGATTGTAAGGAATCTGAAGTTTTTGTATTATATTGTTCCTTTTTTTTTTTTTATATAGCGCCTAATACATCGATGATGTCTGTAAGCGCTTTACAGATGTATTATTACCCCGGTCATTGGATTCTGGCATGCCCGCACACAATGTATGCACATTCTCCGCTCCCTGGGGAGTATTCCAGCAATGGGCAATACAGTGACGCTCTCATTGCTAAGCAAACGACATTAACTTTCGCATCCTACCAGGTACCCATTTAACACCTGGGTGGAGAGTGGCAAGTGTAGATTAACGTCTTGCCAAAGGACGCTAATGCTGCGGTGGGATTCAAACCCCGGACCTTATCCACTGATCCATAACACCTCTACGATGATTATATCTCTATGATGTTTTCTGAAGTGAGAAAACCTGAATGAGCTGAAGCTGTGCTGAAGCTACACAGGGTGTCTTTATTTTTATTTTCAACATTTTAAAAATGATTTTTAATAACTTGTTATATAAAAGAATATATACAAGATGAGAAAACAAACTCAGCAAAAGATATTGAGCAATATGCATTTCAAAGCTGAAAATACACCCTTTTAAAAAAATAGCTTGGATGTATTTTTTTATACAGATTATTCCGCTGGGCACGCACATGTTTTAATATTATTTTTTACCGTTCCAAGAAGTAACACAAAGAAAGTTATTGAATTGGCAGCTATAGGGACTCTGACATGATTACTATTGAATGTGAACTCAATAATCCATTTTATTTTTGCCTATATTATTGGTTATAAGTGAGTAACAAGTTCTTATTTTGATATTTCAGGCATATGTTCTTGGTCATCCAGTATACATGTAGATAGTAATTTTCAAGATTGGTATCTGTAAGAATTACACAATTTTGTGTTATGTTGTAGATCACTGTTCCCTGGTGATCATGTTTCTGGTGAAAATGATTGAAAATCATGGCCGTAAATTGTTAGAAACGGCTAAATTGATGCATCACACATTTTGTTTGCAATTATTGTTTCTGCACATAGAGAAATCTGAAATGCTTCTGTACTTTCAAAAATTCCACTTTTGCTACTCGTTGCTGACAACCACTATTTTACATGCACAAATGGTAAGTCTTCTGAAACATCTCAGGATATTTGTTTCTGTGTTAATTATTAAACAGTATCTTCTTCTGATACACATACCGTACTAGAAATCAGTAACCATTATAACTGTCGGATAAAAAGATTTACATTTTAATAACAGGCCAGTTCAGTTTCAAAGGGGGGGGGGGGGGGACCAAGCTCCCCCCCCCCCCACTTGATCCGCCCCTGTAACCATTCAGTTATTTTCCCCCACCCAAACGTTATGTACCACCCACTCTCGCTCGTTCTATATTTCTGTCTTGTAGAATATTTATCCTACAACGCTTTATGTTGCATATTTGTTTAATTTTTGCAGTGGATTTGAAATACATACGCTAAGGTGCAATTTGCAAGCTAATTAAAATTAGCGCTTCCATTGGTTATAAACTTCAGAGCCCTAATATTCATTGTACTGTTCTAGCCATGTGCCTTCTATGATATGAGATATGCTTGAAATGATGTGATCATGATAATTAAAGATTTAATCTAAGAATTTAATTTTTAAAGATTTTGCAACCTTGGTACATTTCATGATGGTTCCTGTATTCGAGAATAAGAGAATGTCCGATGTGAAAAAGCAGGGGTGATCATGGTTGTATGTGTTTGGGGGTCTGGATCCCTTTTTTGCATGTCAGAAATAGGACCCCTATCCCACCACCATCCCCTCTTTTGTGTACGTAGGTCAAAGGTCATAGCCTCATTAACGTGATATCTCGAGAACCATAAAATAAATTTCTTTGACACGCATGACTATGAAGAGAAAGTGATCAGACCTTTTGGTTGTTAGGTCAAAGAGGTCAAGTACATCTAATTACATATTTTTTTAATTTTTAATTCTGGTTATTACAATACTTCATGAACAATTTAATCGGAGTCGTAAGAGAGACGCAGTCACATTTATCTTGTTTTTGGTATTGGTATACATGCTGTGAAATGATCGATGATTGTGTGATTGATTTTTACATAAGTATGAAGTCTAACCTTTCCTAAACACATCTCATCACCACGCCTAGTTTTAATGTAATATGATAAAAGAAGTACTGGGGTAATGATGAAACAGATCTTTCATCAAACCATTTATCTCAAATCCACGCTTACACCTACATGTGTAAGGAAGCACCAGTTCGGAGGAATATTTGAATCAAAGCATTTATTTGCGTTGAACGCATGCACAAAAGATCTCCCTTTTTTTTTTTAGTTATCAATCATAGTCAAGACAAATAAATTTGCAATTATACTTTAACATTATTTTATGAACAATCATAATACACTTTAACGCTTCCTGCTGTACAGAACACAACGAAATCAAATTGGGATTGAAAGGGGTTTAACCGGTTGGTTTTTAGCCTGATCAGGGGCGTCGCTAGGGGAGGGGTGGGTGGTACACTCCCATTATATATTTCATTGTCAAATTTCAAATTATCAGTATTGTTGTCAATCGCAAGAGTGACGAGTCTCCCCTTTTGCTTATTTGTTTTGTTTTGCTGGAACCTTTTTAAAGCTCTGAATGCAAATTTTTAATGGAACGTTGGAATATTTTCAAGTAATTTGTCTGCAAATTTGGCCTACCCCCCCCCCCCTTTCAAAATAGTCTAGCGACATCCTTGAGCTCAGAAGAAAAAAAACAACCTCAAAATCTCTTTCACACAAACCCAAAATATGTTACATAGGAATGTTCTCATTTCCTTTGACATGTTCTAAGCCGAATATGAACGCTTACAATTGAACAAGAAGCAGATGAGACCTGCCGTCTACAAACATCTCAGAGCGAATCTATAAGACAGGGTTGGGTCAATCGGATGCAGAAGTCAGAGGGACTGCACTACGTCGCATAGGACATGTAGGAGAAACCTCCGAGTGCTTCCGGTGACGGAACTTCCTTTCTATGTTTCCACCTGGGACATTTCTGAACGGTACAGATCATTTCTTATTCACAACTGTATAGAGCGGCTTTGTGACATTTAACATCGTTTTTATGTGTTGCACAAAAGCAAAATATTCATACATGCTGGAAATTTGTCTCAGATTATGTTATGTTTAACATTATAATTGTATTTACAATAGGGGCATCGATTCTGATTTCGCAATTAACTATGTAGGCATATCCTATGGAGCGTACTTTTCCTAGAGTTTGCCTACAAAAAATAGGCGTACAGGGCAGCTGGTGTAGAGAGTAGGGGCTGCAACCCTCTGATTTTGAAACTGCCCCTATTAGGGTAACCGTTTCCCATATTCTGGTACGGGGAGGGGGTGGGGCTTTGTAATTTTTCACATCCAGCATGTACTTCGATGACAACATGACGTTATAAACACCATGAATGGATAGAAAATGTACTACAAGAGGCCCGTCACCTTAAAACTCCCATTTTCTTTTACTCTCTATAGGAGCTCCCTTCATTCCTGCTTTGCAAGAGACAACTTTTTGACGAGAAACTTGCCAGTACGCCCATATCCTTAAGATGTATATCGACGCCCCTTTCTAATACTAGTTATAAAAATCGTGTTAAAGATTAACAATTCTCTTTTCGAAATCAATGCTTATAACAATTATTAACTTCTGAAACACATCCTGTTTTAGACGAATTCCACTTCCGTCAGTTTAGCATTTCTCATTCGCATACCTTATTTCAATGATTATACATACAACGAAATAGCCTATACCGAACCTAGGGCTTTACCTGGTGTGTACTATATCAGAAAAATGGGGATGAGTTATGGTTCTGATACCGATTACTTTCATGTCTGATATATGCCACAAGAGAAATAGATGTAATTTCCAATCTTCATATGCGTCATCCAATATCATCCCATTCCCCCATTCTCCTCTGGTAAAGCCCATCTCCACTTTTGCTAGTTTCTCGTACCAGGTGGTTTGCGACGTAACTGTCATTTGGTTCGGTATACTGTAACGACTACTAACCAATCCCTAGTTAGGCGTCTTGGTTGGCCAATATACGTATACTACAACATACTATATATCTACTGTGGCGACTTGACTATATGATTATAGTCTACTTACCTGTACAGTGTTATTTACCCCGGGTAGCCTCATCAGCATTGATACTGCTCTTATTGAGGGCCCTGTAATTACTACTACCCCATCATTTCCAGGTACCCATTTAACACACCTGGGTCAAGTGGGACAGATGTGGGTAAAACATCTTGTCCAAGGATGTAGGCACCGAGTAAGGATCGAACCCAGGACTTCTTATATGAGAGTCGAGAGCCTTCAACAAACCACGGTGCTCCCATGTCGATGTCCTTATTATTGGTCGTCTCTTTCCCGCGTTTACAGGAACGACTGATCCGGCGAAAGAACTTCAAATACAACCAGTTGGATGACATAATTTTATATCCGTCGAGTGTATGTCACAAGCGCAGTTTAATAATTAGCTTCATGTAGTGCAACATGAAGCTAGCAACTGTGTTTTCTCATGTATTGATGTGTGTGTTACCCTTCACACATTTCAGCTCCACCAATATGTGATACTACAATCGAGATGGTATACAATGTACATGTATTTTCCATGCTATCACAATAACGCTACACGTTTGTAGCAATGGTATATACCACGTGACATGTACGGAATGTCGTGGCGGGAGGGAACATTTTCCACCTTACTTCATGTATATCCCTCCATATACAGAAGCTACAGCAAGAGATGATCTTATTGATGTTTTCAACCCATCTTCTAATTTTTGAAGCACAATTTGTTCAAAAGTGGGTAAAAAAAACTCAATGGGCATCCACGCGTCTTGAGCCTACTGGATGACACCACTTGCCGTATCCGTAAAGCGTATAATTCATACATTTTATTCTTGTCAATCAGGGAGTTGACTGTCTAGCATTTCCCTGTAATGACTGATATATATATATATATATATATATATATTGTCAGTGAATATTATAGCTTCAACTACGAACCCCTAAGACGCGGGTCTGATACATTCACTGTACATAGTTCGAAAAGCAGTTGAGTTTCTGAGCGCCTCTTCCGAAACCCCTTGAGGTTATCTGTTTCGTGTAAAACAGACCATTCAGAAAGTCTCAACCAAACATACCCATCATGTCCTAACATGGACCGTATGTGACGAACTAAAAGCATCAAAGATATAATTCTTCTTCTGAAAGAAAAATCCTTTCTCTCCTACAAAAGCACAAAGAATGAAAGATATATAGGAACAATACCAGCATTTCTACAATACTCTGAACTACATGTACATGATAACCATTTCATTACACATCTCGTAAATTGTTTAAAATCGATATATCTCTGAAAAAAGCGTAACTTTCTTCAACAGACAGTCCATAATGCCAACGCATTTCAACGTTATGACGCATTTTTATCATAGGAAAAATAGAGGGGCTACCACTTTGTAGGCAACGATGCCCCTGACTATATTTCTTATCGAATATTCAAAAGCCATCGGTCTCTGTCCATATGACCTTCAAACAAAACATGTACATCTATGTAAATTAGATCTATGTATGATCATACTTGCACCAAGTTTCAAGCGAAATCTATAACAGGTGGCAAACATAAGCAATCGAATAACCACTTGTTGACACTATATATACAATGTTTAGCAAACTCATTATTTCCTAGTAAAACTCTTATCTTCTTCCATCAAACATTATACATTTGAAATATAATAATAGTTTTAAATGACAAGGCTAAATATTTCGGAAGTTGGAACTTGGAAGCTGCTCATTCTTTCCAAAATATTGGCACCCTACGACAATCTAAAAAGCCGGATTAAAGCCGGATCAACTTATCGTACTGAAATTATGTACATGTACTTGTAAATAATAATTTTCAAAAATGTATATCGCATATCATATTATGATATGAGGTCCTTCTGCGCGTCCTATAAAGTGATATAGGACACATATCCCCAGAAACCCTTCAATCCGCGCACAATGCATTTTAAGGATTGAATCTTTCCAGGTTCCCACCGAAAACCTGGGTCGAAAAGGACATACTGAAACAAGAATAGATACAATGTCTTGTCTGAGGACATATGTACCCAGCAGTCATTCGACGGTTTCGACCTTTAAACCTCTCAGATGAAAGTAAACCGGGTGAACCGCCACACCAGGGTGCTCTCACAAAATGAGTAATACAATTATTGCATGTCAAAATCTTGAAGTAAAACACTGTATACCTCTAATATGTCTTATGGAGACCAGTCACCTTTGGCATAATGGTCACAAATACTAATATAGAGGTCCCATCCTGGAATGAATTTCCTGACGATTGTGCTCTATATGAATGCACAAATATCTAATAAACTAACAATTGTTAACGAGTAGAGATCATCTAACAAATTTTTTTTTTTTCAAAAGGTAGTAATATGAATAATATCAAATGTAACATTTACAAGTACTGGTATTTACAAACCTTACAATTTTAATACAACGGTTTATTACCCTTTTCTTCTAATTCCAAAGAAAACAATTCAGTATTTACGTACAAGTAACTGAAATTGACCTACATGTACATCCACAATTGGAAAATTACTGTTTGAATTTGCCAAAGATCATCATGGATACTGGAGATCGGAAATCTCATACGGAATGGAACAATATATATTTTATTATGTATTACTAGTTTGTCTTGAAACTCTAGGCATTTTATTCTTCCCAGCCTCAGGTTCACCCCAGGTGTTCGCTGTGTGATAACTCCCTGGAATCTACCCCAACTACAATGTATATACTTCACGAGATAACAAGAAGACTGACGAGTCGATGGCAAAACCATGCTAGCAATGAAGGTGAAGCTGAAGGATATAGTGAAGTGAAACAAATTAGATCCTATCCAATCAAATCGAAATAGATTCATGTATATATAGACAACATAATTGTTGCACAACGTTCAGGCCTGGATTACAGTTTGTTCTATATGAAAGGTAGCTCAAACACATACTCAAGACAAATATAACAGAAAACCGGCAATATGACTTTTCTTAGAGTCTACAGTAACATGGTCATTAGAGAAATAAAATTCATTTCAATATGAAAACAATGGGAACAAAGGTCAAGATAAACCATTCACATCTTAGACAGTTATAGGCACAGAAAGTACCAGCATTAGGAATGAAAAAGTTTAATTCCATGTAACACGTGTAATATCAACCATCTTTTATACTTTAGGGCATTATTGCTGTCCTTCTCTAGACCAAGCGGCATGTCTGGCGCGATCCATCTCTCCGGCTAGTTGGTTGTCATCGCTCAATTTGTGGCGCTGTCCACCGATCACAGAACCACATTCGGGGCAACGCGCATGCACCATGGCACCGCCGCACTCACCGATAGCATAGACATGACCCTCTTTGCACTTGAACCAGTGGCCTTGGCTAAGACCAACTGCATGGACTACCTGCAGTCGCTCCCTGTCGCTGATAGCCAGTGCTGTATTCTGTGTACGCCCCAAAGCCTCGCTGATACGCCCTAGGATGCCTTTCAATTCCATCTCCTGATCGGGTGTCAGTGGTTTCTGGTTGGAAAGATGGCTGTCGAACTCGATAAGAAGACCCTGGTGTGACGTGTTCTTGTCCCACCAGGTTAGGTTGTTGACGAGCAGATCTGCAGCATCGCACTCCATGATCATACGAACAACCTCTGTTAGGGTATCGTTCATCTGCTGCTCTGCAAAGCGACCCAGGTCTCCTGTGGACAGTCCCTCCTTCATTCTGCTGAGACGTTCTGATAATGGCTCACACCTGTACACAATGATATCTCGACAAGACTGGTGTGTCTTCGTACCAAATGCTGCTCCCTCGAGAAGCTGTCGAAGAGCATCCACCTGCGTCTGCATATTGATGACCTCCTGAATGAAGTTGCAACGGTTCAGCCGGGAAACCAACGTCTGGAGATGATGACAGTCGTTGATATTTTCCCGAAACATTCTGACGACGTCTTCAGAAAGACCATTCGTTTCAATTTTCTCCAGCAGGCCTATCCTCTTTTTGAGAAGACGTTTCTTTTCCTTGATCTCGGCGTTACTACCCATCATTTTCGTCTTGACCGCCTCGATGTCAGCGAGGGTGCGTTTGATAACGTTTCCGTAGCGGAGATTTTTACGGATGGGCGTGTTACATTTTGGACAACCCTTGAGCTGAGAGAGAGAGAGAGAGAAAAAAAACCCACACAAATATAGTATGAGAAAAAAATTTACACAACTCATACAGAATGTCAATCTTGAATTCCACACCGCCTAAGTCATGGGGATTATATTCGAATTCAACACTGCAAAGTAATCTGGAAGTATTAATTGAGACTTCATTTAACATGCTTAGTTGGCCAATTATCATAAGATACATACCTTCACAGTCTCCGACTCTGTTTCGTCATTAGAGGGCATCATCCACTTGTCCAATCCTTCCACTGCAATCACATGACCACAGTCTTCCAGCTCGACAAATCTACAATGGGAGACGTTGATAAAGTTAACAGTAAATCACTACTCCGTAAATACGACGAACACAATAAACTTGAAAGAAATTTTGAATTAGACAATTTTACAAATGTATTCAAATATTTCTACTCTTCTAAAATAACTGTAGCTAGTGACGGCTTCCATATCCTTTAGTCTGGCATATAGAAATGACTAATGCATTTAAGCTATATTTTTGATTATTGAAATATAATATATCATATTCAGGATAATTTAAAAGTTCGTCACCAGGCTGTTGGTGAAGACGCGTCCGTAATTATTTTGAATAGATTTTTGAATCGGTCAATCAGAATGTCATACCTGGCGCCAGGTTCATCTTCATCTCCAAAGAACAGCTCTGTAACTTCATCCCGATGGCACACTCTGCACTTCTTGGGGCAGGGTTCCCCGCAAAGACCGATGCACTCGTGACCACACGATAGCTTTTTCTTGCATGGTTGTTTGCATGGCTCCCGATCACATGGTTGGCAGCACGCCCGTCGACATACCTGGTGTGGACACTGCCATTCACAATGCTCCTGGCATGGGATACAGGTTTCTCCACAGGGATCCGTGCATCGGCTGTGCTTACACTTATTCTGACAGTTTTCCGTGCAGGGTGGACAGGCGGTGGAGCATTTGCTCTTGCACTGATGCCCACAGACCAAGATCCGCCCACATGGCTCTTCACAAACGATATGTAGCCGGCCTCGCATGCAGCTTCCACATGTTCCACGGCAGCGATGGCCACATTTGAGTTCTTCGTAGCACGGGAATGGACATGTATCCTTTGTGTCTGAACAGTGTACCTCCACAGTATGGTTACAAGGCCAGTCCCTCTTGACCATTTCGAGACACTGAGACGCACAAGGTTCCCCACAAGCGTTGCGGCAGGGATGTCCGCAAGGGAGGTTTTTCTCGCACGGACTTCGACACTTGATTTTACCGATGGACAGAGCACACTCGGCTACCTGCTTATGACCGCACTCCAATGTCCTCTCCGAGGTATTATTGCACTTCTTGTCACATTTCTCGAAACACTTCTTAGTGCATTTGTGTCCAGCGGGACAGATGGGCTTTTGGCATTGTTGCTCACACCGATAATCACCCAATTGCTTGTTGTCATGCTTATGACATGGTAACTTACAGCTGTGGCCACATCTTAGACGTGCCATACACTGGCGACCGCATCCACCAGTATCAATCCGCTTCTGGATATCGGTAGCTTTAGTAGCGACATCATGTTGGTTTTCATGATAGCGACAAGTCAATGGTAGTTCACTGCCCAATGATTCCAGACGCTTAGCTTCCTCCAAGATATGAAGCACTTGATCACACTGTGTACCGAGGAAATCGAAGTTGCCAATAGCATAGAAGCCTTTCTTAGCCTTTGATATAGCCTTTGTCAATCGGTCTTGTGTTTTAAGTCGTCCACCGGGTTCGTCCATTTGGAAAGCGGCCAATAGTATGATGTCATTCTCTCCCTGAAAATCATCTACAAGTTCGACACTGACCTTGGACAATCCGTCGCTTTTCTTGAAACGACCACGCTGTCCAATAGAGTTGGAGAGAATGGTAATCTCACTTTCCAAGTTTCCTTGCTTTAATAGGTATAGGCAGAGTGTGGAGAGAAACTCCAACTCGTGTGAACTTGCATTGAAACGTGGAAAACCGTGATTAATGAAGTACACCCTACGGGGAATCCCTTGAACATCACTGTGCCTTGTCACCCGAGGATGGTCTTGAAGGTTGGGGTTATCAAGTTTGATGAACCTGGAGACGGCTGGTGCCATACGATGTTGCCTTGTGAGTCTTGCAACAGCATATTTTCTTTCAACAAGGCGAAGGAAGGAGGTTATTTCTACATCACCTGTTCTTGCCAGAGCTGAAATTGCAGAATTATGCTCTAACATGGCCCTGTCATCCCCGATCATGATCAGCTGTCGACAGTTTTGAGACAACGATGATATCACAACTGACTCCATAACATCAGCAGCTTGGACTACCATCATTATTCTAGGCTGCACATACCTCAGAATACGATGATGCTCGATTGCAGAAGAAGATGTCACACCTAGAACCGTGGCATTCTGATACGTCATGTATTCTGATTTCTCGCATTTCGCCCTCTCATGTTGTACTGTGTCATCTAACTCCTTGGCTATTAGACAGATACGTCGAGTAACAGTATTCCAGAACTCTCTTAACCAGAATCGGTACAGTCGCCAACGCTGGTCATTCTGCAAATTCCACGGATCTTGAACAGCTTCCTCCTGCTCTTTTTTCATGCGCTCCGTGTTGCGAACACGAGAGAGTAGATCCTTTTGAGTCAACTCACCACTTCGGTCAGATGATGTGTCCTTCTTGCTTGGGTCGTAGTCTATGTGGAATGAATCTTCCACCCACTCATCCCCTACTTCTTGAAGACCTAACCCAACATTTGCTCGCTTCAATGCTTTCTGATTTGAGTCAGGCATAAGCCATGCTGCCATACCACCTTTCTGTGAGATGCTTTCAGCATGCGATGCTTTAATAACTTGTTTCAGAGATTCGACACTAATGATACTCCTCCTTGAAGAGATGATGTTGGCTTGAATGTTTGAGAGTCTATTCTGGACTCCTTCTGAATCAGACCCACCAGAGTCGCCACTTGTGGTTGATACTCCCTTCTTTCTTCCTTTTGGCTGCTCTAATCTGACGATGCCTTTGCCGTCAATTCCTTTCAAGAAGTGATCAAGACTGACTTTATCTGGAGCAAGAACAAGTACGGGACCACTATCAACATCGGTGCGACCAAGAGCTTTGTCTGCCAAATTGATACCCCATTTATACCTATTTTGCAAAAGAACTTTGACAATTGCTTGGCCGACGTAGGTTTTTCCAGTACCTGGCCCACCTGTGATAACAGTCAGTTCTTGAGTCAGGGCAGCCTTCACAGCTTGAAGTTGATCGCTATCCATGAGCACAGATTCTTCGCTGGGCCAGTGTTCAAAATCTGTGAGCGGCACATTGCTTGCCATTGCCTTCGCTGCTTTGTTTTGGGTGTCATCTGACACTAAGGAACTGAGATCATAACAGCATTCCTGTTCTTCTCCACAGAATATGGCCTTTTCATCAGAGCAACTCATCTCGATAAGGTGCTGCCGAAAGGGCATGGTAACATCCGTCACGTGTCCAAGTGTTGACAGGACATCTAGGACACCCTCTGCGGTTTGCATGCAGTCAATCATGAGAAAATTGTAACTGGATAATAGCACTGCAACATCATCTGCCCGTGGAATATGGAGATCAACAAAACCTTTCAGAAGTTCACTTGTCTGACGCTCCTGGACTATGCCGTAGATAAGAGTGTTGAATTGATCAAAAGAAATACAGACAAGAGAACCTTCAGCTAGGTGACTATTTGATTCCCAGTGATCAGGCTTGAAGTGTCTGGCGTCAAACTGCATGCGATATAACAGGCCGACACCAGTCTTTTTGGGGTTGACAATACTTTTCACGTTAACATATTGGTAGACAGGTATTTCATTCAAGTCTTTGTCCGTCAACTTCTTCTTTCCAGCACGAATACGATGATAATTTGACACATTTTTACGGATGGGCTCTGCAATGATTTCCCTCAACAGTTGGAACTGTGTCTTGATGCATGCTTCAGTTGTCTCGTACTTGCACTTATCAGCCGGAGCTGGCACATCAGGAGGTGATTCATCTTTTATTTCTCCTGCACAGGGAAACTCTGTTAGTGGGGCATCCTTCGGCCTTCCTTTCTTCACTGCACCCTTCGGAGCGCCTTTCTTCGAAGCAGCGGATTCTGTCAGATCCTTCTGTTTCTTGATGCATTCTTCCAGGGCTTCCTTGGCCGAATCTGGGACAGATATGTCTCTTGATTCCATATCTCTGAACACATCACCAATGAGAACAAGGGGTGGAAGAATCTCAGCAGCCTGTTTCCCTGTCATACACTGCAGAATTTGTTCCAAAACAGCCGCCACCTCGTCCGTTTGCTGTAGAAGTTTCTCAGAAGTGTCATCTTCTGAGTTGATCCTTATGCGCATGATATGTTGAGGAACATGCAATTTGAGAAACCTTGACTGGCTGATGACGACCTTAGCGATCTCTTTGACATGAACCCCCTTCTCTTGGAACATCTTCGCAAGCACCGAAATCAAACAATACAGCATTTCTTTCGATAATTCTCTTTGGTAAAGTAGTTTTTGAAGGCTTCCCTTCTTTTCCAAAAGTTCAACAGCAACATCAGAAGGTGTCTTTGTCAACCAGGCTTTAACTGTCGAGAGTTCCAGATCTTTGTATCTATATTAGATGAGAAGTATGAAAAGAACAAGGAATAAACAATTCAAATATCAAATGTCGCTGTATATAATTTCATATCAGTTATTAGAATGAAAAATAGTTCAGACGTAATGACACAGCTGCCGAAATTCTCAGCGTAAAACTTTGATGAAATCATTACCCTCATTAATGCCAGTTTTTTTCTTATAATAACCATTATTGTAAAGCTATCCTTCAGGCAACTTTGATCGGGATTTAGCCTTTAATCTCTATTCTCCGTGACATCTAAATCTTATCACATAAGTTAAATAACTCCTACTTTCACAGTAATAATTATCACAATTCCTAAACCGTATCCATATTATCCTTATAAGAATGGGGTTTTCATCGGGTTACAAATTTTACTTTGATCTTAACGCCACTGGACATCAATAGGTTCATAATTACGTATTATATCTATATTATTTGGCACTCGCGTTTAAGAATATTGTTTATATATAAGAAGGATATAGATATAACAATAATGTCACCGAACGTCTCAGCGTAAATATTCCATTAAATCATTACACTCAATAATGCAAGTTATATTTGTAACAATAATCACAACTGTACACCTGTTATTCTGGCAGGCAAGTTTGATAAGTGTTTCAGCGTCTCCAATCTTATCAGCGAAGGAAAACAACTCGTACTTGCAAGAGCGATAATTATCACGATTCTAAACATCGTTTCCATTTTATCCTGATAACAAGCTTTTTATCTTCATCAACATAATTATATCTATATGTACGAACCTGACTTTGGACTTCACACCAGTTGGTATTATTAGTAAGTTCATAATTATGGGTTATAATTATGGGTTATAACTATACACAGTTGTAACTGAGTATGTTTGTATCTCTTCCAATTCTTACATTCAGGGAATACTCTCAGACGAGCGTGCCAATACTGACGAATGCAAATTGTTGCAAAAATAAATGAATACAAAAACAGAAAAGAGAATATTTCCTGATTCGAATTTCATATAACTCGATTAAAAGGAAAATCACCTGACCCAAGAAAAAGAAATCACGTCAAATAATGTTATAAAATATATTTTAGAAAGTACGACAAAGGAAACTTGGTGAAAAGATTCTTTACATCTTATTCCCATCCTGCGGAATCTTGGACTTAAAAAGGAGAGTATTTTGATAGTTCGCGAGCCTTTCTGTAGCCCGCATAAAGATGCCAAAGTTGAAAGAGCTCAACTTCAAATGAACCAATTCGTTTAATATGGTCCCGATATTTAATCATCTTGTTCATAGTATCTTAGAATCATATTCGATTAGCAAGTCCAGGGCCTTGTCTTATGAGTTGCGATTGATCGCTGAATCGATTGCAACTCAACTTGAGCTTGAATATCAATCGCAAAAAAAAAAAGGTTAGGTGACTGTAGCTTTGCGAACTTGAGACAGATTTGGACCAATCACAAGTCTGGATAAGTGTACTATCTGAAGATAGTACACAATCTTAGTACGAGTGTACTATCTTTATTACCTTATGACGAGCTGCGTTTGTGAACTATACATCGACTTGTGATTGGTCGGGAACTTACGATTGTTTCTGATCACTCGCAACTCTTTTAAACTGATGCAAGACTACTGGACTATCCATTGTAAATACATGTAAGTATAAACGAGGATTATTCATACTGTTCTAGTGATTTCCCATCTGACGGAGTGCTCTTTGGATCGTTGGACGTCTCTCTGTCTACTCCACCATCCTTATCATCATCATCATCATCATCATCATCGCCAAAAATCGATCCGTAGTCGTCTTCGTCGCTAGCTAGCAGGCTCTCGCATTCGTCTACTACAGAACCCTGATCGGAGGTGTCACGATTACGTTTATTCCACCTTCCTCCACGTGAGCGTTGTCGACGGCTTTGGTCTTTCCTTTGATCCTTTCGCTGCCCTGGTCGGATGAATGTCGATTACATGTAAATGAGGAAGAAGAAGTGACATTAAATACAGACCGTAAGATGTATAATCACATCCTCTAACGGCACTAGGTAATCTAGACTATGAAATTGTAAGCTTTATACTAAAGAATTTGCTTGGAATTAAGTGTGACTATACATTTTTTGCTCATAAATGAAATTAATGAAAAGTTGCCAAATTTATGTGGCCATACATGTCTATACATTAAATGTTCGGAAAAATCGTCAATTGTTATCTTAATTAAATGG
Organism: Heliocidaris erythrogramma; assembly: GCA_025617745.1. Lineage (NCBI taxonomy): Eukaryota > Metazoa > Echinodermata > Echinoidea > Camarodonta > Echinometridae > Heliocidaris > Heliocidaris erythrogramma. The sequence continues at coordinate 32,811,167 of CM046868.1, forward strand.
TATTCACTGGATGGCTGTGGTACAGAGAAATCACAATTAAGGAAGATATACGTGAGCTTGAAAGTGCTACTAAAAATGACAAGCAGAGATACCGTATCTCGACAAGTCGGCCTTCAAAGGGCCGACTTAGGGACTTATCTTACCCCGGCCCACATTTCGGCTCTTCGACAAGTTGGCCTCCGAAGGACAAGAGTGGTAAAATGAAACAGCGCATCTCGTCAAGTCGGCCCGAGATGTCGTGGCCTACTGGACACGTCACCGGATCACATGTTTCGCGGTTCGAGTCCCGCCGATTCGGTCTAGTAAATGGGTACCTGGTAGGAATTTATTTCTTGAATGCTTTCAGCGCCTTAGGGCAGCTGGGACAAAACCAAGGTAACAATAGTACTTGTAAGAACCTTGAGCCTCCACAGGGATGGATATGTGCACAATATATTGGAAACATGATCTCTAGTATAATTATTACATGTATTCCGCTTCCTGACAGGCTGGCATCCTTCGAGCGAGAGCGACAAGTCTGCAGTGCATCTTGTCAAGTCCCAAATAAGTCAGCGTTAAAAAGTTCCACAAACAGGTCAAAAGCTGAAATCCCACATCGCGACCACTCGGCCTCCTTTCGGCTTTTGTTTTCATGATGTAAGACGTACAAAAAGCCGAAAATTAAACTTAATGAGATGCGCTGTAGGATTTCAGCTTCTCTTCTCTTTTTTTTTTCTTGTTTGGTTGTTTGTTCTACGAAGGCCGACTTTTCGAGAAAAGGGATCATCCTCTTTTGGTGGCACGTTTAAACGTCCATATCTCAACAAGTCAGCCTCCGAGAAATGACGAGAGAGCCGACTTGACTAGTACTTTTAGGCATATTCGTCCTAAATCCCAACAGCAGCATTCTCTATAATATCAAACTACAACGATCTTTGTACATTATTTGTCACATTTTCCTTTTTCCTCGCGGGAGAAACTGATTCTTAGTTTCTGACCTTCTGAATCGTTTTCTTTTATATTCGTTGTTGCTCTAGTACATTTTTAGTGTGGATAGCTAGGATTCGGAGGAGCGCTACAACAATTATTCTGAAATGTTCCCAACAGTTGTTGCGCCTCCTCAGATGAAGACAAATGCCAAAATTGTGGCTCTTGTTCATTTTCTGCCGCGAGGAGAGAAAGGAGATATGAATAAGATTGTTGTGGTTCGCTTAAAAAACAAACAAAAGGAACCAGTTTGACTGAAGCATTAGAATGACTTGAAGTGGTATGGAATCACTGCTTATTGATCATAAATTTCTTTCTCGATCGCACTTTCAAGCCTACTCTAAAAGAAAACAGAATACCAGTCTCTTCGCTAATGCGCGACTCGAAAAAGCACTAATATATCCTTGGTCATCTAATCACATAATACTCGATCTAAAACACGTAGAGGCTTTATTTGTTCTTGTACCTTGTTGCTGCTGCACGGGGGGCACCACACCCGTAGGAACTTGTTTTCTCTGCTGGGCATTTGGGTTCTGCATCATTAGAGGAGGTGGTTGCCGATTCATGAAGGGACCTTGTTGCTGCACAACAGGTGGACGTTGAACTCCTACACCCTGGAAGCCGTGTGGTGGAGGGTGCATTTGGAATCCCATTTGTGGTGGTGGCGGTTGCGGCATTGGTCCAGGGGGTCTGAACCCACCCTGTGGTCCGTGCGGGCCAAACTGGTTTGGAGGCGGAATACCAAAAGGTGATTGAGGCGGAGTTGGAGGGAATGGGTAGCCTGCAGGTGGAACATTCTGTTGTGGCGGTCCAGGAATGAAGCTCCCCGGAGGAACACCAGTTTGTTGACTCATGAGTGCTGGAGGTTGTTCTGTACCATGACCTTAATGCCACAGCATTAATGCGAAGACCGGGAAAAGAAGAGCATGAAATATTGGGAAATGAAAATATCACTCAACAAAACTGCAATCACTGTTGAGTTATGGTAAATGTGACAAATAACTTGTGAGCTTTTCCTTCGTTTTATGCCCATGAGGAAAAGCATCAAGAGCAGAAATATCCCATAAAATGTCCTCATATTCCAAATATAACGATAAATATCTTAAACTTTTGGCTTTTCATGGCACATGTACATGTACATATATGTTTGTTCCCACATGCCCATTTCTGTGTGCAGTGGCATTCACTGTATTAGATTTCCACCAAGATTTAGTAATCTTTTTTTAAAAATCATTTTAATGATTTAAAAATAAAATATACATTTATGTATATTTAATTTTCTATCTTTTTCTCAATTATTTAATTATTTCACATTGAAATCGCATGACAAAGGAAGGCCTCGTCTTAAAAAAAAAGAGTCGCAATTAATATCAATCGAACTATTTCATAAGACGGGGCCCTGAAGTCAAATTTATCTTCAAACAGGGGTTGCGCGTAGTAAGGCAACCCGTCTTCCTTTACCCTCACTACTCCCGCTAGTATCGTAATTTATTAAAATTTATACAGGTTTGCCTATAGTGACAAACTACATATATTACATTCACCTGTAAAGGTATCGTATTTTGATAGTCAGAATGCGAATTGCATATACACTCAGCACAAAAAGAAAGTGAACATTTTTTTTCAAGTTCAGATATTTCATAAAAAACCTTAATAAACAATCAATAAATTATCAAGTTAAAAGAAATTTAATAGTCTTTCAATCTGATAGGTGAACACAAAATAAAACTTTACGCACTAGTGAACACGTTCATTATCTGTTCCAAGGTGCCATAGCAAGAGTTGCAAAAATGCAACAACAACAAAAACAAAGCATGATAAAAGTTTGCATGATTCATTGCACTTGAAAAAAAAGGGGGCAAAGGAGTAGCCAAAGTGGCGTAGCGTAGGAGATTAAGGATAATTCATTTTGGGGGTACGGTATTGAACCCAACAAAGGTGTTTCCTGGATATGCAGTGTCCCTAACACTTACTGGGCCAAGGGCTTTAGCTCTCTTCAAAATTTGACCCAATTGTGATCAATGCTTACTTTTCAAATGTCTGCACTTCATTAACGATCTATTATTTCACAAAATATTATGTACAAATCGTGTACGAAATGTATTACCATTTCTTATGATACCAAACATTATTACTTCACCCAACTTTATGCATAAGAACGATTGAAAATTACATTTGAGTTTCTTTTTGTCCACTATTTTTTGGTTTCTCATTTGTTTACCCTTGTTTAATGTTGAAATATAATTTTATTTTTTTTAATCTGCAATTTTCTCTGAAAATTTCTATGGTAGCATATAATTACAATCCTATATTTAGAATGCTTAATTTATGGTCAAATGTTTGATATACATGTACATTGACCACCATATACCTTTCCTGTGGTCGAGCAATTGGTGAATGAAAATGACAAGTCTATCTGTCACATATACGCGACATCGGCACTGAAAGAGTTAATCCCACACACTACGCCACTGAGTAAGCATATACTGTCATTACATTTAAATCAGCCTTCAATTTCATTAAAAAAATACATTTTGGACATTAATTTGATCACCCTTGTGGCTACTCCAGATCCCATTTAAATTTGGACTTGACCGAAGCTTCTCTCTTTTTTGTGGGAGAGAGAGAGAGAGAGAGAGAGAGGGAGGGAGGGAGAGAGAGGGAGGGAGGGAGGGAGAGAGAGAAAGCTCGATCATACTTTCAACCAAGTCTCTCATTCAAAGATATACTGTAAGTTTGATCTTTTGTTTCCATTGTTAATTTTGTACCTTGGAAGAGAAAAACGCTTGTGTTCACTTATGCTTAAAATTTATCTTTTATGTTACCCTAAAAGAGTGAAAGATATTTAATTTAATATATATAATTTATACATAATTTATTGGGTTTATTACAGTCTTATAAAATTATGAAAGATCTGAGCTTAAATAAGTATTTACTTTCTTTTTCCCCCTTTTTTGCATTGCCCAACATAGGAACGCTTAATGTATGCAATCATCATTCCGACTATTGAAATCAGTAACTTTTAAACAGGTGAATGTAATCTTTGTAAATTCTCATACGTTAGAAGGCTTTTGACAAAGAGGTAAGCATTAAATTTGAATGCATTACGAAATTGGCCTGTTATTGATTGCTCACCTCCATGTATCTTATGTACAATATGTATTACAGTTGATTGTGTTTTCTTTAAGTACACATACTCGCTCATAATCTACCTGAATAAGGGGTTTGAGAATCACCACTGCGTGCGGTCTTCTTGCCCTGACCACCACGATGTCCGCCTCCGTCTCTTCCACGACCACGATGATCCCCTCCTCGCCCTCGATAACCTCCTCTATCCCTGGTGTTCTTCCCCGCCTCCGACGACTGCTCGTCGCCGGGTGTTGTTCCGCTGTAACCGTCCCGTCCCCGCTGACCCCCTCTTCGGTTATTACCCCTGTCGCCTCGTCCTTTACCTCCACGACCCCTTTGGTGCCCACCGCCACCCCCACCTGCGCCTCCTTCCTGATGCTTCTCGTGTTCCCCACCCCCTCTACCACCGCCTCGACCTCCCTGTCCTTTGTATCCTCCTCGTCCCCTCCCTCTATTACTGCCCCTCCCTCCCCTTTTACTGGAACCCTCGTTATCGGCAGGGGTTGACATTGTGTGATAAGTCTTGATTACACGTCCTCAGGAATTCTGCAACGAGATCAAAAGGTGCAACGTTTACAGTTTACAATACAGTGAAATATATAATATACCTAATATTTCAAACCTCACATAACTGAGCAGGATTTTGATAAGGAGAGAGAAATATCACTTCAAATTAGGTCTACTACGAAAATAAATGAGAGAGAGAGAGAGAGAGAGAGAGAAAGAGGGGAGGGATTAGAAACTGGAGTATACCAATGATAAATGATCGGGGGGAGGGGGCACTCGTTTTTTTCGAAGGTTCGTTTTCCGAAGGTTCGTATTTCCGAAACACAAATTTCCCATGCCTGGGGGTTCACAATTCTGAAAATGAAAAAGGGTTCATAATTCCGAACATTTGTTGCATTACTCGGAAGGTTCGTTATTCCGAAGTTTGTTTAATGAAAACAATGAAAAAAAGGTTCATAATTTCGAAAATGAAATAGGGTTCGTACTTCCGAAAATGAAATAAGGTCCATAATTCCGAAAACGAAATAAGGAACCTAAAAAGGAGGGAAAGAGGGAAGGGGGGACCAAAACGATTGAGCAGCCCCCCCCCCCCCCCCCACCTCTCCATATCAAGGGTCCCCAAAAAGGGAGAGAGATAAAGGAGAAAATAAACTATTACAGAATAAGAACCAGTGAATTATCTGGCGGCCGTCGGATAATTCTATCTTTCCTATGTCATTCATTGTTTATATCCATCTTTCATTTCCTATTTCTATCTACAACATAATAAAAGGAAATTCTGTCTTTCTTTATTTATGTTACTTTCCTCCTATTTTCTTCCCTTTCGATCTTTCCTCATGTTATTCTTTGTTTTTTTCTCTTATCTATATCTTTTCTTATGTTATTCTTTGTTTTTATCCTTCAATCATACTCTTTCTATCTTCATTCTGTTATTCCGAAGTTTCTTCTATCTTCTTCCCATTCTATCTTTCCTTATATTATTCTTTGTTTTTATTCTATAATTTTCTCTATATTCAGTAGGTTAAAAATAGGAAACGATAGGATAAAAACAAAGAATAACAAAAGGAAAGACAGAAAGAGAGGAAGATGGAAGGAAAACAACATTAAAGGGATACGCCACTAGGCGGCCGTGGGGAAAGTCGGGATAGCGTAAGCCCCGTTCACTCGTACACAACGTTTGTGCGTCGAACGCGTCCGTCGGACTGCTGGGATTATAATATTTCGGACTGCACGAAACCGGTGCAAACATACGTGAGTGGAAAATGTGCACTATATCGTAATAGGATCCAATAACCGGGGTAATAATACACTGCATATAAAGCGTTTTGAGCAGTTACTAACTGGAAAGGCGCCATATAAATGCAGATTATTATTATTAAAATATTACACTTATATGGTATGTATTCCTCACCATATTCTTGTCAAACTTGTCTATGGACGTCTGTCGTGTGCAGATGAGTCTGAAATAAAGTTCGATGAATTGAAGACCCGTTTACTAATTTATTTCAATTTAAGCATGTTTCTGTCCAAAAGCATTATAGTTGCCAACTATTTAGTGCATAGCATGTATGCATAATCGCATCTCTATGGATGGTATCCTGCATACATTAGTAGTTGCTATGTTAGGCAAGCCTCTGGCAAGCTTTTTTTAAAAACGTTTGTTGAAGAATTATGCATAAAATTAATAAACAGGTCTATTCAATAGACCATTTTCGTAATGTATTCAAATTTATACAGTTTGCCTAGTGACACACTATATGACATTCACCTGTAAAAAAACAGTTTCTTTTTCAATAGTCAGAATGCGAATTGCATGTATTTTTAGGCGTTGTTAGGTTGGACAAACATTTTGGCTTGCCCAACCTAGCAAAAATTGAATGTGCAATCTGCATTCTAGACCTGTTTACTAAGTGATTCAAATTAATGGATGTTTCTTTCCTGGGGACCTAGTAACGAGGTATTCCATTAACCTGTTATTAATAAATGAACTACAATACTTGGAATCCAGTTTGCATACATTACTTGTTGCTATGTCTGGCAAGTTTTCAGGTTGTCAAGAACAACCTTTGTTTCAAAATTATGCATAAAATAACTTAGTAAACAGGTCTATTGAAATACAATCACTTGTAACAGGTGGATGTAATACATGTAGTTGTTAGTAGGAGTAGGAGTTTTACAAAGACGTAAGCATTAAATTTAAATGCATTACGAAAATGGCCTATTCGAAGTTCATTTCCACTCAGATATACTAGTACTGTATTACCATAATTAATTTTCTTGAGGTTTGTTTGTTTGCAGATGCATTTCTGCATTTATTTCATAATCAATGTTAAACAACAACTGCGTTCAAACGTACCATATAAAGGATGAGCCGATAAACTTACATAGAAATAATTGAGTGTTTACATTGATAACAATAATATACGCGTACCAATAATAAAGTGATAATAGATATAATTCGATATAAAACATTTGATGATGTAGGTACAATTATTTACAAAATGCAGAGGGCAAAACTATCATAAGCAAATGCTTAAGACGATAGTAGCCCAGAATTACATTCGTATAGATGAGGATGATTCAGGAAATAAAATACAGAAATAATTCGCCGTATTGTAAATTCAAGAAAATTGCATACATCGAGATTCACCTATGAATCGCCACATTGTAATTTTAAGGGAATTGCATATGATATCTGTGCCATGAGTGCGCTGGTGAAAAATATAGCTGGGGATTATGGTTTTGTAGAGAATGTAATTGTATGGGGGGAAGTTGAGTTTGGTTTAAGGATAACAAGGGGTACAGGACAATCATGGGTCGATATTCAAAGCAATCATTCATGGTTGTAATTTAGCAGCAAATGTTTCTTCATTAGAGCTTTAAAAGAAAAATGAGAAGAGGCAGATTTTATATTTCCAGGTAGTGAGTTCCATATATCAGGACCATTGTGTCTAACAGTTTTTTTTTTTGCGCCAGGAATAGTCTGGGATTGTTCAAGTGAATATCAGAAGAATGACGAGCTGGATAGGAATGAACGCTGGAGTTTTGAATGAAAGCATTTTGAAGAGTACTAGGTAGAGATCGTTTCGAGAATTTAAACATAAAAATAGCCGTTTGGAGTACACGAATGTCATTTATTTTAAGTGTTTTGAGTTTGTAAAATAAAGGGGTCGATATTCAAAGCAATCATTCATGGTTGTAATTTAGCAGCAAATGTTTCTTCATTAGAGCTTTAAAAGAACAAGAGCCCCAGGGGGCACGACGCTCACCTGATGTGGATCAATTCATATCTGGTGCATGTTCTCTCTAGCACCACCAGGAGATATGTTAGAAATTGAAACAACTAGGAGAATGTACATGAGATGATGTTAGAAATTAACATAATTCCCCCCCACCCCCATGGTCTACTTTGGATCCCCTACCCCTAAGGATGATTCCTACCAAGTTTGGTTGAATTCCGATCATGTGTTTTGGAGAAGATCAGAATGTACATTTCGCCTGGCAGCCCCCCCCCCCTTCCAGTATGTTACCCCCACAGGGCCCCTATAGGGCCACTCAGTGTTTCATGAACATTCATTCTTTCTTCATATATAGAGGTATCTCCATACACAACACCAAGTCTGAGCTATGCCTGGTTCTGGAGAAGATGTTTGAAATTTACATATCTTTTACAATTGGGGGCCCTCCCCCTGGCCCCCTGGGGGCCACATGTACCATTTTAGCAACTTTGGGTCCCCTACCCCTAAGGATGATTCATACCAAGTTTGGTTGAATTCCGATCATGTGTTTTTGAGAAGATCAGAATGTACATTTTGCCTGGCAGCCCCCCCCCCCCATCCAGTATGTTACCCCCACAGGGCCCCTATAGGGCCACTCAGAGAAATTTCATGAACAGCATTCATTCTTCATCTATAGAGGTATCTCCATACACAATACCAAGTCTGAGCTTTGCCTGGTTCTGGAGAAGAAGATGTTTGAAATTTACATAGCTTTTACAATTGGGGGCCTTCCCCCTGGGCCCCCCTGGGGGCCACATGTACCATTTTAGCAACTTTGGGTCCCCTACCACTAAGGATGATTCCTACCAAGTTTGGTTGAATTCGGATAATGTGTTTTGGAGAAGAAGATCAGAATGTACATTTTGCCTAGCAGCGCCCCCCCCCCTCCAGTATGTTACCCCCACAGGGCCCCTATAGGGCCACTCAGAGAAATTTCATGAACAACATTCATTCTTCATCTATAGAGGTATCTCCATACACAATACCAAGTCTGAGCTATGCCTGGTTCTGGAGAAGAAGATGTTTGAAATTTACATAGCTTTTACAATTGGGGGCCTCCCCCCTGGGCCCCCCTGGGCCCCCCTGGGGGCCACATGTACCATTTTAGCAACTTTGGGTCCCCTACCACTAAGGATGATTCCTACCAAGTTTGGTTGAATTCGGATAATGTGTTTTGGAGAAGAAGATCAGAATGTACATTTTGCCTAGCAGCGCCCCCCCCCCCCTCCAGTATGTTACCCCCACAGGGCCCCTATAGGGCCACTCAGAGAAATTTCATGAACAACATTCATTCTTCATCTATAGAGGTATCTCCATACACAATACCAAGTCTGAGCTATGCCTGGTTCTGGAGAAGAAGATGTTTGAAATTTACATAGCTTTTACAATTGGGGGCCTTCCCCCTGGGCCCCCCTGGGGGCCACATGTACCATTTTAGCAACTTTGGGTCCCCTACCCCTAAGGATGATTCCTACCAAGTTTGGTTGAATTCCGATCATGGGTTTTGGAGAAGAAGATGAAAATGTAAAAAGTTAACGGACGACGGACGACGCACGACGGACGACGCACGACGGACGACGGACAAATTTCCATCGCAATAGCTCACTCGAGCCTTAGGCTCAGGTGAGCTAAAAATGAGAAGAGGCAGATTTTATATTTCCAGGTAGTGAGTTCCATATATCAGGACCATTGTGTCCAATAGTTTTTTTTGCGCCAGGAATAGTCTGGGATTGTTCAAGTGAATATCAGAAGAATGACGAGTTGGATAGGAATGAACGCTGGAGTTTTGAATGAAAGCATTTTGAAGAGTACTAGGTAGAGATCGTTTCGAGAATTTAAACATAAAAATAGCCGTTTGGAGTACACGAATGTCATTTATTTTAAGTGTTTTGAGTTTGTAAAATAAAGGGGTCGATATTCAAAGCAATCATTCATGGTTGTAATTTAGCAGCAAATGTTTCTTCATTAGAGCTTTAAAAGAAAAATGAGAAGAGGCAGATTTTATATTTCCAGGTAGTGAATTCCATATATCAGGACCATTGTGTCCAATAGTTTTTCTTTGCGCCAGGAATAGTCTGGGATTGTTCAAGTGAATATCAGAAGAATGACGAGTTGGATAGGAATGAACGATGGAGTTTTGAATGAAAGCATTTTGAAGAGTACTAGGTAGAGATCGTTTCGAGAATTTAAACATAAAAATAGCCGTTTGGAGTACATGAATGTCATTTATTTTAAGTGTTTTGAGTTTGTAAAATAATGGATCCGTGTTTGCTAAATAGTGCGAAGACGTACAAACGCGCAGCGCTTTTTTCTGGAGTAAAAGTAAGGAATAAATTCTTGTTATGTAGGAATTTCCCCATGCCAGGTTACAGTAAGATAAATACGGATAAACTATATAGAGCATTATACAATACAAATAAGGATTTTTGAGGTAAACTGTCTTTTAGTTTGTTTAATATAGCTACTCATCTTGATATGTTAGATAATATATTATCAATGTGATCTTTCCACGTTAAATTGGAATCTATTAACACACCCAAGAATTTTGTTGAATCTTTACTAGTAAGGGTAATATCGTCAATTATTATATCGTCGTGCAGAACTCGCAGTCTTAAAGTGTATGAAGTTAGTTTTGCTTATATTTAACGAAAGTTTATTGCATTTAAACCAATGGGATATATTGATTGTGTATTGTTTCAATTAGTTCATTTAAATCCTTATGAGAATGAAATACGTTAGTGTCATGATGGCGCAGAATGAACAATGTCGTTATCATAAATTAGAAAAAGGAGTGGACCCAAAATGGATCCTTGGGGAACGCCACATTTTATAGTGGATGTTTGTGATCTACTATTATTATATTGAACAAATTGGGATCTATTGGAAATGTAACTTTTAAAATAAAATAAGGTATTTCCCCTTATTCCATAATGCCTAAGCTTTTGTATTAGAATTGAATGATCAATGGTATCGAATGCTTTCGAAAGGTCCATAAAAACTCCAATTGCGTGCTCCTTTTTAGAGAGGGATTTAGTAATTTTATCAATTAATTCAAGGATTGCAAAGTCAGTTGAAAGGCTCTTTCGGAATCCATATTGGTTGGGAGTAAGTACATTATTTGTAGCCCAAAAAAATATAATCTCTTGTAGCCAATTTTTCCAGTATTTTGGATATGCTCGACAGTAAAGAAATCGGACGATAGTTACTTATCAAAGATGGATCAGCTTTTTTGTAGATGGGACTTACTTTCGCAATTTTCAGTGCATCAGGAAATATTCCCGATGAGAGGGATAGATTAAAGATGTTTTAGGAGATGAACACTTATTTCGTCATGTCCACTTGATTTTGTATCATTTAATAATCGGACAATTTCTAAAATCTCATGGTCATCAGTTGGACTAAAAAACAAAGAGGCGTTATTGTTTGGAAGGTATTGGGAAAAATGTCCACGGTCTGTTTGAATTTTTGATGCTAAATCTGGCCCAATATTTATAAAGAAATTGTTAAAGGAATTTGCTATTTCATCAGGGTTATTAATAACACGGTTATTATGAGTGAATTCAATTTTAGGGTGAGAGTCTTTCTGGCGACCAAGTATATTATTTACAGTTTTCCAAAGGGAACCGTGTTATATTTTTTGTTTTCAATTGTTCGTGAGAAGTATAATTTACGAGAAATGCGGATAACTGTTGTTAATTTATTACGGTATTTAATGTATTTTGTATGATTCTCAGTATTTGGTTGACGTAGTGATTTTTCATATAAGATATTTCTAGTATGTATTGATTTAATAATTCCTCTTGTAATCCAACGGTGTTTACTACGGTTTTTATGTAACTTTATTTTTTGTAAAATGTTTTTGTTATAATAATATGAGAGCTTATTAATAAAAATTGCATAGGCTTTATTGACATCATCTTCATAAAGTACATCGTGCCATGCTTCTTCATATAAATCATGAATAAATGCATCTATATTTTGTTTTGTTTCAGCATTCGAAAACTAATCTTTTTTCTCCGGTACAATTTGCTTTACTCTAGTTATATCATGAATACAGGAAGATGGTCAGAAATGTCATAATACAGTACGCCATTGTCTTTATTAATAGGATCAGTAGAGAAAATATCGATTATTGATTGTGTTGAGCTGGTAATCCTGGTTGGTTTATCGATATGTGAATGGAGGGAATAGGATGACACGATAAGTTGAAGGCAGTGGTAACTGTGAGGGGTTGAAATATCGATAAAGTCTCCTGCAATGTATACTTATTTGAATTTGTATTCTGTGGAAATTTTTTCAAGGCAAACGTCTATACTTTGTAAAAATGATTCAGTTTTATTGTTTGGTGGTCTGTATACAACTCCAACTATCGTGTTCTTTATTTACTCTCAATCAGTTCTAGGAATAAGTCTTCAGCCTCTTCAATGTGTATATCCGGTCTTAGCTTATATTTTAAGTCTTTATGAATATAAACAGCTACCCCACCGCCTCTTCCAATTTGGCGATCTATACACGAAAGAGGTCATAATTTGGAATATCATTAGGTGGAGAATTACGATTCAACCATGTTTCCGTCAATGCGATAAGGGAAAACTGAAAATTTTTAAGGACTGACAGAAGTAAATTAAAATTGTCAAAACTTTTGTTCAAGCTTCTAGTGTCTAGATGAATTAGACTAAGTTCATTTGTAGTAGTATCATTGTTTCCTTTATTTAAAGAATTATACTTAGTGTTAAAATCCTCAGTTGTATAGTAATCACTATGAATATTCAAGGCCTGATTATCATTAAGGTCATCATTATTCATATTTTGTGGATAAATTGTGTGACGTTATTTTCAGCTTATGCCCCGTTGTGCTGTGCGTGCACGTGGGTGCGCAGTGAAAGTGTGTGTATGGTGTGTTATAAAGATTAAAGTAAAGTGAATACATTAAATTATACAATCTTTCAATGCCAAAAAGAAAAAAAAAAGGGAAAGGTTATTTGACAGTCTGCCGGGGGTACCAAGGATAAAGTAATTGTTGATTAGATACAGCATAATATGGAGGGAATAGTTTTAATACAACTATAAGATTCTATAGTTTAATTCAGGTATGAAATTGAAAACAAAATGTGTGTAATTGTTCTCATTACAAAAAAGGCCGTACACAGTATGTCGCAATGAGTCTATAGGGAAACTTAGTACAAAAGGATAGTTGCGTAATTCTTTAGACTTCGGGATGGAGCAGGACACGAACACGTTTGGAAATAAAAGTGCAGTGGAGTTGGTTTGTTCTTACAAGTGTAATGGCGAAAGAAAGGCAGCAAATGAGTGCAGTAGAATTTGCTGAGAATGCTTGAAATAGAATTACAAATTGGGAAAAAGTAGAGCTGTTAGTTGACAAAACAATACATTATTATATGGTTTTCAATTTGCAAAAGAGAAAAGAAACACCTAGAGCGATTAACATCAGTATGTGTACTTAAATAACAGATTGGAGGTGACTGACCGGCATAGCAATCCGAATACTTCTGTTTTAAAAGTTACACATCGACTGAAATCAATTGTCAAAAGCAATCTGTTCAGTTTCGGTACAAAGTAAATAACAATACATGGTTATGTTAAATAACACAGGAGTACAATACATAGTTATATCATTAGAGTCAAAAGTTCGGGGGAAATGTGGCCTCAATATACATCTATTTGGTTTGTTATTTTCAGGATAAGGCTGAGAATGCGATTAAAAAGGACTGTTCAGAGTCGTTTTTTAGTTAAACGCAGACCCCATCTCCTTGTTCTATTGAGGCGACCAAACATGACATTGACAATGGTACTGTGAAGATTCATACGATACTATGCCAAATCACGTATTTGTGGTATTTCGTTCTTATGGGTTAAACACAGAATGAATAAGTGAGATGCTACAAACAAACCCCGAGGTAATTGACGGGCATAGCAAGCTGAATACTTATGTTACATTGACCGAGGTCGAATAGGCGAAAGACAAATTGTTTAGTATGGTCCGAAGCAAAATAAAGAGTAAAACACCAGTTGCATAATAGTTCACAGGAAAGTGGACTCCATATAAATCTTTGTTGGTTGATTTGTTATTTTCAGAAAAAGGCTGAGAATGCAATTAGAAAGGACTATTCAGAGTCGTTTTAAAGTTCGAAATCCAACACAAGCCATTATCTCCTAAGGCGATCATCACAATAGTTCATGAAGCAAAAAATGTAAAGCATCGTGACTATTCTCCCAGTCAAAATTTCAAAGTAATATATATTGTAACCCGAAAAACAAATAAGAGTTAAATTTATTCGAAATCTGGCTAAGATATAGACAATCACAAAAAAAATAGGATACTTAAATCCTTTGAAAATGCTAAGCCAATTTAGGACAAAATAAAAAGAAACACAAGGGGAGACACGAGATATGACACCTGCTTCATAAAAACGACGATGATCAGGGAATTTCATAGAGTTGGTCTAATACATTTGAATCGCTACAGTTAAATGTTTGTGGGTCAAACACATCATTTGTTTCTACTATGGAGATCAACATATATACCATACATGTAGTTTTAATGAAGGAAAATGTATGCACCGTAATGAGGAGAATAAATAAGGCCTTTTATTCGAGGTCTGGATTCAGATTGAAGTAATCACAAAAGATTTGTTGGATGATTTCATAAAAATACGCGAAGACATTGAAAATAAGAGACACAACGAGATACACGATGCATAACATTTGCTTCGTAGAAAACGAATAAAGATCAGGAAATTTCAAGCACTGTTCATACAGTGGACTTGAAATATCAGACGATCAGCTGACAGTGGACTTGAAATATCGCCAGAGTCAAAGTTCGTGTGTCGAAGACAAAATATTAATTTCAAATTATAAAACACTTCTATGAACTGGAAGAGGAGGCAAGATACGCTTGCCATATTTGTGTGTTTTCGAATTGTCGAAAGAATGATTTTTTAGGGGGGGGGGGGGCTCGCGTATGATTTCGCAATGCGCGAGATATAGAGGTATCCGAAATAATGCTATGGTGTAATCAAAGAGAGAAAAGGGACCAGAAGTATCATGGTATACTATACAGGGGTATTGTAATTATCAAGTGCATAAGCATATTTAGTTGTGGTCTTTTGTCATTCATTAAAATATCTTATATAATATACCCCAGTCTTTCAGGAATGTAAAATATTCTTTCTTTCTTTACACCGTTGTGGTTTAGAAAATAAAAAAGTTGTACACTTATCGTATGTTGCTTTTATACACCATTCCATAATTTCTTGCCTTACAACATACATGTGCTACCCCATGCCCATATTCATGCAAAAATTATGCTTCAGCTAGTATCATTGATTATGGACATATGTCTAAAACAATATAATTCAGCTACTACTACAAGTCCAAGACCAGTGAAAACCAGTATAACCAGTTTAACTATTTGACCTTGGTATGTTACTTACAAGATATGAAACTCTTGTAATAGTAACTACCAGTGGCAATAGGGTGCAATTCGGTGTCAAATTTCATTAATAAGTTATGAAATTTTGAAGAAAAATAAGTTTAAACAAAACATGTTCCTTATTATTTAAACACACCCACTGACCATCTTCACCTGTTTGACAATGACAAAGGCATAATCAATACTATAAAGAGAAGACATTTTGAAGAAAAATAAGTTTAAACAAAACATGTTCCTTATTATTTAAACACACCCACTGACCATCTTCACCTGTTTGACAATGACAAGGCATAATCAATACTATAAAGATAAGATTGCTCGGTATCTGTCTGGTACTGCCATGCTGAAATTTACCATAAACGTGTACGTGTAGGCTCTAAGTACACTAGTAATATAACACTGTAAGTGTAACTATTATCAAATGAACAAACAAAAATCATTCATTGAAATTAATTTAACAATTTCACTTCAATACAAGACTCAATTCGTTCGTTATATTTCGTTACAAAATTAGGCAAGAATTCCTTATGTCCCAAAGGGCTTGATATTTTAGTGCTCCATAAACGAGTCGACTAATCTAAATGATAATCAGCTACGGTACTCGTGTACAATAAGTCTTAAACGTCTGGCCCGCTGTATGCTGCTAAAAATTTAAACCCGACGTTGGGCTTGGCTTAGACAGATTTTACGTCAAGTTTTAAGAAAGGAAATTATACCGAGATCATATGTACGACGGCAGATTAGAACAGCAGCAAATTACATAAAATAATTTACAACAAGAAAAAAAATCAAAGAAATGAATAAACAATATGGTAGATTACAAATACAATGTCAATGAAGGAATAGCATACGGTTTCACAGATTATTATTCAAACAGCATCGACTGACAGTGTATTCCTCAATATGAAAATGTACTTCAAGACAAAGGTTTAGATACATGTAGAGTCTACATGTAACCTCTACATGTAACATGAAGCCTATAATTTATTATTGTAGTGTAGTGTAGACGTGTAACATGTGTAACGTTAGGTTAATGTCAGAGTTACTGCCTTAATGCGGGGTTAATGTCTACAAATCTTCTTTACATTACAATGCCATGACGGCATGCTTACCTCAAAAATCCGGGCCTCAAATTCTTAGTTAAAGTCAATAAGTCATTTCCCCAAAGTTACATCAACACTTGCAGTTGTGTTGGCACTGTAGGCCTACAATTAGTTGCTCCTGAAAAAAATAGTCAGAAAATCCAGTTTCAGCACATCAGCCGGCGCCCGTTCAGTACTGTCCCTGAAAACTGTTAGCTAGCTAGTTAGTATACTGGGATAGGCGCTACCAAAGAGCATAAATGCGAAGAGTGCTCAGTCCCTTAATTAAACACGTGTGCATATAGTGTGGTGCGCTCGTACACGCCCACGTGACTCACAAACGGTTGTTGTAGATTAACTTTTTTTTGTTATTTTAAATTCATATATGTAATGGATTTTCATGATTACAAACAAAATCCCTGGGATTTATGGGGCTCTATTCCACTAGTTGAGCCATGATTAGGCTATAGCATTTCAAAGCTTGAAATTTCGTGTAAGTCACTTTTTTCATGATTTCAAATAAATATTAGGAGAATTAAATCCATTCCAAATTCCCTGTTTTCCCGTGTTAACATATGGCAACTGCAAAGCAGAGCAAAGCAAACTGCAAAGCCCTGGAAATTATGCGGGGTCTCTTCAAATTTTTGAGCTTTCATTAAGCTTTCTCAGAATCTCAAATTACATGTAAGCACAGGCGCAGCCAGGATTTTTCAATAGGGGGGGGGGGGGGGGCGGGGGCCACAGGGGTGTCGATCCGTGTTCATGATACTAGGGATTATGGCACCCGGGGCAAAAAATGAAGTCCCCCCCCCCCCCCCCCCGAGTGCCCAAACTTTTCTTCGCCAGCGAATGAGCAAAGCGACCGAGCGGCAAATTTTACAATTTTTAACCCTAAAAAACGCAATTTCTTGTGCATTTTATCCAGGAAATTTTGCAATAATTGACCACCGCAATTGAGCGGTAGAGAAACTCGAATTTTATACATTGATAAGCGGTTTCAATTCACTCACTTCTACAATCGGGAGCAAAACTTACGAAAACCATGAAACGCTCGAGAAAAAGTAGAGACATTCAGCAAGGCTATATCTGAAGTTGAGATTTCTTTCATAAGTTGAACCTTTGCAAATGCTCTTTTATATACTTTATCGGGGGCGCAATATTTAGCAGGAGTCATATGAAACATGATATAGCTAGCAAAGCAATTACATCTTTATTTTTTTTTTCAATTTTTGAACCCTTTAAGCTTTTTAAGAACTATATAGGCCTACTGGGGGCGCGAAACTACGAGATCCTGAAAGATAATATTTATGCAAGGGAGCAAAGCGACCGAGCTTTTGAAAATTTTCACATTTCTAACCTTCAAAAACTAGATTTCTAGTGCATTAACCCTGCGGATTTTGGATGCGGCCGTATAAAGATTATGATTTTTATGCCTCCGCCCACCGAAGGTGGGTGCCGAAGGCATTATGTTTTCGGGTTGTCCGTCCGTCCGTCCGTCCCACTTCTCGTTACCGCGATATCTGAAGAATCATTTGAGGTAGGAACCTCAAACTTGGTACTAGTATGTATCCCCATACGAAGATGAACTGATTAGATTTGGGGGTAAGTAGGTCAAAGGTCAGAGGTCACAGAGGTCAATTTACATGAAATTACATGAAATTCTTTGTTTTGAGCACCGTTAACGCGATATCTCAAGAACTGTTTGAGGCAAGAACTTCAAACTTGGTACTAGTATGTTTCCCTATACGAAGATGAACTGATTAGATTTTGGGGTAAGGAGTTCAAAGGTCAGAGGTCACAGAGGTCAATTTACATGAAATTAAATGAAATTCTTGGTTTTTAGCACCGTTACCGCGATATCTCAAGAACTGTTTGAGGTGAGAACTTCAAACTTGGTACCAGTATGTATCCCCATAGAAAGAGGAACTGATTAGATTTTGGGGTAGGTAGGTCAAAGTTCAGAGGTCACAGAGGTCAATTTACATGAAATTACATGGAATTAGTGGTTTTAGCACCGTTACCGCGATATCTCAAGAACTATCTGAGGTGAGAACTTCAAACTTGGTACCAGTATGGCCAGTATGTATCCCCATAGAAAGATGAACCGATTAGATTTTGGGGTAAGGAGGTCAAAGGTCAGAGGTGACAGAGGTCAATTTACATGAAATTACATGAAATTCTTGGTTTTTAGCACCGTTATACCGCGATATCTCAAGAACTGTTTGAGGTGAGAACTTCAAACTTGGTACCAGAATGTATCCCTATAGAAAGATGAACTGATTAGATTTTGGGGTAAAGAGGTCAAAGGTCAGAGGTCACAGAGGTCAATTTACATTAAATTCTTGGTTTTTAGCACCGTTACCGCGATATCTCAAGAACTGTTTGAGGTGAGAACTTCAAACTTGGTACCAGTATGTATCCCCATAGAGAGAGGAACTGATTAGATTTTGGGGTAGGTAGGTCAAAGTTCAGAGGTCACAGAGGTCAATTTACATGAAATTACATGGAATTAGTGGTTTTTAGCACCGTTACCGCGATATCTCAAGAACTATCTGAGGTGAGAACTTCAAACTTGGTACCAGTATGCATCCCCATAGAAAGATGAACCGCATAGCCAGGATTTCATTTTAGGGGGCGGTTGTAAACACGCGAAGAGTGCGAAATTGGTGATGAGCACGCAAAGTTCTCCAGGGTGTAGGGAGCTCTGACGTTTTATAGGCGGAAAGTTATAGTTCGACACCCCGACTGCTTTTCAATTACTTGGACGCAATATTGCACTGTATGTAACGGGGACTGGGTGCAGGAAGTGGGGAGTTCCCCCCCCCCCCCCGCCTCCCGCGATAAGCGCGAAAGCTCTATACGTTTTACAGAAAAATTGAGAGAAAGAAAACGGCTCGTAACACTTTTTTTAGGCGGAAAGTTCGACGCCCTGGCTGCTTTTCAGATATTTGGACGCAATACTGCATTGTATGTAACAAGGGTGGGTGCAGGGAGGAAAATTCTGACGTTTTAACAAATTTGAGAGAAAGATAAACGGCGCGTAACATTTTTTTTTAGGCGGAAAGTTAGTTTGACGCGCTGGCTGCTTTTCAGTTAACAGGGATGGGGGGCAGGGAGGAGAGTTTCCTCCTTTCCGAGCGAAGCGCGAAAGCTCTGACGTTTTAGCAAATTTGAGAGAAAGAAAACAGTTAGTAGCAAAGCATTTAGTAGATGGAAAGTTATAGTTCGACACCTGGACTGCTTTATTATGTGGACTCAACATTTCACTCTATGTAACAGTGGGTGCAGGGAGAGGAGAGTTATTTCCCCCTTCCCGCGCAAAGCGCGAAAGCTTTGACGTTTTAGCAAATTTTTAGAGAAAGATAGCGGCTTGTATAGCGCATTTTTAGTCCTTTTTCTCTAGCTCTCACTTCCCCCGCTTTTTCGCTCTCGCTTTTTTTTATTTTTTTTTAGTGGCTGAATAGGGGGGGGGGGGGCATGGCCCCCTTGTGCCCCCTGTCTACGCCAGTGCATGTAAGTCACATTTTTCATATATCAATACAAAAACAAGGGGAATTATAATAATTCTAAAATGCCTTGTTGCCTGCGTGTAAACCTATGTCAGGCGGCATTGCGTTTTCTTTTAAATCAAAATAGTCACTGGGATTTGTACGGGTTTATTCCAGGAGTTGAACCATGATTATAGCTTGGAATTTCATGTAAGTCACACTTAAAATAATTCCAAGTTAAAACTGGGGGAACAATAATCATTCTTGAAATCCATGTTTTCACGTGTTAACCGGCCTATGGAAGATGCCTTATACGGTCCAAAAAACAGGCATAGATAGGTCTATAATGAATTTATAGTAAAATTTACTGAAAATAAATATTCAAGAAATATTTTTTTAACTATCCATCCTTCCTCTCGTGCAAACTTCAGACTTGAAAAAAAAATGAAATATATGAAATATCAAGAAATAAGGACACACCTTTCACGTGTTATACCAAGGAGGTACTAGGCTAGTACCCCCTTGGTTATGCCTATGGCGAACATATTTTTTCGAACCCTTATTTAATACAGCAATTTACGCCTGCGGAATGTACTACGGAAGTACGCGCGAGTAACTTGTCTTGGCACTTAAAGGTCTTTGGCACGACATACGGAACACCGCGCGTCATCGACACAATGTACACATGGGTTTTCCCCGTAATAATTTATGCATGATTATCTTTAATGTCACATAGCCTAACCTTTATAACGGAAGTACATAATCTTGCCGGTTTTTCCTTGCCTTTCATTTGCTCATGTCTTTTCATTCTATTTCTCGTCTGGCAGAGCATTAACGGGTGTAATATGAACATGAATAGAAATATACAAGTACTTTATAGAAAATAATAAAGCCTTCGCATCATAGTGTGGCGGGTTTCCTCGCAATGGGTTTCCCAGAGCTGGGTTTTCCCCATCAGATCACACCAGGGAAGTGTCGTCCTCTTCAGTGGCGTAACCAGGATTTTGTAAGAGGGGGCACACAAATGCAGGGCTGTCAACTTTGGCGAACTGCTTGGAGGGAGATTCGTATTCTTTCCCTTATCGCCAGCCTTCCAAAAGTCGATCGCTCCGGGGGGGGGGGGGGGGGGGGGGTTATCAGATGTTTTCCTGACAATTCTTTGACAAGCAAACAATATTAATAATAAAATTTTCAGTTCTGAAATGCCACTGCCCAGTAACTTTTTTTTTGGTAAAATGTTGTCAGGGGGCAGTCTGTCCCTACTCCCCCCCCCCCCCCCCCCCTGCTACGATAGTGGTCCTCTTTCACCTCCTGTCACACTGGGAAGTCACATATATTGCTGTACGCGTGATCACATGTTTTTCAATGATTTCTCATCAATTGTCGAATGTTTAATGAGTTGAACGAGAGAACAGAAACTTATGTAATTTCATACCCCTTTTCACCTGCAAAAATACGAAATGCACGCGAATGCGCGCACAAGCGAATTACTTGATATCGAATATAAATCATGGATTAAAATAATGATGACCGGAATATCCTAAAATATTGAGTTTTTGTGAGGATTAAATTTTCCTTTCACCGACGCTGGCACACAAATTATAGGAAGAGCGGAGAACTAAATTTGAAAAAATTGTTCGATTTACTATTCCCAACACAATCCCCACATAAATTTTACAATTTAAACTGAAATTTGGCCGGTAATTTGATAAAATGCGAAACTGGTACCTATAGCTGGCCTCCGAATTTCCCCGCGGTGGAAGAGCGCATGCACTGCAAAAACCGGGGTGTTAAAATTCATACACCAGGGCAGTGGAGAATTAAAAGAAATCAACACCCTTGGTGTTGAATAATTGAGGTATGTACTCTCGATGGTGTTCATTTAACACCATTCAAATTTAAAACATGCGAAGACCATAATCTGGTGTTAATTTATCTGGTGCTGTTTTGTTCTTGGTGTTGATTAGGTCGTCACGTGATTTTGTTTTATAATGTTGATTGGTCGAAAAAATAAAAAAACCCGTCACGCATATCCATGTGTCGGGGATCAGAATTTTGACATCCTGTCCTGAGATATAATAATACAATGTATAGATACTCTGCATTCTTTAGTTTAGTTGCGGTAGTTGTGGAATACATTGATTCCATGCTTGACTGACTTGCTTTTTTGTAAAGGTGAAACATTTCTTGAATGTTGATTGGTAATTGGTATGGGAGCAAACTACATCAGGTATTTGTAATGTCCTTCCTCCTTAAAAAGTAGTCCTGTATAGTTGATCACGTTATATTTGAAGGAAGAATTTGTATGCATTGTTTATTGAATACATACATTCATGTCAGTTCTGTTGCTGTTAATTAAGTGAAGTGATGAGAATAAGGAGTATAGTACTTGTGATAGTTACATTGGCTGTATACGTAGGGAAGCTGATTCTGTCACTGTGCGTGCATGCATGCAGGTGAGACTCAGAAAGTTTCGTCCGGTTTGGGTGTCGACAAGTTTTGATGTCTTCTTCTCCACTGGAATGTTTTACATTTAGCTGTCATCTGGCTTGGAGGCTTTGCCTTTGAGGGTTTGATCATGAGCCTCGAGTGAGTCCTGAGGTCGTGGTTTCAAGTTTGGTGTTGTTGACCCTGAGTTTTCTTTTGGTTTATTTTTCTTTGGACATATTTTGGAATAAATGACGAGCTACTGTATACCAAAACTCATCGGTGTTCTTCTTCCGTGTCCTAGAACGACACATGCATGCTGCTGCTAGCCGAGAGGCGATGAGCTGCGAGCTGGATCCGCACCCCGATCGTCTTTATTTCGTATATTTCCGCCTGAAGTTATGATTGTTCGAGTCACATCTGCCGATAGGCAGATTCGGAAGAGACTATTATCTAAAGTTTGAAAGAAATATGTCGACAAAAAGTTTTGTTTTCCCTCTTGAGCGATCAGTTTATGAGTTGTTTTCTAAATAAATATATGAAAATAACATCTAGAAATGATGCCATGTTTATTTCATTTGATGGAAGGCTGGTGAAAGATAATGGTGATGAGACTACTGGAATTGCAGAAATATTTTGAGAAGTAAACAACTAGGCCTATTTGCTGGCTGGCATTTTGATACCAAAAAGTGTTAGATAAACATATCTTTGGTGTCTCCATGACAATTGTGTAATTCCAGTATAGTTGGCGTTGCTTGAATGAGATTGTGTTGTTGCTTATTAATTCTTAATAGGTGTTAAATTGATGAGATGTCACAAAAACTGGAAATGAATTGTTAATTCCAGAAAATGGTGTTAAGTAACAACAGTTGTAATCGTCCCATATAGATTCCGAGAAAGTGTTAAATTTAACACCATTGGTGTTGGATTTAACACCCCACTTTTTGCACCAAGATAACACTAAAAGTGGAATTAAAGGAGAATTAACCCCAGAATATAAATCTACTTATGTTCAAAGGTGTAATCTATTCCTTCTTGTTGCCCTGCGTAGTTTTGCATTAAAATATACGAGATGGGTATAAATCAGGATTTTCTCAGCAAGATTTATCGTCTGCTAGCGATACCAGGGGGCTGCCATTTTCTTGATGTGTACATAAAGATATTTTTAATCCGAATGCAAAATTGTCTTCCTGATACAAAATTCCATTTGAGATTTAAATATTTAACAGATATACATATATTCTAAAAACGAAAATGTGTTTTATATTTCTTTGAAAATTACGATTTTACTAAATATCAATCTATTTTCTTGATACTATGACGTACGTGACGGAGCGAATTAATTCAGATTTATGGATGATGACTTTCCCGAGCGTCAATAGTGACAAACTATGCATTCACCTGCTTTGAGATAATGGACTTTAAAAGTCAGAATGCGCGTTGTATAAATCATGTTCTGCTCTGCCAGGAAATCGATTTCTAGTTAGCAAAACCGGAGAATTTAAAAAGAAATCTATAAATTTCAAATTTTAAAATAAATGTATACACCTGTTATGTATTTTCCGTCGTATATATGGGGCTTTTTTTTTATAATGAATAGAAGCAATTTAGCTCGTGGATTAAAAAATATCTTCCTGACCGGAACGGTCTCCAATGGTTCATGTATAACTCCATGTCATCTAGTGTTAATTCTCCTTTAAATTGTTTTAATTTCAGAAAATGGTGTTAACTAACACCAATTGTAATCGTCCCATATAGATTCCGAGAAAATTTAACACCATTGGTGTTGGATTTAACACCCTACTTTTTGCAGTGCGGCACCTCGCATGGAACTTCACAGCCAAGTTGAATGTTACGCATCCGTTGTTAAGCTTTAGAACTCACGCATATATACGTTTGCATAATTTTACAAGAGTTTCCACTCCTATTTACAGCTCCCTGGTGTTACTAGGGAGAAGCTCCCTTTAAAGGGAGTGGCAAGTCGTAATCCATGGGCCTGACCAGTTGGCCGGACTCGGGGAAATTCGGATACAATCAGGTCCAATCGTGCGCTACCGAAGGAATGTTATTGCCGAATTCCTCGCGTGATCGTTAACTCGAATCCCTACATACGTAACCGACCAATGAGATTCAAATACTGGAATAAAGAACGTGCGATCTTGTTTACTCAAATTTGGGTCAATGTACGAACTTTTATTAGCTGCGCGCGATAAATTGAAGTCGCTTTGAACTTTGATCCAGAGAAAGGAGCAGCCAACTGTAAAACCGCCCATAGATTGCGACTTGTCGCTCCCTTTAAAACGACTCTGATTAGAATGCATGTGTATACACAGTTCCTAAGACACATACCATTATTGTCATCAAATAGTGTTACAACAGCTAAGGGCCATGCATGTATCATTGCTAACCCTAACCTTAACCCTGATCGAAACAAAATCTACACAGGCGATGTGCCGAAACTTGTGCTCAATACAATAATTCTCACTATTAAACGATGAATGTGAAATAATGCAATTAACTCTCTCTCTCTCTTTCATGACGTTCCAACCGAACTACGTTATGTGTGCATGCCTAGTAATAATCATAAAATATTATTTTAGTTAAATACTAACAAATAACTTGCCCAGTAAAATCAGTACATGATTCATCAACCCTATTTGCAAATAAGCTGGTGACAGAACAGTAAATATTATTTAGCTATGCCAATCCCGTTTCAGCAAAACATACCCTCTTGTGCACTCCATACAATTTTCATACTATTAAACCATGAATGTGAAAAATGCAATTAACTCTTTTTTCCATGACGTTCCAACCGAACTACGGTTTGTGTGCTAGTAATAATCATAAAATATTATTTTAGTTAAATACTTACAAATAACTTGCCCATTAAAGTCCGTGCATGATTCATATACCCTATATGTAAATAGGCTGGTGACAGAACAGTATATTCAGTTCTGCCAATTTAGTTTTAGCAAAAAATACCCTCGTGTGCACTCAATACACTTCTCATACTATTAAACCATGAATGTGAAAAATTACCTCTTCTTTTTTTTCTTCCATGACGTTCCAACCGAACTACGGTCTGAATGGCTCGTCATCATCGTATTTGAGTTCAATACTTACAATAACTTGCCCATTAAAATCAGTGCATGATTCATCTATCCTATGCAATGTAAGCTGGTGACAGAGCAGTAAATATTTAGCTCTGCCGATCCAGTTTCAGCAAAACATAGTGGCGGATCCAGGCAGGGGCGCCAAGGGCGCGCACCCCTTTAATTTTTCTGTTTTGTGATATATATATAGTAGGCTCGGTTTCCTGCCATAGGTGAGCTTTCGTAAACGATAGATACTACATTCCTTCTCTTTTAGCACTATGTCGTCTTTGCTGTTTTGTTTAAGACATAAAAAAAGGGTGAGTTTAAAACTTTTAAAAAATAAATCTTAATCTCAGACTATATACCGTGTGTTAGTGGGCTTTAATTTGTTTCCCCATTTGTTATCTTTGTGTCAATGTTGCCTTCGGCAATCGTAAGTTCTTATGATTTGAAATTTTACAAAGTCCCTTTAAAGGGATATGCAACCGGGCAACCGTGGAGAAAGTCAGGATTGCGTAAGCCCCATTCACTCGTACACAAAGTATGTGTGTCGAACGCGTTCGTTGGACTACTGGGATTACATTTCGAACTGCACGAAGCCGACCGAATCTCGCACGAGAGCTCGAGCTCAGGCGGAGCGTGCATGTTGCGCGGCGAACAGCCTTTTCGAAGTTTGCTCCCGCGGGGCAACGGCATGATCAGGTAACGATCACGGTGCCCTCTTGCGGCATAAAAATGTCCACAATCTGCGGTTGAGTATCCCTTTAACTATCATTAGTCGTACATATAGGCCTACCTGAAAACAAAACCTCTCCCCCTACTTCTTTCGCTCTATAACAGTGTCTATCACCCTCTCGTATTCCCGCCATTGTACATATTTTTCCCTCTCCTTTATTCTCTGCCCCGACCCCACATAGCACATACCTATGAAGTTAATCCATTTACCATTATCTCAGTTTGTAAAATGCTGGTCCGCAATGGGAAAGAGATACTGTAAATGGGGTGAATAGGAACACTCAGTGGCGGATTCGGGGGGGGGGGGGAATTCCGGACCGTGCCCCCCCCCCCCCCCTCGAAAGAAAAGTATGCATTACTTCTCCCCTTTTTTATTGTGCCCATTTAGAACAGATAATTTTTTTCCCTTTTTTTTTTTTTTTTGCTTGTCAGAGAATTATGGAGGGAAACTGGACCCCATATAACACCCCCTTCCCCCCCCCCCCCCCCGAGTGACTTTTGGAAAGTTGGCAAAAATTTTGGTTGTTGCCAACCCCCATCCCCTTCCCCCAGTGAGCGACTTTTGGAGGGCTGGCAAGACCAAAAAAAAAAGGATCTCCCTCTAAGCAGTTTCTCAAAGTGGACAATCCCGCGTTTGTGCCCCCCCCCCCCCCCCGCGCCTTATACAAAATCCTGGATCCGCCCCTGGGAACACTAAATAGAAGCGTTAAGATCTAAATTTTTGGAGACGCTATGGAATGGAGAAATGGACAAATGAATGTTCGTCCATATGAAATTAATAAGGGAATATTCGTATGAAAATAGCAAGGGCATAACAACGGAGTCGGAATCTCCAATAGACCGCTTTGGTAATGTATGCAAATTTTATGCATACCTTTCAAACAAAGGTTGTTCTTGACAACCTGAAAGCTTGCCGGACATAGCTACAAATAATGTATGCAAACTGGATTCCAGGCTTTGAAGCTCATTTATAGAAAGCAGGTTCATGGAATAGCTCGTCACTAGGTGCTCAGAGAATATATGTGCATAAATTTGTATACATAATAGAAGCAGTCTATTCACTAGAGTTGTCACATGCCGACCTAGGCCGTCTTGCATAAAAAACTTGAACTCAAGTCCCAAATACGTGATCGTGATTGGTTGAAAATCAAATTGTGTTTAATCCCATGGTTTAATCGCAACTTTTTATGCTCTGATCTGGCGAGAGTTTCATCCAAGATATTGGGTTAGGTATAGGGTTGAAGCAAATGTTGTACAACTAATTACCAATGATTGTGTAATGATTGTCCACGTCTTTGTGCCACCTGGCACTATGAACATGGCGAACAAAGAAGTGGACAAAATATACAGCTCCCCATTGTACCTTCCACAATTGCTCTGGTAGACAAAAGAACACCCCTTCATTGCTATTACGTAGAAATATGTAGAACGGGTGTCACATGCATATTCACCTGTTCAACTTATTTTACATAATAGCAGTGAAGGGATGTTCTTTTGTCTACCAGAGCAGTTGTGGAGGGTACAATAAGGAGCTGTATATTTTGTCCGCTCTCTTTGTCATCATGTTCATAGTGCGGGCCCCATAACACTAAGCCTTGCAACCAACTGCATATTTGAAACAATGATTCTGATTGGTTAATGGTCAGCCTTTAAATCAATATGTGCTTGCAACGATGATCTTGAGTGGCCATTGCCATTTGCAAGTGACTGCAAACCGTTATGTCATGGATCCCTAATCTTTGCCTTTGGTTCTGCTCTTTCATGTGCATTTAAAGCCCACAAATCACAAATAAGAATCAATATAAACAGTAAAATATCAATGCATGGCTATGCAATTTAATAGATATATTTGCTGTTCTGTCAGATTACTTGCTCATGATTGGCAAAGCAAGTGCCATCATGATTATAATATTGTACTCTACGAAAATAGGAAAAAAAAACTCTTTCAAATACATTAACATGAAAGATGGTAGGTACGGTAACAAAAATTGGCAAGGTTATACAGGTTTTTCATCTCTTCACAATTAAAAAAATATATACCTATCATATCAGAAAACAAATTGCTATAGTTAATAAGTATTTCACAATAAATGCGATTCCTAATTCTCCAAAATCATATTGAAATAATTTCATATGAATTCAGAAAACCAAAATGGTGGGGAAAAAATTTACTGTTCTTACAAATTCTATCACTACAATTCACAATACATGTATATGTGGAATCTTTATTAAAGTGTTGACAGCAATACAGGTATATGATTACGATTAATGACTGAAGCGATATTTATTCCATTCATTCCATCTACTCAAGCACAATATATATTTCCTACCATGAATACAATAGGAATAACACACGCTATCGCTAACAAGAATGATGGTATCTTTATTTTTTGCTTGTTTTTCCATTGTTTTTTGTTTTTGTTTATACTTTTTAATACTATTTTTGTGTTTACAAAGCAGCATTTAGGATTAATTTCTCGCATTATATTTTGTCACACTAATACTTGGGTAATCGTAATAATCATAATAATATAAACACAGGGGTACAGACTGATCCATTTCCCCACTGTCTTTAGCCCACTTTTTACAACATTCTGAGAATGCTATTGAATTGATACAAAATATTTCTGCTTGTGGTAATTTCGGGATCATGTCATTTGTCTCCATAATTCCAAAATAATAATCACAATGGGAAAACTCCTGTTCAGAGCCAGGTTACATAATATGAATAATATGAGTCAATGCCCTTTTCTGCAGCATATGTGAACAAGCCTTAACATTTAAAACCCACTTTTCACTTAGATCCTAAATAATATTATACATGGTATTCATGATCATGGTATCTTCATTCTTGACAAAGTCTAACCAACAAGTCTCCACAATTCTTAAATGGTGTGAAACTGCTTTTTATGCACATTACTTGCTGAATATGACCCATACTCTACAAGTATTTACTTTTTAATGGGTCCCTCCATTTCCATAGAGAATAGTATTACCTTTTGTATTTTGTTATTCAAATTTTCGTTTATACGCAGTTTAAGTATTTTCAAATTATGTTATTCTAATGTTTTGTTCCATTTTTTTTTTGTTATTCATGAAATGTTGTGATTTCTATGGAAGTGGAAAATAAATTTGAATTGAATTGAATTGAATACCATTTTGAGAAGTGCTATGGAATTGTAAGTAGTGTCTTAGAGCTGGTAAGTACTTACTCCATAAAATGCTGGTCCGTAATGAAAAATAGGTACTGTACATGGGGTGAATAGGAACACTAAATAGAAAAGTGTTTAGACATAATATTTCCCCCCACGATTAATGCAAATACTTTTCATTTTTTAATGATGATAAAGCTTACAAAAGAAATGAAAAGGGCCTGCATCTGTCTCCAGGCAAAATATTGTGTCCAACCACTTTTCCAATGTTTGTTCCTAATCAGTCCGGTGTTCCTATTCACCACATGTTACAGCACGCTTTATAGAAAAGAAGACTAGGTATTTCATTTTCTTGGTCTTCGCTATAGCACAGAGAAGATACAGTCTTGAGGTATGCAAACAATATATATGGAATGTCGGAAGTATTGAGGATTTCACTAAAAGAAAACATTCATTATGATGATGATGACGGCTTCTTGTACAGCGCCGGTATCCGCCTATGCTGGGTGTTCATGGCGCTTGCTCTAGAATGTCACACAAATTCAAGTTATTAGTTAGTGTTCAAAGTGAAATATTTAAAGTAGACTTACAGGCCTTTAGTCCATAATACAGTTAAACCTGATGCAAGGAGTAGAAACAAACGGAAAACTCGGTTGAACTTCCTTTGTTGAAACTCGAATTTAAACCCTGGGAAGGGTTTATATTTTAGCAGAATATGGGTCAATTTGTTTTTCAGGCTACACATAACCTTTACCAAATGGACGTATAAAAATATGTCTGTATAAGGATGTTATGAATTGGTTAATGATATTAAGATTACTATCTAATGGACACAAACTGGCCAGTACGACATGAGGCAGGGATATCATTTTCTCACTTTCCACCATTGTTTTGAATACCATATCTAAAATTCCCATTTTTCCCCTAAAGAAAAGTGATTTTTTAGGCTTTTGCCAAGGTCACATTATAACCCTCCTTTTTATTTTTTTTTACAGGAATAAAAATTCTCAGATAAGTCTAGCAATACTATATTGCTTTTAGTAGCAGTGATTACTATGTTCTGTGCAACTCTCTCACCTGTGTTCGACGGCAGCACTGACAGAAGGGATTCAGTTCTGCATATTTCGTTTCAAAGATAAAGTTCAGTTCTGGTCTTGAGATTGCATTGTGAAAGAAACTGTCTCAGATCAATTGGGAAAGGTTAATCATGTCATTGTAAGAATTGGTGTAGACTGTGAGGATTTTGGATCATCAAAATGATAAGAAATTGATCTAATCTGGCTGAAAAGCACGGAGAAATGGGTATATGGGGCTGCACACACATGTGGCATGAACGTTCAGCCCAAACACTTCAGCTATTTCTCGTCATATTTCGAATATGAGGACATTTGAAGAGCAATCCTTTTTCAGAGGATGTTCTTCCAAACTGACATAAAAGGAAAGAAATAGCTCACAAATTATTTTTCACCTTTCCCAGAACTCAACCTTCTCTTGATTTAAATGCAGAATCAATTGAGTGAGTACATATATACAAAAATACACAAGCACAAGAACCACTGTGCAAAACACCCATTTTGACATATGCACATGTAATTTTCCATTATATACACATAAATATATATCTCATCTACTTAATGTACACATCCAGGGATTTTCTCAACTTTACGCCGTGTGTTGAAAGAGGACATCAACGGTGGCTTCGTAGTCTATCTGGAGGTCAACTTTGAGGACCTGGGCTCCTAGCCTGGCAGCTCCTATGGCAGAAGACTCTTTTAGTTTCAGTAGAGTGAAGTCCTTGATGTCTGGGTAGGACTCGTCTGGTCTCGATAGGCCAGCCAGGAAACCTTGGTTGCAGAGAGAAATGGATGGTGAAAAGGAGAATGAAAATATCAATGACCAACATTGGTTTACCAAAGAAAGAAAGAGTAATCATGCTCATTAAAGGGTAAATCAACATTGTAGAGGAATAGTGTGACATTATAATTATTGCAACATATCATGCTCATTAAAGGGAAATTAACCTCAGCGTATGAACTAGCTTATTTTGAATGGTGTAGTATATGCCTCTTATTTGATACATGCAATTTCATGTAAAAACACAGGATATAGATATAAATCACTATTTTCCAGCCAAGTTATTGTCTGCTAGCAATAATAAGGGGGCTGCCATTACTTTATGTGTACACGAAAATATTTTTCATCCCAAGTAATATTTCCTTCATCGTTAACTTGTAATTGATTTTTAGAGGACAAATATATATTAGATATAGTCACATATTCTGAAATGTAAGTTTAGTTTTATATATTTTTTAAAAGGTCTTAATTTGTTCATAAAAATATACTTTCTGTACGTGGAGACGGAGAATTGACGTCAAGGACGGAGACAATCGTAATACCAAAACAAAGCGAGGAATCTGCATTACAGGATGGCTATTAGAACTCATGGGTCGTCAATTATCTAGGCCCATGACCAATAACAATCGTAATAAAATCAGAACAAAGCGACGTATCTGTTGTAAAGGTAGGCTATTATCAATGCATATGGTACCTAATGATCCGTGTCATGCACAAAATGGCAGCCTCCATGGAAAGACGTAGCAGACAATACCGCATCTAGAATATCATGTGGGGTTAATTGTCCTTTAAAGAGTTTGAGTTCCGGGAAAGGTGAAAAATAATTTGTGAGCTTTCTCACTCCTTTTATGTCAGTTTGGAAAATATAAAGTAGAAATGTCCCCTGAAAACGATTACTATTTAAATGCCCCCATATTCGAGATATGACAAGAAATAGCTGACCGAACATTCATGCCACTTGTGTGTGCAGTCCCATACACCCATTTCTGTGTGCAGTCCATTTTTTTTTCAAAGAGATTGGGTTAATTTCTTATCATTTTGATGATTCCAAGACCTTACAGTATACACCAATTCTAATGCAGACATGATCAACGTTTCCCAATTGCTTTGAGACAGTTTCCTTCACAGGGTGATCACATGACCTGAACTCAACTTTATCTTTTTGGGTTAGTAGTATAAAGTCCTTGAAATCAGGGTAGGAGTCACCAGGTGTTGATAGGTCAACCAGGGGAGCATTTCATCAAGTGTTTTGTCAGTGACTTTTACTGACAAATTTGCTCTCAGCCAATAAGATTCAAGGATTTCAGTAGCTTATAACAGTTGTCGGTAAAAATCACCTTGGAAACCTTGGATGTAATGGGAAGCGGATAGTGAAGAGGCAAAGGGGAAATATTAATATCGAACTGTGGAATATGAAAGATAAGATTAACATGGTGTACTAACTATGACACTGTTGATTCTATCACCTTTTTCTCTAATTAGCCTAAATGGGAATTAAAAAAAACCTTTGTTCAAAATTCCAAACAAACCTTATGAGCATGACTGTTCGTGCAATGCCAGTATGCATTTTTCAAATAACTTGGTCTTAGTGCAGAGACAAGAAAGAGGCTAGCAATGCATCCAAGTTATAATTCTGTCTGAGGGTTAAATGATTCTGCATGAACAATTTCCCTATTTCTAACGAATGGATTTTGTATAGCTGCAGAGTTCGTGTAAACAATGAATAAAATCTAGGTTCTTAATATTACCTTCCTTGAGTAGATCCCAGCTTTTCCAGACAGATCCAACGCAGACAATCCTTAATCCCCCATCACCGTTTAACAGAGTCTGCATAGAAAATAATACAAAAACAGCTGAACCATATATCAACTGTAATTAGAATCTGTGTCATCAGTATAAACTTTACACTGATTAAAGGGCAATCCAACCTTTGTAAAAAGCCAATTTGTGTAAAAGGAGAGAAATAAGAGAAACACGATGGTGAAATTCTGAAAGTAATCCGACGAAGAATAAGAAAGTTATGAATGTTTGAAAAATGAGATCACTACATCTACCGGTTTGCGATTCTCAAAGTGGCAATTTGGTGAATCGATTGTGACGTATTTACGGTCAACTCTCCTATTTGTTGTAAACCAGAACATCTTTAAATTCCTGTTTGCTCCTGAGCACCCTTTCTCTTTATATTATAGATAGCATATTGTTATAGGTCCTCCAAAAAGAAAAAGATCCCACTGAGTTATACATTTTGAAAAATTAACATTTTAGTCATTTTGTGTGTTGGAGCATATGGGAAAGTTGACTGCCGTTACATCACAGTGACTGTACCAATACGGCCAATTTCACATTCCCATATGTATAGTGATTACAGCTTTTTAAAAAAAAAAAACTTTTTTATCGCTCATCCGATTTCTTTAAAACTGTCACCAATCTGCTTCTCTGATTTTTATGCTTTCACTCAAATCAAATTATTACAAAGGTTGGATTGCCCTTTAAAAGATCCATTTCTTTCATTAACATCGTTACAAATAAAAAGGCAATGAGAGTGGTTGGACTTGGTGACCCTCTCATAGAGATATTGATGATTTGTTTAACCTTTTAGTCACTGAGGATTATGCGCATTGTAGTCATTTACTCACTGAACTCAATCTCAGTAAACCATCTTGCAACTCTCTGCTGTTCAACAGTAAAGCATCGCTTCAATGCGAATTCTCAATGGCTTATGTATAAAGATAGCACACACAAGTTTCAGCGACCAATATCCCCTACAATACATTTGCTGTAGTGTTACACAGGTCAAAGTCCATGGGCGGTCCCAGGCAGTTCAGTGAGTAATAAGAAGGGCGGTCCCGGGCGGTTTAGTTGCTAAAGGATTAATCAGTAGCAGTTGGCTTGTAAAATCCATCTCTACATTTATGTACATGTATCCTGATGACATCTGCTTCTTTAACCCCAGAACTCTATCTCTCTCTCTTTATCTTCATCTTTATTTATGCCTCTATAATTAACCAAAAATAAATCAGAGAGCATCTTGTCTTAAATTTCTTGACAGAGTTGGAGGCATAAACAAGATTAACCCTGTCAGGACCAAAGTCAACAACACGATGTACAAAGTGAATAGTATTTTAGTCTTGTGGTAACGAGAGGGTTAAGAAGTGTTTCTTTATTGACTATCAGGTATTGCTTGACTGATCTCACCTGATCTATATGTGGAGAGACAGCCACTATGTGCCTTCCCAGTAGTTTTCCTGCTTCATAGAACAACCAGAGACACAGTGGATCAGCATCATCTCTGGCTCCTGCACAATACAAAAATACTAACAGATTACCAACAATATGCAACTTGGGTGTTTCAAAATGTGGAGATAATAATAATACTGGCCACTTATATAGCGCTCATATCCGTCATGCAGTGACGCTAATGGCGCTTAGACATTACCCTGGTTATAGCCGAGCCGCCAAAGTAACTAGCGCTCAAGCATATCAGGTGCCCATTTACACCTGGGTGGAGAGTGGCAATGTAGATTATTGTCTTGCCAAAGGACGTTAGTGCTGTGGTGGGATTCGAACCCTGTACCTTGTGATCTACAGTCCGGTGACTTATCCACTAGACCACAACACCTCTACATTCACAAGACTCTGTATTGCTTTTTATTACATGTAAGTAGAAATATTCGCAGAGAATCTCCTGTAGGATTCCATCCAAACTATTACCTACGCAAACTATGATGAGATTTACACTGTATGTAAGTGTCTATTGTAATGTTCAAACATTTCCATTAATAGTAGGCTTGTTCACTTATCTGTGGCAATTTTGTGTTCACAATCCTTGCGTGAATGTTCATTCACGAAAGACAAAACCTTGACTTTATTTGTTCTAGGTGCTGTAAATATATAATTCATGCTGTTATCTTGACAACTATTAGACATTTACAAAAACAAATGGAATATCAAATTGTTGCCATGTCTGGCACTGTGAATGTACAATTAGAATCTTTTTAAAACCATAGAGTTACAAATGGGGCAACAGCTCTGAAATAAAGAAATGAACAAAACAAACATGGAAACTTCATATCTGCTCTTATTTCAATAATAACTGATTTTGGAAAAATCCAGGATATAGATTCCTGCCATGAGAAAAGGTAAACAGAGAATGTATTCCTACCTACTGATAGACGCTTGCAGAACCCAGCAAACTTGGATTTGTCAAAGTTGGTGTACACTTGGTCTAATAGACCAAACCGCTCGGTAATCTGAAAAAAAGGAGAAAGTATAGGAGGGTATATCGTGGAATAGTAGGCCTATACATGTAGTCTAAAGCCATTTAACATTACAGGGAAAATGCAGTCTATCGTCTGTGGGAGCTATTAGGGCTCTTTCTTGAATAAACTCTTTTATTGGTCCCAGCTCGCAGGATAATATATGCAGGCATAAGGTAAAACTGTCAAACTCTCTGAGATACTATAACGCACAATCTTTAAAACCCACCATGATTGCGTGCCATGGCAACATAGCACAATGAAAGCCAAGGCAGGGACTTAATATGATCTCATTAAATATGGCAACCACAGAGCATATAAGCTGTAAAAAATCGATAATGAAGATTTTTATCATGAATAAAAGTAAAATGGGTTCAAGCTAGATATTCTGACTTCAACAATGCAACTTCTTGACAGAACAACACTGGAAAACAACTCTCTGACAATACATGTATTACCTGTACAGGAAAAACAAAATATCGTGTGTTGAGAGCCAGAAGGGTGTTAAAGTATGTTTTAACACAGAGTTAACGCCCTTCTGGCTCTCAACACACGATATAGCGCTACTGTAAAACCAGAAACGTTCGCGCGTGGTTCAGATCCGTGAAAGTTTCATGCTGCAAAATCCATGAATCATAAGTGACACTAGATGAATATTCGACCGCGCGCGGTCGGAATTTATGCCTCCGCCATCACCAGATCGGAAATGTATGGCATACATGTACACTCTAAAAAGGATTGGTCCAACAAAATTACAAATCATTTCACTTAAAATGCACAGGAGACAAAAATTTATTTCATTTCATTTTCAAACGAGGCTAAAAACCAGTAATGTCATGTAATTTCATGTAAATTGACCTCTGTGGCCTCTGACCTTTGACCTACTTACACCAAAATCTAATCAGTTCATCTTTCTCTGGGGATACATACTGGTACCAAGTTTGAAGTTCTCACCTCAAACAGTTCTTGAGATATCGTGGTAAAGGTGCTATCGTGGTGTAGAGGTGTTGTGGTCTAGTGGATAAGTCACCGGACTGCAGATCACAAGGTACGGGGTTCAAATCCCACCACAGCACTAACGTCCTTTGGCAAGACAATAATCTACATTGCCACTCTCCACCCAGGTGTAAATGGGTACCTGATATGCTTGAGCGCTAGTTACTTTGGCAGCTCGGCTATAACCAGGGTAATATGTCCAAGCGCCATGAGCGTCACTGCGTGACGGATATGAGCGCTATATAAGTGGCCATTATTAAACACCAAGAATTTCATGTAATTTCATGTAAATTGACCTCTGTGACCTCTGACCTTTGACCTACTTACCCCAAAATCTAATCAGCTCATCTTCGTATGGGGATACGTACTAGTACCAAGTTTGAAGTTCTTACCTCAAACAGTTCTTGAGATATCGCGGTAACGGTGCTAAAAACCAAGAATTTCATGTAAATTGACCTCTGTGACCTCTGACCTTTGACCTACTTACCCCAAAATCTAATCAGCTCATCTTCGTATGGGGATACATACTAGTACCAAGTATGAAGTTCTTACCTCAAACAGTTCTTGAGATATCGCAGTAACGGTGCTAAAAACCAAGAATTTCATGTAATTTCATGTAAATTGACCTCTGTGACCTCTGACCTTTGACCTACTTACCCCAAAATCTAATCAGTTCATCTTCGTATGGGGATACATACTAGTACCAAGTCTGAAGTTCTTACCTCAAACAGTTCTTGAGATATCGCAGTAACGGTGCCAAAAATCAAGAATTTCATGTAATTTCATGTAAATTGACCTCTGTGACCTCTGACCTTTGACCTACTTACCCCAAAATCTAATCAGTTCATCTTCGTATGGGGATACATACTAGTACCAAGTCTGAAGTTCTTACCTCAAACAGTTCTTGAGATATCGCAGTAACGGTGCTAAAAACCAAGAATTTCATGTAATTTCATGTAAATTGACCTCTGTGACCTCTGACCTTTGACCTACTTACGCCAAAATCTAATCAGTTCATCTTCGTATGGGGATACATACTAGTACCAAGTTTGAAGTTCTTACCTCAAACAGTTCTTGAGATATCGCGGTAACGGTGCTAAAAACCAAGAATTTCATGTAATTTCATGTAAATTGACCTCTGTGACCTCTGACCTTTGACCTACTAACCCCAAAATCTAATCAGTTCATCTTCGTATGGGGATACATACTAGTACCAAGTTTGAAGTTCTTACCTCAAATAGTTCTTGAGATATCGCGGTAACGGTGCTAAAAACCAAGAATTTCATGTAATTTCATGTAAATTGACCTCTGTGACCTCTGACCTTTGACCTACTTACGCCAAAATCTAATCAGTTCATCTTCGTATGGGGATACATACTAGTACCAAGTTTGAGATTCCTACCTCAAATGATTCTTCAGATATTGCGGTAACGAGAAGTGGGACGGACACACGGACGGACGGACGGACGGACGGACGGACGGACGGACAACCCGAAAACATAATGCCTCCGGCACCCACCTTCGGTGGGCGGAGGCATAATAACACTAGATTTTTGCAAATCATGAAAGTCTCTCGTTGTGGAAATGGCCGTTGTTTACAATTCGTGAAAGTTTCATGTTGTGAACGTTTTTGGTTTTTCAGTATTCATGACTGTATACATGGAGATATAACAAATTTGCTCCAGAGGTGCAACTACTCTGTGTGCATAAGCCTAATATAAGGTGGGTTTGAACATGCACTTCAACTAGGCCAATTTGTGGATTCTGTGGAAGATGCAGCATGCCTGAATACAAGAGTCAAACACATAACTGAGCATAGTTCAAAGATACATAATATGTGGCAGTCTCTACTCTATACAGTAAAACTGTTCTAAGGGAAGAATAATTGTGATTCAGTTTACCCCAAAATATTCCTCCATGGCCTTTTTAACGTATGCTATGTCGTGAGGGGGCTGTGCTAGATTATCTAGTGCATCAAAGACTGTCTTCACGGCCTTCTGTGAAATCCAGTACGCTGTATAAAAATGAAGAATATAGATGTCACTGAATTCTATGCATCTCCATAGTAATAGTCATCCAAGCCCTGTTTCATAAAACTTAAAGGAGAATGAAGGTCAAAACATTGCAATCAAGCGTTTACAAACTAAAATTGTACTTGTTTGAATGATCCAAACATGTCACAAATCTGATGTACCACATTTGAGTAAATTCAATCTTAAAACATGGACTTGCGACGATCTGGCACGGACATGGGCGCCGCCATGTTATGCGGAAAGTGACGAAATTGCGGTATAGTGTGTGATTGGCTGTTACCATTCATAGCTATCATTCAAAATGATGTCTCTACAGAACGTGTACAAAATATAATTTAAAGCAGATCTGTATCTAAAAATATTGAAAAACTGTAATTTACGTATTTAAAATGAAATAAAAATAGTGATAACAACAATACAATTAATTTTACACTGATCTTTAGATTATCAAATAAACCTGTTTCTTAATGTTTCAAATGTCACTATGAACATGGCGAACAAAGAAGCGGACAAAATATACAGCTCCTCATTGTACCTCCCACACTTGCTCTGGTAGACAATAGAACATCCCTCCACTGCTATTATGTAAAAGTATGTAGAACAGGTGTCACATGCATATTCACCTGTTCTACTTATTTTATACAATAGCAATGAAGGGATGTTCTTTTGTTACCAGAACAATTGTGGAGGGTACAATGAGGAGCTGTATATTTTGTCCGCTTTCTTTGTCATCGTGTTCATAGTGTGTATGGATGTTTTTTTCTCCGAGGACCTAGTGATGAGTTATTCCATTCACCTACTACTATAAATACACTTGAAATCCAGCTTGCATACATTAGTTGTTGCTACGTTGGGCATGCTATGGAGTTGTCATTAGCAACCTTTGTCAAAAAGGTATGCATACAATTATCTGTAAACAGGTCTATTTGATAATCTAAAGATCAGTGTAAAATTATTGTATTGTTGTTATCACTATTTTTATTTCATTTTAAATACGTAAATTACAGTTTTTCAATATTTTTAGATACAGATCTGCTTTAAATTATATTTTGTACACGTTTTGTAGAGACATCATTTTGAATGATAGCTATGAATGGTAACAGCCAATCACACACTATAGCGCAATTTCGTCACTTTCCGCATAACATGGCGGCGCCCATGTCCGTGCCAGATCGTCGCAAGTCCATGTTTTAAGATTGAATTTACTCAAATATGGTACATCAGATTTGTGACATGTTTGGATCATTCAAACAAGTACAATTTTAGTTTGTAAACGCTTGATTACAATGTTTTGACCTTCATTCTCCTTTAATATCATTCACTATTGCAGCAGATCTATGACGAATTTGCTCACAGCCAATCAAATGTAATGATTCTCGAAGGCTTTACCGCTACATGTATTGTGTTGCAGTGGTCAATAGAAGCCCCTAAAAAGACCTTAGTGATAATTATGTGTGCATCTAGAGAGCCAAGAAAATTGATGAGAAATCATTATGGAAATCACATAAGTTCCAAGATTATCCCTAAATTACTTTGTATGCACCTCTACATCCGCTACTGATGTGACTTTAGTTACTTTATAATCTACATGTGTAAAAACTGTTACCATCAAGCAGGCCTCTATTGTTAAAAACAAGAAAAGCTTATAAATGAGAATTGAAAATGATTGTGAAGAGTTGTCTGGATTTATTAGGCAATACTGCAATTAGGCTGTCTTCAATGTATCATACTCCAGTCACACTGACAAACCAACTCTAAACTGACCCCTAACTCAAAAACTCTTTGCTATTCAGGGTAACGTCTTTTGTTTTTGTTCGGTCTACTGCCTGTCTGGGCCCCGTTTCATAAAACTTGTGATCAATATAAAGTTGCAATAACTGTTATAAGCTACAGAAATCCTTGTATCTGATTGGCTTTGAGCAAATTCGTCACAGAAATGTGGCAGTTGTTACTGGTAACAAGTTTTATGAAACGGGGCCCAGGCCTCTGCCTCGTCAGTGCGACTGGGGTATTAATGGTGAGGAATTCTCAGTGTTAGTACAAATCTAGCATTAATGTATTGACCACAATGTGGTATAATATTGCACATCCAGAATTGATCACATCTCTGTAGGTTCAAATTTCATCTTACCTGAACTTTCATCACCAAGCATATGACCCCATCCTCCACACCCATGCACAGATCCATCGGGGTTAATCAGCTGGCAGTTAGACCCTGTACCTGAGATCAACACGATGCCTCCTGTCGAAAATCAATGCATGACGATGTTGAAAGAATTAATGTACTATTTACCAGGTATATCTGTGCACGAGGTAAAATGTATCAAAAGTAAGAGCCAGTCATCTTATGCACTGTAATAACAACAACAAAAAAATTCTTTTCCTTTTGTATCAATGACTTTGAGAACACTCGGTAAGAGCCAGCCAAATCGTCATAATCACATGGTACCCTGATGACCTCTGTACACACAAGGGATTGTTTTCTTCCATTTTTCATGAAATCATGACAGAACCTTTACATTTTATCAACAAACTTATACAAATAAGTTAATCATATCCAGATAACTTTAATATTTGCACATGCAGTATGTCTTTTTTTTATTTTCAAAGGCTAATTTGGAGGCATGTAAGTTGTTAATAATTTTCTAAGCATTCTTCTTTCTACAGCTCATATTCCCTTTAACTAACCAGCTTTGCAGGCAGTGGCGATAGCTCCGTAGGTATCAGTACACATGTGGTAGTTTTCACTGACATTCGGAAAGGTCTCCTTCATACCCTCTATGACCTTGCGCTGACCTTCCTTCTGTTCACCACCACTCAGAGACAGACCCTGAAGGGGGGGGGGGGGGGGGGGGGGGGGAGAGACAGTTACGAAGACAAGTAAGTCAAGGACATATTTCTTAAAATACAGCATGAATTTTGTCCCTGAATGATAACTCCTTGAGCAGCAGATGATTCTAGATGCTAACTATTCACGTTCCTTTGCATGTTGTTTCTAAACAGAGGAAACTACCAGAGATAAGACTGAAGCTGTACGGTCCCCAAAGGTTTTCTTAGAACTGAAACAATCTATATATTCCGTCAATCAACTGAATGTAGTCCTGAATTGATATATCAATTAGGTAGAGGAAATCAGTATCAATCCCAACCATAATCCCTGTAAACCTTCATCTACTTACCAGTGCCTTTAGTGGAGTTTGAAAGTCAATACCAGCCTTCTTCTTGGCCTCCTCTGCCATGCTATTGATTCTCACTAGACACAGGTCAATACCTATTAGCTGGGTAACAAACAGAAATAGTGTTAAAAATTGGCAAATGATGTCTGAACGAAGGCATAACATACAAGACAGACTGTCTGACGAATATGCTCTGGTGACAACTGCTCTCCAGTCAATTTCTATTCACCTCCCATGAAGAGTGGAAAGAGAAAAAGAAAGTGCCACTAGGAGGCAACAGGAAAAAAAAAGATACAATCCCTCCCACCAAGGAGTTACAGTACCTTGATCATTACTTGTTGCTCCTACTTACAATCCTACATTATTTTCAACCTATAATAAATAATTTTGTTATCACTAGTAGTCTTGACCATACTTTTAGAACACTGGAATTGATATAATCTGGAAAACAAGTCAGAAAAATGACTTTACATATTGTAGGGTGAAATAATGTTCTTTCTTACCCAATGATTGGTGCTCTGTGCTTCACTCCAAGCCAGGATTGTCCCGGTCTCATCCATAATCACCATCT
The DNA here is from genome assembly GCA_025617745.1 of Heliocidaris erythrogramma. Lineage (NCBI taxonomy): Eukaryota > Metazoa > Echinodermata > Echinoidea > Camarodonta > Echinometridae > Heliocidaris > Heliocidaris erythrogramma. The sequence goes on from CM046868.1 coordinate 32,853,365, forward strand.
TGGAATGAGTGGCTCCTCTTCAAGTTGAACAAGATAGACAAATTATGAGAAACAAAAAATTTAATACCACATTAAATCCATGAAATGATGAATACTTGGGGGGGGGGCAAAAATATTTGTCTAGTTTGGGGTCGGATTGAGAATGAATTTTGGGAGCCAATGTGTCCTGGGTGCGTGTTATTGTCTTGTTGGTGTCGAGCCCTGATTTATGCCTTTAGAAGCTAATTAAAGAGCAACACAACCTGTGATGTATTCACGGTCAATTCTCCCATTTGTTGTGTACACCAAAACATCATTAAATTCTGATTTTCTCCTGGGCACCTTTCCCTCAGGGAAGGACTCAAAATATATTATAGATAGCATAATATTATTTATAGGTCTTCCAAAAAGAATAAAATCCTAGTCCACTGACTACTGAGTTTGATATATACATTTTGAAACATATGCATTTTAATCATTTTGACATGTGTTGGAGAGAATGGGAATGTTGACTGCTGCTACATTACAGTGCACGTACCGATACAGCAATTCAGAATTCCCATATAGTGATTATAACTTTTAAAAAATCATAACTTTCTTATTGCTTGTCCATTTTCGTTGAAACTTTCACCAATCTGCTTCTCTGATTTTTCTGCTTTCACACAAATCAAGTTATTACAAAGGTTGGATTGCCCTTTAACAGTCCACTCGCAGACTGAAGTGGTACCTATGTGTGTCCCCAAAAAACGTTGAATAAGGGTCAGATTTTTTACCCAAGGCGTTGACAACGTCTTTCGATGTTTTTCAGTCTTACATTTGACGTTTTTGAGAAAAAGGGTTACCATTTAACAACGTTTTTTAAATTTTTTGTTCCAACACTGCAACACTGACGGCTTCATTTAAGTGTATGATTTCAAATATGTCATGCAATTAAATGATGTACAGCATCTTTGTCCATTTACACCATTATACACAGTGCCATACCAATTACGCCATTAATGCAGCTGTATTTGTATGATGCACCTCTTGACCCCCGGGGAACGGTGCGTCATTGTCCCTATGTGCGTCGTCCTTTTATGTTCCATGACGCATCCTCAGTCATTTGACGCACATATAAATTCAAATTGTGGCGCACCATTTCACGAAATGACGGACTCAGTGACGCACATTACATATATAATGCACATTCTATCGTCGCGGCAAAAACCAAATCCCGAAGTGCATGAAATGGGAAACCTGATTGGACGGACCTCTGACGCACCTTGTGCCGCACTCATAGTGCATTGACCATGACGCACATATGGGTCAATGTTGTGACTGACCTTTCGCTTCCTTGACGGTACTCTGTCCATGAGTCATCAGTGTGCAGGACATGACTCACCCATGATGCACCATTCCCGGGGTCAAGAGGTGCGTCATACAACTGACAGCTGCATAAGGGTACGTTTTACATTGCCATACGCCATTTACGTTGCTTACACTGCCATGCGCCATTTACTAAATAAATGGCCTAAATAAATTTTAGGCCATTTAGCTGTTTAGGGGTATGTTTTACGTAATCTTACGCCATTTACGCTGTGATTTATGGCTAGAATTTGAAACCAAGGATTACACCACTGGCATTGAGGGTCCAATTTTGAGGTGTTTGGATACGCATCATCGCATGGGTACCACTTCACTCTGCGAGTGACCCCCCCCTGTTACTTTCACAGACATGACAGACTTTCACTTTTCAAGTTCATCATTTTTCTTCATGAGAAATCTTTACCTACCTACATACATGACCATGATGACCTAGGGATTAGGGATACCTAGCTATGGAAGATACTGAACGCAAGCACTACGCCTCTATATGTATATTCAGTTCCAAGTTCTCTTTCCTTTTCAAAATTCAAGATGGCTGGATCGTTTCCTGGTGCAGGCGATTCATAATTAATCGTATGGTGGTGTGACCATATTTTGCGCATGACCTAAGTTCGCGCACAGGGCAATATCTAAAAAACTACAAAAGATTTCGAAAATCTGATAGCGCTATTAGATAGAGGAAGCTAAAATTACATATGGACTATATTTTCTTTTAAGTTGGGTGAGAAATTATGAAGATATTGACCAAATATCGGCAATTTTGCTACTTTTTGCGTCAGTTTCCGAAAAATATGAAGTTACCGACAACGGTCCAAAAATCCTCATTTTGATAGAAGATGTCATCAAAGTTGTAGGTAAAACGTGATACCAAATGATTGTATGATATTTTGTCTTACAAATGATGCAATTATCTTCCCTTTGCTGGACCGCTACGTTGGATAACTTAGATGTTAATTTACGTGCGCGAACTTAGGTCTCGTGGTTTTTATGCCCTTTTTTTTTTTTCAGTGTGTTGCGATCCGACACTGGGTTTTGAGATCGCGATATTTCCGAAATTCTTCGTCGATTAATGTTCTTGTTGAATCAAGTTTTAGTCCAGAATTTTGCTTTCCGTTTGGTATAAAACTTTATAAATAAATTATTGTAGAATATGAGAAAACAAGTATCGAATATCACATTTCTAATAAAAATTTGAATGTGCGCGAAATATGGTCACCCCATCATACTTAAAGTTAAAGGAGAATGAAACCCTGGGGAAATATCCATTTTAATGAAAAGATAGTAAAGAGAGAAGCAATTTAAAAAAAGTTCCATCAAAATCAGTTAAGAAATGAAAAAGTTGTGAAAGTTTGAAAAGTCTCGATTTACTTTCTATGGCGATCCTCAAATTGGCTTTTTGCTTCAATGTGGCAGGTTTTTGTGGACAACTCTCCATATGTTTTGTACACAAAATTTCAGATTTTCTCCATTATCTCTCAAGGTACAGCTTGTCTCTTTTTTAGCTCTATGTATATCATGGTAAAATGTATTTTACACAACATATGTTGAGGTCACAAAGAGACAAGTAGCATCTTTAGAGATAATGGAGAAAATATGAAATTTTGTGTACAAAACATATGGAGAGTTGTCCACAAAAACCTGCCACATTGAAGCAAAAAGCCAATTTGAGGATCGCCATAGAAAGTAAATCGAGACTTTTCAAACTTTCACAACTGTTATTGACTATTGTTAACTCGTCGTAATGTCGTATATTACTCACCCTTCTATTCCTCCATAATATGCTTTCCCGCCATCACTCATCTTTAACAACTCACGTTGATAAAACTAGCTCGTAAGGTTGATTTTGCTTCAACTACTAAGTTAGGCCTACTACTACATGAACGGCAGCTGGGAACTTCCCCTTTCGCTCGAGTCTCCGGTCCGAGATCTCGTGCTCTAGCTCTCGATCTCCTGTATTAACTTCCTTTGGCTATTTGAAACGTTGAAATGGCTTGGACATAACCCCCAAGCCACGATAAGTGGGCGTGTCTTTTCAATTTTGCGTAACAAAACCACTAGAGGTCAGTGAACAAAACGGGCAAGTTGGCTTACTTGAACGCGTGTCTGGCGGTTTCAAACCTATATTCTCGCAAATAATCAGCGCCCTCTTAGTTCAAAATTTTATTAACGTCTCGAGACCTAGATCGGCATTGGCATGTGGTGGTAAATTGTCGTCAAGACATTAACGATTTTACTTTATTTTGTTGATAAATAAAATAAAATTTTACAGGACGAATACAGCAAAATTACAAGATGTTTGGTATTGTGAGAACACATTTACCATATTTAAGAGGAATACAGCGGACATGGGAGCCAATAAATACCACTGCATCCATCCAAATGCAGCAGGTCAGATGGCGAAAAAGAAGAACAGATCCGAAAGCCAAATCAAAAATAGGAAGAGTTCGGGAACCCACTCCATGGGACCCATGGGAACGTGCTTTTATCGTAGAGAAAGTGCCTCACTACAATTCTACTATGAATGCTGTCAGGTAATCTGTCTTCTATTTAATCTACGCAACGACCTAGTTTTCAAAAGTTTTATTATTGCATTGTCCCATATATTTATAATCATGTTAGTAAATTGTAACTTTATCATGTTTATACACTAACCATAAAAAGAGAAGGGGGGGGGGGGGGGGGGGTCACGGAACCATTTAGTATGTGGGGCTGCTGAAAAGCCTATTGTGCTAACAAAAAAATTAACAAAAAAAAAAAATCCCACCCAAAAATGTGAGTGTTGTCTGTTGAACATTTTGTTTAGGCTCAGAATGGCTTGAAAATTCTTCCTCATACAGAAACTTGTGCCTCCAATATTATGTTTATTCCTATGCAATAAATCCTTGCCCAGTTTGCTCAAGAAAAAAACTCATTAAACTCAGAACATTAATATTCAACTCATGAAAGTTCATTTTTGACAATTGCTCAAAAATCTGGTGGCATGGAAGGAGTTAAGAGTTTGATACTCAAGACGATTGCCAAAGCAGATACATGTACATTCACTCTTACTGAAAACATTTATGTAAATTTTTAGAGGGGACAAATATGGCATTGAGTGTTCAGTAAGTGTCAAATGTGCTTTTACATGATATTTTCCTATTTAAATCTTATCCTAGTGCTGAATAAAAAGTTTAACCCCTCAATTACATATATTTTGAATTATTTTCCAGGGTATTTTCCCCCACTCAAAACCATCTGTATGAATTGTATATAGTTGATGTCATATTGAAAATAAACTTCGATGAGATCTATCTACATAAGTAAGCAAACATTTACCATGAGTTTAATTTCATCTACAAAAATGTACATGTGCATGTTATGGACTGACCTAGACTTACCAAGACATCGACTAGTGAAATACATGGAGATGAGCCATGCTCCCAATTTTCATGATCTAAACAAAGGTTGAACATTTGATATTTGTCTGAACAAGTTTGGAAGTATAACTTGCCCTGTATTGAGATTTTCATTCCTGACTACATTATTTTTAGACGTTTATTCAAAGAGGAATTGGACAGGAAAAAGGATGAAACAGCAGAAGGTCTATCCAGTATTGAACAAGAAAGAGAAGAGGAAGCAGAATTCAGACAACTGCTGAAATGGAATGAACAGGAAAATGCAAAAATCAGTGCACGAAGGTAAGTTTTGTATACAGCCATGGAAAAAAATTATTAGACCAAGAATGGTTACTGATAGTGTTATTTTTGTTGTAAGAAGGAAATAAAATATCATAAAAGCAAGGTACAATTGCTGGAATTTGTTATTCATTCAATGAAATACAAAGAAAAATCAGTTTTATAATTTTGTTTGTATGCATATTATAGTACCCTTATTACAGAAGCTTGGTCTAATAATTTTCCAGGGCTGTATAACTGTTTCATACGCTTTTCTTCTATTATTTTTTATAAAGCAATTTTGCAGATCCTCCTACAGAACAGATTGGGTTGCTTTCCTTTTACATGTATACATGTACATGTGATCTTATTTAGATGGTGCTACTCAATGTAAATTTAATTCAACTTTATTTTTTAAGTTGTAGCAGTAAAAATAAATCAAAAATCACAAAATATGTTTTATCATTGGGATACATCATTTTCATAAAGATGTCAACAAAGTACATGTATTTCAAAAAAAAATTATGTTCTTACTCCCAAGTTCTCCAGCCTATTTAATTGTGGCAAAATATACCATCTGCCAAGAGTGAGGTTTTTTACTCTGTGTTAAAGATATGAATTAATACCCTTCTGGCTCAAAGCAGACATCATTCAGTAGCTTCCAAGACCAGAACCATTGAATTTTGAGAAGTTTCATCATTGTTTGAATGTGGTCAACACATGAATGGAGTTACTACACTTAATAATATGTTGTTGTGCAGGCAATTTGAATACAGTTCCAGAGAAATACAGTCTGTTCAACAATAATGAACAGAGACGATGTTGGCAAATATTAACTGTTTTCATTGTTTTACCGGTCACTTCATATAAAAAGGAGTGTTTTTGTAGTCATGTATATGTGTGTGATTGTATTATGCTTTAAATTTATTCCCCAAATGAATTATATTTTAGTTAACCAAATTTCCTCGGTCTGCATCATCAGGCAAGTGGGTATAAATGGACAGGCTTGCCAAACTTAATTCCTAAATTCCTAAATTCCATAAAGGTGTGATACATGTACCATACAAGTGTGATTTATTTATCTGTTTTCAATAAAGGAAAGAGAAACTTGCTGCTCAAGCTAAAGAAAAGGAAGAGGAGAATCTTCAGAGGTTACTAAGAAAGGAGGAGCTTGAGGCAGAAGAAATAGAGACAATGCGACAGCTTGTCTTAGAGGAACAGGTAAAGTTTTCAGGATGACTCGAAGTAAAATATTTAAAATTGAATATGTCACTCTGTTGTAAATTATACCCCTTCTGCTACCCCAGTCTGTTACCATTTTTAACTCTTTGCAGAAAAGCATTTGTTAGAGACTTGCTAACCTATTATTGCTACATTGTAGGCACACCAATATTATATTAAGTAAAGGACTTGTTGCTATGGGAATACATCAATTTTATATATTAAACCTTCTGGTACAATTTCACTTGTGTGTTGCAGTGTTCACTTCTTTACAGGGATGTGATAGATGAAATGTGCACAAGCATTATTTAAAGTCTTGTTTAGTTCAGCTGAACAATATTGCGAAATGCAGCATACTTCATGCTGAGGGGTACTTGTTCTTCCAAAGGTTCTTTTTTCTGAAGGTTCATAATTCCGAAACACAAATTTCCCATAAAAGGGGGTTCATAATTCTGAAAATGAAATAGGGTTCATAACTTTGAATATTTGATTCATTTCTCCGAAGGTTCGTTAATCTGAAGGTTCGTAATTCCAGAAAAATGAAAATAGGGTTCATAATTCCGAAAAAACAAAGTAGGGTTCATAATTTCGAAAATGAAAAGGGTTCATAATTCCAAAAACAAAGTAGGGTTCATAATTTTGAAAATGAAAAGGGTTCATAATTCCAAAGGTTCGTAATTCAAAAAATGCAATAGAGTTCTACATAACTTTTAGGAATTACGAACCTTCGGAAATATGAACCCTTTTTCATTTTCGGAATTATGAACCCTATTTCATTTCGGAATTACGTACCCTATTTCATTTTTGGAATGATGAACCTTATTTCATTTTCGGAATTACCTTAGGAAAAGCGAACCTTCGTAAAAAGAACTTTCAGAATTATGAACCTTTGGAAAAACAACATGTCACCTTCATGCCAGCCTAGCTCCCATGCTATACGAGTCTCCCCCACCCCTTCTAAATGAATATGTAATTGACCAAGTGTGGAGTTTAGAACCTACTTATGACATTTCATCTCCAGTGATAATTTGGAATAGGATTAGGCTACTGCACTTCAGACTTAATCAAATACATTATCATTGACAGCGGGAAGACAGGCTGTGAATCTTATCTATCTATATGTCTATTTATTTTTTCAGTATCAATTATGCTTTAAAAATGTCTATGAATTGCATGAGTAGTATTGAAACCATTACAAGCTGTACCAAGTAAGCCATTTCTTTTGCAGTCCAGAAAATCAAGAAATTATTGAAAAATGTGAATACTATACATGTACAGTGGAACCTTGTCTTAAAGAACACCGTTATAACAAACTCTCGTTATAACAAAGGTTAGTTTGCTAGTTCGCTTCTTTTTATACTGTTTTTTATCCCCGATATATCAAGGTTATGATATAAAGAGATGATTTTACTGGTCTCAAGGAATTTGTTATAACGAGGTTACACTGTACCTAACTAAATAAAGTCATAGAAATTTCTTTTATGCATGTAGTGCCCGTTGAAGGAACTGTATTATTTTCTAATTTTACATTTATTATTTTCCTAAAAGGAGGCCAGCAAGACCTTCATCACCATGGAAACCATGGAAGCTGCCATCAATGAGGCTTTGGACAACCCCAAGAACTACAATTTCCTCATCAAGAAGAGTGGGGAACCTATACTGCCGGAGGACACTGCATGGGAAGGCTTCAAACAAAGAACATTAAAAGCCAAAGATGAAGAGCTTGTGGAGGGTGAAGGAGATAGCAATCAGGTCAAGTCAGCAGAGAATTGATGTTGATCCCTTGATCACATGTTGCATTAGCATGAACATGCATCACCGTCTTGGATCAAACTTTCTGGAGATAGGGTGTGAAGACGTTGCTTACCAAACTGATAAAGAACTTTGATATACAGAGATCATCAAGGGGCATCTGAAGGAGGTGCTGATTCATATGCTGTTTTATACAAAATGATACTGCAAGCATGTTTAGAGATTTTCTGTATTGATAGATATGGGTGAAAGTGGTTGTACAAGGCCATTGTTACCGAGTTCTGGAGAAAAAAATGAAAGTCCACTATTGCCTTGCTTTGCTTTGTCACGGAATATGCAGGGGAAGTGTGAATGGTAGGGGTTTGTGAACCAAGAGTTCCTTGCATGATCTTTCAGTGTTGGAGACCAGATATTGTAGTGTATTGTAGTGTAACTAAGAACAGGCCTACATGCACTATGAACATGACGAACAAAGAAGCGGACAATTTATGCTGCTCCTCATTGTACCCTTCACAATTGCACTGGTTAACAAAAGAACATCCATTCATTGCTATCCTGTAAAAATATGTAGAACAGGTGTCACATAATAGCAGTGAAGGGATGTCCTTTTGTCTACTAGAGCTATTGTGGAGGGTACAATGAGGAGCTGCATAAATTGTCCGCTCTCTTTGTCACCGTGTTCATAGTGATGGACTGGCTAGCAGGCATGTCAATAATCATTGGGATGGGTGGGCAAATGCATTAAGAACTTATTTATGTAATTTATGTAATTCTACAATTGTAGGGATGGCAGCTGCCCCATCCCACTGCAATGATGCCCATGTTGGCCAGGTTAGACCTTCTTTTAATGCATACCTACATGTATGTACATGTATACCCACACCCACATGCACACACACACCTTCAAAGACATCTACTTCAAGTATTGTAGTATCAAAATATGATTTATTTCATAATCACAATAAAAGGTATCATATAAGGTACAAGAATGATAAGCTGCAAGTAAATATCACATATCTTTTTGGCAAAATTCTTAGTAAATGTGATATACATTATTTACATTATTGTCTGTTTTCAATCAAGTTTGGCTTAAATGTAGCCCTCAAAATAAACTCTCTTTAAAATGAATTTTACATTTGTCTGTTTTCAATAGTTGTCTAGCATTAAAAAACAAATCTACATTCTGTGGATATTTGAAATGAGCTGAAATCAAGAAGAAACAAAATTGGTTGAATGTCATGTCTATTAACATTTAAACAAGAAAATGTACATTGCAAAAGTAAGAAAATGAAAGGATACAATTATGGCTGTTAATTACTTAAAAATAAGAGAGGGCGTGAGAGAGGAGAGTATAAAGAGAGAGGTAGCAAAGGAGAGATAGTACGAGAGAGAGATACTACAAAAGATTGTACGAGAGAGAGAGAGAGCGAATGAGGAGAAAAAGGGATAGAAATGAGAGCGACAATGTGAGAGTGGCAATGAGCTGTGAAATGATTTTATGTACAAAAAAAAAATCGGTTGAGACGGTAAAGATAAAGAGAACAAATTCAATACAAGGTACAAGTAAATAATTTTTGAAACAAAAATCCATACAATAAACTATAAAAACCTACCAAAGTATCCCTTTCATAAAAGCAGCAAAATTCTGAAGGTCAATTAACATTTCAGTCTCTGCACAGTCCCCTTGTTAAGTTGCCATGGTAGGTGTACTGAGCTTTCATCCATTCCCAAATAATAGCTCTGTACCTTATACAGCTTCCTCCCAATGTGTTCATCATGTCAGTTTCTAATAATTAATTGACCCCCCCCCCCCCCCCTTGTTTTGTACCTGTAGAATTCTTTTGAACGAACTGTGCTTGAAATCTTTTAATCAATATCCATGCTTTGTGTACAGCTTTGAACTTACAGGTGATCTTGAGTACTGGCTATGATAGAAAACAAGTTCTCACACAATTAAACTCAATTCATATAAATATTCAAGGGTACAGATAAATGTTATTTTGGTAGAAAATGGCTGTATAATAAGCAAAGAAATATAACGAAACCAAGCTGGTAGGTAGTAGTCCTGACCAACATGCATAACATCAGAAAATGGGTGTTATTCCTATTGGTCAGGACTTCTACATGTTTCCCTATTACAAATACATTGGAAACTTGTTATAAAGAGGTCTGATATAACAAGATTCCTAATATAACGATGTAATTTTGTTGGTTCCAGGTCTTTTTGTTCTATTGCTTTTTTACCCTGATATAAGGAGATTCCTGATAATAGCAAGGCAATTTTCATGGTCCCAGGGTCCTTGTTATAGTGAGTTTCCACTGTCCAACTCTCATTAAAGGGGAATCCAACCTTAATGGCAAGTTGTTCTGAAAGAAAGAGGAAAAATCAGAGAAGCAGATTGGTGAAAGTTTGAACAAAATCGGACAAACAATAAGAGAATTATGAATTTTGGAAAGTTGTAATTACTATACACATGGGAATTTCAAATTGTCCGAATCGGTAATGTCACTGTGATGTAGTGGCGGACAACTCCCTCATTTGCTCCAACACACAAAATGACTAAAATGTCATTTTTTGTCAAAATGCATTACAGTAGGATCTTACTTATTCTTTTACGAGGACCTACATGTATAACAGTATATTTTGAGTACTGCCTCCAGAGAAAGGCGCTCAGGAGAAAACCCCAAATAATGATACTTAAGTGTACGACAAACAGGAGAGTTGACCGCCAATATGTCTCAATCGACTCACCAAATTGCCAATTTGAGATTCTCATAGATTCAGTGATTTCATTTTTCAAACATCCATAACTTTCTCATTTCTTGTCTGATTTCTTTCAAACTTTCATCATCCTGATTTTGCTTATTTTTCTGCTTTCACACAAATCTTATTACCAAGGTGGCATTGCCCTTTAAAAGTGAGTTCTTTTCAGGGAATGATATTTCTGGTAAATTTTAATTACAAGGGTGTTTTTTTTTTTTAGTGTTACTTTTGATCCATATCAAAGCTGTATAAAAAAACGTAACAAAATAAAGCCTATGTAATTTTCTCATCTGACATTTTCAAACTCGACACCATGGTGTGCCTTTTACAAAAACACACAGATAGATGGGATTTTTCCAAGAAAGGTAGTACAATGAAGTGATGAGAAGAAATAAAGATACGGCATTACTGTGAAACTGTCTGAGTAGAAATATTTTTTCATTTTCAAAGTTAAAAAGCAAGTAAGTGCGGAAAAATGTGATTAGCAACATTACTGTAAATGAACAAACATCAAAAAGGCAAACCTTCCAAAATATGTAAAAAGGTAAAGATCTCTAGTAACTGGCTCCTTCATGCTTCAGAAGCCACTCCTTCAGGACGATTCCTTTATCTGACATGAAGCCCCCTAGCTTTCCACCACTCGCCAACACCCTATGACAAGGCACCACCAGGGGGGTGGGGTTGTGCCTCATGGCCCCGCCCACTGCCCTCGCACCGTTTGGGTTACCAAGCATGGCAGCTAGCTCTCCATAGGTCACAGTTTGGCCAGCTGGAACATCTGATGCAAGTTTCTTCCAAACTTGAGATGAGAAAGAGTCTATACGATGAAACAGAAAATTTTGGAATGAGAATGAGGGATATACATAGGCGTAGACGGGGGGCACAAGGGGGCCATGCCCCCACTCCCTGTTCATTCGCTAAAAAAAAGGTCAACCATGGAAGTATGTGTGTTACTATGTGTCTCTGTGATTTTTTGTGTCTTCCCTCCTCCGTCTGTGCCCCCCCCCCCGAGAGAGCGAAACCCCCCCCCCCATTCAGTGGGGATATAATATAACACAATATCTTCTATGTTGTCTAAACTTGCTTTAAGGCATTTTTAGGTTTTCAAAATTCATATACCTAAAACACATTTTATCAAAATGTAATAAAGTTACGTGATAAAATGAAAAACATATCCAAACTGGATGAATTACATTCTGCAGAAGGTGGAATTGTAACAAATATGAAACCCCGGAAATATTATTCCAATTTGTACAAAATGTGTAATGGACACAATCTCTTAATTAACCACATGTCTATTCTAGCATGATTTTACATGGGAATGTAGATTGAAGATAAATTATCTTACCACACTTAAACTCTGTGATGTGGAGAGATGGAAGAGGAAGACCCTTGATTGCATTTGCATCTTCAAAGTACTTTTTTAACCAATCAGAGCACTCCTTCAGGGAAGATGACCAATGGATTGGCTCCTCATATATTTCAATAATTCTGATTCAGAGATGCAAGAAAATTGTGCAAATACATTTTAAGGGAAAGTTCCCCCCGACATCAAGTTCATTTTCAACGAAAGCAGAATATTGAAAGAACGGGCCAGCAAAAGTTTGAAGATGTTATCAGCCATTCTGTGTAATAAGCATCACCATTTAACTAAAATTTGGAAGAGTATGAAATATATTGTTTACATTTGGTGAAAGGGATATACTAAGGGAATAAATTCAAAATTTCAAGTTTATCAGCCTTTCAGTTACTTTTCTTACGGATGGAACATGAATTAAAGCTATGACTCCAAAATAAATCTGGAAAGGCCTCAAGGATAATATAATTTTCCATGGGCTAATCAGCTAATGCATATCAATCTGTCATTTGTGAGCTACAGGGCATACCATTTTTGATGGAGCTATATATCTACTTTGTATATGTCATCTATTTTTCAAAATTGAAATGGCAGGGGGGGGGGGGGTGCCCCTGACCAAAATTTCTTTTTTAAAATAAGGGTTATGAAAAATGATGTTGGATATTGGTCACTGGTACCCACTTCGTGCTCTCAGTTGGTAACGTCTTTGCTGCCGTCAAACAAATCTTGTGCACACCTATGTCACATCCTGTAACTGTCACATGGCCAATTGGTGTTGCCAAGACAACCGTTGCTAGATTACAAGCTGCTTTCTTGATGGATGGCATTCTGGGGAATTTGGAAAAGGAAACAAAATTTTGCGGAAAAGTTTTACGAAGGTATGAGTGGAAGAGTATGTTTACATAGATCAGAAAGAGATAATAATATTACACACTATGTAGGCTCTACTTCTGTCTTGATCGGCCAAAAGGTGGGTCCTAGCTGGGGAATGATTACCAAGCCCAGGGCACTCATCTGCTCATAGGCCCTTACCTATGTGGGACTGTGTCCAACATTCACTGTTGCAGCAGTCAAAATCAAACAACAAAATTGCTCTAAGCAAGATTTAATTTTCTTAAATTTGCTAGATCAGGGACTCTTCAACTCTAGTTACTGTGCCACAAATTTGGGAAATTGGGGATTCAGAGTTGTAAGTGAAATTTTAAATATTTTCCTCTCATGTAGGAATGATCTAGACAGTCACTATGAACACGATGACAAAAGAGAGCGGACAAAATATACAGCTCCTCATTGTACCCTCCACAATTGTTCTGGTAGACAAAAGAACATCCCTTCATTGCTATTAATTATGTAAAATAAGAAGAACAAGTGAATGCCTGTGACACCTGTTCTACATATTTTTACATAATACTATAGCAATGAAGGAATGTTCTTTTGTCTACCAGAACCAGTATGGAAGGTACAATGAGGAGCTTTATATTTTGTCCGCTGCTTTGTTTGCCATGTTCATAGTGAGTACTACTACTACTAGACTGGAAGAAGGCCCACTGGCAATGATGGTGATACACAAAAGCTATTGAAACCTATTCACACCGTGAAAACAATCATGGAGTACAAGCTTATCTTCACATAAGCCATTGTACTTGTACATGTACTAGTGACCCAGGGCACATTTGCCCCCCCCCCCCCCCCCCCCCCCCCAACCCCCAACAAACTTTAGGGGGACAAATCCACTTGGTCTTTGGTTCTTCCCACTCCACAGGAACAGGATCTACGACTAGACTACATGTTGAAACTTAGCCCCGGGACGCCACGCTGCTACGCGTTCGGGCTGCCGCAGTAAGTTGAAACTATAACTACAGTACCTTGAAGTTATTAACAGGCTTCACTCTAATTTCACTCACCTTGATGAACTGGGCTGCATGCACTAGGCCTAAGTTAACTCAATAGCTGTTAGGCGGAGGATGGCGTGGTCGTGGTGCGGAGATCTAAAGAAGTAAAGACAGTAGTTAGTAAGTGCAGTACTGTGCCAGAAGAATGATCTAAGACTAAAGTATGAGGCTGAATTGCAAACTACAATCTTTGCTGTACTACTTTTCACAATATTTGAGAGATCTGGCTGCCACCAAAGATCTTTGCTGCCACTGCATGCCTTGAGGGAAATAGATTGTCGACAACGCACCATGCGCTCTTTTACTTTAGTCATATTGTTTAGGGTGACCTTTCTCCATATTTTTGTTTACAAAATAAAAGCATTCATAGTCTTGTATCCATGCATTTATATAAGTTGATTTTATTACTGGGTTCTTAGATAACTTCGAATTTTCTCTTTATATACATTTATTCTTAAACGGTTTTTACTTGAAATACACGTACATATTCTTAATGTCTTCAAATTCATTTTTATTTCTTTTTTGCTTTGCCATATGATTTAAAATATAAAAACATACTGAAATAAGACTACGAACGAGGATTTAAAAAAAAAATTGTGACAGGTCAAGTGAGCTCAGCATGAGGTCACGAAATGATGACGTCGACGCCGGTAACTTGGAAATTTGGCCTGAGAGCTGAGACAGACGCCCACCAAAAAGGGTTTTTCAATCCTTGATCATCGGCGTTGATTTGGTGTATTTTGTTTTACATTTTCTTCACAGTGGAATATATTACATAAGCCATCACCATGCAGTCGGCTATGTGGAAGATCCGTGAATTAACGGACAAAGTGTAAGTTACAGTAATTCCTTTCCATACGCTGGGACGATAATTGGTGATGACGTTGGTTGCTATCGCTATGTCCCCAGCGCTGCGCCAGCGGAACGCCGCACAGCTTCGCTATGGCTTGCCAGTGCTGACGGCGACGCCCGCTCCGTCCGGACCGAGTCCGAGTACTAGCCTGATACTAGTGCTATGCTACGGAGTAGGGCAAACATCGATAGTGGTCATGTTTCTTTGGGCATAAACATTATGTGATGAATTATTGATGCTAATTAGAGAATTTTATTAACATTAAGTTGTGTAATATTAACCATGTTAACTGCCATTGACATTCCCGTTCATCCATTCCGCAAAGTACCATCATGACGGGGTAATAATGACTTTAGGCCTAATGACATGTCACCAGTCGTGGAGGGGTTTGACAGTTTTGACTTTTGGATTAATCATTTTCAGAAAGGCTGTGTATACTGCCACACGCGTGTGTCTCTAACTTACAAAAGTTACACTTACAGCCACACGCGTGTGGCTGTATCCAAAGCCCCGTCGGAGGATACAGCCACCATGGCCACACACGTCGAGCATGCAAAATCGAAAACTAATATTCCACTCTACTCTCTCTTTCCATTCCCCTCTCCTTCATCTCTTCCACTCTCAATTCATCATAATTCATATAGTCATCAAACTAACCATTTTTGTCTTGTCCGCTGCGGGAATTGAACCTGGTACCTCAAGATCTGCAGACCAACGTCATATTGATCGCGCCACAAAGGCGAGTTGGCAGCTGACTGTATTTCTGGCATTAAATATGTGCGTGTCTCTTGACGGAATAAACCGTATTAATTGACGAGTGTGGCTGTATCCTCCGATCGGGCTGGGGTTACGGCCACGCGAGTGTGGGGTTACGGCCACGCGCGTGTGGCGGTAAGGTTGAGGTCTCAGCTGGCTTAGTGCCATCTACGTTGACATTTTGTTTAGCATTAATGGAAAATTCGTCTGACATCTCCACCACTGCACCACATTGTATAGTTTCGATTATGGTTGTATCACCGACAGCGCGCGCGCCATCACACGCAGCCGCAATTTCAAATCTGCATTACAAGAGGAGGCATGGATACACAAACACTGGTGAATTCTCAGAAATTTCTTATGCAATATTTTGTCCTTTTTTTTAATGGGCGACTTGCGACTTAACCACCAGGCTATTCTGGTTCACGGCCAAGTCACGATGAACTGTAATCAAATACCCAAGATCCTCTTATTTCTGACTTATTAATGAGTCCTCCCATTAAGCTTCTTCATTTATTAACTATTGTCCACGGCGGACCGTTGAATATTAATGAGTCAGAAAGAAGAGGATCTTGGGTACATGTATTTGATTACAGTTTATCGTGACTTGGCCGTGAACCAGAATAGCCTGGTGGTTAAGTCGCTGCCCAGCAAGCAGTAGATGACAGGTTCGAATCACGCTGGTTCCAATTTTTTCTGACTTGTGATTTTTAGTACAGATCGAGCATACGATCTTTAACACTGGGAGTAATGCCTACAAATTTGTTTACAAATTAAAATTCCTCCCATTAAGCTTCTTCATTTATTAACATTTAATCGTTCCACTTCGCATATATATATATACATGTAGACTACACAAAGCAACATTTGCTAACTTTTAAATTTGTTAGAAAGGATGGCACAATGCACATGCATTTCTGTACTGGGGTGGTGACTCGAAGAAGAACCAACACCGAGAAGGAACTAATATTTAACCATTTAAAACTGAACACAGCAATGTGCATGTGGTGCCCATATTTGACTTACTTTCAGGAACTTGTGCCTGATATAGATTTAGGGTCTGCATGTCTAAGTGATACTTATTGTGGATTTAATAAAAATGATTTATATGAGACAAATTGTCCTAGCCTGTGACTCTGACAGTATGATCATACTTTTATCCCCCACAATGCCAGTCAATATTACTACATGTACATGCTGCATGCTGCTCGGCACTCCCCATGGATGTGAACATCTAAATGTATTCTACTTCTATTGTCATAACCTGAGCCAATCTTTTGTGCTTGTGTAATTGTAGGACCAATGTGGTAATGAACTACAGTGAGGTGGAGTCCAAGGTACGTGAGGCAACAAATGATGAGGCCTGGGGACCACATGGCACTCTTATGTCAGAGATAGCAAGAGAGACTTTCACATATGAGCACTTTCCAGAGGTTGTGGGGATGCTGTGGAAGAGAATGTTATACGACAACAAGAAAAGTTGGAGGAGGGTTTACAAGGTGAGATTTTCTTCATTGGTAACAATGTAGATCCTCCTATTAAGAAGCTTTTTGTAAATATACATTGTATTTCTTTCATGCCTGGTAAAAAAGCTGTAAGAACCCTTTATCAACATTTCTCATACGTGTGATGGCTTTTGTAGGACGTACATGTAGTAGTACATTTAGCTCTTTATATGAGAGGAATTATTTACAAGTCTCAGATGTTTGAATATGCAGAAGAGTTCATGTTCTCGTCTTGTCAGTATTTTTATTCTCGACATGTACAATTTAAACAATTGCCTGTTTTCTGACAGCCATTTTGCACGTGTGCATGTTCAGTAGACATCTATACTTCAAAGATAACGTGATGTTGGGTTAAAGTCAAGTTTACCAAAGTAAATTAGAGGTCTGAGTTTTCTCTTTCGTTAACACCCCACTGAGCATGTAGGTTAAGACATACATTGTAGTAGGATCCAGGCTGTAGAAGACATTGTTACATTGCAATGTGCCTTTGTAATCCTTGATTCTATAGCTGTGAAACTTATGTCACCCTTCGTTGTAATTCCTGTTTCATCTTCACAGGCATTACTGCTACTCCAGTACCTTATATTGAATGGATCTGAAAGAGTAGTGACAAGTGCAAGGGAGCATCTCTATGATCTCAAAGGACTAGAATCATACTCATCTGTAGATGAATTCAACAGAGACCAAGGTTTAAATGGTAAGAAAATTTAATTGTAGTCTTGAAATTATATCTGCATCTGAACTAGTGCAGTAGTCTAGCTTCAATCAAATTTCTTTTTCTCTCCAATCGACAACAGACAGAAAGTCATCTTTCAAATTTTGTTAAGTGGATACATGATGATATTACCTCATGTGTCGGTAAAGTCAAGGTCCTTTGAAGTGTGATTGATATATGAAAATGACATCAAAGTCATCAATTATATTATAGATAAAAATCCCATAGTTTGCTAAATGTAAAGCCTCATTCAGACAGACATGGTATACTGACTCAAAAGAACCGCTTCCCCCCCCCCAAAAAAAAAATGACGTCATCATAGTACGCATTTCAAATCTGCATCTTATAATGCAGAGATCAGTTAATATGCATCTGGGGTTACAGTTACTTACGTATAGCTTTAAAAAAATTTACCTCCACCTGCCATTCATGTACATGTAAAATGGTTTTTGTTTTGCTGTGGCAATTTATTTTAGGCAGTTTACTGCATCATGCTTGAACAAAGCTTTTGGTGTAAAAATGTATATTTTGCTCTGGGTTTATCCACATACTTATTAAAAGATACAGTAAGCCAGTTCGTAATTAGTATATGGTACAAATGACCCCGACATGACCCCAATTTGTATGCGTACGTGCTTCTGTTTTGGTGGATGCGCTACTTGTTTAACAACTAAAATCATACTCGGGCGCGTGCATGGTGCGCACACTATAAAAGCGTATAAAGGTCAATTGTACTCAGTAAAAATGACCTCTATCTGCACATGTGCAAATTGTAATTACGAACTGGCGTATTCACCTAAACTTACAGCCTGTCCTTAATTTCAACGTTTATTTTCATTTTCTCTCTATTTGTTTATTGATGATACATTCAGTGAGACAAAAAGTGAAGGATATAATCCAGCTCATCCAGGATGATGATGCCCTGCGAACAAAGAGGAAAGCAGCAAGGAAAACTAAGGACAAGTACACTGGCATTGAAGGCTCACATGCTGAAGGAGACTACAGTAAGTTGGATCCTCTCTTTAGATCATGTTTAGGGTCAAAAGACGTTATTTTCCTTGGTAAGACCAAAATAGTCCTCAGAGTGAACTACTACGTTGATATGTTTAAAAGACTCCCTTAAGAAAACAAAATATGATCGGGGTTGAAAAAAACTGTTCAATTTTTAATACTACTGTGATGCACAGGGATTAGGTAAATTCCTTTATGGAGTATAAACACAGACATTGTCATTTATATAGTTACAAGCAGTATTTAAGTTATCCATAAGGATCAATATTCTTGTGATAGACAGTAGAGGGTTTTGAAGAAAAGTCTGAGAACAGAAAGGGATATAGATGATTAATGATTAATTTTATGGCTCTGGTGTGTGGGCACAATACTAGTATCCAAAGAAAAGATGTTCGGGAAAACTTTGGCAATGGAGTTGTATTCTAAGCCTTGCCTACATTAAATTGGTAGCCTTAGTCATCAGAGGATAGTTGGTGTGCTACCTGGGGAGATGTTGTTCATGAATAGATAACTGCAACAGACCCTGATTGAGAAATCAATGTCCATAATAATTGTATTGTAGTAAACATTTAATACATGTATCTCTATAACTGCTCCCAACAGGTGATCGCTATGATCGTCAACCAAGGTCCAACTGGCTGAGAAACAAAGAAAATGACAAGGAATTAGATGATGAATGGAACAAGAAATCTGATCGAGGAACTCGGGGTGGGAGGCGAGGAGGCGAAGACTCGGATGAATCACAACCAGAATATGTGTAAGTGCACTCTTTATTCCATTAAAAAATTTTAAAAGCCCATGTATAGTATCGTTAGAGATGAGTACTGATCATGCGATAACATTGTGAAAGATACTGTCTCAAAGGAGAGATTGATCATGTCTAAATAAGAACTGGTGAATTCTGTGAGGTTCAGGAATCATTAAAATGATAAGAAATTGACCCAATCTCCCTGAAAAGCACATGCACTGCACACATAAACTGATATATGGGACTGCACACACATTTGCATGGATGTTCGGCCTGAACACAATAGCTATTTCTCGTCATATTCGAATATGAGGGTATTTGAAGAGCAATCCCTTCAGGGGACATCTGTACAAAGATATTCTTCCAAACTGACATAAAATAAATGAGAAAGCTCACAAATTATATTTCACCTTTCCCAGAACTCAACCTTTTCTTTAAGCCCTAATGTTCCATTTGTCCAAATTTTTCCAAGTTGGTTTTAAAAGAAGCAGAAAAATGACAGAAACAGATCAGTGAAGGTTTGAGCAAAATACGATAAGAAATAAGAAAGTTATGAATTTTTGAAGTTGTAATCAATCAGAGAGAAATTGGCAACCTCATGACGTATCTTGCGAGCTCCTCTCCCATTTGCCCTGTACCCCAAAAATCATTAATTTCCATTTTCTCTAAAGAAAATCTTCAATCATATGCGACCTAGGTATAATCTTTGCTCATATGTTTTTACACAAAACCTGTATGAAACAAATCTATTCCTTTGTCAAAAGCTATGAAAATTAAAATTTAATTAAATTTTTCTATTCTGAGCAAATGGGAGAGGAGCTTGCAAGATGTCACAGAGTCGCCAATTTATGTTTGATTCATTACAACTTCAAAAATTCATAACTTTCTTACCGTATTTGTTATCAGATCCTCAAACTGTCACTAATCTGCCTCTTTTTCTGCTTTTATTCAAATCAACTAAATACCAGAGTGGACTTTACCTTCAAAGTCTTGAAAGGAGAATGAAACCCCCAAAACAGCCAATATTCTAATGCCAAAATGTGAGCCTGTTAAAAAAAAAATCTTGAAACTTTCCCTATTTGACCCCAATGGAAGGATGTTTTTATCAAGGAAATGCAAACTTTGAAGAGATATTTCCCTTTACTAAGTACTATGTACTATGTAACCAAATAGGAGCAGGATATTTGGCACAGGCTTACATTTTTGCACTAGATTATCTGATATTTATATCTCTTTCTTTTTTCTTTTTTTTGGGGGGGGGGTACTCTCTTTTTATTGAGCATGGAAGTGCCAACGTCATAATCGCTTGTCGTCCAGGTTACTGGCTCCAAACAACAGAGCCTGTGCATGAGTTTCACTGCAAAATCATTCAAGCAAAAGGCATGAGCATGGCAAATTCAGTGTTTGGCACTGGTATGATCACCATGTCATTGTTTAGAACAAAATTGTTTGGAACAAACAACCGTGACAACTTGGCAAGTATGATATCACACTTTGCTACTCTATAGGAGACTGGAAATTTTAAAGTTCTTCTCAGATGATTAAAATAGCAAATAAAATACAGGGTTCTTTTTTGTAATGTAAGTCCTCTGTCGTTGTTGTACACAGTGTATTTTCTATGTAACAAAGATGAATTGGACCTTGCTGTGTTTCATTACCTGTTTAGGATCTTCCATTGATGCACAAGTACATTGAATTACCATAAAATAGGATGCACTTTTCTCCTAGATCAGTTTGGTTTACTCTGTGGGAAATACCTTTCCTGTATACTTAAATGTGCACCATCGAGTATAAAAATATCCTGTTTTTGCTCACAGGAGTTCTTTTAAGGTTTGTTGTTGGGCATTGCAATTTCCTCACAGGAGTCTGTACATGTACATGTATGTGCATTAATTTCTAAAACCACCTGCTTTCTATTTGTAGTTATGTAGAACTCTCTTAGCTTTCCAAAGCTAAATAGCTCACCACTCCCATAGTTCCATGTAGGTTTTTTTTCCCCCGCTGACATCATCATTTCTTGTTGGCTCATGCTGATTGGTTTAGTCCAAATAATGGCTTCATTCAGAGTTGCTGTATTGTCTGCTTTGTATTTAAAATGTATGAGATTGTATGATGATGTAGGGTAATACTGGTCCATGAACCAGATCAACCTGTAAATGATTTTGAATTCTCGCATGGATAACTAATCATGTAAACAGGGGAAGTCCATTAGGCTTATATTACTGGTAGTGTACAAGTGAATATCAAAGGTTGAATGGGCTTCTGGTATGTGATGGCAATGGCAAATGACTTTTATGATACAGAACTTGTAAAACAAATGTTTGTCCTGAAAAGTGGGTGAAATATCATTTGTACAGGTACAGAAACTGGAATGATTTTTTTTCAAACCATACTTTAGTTAGTACTTTCCATGTTATAATCGTTAATATTATTTCTCAGACTTTTAGAAAATAGACACAGGTTCCTTTTTTGTACTTGTTTTTTATCGAGTCTTGAAGGATATGAGGAGTATTGACAATTTTTGTGAAAGTAATAAGTCCAAATAATACTTTAATATTCTAATTTCTAATGTATACTATAGTTTTATAGTTTTATTTTCTTTTGTTGCCTTTATACATCTATGTGAACTACATGTCTCTTGTATACTAATTTTTGCAGAGATAATGGCTTTACTACTCAAGTAGTTAGGTTCATCTTTTTGTATGTTTGACAAATAGATGTTACTCTTTGAATCGACACCCTGAATGAAAGGCAAGGATCCTAGCATGGAACTTGCGATGAACTATTCAAATAGTTCATAAAGTTCACATGCATAGCTCCTCTCCTTGTAGAAATATAAGATCAGTCACTGTTAAAGGGTTTAGCAGGTGATTGAAAAACAACAGTGTACGCAGCGTCAACATGGACTTTGAACCTATGCAAACCTAGCTCATCCTTCCTTCATTGATTTTCATCTGCTTCCTCTTTCCATGGAATGTCCTGTGTGATTGTGGAATTATCAGGTTAAATAAAGTTTGCATTATGACTACTCCATCAATGTACACTCAACGTGTTGACTGTTGAGAATACTATTTTGTAAAGAATGCTGGTATATCATCTTATTTGCTTAGTGTTACATACATGTACATGTTGTATGTATGACCGGAAAAAGTAGACAAATAAATATTTTTACATGTATGTCTAGTAAATTATGTATAATGTAGATATAAAAATACAATAATTTTTCATATTTTCTCTGATCTCTCCCTTTGTAAGATATCTTGTACATATCCATTTATAGTTAGAATGAAAAATAAGTGTCCTGCGTCGGTTGATGAAAAATACACAAAAGTCAATGATGAATAAGACAACCGTTAAGAGATGAAAGAATTCAAATTTTCGCCCATAGGGCTTCATCAGGAATGATGACTTAATTAAAAAATGCATCCAGCATCAGCAAAGCGCAATGCGCTAAAGGATAAGCGCATAGCGCATCAAAAGCAAAAGTGCAAAGGAGGGAGAAGAGAGAAAGAGAGAAAGAGAGAGAGAGAGAGGGGGAGATCGCGCGCACTAGAGAGAAGAGAGAGAGAGAAAGAGTTTTACAGAGGAGAAATAGAGAGAAAGAGAGGAAAAGAGACAGAAAAGGGAGAATAAGAAACAGAAAAAGAGTCAAAGAAAAAGGGTGAAGGAAAACAGAAAAGGAAAGAAAAGAAAAGAAAGAAAGAAAGAAAACGTAGAAAATCACACGGTAGGAAAAGAGTAAAAAGATACATTCATCCCCCCAGGTTGGAGAGAGCCGAGATGGTGGATGAGGCATTCCTCTCTCTCTTTCCTGGCCGCATCTGACTTGAAGTCATTGACAAGGATGCTTACTTCGAAATGTCCAATGTTGTGGTCAGGCTCGTTGAAATGCTGTGCCACAGGCAGGCCTGCAGACTTGATCCTGATTGACCGAAGATGTTCAGTAACTCTGTCGGCAAGCCTCCTCTTTGTTTTGCCGACGTATAAATGTTGGCACTTCGTACAGTATGCAATCCTTAGTAACGCAAGTAAAACTCCCGTTGATCCTCCAAGTACCCTTGGGTCCCTGAATCTGTGTACTGTTATACGTATATGTAGGTATACTTTTATATGTGTTTGAGTTGGATTGTATTCAACCCTATTAGACTGGGATGGAACCCCTCCCCCTCCATACCCTCATATTACACATTTACAAGGTCTACAACTGGTTCTCTGACAATTGCTCTACAAAAAATTGACACATAAACATGTCTATACCAGTATAAATATGTCATCTTTAATCTTTCTCTTTATGATTTTATTTTTTTTGTGCGTGGGTGTGTGTTCAGTGACGATGACTCAGATGATGACTCAACGAGGCAACAGCAAAAGAATTCCAGATTTGAATTCCATGATGAAGAGGAGAAGGAGGAGAGGATAACATCGACGACGACGACGGAGAGGAGAACGAAAATGACCAAGAAGCGGTCAGGGAAGAGATTAGATCTGGGGGCTGCGGCATCATATGCAGCAGAGGCACAAGAAGATCCCACACTCAATACACAGGTAGTCTTGCTGGCACCTTTATTCTAAGCATAGAAAGCATTGTTGTTATCCGGATGTTTAGAATCTAAAGAAATTCTTGAGATGGAGTGATAAAATGCACTTGATAGAGATGGTAGGACTCTTGCTCCGGCGACAGCTGCGTCATGGTCAGTTTCTTACACTAACCAAATTCCCACCTTCAGTCCTGGGGGGCATTTCATCGTGTCTTGTCGGTGATTTTTACCGACAGATTTGCTCTCAGCCAATCAGATGCAATGATTTCAGCAGCTTATAACAGTTATTTCAATGTGCCATTGATGACAAGTTTTATGAAACAAGGCCCTGGATTCAAAACTATACCCAACACTGTGTTATAGGATACAGAAATGTGAAGCGCAGTACTCTTGAAAAACTCCTGCGTGTTTGTAGGCAGTTTATCGCGGCCCCTTTGAACGAGCCTTTCCATCTAAATCCCATTTGCAACCGCAACCCTAATCCAAAATGTAAATCTTTGACAAAATAAAGCTGGCTGTGAGTATAGTAATGAAGAGACAAAATATCTGAAATTTATAAAGGATTTGGTAAGGGTTTGCAATTATTTTGTGGCAGTAGTATCTCAACTGCTAATGTTGCCCAGGGTTGCACATGTCAGAACTACATGTATGTATGAAAATGTGTCAAAGAAAATGGTTTATATAACTAACATGCGAACCATGTAGATATATTTTCTGTGTTAACTATGTCAATGTTTTTTTGCGGCACTTTTTTTCCGGGTAGGAAAATATGCAATTTGAAATATCCTATCAATTGCTGTTGTTGGAGTCAACCCTTCTTGATTCATTAGAATAAAAAAATGTGTATAATTTCTCTGATTCGATTTCTTGATTTTCTTTTATCCTTGTGCGGCAGCAAAATTCCTCCAATGATTTAGTAGCAGACCTGTTTGATTCAGGCATCTCTGTCTCAGCGACACCCGTTACGAACTCAGCAGTGCCCTCATCACCTCGTGCTGGTCAGTTTGCTGATTTCTCGTCAGCGGCAGCGAATGAAAGCTTTGGAGACTTCAACCCTAGAGGGGACACCCCCAATGCAAAGCCATCTGCCGGAACAAGCAATGATTTTGCAGATTTCTCCAGTTTCCAGAGTACCCCTGCTCCTGCTGCACAACCAGGGTAATTCAACTATTTGATTTCATGTGATTATATATTATAACTAACTGCTAAGAAAGCAAGTACATGCTCTTCGGGAAGCAACCAATGCTCCGATGGCTTTAAATCCTCATCAAGGGACTTGGTTATTGAGGAATGATGCCTTACCACAGGGCACCAGCACATTTGACTTGGTTTAAAACTAGGGACCTCCTGCTTATGAGATCTCTACTCTGTCTCAGAGCTATTGCACCTCCTCCATATGATTAATATTCCATGTTGTCATCCTTTGTGTTACATGCTAGTTTGTTCTTATGTATCTCATTTTCCATTTACCACAAAGGGTAATTTAACGTTGTTACGAGATGTTTGCCCCAAAATGTAATCCAACTTAGTAATCAATCAAGTAGAGTCCCAACTCCATATTAATGACCCAATAGGTCTAACTGGGCAGTGATTGTTCATTTTTCCTTCATGATGCTTCCAGCAAAAGGTATTAATTGTCTTCTCCTTGTGTTTGGCAGTGCTGATACATCGTTCGGTGACTTCCAGAAGGTGCAGGTATCCCAGACGATGACCCAGCAGACACAGAGCTCAGCCACGCTCCAGAGTAACCTCAGTCTACTCAGCTTAGATGCACCTCTTCGACCATCTGGCTCCAACCTCATGCAGCCTCAGCAGCAACAGCAGCAGCCTATGATGATGGCCCAACAGCAACCACTTATGACGGCACCACAACCACAGCAACCTATGATGCAGCCACAACTCAGCGGCATGGGCATGTTGCAGCCACAACAGGTTCGTTGTAGTACTTGTGCTCGAGGTCAATTTGTTCTAGTCTTCACTACTTGTTGGAATTAAAGTACAGGGCTTGCTTCAAAGACTTCTGAAAACCACTTCTTGGAGTTTCTCTTTCTTTTTCTATTTTTTTGGTTGCTTCTCTCGTCTCTTGCATGAAGATATCCCACACCATTTTTCCTGTTATTTTTATTATTTTCTTTTAATACATTTGTAGATTGGTAATAGAGTTTGTAGACTACAGTAGAGTTAATGGTTGTATTGGTCATAGCTCATCTGTTTGAAAGCATTTATTTCACTGAAGCCTTGCTTTGGAGAGCCAATACTGTTACTATCTAGTTTCTGTGTGATATGAAAATTTGTGATATTGCAATGATAATGCATTCACCATGGTGTGTGAGGGGGGAGGGGTGTGTAGTGACTTACAAAATCATCAAATTGTTTGTTTTTCAAGGTAAGATACATGTAGAAGTTAGGTCATTGGGACAAGGGACATATCCTATGAAGGCTAGATTAAAAAGTTTGCATCTCCTGTAAATTCTCTCACATCCAATCTACAGTGCAGCTGAGATAAATTTATGTAGAACCTTACTAGACGGTCTACGGCACATGCTCTTGCAACAATTGCTCCGCTGTCAATTTTTAACACTAACCCTTACCATAAACCGAATATTAAACCCAGTCACAACCCTAACCCTTGACCCTAAACCTATCATCTAATCCTGACCCCAACACTGCGCCTTTAAATGTTATTAACAGAAATACAGCGCCACACAAATGCTGTGAATCATTATCATCATCATCTTAGATAAAATAAAGGCCCGAGCAGTTGTTACTGGAGCATATGTCAGATCACCTGCTAGGCTACCTAACGTCTGATCGTAATCTCTCCTTTGCTCTTGCCTTGTTTTTGCTATGGTTTGCTACAGCGTCTCCTATCATTCTGCCCACTCCAGATGGTAGGTGATATTGTCCCCTATTTCATTGTACAACCTCGCAAATCAATATTTGAGCAGTATTCTGGGTAGTGTCTTTGTACAGGAAGAGAATGGCATTACAAAAGTATTGGATCAGTATTGTTGATCTCACTTCTTTTTTTTGGTTCTTTTTTTGTTGAGACACCTTGTATGCATGTTGTAATTCCTGGAATTATTTGTCTTGATTGATAATGTTACATGCTGTTTGTAATTGGCAGTACATGTATGGGTATTGCAGGTGCATGTGAATCGTTACGGAACTGATGGATTAGATAACAAATGCACAGTTAAATTGTTCAAAATAAGAACATGATGTAGCAATTCTTATGTAATTTTAAAAAATCATGGAGTCATATAAGAAATTTGAATGAGATTAAAGGCAATTTTCCTTCTGAAATAAATTTTGTACTTCTTTAATGGAAAAGAGATTTTTTTTTCTGTGTCTGTAAAGGTAGGTGTACCTGTCGGACATTTGAATATAGATTTATTATTTATTCAGTTAAGGGCTAGTGTAAGTGTATAATTATTCCTGAATTGAATGTCAACAAGTCCTTCCAAAGGCATGTGCAGCTCTGTATTGACAATATTTGATATTGTCCCATTTACGGTGTAGTTTTATAGTGCATCTTGCATACTATGCACATAACCGATATGTCTTTTGCTTTTGCAGATTTTGACCCTCAGTTTTTTTTCTTGTGTTTTATATATATATATATATATGTCCGAGTTAAAAAAGTATTGTCCAATAATCGGTTGTCAATTCCCCTTTTGTGTTATCAGGTTGTGGGCATTTATGTCCTTTTTGTCATAATTTTGCAGATGGAATTTATTTTTTGGTTGATGTATATCCTATTATCATTTTGCCTTTGCATACATGTATATCATATTGATATACTCCACTGCATCTCCCTTTTTTCTAGTTCCCGATCAGTTTTATTTTGTTATTTTTGTACCATTTCATTTATGCCCCTCCTATTTTACACTGTTATAGTCCTTAGACTCGGAAATGCAGCAACCTAATATACCAAACGCGCAAGTGCAAATGCAGGCACAACCTCAGAATCAGCCACAACCAATGCCGATGGGTGGCATGCCTGCTGGTGGAATGCCAACCGGCGGAATGCCAACCGGCGGAATGCCAACTGGCGGAATGCCCCCTGACCTGCAAGCTCAATACATGTATCAAGCAGGGGTAAGGTCCATTCTGGTAGCATGCCCTGGTGATTGGCATCATTATCAACTTCCAGTTTAATCTCCTTGGTGATGGGATTGGTGTTATGTCTGGTAACTTGGTCCTCTTTGCTTTTGTGTTCTTCTTCATGCATTTCTCAACTAAACTCTCACTGGTGGAATGGGTTTTTCTCTCTCTTTCCATTTCAGTGCCTCTTTTGGGGCCCTGGAAGCGTGATTCTTGATATGCTGAACATGTGCTGTACATGTTGTTTTACTGAAAGTTATGGAATGGGTTCTTTCTTTCCCTTTGAATGTCTCCTTTGGGTTTTAGAAGGTCTTGTGATTCTTATGTATGTTGAAAATATACATCATCTTAAGAACATGTATGCATTTTGTACACTGATTACATGCTCTGTTGATTTAGAAGAGGAAGAACCAAAATCGTTTGTTGAGAGCCAGAAGGGCATTAACATGGCTCTCAATAGACGAAATGTCTTGCCAATCATGGAAAGCTCGCAGGAATCAGAATTGACATCAAAATGGCAGGGTTCTGTCATTAGGTGATTTTTTTTTGATTGTTGAAAATGTCTGGACTTTTTCTTAAAAATAAAGTTTGAAGGTGTGTGAACTCTGAAGTTGGGCAGTTATATGTAGGCTTACAAACTGCATGTACAATACGCATGAATTAGCTATCAAGTTTTGACACATCTGTCATGATTGAAAACTTCAATTCTTATCCATTCCTTTTGATTCTGGTGCTTGTTGATTCGAAATTTGATCGTCTTTAGCGGTTGTTTAAATACCTCGTGTTGGTTCTTTCTGGGCATGTTTATCCGATTGGATTTGAAGATTCAGTACTCGGGAAGTGGCGAAGATAGCTGATCCTGTAGTCTCTCAGCTATCAGCATGTATTTAATTTTATGTTAGTAACTAGAGAGATGGGTATGATATCCTAGTTTTTGCTATGTTCAGTGATTCCTGATAACTCTGTATGAAAGTTATAGATATATTATTATATATACTGGTTCTGGGAACCTTCTGTGAAATGAATTCTACGTAATCTATCTCTTTGACAAGAGCAGAAACTATCACTGTGCTATTACTGCTATAAGCCAAGCATTATCGAACTACTGCCACTTCAATATGTGGTGCACTACTCCTTCTTTACTACCACCAGACAAGGACAGTAATACTTAGCTTATCATCTTTTTGATTTGATTATCTCCTCCATTCCTGTTTGCTGACTTTAAATCATGTTTATGGTTTATTTTCATTATCATTTATTTCTTTATTTTCTTGGCTTGATTGTGTAAAGAAAACAGAAGAGCCATATCAGACTGCAATATATGAACTGTATCCCCCCTCCCCCGTTATTTGAGGGCTTCCAACCTCCATTGGCTCCTATGTTCTGAATGAAGTGAGGCTTGTCTGTGTACATGAGTAGGTTGGGCTTTAAGGATCACCCCCTCCCCCACACTGTTAGTAGCAGTTTGTACCTTCTTAGGTGCGATGGTTTTCTGGGATGGTACTGTGGGGATATAAGGAATATTGTTTGGTATATCATTTTCCCTTGCCACTGCACTTTCATTTTCATGTGCATGCAGTTCATTCAGTTTATAGAATTTGTGACGACTTGTTTTATCATTTTGAGAAATTAAGCCAATTTTACTCCCACATTTTGTCAGCCCTTTTTGTCTGAACATATGCTTGATATTTGAAATAATATATACTGAAACCCCTCCCCCTAAAAATGTATGTATCATGTTCTAGATTATTCGATCATTGTTCATTTTCTTGTTAGGGGAAAAAAATCTAAGAGCAGTATTATTCTCATTATATTGGCTTCATAAAGTCTCATAATTCTATTTTCCAATGTCTTGCAATCATCTAGCCTGAAGAAAGAACTGAAGACAAAGAACTCACGGTAAATAGGATATAGTGCTTTTATGCAATTTTGAAACAAAAACAAACAAAATAGAAGAAACAAAGGGTCGTAGATTGTACCTTTTGTTGCAAAATGTAGTTTGCCAAATGTAGTTAGAAAGCTAAATGTCCCTCTGCTTCTACCTGCCAGAGCCACTCCCCCCCCCCATCCACCCTTTCCTTGTCATCTACAGCATTGTTTTTATATTTTATCTTATACCTACTTATGGAACCCACTAGCTTGTATCCAAATGTATACTCCATCATTTGATTATTGTCTTTATAGCTTCAGTTCATTTTTGTGGGAAAATGTACAGTATAGGGTTTAGGACAAAACATGCATGGCTTGGGTTACAATGTCCAAAATTGTACACTATCGTTTGATGTTTACCTTTAAAAATTTAATTTATTTTTATGGGGATATGCAGGGTTTAGGATAAAACATGCATGACTAAGGTTAATACCTGCATGCCTGGTGGTGATGGTTTGGCTAGTTTGAATACCAAAGTGATCAATCAAAGTCTGTCTTTCCCCTCTTAACTGCTACTTCTGCTGTTGCTGCTCCAGAACTCTGCAGTCATAGGAGACATGAGCCATATGGCCCCTATGATGATACCTCCTAACATGATGATGGTATGTAAACACAACCAGTCAGTCATATCAGTCCTGTTAGGTCATTTGAAGCTAATTATGCTTTATCATTCATGAATACCGGCATACAGATTATTTATGGTTTATTTCGTGCATTCAGTCTTTGCTGGATTGCGTACAGTGCAGCCATGTATTTTAACGCTGAGTCTAGAGCATGAAATGAGAGTCTTCAAACATTAACACATTGCATTCTCTTTGTCAATGTGGGAGCTATTTTGATTTAATTGTGATTTTTTTTTTACTCACTTCATCACCCAAAAAAGAACAAAACAAACAACCAAAATAAAACAAAAAACATTAGATTTTGGCGACATTGTTGCTGTATTTTATTACTAGCATTTAAAGTCTTAGTATTTTTGATGTTTTTTTATTCATGTGGATGTATATTTCATCAGAGACCCTTATTCCACCCTACCTTCCAGAAAGAAGAAAGTTCTATGTAATAAGAATTAGTGATATCTACATTAGACATTCATACAAAATTATATTCTTCGAGAATTATGTGAACTATGTAACAAAGCGTTAGTTGATGTCCTTATTTATAAGAAATACTTTTGCTCTGTTGGACTCTGCAGGTGTCAAAAAAAAGAACAGAATAATGATTGAATCATAAGATAAAGAATAAGAAACATCTTCTAGGAAAGAAGCTATAAAGTGAATTATGGAGACCTAGATGAGATAAATAAAAACATTTCTTTAGGGGAATACACCTAACAGATAGTCAAAAAAGTGTTGATTCTTTACTTTAAATGAAAATATGGAACAAATCAAGGTAATATCTGTCACCTTCAATTGAAATCTTTACTGTATATCTCCTTTATTCTCTTCTTTCAAAGCCTCCTATGGGATCTACAATGGTATGTGTCTAACTAACCAAATTGAATATGACGCTCTATATCCATTATTATCTCCTTCTTTTCTAAAAAAAATTAACCTACCCTTTTCTGTTTTAATTAAATGCATGTGTTTATATATTTCCATGCAAATACAACATATATAGTGACATGTTGTGTCGGATTTTGCAAAATTATTTGTATTCAAGAAGTACCTTAGTAAGAGAAACTTGTGTGCAGACTGACAGAGGTAGAAATAAATTTTATACCAGTGCTCCTTGACTATATTTCCCTTTCAGTTATTTGCTGTGTAGTCCTTTTAAAGCTTATCAAATGATGCATTCAAGCTTTATAAATATCTTTTGATTGTATGCAATGCTTTATTTCCCCATTATATTAAAGTTACAGCAAAGCATGATAAAGGAAATTATAACATATTCTGTTAACCATGCATCTGTGGTCGTTGTGTGGTGTACTTGCAGAGTAGCTTAACAATAAAGATTGTGCTTTTCCCGGTCAATATGCAAAGTCCAAATTTTCTTGAATGTTGAAATGTATAGGTATCAAATTCCTCCATGCTTTTCATTTATGAGCTGCTGATTCATTTTATGTTACTTTGATGCTTTGGACTGTTATAGCATATTTGTTCTGACAGATAGATAGTATGTCATGCAATAAAACTTGCTTACCAGGTTAATTGCTTAATTCCT
Source organism: Heliocidaris erythrogramma (assembly GCA_025617745.1). NCBI lineage: Eukaryota > Metazoa > Echinodermata > Echinoidea > Camarodonta > Echinometridae > Heliocidaris > Heliocidaris erythrogramma. The sequence goes on from CM046868.1 coordinate 32,885,673, forward strand.
ATGCTACATGCAGCTGAAGATAAGACTTTCAGGTTTCTGCCTGTAGTTGTTAAAAGTTAATTATTAAAAATGTCAACATTAGCAGATTACAAATTATTACACAAATATTTTTTTCTCTGAGATATTTTCTGGTTTTTACAGGGATCATAGTATAAGTATGGTGTATACTCTGACTGACCCATTTTTCCTCCTACAAATTTATGATGTGCAATTAAACTTATCTTCACCTTTAAACTTAAAATTTACTTAAAATTTATACTGTATAACTATCCATATCTGAAATATCCTCATCATGTACCAGAGTTTTATTGTTTGATTTATCTGCACCCTATAACAATGTTGTAGATTGAATGATGAGAAAGGCATTGTGAAATGGTTTCCTTATATCATTTTCCTTTTGTTCTGTCATAGTGACATATAGTTATGCAGGATATGAATATGCCATATTTGTGATTATATAATTTGTTTGATTTTAGTTGCTTTTGCTTCTTAACTTTTCTTTCCTCAGCCAACCTTTAGCTTTAACTGGTCAGTGGCCACAAGCTTTATAATAATAATAATAATGTATATTAATAATTTATATAGCGCAGCGACTATACAAATATACTCTACTGCGCTTAATACAAAGTATCACATTATTACCCCGGTTTTAGCCGAGCCGCCATGATAGGCGCTAAGGCATTCAAGGAATTGCTGCCTACGGGGTACCCACTTACTTCACCTGGGTGGAGAGTGGCAAAGGACATTAGCGCCACGGCGGGATTCGAACCACGAACCATGTGATTCACTAGACAGCGACACCTCTACACACCTTTTCTTGTAGACGATCCTTCTTTTCCTTAAATACTGTATGTTTTAAGATGTATTTTTCATTGTTTGTCAGTCCTTAAACGTTATCTTGTCTTTATTTTTTTCTTCATTGCCAGGCTCAACCTATGAACCAGGGTATGCCTGCCATGGGTATGACAGGACAGCAAAATGCGATGGGACAACCAGGCATGATGGGACAGCAAGGCATGATGGGACAGCAAGGCATGATGGGACAACAAGGCATGATGGGACAGACCCCCATGTCATCAGCAGCAGGGCAAACAACGCCTTCAGTAAGAAATTCAGATATTCTATTTGGCTTTTTAAAGGTGCATGGGATAAAAAATGTTATTCAAAATTTATTGCAGTTTTACCGCTTAGGGATATATCTTGAATGATAAAACACTATCGTTAAAATTGCAAGGAAATTTTCATAATTTTGTGAGATCTTGCCCCCATCTTAAAAAAAAGTTGCAATTGGTGTCAACTCTATACTAAAGAGATTGGAGTTTTTAAGTTTGCAGTTGATTGGAGTATTTGGATCATCTTGATCAATCGCAACTTTTTAATAGACAGGGCCCACATCTCTTCCTTGTATATATTTGAAATAAGCATCAGATGAAGTGTTCATATTGTTTTCTTGACAAGCAGTTGTCTTTTCCCCTTCCTGACTTTGCAGAAATCAAAGATCTGGTCTGGCAGCAAAGTGAATATCAGTCTAGATTCACTCAGCCCAGCAGACAGGTATAAGAAGCAATCACAACCCAGCATGAATCAGCTTCAACAACAAAGTAAGTTGATAATATACAACAGCAACATGTTACAACACTTCAATATTCAAACAGTCTTCAAATGTCTTTAAGTTGTTGTCTGTTGATAAGATGTTAAGTGCTAGTTAAAATTACATCTTTATTGTATGCTAACTGAGAGAAATTTCATGTTGATAGTTCCATAGTTCTCTTAAATCCTTAAAAAAAACACTTTAACAAAAGCAGTATGTGAAAGTAGATTATACTTATCCTTCCCTGATAATTTCTTTAATAGTTGGTAAGTTCCGGTAATGATTTCCATTTCATGAGAAATTAGCTGAAAGTGATTATTGGTGTTGAACATACAGTAAATGGGTTATTGAGACCAGCAAAATGAAAAGTGTGTAGAAATGGCATTCACTGAAAAACACTCTTCACACTTGCTCATATGAGACTATTCCACAACATCAGGGGAGCGTTTCATCAAGCGTTTTATCAGTGACTTTTACCAACAAATTTGCTCTTAGCCAATCAGATGCAAGGATTTCAGTAGCTTACAACAGTTGTCGGTAAAAATCACTGACAAAACGCTTGATGAAACGCTCCCCAGGACTACTAGTTCAGTTTCCTTTTCATTTTGCTCATTACTCCGCTCTTGCACTTTTTCTACCAAAATTATGTGGCAGATATCATTATTTATTGTCTTGAATATTCAGATTCATTTTTGTATTGTGTAAAATATATATTCTGTCACTACTAGGACACCTTTTTGATTAAACTTATTAATTTCTTTTGACATCTCATTTGAAAATGAACTTCCCTTATTTTCAGTTCTCTGTGTGATCATTTGTAACCTTTAACCCTTTTCAGCTGGTGTCATGTCGCCCGGTGGACAGCCCAACTACAACATGAGCGGTGCGATATCCCCTCCCCAGGCACAGCAGCCTCCCAACCCCCAGATGGCTGGTATGATGGGCGGTATGGCCCAGATGAACCTCGGTACCCCTATAGGACAAGGAGCTATGCAGGGCGGTACAATGCCAGGTACCATGGGTGGCATGAGACCACCACAGCAGCAGCCCATGATGATGGGGCAGACACAGATGGGCATGGGTGGCGGTATGGGCATGCAGTACGGTGCATACGGCGCCAAGTGAGGTACCTACCAGCTTACAAACAGAACCTTGAACTTCAAAAGAAAACAGCACTATCTTCTGACAGGACAGCCATTGCTGAGCCATGGAGAAACTTACAACTTACTTCCAGAATTGGTGGTTGAATCGTGGTCACTATATCCTGAAAATATTATAGAGCCAGTAGATTTACAAGATAATATCAGCACAGATCTTATTATGGTTTGGTAGAAGCTCTTTCCTAAACCAAACAAAGTAAATAATGAATAATAAAACATTAGACAATAACATTAACCAGAGAAGCGTAAATGTAGCAATCAAAATATGGGAACTCTTTTAAGATAAAACCGGTTTCAATGCCATGAGTCACTAATAGCCAACAACTGTAGGGATAACTGTAGCCTGCCATTCTGTTGAGAATAATGAAAACATATGCTTGGAGAACCTACATAAACTCAGGAACATTATGTCATTATGTCAGTTGCTATGAGTTGGAAAGAGTGTATCAGTTCATTTGTTTTGGTGTTATTTTTTTTTTCTTCTCTTTGTCCATTAGAATTGAATTAAAATTATGAAGAAGAGTTTGGTCATATATTGGTCATTCTGTTTGCTGAATCTTCATTCTGTCAGCAAAATAGGAGCACACTTGTAATGACACAATTTCCTTTGAGTGTGTGAATACATTTGGCCATACATTCATGCATGTACCTCATCAGGATCCATTAATTCTGCAGCAATGTGTGTGACTAAAAAAGGGGTGTATTTAGTGCTTTAATGGAAACTGCTCTTAATTAAGTCTGCTCATTTTGTCCGGGGAGCGTTTCATCAAGTGTTTTGTCAGTGATTTTTACCGACAGCTGTTATAAGCTACTGAAATCCTTGCATATGATTGGCGGAGAGCATATTTGTCGGTAAAAATCACTGACAAAACACTTGATGAAACGCTCCCCTGGTGAGGTCGCTCTCTATCAGTGCCTTGATAATTAGTGTGAACCATGTGTATGTTATTCCCGAAGGCAAGTCCACGGTTTCTTGGAAAGTTTGGTAAATGAAGCAAACAAGAACACCTCTAGAGATACCTTCTCCACCGAGTAAGTATTATATATATACTTGATTCTAAAGTAGCCATGACAAAAGGCTAGTGTTCGCTGGGTGTTGTAATAGAATGTCTGTAATTAGTGATACATTGAGTATCAAGGAAATGACATTCCAAATTTGACAAGGTTGCAATCTTCTTGTAAGTGCATATGAGCTTTTAGTTTAGCTCTGCATAGGTGTCTTAGAGAGTATCTTGACATTTGCGTAATTGGATCAATTTCCACAGCATCAGACGGTGTAATGTAATGATAGGATACAAAACTAGTCTTTCTATGTTTAACATTGAGATAAGGAACAATAGAATAGGAGAGAGATGCGGAAGGAGAAATCAGTATTGCTGTTTTAGTTGAGTGTCTGCACTTCAAAAAAATGTTTTATATTGAGACGGTGTTTGTGTTATGTTCAGTTTTAGATTAGCACATCTGCTTGTAAGCCTACTTGTCATTGGCAATTCATTGATGTGTTAATTATGCTTTATAGGTTCAGAAGTGTCCTTGTAAATGTAATTAAGACACTTTTAATTGCAATTTTGTTGATTATGTGGATTTGTGATTATGGAAAGGATATAGATGATGCAGTGCAACAAAATTTTCTTTTAATTTTTTTCTCACGGGGATGATAAAGTGCATTGAGAGTAAAGCACGAGTCGATCAATTCCGTACACTTCTGATATAGCAGATAGAGTTTACAAATTTTTACTACTCCATTGTAATCATTCTCAGGTGATTGAGGAGGAGGAATCAATTTTGCTATAGATGATATGAAAGCAAAAATACATGTGAAACATTTGACAAAACAGCTAAATTATTTGGCCAATGAATGGAAGAATCCCATGTCCTCTATTCGGTCTGTGGAGTTGCTCCTAACTGTCTAGCCCCTTCAGCATGCATGATGTAGATCCCAAAGGATGAATAGTGTTTCTGCTAACTGAAGGAAACGGTTTTGTGGAGTAAAGTGTTTGAAAGCTTTTACTTGATACCTTGAAACTTTGTAGTACGACCTTAGACAGTTGATAAAGAGTGAATATTTTGATTGTCATGATATATAAAGTCATTCCAGATGGAGAGAAAGCAAGGAAGAGGGAGGAAGGATAACACGTTGCCAAATGTGTACAGAAATGGGAATAATTGTACATAGAAATCAGAGAGGCAAAAATTTTTTTCAGAGAAAGGCTGAACGAAAAGGTTACATGTAGATGATTCTTTTAGAAAATCTTTGATGAGACGATGAAGAAGACGGAAATCAATCATCTGCTCAGAGCTAGAAGGGTGTCAACTCACCGTTTGATAGAGGGTTAACGCCCTCCTACTTCTACAAAGACAAATTGTAGTCAAAGGATGATTTTGTGCTGATTCCATTGTTAACAATTGTTACAAGGGATTGTCTTGTGGATGTGTTTCTTGGAGCAATCTTCCTGAAGCGTGTCTTCATTATTTCCGTATCTACGTACATCGATCCATCCATCCATCCATTAGTGTATGTTTGAAACTCTGAATTGGAAGCGTCATCTTATTTCTTTTTCTCTTTGAATATTATATTTTGAATGGACTCCTGATTTGTGTTTTTAGATTGGGAGAGAATAAGATGAAGACAACTAGAGATGTTTGGTGTTCATCAGGTTCATTCTTTGACCAATATACAGTGTTACCTCTTTGCAACTATCCTGAAGTTGCAGTCTTTTCATGGAGTGAGAAAGTAATGTTGATCTGTCCTGCCTTTCTGCACACACTAAGATACTGCCTGGAGAAGGTATTCCCAACACACATTACTCTATGAATAATGCATGACAGATATTGTATGTTTATTTACAGAGCTATATTGTTTTCACATTTTCCCCCATCCCTGTTTATCTACATGTGAAAGCAACATATTTCTACAAGTGTAGAGTTTATTTGGACAACACCAAAATCAATATTAATTTGTTCTTTTGTCAATTAATTTTTTTATAAAACTGAAATGCCCGTGAATAATGCTGCATTGCTCAGTATTTTAAATTATGGTAGTTGATATTTTTTTATAGTTTATATGATTAAAGTTTCTGATGAAATGTTCCCAGTCATTGCTGTGGTCGAATGCAGCATTTTCATGTAGTTTAAAAAAATAGAAGGAAGATACACTTGATCAGATTCTGTCCAGCAAAAGAAAGATTAATCAACTTCCATGATATAGTTTATGTTTTGTTATTTCTCGAAGTGACTACTTTCTGTAATTTATATCTATAAATAATCCATTATTACACTAAAAAGTTGAATTCATTATAAAAATGTATATCGAAGAGAGTATATATTATCGCTTTATTTGTGTGACTAGCAAATAGCATGTTTGTAAATAGGAGACAACTAGGGATGTTTTGTATTCATGCTCAATTTTTACATTCTTGAATTATCGAAATGTGTGCTTGCTATGTAGTAAGGGATTTCATAGCAATTATGCAAGCCGTAGCACATAGTTTCTTATAGATAAAACATCAGGCCTACATTTTACGATATATGGGCATCTAGCAGTCAACTTGGTTATGATTGTGTGCTCCTTAAGGCGACCATGCATTCATTACAGATACTGTTATATTTGGTTGACCAGGGTTATTTTTGGCTGGCCAGCTTATGATGCCAAATTAATGCATGGTGTTAATGGATGGAAAGATAATAGAAAACAAGTGACTAGATGTCTTCAAAAAGAAATGGGAAAATATAAATTTGTAGAGTATTGCATCCAATTTTGTTTTGTCAAACATGACATAGGAAACAAAAAAAAAGGGGGGGGGGGGAGTTCTCTAGGTTATTGACAAAATGTTAATCATTTAGCTGGAGAGTTCTTTCCTTAATTGAGGCACTTTTTATGACAATCCAGCCTTTTTCATTTCTAGCGTGATAAGTATTTCCTGTACTAAGTTTGTCATTATATAACTTTTTTCAAGACAAATAAGTTACAAAAAAGAAGAAAAAGAATGTAACTGAGTCCTGCCATGAACAAGAGTATAGTATTACATATCACATCATTCTCTTCACATCAATTTAATGATTCTGCATAGCTTTCTTATATGACAGTACTTACAAACTTGATAATTTCATTATTTCGCTTATCAGACATAAAAGATAACCTTGTATACATGTATGTATGTTTTGAAGTATACTGTAAGTCTTAAAGTTATTATATTTCAACCTGAATTAACTCCACTTGCAAGAAGTATAGCTAGTTTTATTATTGGAATATGGTATTGAGGATGTTTAACACCTTTCAGTCACTTTATTTTGATATATTCTTTGATACTGGACCTGTCTGATGAGGAGGTAATGTGTAGTATAGATTGTAACAATTTATATTGTGATTTTGTTAACTGGTCATTTATATTAATTGCAGATAGCAGTAAGCTTTGACATTTTTGTTAAAGGGAAATTAACCTCAGCGTATGAATTAGCTTATTTTGAATGGTGTAGTATATGCCTCTTATTTGATACATGCAATTTCATGTAAAAACACAGGATATAGATATAAATCACTATTTTCCAGCCAAGTTATCGTCTGCTAGCAATAATAAGGGGCTGCCATTACTTTATGTGTACACGAACATATTTTTCATCCCAAGTAAAATTTCCTTCATCGTTAACTTGTAATTGATTTTTAGAGGACAAATATATATTAGATAAAGTCACATATTCTGAAATGTAAGTTTAGTTTTATATATTTTTTAAAAGGTCTTAATTTGTTCATAAAAAATATACTTCATAAAAAATATACGTCAAGGACGGAGAATTGACGTCAAGGACGGAGACAATCGTAACAATACCAAAACAAAGCGAGGAATCTGCTTTACAGGATGGCTATTAGAACTCATGGGTCGTCAATTATCTAGGCCCATGGCCAATAACAATCGTAATACAATCAGAACAAAGCGACGTATCTGTTGTAAAGGTAGGCTATTATCAATGCATATGGTACCTAATGATCCGTGTCATGCACAAAATGGCAGCCTCCATGGAAAGACGTAGCAGACAATAGGTGCATCTAGAATATCACGTGGGTTAATTGTCCTTTAACATGGTGTATAATTTCATTGGTTAAAAGAAACATATTTTTATACCTTACTTGTATTTCATTACCCCAAACTGAATTTTATGGATTTGTTTCAGTTTGTTTTTTCTCCAGTCATGGGGCATGAAGTCATTTTTATAAACTATTTCTTATTTTTTAATTTGTTGTAATGATCTGCCTCGGTGTATACATGTATATTATACGCGACACGATTTATGTGAAAGGCAAGATTGTTCTGATGAATTTTGAATTTGATAGAAAATAATCTCATATCCCCTCCCCTATCGAATTATGACCTTTGAAGTGTTCTTATTATTTGATTTTTAGAAATTAAAGCATGAGGAGAAGCTGGCAGGTGGCTTATAGCTTTACATCCTATTAGAAGGACTCTACCAGTAGTTTGTATCTGAGTGGAAACATTTACTAGCAAGTATCTGCTCAACTGCGCAACATTGGGAAATTGGGGAATAAGGATAATTCAATCAAGTGTATCAAATGAAAGATAAGAAAATCTATTGTCTTTATGTATACTCTGCACAATCTCTATGTTATCTGCTTTTAGTAATAGATAGATATGCTTTACAGATTTGCATTATGTTATGTTTTTATTTCGCAATATACTTTCCCGTAGTATGTATGTTAAAAACTTTCTGTTTGTCCTCTACATTTCTTATCAGGCCCAGAAAAGCTAATTGTATCGAATGGATTATATATCATGACTGGATAGGCAAATGGTGATTCTACTGAGGTGATCTTGCTCTCAAAACGAACCTGTTAATATCACTTTGTACAGAATGAATTTTAGATATCAGAAATGGATAATAAAAAAATAAATATTTTATAGAATTGAAGGATATTGTGTTGTTTGTATATTTGATTTTGAAGTGAGATTTGTTTTTAAGTTTGAGGTCTAAAATCATTGACATTGATTAGAAGTGTTAGAGTTGGTCCATGTTTGAGAATTTAAGTCTTATATATTTAGTTTGTATCATCTGGATCACTGGATCACTATAAATCACTCCTGGGCCCCGTTTCATAAAACTTCATATCTATAACAAGTTACAATAACAGTTATAAGCTACTGAAATATTTGTATCTGATTGGCTGAGAGCAGATTGGTCACATATATGTGGCAGTTGTTATTGATAATAAGTTTTATGAAACAGGGGCCCTTGTCATTATGGGACGGATGTAGAAAAAATTCTTTCTGGATAGATGTACTGGAAGAAGAGAACAGATGAAGGGAAAAGAGAACAACGCTTGAATAAAAGAAAGACAAATGGGCGTCGGAGGAAAAGCAGGTCGCTTAGAGAATGGCCTTCGTTGAGGGACGATTTTATACGATACCAGGGAAAGATGAGTAAAGGAGCGACGAAAAGGGATAGAGACAATATTGAAAGAGAGAGGGGAAAGGGATAAAAAGATAAAAGGAATTAGATCGATCGCACTTTTCAAGGTACCATCATTATTGTCGTTCCTCCAAGTTTGTGACAGGATGAGTTGCGCAAAAAGAGGAGAGGAATTGATTCCGTTTTTCCTTATCCTCCTCCTTTTATCAATCTTAAGAGACGATGTAGGCGTGAAAATAATATTCAGATTATCACACCCCATGAATGATGGTTTAGAGCTCGAGCAGGTCTGACTAGACTAAAAATTTATACGATCGTTAATCTGTAATTAACAACAACGCAACAATGCAACAATAGCAGGGCAAATTGGACTCTTTTATATATGAAAGTGTTATAATCCAAGCTATTAAATCGTCTTAAGTACTTCGGGTTACGTCGAATACGTGAAGATTAAAAACATGGTTCGCTAGAATGAAGGAATATGTGGAAAAAAAAGAATGTCCTTAAAAGGCCGCACATAATTTCATGCCCAGACAAAAAAGCCAATTTCCCCCCTCTCTAGGTTTCACTTCTATGTCACATTGCGACCCCGCCCCATTATTCTTAAAATAAGAGGAGGCACGGCTAAGAATGTTTGAGCTCCGAAGAACATTGTTGACACCTTATAATCATTCCGAGAAAGAAATGACTGTTGGTAACAAATAACTCATTATGTATCTTTGGAGCCATGCTTTCCCACAAATCGGAAAGCATGGACTCAATTTTGACACTTAATAAGCATCCGCAAAACCTTGAGCTCAACCTAACTTTATCAGTCGCACTGTCGCAGGGCATGTGAGGTGTAGTCTACAGTCTTAAAGTTCAGACACTGTGTTGCCAGTTATGACATACAAGGGTTTGTTCCTGCACACTAATGCTCGAGAGAGAGAGAGAGACTAATTATACAGATAGAACTTCACTGTTGTAGTTACTGCCGGTGTGACTTTGAACTGCAAAAGCCTGAAAAATTATATGTAGACCTTAAAGCTACAAAAAATATTTGCCTGACCTCTTTAGACATGTGGCTACTTCACATTACTTCTGAACAAAAAACTCACAGATTTGATTCAAGATATAGAAATAGTTAAATCCCTATAGTTATGGAACATTTTTAAAGAGAAGCAGCAGTTGACGCGTCATAACTTTTCCTGTCTCTACAATAGTTGCGAAGGCTGTTTGTATCATATTTATTTAATGTTATTTATTATCATCTCTCCTACATATATCTGTTCTCATATACTCTATATCTCTTCCACATTTACCTCTGTTATCTTCCTATGATATGATATAATGTATTTTTAATCATTCTTCCTAAGCCAAGAATGTAAAAGTTTACATAAAAATCTTATGCAGAAGAGAAGGACAATAAGCCTGTGTGCAAAAGAGGTTTTGCGCCCTCAACCGTAGTTGCTGGGAAGTGACACTTCATGTCACAACCAACCAACCAACCTTCATGGATCAGTGACGTTAGTTCTGTGACCAAATTTGCAGAGTTATTCATATCATTTTGAAAAGAAGTCAAATCCTACTCCAGATATATTACACTTTCGTATCTAGTTCATTGCGAAGAAATGGGTAATGGAAAGGGACTTTTTTTAGAGCGATTAAAAAATCCTCGACCAAACCGACAACAACAAATACCATTTTTTAAAAGTGAACCCACAAAGCTGAATGAGTCATGGAATTGCGAAAATTTTCAAAATGTTTACCATGTTTAAAAGAATGCACATAGTTCAAATGGGTCTCAAACTAAAAACGAGTGAAAAGCCAAGTTACCAAGAATATTTTGTCATCTAAATAAAATAAAGCTTCTAAAAATGTATATATTAAAGGCATTGAGTAACTTTGTGGAGGCTTGATTTAATAAATTGTTGAATATTGATATCTGTCTTGTATAATGATGTTCAGAATGATAAATAAATAGCCAGGCATAGAAAGGTTTTCAAATATATAATGCTATTATTAAGATATCTGCGACTGAATACTCCCATTTACGAAAGCGTATGGCCATACGCTTTAGTCTAACACTGAGTCAATGGGGAAAATGAGTCTGGCATTTTCCGGTCACTTGCATATGTTTACTTTTGTGAAGCACATGATGATTTTGAAGTGCTTTTTTTCACATGGGCTTCATTTTACACCATATTACATACACTGATAACATGTAAGGCCAGAAAGCTCAGATTTTATCAATCCTCCACAAAGTTACTCAATCACTTTAATATGTTCATTATAGTCATCATCATTAGAAATATACAATAACGCTTTTTCAAAGTCTGAATCTATTTTCATTGATGGTATTCTTTTGTAATTTTCTTAGCCATTTGAGTAAATATAGGCCTATTGCTATCATGCACATTATGACAATCACTGTTATCAAATACCATTCTAGTGTAGAAAACCTTTATCATGTTTATTGTTATGCCTGTCGGTGTACTAGTACACGCCCATGCATATTTCGTTCCCGGCAAGCATGTCACTGCTACGTGTCAACATAACCCTCTTCCAGTAAATAGCGCTAACAATGTTTTTATGATGTAAGTGCCTTTTCAGAGATAATATAAACAATTTTTTGAAGGGGACCAATGATTGCAAATAGTCGCACATGGTGGTCCTAGGTAGTCAGAAAGACTTATAGACGTTTCCAGAACTTATAGTCTCAAACATCATGATGATACTTTTGGTCTCTTGGAACGGGAAGCTCTTCGTTCTGCCCTCTCCCCTCCAGAAAGCTACACCATGATTATCCCCTTCACTCTTAAAGATACCGGGTTTAAAAACATGAGGGCATTTATGTGTCCGACTAACTCAGTGCAGTATTATCATGATTATGCCTAAATCTGGTAATGCTTTGTCAAATCATGATCACTTTTTACAATAAAAAGTCACCCGAGTTGGGGGATATAATAGCCCCATAGTAGGTGGGAAATTGTCCTATAGGATATTTGTCCGAGGAAGTACGTTGTCCTCGTTTAATTGTAAGGGGCAGGGGGCTTCGCTAGAATATTTTGAATGGGGGGGGGGGGGGGAGGGTGACACCCAAATTTGCCGACAAAAATTCTGCACCCAAATCTCTCCCCCCCCCCCCCCCCCCCCCCCCCCCCCCATTAAAGAAAATTGCAGATGTAGAGATCTTGATCATACGGGTCCATTTTCGCAAGGGGGAGCTGTCGCCTTTTGCCTGAATATCAATTTTTCAGTTTATAAATATTTGCAGTCGAGCGAAGCGAGAGAGCAAAATTTGTTTAACTTTTCGTAGTGGAAATACACCGAACTTACATAATTATCCGGGAACCTTGCTGCTCATATTATGTGGATATTTTGGCACTTCGCTGCCCGAATATGAAATGGTGCATGGTTACCCGAATGTCGGACCCGGGACCCTGGATTACATGACCAGTGCTCTAACAACTGAGCTATCCGGGCTCCCGTCGAAGCAAAGTAACAATCTCACATATAGCCCCTCTCTTTCCATCGAGCGTAGGGGGTACATCCATACCAATTCCATGCGTACGCATATAATGGCCTAAAATGGCCTACAAATTCATGCCAACGAATTTCTATAGAGGACAATTTTAAATTCGTAATTAAATATCATAATTGATATGCGTACGCATGGAATTGGTATGGATGTACCCCCTACGCTCGATGGAAAGAGAGGGGCTATATGTGAGATTGTTACTTTACTTCGACGGGAGACCGGATAGCTCAGTTGGTAGAGCACTGGTCATGTAATCCAGGGTCCCGGGTTCGAATCCCGGTCGGGGTATTGTAATTTTCTCACATTTCTTTATGATATATTCATTTTCTCTAGCTTTCGCTGTTGACCTTTTTTTTTCTTCTTGTTTTTTAGTGAGCTATTCGGTCCGTTGAATATTAAATATCATTATGAATATACCAATAATTAAATCATGATAATAATATTAATAATAATAATAAAACCGTTCTAATATAGCGCATATCACGTTCTAATATAACGTTCCTATGCGCCTCTGAAGGGTTTGGATATTATTACCCCGGCTTTAGCTCGGGCAACCGTAATCAGCGCACTTCAAGGAATAAATCCCGCCAGGTACCCATTTAATTTAACACCTGGATGGAGAGTGGCAACGTTAGTGCCGGGCTGAGATTCGAACCCTCAGCCTTTGGAATGAGAGTCAGGTGAATGAACCACGATACCACGACACCTCCACCTGATTCGTCTTAGTACCAAAACGTAATATTCCAAGTATTTATCATATTTATCATTTAAATATCGATAAAGACCTAATAGCTGTCATAAATCATGCCTCCATACATCACAATCCAACTTATTGCTATTAGCCTGTCAGAATTACTTATCAAAATTTTGTATAGAAATCTATGATATTAGCATAATTAGTGGAGACTGAACTGCTACACCTTCACCGCAAATTCCACAGCTAATTATTACGGCGACTGATGCTCGTCTTCTGTCTACACAGAAGGATCACCATGGGGGGGGGGGGGGGGGGGGGATTCGGCCCCCTTCCCTCCTCTTGCATGTCTCCTTCCCTTCCTTGGAAAAAACATTCCATACAATCGCTATTAGAGCCCGCTAATGCTTCCACGATCTTTACTATTTCTGACTATTCCAGAAAAGGGGATTGGAATGGGATCAACATATAGGCCAGTCAGAGGACTGGCGGGGGGGGGGGGGGGGGGGGGGGGGGGGGGGACACAGCCGGCCTTGCGCGCCCCCCCCCCCCCCCCCACCTTTGAAACCTAAGTAGCATACCTGCAGTACACAACCATATTCATATACGGGCACATTTTCGTGAAGGGGGGGGGGTGGGGCTGACGATATTTGGCCGAATATCAACTTCTTTCCTAATTTTTTTCAGTGAAAGTGTACAGAAATTTTACATCATCGCTGCCCGAATATGAAGATATACGGGCACCTCGCCGCCCGAATATGAGGCGATGGTTGCCCGAATGTCTGAATTTAAAAAAATCTTGGGCAGTTCGCATTTGTATATACAGGCCGCAAATATTGTCCCCTTCTCTTTTCGGACTTTTTAACCCAAAATATTAGCACCTGGAAAAAGTTTGGGATAATTTTTTTTTTCTTGTTAGATAATTTTATGATTCGTGCCCCTGACAAAATCTTAGATCCGCTCTTGAGCCATAGTGTATTACTATATACTCAGTTCAACTTTCTATCGAAGGGCAGTCCATTATAATTATGTAAGTCATTGTAATAACTGCTATGGTTGTTTTTTAATTACTCGTACATCCACATAATTAATTAGAAATAGCGTGTATCATTAAAGAATTATCACTTTTTTCAGCTCAATTCACATTTTTTAAACATCATGACTGTGTTCCATGACGTAATCTGCATGTAAATTCACTGTGAATCGAAATTAACCAGTGTTACAAAGGTCAACCCTGTCTTGTTCATCGACCTTTGACATGACCTTTTCGAGATCATTCACAATCATTTCATGATCTATTTTACTCTTAATTATATCGTTTCCCATCGTATCTTATTTCTTTTCATTTCAGACGCTGTTAATCAAAATTTTCTTATTACTGTTTAGTTACAACCCAATTCTAAAGTCACAAACTACAAATGAGTGAGACGATTGATTTTCCCAATTTAATCAAAATTATTTGATGTCCATTGTAAAGTGGGAATATCCACCCAATCATACAAGATTGTCATTATCTTTATACTTTAGGCGATATGTAATGGGCAATCTAAGAGAACTATCCGTGAATTCGCGGTCAAAAGATTACAAAGGGCCCCACTGAATCTCCTTAAAAGTCTGCGTCATATCAAATTAATATGAGAATGTCAACTATCTTAATATGCCAGAAAAGGAGTAAGCAGGTAAGTGCTGTGAGAGAAACAGTGTATTATTTCGACTCGTCCAACATTTCAAAAGAATTGAACAAGCTTATAGTTATCAATTCACCTTGACCTTTGGGGGTATTCCTTTCTCTCCCCCTGACAACTTCATTAACCTCGTGCAAATTACATAGCTCGAAGGTTAGCTCCAGAAATTATCATAACCAATTCATAACATCTAATTGTGTCGAGCCAATTCAATCAAAGTCAATTTCTTCCTATTCAATCGCAATCTGATCGTATCATTTTCAATTGACACAATTTTTGGGGTAATCTATCTCCGCTTTTTCAATTGGCGCTGACAACAGCTGGGACACACGGTGCTAAATGTTTAGCTGTAGGATATTAATTTTTGTCATTTCAAGTCATTGAGGGGTAAAACGGGGCAGACAATCATCGAGTTTGGTGTTCTTTATCATCTCCAAACGATGATTCTCATCCCACATCATTAAGCAGACAATCAAGTCGATGCGGTTTTTGGTGGCGTTTTTTTTTCTTTCTTGAGGACGACGTTCTGTATCAATGACGATGACCTGGCTTTACAGAGACCAAAATAAGAAATCATCTTCATCAAGCTTTCCCGCGGTTCTGTGGTAATCTGCTCCTAGCAATATAGGTCTGGAATCCATTCTCCTTTGCCTCGCAACATCTGTCTTATCATTAATTTTTGTGTGTATTCTCTCTTTTTCCAGAATTGTTTAATTTTCATCAATAATTCTGATGATTTTGTTAGAAGAATGCAAACTTTTGAGGGTGAATTTCTGAGCATTTCATTATACTCTTGCAGGATCCGTGATCTACTTTACGAATTATAGAGTATGATAAATGGCAAATGAAAAATAATGCAAGGACAACTTATCCTCGGACAACTAAACCCCACCTTCCCCTAAATCAATTATTTTGGGGTAGTTGTCCATGGATGTAATTTTCATATAAAGTTATCCGGTGTAGATACGGAAAATAGTTGCCCTTAGATCTTGTTTGGATTGGTAGTATCGGAGGTAACTATATCCTAGATTCTGTCTTTTGTATTTATATAATTTTTTCCCAATTAATGTTATGAGCTATGTTAATGATACAATGCAAAGTTGTGTAATCATTTTCATTGTTTAATGTACATCTATACATGTACTTCACATTCACTGAATCATTGAATGATTGCAAATCAAATTCGTCCATACAATATGGCAAACATGTACAGTAAACGGACGATTGGACAGAAAGATTAAGGCAGTGTGGAATTGCCCTTCTCATCTAGCATTAATGGACGTGTTATCCCGCGATAATGGACTACTGGGTGCTTGAACGTGTCTCTCTTTATGATAGCCAATACAGGAGATGATTTACGGGTATTTCCATGCAATTATAATCGTAGAGGCAATTTGCGCTTCCAGCTAAGAAGAACATCATGAAGTTTAACTAAAAGAAGGTTAAGAAATGAAGTTGACGTATCGCAGAGGTTGGTGGGAAGGCATCCGGGTAACGCTGGACAATTTGAAATCTGTTTAGACGAAATTTTAGATGAGTAAATTTGTTTAAGGGTTCGTGTCAGTTTGTTTTACATTGAAATAATCAAAAGTGAGAGACAGCATGCATCCCATCTACTTGTATGCACTGCGTCATATATATCTGGCCTTCTTAACACCTCATTATTAACAAATAAGCGGTCACGTATATATAGGAATTTTGCTGTTTTATGTCCTTGATATCTTGGGAAGTTTTAAAGTCTTGCTATCGTTGTGAAATTTATCTAGAACATATAGATTGAAATACATGATTGATAACGGGGACGCTTCCAGTGAAACCTAGAGAACCAGAAGGAATAAACAAGAAGCAGTTATTGAAATATGAAATGGAGCTATTAAAGAGATATAGGAAGATAGAGAAGAATAAACAGAGTCTACAGAGATGGCGAGAGAATGAGATAGAGAAATAGGTAGATAGATAGAGAGAGAGAGAGAGAGAGAGAGAGAGAGAGAGAGAGATAGAGAATATATTGGATACAACTATTATATTGGAAAGAGAAAATAGTTAATACTATTTTTCTTGTTTGAACCGCTCCCGATCTCATCGAACTGCAGGAAACAAAACAACAACAAACTTCCAACCTAATAATGAATTACCAGTCAAGGTTATGTTGGTCTTTTATTTCATTTTTTTATTACTATAACTTCTAACGAAAATTTTGCACTTAGCCCAAGGATATCGACGTGTTAATGAAGTTGTTACTTATTGCTCATATCCCTCCTAATATGGGCAAAGTTTTCTTAATAGTTGACGTGGCTAATCACTTCAAAAACTAAAAAAAATATAAAAATGAAAAATTACTCCAGTGTGAACAGAGCTTGAAGAACCAAGAAGGCGGGATAACGATTTTTATCTTGAGGCAATGGTCGTTAGCTAAGTCGACGTACTTGGCTAATGGTTGCAATTAAAGAGCGTTCGATAAGCCAATATATTCATCATAATCTTCCCATCTTTCGCTCAGCAGAGATCTGAGTAGGAGAACTTGCAAAGAAAATCTGGGCAACAAACTTCGTGAAGTGCCTACTCACGATTAAAAATCAATATACATCCATTACCGTTTACTTTAATCACCTTTCTTTCTCTTTTCTTTCCTTTATATTTTTGCATTAGCAATATCAGTTTGTAAATGATTTGAAGGTGGTCGGGGATATACGGGGATTCATTTTCTCAAAACTATATCATAATATTTTGTCCTTATTCATGCAGCATCTTTTGATATAATCTTACACTGATAGTCAGACGAAAAGGAATTTAAATTTTGCAATTTTATAGGTTGTTTTTTATTGTTAGTCTTATAAAAACGAATTTTTATTCATGTGTGAATTTCATTGTAATAGTAAAGAATTCTAATTTTGTTTTGAAGAAATATTACATTTTGGATCACAAAGTCTCTTCAAATATTGGTCTAGAGTCTGTTTAAACGGGAAAAAAGGTTTTTTTTTACAGTACTGTCGTCCAAAGCTGATAACTCCAGAGTCTGTCACCTCTAACTGCAAACGTATTCGTCACAGTCGATAATGAGTTACTTTGTTCTCAAAGAAAGGAGGTTGGGTAGCAGAACAAACGTCAACAGAAAAGAGAATAGTATTTATATTATTGAAATAGTTTAATCTTTACAGCCGTGATATTATCACAAACCATTTCGCCAGCTCAAATTATCGTTTGGTGCTGAAGAACTAAATCTCACTTTACCAACTACATAAAGAACGGGGGTAAGCGAAGATGTCAAAGGTGAAAATATAAATGTAAGAAGAAGGGGTAAAAGGCGGTTAACCCAGGCGCCTATACTTCCAGAATCAGGGCGACCTAACAACTGATTTTCTTTCAAAGTCGTTTATCAAACAGAGAATAGAAAGGTTAATATGCAATTACTGAAGTCACGGTCATCATAATATAGGCTGGGAAAGTCTCCTCTTTCTTCCATTTTCTCTTTTAGCGGACTTTACTTTGCTCCTGTCCATGAGCGGCACTATGGAAAGAGGGGGGGGGGGGGGGGGGGTAAGGTCAACAATTGCCTCCCCCCCCCCCCCCCATGATTTTTCAAACATTCCCTTCCCAAAAGAGACAACATTATTTTCCTTCTTTATCTTTTTTCTTTGGTCAGAGATTTAAAAAGGTTACAACCCGTTCCCCCTTAACAATTCTCTGCCCGATCCTGTCCCTGTCCAATTTTTTCAGACCTACCCCCATCCTGTCCTATTGGTTCCCGCATTAAAAAAGATACTCATGAAGGCAGTGGTGTATTGTGTATCCAGCCACTGAGGGGCAGTGGTATCCGGGGGGGGGGGCGGCACCGGTTTTACTAAATGTATGAAATTCGAATGAATAAATCCTCAGATTATGGTAGGGTGTAGCAGAAGGTCGTATATTTTTGTTCACGTTGCTCCCCTCCCCTTTTTCATCTTTACTTTGCCATCCCGTGGAAGGGGGGGGGGATGTTACTCGTGCCTCTCCCCCTTCAACTACACAACTGTACGCAGATACAAATATAAAAGGAGTCAGGCATCCACCGGCCATGCATGGGTACCGTTTTGAGACGCGCGTACGTCCGAACGTCGTTCCCATCAGGCCTTATTAACATGATGCCTTTGTCGGAAGGAATGGTTGGGCGCCAGTAATACAGGTGATATGTAAATCCACCTTGTCTTCGTGTCAAAGCGGGTTAACATCACAAAGGCTGTGTTCATATTGTACTCTGAAAGGCGGGCATAAGTGAGAATGATACGTCAACATGCGAGGCCTTCATGTTTTAATAGGTTTACCGTTTATCTTCACCATATTTTCTCCCCTTCATATGACAGCCCACCTAAGAAAAAATAAGATAAAATAAAAAGGAAAAGGAAAAATATCCATTTCAGCCTCTGAAGTCGTCCAGAATAGCTTATATAATCAGAAATACAAATCTATTACCATGATATACCTTAATGAAGCTTCTAATATTTACGTGAAGGGCATCGCCAGTCCATTTTGACTGGGTATCTCGCCTAACTTGCCGACAAAGTATACAGTGCGTCCCAGAAAAAAAAAACGAAACCGAGATTCATCGATGTTTGATTATATCTTAATCACAGTAATGATTAATAAATGACACATATTTGTAAAGCTTAGATCCTCTTCTCTCATTTGGTACCACTCATATGATAAATACTTCACACGTGAGTGAATAAAGAAAATATGAAGCAGGGCTACCAACAAATCGTTTGGCCAACGATATGATTATTCAATTCAATTCTCATTTATTTCATTTTCAATTAAAAAGTACATTCAAAACAAATGCAAAATAAGTCATAAAAGAAATAAAAAAATGAAATGGGGAACTACATAAATAAAGCCCTTGGGCCTTGAACAAGCATATGTACCTAAAAATATTGCGAAAATTATATAGACAACAAATTAAAAAAAACTAAAACTAAAACTAAAACTAAAATATAACACAAATATAGATAACAAAGAATAATAGGAACAGAAAAATAACTATACATATTTAAGAGAAAGAAAATATCTGAATTTCAAAGAGATATCACATTTCTAGAAAGTTCATTTTCTGCCCTTTCATAATTATAACACCTCAGTCGGGGAAAATGAGCCAGAGATGACAAAGCTCTGTTGGTGATGCTTGCATTTCCATGATTTATTAAACGAATCCGTTTGCACTGGCTGCCTGTCCTAGCAATAAACGAACGAGACAAAAGACTTAATGCATGGCTGATCGTCAACAAAATGGAGTGGAGAGTACAAAATGATAAATGCTGCCTGATAATGAGGTACGTTTTCATTAACCTACTTGACAATAGAACCAGATCAACTAGTATTTTGGGTAATAGAATGGGGACGAAATACAATCATCAATTTACACCAACAGAGCTTTGCCATTCCTGCTTCATATTGTCTTTATTCACTCATGCGTGAAGCATGTATCATATGAGTGACATCAAGCTTTACAAATATGTGTCATTTATTAATCATAATTGTGATTAAGATATGATTAAACATCGATAAATCTCGGTTTCGTTTTTTCTGGGACGTACTGTGTAGCCGAAAACCTTCAAACAAGCAACAAATATAAGAGTAAAAAAAAATAAGGTCCTCAAATTTTCAAATTTGTTTACAAGGTTTAATGGCTGGTCGTCTGATTCTTAGAATTATCCGAAAGTGATTCTATTGCATCAGTAAAGTTTTAAGAGAAGCCAAATTTAAAGGGTTATATTTCAAATGTCAATGCAATGGAGTGGGAGAAGAGGTAGGCTTCTGGAAATTGAGCAGTATTACCTCTTGAGTCCTTCATTTTTCTTCTACAATACGCTAAAATCCCAACTCGATGGACTTAATAAGACGCGTCCCAGTTAAGTTAGAGTCTGGATCATTTCTATTAATTGTTTTGAAGTGTGAACGCATCCTCTAAACAATATGAAATAGGGCTTTCGGCAATGTCGTCTTAAACATGCTTAGCCATTATTAAACTACACACAAAATGTTGAAATGCCATCCAGAGATTAATACTATAATCGCTTTCTTTAACAGATTTTAATTCTCCTCCTTTCTTTCTCTTCAATCTTAGGAGCATGCCTTTTTATTGCTATTGTCTGGGGTGCAATGGACTAATTTTTCGCTGGGTGCCCAAAATAGAGACTGGCTATTGGGTTTGAAAAAGGAACAATTAATGACAATTAAACCTTTTTGACATGATGGATTAGCCTGACATCCAGATTACTTTCGTGTTCGATTGAAGTCGCGATAATTCTTTCAAGGAACCTTTTGTGCAAGTCTCGCTGTATGGGGAAAGAGTCAGCCATACAGTTATTCGAACAAACTATCGGGTTCGGCGCCAGTGTGCATAAATACTGCCTTCATTTTTCACGATTTTTTTTTTTCATTTCATTATTCTGTACTGACCCCGTTCCAGTCTCACTGACCGATCAAAAATGATTATTTAATATGATCTTGTGACTTTTCTAGAACATACATTTTTGCCCAAGCGCACCTCAAAATTGTGCTGTTTATCAGTGTTTATAATATTGTGTTGTTGATGTGCTTGAGGGAGAGGATTCCGATGATGAATATTGTGGCGGTAGCGGTGATAGTGGTAGCAATGATGATAATGATGACACTGATGATGACGACGATGATGATGTTGACGATGATGACGATGTTGGTATTCTCTCTTTTTAAAAGAAATCTAGCCGTGGAATCAGTGCGTTCAAACCAGTTCTAAACAAAATTATCCGATCCCGTCGTGTTTGAATACATCACTCTTCAATAATTCTTTGGTATATCACAGGCTGTCCAAAAATATTTTGCTCCAGGTCTACTTTATAACCCTGTAGAAAAGTATTAAAAGACAAAGGAAACATATTAAAACGAAATTTAGATAGTGATATGCAGGGATCTAAATAATTCCCCCTCTCATTATTTCGTTCAATATTCCACTTTACGAGAAAGGAATAACCACTTCACATCATCTTGGATTTGTCTTGATTTTCATCACCTGGAATGATTTCTCTAAAAACTTACAACCAGTTCTGGGTTGCTTACGAAACTATACATTATCGTCTGCTGGGAGGCAGAAGGGTGCGAATCAATATACTGGTACATAGCACTAATGCCCTTCTGATTCTTAAGTAGCAGACGACATTTGGCAATAACTGCGTTTCAAATTATAGACATATTCCTTATCATTTTAGTATGGACTGACGCTCCTGATGCAGCTTTTAAATATACCATCATTTGAAAACGTTTAAGACCACTATTCCAAAATGCAATAAGTCAAAGAAAGAAAAAAAAATAAAAACTTATTTTTCAGACATACAATTATTTTCATGGCTTAACCCCTGTATTATACTTGAACTATAGGCATATATCATTACTCGTGCTACTGATCACTGTAGTAAACATGTTGTGTAATCATTCAGTGAGACAAAAGAAAGTATTCCAAATTATTGAAATACCCACAAATCCATTGAACTTTTACAAATGATGGTATCAAATTCCAAGTCTCTTCACTGTGAATAAAAGATAGTTATAATGACATTTAAGTCAACACTGACACATCAATCCAGGAAAAATATATCACATGGTTTCCCTTGCCCAGAAGAAGTATTTCGATATTACTTCTGGGCTTATAAGCAAGCGAGAATCATAAACCATCAAATCAACAAGATAACTCTCCGATTGTGTTTATTTTCTTATTTTCTTTTTATTTCCTATACGTTTCGGGACTGTACTCATTTACAATCAGTGGCAGAGCGAGTCTTTAGTCACTAGTCATGCTATGGGGGAGGGGTAGGCGCGTAGCCAGGGGGCAGTGGGGCGGTCAATTAAGTCCTATAGCTACGCGGTTTGTGGGGGGAGGGGAATTGGTCTTACCAGGACGATGAACTGGCGACAAAGCTTACCAAGGTCTGTGTATTCATAAAAGTGATTAATCGTATCATCTTTTTTAATAACATGCCGCCATGCCTCCGACTCTACGCCTCTCGTACCACTACTCATAACAGTATACCCCCTCCCCCAATCTCGCCTCCATTTTCAACAAAAAAGAACAACGTGTTAACCGTTCTTTTACTGGATAAGGAGTGCGAAATTAATGGCCGTCCATTATGCGATGATTTAGGTTCTGGATGGGAGAGATTATGATCCCATTCGGAAAGCAATTTCCATAAATTTCTCATTGATTGGGCTTCACAGATTTAAAGGAAATGCCAACTACTTTACTTACTCGAAGCCCATTTTATGCGATAACAGTATAATGGAAATAATCTTAGGAGATTTCAGTAGCTTTCATCACGCACTAATCTCCCGTTCGTGCGAACCGTTGAAAAAAAATAATAAAATGAATAGTATCAAGAAAGAGGGCTTATTGTTATGACCCAGAAACCGACGGCTACGTTTTTCGCTAATGATCATTAGAAAGTGGTCGAGCTTATCCATAAATATTAATGACACTTAACGATAATTTCTCACTAAAGCGCCGGTGATAATGCTAACTTTGACTTAAATTGATTTACAATCATAATGTTGGTGCTTAAAGCCCTTATTCCTGGTATTCGAACTATCACAGCCCATTAAATTGATACAGTCTGTACTCGTCGACTTATCATACGGGACATATATCTATTATCGTGACATACATCTTTCATAATAATAATGAGGATAATATAAGGGGAGAAGCTAGGAAAGCAGAGTATACCGAGATGTGAGTTGGTCTAGCGGTAATGTCAGCTCTTTCGGATGGTCGATCCCCCCCAGACCAAAACAGTACTCTGATTGATACATCTCTATAAAAACCCAAATACACTCACAGAATTGAAATATATTGAAAGCAGAATAGAGACAAATGTGAAGAAAAGAAGAAGAGAATAAAGGAAGGGTATACAAAAAGGAGAAAAGCGACGATAGACTGAAGATGAAAGAAACAAAACACAAGAAGAGAGATGATTAACACAAATGTAAGGGAAGGAGACATTTATAAGAGCACACAATTATTGATGTTGTGGAAACAAGTATTGATCACAATGAACATTATAAGCTCCTTATTTCACTTCATGACTGATAAAGAAAATTCGATATTCTTCATAATCCTTACATTCGAGTATTTAAAATAGAAAGAAAACAAAACACACACACTGTATTTTGCAAGGTCAAATTATGTATATGTCGCTGGGTGACTTGTCCAAGTCTCCCATAGATTCTAAAAAGGTTTTTTTTTTTTTTTTTTTTTTTTTTGTTTGTTTTTTTTTTTGGGGGGGGGGGGGGTTGTCATGGGCCTGCTAATGGTCATAGGGGTGGGAGGGGGCTACGCCGTCTCTACACAGTGCTGGATGCGCCATCACTGTTTTAAATTCGTCAATATTATGTAATAACGATTATGGGGCACAGTTTCAAATAAGGTGATCATTAAAAAAACAAAAAAACTTTATGCTAATAACAGTTATTTGGTAGGCCCCTAGATGATGTACAGAAATCAATATCAATCATGCCACATCGATCAAAATGGGGGTGTTCTGTAATCAGGTAATAATAACCAACCCACGCAAAAATGTACTTTTATGAATTGTATATGTTATATACCTTGATACTGTAATTCTAATGAGTAGTACTGATCATCATGATCATTATGCCTAAGTACGCACCACCCCATGTTGATTAAGTAAACGTACTCTGCAATGTGATTGACCGTGTGGGCAATAACCTAGATGATTAATGACCTGATTTAACTAGGAAAAAGATTTATTTTGCAACTGGTGCAACTTTTGAGAATGTCCAACAGAAATAGCAGAAATTCACTCTGCTGCTTCGATTTCCGAAGTATCCGTCGGTCATTTTTGTTTGATATGACGTAGACCAAAACAAATTTTAAAAACAAACACAAATACTAAAAATAAAAAAGTATGAAGTATAAAAAAGCATAAACTCATCTTAGAAACTAACTCATTTAGAATATATATAAATGTATGTATATATATAAAATTGTGAGAAATGAAAGTGAGAGAATATCAATTTTATTTCCACAAGAGTTGCCAAGCTGCTGTATATGTTAATACCTAAAACTTGTATATTTTCCCTGGTTTCTGTATTGAATCTTCTTCTTTTCAGATTTGGGGGCTTTTCACAAAAGGATTTTTTGTGTCTCGTAAAACATATTGAGTCAATACTATATATTATATTATATTATATTATATTATATTATATTATATCATATATTTTATTATATTGTATTGTATTATACATGTATTATATTATATTATATTATGTTATATTATACTGTTTTATATTATATTCTTATTGTAAGCTAAACTAATTAAAATGGATCATAAAGATAATGATATCTACAAATCATATGCCGTATACTCTGCATTGTTGGTATCAGTATGACTGGCATTTGACATATCAGGTCACTCTTCTCGACCCAGCCCCATTTCGAATCGGATGTTTTTGTCAGTAATATTTATTTCCCCACAAATTGGGTTCAAATTGAAATATTTAACAATCCACCAGGGAGGGATAATTCTCGAACGGGTGGAAACAAGACTAATAAAATCTCGATGAAGTGTGAAGTTGGTTTTCGAAGGCTGGTGAGATTCCCAATTTTTAAAGGTATACTCGATCGGCTTGTAATGACGACAAATCAACTTTCCACTGAGCCAACCAACTTGCATGAAATCTTCAGTACTACAAAATAAAAATACCCCAACGCAGATGGAAATTCTAGAAAAGTCTGGGTGATGTCGATCTAAGATAGCCTGAGAAATATCGTGCTGTATAGCGCTTTGTCCCAAACAACAGGATATGGGATGCTTTTATTGTAGGCCTATGTCATTTTGCTCTAAAATTTAGCTTTGTATTTTTATGATAAAATGTATTAAATTTGCTTATCCAAACCATGGCAAACGATTCAGAATACATTTTACCACTCCTTCCTCGAAACCAAATTTCATTTAGCACAAATTCAACATAACCTTTAACTTCTTCCCTGGATGCTAAAGGGATATCATAGCAATTTAATGATCGGCTCTCGTAAATTAATAAGCCGACGAGGGTTGTTAACGCGTGGGACTATTGTACGCCGCTTTATGATTGACCCTAATGAAAACATTGACCTCCAGGAATATGAACGTGTGGGACTGTTCGCAAAATACAAAGCTTGAAAGAAGCACTATGTCCCATTGGTCTCGTTCGGAGGAATTACTCGGGTTAACTGCCGGTTGCAGCTGAAGACTGCAGAGAAAATTAAAGACATTGTAGCTAATATTTTATAGGGTCCCAATTGGTAAAGTCTGAGTTTGAAATAATTGGTATGTTTCCTAGTAGACGCCATTTTGTCGGGGAGGGTGTGCACACAGGGACCAAAGTCGCAATAAAATACTGCCTGCAATGCAAAGTCGGCTATATACGTCTTGCTTATATACCTCACAGACTGTTTGTTAGCTAATATTAAAGAAAACGACAGGCAAGAAGAGTAGATTTAAAAGTGGGTACTGGTAATTTATATATATATATATAGGTACACGAGGCAGGGACTGGTTGAAATTATGAAATTATCAATATTTGGCAACCGTCACCTCATAATTTTTCTGCGTATCGGCAGTGAGATGGTCTTTGTGAGATAGCTATATTTTATTTATTACATTTTGAGGATGGATTAATTAAGCCATGCGGTCTCACTGGCCTTATGATCGGTTGCCGACTTCCGACAACCACTGGTAGTTATTAGTTGTCAGAGTTCGCAAAGAGGTTTTTGTCAGTTTTTAAAATGTTGTCAGGGGTTGGCGACTGGTTGTCGGAGCATTTCGGTTGGCTGGAGGTTTGAGCCATGGTCTCACTGGCCTTGCGACCGGTTGCCGACTTTCGACAACCACTGGTCGGTAGTTGGTTGTCTGAGATCTCATAGAGGTTTTCATCAATCTTTATTTGGTTGTCAGAGCATTTTGGTCGGCAGGAAGTTTACACTGCTGCACTGAAAAAAAAATTTCGACCGACATTGCTGTGAAGAGTTTTTTCTTGGTTTTCTAAAGGTGGGCGATAGGTCTCAGACTGATCTCCGAATGATCTTTAGTGCTCGAAAAGTGCTTGAAAATAAGGTCGGCGATTGATTCCCGAATAAGAAACGACCAGTCGCCTATTGATTCCCAAACCATTACCCAGCACTGACAACCAACAGTAATCAACCAATGAACCCAAGGGTAGTTTTGGTTGTATTGCCTATTGAAAAATAGTTTTGCATATAAATGAGATGATTTGATAATATACTCTTCCTATAATTAACCTATTTTGAGCATGTTTTTTTATCATATCAACGCAAGTTTACCTAGCTAACCATGCCAACTATTATCATGAAGATATCTCTCCAGCTTGTCTCCGACTTTTGTTCTCATCTTTTCTCATGCTCCCATTCTTCTGCACGGGGAGGTATCCAGGATTTTGTACTGAAAGAGGGGAAGGGGCACATAATATTCTGACACAAATTATTGACACAAAAATACTACCACCTCAAAAAGAAGGGGGCACATTCATGGTGTTGTGTTTAATGTATGCCACTCACTTGGGTTTCAAAGGGGGCAGGGACGCCCGGGTTGTGCACCCCCCCCCCCTCCTCAAATCCACTGGTGCTTCTGCATCTCTGCTATTCGACCTCTTTACCATCCTTAGCCCCTCTCCAACCCCTCTGTGCATGCTTCCAAGACTTACACCATAAACGCACACTGATATTTGGTACCTGGTAGAATAACACCCCGAAGCAAACGACGGCTAATAATAATTCTTGCTTCAAGGCTGACTTTGGCCTTCCCCATTGCCGCTATGTAATACGAAACCAGAAATTCCATTATTGGCTACCCAGAAAAGCTGTTTTAACTTTCGGATTTTCAGTTGGATGTTATTTCTCAAAATTGGGCTAGGTTTTCTGCATTCTTGGAGCTGGTGTATTTTTTTGGACGGGGATGGCAAAGATGAACGCAATGCAATTGATGGAGAAAGCTATAAGAAAAAGCCGCATTTTGAGGATCGGCTGTACATGCTCTTTAATCTCTATTATTCAAGTATCAGAAGCATTTTAACATAGCTGATAAAGTAATTCGATTGTTTATTGAACTGAAATAGTAGAGGTGTCGTAGTCGAGTGGTTTAATTACTTGACTGGGAATGCAGAGTTCGTGGGTTCGAACCGCCGCACGGCACTTGAGTAAGGCATTTTATCTACATTGCTCCTCTTCACCCAGGTGTTAAATGGGTACCCGGTAGGATGCGAACGTCAATGTGGTTGGATTAGCATGTGCGCGCTTGGAAACAGGCGACTGGCTGGAATGCTCCCCAGAGGAGTTGAGAATGTGCACTGTTATGTGCCAGAATCACAAATGAATCCAGTGACCGGGGTAATAATGCTGTAAGCGGTTTAGCCGGTTACATTGTAACTGGTAAGTCCAGTGGCGTATCCAGGGGGTGGCGCAAACAGGTGCGCGCCCCCCCCCCCCTATTGGCCGTCGTAAAAAAAACAAAAAAACTACCAAAACAAAAAATAAGTTGTTCATTAAATAGGCTTCAAAATTGGTCATATATAGGATTATTTTGCATCTCAGCCCTTCTTCAGAAGCAAAAATTTTCCAAAGGGGAGGGGGCACCCCTTCCCTTAGACCCCTCCCACAGGACGGCGATCAATAATGCCTGGCGCCCCCCCCCCCTATTGGGAAATCCTGGATACGCCCCTGAAGTCGCTATATATGAAACAGCTATTATTATTATCATTATTATCATTTTAACAAAAGAAATATGATCCACGTTTAGTTAGAAAAAAAGGAATGATTAATTTGAAATAAGAATTCTATTCAGGACCCCACCCCTAACTTAAAGAGTAAGTAAAGACGTAATTTCAAAGAACTCCCATCATGCCCATTATTCTCACCATCCATATGGACTTCCATACCCCTATGATTATGTTAAGTGATTTTCAACATAAATTTTAAAAAGATAAAAAGCGCCGTTATAAAAAAAATCAGCACAAAAATAACAACAAAATTACCAGTTTTGCATATCATGAAGTTTACATTGATAAAAATGGCTTCGGCTTCTGAAATTTGAGCAAAAGTATTTCGATTCTTTTAGAAAAACTGAAATACGACGATACATTACCCTGAAGGGCTTGCAAAATGGAATCTCGTCTTTGACTCCATATTTTTGAATACCTCATTTGTTCCGCCAATGTAGACGAAGAATGAGACCATATCGGTTTACAAATAGTAATCTTGCTAATCCGTAAGCTTAGGGAGGAACTAACATAATGTCTCGTAAACCTTTTTATTCTCTCTCAAACTTCAATCGACTTTGCCCTATCATGTTATAAACCTCAAAATTTTCTGGGTTTTATAATAGATTTTTAAAAATCTGTATAATAGTCTGAAACTTTTCCTGAGTATATGTTGTGTAATTGGCAGATTTAGTTATTGGCGTTTGGTAAACTGAAATCGCCTAAAGGTAAAAAAAAAACACAAAAACTAAAATCGCGTCGTATTTGAACTATGAACTTATTTATAATTGCTTGTTTTCAGCGAACCGTGGCTTTCTTTAAGCATGATTAGGATTATTTACATGTTGTCCTCCCCCCCCCCCCCCCCAAAAAAAAAAAAAGAACAAAAAAAAAAACAAAAAAAAAACGCAACCCAACAACAAACAACAACGACAACAACACCATATATACATAATGTTTTTCTGTGCTAAAATCCGAGAGTAGGGAATGACCTGGCAAATAAGAATCGAGACTGAATTTATCTGATGAATTAGATATAAGCTTCTATTTGTCATTTTTACAATAATTATTGTCAATTTTTATTCTACGAGTAACACTTCATTATGTTCTTTTGGCTAGAGCACTGTTGTTTGGAATAAGTTGACATTATTCCATGTTATTTATTAAAACAGCAGCTTAAGTATGGATCTAATGAAGACTTAAAGATTATTCGAAGGTTGAAAATAAATGTATAGGCAAGCAGTTCGAAATACTGCTGAATTCGGTATGCTATATTTTGTGTTCTGTTGTTGCTAGCTGACAAAGAACAAATTCATGACTGCACTGATGTAGTATCAAACTGCAAGTGTTTTTATTCACAGAACAACTCTCATTTATACACATTGTATACAGGGTAGTTACATAATATACAGCTGGAATGAATTAGTTTAGGTGTGGTTGGATGGAGCAGGGATTAGTGAGATAGGAAACAGGCCAAGAGATTAGGGTAGGAGATTGTAAACAAACAAGAGTGTGGGAACAGGATGATGAAGATGTTGACTGAAATAAGATGAAATGATGAGAACACAATACTATATAACGGAGCTTTAACACTTTCCTATATAGTTTTTTTTAATACTTTAGAAAGCTTCTTATATTTTTAAATTATTTACAAAATTTTGAAATCAGAAAGGTGGCTCGGGATGAAACAGTGCAAACAATATAATGCACCTTTTCCTTGAATTAAAACCGACGCTCGTTATACCGCCAATATAATAATCTTATTTTTGAAAATGAAGGATTTTGTGAGTATATGAAAAACAAAAACGAATCCACTTCAAATATCTATTTTGTGTTACCAATGACCTCTTATCAGACACGTAGTCCATGTAGTCGGGATTCAGTCCTGGCTGTCATGGGGAGGGGGACACAGGATTTTGTATGGGCGGCAGGCACCCCCACCCCTCGGTTACGCTCCGCCGCTACAACACCTCCCCCCCCCCCCCCTCCAGGAAAGAATCCCTTTGCTGCGTGTCTTCAGATATCTCTTCCAACGTCATGTGATATGACATATGTACCATGTGTTTCTGTTTCCTCTCTCCTTCTATTACGATTAGAAAGGTCAAGTAAAAGCCGTCTTACATCTCCAAACCAGGCACCTATGCGCCTCTCCATCTTGTCGTGTCTTTGAGTTTTTCCTCCAAGACCTTAAATTGATTTTGATTGGTCAAATAAGAACGCGATATCCAATTTGTGTCAATAACAAAATGCCCTGGAGCTTCTTCTTCTATACAAGCCTTTCTATTTGCTCTATTTTCTGTGTTATGATGTTGGATTGTTTTGTTTGTTTTAGCCGATGCAATGCCGACAAACCGCCAAGGGGGCTGGTGTCTTCGGATATTGATTGCCAGACATTAGAAATTTGATTGCATATCAGCGGTGCCCTCTATTCAAATTGTCTATCAAGCGAATGCTACCAATATGACCAATGATATAAAGAGAAGGTAACAAGAGTTACTTACTTTATTTCAGAGATGCTTATTGAATATACAATGTCTTTTTGCAACAAAACTTCTAAAAGGATATGGCAAGGAACCGATTCGTCGCCGTGTCTGTTTGTCTTACCCATCTTTTATGAGTTGTTGTTTAGATTTAAAGATTAAACCATTTTTTTTATCATGAAAGATTGCGAACTTTCTCAAAAAAATTAATAAATGTTGACGAGTTGAGTGTTTTTTTTTTTTTGGTTTGATCGATTATCTTGGGGGTCTTTTCGTTCCATGAACTTTGTCCTCGTGTAAAGATGATCAGGGTAGGATCAATCCTTGCCTAAACCTAAATGTTATTGATGATATTAAACTAAAATGCTGACGTTGAACAAAGAGGGTTGAAAGCAAGACACTTGTGACATCACAATCTATGAAACCAAATGAACAAACATTAGTGCTTGAGTGCCAGTTGACGATTTTTCTTTTTTTCGTCTTCAGAGTTATAAAGCTTTCTTAAGAACAGAACACAGCATATGACTTTGATTGGCGTGCCGCGAAACACTGAGAGCATAAATTACACACCACGACTGTTTGATCTATTTGGCGGAAATATGAAATAGCGTATTAATAATTTGACATTTTTCGGGATATCAAAGAGATAAACGTTATTTGTGTATATTCTATTCTACATGTATGTACAGTATATACTGGCTAACTGTGGCTAACGGTGGGAAGGACGTCGGCACACATCAGACGAACGATGTCCCGTCGCGATCGCATGAAGCTAATTTATCACTCTTGCTCTTCCCTGCCGCACTTTTCTTTTGGAGTACTTTAAACCAGAGATCAGACCTGAATCAATTGTAACTGTTGCGTCGCTGCGGGAAGTTCGATTGACGCTTGTATGGATCGTTGATTATGTCCAATCAAATGGCGGCGGCGGATGAAAGGGCCGGCAGAGATTCCTGCACTGTGCCGGAATTACCGCTACGTCATCGCGCGCGGTCCGCGGGGTACAAGCTATGGGTACAAGCCATACCAGCGCAAGGCTATTTGGAGATATCGTCTGCGCGCAGCGGGTTGCCCGCGATTAAATCGCCCGCGCGAAGAAAACACGTCCGTCTATTGCCCGAGCGGCGCTTTCAAACGGTACCGCGCATAATTGCCACTGTATCAATTTTGATTACTGTTTCTATATTGTCTGTAGGAGGGTATGGTTATGTGGGATAAACACCCTCCTTATGGTATGTCGTTCCCCGAGTTGGCAGGGACCAGAGGGGCATTTTGTTACCCCTCAGACATTGTGGTCAAAGTCAACGGCAATTAATCACTGAGTAAACCCGTTCAACAGAAGCACTAGATTTACACCTCCAAGATGGAAATCTCTCTTATTAATTCATCACAGTCCTATAGTATCTGAAGGATTAATAATTAAAAAGATTTAATAATCACTAATAAAAACATTAACCCTCTGACAAAAACATGGCCATATCTTCACATCTTGAAAACGGTGGGTCAACGGCCCTGTTGCATTTATGTTCTTCCACTAATAGCTTACAAATTGCATCGGTGCAAACAGTATCTCTTTCTGCAAGCCTCCGTCTTATTATAAGCACAAGCTACATCAGATAATCTTCTTATTTTCAAAATCATAATACCTCACTACCTCCCTGAGAATATCTCAACGTTGTTTTTGGAACATAAAGGGCTAACTCAATAATAACGTTGACTCTGCTGGACTTCCTGCTCACAAACGACCAATATTAGGAAGATGCAACCGTTTGAAGTTGGTTCAGCTTGAGAAATTGATGACAACTTTGTTGGCACGAGGACTCAGCCACGAAAAGTAAAATCAGTTCATCCTGCGGACATTACATTGTGAAATCTTTGATGGTGAGGTAAGAATTCGAAGACATTGCGTAGGATTCTTTGGTCGACACGAAAATGATATTTTATAGTTTGGGACGGGATTATGAATTAATGATATGGTATATTCATGGTAGTGAAAGGGCAACTTATTTTCGGTTTGATAATTAATGTTCCCTATCATTCCCTATATTGGCACTGCACAGTATCTATACAGGAGCTCATTCACACGTATCAACCTACTAAAAAAAATCTTCCATCCTCTTACAAAAATCTCTTACCTCCTGAAAAAATTATACGAAAGCATATAGACAAAGAGCTTTTCAGAACGTTAGTCCCGGGACTCTGGAATAAACTCCCAGATTATATAAAAGAAGCACCCACACTAGAATAATTTAAAGTCATTTTAAAACCTGTTTGGGGGATGAGAGAGACTTGGGCAGTGGCTAAATGTGCTTGAGGATATACGAGGGGCATGATCAACAGAAATTTCTAATCTTTCTGCGACAGCTAGCCTTACCAAAACCTTTTTTTTTTTTTTTTTTTTGGGGGGGGGGGGGGGAGGGGCTTGGGCAGTAGCTTAATGTGCTTGAGGATATACGAGAGGCATGGTGCACATAAATTTCTAATCTTTCAGTGACAGCTATCTTTACCATACAGATATCAACAAAATAAATTTCCTGTTAATCGTTCTTTGGTTAAAAAAATAAAAATTCAAAGGCAGACTCAAAAGGTGGTCACGGGGGTCCGGACCCTACCCCCTTTTTTTTTGCTTGTCAAAGTTTTTTTGATAATAAATTTAAACACTTCTGTAGGGAGAAATGGGATGAACTTTTCTCTTTTGGAGGGCCGTTGTCATTTCTTTAAAATTTGGCACCCTTTACCAGCCCCTGAAATCCCTTATGACTAGAGTGCCATAGTAAAAGACTAAATTGGATTGCAATTTTTTTTTTTTTAATGTCTTTGCTTCCTTTTAAATACCAAGTATAATTATTTATCATACTCTTTCAAAAACGAGAATAAAGCAAAAGTAGAAAAAAAATCTTCCTTCAAAGTGGGATGAACAAAAAAATATTATACCTTTACGACTGTCTCTGATTCAACAAATTCAGTGTAATGTTAAGAATAATTGAAATGGAGATGACAAGATAAATGTATGACAGTTGATTCTTTTGATACCACAAAACTCGAATTTCAAAAACAAGACAGGTACTTGCAAGACAGGAATTTGACGAACATTATTATTCCCACAGCTGTAGTATCAGATGCTATACAATGAATGACATATCAGTAAATCTGAGAGCAGTTGCACCACAAAAGATATCTGTTTTCACCAATTTCTTACCCACTTTGTCAAAATTATATTGATGGCAGACCTTAATATTCTCTTTCTTTTTTCTGTGTTTTTGGCTGAAGTTTGGTTGAATTTGTTGAGACAAGGTGTCGTCAGTACGTCGCGAGAGTCCAGCCGGACCAGTCCCCGGTGATTGGTATCACAGGTCTGGCTCAAGCGACATGGCGTCGGGGTTAATTCCATACGTCCGAAGAGGGACTGGGTAGAGCAAGATAGGAAAAAAGGCGTATAGAGAGAAAAAAAGACAGAGGATGAGAGAGAGAGAGAAAAAAAAAGAGAGAGAGAGAGAGAGAATAAAAAGATAATAAGAGAGGGGGTTGAGAAAGAAGAGACAGAGAGAGTGACAGAGTGGCCATAGGAGTTAGAATAGAGAAGAACGGGGGGGGGGGGGAGGGGGGGGGGGGGAAGAGGGTGATAATTATATAGAGATTGGGAGAGGGAGAGAAAAGGTGAAATTAAGTGAGAGTGAGAGAGAGGAGAGACGGTCAGGAGAGCATGATCTATAGACGAAAGACAGATATACGAAGCTTCTTTTTTTTGTTAGAATACAGCAAAGTCATTTTTCTCTTTTTCCTGGGGGGGGGGGGGGGGGGGTGGATACTGACGCAAATGATACCAACAAGAAGGATAATCATACTCATGTAAATCGATATTTCTAATTCTGACAAACTTACCCAAAATATTATCCACCGCGACCGTGGCGGCGGGAGCTGTCTCGGCTACGCCAATGATGAGACGGATAGAGTTAGAGACAAAGACAAGTGATATTTTGGCGGAGACTGCTCAGTAAAAAAGCACATCGCATTTTATACAAAATAATAATTCGCAAATAATGATGATAAATACGAAGAACTAATACTGAACTGAACCAGCAGATATTTTGTTTAACTGCCTAGCTAGTCTAAAATATATCTACAAAAAGAAACTTAATAGTGCATGAACCAAATTATTCTTATAATAGGCCGAGACGGAGACGACAAAGCGCCAAAGTGGTAAAACAGAAGTGTTTGTGTGTGTGTGTGGGGGGGGGGGGGGGGGTGTAGTCCTCCTAAACTTCTTCTGTGTAACACTAGCAATTTTGAAGAGGAATGTGTAATATTTTCTTCATCACATAATATTCAATGATAATACTAAAAAAAAGACATGGCTCTCAGCGTAAGCTTTACTCCATCAAAGTCTGAGCCCTAGTGCAGGGAAGTACAGGAGCACCAGTACTTGGAAAGAATCCCCTTCTATTCTCCAGTGCCAATTGGAGGAGCTATCATTTCGCGAACAACAGAAAGAAAGCTCTCTTGAGAAAAATCGAGTCTTGAAAGAAATATTTCAACCAGCCAATTATATACGTATTTGTCGGCGATGTTTAGAGTATGATTATCCCAATAAGTTAAACAAACACGGAGCGCAGCGGGATGATCACGCCGAATCTACAGCGATGACATATCCCGGGTATTACGCTCCCTTTCTCCGCTACGACGAGGAATTGTGGTGACACACTGCTGCTATGTGCGGCATACCGTGGAGGTCAGCACCCGCGTCTGTCGGCCTGCGTTCCCTTGCGGCATTCGGCCACATGCAGCCTCAGTGGTTGGCAAGGCGGTGTACTGTTAGGCGGAAAAAATGAAAGAAAGTGATACAGAAAAAAAATGTTCGTGATATTCTTGAGAATGAGAGAGGTAAAGGGTAAAAAAAATTGTAACGATTTTCTTTTAGGCGGAATACACTGTGTTGCCGGCTGACTCGAGTATTGCCAGTGTTACGCGGGGTTCTGTTCTCTATCTCATTGTTGTATCTGACGGGGGTTGATCTCACTCTGATAAAATATCCCAGATATTTCTTTTAGCGGCCAATTACTGCTCGAGGATGTTTACAACATCTAGTGCAGACCAATTTCTCCATCTCTCTTTAAAAAAAACCCTCATCTCTCAAAGAGCCGACACGCCAAATTTAGCACGCCTCTTATACTTTTCCTCCACCTCCCGATCTTTTCATGATTCGCTCAATTTGAACTTGATCAGCTGATCTTTGGAGAAATAACATGGGGATGAAAGAAAACAATTCAGCCAGATATTATTCCGGCTGGCAATGAAGCAGAGATGACAACATTGATGATTGCTATATGATGACAGTTTTCGTCTCGAGCATGCAGGAGCGGGTGCAGGATTTTTTTTTAAAGATGAAGGGCACAATTCCGAAACATAGCTGACAAGTACAATATAAATTTTATCAAATTTTTAGGTGCAAATTTACTTTTAAAAAGTTCAATAGCAAGCCAAAAGATAAATGAACGAAGAAATATTAAAAAAAAAAAAACATTATCAGGGGTTGTGTGATCACGGTATGCCTGTTAGGTTTTCTAAGGGCAAGGCCGGTGTGCCCCCTCCCCTTGAATCTGCGGTCTGGATCTATTCTCAATCCATTAAAAAATATTGTTGCACACTTGCCGTTTCATGAAGTGAAGATAGTTATAGGAACTTATGTGAAGGCAATGCGGGGAGGAAGAACGGAGAGTTTTGAGAGATGAATAACAATTTAGTTACTCATTAATTTATTCAGCTATTTATCTGTTTATCAAAGTTTTATCGAAGATACAGGGTAGGTAAATTTAGTTGTTAACTGCTTCACTGTTTGCTATCCTCCTCTTCCCTGTTATCATACTCTCGTCGTCTTCGCTTCATTTCCATTCAACATCTTCTTTATTCTCATCATAAATTTCTGACAATTCCTTTTAATGTTCCTTTAAGGAGTAGTCAGACATTTCTGATGGGCTGGCGTCTAATGTACCATGGACCTAGCTGGTCTATGAATGAACGGATATCAACTTTCCTGTTTCTATAATTTGCAAGAGAGCGAAGCGAGCCATCGAAGATGTTGACACTTTCTAAGAGTGAAAATATACTCGATAAGATATAAAAAGTTAAAATAGACTGCCCCTGCCCGAATACTGGAAACTAAAAAATCTGGGGAAGGGACTGTAGTTCCCAGCCCCCATCTCCTTCACATAATGGTACAACAATTAATGCTAAAATATTTTGCACAATAAACGACAGATGTTGCTATACATGCATTCATTTAGTTCATGAAATGTATAAAGTTTTTTTTTGTTTATATACGCGTAACATCTTACGATAGTTACCTGTGAAGAAACACGTTTCTTTCTTTGTTATTTACACACATTCAAAAAGTTTTATTTCACAAAAATCTTGGATGAAACATCTTTATTCTTTTTCATAATCCCGGAATTGTCCCATATTTCAATAAGCTTTAACTCTTAAATGCATTGTGATTCCAACGCTAAAACCGCTCTCATAATTTCATTCAATATTTCTGGACTCATAACATCATAATCTCTTTTCACTTTAAAACCTCTCATTATTTAAATGATGAAACGTAAAGAACAGAGGCAATCATATATCGCACTAATAGCCCTCGTTATTCTTCCCTCTTTCGAAATAAAAAAAGTTTATCTTCGAATAAAATCTTTAAAAGAAAAGACTTTCCTTCTTTTCTGAATAATGTATGAGCTTAATGGAAATGTCGTCAAATATCTTTCAAAAATCTTATGAGAATAAAGCAAAAAAGAAAACCATTCTTCATAACCTAAATCTCGTTGATCGTCGTAGAATCACTCTGCTACATCCCCTGAATTGTGTGAAATTGTATTTTTATTCAAATTAAGCAATCAAGAATTTCGCCAAGGAAAGAAGGGAAGCCTCATTTTACTTCCCGTGTCTTAATGATCGACGATTTAATCAGCCAAACGAGCGTCATAATTTACCTCTGAAGATTTAGAAGGGAAAAAATGGAGAAGTGGGATTAGGGAAACTTTCGAAATTGGCACTGAACTGTCACCGTGATCACTTATTCAATATAACCACAAAACACTGAAGAGAAAAAATCAAGTGATACCAGTTTGGAAAAAAAATAAGTAAAAAGGGTAAACCTGACGGCAAGTTCTCGACTAAAGAATGTGTTAACTGCGAACATCGTTATGTATTTTTGTCCTTCTCGTGTTCTGTTCTTCGTACATCGTGGAAAATGTCCGCTGTACACCATTTATTTCTGCAACTATCCGATCAGGCTAATTACTTGTAGTAATTTTAATATCGTGGAAAACATCACTAGAAAATAAATAGCACGAGTATCTTTTGAGGCTGGAATGTTTTAATTTTTTTCGTTGGTAGCGATCTTCTTTTCATCGATTATTAACAAGCCTCTTCTTTATGAACGATCAAAGGCAAAATTTTCGAGCGGCTTTACGAAAATGAATATCGTCCCTTTATAGGAGAGTATGTTTTGGTGATTTTTCAATGACTATGTTTATTCGCTTTTTATTCAGTTCTTAGATACTAATTTTGATATAATCATGAACGGTAAGCAAAACAATGAAGAAAAATCTATCAACATTTTACATCCTGTAAAATATATCAAACAATATATTATCTCTCCCTCTTATATATCTCTCTCTCTTTCTCCCCCTCTCTCTCTCTCTCCCTTTCTTTGTCTGTCTGTCTGTGTATCTCTCTCTCTCTTTCTCTCTCTCTTTCTCCCTATCTCTTGTATGTTGTTCCAAAGGACGAATGCCACTGGCCCATATACATCATGATAATCGGGAAAAGAACAAAGTATAACCCGCTGGCTGTAGTACACCACTGATTACTCTCATTTAATGGATTTTCTAACCAAAGAAAGCCCGCCATTAATATCTAACTCGCCAAAATCACACCAATGCCGTCACGGATGATATCTGCGCTGGCAAATCTTGATCATGCAAGGAGCCTCTGAATAAGACGTTAATTGCCGCATAAGTGTCGTTTGAGAAAAGCCAGGAGCGTTCTTCTTAAATCCTGGCTCGTCCGCTAATAGTTTTTGTTTTCGCATTCATTTCCCAGATAACCGTTTCGCGCGTCTTTAGATCTTTAAACACACGATAAGAAAAAGCCTTAGCGGCGTGGTGGTAAAAATGGACATTATAGACCAGCAATTAATGGTACCTATCAGATTTAAAGATTTAAATCAATTTTCCACCGAGTAAATACCCCATCGTTTGAATCGTTTCCGACGCCATTGTGACACTAGAAACTGCCAAGGATAAAACTGTTTAATTCAGTGTCGTCGCAGCCTTAGCCTACTATCTTTTAACGTCATTATGATGATTATCATCAAAATAATTAAGAGGCCACTTAATGGCAATTTTCTCTTTCCTTTCGCGCTTCAGTATACAATGTATGCCACATGAATATTCTTCTATGTGATTCGTATGTAAGGTCTGTGCAAAATTACTGCATTGGCAACGTGTTAAATAACCTGACAAAAAGGTAATTTTTAACTCTAGATTTTATTTATGTATAAAACTGCGTTAAAGGCCCATAATAATTATTTAT
This sequence comes from Heliocidaris erythrogramma, assembly GCA_025617745.1. Lineage (NCBI taxonomy): Eukaryota > Metazoa > Echinodermata > Echinoidea > Camarodonta > Echinometridae > Heliocidaris > Heliocidaris erythrogramma. The sequence continues at coordinate 32,925,585 of CM046868.1, forward strand.
GCATTTTGACCCCTTTTAGTTAACGTCGTCTTTATCAGCATCACTGTTATCTTCATCATCCTCATCATTATTTCCTTCAGCTTCCCTGTCTAGAATAAGGTATCTTCCGACAAACATAAGTGTAACTGTGGTAACCGTTGTTATCACCATTCCAAACCATCATCACCAGTGTTTGCATCTGAGTTATTATTATCATCATCATCTTTTGTGAGTTCGACATCCCAATTTATTATCTGAAGATTCGTTTATGGTTTGTTTATAATATAATTCATTGTCAATTTTCATAGCCTCGTCATCCTCACCTTCTCCCTTCTTTTTTATTTTCATTTTTGTTCTTTTCATTAATTTCCTGTGTTTCTTCTCCATCGTTCTCTCTCTCTCTCTTCTTTTTACACTTTAATCAAGTTTGTCACTACAGTAACATTGTCATTGTCATTACATCATAATTGTCACCATAAACAATATCCCCAATTTCACCATCATCATTATCATCATCATAATCATCACCATCATCATCATCATCATCATCACCATCAATATTATCACCCTCAACATCACCATCATCACCATCATAATCATTATTACCATCATCATCATCATAATCATTATTACCATCATCATCATCATCATTATGATCAACGACACCATCAACGTCAACACCATCAACATCACCATCAACATCACCATCACCATCATCACCATCATAATCATTATTACCATCATCATCATCAACAACATCACCATCATCATCACCATCAAGAACATCATCACCGTCATTATTATCCTCATCATCATTAAAATAATTATCACCATCATTATAGTTATCATAAGCATCGTCAACATATCCCCTGCCCACTCAAATCCCCATCCGTCACACAATTACCCTCTCCCTCACCCCCTTGCGTGTCGACCTTCAACTGAAAATCGATGATGAAACAATTCGAATCTCCTCGACATTCTCCAAATTGAAAATGGGCCTCGGTGATCCTTCCACCTCCCTGCTCCTTCCGTCTGGGATTTGGCTGGTCTTACCCCGTCTTACGCTTGCCTCTTCGCGTAAAGCTGGCTCCGTGACGAAAAATTGTAGCTTCTTGGTCAGGGGTGTTCTCGTAAATAGTTTGACCCGATACCAATTGGATTCGAGTCTGTTCTATTAAAGAGTTAAACGGTTGCTCTTCTTTAAGTATCAATATCATTGTGACGTTTCTGTTATTATTTTAATTATGGAATAGAAAACGATATTAAAAAATTGTATTATGAATATTAAAAAAAAAAACGGTTCCTGGTCATTCGAGCCAAATTTAATTTGTATTGGCAAAATTTCTCTTGATTTCTTTTGATTAGTAACTGTGGCATATTTACGTTCATAATTTCTACATATTTTGGTATACATTTAGAAGTATATAATATTACACTACCTTCAAGTGAAAGCACCGATAAAGTTTCTTGAACATGTTTTTCAATAGATTATGGAAACCATTTTGGAGGCAGAGCAATAATTGTTGAGCTACAATAGACATCGATTTGAATACATCAAGTAACACAAGTAAACAAAAGTGTGACATAAGTTATTACAAATTAAACAGAGATAAGAAGCTGCATGGAAGTTAGTAGGGTAACAAAGCAAAAACAATAACTGCAGTGTTGTGACGACTAGAACATTCAAGTAAACATGAGATGTGTATATCTATTACAGATAACTGCAATCATGATTATGCATGTTTATCCATACATAAAATCATTTCTTCATTTTCTACTGATACATTAACGATTGAGATGTAGCTTCGATGTGACATAACCCAGACATAAACATGGTCCCATTTTCCCTTTAAGCCATTATGAAACCTGAGTTTGCAATAAGGGATCAGAACAATCTCGTGGATGTAATGCTGTATGTCCTTGCAAATGGATTACTCGTTTGGCTTGTCGAAAAATGAAAATGGGCTTTGAAGGCATTCAGAGTTCGTTTGACATTTAGGTCTACATGCTAGTCGAACGAAGAGAAAAATAATCAATTTTACCCATATTACGTGGGAATGCGCGCGTGCGTGTGGGTGTGGGTGTATGTGTGTGGGTATGTTCGTGTGCTTGAGTGTGTGTGAGTGTGTTGAGAGATGAGGAGAGGAGGGGGAGAGAGGACATGGCTTTATACACATTGGTAACGAAAGGGGTTCATCTTTAACAGCTTTGCATCCAGAATTCTGTAAAACGGGGAGGACACAGTCCCGACAAAAACTTTGACAAGCAGCAGCAAAAACAACAAAATGAAGGGCCATTGAGTTTAAAAAGGGGGCATGCATTGGCCTGTCGTACTCCCCTGTAATAAGCCAATGATCATTAAATCCTGAAAAAAATCCCAACATAAGCTCCTGTAGGCATCCTAGGGGGAAATATCGAACCAGATATGACGCCTCTGACGCGTCTTTGTCATGCCCGTGCACCAGGTACCATTTTGCTGAAACATGATATACCTCATCTAAATGATAGCCCTATATGGCAGCGGCAGGGACTTACACCGTCTTTGACGCACCTTCTAATAACGATACTGTACCCTCCCCCCCCCCCCCCCCCCCAAAAAAAAAAAAAAAAAAAAATAATAATAATAATAATAAATAAATAAATAAATGAATTTAAAAATAAATAAATAAAAAATAAATAAATAAATAAATAAATAAAAAATAATAATAATCAAATGAATGCAAAATGAACAGTGCAAGACTTGTGCACAGTTGCAAGATAACTGTCTTACTCATCTAACGTAGATGATGATCAACCATCGACCACGCGAGCTTTTCTCTGTTACTCGCAATAACCCTTGTGCATAGTAAGGAAATAACTGCCTAAATCATCTAAAGTAGATGATGATCAACCAGCGACCACGCCCTCAAAGTGTGTTTATACGACGGAATGGCGCATTATTCACTGTCACACGCCGAGTATAGTACAGTACAACCCGGCGCAACATCGTATGGTGCAGGCATAATACTCAAAGATGTGTTTGTACGAATAATAAACCTGGAATTGTTTTTTGATAATGGTTGGACTTTGTCAGCAGGTTGAACACGGTCTGTCCAGTTTGTTCGGTGAACGTGACAGTAGTAAGTAGGTGCATCCTCTCTACCGCCAGTGAACTTGAAGGAAACACCTGATATGATATTTCCACTTTTTGTGTTAATTCCGTCCGTTCCGTTGGTCAAAAACATCTTCGGTGGAATTTTTGGCACGTAATGAAAGGAGGTTTTTGACAAAGCAATAACGGATACGATTTCAGTTTTAGAAGAAAACAGAAAATTGTGCGCTTATTCAAGTATTTTTTTTTTAAGTACCGTACTTGAAAATAAAAAGCAATTCAAAATCAAAAGTTTAAAAGATGAGAAATATTATATATATACGAGGATATTCTACTTTATTTTTTGTTATATAAACCTATATAAGGTTTTAGATATTTAATTATTTTTTGAATATATCGCATTAAGTTTTGATTTATTTACATCCAGCTTCAAATGAATTTGAAGAAATATAAATTCTATCCTGTGATATGTGTATTCGGCACTGAAGCTATCAAATTATGGTGAACATTCATTCAATTCCAATCGTTTATAAATAACAATTGACTGTTTTATTTCTTGTTAATTATGGCTGATACTTAAAATAACATTATGTCTTATTTTGAAGTTTAATTACCTGGTATCATCAACCCCTTATAATAAAGGTTTGGGTTTCGTATATTTTTGGATATGTACTGCCGTTGGATCATTCATGTCTGATGACTCAATACTTAAAACAGGTAGAAACGTCATGACTGTTCTCATGCAACATTATCGTGGTATTACATGATTGATAGCGTGAAACGATCATTATAAAGATCTCAATCAGCACTTGTCGGCAATATCGTTTAAATCTGGAATCACCCAGGTTCGCCACCTTTAATCGCATCTACTTCCAGGTGTGTGATAGCATCTGGTTACCATAGTACCCGGTATGATCACCCGGAGATTGCAGACCTCATGATCAAGAAAGAGAGAGAGAGAAAGAGACAAACAGACAGACAGACGGGGGGGGGGGGGGTGGGGGCATCTACAACGTATATGTAGTCAAACCTGTTTTCAGGTTCTATCGTCTTTGCCAACTTCACTTTAGTTTCTTTTTAAAACTGAAAACCCACCAGACGTCTATTCCCCATCAATCCATCCATCAATCTGTGATTAAGATAATGCGTGGTGAGGCCTCTGGGTAGAATTATTTTCATTTCAAAAGAAGATTTGTCGAAATATGCTTAATTTGATGGCGACACCCAAAATTTTAACTGCCTAATTATATCCAAAAGTTCAACCTCAAACCGCTTTCTCTCTCTACCTTTCTTCACTCGCTGTCATTATTTTCGCTGCTTCCCCGTCGCAATTATGACCATAACGCGATTTTATTTGTCAAGGTCATTTTTAAAGACTGGTAATTTGGAATGATTTTTTGCAAAACAGGTTAGTGCCGTTTCAAGCCAAGCCAAACTAGCCTAGTTCTACTGACTCGACATATCGTTTGTTCTACTGAAAATATAAAATCAAAGATTTATAATTCGATGAAATTCAGGATGCAATTATTATATTTCATCAATCTGTACAAGATTGTAATAATGCACTTCAGCCAATCGCTTTGTTCGGGTTAGACGGAACCCTTTTTTTCTTTTTTTTTTAAATATTAGAAACCAATATTTCATCGTATACTGCAAGAATTACATTTTTAATGAAAATTTTATTCACTGTCAATTTCGTTGAATTAGACATAGCTTCACTGTGATTCCATTAACATCCTTTTAAAGCTTTGTTCTTAGCATTTTCAGAGCAATTTATTCACCTCCAATATAAGACTATTATGACGTAATCATCACAAAACGACCACAATAATTATTGGTATCCTGCAGATGAGAACCATGAAGGGTTGTTCACATTTTAGAATAGACTGCGCATATAAACTTTGGTAGCTAAAATATCATCAGGGCCCCGTTGCATAAAACTTGCCATTAACGGTAACTTTGCCATCAATGGAAACCTTGATTTTGATTGGCTGTTCAGTGATGTTACCATGGTAATTACCATCGATAGCAGAGTTACCTGTAATGGTAAGTTTTATGCAACGGGGCCCAGGAGATCTCGGGATCTCACGCTTATCCCACTCCCAACGCTTACTAGACTCTTAGCAGCAGAAGAAGACATAGTGTGGACGCAACAACTATCAGCATGATCAGAAAGCAGCAAACTACAGACTAAGCTTTGTTCACACAAACACAAGTCTGTCGTTGCCAAGCATGACACGGAGAGGTTGGTGTAAACACCACCTCATCACCTCGAAATAGAAAGGTGAAGTGCACTTTCCACTAGTAGTTATTCTCATTCGAAGAGAGAAGGGGAAACAGGATGAAAGAGAGAGAGAGAGAGAGACAGAGAGACAGAGGAGATATAGACAAAGATACAAAGTTTTTCTTACATTAATAAAGATGTTCAGGTATACGGATTTGCTGTCATCTGTCTCTGTCATTTTTCGTATTTCACAGGGGATTAAGAAATTAAAAAAAGAAACAAAAATTACTTCCAATCTTTTCCATCACACATTTCCAAATGGCAGTATACTGGAAAGAATCATAAGATGCAATGATTATAATGATTCTACAAAGTGTATTCGTGTCGTGTCTGGATTCAAAGTTCGTACCAATCACCGGTAATGTAAAGGGGATTCATGAGGGAAGCAGGTACCCCTGAACTAACAACCACTCAACTCCTGGTGTAGAAGAAATAGATAAAGGGAGTGAAATGTGAACTCATATTGTAAATATAGATAGACTGATAATACTCCTATCTGTTATCGGAATTTCCCCGTTCTCCGCATCCAGAAAGAGAATTAGTAGGCGACGCCATGGCTATCACGTTGTGCTGTATCATATATACGGCGCCATATAAATTTATGTTATTCCCTCTATTAAAAAACGTTAGGTATGCATCTGATTCAAGGTTCTTTTATTTCATAGCATCCACCCACCTTTCCTGATCCTCCAGCACCGTTAGCACTCGACGTTATCGGATTCCGGCCTCAACCACTCTTGGCAGAAGTAACAGTATCAATCCATTAGTGCATAAACAGCTTTTCAATTAGCACCTCCAGACTTATTTATCGTTACCTGCCACCCAAGTTACAACTAATTATCCAATCATATTCGTTAGATATTTCCTCCTCCTTCCAAATTCCGATGATTTTTTTCTTTTCGGCGGCTTTATTTTTTTTTTTCTCGGTCAGGTCTGCTTCATATTAAACGTACAATTTTCTTTCCCCGACTTTGGACCTGGACCTTAGGGAAATGCAAGGTTCCTTAACCATTTACCTGTCAGTAGAATTTCATGACATATAGTATAATACTCTTTCTTGTAAATGTGGGACGCATCGGTTTAAGAAATTTTGAGTTTGACTTGTCATCACAATCCCACATATTGATTTTTGGAAGACTCATCCTTAGAGCTATTTTTGCAATCAAGTCCTGGAAGAGTTGTCAAATTTGTTTAAACTGTGTATTTATAGATGGGTGGTTTTAGTGGGGGATTTGAAGATATCTTTATTTGCAGAAGGGCGGAGAGTGTGAAATGATTTTTTTTTTTCAGGAAGTAAAATATTCTCCTGGTGAACTCCAAATCTATAAACTGAGAACTTGTGATGAATGAGAGGTTGCGGTATATCTAGATGGCGTTATTGGAAATCAAAAGTCTTCGGATTCGCATTCTTACACAGTTACACAATATCATGTGAAAAATATAGGTTACGTGTACTTGATATTGACACTTCCTACCCAGGAGATGAATGGAATTTAATTGGACATGTAAGCTTTTCAAGAAGCGTTGCCGAGTGATTCAGAAATTAAAATGCAGTGTCCAGATCCAGACAAGACTATCTCCCGCTCACACACACGAACACACACACACACACACACACACACACACACGTTTACATGGCTTTACTTCCGAGGACAACTATTGTTCCTCTATTGTTACTCGTCCTCGGACAGTCGACGGAATAAAGCACAAATTCATTGTTCGACGTTCGAGGACTATTGTCCGGCTTCCGAGGACCATTGTTGTCATGATTTTTTGTTTGTTCTCTGTCCGAAAATGTCCTCGGACATAATGCTAAACAAACGCACACCCCCACGCAGGTATACTTCTGTGTCTTTCCCTTTGTTCTCTCTATTGTTCAAATAGCCACACAAGCAGCAAAAAAAGCCACACAAGCCTGACGGAATAAAGGCATCTATTGTGTTTGACTGTCCAATTAGTCACACAAGTATACCTCTGTTGGTACACAAGTACATATGCACCCACAACTCACAGATTCCCACAGTAATTACCACATTAATATCTTAATGGATGGTGTAATAAATCTGATGAATTCAATCTAATGAACAATATAGGTCGTCGCTACAAGAACTAACTTGGTATTTCACATAAACTACCATAATATAAATGAATCAAATTGATATAAATCATTTGTCAAGAATGATTGTCGCAACCAGTAGCTGGATTTCCTTTATCTGTTATCCGAAAAAGGTTTTTCTATGTAAATAAATAATACAATCTTATAAATAAAATCACTTTTTAAAAGATATATTTCTCGTCACAAATAAAATTAATACATTCCCCCAAGATAAAGCAAAAAAAAAAGTACAAGAAGATTGTCATTTTAGGGTTACAGCTCGCATCCATGGAATCCGTCCCAAGATCCTATATGGCACACCATGTCAGTTGTCTTCAGGATTTACTCCAATTGATCTACCAATCAATAATACGCTTTGTTCCTTCGAAGAAAGCACCAATTTGTAGTTGTCGAGGACGGAGGATTATTGGCGCTCATAATATCAGTAGTTTATCGTTCTGATCCTTCGTTGATTGGCGACAGATCTGCCCACACCCACCATTTTGAGAGTGGGATTTGGCCTGTTCTGATCGATAGTCCCACATACTCGATGACGTGTGGTGTTGAGTGACTAGAACTTGAGGGAAACAGTTGCCGAGTATCTAAACCCTGGCAATTATGAGGCTATTATTCGCCGTAAGATGATACTTTGTTGGTAATAGCGCATAACTAAGGATTTGTTGGTGGCATTTGAGAGATTCTCCTTCTGACAGCACAGACAAATGAGATGAAACTAGCCTACATCATATAAATAAGTTGCCAACTCAGGGATCGCATTCCCTCCGATCTGTGTGGGATGATTGCCCTGTATCTTAATGCTATACAGTAACTATCATCTTTGTAATGTAAACCATTTATAATCTTTCAGAACAATCCTGTTTCTGACTGTTTCTGACGAAGTATGAAAATATTATATCATAAACAGTCAAATAGGCCTACAAGCCTTCACCACAATTCTCAACTGATGTTATGCCCATCCCAAGGCGAATTGACCAAGGAGTTTCAATAAGAGCTTACAATGTTGATAATGCCAAACAGATTCTAAATGTCTTCGTCTGGAATACGCCTATATGTGAACATAGTTATGTTAATGATTATGTTTGTTTGTGTCAGGGTAAGTTTCAAATTTCTTTCACTTAGGTTATATCACTATGACACTATGTAATGATATCAGGACTTTGAGAAAACAGAATCATAGCAAGGAAGAAAATGAAATATATGTTTAACGCACTGACTCAAATGTATGAAATAAGATTTAGTTGCAAACTAGAAAATAAGAATTTGATTCAAAGAGCCGTTTAATCACAAATTTGACTCGCTTCCAAATAACTTTTACGACTTTTTACCAATCAAATATGAATGCTTGATTGTTATGACAATATCCATGCCGTCACTTTCCAAGCTATTAAAATCGTTTCCCCCCTCCCGTTTACTCCTATCGAAAATTTAATAACACCATGTCTGGCAAGAGAACTTATCCAATATCATGTTCCATATAACGATGCTCAATTATCCGGCATTTCCCCGTTGTTTAAATCACTTATTTATCAATAAAGGGTGGCCATGATATCAAAACGTCTGTCAAAAACTGTGTAAGCCTGCGGATTGATTTCGATAGAGAACATTATGTGGTGGCTTGATGGTGAAAATGATTTCATTTTGCATTGGAAAATCTCCAAAGATTTTTGTCGCCTTCCGCGCAAGCAGTCTGGCCCATAATTTTCCTATTTTTCTGATTTTTTATTTATTTGATAATGATGACATCACTTCCACATATTTATGATTAATATGATTTTTAATGTATGAATGCAGATAGAACAGGTGAGTTTTCTAAAATAACACAAGCATGAATGTTACTTAAATAGATAACGAAGTCATAATGCAACGTGCGTGTCAGCTGTAATTTAAGAGCTTGATAAATTATGAAATAGGTGCACTAAGTGTATTTTGAACAAAAGCTTAGACTTAATTTCGATGATGGTGAGTAATATCAAAATAATATCCTGAATACAATGGGTTATTTTTTTATTTCACATTTTATTACTCATTTCACATCTGCGTTATTTTCCCACCCCATCCATCCACACACATTCGTGCGCGCTCACACACACACACACATCCCACACACAGTCTTGTATTGCTTTATTTCCGAGGACAAGTATTTTTCGTCTATTGTTCCTCCGTCCTCGGACAGTCGACGGAATAAGGCACAAATTCATTGTTCGACGTTCGAGAACTATTGTCCGGCTTCCGAGGACCATTGTTCTCATGATTTTTTTTTGTTCTCTGTCCGAAAATGTTCTCGGACATACGGCTAAACACGCCCACACACACATGTACAACCCCACCCACAAGCGCGCGCGCACAGACTTTTTGAGGAAATAAAATTTAAAAAGAAAATAATTTCTTTATTGATATCGGTTTTTATTTCAAATTAATTACTGTTAAGCAACGATATGTATGATAAATCATCATCATCAGATTATAACTATTTATTTGGCAATCAAATACAAACTCAAATATTTCGTATTCAAATGCATTGTGTTCAGATGTCATGCGTTGCGAATATATTTGTAGACGTTTTGGAATTTATGCGATCAGATTGTATTCCGTAATATTTTTTCAATCAACTATCATGCATTCAAATGTTGAATTAAATCTTGCACATTCAGATAATATAAATTCATATATCATAATTCATAAATACATTCAGATGTTATCCAATCAGATGCATGGTAAAAAGTCACTGATATGCGAAAATATTCTATGGTTAGCAACGAAAGCAAGAAAATGCAAAACCGTATTGTGAAATTGAATATTTCGTATACGTTCAGGGCCTTGTGAAACAAATTGATACATTTTGATTGCATCCAGGGCCCGTTTCATAAAAAAATGTTATCTATAACAAGTTATAATCTTGTTATAAGCTACTGAAATCCTTGAATCTGATTGGCTGAGAGCAAATTTGTCATATATATGGGACAGTTGTTATTGATTTATGTTATTGATTTAAGTTTTATGAAACAGGGCCTTGATCTGCTCAAACTTAATGGTATCTCCTTCAATGAATCATATCTTTACAATCAGTAAAGATAATCATTACAATCATTTTTATGTTACAGAAAGAAATTTCTGGAAATATATCTAATTTTTTATACGTTACACCCCATACTATACATCGACTCATATATCAAGGTATCATGTAACCCCCATCCCCCGGCTGCTATCCACTCAAGCATTCTTGCTTTTGATAGCTGGCCCCTGCATTTATCTCGATTTATTGACTTACCTCCATGATTTCAATATTATCTAAAGATATATATCCTTTTTGTTATTCATTTGTAATTTATTTGTATCAATTCTGATTTGTATCATTATTGTATGCAATGTTTGTATTTGATTGCTTAATAAATGCAGAAACAGGGCCCTGGATGGAATCGATCTGCTCAAACTAAATGGTATCTCCTTCAATAGACCTGTTTACTAATTTTATGCATACTTCTTGAACAAAAGTTTCTCTTGACGACTAAAAAGCTTGCCAGAGGCTTGTCCGACATAGCAACATCTAATGTATGCAAAATGGATTCCATCCATAGAGATGCCATTATGCATATCAGGTGCACTAAATAGTTGGTAGCTAAGGATTCTGGAGAGAAACATGCATAAATTTAAATACACTTAGTAAACAGGCCCATTAATCATACCTTTACAATCAGTAGTTTTTTTACAAGCAATTTTATGTTTTACAGAACGATACAATTCATTGTAAGATATAACCAATTGTAGAAAGCATGGAGATATAGTAAACATTTACACTGAAAACAAAAACTAGTCAGGCATATGCTTGACTAGCTTTAAACCAGTCATTCTGTCTAGTCAAGCATGCTTGACTAGTTTATTCGTGTCAAAGCAGTACTTCACACTAGTTAAGCGAGCTTGACTAGTTTAGATATCAGAAAAAACTAGTCAAGGATGCTTGACTGGGTTAAAATTGGTGCTCGGACTAGTTTGTGCACATCCCTTGAAAAACTAGTCAGGCTGGATTGCTGGAGTGCTCGGGGTCTGACATCCGGGAACTTTTAGTACTTCCACATACAAACAATAGACGAAGGGAAGTGTGTGCATAGCCTATAGACGAAAGGGAATATTTTTTAATTATTTTATTACTATATTATGAATTAATATAACAATTATACTTCATAATTGAAAATGGATACATACACTATGAACATGGCGAACAAAGAAGCGGACAAAATATACAGCTCCTCATGGTACCTTCCATACTTGCTCTGGTAGACAAAAGAACATGCCTTCACTGCTATTATGTAAAAGTATGTAAAAAGTATGTAGAATAGGTGACAAACAATGAAGTCTTTCTTTATTCGATACATGAGCATTAGTAGCGGGTCAAGCTGATATTAGAATCGTGAAATGTTGATGACTTTAATACGAAAATTGTTAATTTTTGACTATCGCTAAAATGTCCAATTTTCAAACGATGGAATTTTGGATTCATGTGTATGAATGTGCTGGGAGAAGCAATGCCATTTTTGTTACACCGTTATTATTGAAGACAGAATGATCCTTCATGACTTCTGGGGGTGAAAAGTTGTTTACTTGAATTTGTTTCGGAAGTACGAAGTCATATTGTTTACTTTATGCAAATGAGCTTCGCCTACCGTTCCACGTACGTCACCGCGACCGAGTTGACGTGATTTGAGAAATCGAAGACGAGAAATGCGCATGCGCAGACGCCCTGAAACTATACGGTCAGTGCAGTTCTCGGCGTTGATTTCTCTTGTTCAGTGATCTCCAGAAATTATTAGTTAATGTCTCACATGAAATATCAATTTTATGTTTAAAATTATCTAATTAGTAAATAATACCTTTTCAATATATTATAAATTTTTAACTATAAGTTAGTGAGATGGAGCGTGCGATCGCGACCGTACCGCGTACCGGCATGCATTGCGCGCGCATTACTAGATCGATCCGCCATCTTGACAGTTTGCATTTGACACACACGTGTACACGCAGCGCAGCAGCAAAGTTGATTTTGCTTGGCAGACAGACACATTTCACTCAATTTGGACCGTCCGTGATTCAGACAACATGTCTACGTTTACAAGGTAAGCCATTCATATATTTTGTATAATTTACGTATAAAATAACTAGGGCTATCGGCATTGTCCTGGTTTATGTCTCTGAGACTCTGGTCCATTCACTTGGTCTTGGTCTTGGTCTTGGCAGTGGCTTGCGACGCGTTTATTTCGGCAGTGGCGGACACGCAATCCATTCACTTAATATACACAAAACTAAAGAGCACCCGCGAGGAAAAGAGGTGACTTATTATTCCAGGATAAGGCCTAGCTATCTAGTATTTCTCAGGCTTAAAGTTATTTGCTAAAAATTGGCAATACGCCTTCTACATCACGAAGCCAGGCGTTCTTCCCCAGCAATCTAATTCATTGCTCACGTGTTAGCAGAACTGGAAAATGCCCGGCCTCAGACTCAGTGAAATGACACTTCTGATAACTCCCGCGACCGACGGGTCCTTCTTCACCACAGCGTTTCCTTCTAGGGCTAGGCCTAGGCCCTACTTCCTAGGGAAAAGTTTGGAATTGGGCCTAGGCTAGGCTTAGTCTTTTTGATCGTACAGAACATATTTTTACCAAAAAATGTAAAAAAAGATAAGAAATTTCCGAGAACTCACCAGTATTTGTCATGTATATCCATGCCTCCTCTTGTCATGCAGGTAGGCCTAGGCCTAGGCCTACATGTATGCCATGGCATGGCAATGGATACAGACAATTTCAAACACTGTTGAGTTCTCTGAACACGCATGTCCAGCCACACGCGTGTGGTTGTATCCGAACCACACATGGCTGGATACAGCCACACGCCGGCATTAACACCTATTGTATATCACTGTCGTCACAATCAAAATAACCTAATTTTTCATTTAATTCTTACATTCTAAGCCATGAATCTTTTCAATTTCATTCTCATCGTCTTCTTTCCTGGATTTTCTAGTCTTGTTACAAAGTTTCGTCTGTTTAACGGCAAATTTTCACACTTTTTCTAGTTATCATGGTTATGTCATGTCCATTCTGGCTTTCGCGACGACTGTCAGTCTGCGTAAATATTGTGCATGTATTTATGTATGTACACTGGCGTATCCAGGGGGGCGCAAAAGGTGCGCCCCCCCCTATTGGCCGTCGTAAACAAAAAATATAGCACTATTTTGCATCTCAGCCCTTCTTCAGAAGCAAAAATTTCTCCCACATGACGGCGATCAATAATTCCTGGCGCCCCCCTATTGGGAAATCCTGGATACGCCGTTGTACATACATGCCTGATGTGTGCGTGCATGACTTGTAGCCATTTATGCCTGCACCGTATACACAGACAGAGCCGTCGCGAAAGCAAGCCAGAATGAACATAAGTAGAAAAAGTGAAAATTTGCTGTTAACAGACGAACCTTTGTAACAAGACTAGAAAATCCAGGAAAGAAGACGATGAGAATGAAATTGAAAAGATTCAAGTGGCTTAGAATGTAAGAATTAAATGAAAAAATGAGGTTATTTTGATTGTGATGACGGTGATATACTTACAATACGTGGTGATATACAATATTCAATGCCGGCGTGTGGCTGTATCCAGCCATACGTGGTTGGGATACAACCACACACGTGTGGCTGGATGGTAAAGACACACGCGTGTTATCAGAAAAGTGTTATTTCAGGGCATTTTCCAGTCCTGCTAACCCGTGCGCAATTAGATTGCTGGGGAAGAATGCCTGGCTTCGTGATGTAGAAGGCGTATAGCCAATTTTTTACATTCACAAAGCCAACCCTGGCTAGTCACCTCATGCGTCAGTCACACTGACCATGCTGAGTGAGCTGTCTGCATGGTCTGACTCTGAGAGTGAGTACTGAGTAGTCATGGTAGTGAGCTTGTTTAAACAATGTCAAACACAAATTACAATTTCTTAAAGCAAATGCAATGTTTAAAACAATTTTGTGTTAGCAGAGTTCTCTTAGTAATAACTTTTCTTTTTTACAGGTTGTGAAATGATCCCATTTCACTACTCCATGTATATCTGAGTGAGGACTAAAACCTATTCATCACTTGCATTCGCTGTTTGTGCACCACAGAGCTTATAAATTCATAACAATTTGTTTGAAAATCAAAAGTAATTAAATAGCAAAACCTGGTTTTCAATTGATGTTGCTAGTTTGGACCATTGATTAAACTGTTATAGGTCACATAAAATCAAATGTGCCAATCCACCCAATACATGTAAGGCCTGCATTTAGAGCATACTGTCCATAGCTGGAACCAGTTGAAGATCAAAATCATTTAAGGAACCTACACATGTACATGTACATGTAGGCCTACTATAGTTTTATTTGGTCTTTTATTTTGTGCTATTGCACCATGGCAGCTTTCATTTGTTGTCATTGTCAGGTACATTGTGTGGATTTTCGTACACTGTTAAAACATTACCGATTTGGACATGGTACTAGTCCTCAATTTAGGATTACATGTTGTATAAATGGTTGTGCAAAGGTATATTGTAATGTGCGCACATTTAGACGTCACATTAAGTCAAAGCATGAAGCATTTTATATTGAGCACCTTCAAAATGCACCTGAAGTTCCACTTGAAAATGCTGTTGACGACAATGGGGTGGAAGACATGGATGCAGATATTCATGAAGAAGTCCCTCTCCAATATGAACAAGTACAATTTGACGAAAATCATGAGGTATCGTCTTTCTTATTAAACCTGAGAGAAAATTTAAAAACTCCACAAGCATCATGTTCTTTTGTTGCCAATCAATTTGCTGACATTATGCAGAAGTGTCGAGAAAGCATTGCAGAAGAGGTTCGTGGCATCGTGCAAAGATCAGGTGCAAATATAGAAGAGTTGAATGTGAATGGGTTATCAGATGCATTTCTAGAAACCAAATTTGAGAAGGCTTTTCAATTCTTCAGTTCACAGAAGAATATTGACCAGTACGTTGCCGAAGAATATGACTTTGTCGAACCCGTTGAATATATATTAGGACGTGATGGAAAAGAACATACATGTACAATGCAATATATTCCAATTTTGGAAACATTGTCTGCATTATTGAAGTTTGATGATGTTTTAGGAGAGATATATGGAGGACACGAACACTCTTTAGGTGACAACAAACTTGCTGATTTCTGTGATGGGGCAAATTTCAAAAACAATATACTGTTTTCAAATCAGCCTGAAAGCGCGCAGATCCAGCTGTACTATGATGAGTTTACAGTAGCCAATCCACTTGGTACTCATGTGAACAAACACAAATATTTCGTATTCAAATGCATTGTGTTCAGATGTCATGCGTTGCGAATATATTTGTAGACGTTTTGGAATTTATGCGATCAGATTGTATTCCGTAATATTTTTTCAATCAACTATCATGCATTCAAATGTTGAATTAAATCTTGCACATTCAGATAATATAAATTCATATATCATAATTCATAAATACATTCAGATGTTATCCAATCAGATGCATGGTAAAAAGTCACTGATATGCGAAAATATTCTATGGTTAGCAACGAAAGCAAGAAAATGCAAAACCGTATTGCGAAATTGAATATTTCGTATACGTTCAGGGCCTTGTGAAACAAATTGATACATTTTGATTGCATCCAGGGCCCCGTTTCATAAAAAATGTTATCTATAACAAGTTACAATCTTGTTATAAGCTACTGAAATCCTTGAATCTGATTGGCTGAGAGCAAATTTGTCATATATATGGGACAGTTGTTATTGATTTATGTTATTGATTTAAGTTTTATGAAACAGGGCCCTGATCTGCTCAAACTTAATGGTATCTCCTTCAATGAATCATATCTTTACAATCAGTAAAGATAATCATTACAATCATTTTTATGTTACAGAAAGAAATTTCTGGAAATATATCTAATTTTTTATACGTTACACCCCATACTATACATCGACTCATATATCAAGGTATCATGTAACCCCCATCCCCCGGCTGCTATCCACTCAAGCATTCTTGCTTTTGATAGCTGGCCCCTGCATTTATCTCGATTTATTGACTTACCTCCATGATTTCAATATTATCTAAAGATATATATCCTTTTTGTTATTCATTTGTAATTTATTTGTATCAATTCTGATTTGTATCATTATTGTATGCAATGTTTGTATTTGATTGCTTAATAAATGCAGAAACAGGGCCCTGGATGGAATCGATCTGCTCAAACTAAATGGTATCTCCTTCAATAGACCTGTTTACTAATTTTATGCATACTTCTTGAACAAAAGTTTCTCTTGACGACTAAAAAGCTTGCCAGAGGCTTGTCCGACATAGCAACATCTAATGTATGCAAAATGGATTCCATCCATAGAGATGCCATTATGCATATCAGGTGCACTAAATAGTTGGTAGCTAAGGATTCTGGAGAGAAACATGCATAAATTTAAATACACTTAGTAAACAGGCCTATTAATCATACCTTTACAATCAGTAGTTACTTACAAGCAATTTTATGTTTTACAGAACGATACAATTCATTGTAAGATATAACCAATTGTAGAAAGCATGGAGATATAGTAAACATTTACAGTTAATTGTTAGACGATTTTTATGTTAACCCATTGCGTACGGGAACCTGTGGAGCGTTTCATCAAGCATTTTGTCAGTGATTTTTACTGACAAATTTGCTCTCAGCCAATCAAATGCAAGGATTTCAGTAGCTTATAACAGTTGTCGGTAAAAATCACTGACAAAACGCTTGATGAAACGCTCCTCGGGTGGTCCCCGTGTTAAGCCTATGGGAATGGGATAATTTAGTAGCAAACGGGTAAAGAGCATGCAGGGGAGCGTTTCATCAAGTGTTTTGTCAGTGATTTTATTTTTACCGACAACTGTTATAAGCTACTGAAGTCCTTGCATCTGATTGGCTGAGAACAAATTTGTCGGTAAAAATCACTGACAAAACACTTGATGAAAAGCTCCCCTGGGGAGTGTATCATGAAAGGAAGTTGTCGGATATTTTATCCGACAGCTGTTATAAGCTACTGAATTCCTTGCATCTGATTGGCTGAGAGCAAATTTGTCGGTAAAAATCACTGACAAATTAAACACTTGATGAAACGCTCCCCTGGGGAGCGTTTCATGAAAAGAAATTGTCGGATATTTTATCCGACAAATGTTATAAGCTACTGAAATCCTTGCATCTGATTGGCTGAGAGGAAATTTGTCGGATAAAATATCTGACAAGTCCTTTCATGAAACGCCCCCTTGATTTTAAGCATCATTGAGACATTGACAGACACGTACGGTACTAGATTAATAATCAAACAATGAGGAAACGTGTTTAAGATATCATAAGATATCAATCCTAGCATTTACAACCATAGTGTTATCAAAATCGTCTTTCAAGATGATTTGTAATATGCAACATACTCATGAAGTTAGTGTCATCTAAAACAGTCACGTGACTCATGGGACTCGTGGGTAATCATTGCTTGCGTCGGTCGCTCGGCCACAAAATCAACTCGTCAGTCAGCGCGAAAGCACCTGCGAATAGTGGGTAATTACTGTGTGGCGATGGCTTTATAATGGTAAGATAATGAGGCCGATTTGACCATGGACGACATGCAAGTTCAGTCTCTAGTCGGCTGTTTCAAGCTTCACGACATTTCCATTCTTCTCATTTCTTTCTTCTTCTATTTTTCTTTTAAATCTTCTCCTTTCCTTTTTATACCTTTATTCTTCGTTTGATTTATTCTTTGGCCATTTTCTCCTTCATCATTATTCTTATCCTGTGTCTCTCTTATATTCACCACTATCTTCAGTATCTCTTCCATTCATTATTTTACAGAATTACAAATCTCCCTCTCTTTCCTCCCTTACCTTTGCTTTTCCGCATTTTCTTCTCCCCCCCCCTCTCTCTCTCTCTCCCTCTTGCGTTTCCTTTCGTTTGCTTACGTCGTTTCTTTAGATTTTCCCCACCCACTCCACTCTATCTCTTCCTAGTTTTGTTTTTCTGTTCTCCATATTCCCTTTTCATCCATGCCTGAATCCCCTTCCACATAGTTATTTCCTATCTAGTTTATTATTTTTCATCCTTGGGGTGAATTTTTGTGTCATTCACCGATTTTCCCTCGCTATAGCAATTTTGATCGAAATAGAAAGGCGACCAAATTCACTTACAAAATATTCTGAACATTTTCTAAAAGGAAAAACAATTTTTTTTTTAATGTCAGTTTTCAAAGAAGAATGGCCTACAGCGAGTTGTTCGTGACACGAATTGTAAATAGGCGTGCTACAACCATCAACGCCCTATGGACATTTTTTACCTGTGTGAAACGTAAATCGTTTTTATTCAGTTTCTTTTATCATGTTTAAGTATATCCTGTACTGACTGATAAGCATATCCTTCTTTATTATGCTTTATTTTATTTTAAAGAAAGAAATGTGATAGCAAATATTTTTCTCAACACTTACAAGGAAAACCCGATTTTGACATTCTATTTACTATTTTTTTTTTGGTTGTTTATACAAATAGTGATTTGATTGTTTTAAATATCATTTATATGTCCAACAAATCATGAAGGCCTATATTTAGAAAGTTTTTAATCACTTTTACTTAAACAATAACAACTTATTGACAATATTTTTGAAAACAAGTTACCGATAAACATTCTAGGCTGTTTGTTTGAATATCATTGTAAAGACAAAGGCATCAAAATATGATATTTGCCCTCATCTCTGAGCGCCAAATGAAATCTTTCATCATTCATATTTCACGGCGACATGTTTTGAGTGTTTGTTTGTTTGCGACAGGCGATCATTCTTTCCTCCAGTAATGTGACCTGACACACATACTCATACAACTGTCATTGCCAAAGTGAACGGACTTAGCACCGATCGATCGCGAACGGTGCTGCTAGGAACGGGCAGAGCGGACCGGGGAGACAGAACGCAACGTGGTAAACACCGCGGAAACATTTCTCTCTTTCCGCTCAAGTTTCCGATACGCATGCAGCCCCCTGATACGGATAAATTGGCGTAATTGGACTGGGGAAATGACTAAAAGGTGTCATGAAAAAGTTGAGATCGCGAGAGAAAACACGATTTGATTATGATCAGGGGTAGAGGTGTTTGGTACAAAGTTAATTTTCTCCCGTCTGCTTCAATATAATAACATAATAATCCAGTCTGGACCGCTCAAAATTACCCTCAAATTTTTTTTTAAACTCATTGATATCACAATAGCGTCATTTGAATAAATGTCATTTTCAGAATTCTAAGTTGAGAAAAAAACTCCATACCATTTGAAATAGCACAGTTAATAAATGTTTACAAGCAATGTGATAAACAAGTTCAGTTTTAACATTGTATTTCTGTTACTGCCTCAGATGTGTTCTGCTCTGTTGAGATCTGAATATATAATTTAAAATGATAAACAGTATAAATACATGATTACATGCATATAATTATGAATCATCAGTGGCCCTTCTATAGAGTGTCTACTATAAATTCAATACCAATGGCGAATTTTGGCGATGGTGTAACTGTAAGGGAAGAAACTAACGGTTAGTATTTTCGTCACTGTCATCCTTTCATCAACAGAGGGCTCTCCAAGAAGCACATTTTCCGTCTAAACTTTGATAATTCACAGCTTACAAGAAAAATGAGCCTAAACGAATTATTTTCTTTGATTTTTCATAATGATTTTTTCCTCCTCCTCCTCCTCCTCCTCCTCTCTATCTCTCTCTCTATCTTTCTCCTTCCTGCTCCTGTTTCTCTTTCTCCTTCTTCTTTTTCTTTTTCTTCTTCTATCTTCTTTCTTTTTCCCCTCTCACTCTAGTCACTCACCTTTTTATTCTTACCTGTCTCCTGACTTTCTCTCTCTCTCTGCCCCTCTCTCTCGCTCTCTCTGCCCCCCCCCCCCTCTCTCTAACTAAGCATTTTTGATAGGACCATGTATTGTAACTGTTTCCTGCTCCAAAGCCCCCATCACCTCATGTTGTTTCAATCTCTTCAACTTCTACCACATCCCCTTTTTATCTCGAGATTTTAGTCGAATTTTCATCCCCTGTCTCATTCGAGTGCTCCACAAAGCTTGACAAATTGATTCTATGGCGGAGTGATGGGCAAAGAATCTCCGGCAGACCATCACCCTTACAAAAACAAGCATTGTCCCCGCCTTTTATCCCGGATAAAAACCCTGAAATGTGCACTCCTTGAAATTTACTTAAAATGTTTTGTAGTTTGGAAGGATCTTCATTGCAACTATCCGCGTGTTAAATAAAACTGCGAATGGAATTCCTAACATTAAGCTTACGTCTTGGACGAACTCGTGACCAGATTTGACGACAACGGAACAACTGTGATGACGTTTAAAATTCAGCATCTTTAGGATGATAACTTGTGAATGAAACAGCCAACTACGTGGAAGTGCTTTCATGAAGAAAATGAAATACGGAATCACCGGGGATAGAAAAGAAAACGAAGCCGAAAATATCACGAGTCCTCGTTTGATATATCAAACATTACATCACGTTGGAAGAAAAGAGGCATTTCATTCAATTGCTCCTCCTGGGTAAAGAAAGAGATTCAATGACTCTAAAATACAGAAGAAGTACATGTATATACATTGACTGGCGTCTCATTTTGGTACAGTGGCCCCCCTCTCTCTACTTTCTTTTTTCTTTTAGCGATTAATCAAAAAAGGGCTCGGCCTAGAATGATAAAATATGCTTTATTTACGGGCAGTGTGATTGTAGTTGGTACCTACAGTATTAGTAAACAGTCATGGCCACAAAATTAATGTAACTGTAACAAATCCTATGTGATTAATACTCGCTTAATCCGGTTTCAATCCCTCCTCGATCTGAATCCTTAACTGAACGACTTAATTTGTCATTCTACGACTTATAGTTTAATCCTTTCTTATGTTCCGCGCCATAGGCCCATCAATGCCCTGTCTAGCGTAAAATGGCGTTGATTAAAAGGGGATTTGGATCATACCGTCTTAATTCCACAGATCCCATTAAAAAGAATGTGTTCCTTTCTTTTCTGCGTTTGATCATCTTTGACAAGGTTTCGTCTGGCGTCGTCAAAAGATTTGTCTGACGTCTTGACAAATCTCTTCATTCTTTTCCCCATTTTGATACGGTCTCATTCCTATTGTTAGACAAGAATGGATATCCCTGTTTATGATTGATACCTCGGAACATCTATGGATTCAGTCTTCTTCTTTTGTTCACTTCTTGACATCGTCCTGTTCTTATGTTGGGTGTAGCTAAAACATGACAAGTGTATAGGGGTGTCCAAATAAATCTGCCAACAAATTATCAGAAAAATTGCAACAAGCAACCCCCAATAAACATATTTACCAATTATTGTAAAGCTTCACATTCTCAAGGCCTAAAACGGTACTACGATTTGCCGACAAGCTCGTTATGATTCCCCAATAATAATAATAATAGTAATAAGAAGAAGAAGAAGAAGAAGAAGAAAAAGAAGAAAAAGAATAAGGAAAAAGTATAGCTCCTCTCTTTTTTCATATATGGTCAATTTAATAATTCACAGCTAACAAGAATATAATAAGGAAAAAAGATATAGCTCCTCTTTTTTTCACATATCGCCAAGGTCAAAATACTACAAGGTTACCGACAGAAATTTTAAAGGGTTCGTCATCCTCTAGCCAAACTTATGGTTCGTGTGCTTCTTTTAGGCCATCTTCTCCTCCTTACTTTTTTTTGTCCCGCCTCAATTTTATTGTTATTTGTTATTTTTGTTCTGAAATGGAATAACTAAAAATCTGAGGACATCTATATAGACAATGAGGAAATACAAATCATTCATGTAATGCAATTTCACTTTGTTTTGAACGTCTGAAGTGCATGTAAAAACAGAATTGTGTTTGATTTGACCCAATAGCATTTTTATGTACAAGAAGAACATGAAATATTCAAATAACATCGAACGCCCTCCTCGTTTTCACAAAATCCGGATGAGAAACTATGAATCAATTTTACCTGGCCTTACTATTTTATGATATAGTGTTGTAATTTAAGTCATTACGTAGACTTAGGGAAAATCATTGCGTTATTTTTTTTAAATAATTGAATTAATTTCTTTTCGGTTGTATTACAATGCAGCAACAAGTCATTTTTAAAACTTTTATTCGATGCAATTTTTATACCTTGCTGATGGTATCAAGTAATTTGACTTGGGCATATTTTTAGGGAACACCCCCCCCCCAAAAAAAAAAAAAAAGATTGGCGCCCCTGTTTTCTGCCATGGACAAGTCCACTTTTTGTTTACAAATTCTAAAAGAAAAATTAATCAAAGGAACGTCTGAAAAAATGTAAATCTTATATACATGAAATAAACTTCTGTTTTTTGCCTTTAAAAGTGCTCGTGCTTGATGTCAGTCAGAGCGGTGTCAATCTTGTAGTTGCGTGTAACAGAAACCTCAACAAGACAACAGACGATAAAAAAGATCATTTGTCAAACGGACCAGCAAGTGGCGCGAACTCTTGTTCGGGAAGTTTGAGAGAAAGACGACGGCGCTCAAATAAAAAGTGATGCCTTCAAATATAGCTCAATGACAACTGCGATAATAATGACAATGTATAACAATGACAATATATAACAAGTGTGTTCCCATGGAGCACTTTTTCGATTGTAAGTGGTGCACAGCCCCTTTAATTTGGCCGACGTAAATGGTACGGTGTGTTTGGTGGAACGTGATCTTTGGAAGACAGGAGATGCTCGGCAGTGAGTGCATGCGCACTGGACGATGGGGGATGTGTGGCCACAAAATAAGGGCTCTTGCATAAAAAATATTGCGAAGAAAATAAAACTCTATGATTAAAATGCAAGTTCAAAATCCATGATTAGAATTGGTTAAAATTTGAAAGTCAGATTGCGTTTGAGCTTTGGTACTGCTTATTATAAGAGACCCTTGGTTGTGTAAACGTTGTTCTCCTCCTCTCTGGGTCCAAAATATAGATACGTTTCTCCAAATACAACAACATGGCGGTTTCATGTTTGACAGAAAGTTGGACGGTAGCCCGAAATAAAATGTTTAGTCTCCCAGTTTTAAAGGGGATATGGATCCATCTTCAAGATGGGGAGGGGGGGGGGGGGGGGGGGGGAGGGGAGCAATTAGAATACAACGATACATATCTATCAGTTGATTCCGAAATTATTGGTCCAGAATTGACGCTGCATGCTGTGATAACTCCTTGCTCAGACGAATAGTCATGATCGTAAAGACAGTTTCATGTTTAATGTTCAAATTAAAGGACTATGCCAAGATTGTCAAATATGTCAGTGGGATTCATTTTATTGTTGTACAAATGTTTCTATTAGAATGATATTTTAGTATCAAGTTGTGTTTTTTTTCTCTCTCTCTCTTTAAATGCATTTACCCTTTGGTCCCATCCATATTCAATCATGTAAGCTGAATAGTCGTTTCTACACTGATCATGTTACCGGCTTTTAATGCGGGATACCAGTCGCTGTAGGTCCAAGTATATTATACTCTAAAATCCGTTTACTTTGTTCTCATTTTGATCATTACTAAGCGGGGTCTTGCCTCACCGGCGCGCCTAAAACACACCAGTCATTAATCATTGGCTAAAAGCAACTCCGTTTTTCTTGGCATTCTTCACGGGAAATAGCTCTCGCTTTTCTGCAATGGTCGCCGTAGACTGTTATGACAGTTAGTCAAAGATGGATGTCGCCGATCCGAGGCCGTTGGCTACTCTAAGCTTAGGACCACCACGGATTCCATCACTAACCATTATACTTTCAAGAGCCAACATAAATGTTCGACCGAAGTGCAGAAATAACAAAAGGAGAATGGGCGTTTGTATAGAGTTTAAGTATGGTCAGCCATTCAGCGTCCACATGGTTATGGAAGGCAAAATTTAGTGTAGCTTATAAAGGGAAAAGGCAGTCCATTGCAAAGATGACCAAAAAGGTACTTTTCAAGAAGATCATATTAAAGAGGTAAAGGTTACGTACAATAACCGTAAACAAACATATTATGTACAGGCTTGAATATTTTCCCAGCTTACAGCTCAAGAAAATGAGCATAATTTCGTTCGACAAGAATAAGAATAAGAATAAGATGGTTACATCTTTTTAAATTCACATACCTTCTTCGGTAATGGTGTGTAGAGTTTCTGTCTTTGATCTCTCATTTTCTTTTAAGAGTAAACAAATGAACAAACATAAGTGTGCCATGAAATTGATTCAAAGAGTAACATTCATTACTTAAAAGGTCCCTGTGCTGCGTAGACTAAAATTTGTTGATAAAAAAAGAATAATATGAATAAGAGTAAAATGTATCCCACAATGGTTGATGTTGGATAACATCGCATATTGAAGAATATGAAATTCTGTAATTTTCGGCAAGCAGTATGATTGAAACGATCGCAGCGAATGTCTGATTCAGATTTGAAAAATTATATTCTACATAAATTATCTAAAGATGAAAATTGCAATTTGAAAATGAGAGTATAAAATATCATATTAATTGATATCGAAAGGAAAATAGTTCGTTTGCTTACCTATTGTCATGAATGCCCAACTACCCGTCTTTGAACAACGGCCCGCTGAAAATCAATTTGGGCTTGGAATATTAACTGATGTCCTAAATTAAGATACGAAATTTAATACTATATGAGCAGAATGAATATTTTTTAATATCTCATTTATATCAAATTAAATTTTTAAACATTTCACAAAGTATTCAATATACACAACATTGTAGAAAAGGGGTACATAAAGTCATTTTAAAACAAATAAAGTAAAAACAAATGTTTGTATAGTCCTAAATTAACTTCCCGTTCACTTTGCATCAATATGAAAATTGGTAGTTAATCTAGCAGTAAAAAATGACGCATCATATCAGATGCATACCTGTAGTGTAGATCTAAATCATGAGAAATTAGTTTTGTTTGTCATAAACATTGTTTTGATAAATGAAACCAAGATGCAGTCATCCGTCTAGCCTCCCGATCTATCACTGATCTATTAGACCTTCACAAGGAGTCTGGATTCAAAGAGGGTCTAATTGACGGTACTTTATAGCATCAAGGTATCGTCTTTTAACCCACTTGATGGGTTTATTACGGTGTTTTAACGAGGCGGCTAATAGATGAAGGAGCCGCCCAAATGATCGCCCATATTCTCCTCCGCTCAGTTTGTGCATACCACGGACATCGTTATCTTTCTAGGTCGTACTGAAGAACAGCAGTAAATTACACTGTGATCACTTGCCATGTTATTCATTCCGATGCAGGCGGCAGATAGCAAGATCACATCACCGATCCGATATCGATATACAGTACTCATCTACAGATCAAAAACAAGACATTATCAATATCTGCGTGACTATAAAAGTGTTAGTAGGCCTATCAAGTCTTTTGTTTTATAGATTTGCTTCTGTGGTGCCCGGCGTAGGAGCATGTCGCCTTTTCTGAATTATTTCCCGTGGCTAGAAAACTGTTTTAAACTTTCATAGGTGTTTAGCAAAATACGTCACACCCTATGTAGTGGAATAGAATCAAAACAGAAAGAAATTGTACGTATGAGCTGACATCAAAAGTCATAAGACCGAGATGGTTTGACAAAATTAATATGCATTAACATGCAAAATAAAAGCTCCCAGTCGCTCGCCACAAAAATTAAAAGGATCGCGTATATGTGGTAATTTTTTTTGCCCTTGTACACTTTGAAATCCTTAACCTTATTTAAATTTGGTTTTCGGAGATTTTTCCAAAATGAACTTCGCCATGACCAATTCCGCACACACCTTCAGAAACGAAAACAATTTTATGATTGGGATGAGTCATAACTCTGAATCTATCAAGAAGAATATCATTAAAAAAAAGAAAACAATGCTGGTTTAATGTTAGCGCTGAATTAAAGACGTAATGCTGAATTACATGTAGTTGTTCTTAGCACAGGTTTTTATACTGTTAATGCATTATTTACCGGGGGTGGGGCTGCAACGAAAAATGCATCTTTAGTGTTTTGGCACATCAAATGAGATCAAAACAAACAAAAAGTGACATATTTTTTTGTAATAAATCATGGCATTTCGCCAAACATATTTACAGAGGGACTCTAGAAAGAGAAAAAAATATCTGAAAAGTGTTGCTTGAACTATTTCTTAAGCGTTATTATTCGTCACGTTAAGATAAATTAATAATACCTTTAAAGACAAATTTATCCACCTATTACAAACGGTCTAATACAATAATTCTCACGTTTCTCATTTAGTTCTGAACCATTAGCCTAATAGGGCACTGTACTTATGAGAGAGAAACATCTTCGACACTCATCCCAAGTTCAATATTTGTCGATATGCCCGACGGAACAGACAAACAGTTGTGACTTAATGCATCGAGATCTCACCGGTGTACAGCTGTTCTGGTCGTCCTACCCGTGTGAACTTGACCTTGGGTAGTCATTGAGAACCATGGAAGAAGAACGAGGTTTTATTTCATTATCTAATTAAGCAGATGAATATGATGTTCCGTCAACACCTTCATGGTGGAGCGAATCGACTGACTGACTTTGGAAGACGTACGTCCTGTACACACTCGTGGGGGTAACAATGTGTATATTAGAACAATTATGGGAATCGAAGATACCGTTGCAACAGAGTACATGGTTTTTGTTCATTGAGTACAATACAGGTTACAGATGGCAATAAGCCTATACGGATCGACACAAAAGCCAGAGGAAATTTTGTATTATTTTGATGTCGACAGGTGTTGCTGAAAAAGTGAATTTAATCTGTATGGATTGATTTCCAATTAAAAGACAATTTCGGTCCAAGTTTCTCTGACAGGTTTATCAAAGGTCTGGTTAGTGACAATAGTTACATTGCCGTAATATTTGGTTGCGAGCATTGTATGAATAAAGGCTCTGCAAAACGGAAAAGTCTCACAAAAGATCGAAAATATGTTTTGTATTGAATGAAGCATTGGATCCCTTTGAAATAATTTATACATTGTATGAATGTCATTTCTCCAATACTATCGTCTATTTTTTTTAGTACGAAATGAAATAGTGTAAGTAGGCCAGGAAAATTACAATTTATTTGCGCAAACAGAAAATGACTTTATGTTCTTAAAAAAAGGGGGAGGATACGCCCGCCAGACCCTTTCTGATTATACCACTGGCTGAGTTTGGATCAATAATGTCATCATAAATTCTCTTCTTGTTCTTTTTTTATTACTCTGATGACTCAGAAGAAATATTTTTTTTAATGAATATATCACATCGCTTATTTTTAGTTTGCACCTGTTTACCAACAATTAGTGGGCACATGCAGAGTCTGGCATGTTATGTGTTTTACTCGCTACAGGCCTAATGCAAAATCGATATAATTCCACAATTGTCACAGATAATAGATTTGAGATTTTACACGGAACTAATCTTTGTTGAAGGTCACTCTGTTCTCACGAGGTCGTCCTTGATTGGGAATCAATCACATTTTTGCTTCTTTTTCTTCGAGTCATTAGGCAAAAGCACAAACCTTAATGATCCCGAAAGAGGATGATATGACACGCTTTGGCGGCAAAAGATTCTTTGTTTTTATAGGCTATCGATCAAGCGATCACCAAATAATTTCTGCGGGCTGATTACTCGCAATAGTCACCCAGAATTCGCCCGCGTGTCTGTCCGTCACACTTCTTTTTTTTAAAGTTAGATTCTTGTCTGGACCATTATCTGGACCATTGTGTGGACCAAAGTTACCAGACTCGCACCAGTTATCAGGATAAAAAATCTGATTAGTCAGACTCAACCTTTTCTTCTTGACTTCTTCAAGGTTTTGGAAATGAAATTTATTTGGGTGTAGTTGCATTCATCCTGTCATCCAGTCTCGCTATTGTTCTTTTCCCCCTTGAAGTTAACAAATGGATGGGAAAGAAAACTGTGAATGTGCTTTTGTTTCCCAAAGCAAGATTTAAAAATTGAACACAAGGACAGCCTTTATTAGTGTCATAATAGGTATTGTTTCCAAGAAAGCATCTGTTTTAGACTTACCATCGGAACTCTGATCTTAATGTCGATATCTGAACAGACAATCTTTCATGATGGAGTATTCATTGTTCAATCTCATTTAATCATTTTAAAACATATCAACTACACCACCTTAATCAACCTTTGCCCTAAAGGCCTTAGAATGTTCATGGATTTAGTAGAGAGGTATGAATTATGGGAAAGTGAAATCAAATTCTATTTTTCTTTTATAACGTAAATTATGACAAAAGCGAATATAAATTATACTAAGTATAGAATCATAAAGCTATAGAATCATCAAACTATAGTGTCCGTAATGACGTCTAAACGTACACAATTTTAAACGCTATTACTGTTCCATACATACGGTAGCTATATAATGCAGATCAAACTGTTTTCAAAATTTCTTGAATTAAATTATGAACCGGCTGTATATACCTGTGTGATTATTCACGTGACACTTAAACCAATTAAAGGTGAATGAAGAAGAAACTATCCCATTACTATCGAGTTCACTTTCCATGTCTTAACCTTTAAGTGCCTCAAAGGATC
Organism: Heliocidaris erythrogramma; assembly: GCA_025617745.1. NCBI lineage: Eukaryota > Metazoa > Echinodermata > Echinoidea > Camarodonta > Echinometridae > Heliocidaris > Heliocidaris erythrogramma. The sequence continues at coordinate 32,954,668 of CM046868.1, forward strand.
AACTCCTACTTATTTAACTAAATTAGTTATCCAATACGTACCAAACAGAAACCTCAGATCATCATCCCAAAAGTCCCTTCTCACAATTCCACAAATAAATACAAAACCTTATGGGTCACGCTCTTTTCAGGTTGCATCAGCAGAACTTAAGAACAAAATATTGTGATACCGTTGACAACTTTTTAAGGCACGTCTTAAAACATTTCTTTTCAGAAATAATTTCCAGCGTTAACTGGTAACTAGAGGAAGTACATGTATGTTGAGCATACCTCACTCTTCTCATTCCCTATCCTTCTCCTCTTTTCCTTCTTCCTCTTTCTTACAGCGCATAGGGACATATTATGATAATTATGCGCTATATAAATATGGTAACATTATTATTGCTGTTTCATTCATTAAATTTGATTCAGAAGTGACTTCCACTTTGTATTAATCAATGTCTAATCAAGCTAACCTTGAAATAGCCTGCGCAAAGCTTCAAGAGCCAAAATCCTTTGTCCTCTTTAAATTATTAACAACATGTACGAAAGCTAGTGATCTTGTACCGACTTGAAGCCGCGCCGCCATCTAAATGTGGTTAATCTGCTGCATCTGTAACTCTTCAAACTCCCTCCAGATCAATTGAGTGTTCCCATTATCTGACAACCAGTCACTAATCAGAATCCCAAGAGGAACAACCTTCCTCCGATATTGATCCTCCCAGAGTTAGTTACACCTGAAACTGTTTCAAACTTTTGGGAGCAGCGGGGCTCCAAAGCGGTCATCAGAAAAACCGCTGCCGCTCAATTCACAAACCAAACAGAAATTAATTCGAAATAAAAACACCATTAATATTCATTTTCAGCGCAGATCAGGAGACCGAAACCTTGATTGTCTAGTTTTTGTTATGTCTGCTGTTTCTTTTTGTTGTCAATCAATTTCAAAGTGTTGTTTCTGTTTTTACCGGGAATGAAATGTAACATTGAGGTTTAGTGTCATTTCAAATGATGGTGGTGGTGGACTGGACTTGGTGGTGGTGGTGCTGTGGTGGTAGTGGTGATGGTCAGGGGGAGTCTGGGGGCCGCAATCCCCATGTTATTGTTTACTATGCACTTTTTTATAATATAAATTAATATGCTCGTTCGCATGCTCAGCACCCTCCCTTCAAAAACGCTCCTCGGCCCATGGTGGTGGTGGTTGTGGTTGTGGTGGTGGTGAGGGGTTGAAGTCAATGTTTGACATGGATTCATTGTAGCCTATAACAAGATCTTCCAATGCATACATATTCCTTTCTGTTAAGCTTGGAAAATATTGATACAAATGATGTACACGTTTCTTATATGTTTGTTCCACAAAGTTATATCGTCTATTTTTTATGTTCCGTACTGTCGTGCAGGAACGATGAGTTGTAGTACTCATCAGCTCATGGATGTTTTAGTATGGAGAAGGAAAACATGCATAACGACTGTGTACATTATAGCGATATACAACTATTAATTTCATATCAATCACTATGCTTTTCCGTGCATAAATCCATACTTTATTGATTTATATTTTAAGTATTCATCACTGATTATTCATTCATATTCGATGCAAATTTTAATAATACATGTACTTATTTTATCTAAACTTTTCTTCAACTATTTCTTGATTATTTCACAACATTGTAAGACTTATATTGTATTACTCTCTGGAGCCCAGTGGGAGATCCAGGATTTAGTAAACGGGGGGGGGGGGGGGGACACACCAAAAAAAAGGGGGTTTTCCCTCCAAAATTCTCTGACAAGCAAAAAAAAAAAAAAAAAAAAAAAAGGCCCTCAGTACTTTTGTCTCTCCGGACAAGCCAAAAAAAAAGGCTTCTTTTTTTGGCCCCCCTGGATCCGCCACTGGGAGCTTATAACCAACAAGCTTTGTTTTTAACTCAGACTCCTTCATGTCCACATGAATGTATATTTTGTAATTTTTTTGTTAAAAATACATGTACATTATTTTTTAACATCATTTTGTTGTACATCATTTATTACCTTGTACAGTTATATCGGAAAGTTGGAAATAAATGTCATTAAACTGAATTAAACTGAAAGTAACGATAAGTAATCCAAAGTGATGTAATATTTTTTTTTTATTTACTTATGTTTATTGAAAACGCTCTGTATTATTGTTTCTTGTAAACAAAACTGACAATATGTATTTTAAAAACATGAAATGTGAAAAGCGAACCTGAAACCTGACCTGAAGCATGCATTAGTCAGCATGGAGCAGAAAATAGAAATCTTTTTGAAAATATCTCTTCTCAGTCCTTATCATCTGCAGGCGTGTATATGTAATAAGCTTTCAACGAGCATCTAAAACAGCTCTTACTCAAAACTCAAAAGGCCTCCAAATATTCAGCTATATGGTCTTATGTAAAACGTCCAACCAATATCGCTTATCTCTTGAACATGGTCTTACAATATTTCAACATGAAAAATGCTCCTCTCAATATTCCCGTGGGGAATTACTGCAAGCGGAAAGTGGGGTGCCACAGTCGAGAAAATCTTCAAATGAGATTAACCCAGCCATATTGATGGGAAATGAAATTTTATTCGGTGCAAATTTGCGCGACATTTTGCACGACAACATTTGCAATGTACGGGACCACGAGTAGGCCGGCTCTGCAATTTATGATTTTTGGCTATCAGTTTGGTTCTCTAATTCCGCCATTTTTCTCATAGTCATCCCCTCATGCGCTTATCTCGAGTATTTCATATTTTCAAGCGTTTACACCGATGAAAGTTTGAATCAAAATTTCGCCGGCTTGGACAAGATGAGAATTTTCAATTTGTAACTGGCCTTGGAAGAAGTTCTCATATGTGAAGTTAAAATATTTATCAATAATCTGGACATGTTGATATGAGTGTATATTGGTATTCTCATGGGGCGTAGTTGAGGACGTTATCTCAACATCCCACGAATTAAAGAGTCGTGGAAAGGGTGACACTTTAGTTATCGATAACCCCAGCAGATATCACGAGCGAAAATATTTCGTAATATTTTAAAACTAAGCTTTAAATTGCATAGAAATGTTCAGTTCTTACGAAGTGGTAAGTGTCTATTCAAGTATAGGCATTCGGACACAATTTTTCTACAAGCAAATCCATTAACGAAAAGCGATGACACTGTATTATCATTATTATTGTAAAAATACTATATAATTATGAAATGAAAATGAATAATAAACCAACTCATTGCACGAAAAATTAGGTGATGGTTGTCTGAATATGAGATGAAAGTTTCCCGAATATCAGTAATTAAGAAAATGGGGGGGGGGGGGGGGGGCGGGGGGGGGGGGGTGCTTCGTACGCCTAGGTATACAAAGAACAACTGCAATGGGGTTAAGTTGGTATTCGAAATACATAGGTTCAGCCGAACTCGGTACTTATTTTCTTTTCCTACTCTCAACCCAGGTGTAGATATGATGTAAGCATCATCATGTTTTTAATTAGCAAGTGGGCGCATATTAGCTGGCGACTGGTTGGAATGCTCCCAGGGAGAGGAGCGTGTAAGTTGTATGTGCGGAATTTTAATTAAATCCAGTGACAGGGTTAACTATATGTATGTAACACGATTAAAAACATCATGATCAATGATCGTTGGTGCTGGACCCTGCCCTATCTGCAAATGTAATAACAAAATTTAGTTTAAGAATAAGAATTTCACGACGGAGATGATATTCACATTCATAATTTATGAAGATCTGCAAAAGCGTAACAGAACTAAGCATCTGAAGATGAGAAAGCAAATGATGATGAGTGGTGAATCTCTCTTTCTCTCTCTCTCTTTCTCTCTTTGTCTTCCCCCTTCTCTCTCTCTCTCTCTCTTTCTCTCTTCCCTCCCACTGTATCTCTCTTTTTATTCCATCGTTCTCTTTCTTTTTCTCCCCATGTCACCCTTATCCCTCTTTCTCTCCATTTCCTCTATATCTCCGTGAAACCGACTTTGTACATGTATCTTACCTTCCCCTTATCTTGCTATACTCTCTCTCTCTCTCTCTCTCTCTCTCGCCTACTCACCGGAAAAACCATCATCTCTTGCTAGTCCTCCCTCCCTCTCTATCTCTCTGAAACTTTAAGTACGTCTCTTCCTTCCCATAATCTCCTGCATTGTTTTTTGTTTCAATGTTCTATCTCCCACCCGTCCTCCCGAATGTTTCACACACCCGAATTATCTTCTTCCTTCCCTCCCTATCTCTCAGAAACATTATGGCCTACTATTCGTTATGTCCTTTCAAGTTTCTTTCGTTACTCTCTCCTGCATGTCCTGCTCATCGTCTATTGGTGTTTCTCCGTTTTCTTTCTTATGTACATGTCCCTTCCTTCCCCTGGCTCCTTCATTGTTTCTTCTCTTCGGATACTCGCTTTGCCGTTCGTCCCTCCGAATGTTCCACTCCTCCGAATAACATCATGTACCGAGCGCGCGTGGACGCGGCCCAAGTTCAAAAGCTCGTCACCGCGAATTGTGTCGCTCGAACTTGACAGAGCCGACTGGGGCGATATAAAAATCACAGCACGGGGCGACCCCTCCGATAGTAGCCCGAAAGCGGACGGCTCTCGCCGACAAAGGCCGCTAATATTTCACACAGATGCCCTCCAATGTTTTCTCTTGAAAACTGTCACCTGTCGTATAAAATGAAATTCCGGTATGATGAGGGGAGAGAAAAAAAGAAAGGAATGAAATAAAGTAGAAAGAATTAGAGAGTCAGGAGAGACGACGAGAATAAGATGAGAAAGGGGACGGGAGAAAATTGAGAAAATTGGGCGAATTTCGGTCTGTTACTGTTACAAAAGGTAATTCCCGTAAGCGGAAAAACAAGAATGACGTAGTGAGATGGGATGTTAGAGAACTGCGTACGAGGAAGAGAGAGAAAGAGATAAATAGAGAGACAGAGAGAGAGAGAGAGAGAGAGAAAGAAAGAAAGAGAGTAATAAGGGAGAGAAATAACCTCGGAAAGTTGTTACTGTTGCCGATTTTAATTTGATTATGGTTGTGATATGGTTTAGAGCCGGGGTGTAATTTTAGAAGTGAAGTAATTCATTTTTAGATTACACCCAAGGTCGTTATGTTTTGACACTGAGATGTTGAGGTTTTTTTTTCCATCATTTTTTTTTTCTCTCTCTCTGTGCCCTGATGGTCTAGTTCATACTGCTTCAGTGAGAGGAGTAAGATGAGGGCAGCAAGAAGGCATAACATGTTTGTCGCGAAAGTTGAGGAAGTTCATTTCTCGAACCCTTTAGATTACAAGGGAGGTGATATTAATTCAAATAATATGTGTGATGCATAATTTATGATTTTGCAGTGTGGCGTAGAATAATGAAATTTTATCATAAAGACGAAATTAAATAAATAATCATAGATGCATATCATTGAATTGATTTGTTTTATTGTTGAACCTAATTTTTATCTGAACCCTTCTTATGAATTTAAATTTCATTGGCAGAGAAAACGGGGGAAAACCCTCGTTATTTTTTACAGGCGAAGTACTTTGTATAAACATTAACAAAAATCATATTTCGTCACCACTCCATTTCAAATATGAGCATAAGCGTTGGGGTAAGGCTGAAATGACTGCCATTTTTTTATTTAAAAACATTTTATACTTGGCGTATTTTGATGATGAATTTAGCATTTGTACCATAATAAAGGTGTCGTTTTTTTTTTGTCTGCTAGTGGCTCTCATATCCATTGCACACTGGATGCTGAAGTATATTACCCAGTCTAGCACGGCTACCTTCAACTTTCAAGCAGCATTCAAGGAATTCCATTATACCAGGTACCTATTTACTGCACCTGTGTTGAGAAAAGTTGCTGTGGATGCCATGTCGAAGGTTACCATGGTTACATTAGGCACCTGCCGGAGATTCGAACTGAAGAAATTGTTAATAATTGAATGAGAGGTGTCGTGGTCCATTGGCTATGTCACCGGTCTCATGGTTCGCGGTTCGAGCCCCAGACGTGGCACCAATGCCATTTGACAAGTCATTAATCTATATTTGCCACTCTCCACCCAGGTGTAGTAAATGGATATCTGGTAATCCTTAAATGAATGCTTTCAGCGCCTTAGGGCAGCTTTGTAGGCGCCTTGAGCATCCCCTGGGATGACTATGTCGTCATCATGAATGAAAATATTAATCATGTAGTCCTATAGGTGAAGGAATAATTCTTTATATCTAAATGGATAAAAACAAGTATACACTATCAGTTTTGGGAATAAACAATTGGGGGATTGAAAGTTTGCCACCACTGTCGAAACGACGATGACGAGGAAAGAGACCGCTTCGGTAATGTATGCAAATTTTATGCATACCTTTCAAACAAAGGTTGTTCTTGGAAACCTGAAAGCTTGCCGGACATAGCTACAAATAATGTATGCAAACTGGATTCCTAGCATTGAGGCTCACTTATAAAAAGAAGGTTCATGGAATAGCTCGTCACTAGGTCCTCAGAGAATATATGTGCAAAATTTGTATACATTACAGACTGACAGAAGCGGTCTATTAAATCGAGCCCCTAATGAAATAAAAATAAACTAAGAGAACATTTTTTGTGGTTTATACTTTATACTACAGCCCAAACGGTAACAGTAAGGTTGAATCGTGTTTTCAGTAACGGAAATTACAAAAAATTGGAAATTAAAATTAGATATAGAATAGTAGTTTATTCTTGTAACACTCTTTGGTGATTAAAATGCGATTGACAGTTTAGTTGTGGTCCAAGATTTGCGTCTATCCCACCAAAATTGTTTTCATCAATAACTGCATTCCAGGAAATCAATCCTTAAAACCCAAGCTTTCAGAACTTGACAAAGCAATCTCCTAATTTCGTCTGTTGCCTCCGTCAACAAAAACCTCATTTTTCTTCCCGGCGACCCCCTTTTCGATAATGAATGAGCATGAATTACAGCCACGGCTATTATTGTTCTCTACAGAGAATTAAACTATGCCAGGCAAACAAACATAATTTACTCCAACAAAAAAAAGTTAAGTTAACAAGTGAATTCCACGCAAGACAAATGACTTGTAACCCAATCTGGATTTAAAGTATTGGTCACGACCTACTTAAGCGTCTCGCTGCCAAAGATATGAAATTTTTCGTATACTCTCGATAGAGAATCATGTTTCACGAGACGGAAAGGGGTACATGGTCCGGAGTCGCAGACAGTATGTTCGTCGCCACTTTCTGAAACGCGCGCGTAACTTCATACTATAATCAATTTGGCAAGGTATTTTAGGTCGCCCTGGCAGGCCTTATAGACTTGTCAGGATATTTCGAGCATGATGTATGTATCCCTCCTTTTCTCATGCGAGCGATTAAAATTCCTGGCGCATGTATGCAACCCAATAATACGAATAATTATTCGGCGATCAATTTAGGGGTGGGTTGGTTTGTTATGGAACTGAAAAGGTAGCTTAGTATTGTGACAGCTCGCATTAAAGTCTGACAGAAAGTTATTCGGGTCACTTAAAAACTTCTATTTTCTTATTTTGAGTACTTAATAGACATGGTAGAGAGACTGCAGCAAATGTAGGTCTCATGGTATTACGGTTCCCTTATAACAAAAAATTACATTTTGTATAGAGCTTAATAATAATGTTTTCAAACGTTTCACATACATGTAGCAGTTCCTTACGTCATTGGATCTTAAGCCCGCACACAATGCCTTCAATATCTTTATTCACTGCATGAAGAGTATGTTCGACGTTCACATGCGTGTATGTATGTATATATGTATGTATGTATGTACTGGTACGCATGTAGGATAATGGCAAATTGGCGATAACAATGACTTTTTCAATCAGGGGCATCACCAGAACCTTTTGAATGGAGGGTCGGGGTCGAAGGAAATATGTAAACAAGTCTGCCTAACTATCTTCCTTCTCCCCCAACAAAGGCTTATATCTCAAACGTACTTATGCGAGGAGGCGGCTCATAGATGTGAATACATTTAAACAGGGATTAAACTAAAACACTTTCGAACAAAACAAGAAACAAAAGAGACCACAAATTTCTTAATTTACCGACGGGGGTAAAAGAGATGCTCAGATCAACGAATTTGCCAGTATAATTCAGCCTATGGATTTGATGCAGAAGAAAAGATGAAGAAAGTTTTACAACCCCCTGTTAACAACGCCCCTGTCAACGACCCCCCACATTGTTCTAAATGGCTTTTCAAAGGACGTTATTGTCGTTGCTGGGATTCGAATTCGAGCCTGCCGATCCACAGTTCTGGAACATGAGCAATACCATCTGACCACCGAATCACTGCATCATATTTTTCATGTATGGATTTTTTTAATGGCATTCCTATGTTTCTCAGAGTTTTTTATTGGTGTGTGTGTGTGGGGGGGGGGGGGGTATTATTGTTTTGTGCATGGAGTCATGTAAAGGAAGAGGGTACTACACTGATAACCCCATTTGAACTGTCAAACTAAGCCACTAATCCGTCAGCTTCTTCACCATCCAAGTAATCATTCCCAACACGAATCTTACTGCCAGTCACACCCATTCCCCCAGCTATAATTCAAAGTGACTTTCGCTACTCGTAACAAACACATCATCAACACCGGTAGGTCGATTGCACTGTCATTTTTTTCTACTTCTTTTCCAAAATCATGATCTCTCTCAAAATATGAAAATGTAGATACAAAACAAAGTTTAGAGAAGCCAGGAAGATCAGGCGAGAAAGAGATAATAAGCAGACATCGAGGCGCTACCTTCTCGTTGGATTGGATTTGTAGAAATTACAGAATCTTCCGGCATTGGTTATCATACACCCAGTCCAATTTCTGATGATAGATGACCAGTTCAAGTTCACCTCGCTCGTTGGATTCATGGGGCTACGATGATGTTATGATGACTAGTGCATGCATTCGCCCTCTCTCTTTTTTTTTCTCTCCCCCCCCCCCCCCCTCTCTCTCTCTCCCTCTCCCCCCCCCCCCCTCTCTCTCTCTTTCTTTATCTGTCTATCTCTATCCGGGTTCCCCTCCCTTCTCTCTACCTCCTTTTCCCCTTCTTTTCATTTTCCCCATTCCCTCTCCCCTTTCTTTCTATCCCCTCTCTCCCACTCTCTCCGACCCCTTTTCCAATTCTTCCAGGCTTTCATAAGAAATTCAAAATGCCCAAACATTTCGATCTATCAGTTTGTCGTGGTTTGCTTGATGTCTTGACAGTAGGCCTATGATATGAAAGTTCTGACGTGTCTCCCCGAACCTGACCATTACAGTGGCACCTTTCTTTATGGATAAATTACCCTTCCCCTTTAACCCCCACCCCCGCACACCACCATAAAAAAACTAAAATAGGGGAGACGAGAAATCGCTAAGCGTCCACTTTGGCAACGTGAAATTGCAATTAATTAACAGCCAAACTGGTAGATCTGATGATGATAGTGTCATTATTATTCATACACATGTGTCAGTCATGCTATGCCCCTCACTCGCTTCGCACGTCCAGTGCTCGTACAGGATATGTAAGGTGACATGCCTAGCGTAGTCCCGGCACCACTCGTTCATTACCAAGCGCCGTGGGTCATTTCCCCGTCTCTCTGACTACAAGTATGTAGGCTTAGCCAGTGGCTGGATTGGGAGGGGGACACAACCCGCCCGTGCCCCTGTTTTGCTTCTCTAGAGATTTTTTTGTGCGTAAATTATAGCTTACATATGTAATATATATCTCTTTTCTTTAATCTTAATCTTAATATTTTCTCTACTCTTTTTCTGTGCTTGTCAGATTTATTTGGAATTATGATCCCCCTCCTCCTTTCCAAAAAAACCCCAACAACATGGGATCAGATTCATCATTTCATAATCCATCGTTAAAATCAGGGGCGTCGCTCAAACATTTTGAAAGGCGGCGTGCCGAAAAGTTTCAAAAGGAGCAATTAAAAACTTGTAATCCTGATATTCTGCAAGAAAACAAATACTCCACATTACTACTTTAACAAAATAAAAGGTGTTCACTTTGATTGAGACAGTTTCCAGTATGTTTTTCAACAGGTAGGAGCAAATTCAAATAAAGTGGAAGAATGTGTCAACCGACAACACCTCGTGCGTGCATTAGCTGTTATCCCTATGAGCATGGCGAACAAAGAAGCGGACAAAATATACAGCTCCTCATTGTACCTTCCACAATTGCTCTGGTAGATAGACAAAAGAACATCCCTTGATTTCTATTATGTAAAAGTATGTAGAACAGGTGTCACATGCATATTCACCTGTTCTACATATTTTACATAATAGCAATGAAGGGATGTTCTTTTGTCTACCAGAGCAAGTGTAGAGGGTACAGTGAGGAGCCGTATATTTTGTCCGCTCTCTTTGTCATCGTGTTCATAGTGTATGACTTTTGGATATGAGACTTTATTTCGTCTTCGTTATTATGGCCTATTTGAAGAAAGTATATGAAGGCAATTTGCGAAAACGCCAGTAATTCAAAGCAATAATGCTTCACTGTTCATTTAGCATCAACTTTGTGTATGATGTCATCTTCACATGGCGATTCTAAGACAGAATCAGGGCCCTGTTTCATAAAACTTTCATCAATGACAAGTTGCAATAAATGTTATAAGCTACTGAAAACCTTGCATCTTATTGGCTGAAAGCAAATTTGTCGTTAAAAATCACCGACAAGACGCTTGATGACCCCCCCCCCCCCCCCCCCCCCCAGTTGTCGACGTAGTCCTGCGTCAGGTAAATTACATGAATAACGCCTAATGCGCGTCGGGCAATAGAGCTCGCAATACAAATGAGCCAGTTCGGGGTTAGCGCATGGTACAAATGACCCCAAATATCCACAGATATTTTAGACATGGAGGGTCCCTTTATGTGCACTTCAGAAAAATAACTCTGGGAGTGATAGAGGTGCCTCATGAATAGCTTTTGTTTCCCCCTTTAAAAAGAATACTTCCACCTGGATATCATGGAATGCACCATTAGTGCATAATTGAATAATGATTACATGACATTCATGAGCACATATCGAATATTAGTGTCAGTGGGTTTTAGAGTTTGGTACAGATGACCTTTATCTGCTCATGCTCAGATTGCATCTCCGAAGTGGCTTCAATACAAATTATGTCACTTCTGACGTATAGACTGCGTGTTCCGTCTTACCTCGACATGCCTCAATACAATGATGCATTCTTGTATCTTAACTAGACATCTTTCATCACCTTAAACCAGTCGAAATGATAAGCATACAAGTAAAAACTAATATGATTGGATCTTTTGTCAGTTTGTGAGTATTGCGTGACGAGTCGCCAGACACCACCTGTTCGACCCAATCGTCTAAGGGGCTGGTTGCGGGTAAGGTGTAAATTTGAAAACAAGGAGAAAACTTAAGAGAAAGATAAAGGGCTCACCAAAGATTGCCCATTTCGTCATTGCCTGCTGGAGATGGAAAAACAATGACTTGAAATTGAGTGGCGTAATCCTTCTCGGTTTAAGGATGGCGGAGCCGACATGTTATGTCGTTTAGCTCAATTTGGATGATGTTCCGAGGGTCCGGACCAATAAATCGTGCCAAAGATCAATTATCACTTACATCTCATGATCCATTGTTTGCTCCATTGTGTTAAGAATGTTGTATTATTACCTTTAGGGACTCGATTTCGCCTTAGGGGCATCCTTCGAGGATGTTGAATGGGGGTGCCGCAACAAAATTTGCCAAAACGTTTCTACATATTTTCAAACAAGCAAATATTCCCTTAAAAAGAGGGGAAATAGGCTCTCAGATTTTCAAATTGTCTATTAGAATAATTTACTGACAAGAGTGAAAGAGGTCTTATAATTTCCAAATTAACCTACGACGATTTTGCATTTGCCGACAAATACTGTGAACGAGGGGCATCACCCCCTTTCCATTTAGCGAAGCAATGCAGTTTCCTTGGTGTAATTCTCTCTGTTGTAACACTAATAAATCTGCGTTTACATGTGCATAGCGCTTTATACTAGAATAGCGTCTCCAAGCGCTTTTAAAGTTATTATTACCCCAGTCACTATCAATAGTCATTCATGAACTTAATGTGTGCACCATCTCCACTCACCGTGGAGTATTCCGACCATACGGCCACTGTGAGGGCACGCCGTAATTACGATCACAGCGGTTTTCGTCATCCTACCAGGATCCTATTGCTGTCTTGGATAGCAAATGGTGTTCAATGTCTTGCCGAAGGACATTAGTGCCGACTGTCGAGCCGGGGCTCAAACCCACGACCTTCGCATCTCCAGTCAATTAAGTGCTCAAACCATTCGACTACCGCACCTCTACTGAAGGTAAATCATGTTGCATATTAATTTGTTTTAAGTTCACAATGGGTGGTAAGTGTTAAGGGTGTCTCACACGATACTTTAATAGTGCCGACATGGTCTTGGTTCAATCCAATGGACGTGAATTAAAATCGGCGGTGCTCCTACTGCAACGTATAAAATCGCATTTGTGAGACCCCTTACGTTCCATCACACCGGCAACACCCATCCTAACATCTTTATTTCGTTAGTTCATATTTCAATTCACAGTGTGCTCCGAAGGCTTAACTTTTGTATTTGAATAAGATACCTCTGAAAAGACAAACCTTTATCTTTCGTGTTATTCACAGGCTCTCACGTGTCTTGCATGTTTATTTCGATAAATATTTTGGTCAATGTCTACCTCTAAATGTGACGATTCAAAGGATCAATATGTTTATTTTCATATAAATGTCCTCTCACCTAATTTGATGTCTGGGTGACGATGTATACCTTATTTCTTGGCAGAATCGAGAAAAAGACCGAAGTCAGATTTTCTGCCCTCCCATCGAATCCAAGAAAACGTCGCCATTCAATTAGATTCCGTACATCTCATCACTCTTTAGCCAAGTAACAAAGGAAGCACTTACAAAGCCCCTACACATTGCTAAGCCTCCCCTTAAAACTGTTTTCATAAGAAGAAGAAGCTACTACACTTGTGTTCCAATCACAAACTGCTACTTTCGATTGCGAGGAATAATACGCAGAGTTAAGGGAGGACGACAGCTGACGGGATATTTTGAGGGGGATGGGATGAGCATCCCGGAAGTGAGAGGGGAGGTGGGTGATGGGATCAAGAGATTACGACAATCAGAATCATGAGCCCAGGAAATTCGGGAAAAGGTTGAATTTTGGTGCAAAAGTCAGACTGTGTATTGACTGAAATGGCACCTCCCCCTTTCTTGTCAGTGTAGTTGTTTCTTCAACATACGTTATGAAACATCTCTATGAAAAAAAAAGGTTTTTAATGTACATGCATGTTTATTTGACATCGACTTTTCCGAAACATCAATATACAGTGTTTAAAAAATGGCGTCGAATGAGTGTTTAAATATTAAAAGTTATCATAATTCCTTCAGAAGAGCATGTATTAATTGGCTGTTACATTTGGCTTCGGGAAATCCTGTTCTAATAATCTAAAAAAAATGTGTTTAGGAAAAGCCACCCAGAATAAAAACGGGTTATCTTCCTTTCATCTTCTTTTCAATGTAATGATTTCCAAATTAAAAAGGAAGAAGTAAAAGTTCTTCAAGATTTGACATAGCATCATAAAATTATCCTGCGGTCGAAGATTGTTATCATTTGATTAAACCGTTTAGGTCTAATCAATTCTTGGCGGAAATTTTCTCAAATTAGTTCTGGGATGAGGTAATCCTGCACTCTCCTCGAGGAAGAAGAACGGGATATAAGACGCTTCAAAATGGGTTAACTAGGGATGACTTCTGCCCCCACGTCACCGATGTCGACCGCAGATGGGAATCTCGTCATCGAGGCGGAGGTTGAATCAGGTTTGGCATATCGAGGGTGGGTAGGGATTTTCAGTTTTCTTGTTTTTGTTTTGATTCTTCGTACTGATGGAGTAAAAACGAAGTTTAAAATTATACATATTTTTTGTTGTACCCTTGCGGGTAGGATTGAATGTTAATCTTGAATGTCGAAACGTGTTTTATTGTTGCAAACGTGGTGATGGCAGGAGCATTTACTTTGACCTTAGAATAATGTCTGGAACTTATACATGCTGTACTACTTGAAGTATTAAGATTTATAAAAAATAATGAGTTGGACATTTTCATGCATTTGGAGGAATGAAATGTGGACATCTGTCGGCAAATTCGAAAATCTGATGACTTCTTTTTGCTTGCTTGTTTGAGATTTTATAGCTATCTTATCATGTTTGTCGACAAAAATGAACCGACACCCCATTCAAAATGGTTTAGGGACATCCCTCTTTTTTCCTTTGCGAATCTGAACTATAATACACTTCCCTTGAAGAGCTACTATCTCGAGAAGATATCCTATATTCTAGTCTTCAATAACATGCTATCAAACGCTATACACTGAACTTTTAAAAATAAATTTCAACAAAATTAACAGGTTGCTTCACAATGACCACTGCACCAGTTTGGAATGGCTCTATAGTGTCTAAGGGTCAAGTTTGACATAGATCAGTGTGTCTTTCAGATGCCCATGCCGTTGGTATCCCCTCCTCACCAGGGACACAGGATCATCAACAGTAGCCCCCAGGGACTGTCTTAAGATCCTGACAAGAAGCTGCCCAAACTCATCGGAAATCTCCTTGTAAAAACAGTGTCGCGGGCGCGCCGAGCGGGAAGAAGGGGGAAGGTTGCCCAATTAGGTTCCAATTTGTTACAGACTATGCACTTGATTGCAGATATATTGGGCTTGAATTGGCGTCGTCATCTTGAGTGGTTTGTAAAAGAGCGGAAAGGTTCATTGCCTAGATCTGTGTACTTCAACTTCCCGTCATCCCATCCGCCAACCCGGCCTCCTTCCACCCCTAAGGAACTCTGGGCTTGGTCGCTGCTCAAGGCTTTATACCTAAATACAATTTAGCCTTCAGTTTGGAGTTTAGCTCACATCTTATATTAAGGCCAACAAGTTAAATGTGTTCGCTTAATGTTCTGGCAGTTTGGACATCCCAGTACAATGAAGCCACAATTCTAAGGTACTCTTTAGCATAGAAAAAAGGGGAAATGTTGAAAAATTTTATGGCTGGTGATAATTTTGTCGTTCATTAGAAAGTCACAATGATATCCACGATTTTGACCTATAAGTACCGCAGTAAGAATAGAATGCCCATCGAAAATTATTATCAATTATGATTATGAAAAAAAAATAATGATAGACAGATAATTATATTATTTACTCTTTTTAATACGAATGGTTGATCATTTTTCTCAAAAGTATCTGATAAGTTTTTCTTGTTTTATTTTTTTACGTTGTAAGACAGGTTGATGAACAAATCTGCTGCTTTCATTCTGACGTCAAAATGTTAGGAACTTTAACATAATTATCAACAGTTAATCAAAACGATAATGATTAAGCTGCATAAAAACGGAGTGTGTTAACAGTTTCAAAGTGTATGCCGCCGCATGCCGGGCCTTACATCGTTCGTTGGTGAATATCTTTAATCCATAATGCTTTTGTGAATAGTGTAAACTGGAAGAATACGTCCATTTTCAAAACTCTGTCAACACGTATCCTTGATTTAGGCTAGGTGTAAGAACTGATCAGTGTGCTTGAAGAGAAGCGATGATCCACCTCAATCCCTCGTCTACTCTCTATGGACCCTTAAAGGTTGTGTCATCCACTCTGAAGATCAGGGTTAACCAATGTTGCGGTTTGTATTACGCTTCCTTTCGGAATCTAACGCCTCTTCCTCTGTATTTGCCCCCCCCCCCCCTCCTCCTCTCTATCTCCCCCTTTATATTTCTTTCTTCTCTTTGAGTACATAAATGTGCTAGGAAATGATATATAACACAGTTATTTTCAACAGTTGATATACAACCTTTCTAAATCTAATTCCTCTTCCTCCATATCCCCCCCACTCTCTCTCTTTCTCTATGTAAACTTAACAGTGCAGGAAGATGGAAATTAACACCTCTCCTGGAATTACGTATTTATTTTGTCTTTTGTAATGAGAATGTAAAGAGAATAAGACAACTTTGATTAATGTCAGTAACTATTGTTCTCTTCTTTTCTTTCATTACCTATCTATATATTAATATTATATTCTCTCTCTCTCTTTCTCCCTCTGTGCCTTTCCTCTTGATAAAAGATACATGTATACAGGAGAAAGAGAATAGAAAATGGACAATAATAAGAACGAATTGTCAGTTATCATCTGATCATGGAGTTTTTCAATATTCTAAGAAAAAACTTAAAATACTCCGCGTCACCTGTGCCTGCGAAGAAACAGAAAAGCTAATTCAACTATGATCACAATAACATTCCGATCTCTCCTGTTTATTTTCCTGCCATATTGTTTGTTTAAAATCATAAGTGCACAAGAAAATGAGTAGATACAATTGTACAATCATAAAGAATAATTAGATGTATTATACTTAGAAGATAAGGAAGCCCGCTGACAATGTATGAAAATACAAAAATAAAGTTTTAAAGAGAATGTCTTGTAGAAGTTTGACAATAAGCTGTAATAAAGGATAAAATGCCTGATGAAGAACAGAAAGAAACTGAAAAACAAATAACCCACAGCGATAATAATAAATAATAACATAATGATATAAAGATATTGTCTTATTTACCCAGGGTAACCCCGTCATTGTAACCCTGCGACTAATTTGAATTATCTCCTTCCCATAGACTTAATACGGAAACCATCCAGTTCCAGTAAGCAATGAGTTAAAGCTGGTCTTCCTAAGGGCCCTGTAACGCCATGCAATAAGCAAGTTCGTAATTACAATTTGGGCATGTGCAGATAAAGGTCATTTCTACCGTGCACAATAATTGACCTTGATAAGCTTTCATAGTGTGCGCGCCATGATGCGCGCTCCAGTATGATTTACATGTTAAACAAGTTCCCCGTCCAAGATGCGCGTGCGCGTACAAATTGAGGTCACTTCAGGGTCATTTTACCATTTACTAATTACGAACTTGCTTATTATTATTACCCATTTAATACACCTGGGTCGACGGGGCAATGTGAGAAAAACACTTTGTCCAAGCAATAGGACGTATACTTATAGGACCGAGCAAGGTTCGAGCCCTGTGGTGGTATTATGAGAACTATTTTATCTTGATTTTTAGTGAAAAGATTTTAATTGTCAAACAAATTTTAAATTGCAACATTTCACATGGTGTTTGCGCAGATGAAATCCACAGTGTACATTTTGTTATGACAATACAAATTATTTCACTAAAATCATTATATAATAAATCTCAGAATACTGATATATAATAATACAACCAAAATAAATTATGTTATATTTAGATCAAGGAACAAGAGAGTGCCCAATGATTTATCACATATTGTCATTGATAATCTTGTCATATCTAAGTTGAAAACTATAAAATTTCTTTGAGTTACAATCAACGAGTCTTTAAACTGGAGTACACATTTCAGAAATTTCTAAATCACTCTCTAAATATGTGGGTATCCTATATAAATTTAAATTCATACTACCCACTAATGTTTTGTATATTCTTTACAATAGCCTTGTCTTGCCACATTTAAAATACTGCAACTATATTTGGGATAATACTTATAAATCACATCTCAACAAATTATGTATTTTACAGAAAAGGGTCTCTTTGTATAATTACAAAGTCACAAATGCAACGTGCAAGTAAACCCCTTTTTAAAAAGAAGCAAATTTTGCATTTACATGAGTTAATTACGTTTAATACTCTAATTTTTATGTACTCTATAAGATATAAACAGTTACCGGTATAAAAAAAGTGGAATCACATACCAACTACTCTAAAACAATGCACGACATTATCTTCGTTTAAGAAACTTTGGAGAAATTATTTAATTGATAATTATAGAAATGTCAGGGTTTGTGTGTGTGGGTGTGTGGGGGTGTGTGTGTGATTGTGTGTGTATGCATGTTGGAATGCAGTACTTTTGTCTTGCTTGTCTGTGTATGTAGTGAATGTGTTGTTTCATTTATTGTCATTACTATTTGGGGGCCATGCCTAATAAGCATCTTGCTTTTTATGGTCCTAACCATATATTGCTTTAATGTAGATTTTGACTTATTGATATGTATACTTCTTTTGTAAATATGTTTGCTTTTTATGGTTAAATAAATTGAATTGAATACCACCCCTGGACCTCTTGTATTTCATCAATTAATGAAAGATACGTTTTAAACACATTTACCATTGTCATACGGCAGCTTCATATCATCGACATCAGATTACATCCTCACTTTGAGTCTTTAAAGTCTTGATCTCTTGCTTCCGGATTTGGTTTCCTTCTCTCTCAAAAAAAAGTTAAATCTACCATAAACTCATAGATCTTCAGAAGATGTGTCTATCCTCCAAGATTGACTTCTCCTAGAATCTCGTTTGACAGATTGCAAATCCATGCTGCATGTATTGAAATTCTGGAAGATATTAAATTCTACTTGTACCCCAGTCACACCGCTTAACCGACTCCAAAACTGACCGATGATCGACAAAAGATTGGCTCTTCGGGGTGATGTTGTACTAGTACAATTATGTTCGGGCCATTTTCGGTCTGGTATTATGTCTCGTCGGATTGGCTTGGGGGTAGTGCGACACATACTTCGGCGACTATTGCTCCCCTGACAATTTCGTTCACGGATCTAGCTCAAAACTTCAACATTGGACGAAACCTTAGAACCCAGCCCTAAACCCAGCCCTAAACATAACATATAAGCTAATTGCAACCCTAAGTTCCTAAAGCCTGTACCTTTGACGTAATAAAGCCCAGAGCAATTGTCGCAGGAGCATAATTATGTTGTAGCACTTGCTAAACCGACTCCAAACGCGCCCATTTTGGGTGTGGTGTACAGTATAATGAATGAATGTTTTTTTTTTTTTTTTACAAAAATCACAATGATTGATACATACATCTTGTTAAAAATCACAATAACATCTTGGTAAAGGGAGCTAACAAATAGCATATGCTAATAACAATAATAATAATAACAGTTAGTTAGTAACTGCTCAAAAGCGCTTTACAGTGTATTATTACCCCGGTTATTGGATTCCTATTACGATTCTGCACTTATAGTGCACATTCTCCACTCCACAATGGGAGCATGCCCGGTCCATTTTCGGTCTGGTGTCAGTCCGGTGTGACAGGGGTGTTAGCATATAATTATTTGTTCGGGCATTCTCGATGGATAGTTCTTGGAGGAAGAAGATGATCAGCAGATGATTCAGGAGAGAGTTTGTATCCCTTTAAAAGTTGACAAGTTTGAGGAGTGGGATTAGGGCTCGCGTGTGTCTCCCTCCTACCCGTTTGTCGTGTCTCATTACGTCATTATCTGAACCCTTTACCCACCTCCCCTTCCGAGTCAACTCGCGCCTTTCCGCTGACATTCTCTGTCTTCATGAGTCGCTTAAGTCGGGTTAACATTGTTTAGAGATGGGCTGAGAAAATATCGGATGAGAAGACTGATCCAGCATGTCCAGTTACTCTTGTACACTTTTCTTTTCTTATTTTTTTTTAAAAATCCGAATCAAATAGAAATAAAATGAAAATAAACCTCCTCAGTATGTACTCTAAGAATGTTGTTGAGACGATGATTTTCAGGTGTTCTTTAAATATAATTTCTTTTTTGCCAAGTGTGGCGAGCAATTGTGTCGCGTCGAAGGATTACACATTGCAAACATATACCATTTACAATGCATATAACCCTCTCCCCCTTGCTGATTTTTACCCCCGTAAGTACAAAACCCACAAAAGGTGCTCCCTCGTATTTTTTTTTTTTGGCTTCTCAGACTTTACAAAATTTAAAATTTAAAATTAAGACCCCTTGCCCCCTCTTTTACAAAACCCTGGATCCATCCCCACCCTCCTCATCCTACCCCTGCCCAACTCCAATCGCCCCCTTTTCATCATAATCTCGTTTTCACACATAGTTTTTACCCACCGTTCAGCCAGGCCGCCGCCACCTTAGCCTTGGGTCCATGTAGCAGTTCAAGTGGTGGGGCCAGGTTCGTTAGCTCACCGTGATGGAGCAGTAGGGTCATGACTTACGCAGAAAGCGGGATTTTTTTCCCCCTCAGCATTTTGAAGTCGTCCAATGACTTTTCGTCGTCTTCCATGCATATATACGTCTGATACATATCTTTTTATTACTTATGAACACCCGCTCCCCCGTTTGAAAACACTTTTAAAATGTACTGAATTGTTTTCCCCTTCATGTATTATGAATGAATTATAATTGCTGTCACTTGTTCCAACCTGACACGTGCCAAACCCCCAAATTACATTAACTGCTTTGAATTAAACAACAAGCAACAACTGTAGATCAAATGCCTTGTCCAAGGACCCACACACCGGGCAGAGGTTCGAACCCTCAAAATTTTCATTGAGAGACAAGACAATGAACCACTATGCCATGATTTATACAGCTTGATATCATGTCAGGAGAGAGTATAAGTTGGCCAAAAGAAATACCAAATAGCGCCTTTCCCAGTCATAAGGACACAAATTACTATTTATTTCTGAAAAAATAATAGAGACATAAGGATGTCATAGCAGATACTTTATTACCAAAAGTGTGATACTGTCAAACATGTCAAAGCTGCTGGTACTTGGCCTACCTCTTTAAAAAAAATATCCAAAGCTTTACCAAAAAAGGGCATTAAATCCATCATGATTTGATAATAAAAAACACGGATATAATAGGGAATTCTTTAGACATTTATCACATGGATAATACTTTTCTATCTGGTCATAATAAAACAAAATGAGATACTAATAAAACTCCAGAGATAAGTGCAGATTTGACTGAATATTCATGTTCATCTCAAGCCAAGAAAAAGGAGATGTGAATTATTCCATTCTATTATTGCGTGCTCATAATTTTTAAATCCATATTAATTAAAGCTCCGCGTGGATAAATAAGCAGATGTGCGAACAATTCATGATACTATAGCATGATGAGAAAATATAACTATTATAATTATTATTATCTGTAACCGGTCGTGTTATGCTATTGATAATGAATGACAATGATGATTTCATTATTTTCTATATAGAAGAAAACGTTAATGTGTTGACTGCAAACGTAGGGCAAAGCGATACTGATATTCGTTTAAATTTATCCACTTTTATGGCACCTATTTAATATAGAAGTCATCTGAACATTAATTTCTACTTACAAAAACGCACAAATGCCTGCAGATGGCTAGGAAATTATCTGATCAGACTATTATATTCATGTTCACGATTTCTAAAGGAAAGGAAAATGCCTTTTCAACCGATTTCCAGTAACAATGTGACTAAACTTTGAATTTGCCTTCTAATTCAATCAAATTTTTGCTTCCTTTTCAACTCTTTGATCTCTTTATCCGTTTGTCTCCACCTGCAAAAGTGGCATCATTGATAATTTTGTCCCTTTTTTATATTTGAATAAGAACAGCTGCACTTTATTAATTGGTTGCCATTCATTCCCCATCTAGATGCTGATTGTGCGTGGAGAGAGAGAATGCCGGAAGATACAGTCTTAACCAAACGTTCCCGTCTAATTTCAATCGCGCTCAGAATAGGGCGATTCGCCCCCGGGCCATCGTAGGTTATCTATAGGGGGAAAAAAATTAACCTATCATCAGAAGCACCGTTAACAATACAACGAGTTACACACATCATAATTCATCTCGAAAATTAGTTGGTCGATTTAGTGAACAGATTTGGAGGCAATAGAGAGAATATGATATTGGGATCATGTCTACTGCACAATGGCACGGGGAGACTCACCGCGGCGTCAGGGGACAATTACCGGCTATTGGTGCCCCATGACTCGAGAAATGAGGCAGACATAAGTGATCACATCTTTCTCTCGTCATAAAAAACAACAACCCGAGACCAGTTCATCAAAGTAACAAGTCAATAGCCTTCTCCCCTCAACAGAGGGAGGGAGGTTAAGAGAAAGAGAAAGAGAGAGGGGTAGAGTATGAAAGATTACAATCATCGGTGTTTGATACGGCTTTTTAAATGGGCGCTTAACAAAGGTTCGAAGTATTTTAAGCTGCAGACCGCAAGTTAAACATGAATTTATCGGTTTGTGAGCGGGCACAAAGCTTACTGCCTCCCCGACGCCAGCCCGGCTTCTCCGCATAGTGATCCGCTAAAACGCGATCTGTCACGGGGACATGCGTGCACACCGAGCCGCGACATGGCCCGCCATTGTTTGAAGAAAATTTAACTGTTTCACGGTCTTGCTTTCTTTATTTTGCCCTTTTTGACTTAAGCACCAGCCAATTACTTTAGGGCTGGTGTAAAATACTTTGAGGCTTTATCATTCGAGTGAGAAAAAGAGAAAGGCAGAGCTCGGGTAAGGGAGAAAGAGAAAGAGAGAGAGAGAGACAGAGAGAGCGAAAGAGAGAGAGAGAGCCTCAGTCATTTTGCGATTATAATTCTCAACCACAAAATTTCTAGTAGTCAATCAACATGACGTCACATAGAACTCCTCTTTAGTACTGTGTTCACTGTATTATGGGAAAAAGGAGAAAAGCACCAAAGACAATGCACATCTTGATAAGATAGCAATTATGAATGTCATCCACATCCTTCGCACATCGTTTCAACCCTCTCCATATAATCCTCAGCAAGCTTCACTCGACGACCGAAATTTATGACAACGAAAATGGGTAATTTAAAAAAATGCAACCTGACACTAACATTCTAGCTTTTAAACAGATAAAACAAAGTAATAGTAATAAGCTAAAAAAAAGATAGCAGCAAGAACGTCGCCAAGAACATGGATATCCATGCAAAGAAGAAGCCGGCAACCCACCCCAAAACACCTGCTGCAGAAATAACTGATAATAGTAATAATAAATGATAATGTAGTAATAATATAGAGTTGGCAAGCACCATACTTCAATAAAGTTACACCCCCCCCCCCCCCCAGGAAATGGCGTTCCAAAAATGAGAAATTAAAATTCTTGCCACACACGTCCATCTTAATATTTGACAAGAATAATGAATCTTAATCATCCAAAGACAAAATCTTGCGAGTGAAAATGAGTTTGGCTTATTAAAATGGAATTATGATCAAATACTTCAATGCGTATGATACAGAAAACTTCCATTGGTTGGGGTGATCTTAACATGTACTTTAAGCTTCTACTAACCTTAAAATTTAGTAAGCAAGCTTTCATCCACTCCTGTGCACTTTCGAGGCAGCAGACATCAAGAAACTGTGTGAAGAATCACTTGGCTTGCCCACAGGAGTGGATGACAGCTTGCCTACTAAGTTTTAAGGTTGGTAGAAGGCTGCTTTAACTATGTGTTACTTCAAGACGGAAAGCCTTTATATATTCCCCTTTCGGCATGTGTCTTATGGGGTGTTGCAAGAAAGTTGCAATCAATTGCAAGTTGTAAAGCAAATTAGAACAACCATTCTGAATGGTTCAGGGTCTGCCCATTCAAGAAGATGCGCTTGCAACAATGATTTTGATTGGTCAATACCGATCAGTTGCAACTTGCAATCAATCGCAACTTTCTTGCAACACCCCATAAGAAGCATTTTTATGATTAAGATAGTTGCCTACAATATTCCATACATTGCAAATATTATGCTGGTTTAGGAGAACAAAAACATGAAAAAACGTGGGCGAAAGTCATCATCATAAAGAATACAATAGATTACAAGTAGTAAAAAAAATGCAGTGAAGAAAGAGATCAAATTTGATACAAAGAACATCAATCAGAATGATGATCAGGAATTTCCTTCGAAATTTTCTTTATCCATTTATTCGCGATTGTTCAGCCATAGTTTATATGTTGTTAAGCCCCGATAGAATTTACACTCCTTACAGTAAATAAATCAAATTGACAACCAATTACTCAAACATGGATAAAATAAAGTAGCGCTTTTCCAATCTAACACGCACGCGATCAAACCATCAGCCTCAAAATAACATTTTCATCCGATAATTATGTTTTTCAACCACATATATTCACGTCATCTGTTGATAAGTTTCAATCGAAAGTTTGATAAAAAGATGTTATGTTCGCCAATCGTGTCTCTTATAGCATCACAATGTACCGTCATCAGACCATAAATAATTGTTAAATGTATTTTTGTAAAATTACGATTTATCATCATTAAAGCAAATAGAGGTGGAAAGAGAGGATCCCCATCTATCTCTCTCTCTCTCGCCCTCTCTTTACTTTTTTTTCTCCTCTCGTCTTTCAACCCCTCTTTTTCTTTCTCTTTTTCTCTCATTTCTCTTTATCGCACTGTGACCATAGTGACATTTTCTACCTCTCACTCTCTCTCTCTCTTTCAGAATAAATCTATACTCACACTTCTCACCACCCACCATTATTCACAATAAATATTCCTGAACACTTGTCTTTATATTTCTTCAATTTGATCGATTTATTTAAGACCGTTACGATAGTCTATGAATACAATAAATTTCAAATATAATACATTTCGAAACATGCTACACCAAGGCACCTCATAATGTATAGGCGACTATTACTTCTCAAGAACAAAAATACATCACTAAAACAAAAAAATTAGGTGTATTTTCCATGTCTCACATCCATAATACATTTAATAACTTTATACTGTACATATGCACTCGTAAGTTCATACAAAAGAGGCTGTTCCACAGATAGGTCTTTTTAAATATACTGTGTAAATATTTACAATATAAAATACCCTGTAACAAGACAGAATCAGCGGTGGTTTATTTTTTAAAGGTGGTGTTTTCGTACCACCTAAAAAGTAAAATTAAAAAGCACAATTCCTAAAATGCAAGGCCTCAGTGCCATCCCTCTATCGGCCTTTAAGAAGGTATCTTTGTTGTTTGAGGAGCAGTTTTATGTGTGTAATAACATTTTTAATGTGTTTACACGAAGACACATACATACATAATAGATCCTACATGCTCTAACATGTTTATGAAATGCAAGATGATGAGGAGGTATAAACGTCGAATGCTTTATAGTTATGGGTATTTTTTCATCTTTTTGTTCGACTCCATTCAAACCCTTAACCTCAATGGATGAGTGTGTTCTGCAAAATAATAAATTACAAATTAATCCAAAATACAGTTTTCGAATAGTTCGGTAAGAAGCGAAATGTTTATCAAAACAAACATATTACACTAATTGTGTTTCATATAAGGGTGCAAGATAAGTTTAGATTCAGCTTAATGCATTGAATTGCATTCAGAAACATCAGAAATCTGTTTTAACACCAACTCATACAAATTAAAATTCCATACAGTTTCATCGCAAGCAACCTCTGTGTCGAGTCAAGCTGAAATACAACAGAACAGAATTAAATTAATTCTGAATGCAATTTAATGCATTCAGAGAATGCATTGAATTGAAAAGAGAACTGTGGCAATGTTATTAATGCAGACAGTAATAGAAAACAGCCACGTAATTATTTTAAAAGCCTTGTAAACGATTTTAATAATTTAAAGTTGTTTCCATGACCATGATGACCAACTTTGCTGATTTAGTCAGCATTATAAAGGCAATCTGAAAAAAATAGAATTGCGATGTCTTCCAATAAAAAGTTAAGTATTATATGAAAGAAATCCCGGCATTAACTGATATCAATAAACCTATAAAGACTTGTAAGTATTTCAACACTCAATCATATTAGAGGGTTTACATTTCAATACTGGCAATACATTCGGCACAAAATGGTGAATTTTGAAATACATATAACACGGTGGGCTTGAAGAGTAAAGACAAACACATATTATCAACATGATAATGAAGATGTAAAACTTCTGATCTGTTAGGTATTTTAAAATTATTTTTATGAACAAGACAGAAAGACATTTCGTAAATACATCTTTTAATAATCATATACCATGACTACTAATTTCATGTGCACACGAAGTAGATGCAGAGGATGGGTGTTCTAAACGTGTGCATTTGGTTTCTATCTGAGAAAACACGTTCCCCCCAAGATTGTATAGAACCTAAAACAGCTGTAAACTAGTTGCTAGAAAAAAACTTCTGCATGGCCAAGGAGCATATCAACTACATGCATATTTCTGATTTATTTATCAAAAAAACATGATTCCATATTTGTCAATAGATCTCGAAAATATCAGAATACTAGCATTTCAAGTCGACTGGACAAGTGGAAAGGAAAATGTTAAATCTTGGGAATGTTTAGAAAATGTTGAACAGGTGCCACCTTAAGACATGTCGTCAACCAATCAGTATGTATAGTTATCATTACGTCACCTACACTTGTTACGTGACAGTGCGGTAAGACACGAATGATTCAGAAGAGAATTTACAAGGCGGGAAAGTTTGGCACTTTATGGTAAGAGGTGAAGAGATCAAAATAAAACAAGGACACTTTGCGTTTGTCTGTCATTTCAAGAGGTGGGATCTTGGTTGTTATATACAGAATACTCTTTCTTCATGTGCTGTCATAATTACTTTTAAAAATACTTATAAGTCGCACATTTGCGTAGTTACCTTAGTGCATTAACAATTGGCATATCAAAGTTTTTGGCCCACATTGGACGGCAAGTATTTTTTTTTCAATGTAAACGTATCTGGAACTATTCAATGCATGATGGACGTACAGATTACGTCATTCAGCAAGGGCTAATCCGGCTGATCATTCATGGCAACACAAAAATTACCATGGCAACATGGGAACATCGTCTTCATCGCCATCTTGAGTCAAAATAGGAATAAGCACACTGACGTGTAAGTAGTCTAAGTTAGGCACCAGTTTCTCAGTTTTTAAGAGCGTTGGCGAAGAAATAAGGTGCAATGTCTAATGTCTGTTTCATTTTCAAAAGCTCCCGCTCGTGTAAGGGTAGACTATGTTCGAAGGAGCTGGCGGTGATGGTAAATAAGCGTACGGTCCTAGATGGTATGGACTAAGAGAGATCTGTGGTCTCAGAGCCGCGTGGAGCGGGCCGAGTGAGGAGTAGTACGCACTGGCAGCCGCGGCAGGAATGTGCATACCGAGTCCAGGCGCGAACATGGGTTTGGCCGCCATCTTGAGCTTCTCGAGTTCGGCTTCCTGGAGACGCTTGGCCTTAGCCCTCCTGTTTTGGAACCAAATCTTGACCTGAGTTTCGGTGAGGTTGAGCGAGGCGGAAAACTCGGCACGCTCGGCTATCGAGAGGTACTGCTTTTGGCGGAATTTGCGCTCGAGAGCAAGAAGTTGTGACGTGGTGAAGGGTGTCCGGGGCTTCCTGTTCGTCTTGTGCTTCCGGAGCGTGCACTGCACTTTGGGTCCTGAGAATGGCGGTCGGACATCAGATGAACCTGGAAGGTGAGAAGAAAGAAAAAGAAAAATACAAAAGGAATGGTTAATTTGGTGGTTGAAAAGACATCATGCTCTTAATTTTAATCATCTGGGTTGTGTGCTTAAGTGGGGGGCACCTCAATGGACCGACAACCCACAAGCCCAACAATGCCGGTCTCGTGAACCCTCAGTTGGCCTTACAAGACTAGTCTTCTGTCTCGTAGGCCGTCGTGCAACGGGGCTGCAGCCGTTTTCAAACTTAATTATTAGTTTTCCTGTACCACTTTGATAAACGACTAGAAAAATGATAGGGGCTGTCATCCACTTCGTACGGTATAAGTTAAATAGATGAAAAGTTGTATGGAGATTTCATTGTATGAGTTTATTATAACAGTGGGACAATATCTCCTGCAAATTTTCTGGATCGTTTACAGAAACAGTGTCTAATGCTCTTCATACAAACTTACATTTTGTATGATTATAAAAACATTAAGGCAATTGAATAAACAAATTGAATAACATAACACTATCAGCAAACATTATTTCAAAGAGAGCTTCTAAATACTTAATAACGTCAATACTGACACAACATACCAAAAGGTAAATCGTGACTATAAATACAAATGAGCAACTCTCCTCAAACTGTGGAACAAAATGTTGAAAACTATCCTCAAGGTGAAAACTGAAAACTATCCTCACGGAAGAAGTTGAAATCTCAAGTTGTAGTTGTAATATAGACTTTGAGGCTTTCAGTTGTCCCTAAAATTAATACCAACTGAAAGATATTTCTTTCTGAAAAATGCCCTTTGTCCATTATTGCGCGAACCCATCAAGGAATCAACTGAGTAATTGATGGAGACAACTTACATCAGGGCAACAAGATACGTAATTGGTACTGGCGTTAAGGAAATAATTATCAAACTTTCCAGCTCTCGCTTCAGTTTGTTCACTTTTAAGAACAGGTGTTACAGATTTGGGAATCGTCATAACTTCTGCAAGACGAATATCATGCAGGAGGAGCAACAAAAAAAGTGCACCGAACTTCTATACTTCTCGTCCCTCTTCGCCTCTCTCTCTCTTATTGCATCATCTTAACCCTGTCAATCTCCGAGTTCAATCTCAATTGTTGTTTCGTTCACCGGGGAATGAGAACTTCGAAGATACATCGACAAGACGAGTTAACCAAAACCTGAAGAAAAGACAGGAATGCAAAACTTGCAACGGCAGGGGGAGTATAACAAGCAACATGGCTGGAGAAAAATACGAGCGAAATTGAGAGGAAATGACCAACAACTTCCGATGCGCTAGTTCAAGTACACGTTATCGGGTGTAATTGAGGGCAGAACAGTAATTGAAACCCCTGGATCAATAAAACTCAGGCAGACGACGAGACTGAGATAGAGAGTGAGATACATGAGGAACAGGAGAACAAGGGATTGTGGCAGGGGGTGGGGTCGTTAGAAGGGGGAACGGGGGTCTGTGGAAAGGGTATATGGGGGTAGGATGGGGTCGAGAAGGAGTGCGTGAAGCAAGATAGGGACGCAGATCCCAATAAGAATGTCTTCATATCTCCAAGGAAGACATGAATTTTCTTTAGCAAAATATCCTGGATGAAATATACACACCAATTCAAACTTTAAAAAGAAGATGAAAGGTATTGATGAGGGATCGTTCTCTGACCGGATTAAAGGATTTTTGAGCCATCGTAGCAGTGGCTACCGGGACCATAACAAAGTGGAAAGGATAAACACGAAATAACCACAGTTCAATCGTCGACGAATATTGGAAACATCGTATGTCACCTATCGAAGAAAAAGAGCTGTTCATGAACGAAGAAACTAGTAGAGTGTACCTGATTTCGCGTTCTTTAATATTTATCCATTGTATTCATAATGCCGAATTTAAAATATCATGAAGAACGACGCTGCTATAAAGGGTTGTGCGTGAGTATGTGTGCGTGAGTGTGAGCGAGAGAGGGGGCATTGAAGAGGGTTGGTAGTGGAGTGTGTGTGGGTGTGCGTGTGCATGTATGTGGTGTGTGAGAGTGAGGGAGGGGTGTTGAAGAAGGTAGGTAGGGGTGTGTGGGTGTGCGTGTGTTTGTGGGACGGGCAGTGTGTCCCAACTCTGTTCGAATTATTATCGGCAAATCCGTAAGTGTCAGTAAAATATAACTTTACTGAAGCATGTTGGCGAATCAAAAAATCCAAGGACTTTTTTCGGCTTGTTCGGAAAATCACGGAAACTTTGTCGGATAATTAGGTCTGATATTCTCTCACCCACCCCATTCAAAATGGTCTGACGACAACTCTTTTCATAGATGGTAATCCAACGTGAGATACAGTGGGGAAGGAAGGGGTTGGCGTAACTAACTTAAAAAAGGGTTTTTTGTTGCAAAAGACACCATGTGAAATATAGAGAAAAAAGGACTTGTTCACATGGAAAAAAGGAGATCTGCACTTCGACACCTTTGTCTTTCCAACACGAATATGATTCAATCAATGAGGCTGTGTTGATGACGAGGTATTATGAAAATTGAATCACATTTCTAGTTTGACACGTCCTACTCGTCCTGTCTAGGCACCCTGATCTGATTTCATCCAGCCATACATGGGCCCCGTTTCATAAAACTTGTTATCACCAACAAGTTACAATAATTGTTATAAGCTACTGAAATCCTTGAATATGATTGGATGAGAGCAAATTTGTCATAGAAATTGGGTAGTTGTTATTGATAACAAGTTTCATGAAACAGGGCCTTGGGCTGCCAAGCTCTACACATTCATCATGAGATGTCTAAATCATCGAGGGCTGCTGAAAAACGAAATTCAATTTCAGTCCGGTGATACGATTTGGTTGCCAGAATTCCTCTTCCGCCCCCTTCTCCGGAAACACTTTTGTTTTCGAATTTTCACTTCACATACTGTCGCAGGCTGGGTGTTATACGTCAATAAATTGTTTTCTGCGACATTTATTGATACCAAAAGACATTAATTGTTTCTCACATAATCATTCCAGTTCGTTTGAAAGAAGGAAACAGAGGGCCACAATTAGTCGCAGGAACAATGCATGGTGTTTCAACCATAATTTTTATGCCGAAAGATCTCTCAGGAATGGTAAACCCTCTACTCATTCAATACTTTAATCCTGCATTGTAATTTGATGACTACAATATTCAAATTTATCCAAATTACCTCTTTAAACTTAAAGACTTTTTCAATTTTGCATTAGATTTTGAGGCTTGTAAATATAGGGTACAAATATGACAAGACTAGTCTGATAGCAAGATTTTGGCTTTTAGTTTTAAATAAAGAGCTACCATTGGGAACTGAACTTGAACAAAATAAATAAAGACTAATGATCGTTTAGGGGTTTTCACGTCGAGGCTGCGGTCATGATCACTCGCTTAGCAATGTTATCCTTGCCGCCAAATTTCGCGACAAATCGGGACAAATGTTTCTCCGCTTGTAATGTGACAAAAATCCTCTTTTCCGTCAGTCGCCTTTCATTCCCTGTCGCATTTCTATCGCCTATTTCAGCAGCCGCGCGAGTGCGTCGGCGTCGACGGGCAGCGAGGGAGTCATTACGGCTCATCCCACGAGGATGCTCCGGCGGGACAAGCGCGCGCCGACCCCGATTGCAACAACGCACAGTTCTCTGGATTTTAACCCCCTCCCTCCTGTCCCTTAAACTTTCCCCTCTCCTTGTCAAATTAGTTTTTAATGTGCTCTAATTGTTGAAGACGGGATACTTTTCATACTGGTTATTTAAGCCTTGAACTGACCTAAATACTCTTTGAATAGTTGTGACGGCGATCGGGCGACTATTTTGGGTAGGCCTACTGAGTTCAACTTTATAATCATATTGAGACTATAATTTCTTTAAGAATTTTTGAATTTTCCTCTTTGCAAATTTACTTTGTGAATTAAGCACAGAATGGGCCAAAGATGAAATTAATTGATCAAAACGACACGATAATTTATTATCTGTATTGTATACTTCTGCACATGAACCTAGGGATAATCGACAATAGGTCTAGTGCGATGATACAAACAGACTTTAAAAGTAATAGGAAATACGAGGATGTAGACCTTCATAATTATGATGCATTATTTCGGAGAATACATTTGATAGTCCCTGAAGATATATTCTGGTGGCCCTTTTTTTAATATATATATAAAGATTTAAATTCGTTTCCCCGTCCTATGCGATTTGGCTAATAACAACGAATTTGTAGACGTCGCGACAATGCACATCGCTCAAATCCACTTCAATCAGAGAAATTGTGACTAAGTTATGATCATAACTCTGACATGTTTACAGTCACAAGTATTTGTGTATTTTATTGGAGGACCGATTTATATCCTTCTCCCGAGCTTCTTCCAATCCATTCCCCCTCTTTCTCTCTCTCTCTCGCGACGTCGATGTTTTTCATCTGCCCCTAACGGGCGGAAGAAATTCACATCAAATTACCCAAAATATCGATAAATCCGTGACAAATTTGAAGACAGGTGGTAATGCGATTGGTAAGGGTATCCAAGACTCCAGCCCAACCACATTCTCTCGAGAGATCTAGTTCAGAGCTTCAGCGGAGAGACCCTTACTGGCGTCTCGATGGCGCTCCCACAGAAAGGGTCGCAGAAGGCCACTCTTGAAGTACGAAGTTGCAGACAACGCGGTTTGCAACGTGTGGGACTGAAGATGATGACTTTACCATCTCTACACGCCTATACTTGATCATTGCCTTCTCTCGTGGAGAAGAAGAAAAACCACGTCCGATTTCTTGAATGTCTCCAATTTGTCAAAGATTTCGGATGTGGGACTAGAACTTTGGAATACGAAACTGAAAAAAACAGAGTGAGGGAAAGAGAGAAAGAGAGAGAGAGAGAGCGGGAGAGATGGAGTTGGAGAAAGAGAGGGAGAGTGAAAGATGGTATTGCATTTGACAAATGACCCACAAACGGTGACATCATATTTGGTTTTTCTTCGACTGGTAAAAGGTTATTGTTTCAAAAATAAAATTTCCGTATCCCTCATCACCATCCCTGAGTTTTATGACCTGTTTTTTTTTGTTAACCTTTTGGTGAAGTTATTAACAAGATTTCTAGTTGATGCGCCATAAATGGGGGTTGTGGGTTTGAAGCACAATACACATGATACGTGTATGGTTATAAGACAGAGAATTGAATGATTGGAACTCATTAACTACATTCATATCCATCGAAATAAGCAATTTTCCTTAAAAAAGGGAGTATCCTTCAAATCAAAGAATAACTTCAAACAAAACTCTACTAAAAATGCTATCGACTTCTTAGTCAGTATATTTGTTATATCATGGACCTACTAGGGAGTAGGTCCATGGTTATATAATGAAATTTCCGTGTTGATATTTACATCGCTGTAGTATTGTATAGCATGCGCAGGGTGACGGTGACAAGAATGAGTGACAGGGTAAAAGAGATGAAAAGGCAAAACTTTGAAGAAAATGAAATAGCCAACCGCCACGAAATTGAAATGAATATATACATGTCTACAGCTGAGATAATAGCACTATTTTCATGTCCATGGAAGGCCTCTCATCAAATCTATCTTGCAGCTCAAAGTATTCAAAATATTTATTGTAGTAAAATAATTGTTTTAAGGCGGCAGCCAATCGTCTACTGAAGAAATCATAATGACTAACTCAATACATTTTTTCTCCAATGAAGCTCATCTATAATTTAATATTTTTATGAAAATGATTAAGCTGCAGAAACACACATTTCATACAAACATGAAAAAGGGCGCTGCCCTGAAAAAATGAATTTGCCAAAAAGTTATTACTGATTTATGACAAGTTGTTTAACACCTTTCTAAAAGCAGACAGAGTTGCCACCGCATATATGTGATTGATATTTCAAGCTCACGAATGCATCGTTATTTTTAGAACCCACAACAAAAAGAACATAATTTTTGCTACCACAATCGCAAACAAAGAAACTTAGCCTACGTCAATTTGACCCATTTAAAAAAAGATTACTCTTCAAGATTTCAACTTTAACCATGAGAGCCGTAAATTTCTCTTCTACAGTAAGCATTTTGACAAATGTGTCATCATCTTTATGATTACTTTTAACACTGCCAGATCTGTACAAGAAGTTAAGAAGTATATTGGATTTCGTTCATCTATCAGTCAACTGCATAGACGTTTGAAAACAAATTTGTTCCTCTAAACTTCTGAAATATTAAATGCACTGCGACCTCACACGATTTGTTCTATATTTCGAGTAGGGAAGGATAAACCTGCACTATAGTCATGGATTGTTTAGGCGTCTCAAACGATTCTTAAGATGTCACACTACAGAACTATTTGGTCTTTCCACTCAATTAAACTGATATTACAAATTTCATGTACATCATTTTCTTTCTTTTTTCGGTAAGTTCAGCAACAGCCGGGTGATTTTCAGCAGACAAGCTCTACATGAAAAAGTACACCCTGCAACATAACAAACCATAATTATACCAAAACCTGATTGTGATTAACAGTGGTAATACTAGGGATGAGCCTCATTACTATGTTTACACGGCATAGACATCATTATTATGCTATCATTTTTCCAATTTCACAGTTCAGCACATCCATACAAGCAGGCGACTTCCGTTTCGCGTGTGAACTTTGAAGTTTCCCCGCACATCCATGTTAAATTATTAGGAAGATTTCTTCCTTTTCATACCATCAAAGAAGAATCGATACACATTTTTCGTCATGAGCTGTGGGTTGTTGTTTACCGAGAAAGAAGCCCCGAGGTTTTGGGAATTGTCAACGGGAACTCTTTATGGATTTACAATTCAAACAAGCTTTTCAAAAGGACAGAACTCTTTTTAATTGCAATCAATGGGAAGGATAATACTCGAGTTGAGAGCAAGGTGGAACTGACTATAGTAAAGAGAAGCGAATTCTGTTTTGTGTTTCCTCATTGAAGCTACAAATAAATTAATTGTAGCTAGATATCGATCGTGCATGGGGTATATCTTCCGTTCATTGATAGTTTTTATCATTTTGTCATAAAAAGAAATTGATGACGCGCCATTACTGAAATTATGTTGTTTGTAGATTGACTGGTAGTCAAGTGTCGCATCAAAATGGGATTGCTATAAGAGTATAAATAAATCACAAATGAAATTTGATACCATGGTAGTAGTATATAGACTTCAGATCGCCAGGAGTACGTAGAACATATCCCGCAAGCTACTCAAATTTGTTGAAAATTTTGAATGTTGCTGGAGATGTTTGTAATCACTAATCACTCAGTTGAGAAAAGCAAGAATCATACATCTATGAATGAAATTTAATTCATGATTATGATAGGACGGGTGTAAAAACTGTCTAATCCTAAAGTATAACTGACACACAACTAGACGTGGTCCATATCATCCATCCTGGAAAAATCAGTTCGACAGTTAAGTAACGTATAATTTGAAATCTTCAGGTTCACCCTCCATCGAATATTCTCGTGGTGTCTGTCTTTGAGTAGTCGTGATATGATTTGATCTCTGTTAACATTTATAGAATCATGATGTAAAGGTATCTGTTCATAATTGTACGCAAACAACTGTTGGAAATGTTTGCACTAGTTTGTTTACCAAGCTGATGATTTACTCTGAAAACAATATCATCAAAATATTTGTACAGGGTTTGTTATGTTACAAAACTTTATCAAACACGAAAAAAGAAAGAAATTCTTCCCCGTCTCTCGTCAAATTAAATATAAACAGATTTCAATTACCCCTGTTGTATTGGCATGCGTGATTGTCTGATAAAATAAAGTACACAATTTAGGTCAACTCTAAGCTAGCACGAAAGCAAGTGGGTGCTGAAACATATAGTTCTATTATGGTGAAACAAAAATTACAAAACGACAGATTCCAAATCATAAATGGGTTTAATTACAACGCCTCCACGTTGAAGTATTTGTTTACCACATAAAGGCACGGGGTTTTGTGGATAGCCACTGAGATGCAATCTTTTTTGTCAGTTTTTTTTCTTATGTCCTTTTATGCTCCCCTTTGAGGTCCTCCCAATATATATGGTTGAACAATCAAGCGTGCACTAACGTGTCGGCATGTTAAAGAATACCTCAATGATAATTAAATGCTTAATAACCATCGGGATTTAACAGTCAAATTAAGATACAGAGGTCCTAAATAGCAACAAAGGAGATAAGGTGCATCCACAGAAGGAAATAGTTTACATACTACTAATCAACCGCAATTTGAGTACCTAATAAAGCTTCAATTTTCTATGGCAGCCATTGTGCCACGTGCGCGCTCCAGTGGTGACGATAATTAAAATACATGTTAATTGGTAAACATTTCTACTGCTTCAATGGACTTTCTTTGCTTTTTAAAATATTATTCCTGTTGTATTATACATGCACATGTTGACTTGACATACTTATTTTTTGGTTCATACATGTAAACAGTATCACATTATAAGAAGCGTTCCATTTCACCTACAAAACATAAACTTTTGTCATGTTTACTCGTCGTTACAGAAGTATTAATTAAAATTGAAAGGGGAAGACACCAATACATGCATTAACCTTCGAAACTCACACGAAATAATACTCTGCTTTATCAGTTCCACATTGTGAAATCATATAATATAGTCTACAATGAATCTAAAGAGATTAAAATGATATGCAAAATTTTTCAATTTTAGCAAAAATACATACAAAAATCGGATGCAATCTAAACTTTCAATGCTGACCTCTTATGGTAAAATGAAACCAATACTAATGAAGTGGGGAAAAAAAGTTTCAGTATATTGGGTGCATGGGTGTAATTATAAAACAGTTATTGTTTAAAAACCATAAATTAGTTCAGGTAAACATTAAACAATTTTATTACAAAATAATTACAAAATAATTATACGCTTCGTTGTCATTTGATGTTAAATCTTACGTTTCCGTCAATTGTCCCAAAATCAATTTGATACGCGCTACCCCAAATACAACAAACCTCAGTGTATGATGAATACGGTTTATACAATACGTAAACTGTGAAAAACATAATTATGTTGATTGTTATATTTGTATAGTAATATTAACCACCCACAATAAAAAAATATATATATATATGCTTTCATCACGCACATATTTTGAAAAAGCAAAATACATTATGTCGCTCAGAGCATTAAGCCTTTATAATCATGATTATTGAAATTGATCAATTAAGTTTTGTCAAGATTTGTCTAACTCATTTACTAACTCCATACATTTTCCAGTTAAAAAGTGATTAGGTTATAGATCCTGAGCTACACAGTGGATAATTTGATGCATAATCTGATATCAATA
This sequence comes from Heliocidaris erythrogramma, assembly GCA_025617745.1. Lineage (NCBI taxonomy): Eukaryota > Metazoa > Echinodermata > Echinoidea > Camarodonta > Echinometridae > Heliocidaris > Heliocidaris erythrogramma. Next base: position 32,991,241 of record CM046868.1, read on the forward strand.
CAATTGTGTAAGATATTGTGGGAACAGATATTAAAAAAACAACGCAAGAACAGTAACCTCAATAACCAAAGCTGGCATAGCACTTATATTATCTCTCTCTCTATTATTATTTTCAATTTAAATCCTTGTTCCTAAGTTCATCATACTGTCTAAACTCCTTAGATTGAAAACTCAATCGAACAGATTGCTGTCAGTGACGAATCTAAGTTAGATTGACATTTCAACCAAATTAGATTTAAAACTCAATCTATAAGATTGAAATTGTAATCTATTTCGGTTGAAATTTCAATCTAACTTAGATTCGTCACTGACAGCAATCTGTTCGATTGAGTTTTCAATCTAAGGAATTTAGAGAGTAACTATTCAATAATTATCTAAGAACTTTTTACTATTCATTAACTATATTATTCATCATAACTCTGAAATGAACCAATCAGACAAATGTTTTTTTAATGCATATAAGGTAACTGTATGGAATTAACTAAATATATTAAAATCTAATAATCTATGAATTATTTAAATATCATTATATGGAAATGTATTTCTCGTAACCCGGAATCTATAAAATGAGTAAATGACACAAAATCTTCTCCGTATTTTAAGTGAATAAATATTGCAACTGCATGGAACAAACTTTTAAGATTATTTTTAAACAAAGTAATGTACTTTAGAACTCACTCTTTAAGTTATTTACTACAAACTACGTACATGTTGCCATATGTGGTGAAATTTTGGTGTAATATCATGTGAACGGTCCCGCAAAATAAAATGATTGCATAAGATATAATCATAAAGACATTTGGGACGGAAAATTGTGATTTTTACATGCTACTAGTTTTTACAATACGTCTATTCATTAACCTAAATATATTCTAAATTTTACAGAAATTACACTGATTAAGTAAAGTTGACTCCATAATAGGAGGGGTTTTTTTATCACAGTACTGGAAGAACATCATTAGCCAAAATGCTCTAAAAATATATATAAAGAATGTTATACTCTTAACTAAAATTACCATAATTGACCCCAAATTTATATTTTTAACATTAAAGCATTTTACATTTATCATCATTATTAACATGGATAAGATATTTTTTCCTTCAAAACTTTAATGATCGCACGTGTACTACTATATAGGAGGAAAAAGAGTAGCCAAGTACTATTTCAAATATTCTATACTTCTATCTAGACGATGTAGAATTAAACCAAATCTGTATCTTAACCCTATAGTAATTAAATTCTTCATCAGTCAGGGTCAGTATTAGCGTGCTAAACGTAAGATCCGGAATAAAATAGTTCTTTTTAACCATACCCAAGTAATTTTATGTTTATGTACAATAAACCCAAATATATTTCTTAACTTTACTCTAGATCCAAATAACATTAATGATCGCTCTAGTAGACCTACTGGTAGGAGAAAATATGTAGTAGCTAAATAGAAATTATGAAGACGTCTGAAATTCAATTTCACCAGCCTATAATATAGGTCACACATGTGATCTCTCTGTCGTGATATTTTTATTTGTATCTACCCAGCGATTATAGATTCGACTACAAAATGGCTATATTTCCACATCAACGCTAAACGGAGATAGCATTGTGCATTGAATACTGTATCACACTTACAGAAATTATGAGAGAACTCATCGAGTTGTTTTTTTAAATATTGATATGTGATGTTGTTTTCCATATTTTTCTCCGTGTATTGGGTACAATAAAAACAAGTTTCGTGACAGAACTAGATTACATTCAAGCCAAGAATATCCATTTAATTATGATGTTGTGTGTAAAGGGTACCCCTCTCTCCCGATGTCACAGCTATATCATGTCATTGCAGATATTTGCCAGGATTCATTATATCTAAAGTAGATAAGGACGATTCCAGTGTGTTTCACTTTTCTCCTCTTCTTATAAAAGTATTGATTATCAAAACTGAAAGATTAAATATGTACCTATGCAGATATAGTTATATACATGTATATGTTGTCCCACATTCAAATGGTGACAAAATCGCAAGCATCAAAACGTCTTGGACATGAAGCAATATCAAAATTTGGTACAGGGTGTATGTCTAATTTGAGTTCTCATTTTTATTTATTACTTCAAATCAAATGGTTAATAGGGTCCTCAGGATAACTAGTGTAACAAAATAAAACCTGACAAATTCAAAGGCAACCCAAACCATATATATGGTTATTAAACGTCGTCTCTTTGTTAAAGGATTTTCTCCAAGTTCATTATAATGCACCTTATATTTTTCTAGATGATGGTAAGGATATCTAAACATGCTAAAGTATACGTGGTGTATCCTATATTAAAGCAATATCCGCGCTCACAAGTAACAGATGTAAATAAGGATAGAGCATTATGTTACAATCGTCATGTCCATTATAAAGTCAGTTGGATTTCTTTTTCATGAACTCTTTCTTGCTAATTGTAATAACTTAATTTGTTAGAGAAAATACGTACCAGAAGAAGGGCTTAATCTTGTGGCCTGCATCCATGGGAAGCTAGAGGCATTCCATGTGTAGGTCTGCGTCGTCGGTGATGTGCATCGTCCCCGGTCTTCCGATGACGACGACGACGACGATGATGATTTGGCTAAAATGTTCTCTACACTATGACTAGCGAAAGACGATGAGGAGGAAGAGTTCGTTCGAGCAGCGGGGTTTTCAGGAGGAGGTGTCGCAGGAGCGACGGGGCTGCAGTCCATATCTGTCGGGTGCTGTTTCGACGGGTGGCTACTGCCTAGCGGAGACGGCGATTTCGAGAAGAAAGATTCCACGCGGAAATTGATTCCTTTGATGGGCCTGTCGTCTGCTTTGTGCATCGGCGTCTCGGCTGGAGTTGCCCCGGGAGAGATGGCCGTGACAGGAGAGAGGTTATGGTGAGGCCGCGTGAAGGCGGAATTGTTGCTCACTGTCAGTGTCTTGTTCGACATATTGGAAGCCGGATCGTACGGCGTGTCGGTAATCGCCGTCTCGCTGTGGTGCATGATATGCATGGGGGCACGTCGACGGGCTCGAAGAAAATTATTCCAAATTCCAAGATAATCGCTTTGAAAACAATCACGGGTGACTACAAACAGAAGATATGGCGAGCGACTGTTTGATCTCCAAGACGTCCTCGACTTGAAAACAAAATGCCTTCAGTGTTGACTTGCTTTGGATGGAATGACTTAAATACTGTAAACATGAAAGGCACTAAATGAGTAGGTAGCCTACCATGTAAGCAATGCACATGCATGGAACCGCAGTGATAACAATAATTCAGACTGGTTGAACAGACATCATAGCAGGATGATGAGGCATAGCAGCGATATGATATCAACTCGACGATTGAGCTCCCCAATATATGATACACACCACTACGTTACAGTAAACTTTTCGGCGTTCGTCTGTCATTAATCAATTTGCGAACCAAAATATCGTCACACCCGCCCTCTCCCTGCACCCGAGGTAATTGCTGGCGATTCAACCAATGGGAAGTCGCGAAAACTGTGACGTATTAAGGTCGGCATCACTGTACGGCGCCTCGGAGTGAAAAAAAAATGACTGTGATACCCAGTGCATTTGCCCGGAGTCAGACCTCTCTCTCTTTTCGCGACTGGTATATATCAAAAGATCCTTAGAGTGGCTACACTTACTAGAATGCAGCCTAGAGCTAAAACCCAACCGCACATAGCTCGAGCTATCCCAGCTCAATTATACCGTGTACATTTTGTGTAATAGCCAGTGACCGTGCGTCTTTTGTCGGCAGCAACGAACGCGCTTGCTCGTCGCGTAGAAAAGTCCCAGGCATCGGGTTTCGGAGACGGGGAAGGATCCGATGAAAGCGTTTGCCAGACTGGAACGAGTTCTCAATAGCTCTCATAAAACTCGATTTATACAGGTGAAGCAATAAGAGAGTGAGAGAGAGGGAGAGGAGAGTGAGAGAGAGAAAAAGAGAGAGAGAAAGAGAAGAGGGGAAGGGATTTTTACAGTGGGAACGGCTCCTCCCATTCGGGCGATCAATTACCTCGGGAGGTAAAGCCAGGCTAATTGCAAGTACAAACAATCCGTCACCATTTGTCACCTCATTCACGGAGCAGACATCTTAGCACGGCAGTCGGCGCCACATCTCTCCCTATATCAAAGCCTACTCCGGGCGCTCAAATCAAGAAAAAAAAAGAACCCGTTTTTTTTTCTCCAAACTAAACCCCCACCTCTAAACTGAAAGACCGCAGAAAGCTCACCCCCAATCATGTGTTCCTTCGCATCGTATCCTGAATTGCCCCCATTCTTTTGCTTCATAAGTCTTTGCCTTCACCGGCTCCCAAAGAAATAACAGGGGGGGGGGGGGAGAAAAGCAAAAATGATAAAAATAAGTTGATAGAAGGTTAGTGTTTCAATATTGGTACCGGTCAGATTAGTCTAATCCTTGAATCACTGACACATTGCCGACAGCCCCGACAAAAAGAACACGTCGCAACCACTTCATAACGTCAAGCTGGGAACAAAATTCGATTAGAAATAGATACTGTAACAATTTTTCTCTCTTTTTTATCCTGCCGGCGGCCGGTCACGGCATAATTTAGCCCCGCCTCATCTCTTTCTGAACTCCAATGCACCTCTCAGATATTTATCACAAAGCTTAGGACTACACTTGGAGGAGAGAACGGAGGGAAATATATACAGTCATATACGTAGAAGGAGGGAGGCTTGTTTAGAATGTAAATATATTAAACACCGGGAAGTCCGCAATGCTAATTCTGTAATGAGCGGTATTATTTGGCTATGGGTCTGGGGGCTGCCGAGGCTAGCATCTCAGCGGTAAGCCGCGAGACACTCGGCCGTGCTCTGTGCGGTACCGACATCCCCACAACCGTATCACTCCCCATAGATATCTCACAGCTTGGAAACAAAACAAAAGAGAAACGAGAGAGGGAGAGAGAGAGGGGAAGCCGCCCGGGGGTACTGGCTTCACCCAAGCTCATCTGCAAGGCTGGAATTGGCGAATTAGAAGCCTTTGATTCATCTTTACCGACGGCCGACTGAGAGAGTGAGAAAAAACAAAAATGCAACAAGTTTGCTTTTGTGGCTGCGCCCCATAATAAAATAAGACTCCAATATAATGCCCCAAAACGCAATTACGAGTAAAAAGTGAGGTTAATAACGGGTTATTCATTCCACTTACGTTCTTGCTCGTGGTTGTACAATGGAAGTTATTAATTACCTTGTTTTGATGGTACTATTCGCTAATTGAGGTTATTAATTTCCTCATTGTAGTCGCTCACTCTCTCTGCCGGGGACGTGACCTCATTTTTTGCTTGTAAATCACTCAATAACAAAACACAAAACAGCTTCATATATTACTACCAAGTTAACTGCGGGAGATACCCTACAAAGGTGATGAAAATTAATGTCATTTTCAGTAATCAAATTCCTGTATAGAATGTTTGCACAATTACATTCATTTTACTCAATATATTACTTGCGTAGTACAATACCACAATGCTATTTCGTAGATCACAAAAAAGCTGTTTAACTCTACCACTTTGTTTATAAATCTTCTAGAATACACGAATACTGTAAGCTACACTGCAACAACACAAGTGGATTACAGAGCACTCCTTATATTTTTATCCTGGAAGCGTGTGTGTTCCCAATTGTTTCAATATGATCAAATGTACTTGTTAATATATACTTTAAATAAAATGACAACGAATCAGCCAATAATGTTATTGGCGACAACGTAGTCGTTGCATTAAAAAAGGAATAAAACAGTTTTTTAGGTTTATTCAAGTTTTACCAAGACCAGTCTTATCTTTTGATTCCTTTAAAAGAAGAGAAAAATGTATTAGAATAGCTTTACAAAGATTACATCCGACGTGAGTTTTGAGACTTCCATATAGTCTATATGTGCAATAAGTATCATAAAAGGGCTGTAAACGTGTTTATAGTTAAGCTCAAAATGTCAATACTTTCTCATGATAGAGATAAGTATTGTTTGAATCAAGTAACAAGCTCTTAGGGTTTATCAAACAATCATTGTCTGCTAAGCTCATCCATGTGTAGGTAAAATGTATCTTTTGCAACAAGTCATTAAAAAGACATTTTGTACTTTGAAGGAAAAAAAAGAAACGATACATACAGCGTTTACGCTATTGTATCTTTTCAGGCGCTTACGCTCCCATATACTTTGCAATAGTTTTTAATCTGTCTTTACGGTTTAATGTTTCTGCAAGGACATATATCATTAATGATGTGCTCTAATGACACTGCCCAATCATTCATTGATTAGATCTCAACTATCAAAAGATGCGGCGCTCTTTGCGTACGTAGAATGTAAAAAAAGTAAGCCCCAGACCTGAAATAGATCTCTGCAATTGAGACGGATTTGATACATAATTGGTTTGTAAGGAAATGTATTAAAAATATACATGAGCCGACCAGAAAGTTTAGGAGTGAATAAAAATGAATTAAGGATTGGAAAGCAAAGAATAAGATCTCGATTTAGAATGGTTTCTCCATTTGTAAAGAAGCCCAAGGTTAGTCCTAATCATATGAAACCGAGTCGACCTCCTTTTGGGTCTTGATGCCTCGTCCCGGCGTCGGCTGAGAAAAGAAAACGGGGCGAACGGAAGATGGACAAGGAATATAATAATATCAATTGTTTGCCGAAAAGGAAGTAGCCGCTTATGTTGTGTATGTTGAAAAGCGGATGTGAACATGAACAAAATGGAAGGGTGATATAATTGGCAGCAATTGTAACGGGGGGATTATGGAGATGAAAATCGAAGTGACTATTTAGAAGGGCGTGTTTTTTTTCTCGATTGTTTGCCCGATGATAGGAGCGAACATGACGAATGTGGACGAGCAAAATAAGAGGAAAGAAATCGAAGCATAATGACAGACAATTTATATCGCTCTTACTAGCACAAATCTAATCGTTTTAATTGGAGTTTTATAATGACGATGATGTAAGCAGCTCTCGTTGAAAGGGGAATCGATCAAAGAAGAAATTGAGATTTTTTTTTTTGGAGTTTGAAATAATAACCGAGAAAATATTTCTATTGTCGGTATAAAATAGGCCAATACAACAACATGATATGTTAGACCTCGAAACTAAATGAAAATCGTTAGTCTATTTTTGCATTTTGAAGGGAAGAAAATAGTGTCGAACAATACTCAATTGAAAAAAATATAGGAGAGAAATTCGATGAATAGGCTATAATACATGTACGTGTTTTTTGGTTTACTCGAAACCTTTATTTTTAGTGAGATGTAGACCTATTTTCACCTTTGTAATTGATTGATTGACGATTTAGTTTATCTGACTGCTAGCAAAGGAAGTATAAATTCTTGTAGACACTGGCGTACTGGTGGGGGGGTGGGGGGGGGGGGGGGCTGCAGCCCTAAAAAGTTCCACACCAAAACAAAATGGGGAAAAAAGGGGGAATAGGAAAAATGAGAAATTACGTACCGGATATAGTTCTAGATCTGTGACACAATTACATTTTCAGTTGATTTTTTTTTTATTCAGAAATTGTGCCGTATGACTATGTTCAGCCCCCTAAAATTGTTTGACTCATTTCGCCACTGCTTGTGGATATAGATTTAAGTCCTTTCCAAGGGGCTTAGTAATTGAGGATACAATTAATGACTTACCAAAGGGCACTAGTGCTTCTGCTTGGTTACGAACCCGGGACCTCCCAGTTACAAGACCACTGCTTGTGTTTGTTATCTCTCTTTCTCTCTTTCTAAAGGATCCATATATTTTCTTTCTCTTATATGAATTCTGTACTTATCATTATATTTCAATTACTTCCTGCAAACATCCACCTACCTTCTTTAAATCAATCAAGTATCAATTTGATGTATTTCGGGCGTTTCGGCTTCTAATTAGTTCTTCGGACAAAACACGGTTTGTCAGCTGCTGTAATTGGTCGAACCTTAGGAGGGTGTCAAAAAACACTGGCCGAGGTGTAAATGAGGCAACCTTATCCGCGCCCTTGACCAAAGACAAGCTATCAAACTCTGCTTCATCAATTATTCGCACCCGATTTTCTAATAATTGGTCCAAATCGTCACCGGCCCCTCCTTTAAAGACATGTTTCAGTGATGGTTAAGAAAGATCGAGCATGTGTGAAAGTGTTCAAAACATTTCGGCGAGTTCAAAGATGTTTGTTACCGTTTGAATTCGTCCTGTTGACTTTATTTCCTTTGGTCTTGCTATATATAGCTGAATATGATAACAGATCAAAAAGGAACTTGATAAACCATGTGTATTTTCTTTTGGAAGTTTAAGAAAAGTGGACCTTTCAAATGTATAAAAAGAAATTATAAGAGTATTTTAACAATAGAAACTCAGAGTATATTTAGTTTACAGAACATTGCTGGCAAAAATGATTTGTAAAGAATGCTGCAGAAGCAAAGCGCAATTATATATACTTGTAGATACCAGTACTCAGAAATGGCAACACAGGCATAAAATGTAGTACAAAATCAAAGTTTTTTTCATTTTAGTGCATATCAATAAAGTTGATTGAGGATACATAAATGAATGATAAAATATAGGTTTACATTTACAATGATTCCATTTTTAAAGACGTTCATTAATGCATTTACCATATTCACGTTCGAGAATATTAACATTGACCATAGCGGCTTATTGTTATGGTGTTGATATCAGTGGTCCGTAGGGATGATGATCGTAATGATAGCGTAAATGATCAAAATAATAACGATACAGATTATGATGATGATAATAAGGATGATGATATCGACGACGACGACGATGATGATGATGATGATTTTAATGATGATGTCCCATCCTTGTCCTTGTGTTGTCTTGATGTATTGTCCGGTTCTGTGCATGGTCTTGTATCGTCTGTCGTTTTATACCATTTTATGCCTATATTTTATTTAAATATATATTATATTTTTTGTTAGTATAGGGAACCTGAATTACAAGCTTTGCTTTACAAGGTCTCCCCCACAATACAGCTAGCATTTATTTACTTACCACTTATAACGTAAATTTCATTTTGTTTTAAAATTCAGTATCATTCTTAACCATTGGTTTTTCTATGCTCATTATGATTTTTAGTTAGTAGACTGAAAGTCTTTGTAAATTTATTTGCTGTTATTGTGAAAATAAATGGAATAAAATGAAATGATGATGACAATTAATTGGGATAAAAGTGACAATGAAATGGTTTGAAGGGTATAACCGCATTTGTTGTTTTGTCTGAAATATTATTATCCTGTGATATCATTCCTCAAATTGTATAACCACTTTGAGGTAAATATTCTACGTTACAAATTAATATTGAGGATAAAAAAATGATAAATTAGGAAAAGCCCACTTGTAGGGGAGTGTATGTTAAGTATGGGAAATAAATCACAAAAGTAGTAATATAAGTACTTTCTTCATTTGTTCGTTCACTTAGGATAACGCCCACGAAGTAGTATAGAATGCAGTGGCGTATTCGGCTGTATGACGAAGACAGTGTCCGCCCCCTCCGTTTGAAGCAATGAACTCTACACTTCAGTGGTTTGAAGGGCCATTAAAAAATTAGTGCAACTTTCAATGGCTACTATAGGCGGATAGGGGCTGCCAACTGGAGATGCATTTCTGGATATGCCACACCCACGGGACATCCCAGTAGACCGACACCCTACGAGACCGACTGCTCACAAGACCGTCAATGTCGGTCTCGTGGGCGGCCGGTCTCATGGGCCTTGCGACAACTTTTCAGAAGGCCCGGTAGACCGACATTTACTCCTTCTTATTCATGCTACATCGTCTCTTTAGAAGCTCTCCTCCTCTTCCTTTATCATGTTTATTATCCTCGTTGTTTTTAATTTCCCAAAACGAGATAATTGTCCCGTTCACAGCTTAGAACACATACCATTCGCGTCTCGACATTCGTGATAACATTTTAAAGAGGGGGAGCATGTCCATGATTTAAACTAAATTGTTTTTGAACGACAAAATTTGATTACTCGAAGGCGGAGGTATTCTTTTATACAAATGCCATTACCATGCGTCTTCTTTGAAACTCAGCACATCTGATAATGCCATTTGAGCCTTGCCTTCTAAATTGGCCTTGACTTTCTCGTTGAGCACATATGTTAGTGTGAAGAAAGCACATTATATCTCAAATGTTTGATGATGCCATTTGTCAGCAATTTTGTCTTGCCATTTAAAGACACCGTACACTACATGCAAAATAAAAAAATCGGATCGGCTTGCGTAGCCTACAGAATTTGTATATTTGTTTCATTTCTGGTTCCTCTTCACTTTCATTACCTTACTATTATGTTCTTTATCTTCTTACTCTTCTTCTTTCCATCTCCTCTTCCATTTCCTCTTCTTGTCCTTGTTCTTCTGCGTTGTCGTCGTCGTCGTCTCCTCCTTCTTCTTCTTTCTTCGCCATCATTCGTTATTGTCTTTCACAATTCTTTTTGAATACCCGTCTTTGTTGTCGTCATCATCTTTAAACAACAAATACCAACGTTTGCATATTCCCTACCTCATTCCTCATTCATTCCAAACCCTCGTATTGAAAGAAGATATCTATTCATCAGTTTCGTTTGGGAAATAAATATTTTCCTTTTCCCGCTAAACAACCGTTTGATCTCTGCCGCAATTCATGCTGTGTCTAACAAACGAGGAAATTAATCTCATCATTTTTGCATCCCTCCACTCGAATCCTAAGTTTTTAAACCCCAAAACAAGCCTTTGGCGAGGTCAGGATGAATTTAACGGCACCATGTTGGGTCGACATGGAGAAGTACTTAGGAAGGTTAACTACTTTGTGACTCTGATCGCGGGTTAATTTTCCTTTTTCAAATGCCGATTCATCCAACACCCTGTGGGTTTGTTTGTTTGTTTGTTTGTTTTTTAGTGTTCATAAATGGTGGAAAGTCTACGTCACCAGCTGAAATTAGGGGTGGGCGGATCTGTACCCGTGATTGGGTGAGGATTGTGGGACCAAAAGTTTGTTCAAAAGGGTCTGCTAACACATGAGACACTATCGTGCAACATGGTAGATACAACTTTTTATTCACATTTTGAGAGAAAACTTATCCAGACGATGCAGTTTTACTTGATAAAGTAATAACACATCGAGTTTATAAAACAATCGAACACGTGGGTATTACATGAAAACGGTAGTGTGCAAATACTGTATGCGGGCGAACGAAGAGAGCGAGCGATTTCACAAAGGAACACGAAGCTAACTCCGGTGCAGATTCCTCGATGGTATTTTTTTATTCAAATTTTTAAAGTATTGTAGAGCCTGCCCTTCCGAGCTGCTTTGTGGGATATAATGTGTGTTTCTACAATGACCCCATTATTTGCAGGTATAAAAAAAACCCTTCTCTTCCAAACTTTTCCTGATTTTGTAAGTGTTATCTTCGTATGGTAGTTGACCTAACAAATTCAGAATTTCGAGTAGATTTACATTTCAGGTTGTTTTGCACCATCAAGAGGTGTAGGTTACAGAATATTCGATTTTACAACCAAAAAGCCATGTCTGTCTGGTGTAGAAGCCATTGTGTCCAGTCAATATTTCACCTAACTGTTCACAGTTCATTGTAAGCGCCTGGCTTTCCACGGGATACAAACGTAGGCCCTTTATTCTTTTAATAGCGAACCCCTGATCGCGATAATAAGGGGTTTGCTAATTATCGGATTAGCGAGAATAAAGCAACCATGAAGTGACCCCTTTTGACGGGACAATTTTTCAATGCCAGCCAAAGGATCGATTTCTATTCAGATAGTAATAGTTAATATAATTGTTCGGCTAGCCTTACTCCTTTGAAATGCCAATTAAAGCGATATCGGCTTGGGCTGTTATCGCTCGATATTTTAGTGAACGATGACTAGGATAGCGCGTTTACACTTGTAAATCGACTCTTTGATGAGGTTTTGTTTACAATTGGGACTCCTGGCGACATGAAAAGTATTCGACTATGCAAGCGACTTGGTTACAATTTTCATCTCCATGCCTGAAGAAATGAAAGCTGTTCAAGATTTCGTCAATAAAAAAATAGAAAACGAACAGAGCGTTTTTAGCGCCATTTCTAATTGGTGAATTTAGAGTATTCACATCGTAATAGGCAAATCACTACCATCGTATCTATTATGGCACTTTTAATTAGATTTAAATAAAGGTAATCGAGTTTCTTTTTCTCTTCAAATCCTTGTCAATAACAAAACCATGATTTTGGAGCTCAACATAAGTTTAAGTTTAAATCGATAGAGATCCAAGAACAAAATACATAAACAACAACAATATCAACAAAGCTATACCAAAAGAAAACGGGACTAGTTTTATACAGATATTTTATATAACATTAATAACCTAACCTATAGTAGAAAATCCATTCGACATTTTTAATAGCAATACCCTCTAAAAACTATCAAAGTATATTGTCACAGAACGGTAACGCACTGGGAGAGGAACGTCAGTAATAAAACAGGCATTTGCCAAAGCAGCGTGCTTCTAATTGAAATATAACTGCTCTAAGTACACAAATTAAATGTCTATTTAAGATCCAATTACTTTAATCACCAACTCAAATAATTCCAGTGGAAAGTATAACAGTTGCATTTATGACTTAACTTAATATATACTGCCATACTTTTGATACAGAAATTGAAATCGGGCCATTGATAATTGGCGGGTCAGTAAAGCGGCGGGGTTTCTTTAGTTTATAGTTTATACAATCGCCTTTCTGCCTCTTTTGCGAAATTATAAATCAATATTAAATTAATTAGCGCTTAATAATGTTTTCTTCAATCTTTGAAGATATGGCTACATTAATTTCATAGAATACTTGACGATGATTACCAACAAATAAAACGAAATTAATTAAGCCATGAAATTAAATTGAGAAACATGATTTTTGTTTGTTCATGTAGTTACAGAACTATGAGAATTTTTAAGGGATAAAGAGGTCAGCACATGGTGCTATAAGATTTATTAGACATGCAGGCACTATAAAAATAGACATGGTTTATCAAAACTGGATTGAAATGTTATCTTTTATGAATACCAGCCCTTTATTCAAAAAACAACTATCAGAAATAATGACTTCGTTGGCTGAGAACCTGCATGACTTCCTAGACGTAAAACATAATTGCTTTAACATAAACTTCCAATAAGCCTCACACATGCCTGAAAAGAGTGTAAAAAATGAATGAAGTTGACTACCATGGCATTTACGTGAATGCCCCACTTTTGTGATAATGAACGATTCCAAAGGAATCATGTGGACATAAGGTTGTACAAACCATACAATAGAGTATATTTGGGGAAAAGTCAGGTTCAACGTTGTCTTTGCCACTCCATGCTTACAAGTGTAGAAAAAAAAAGACCCCGCCCCCTGAAACTTCTCGTTTCATCTTGATTTGCCTTTCTTCTTTTTAATTTAATTTTTTTAATTTAATACATTTGTAATTTTCTTCCTTCAGCGCTTAGAAACAGTAGTAATAAGCGCTTTATAAATATTATTATTATTATTCTTTGAGCTTCTCAAAGTTGCCACGGAGTATATAGGAGGGGCTGAATTTCACTACCGACGCCCCTTTCTTTATATTTACCTCTCCCTTTCTCTTTCGCTCTCCCCATGAACTTTGGTGGGGTTCATGATACATAAAAGGAAAACAAATGTGAATGAATCTATAAATTATTGCTTAATACTTTTCAATTCAATTCGAAAGAACGTTCATTTCCTTCTTTTAATCTGCCTTCGCTTTTTGAATTCTCAAGACGCCATGAAGCGAAATGGGTGGGATTTCTCTTCCGTCCGACCCCCCCCCTCTCTCTCTCTCTCTCTCTCTCTCTCTCTGTCTGTCTCTCTCTGTCTGTCTTTCTCTCTCCCTCCCTCACTTTCAAAGAAAGTATAAATGGAAAGGTCTTCTTAATTCCTCTATCTCGTCATTCCTGGCTCTAAGCATGGTGGAATCATTGACTAGTAATTGGTCTCGTCGCCACGTTTTACTTTTATCGTGTCTAAGGAAATAAAACGGCAGGGCCATTAGAAAAAGATAAATTCGTCGTCCTAAACAATTTAACGACCAATAGCAATAAATTCCTCGTTAAGCTGTTCTCAGAGCGGCGCATCTGCGCTTACACGTAAAACCAGTCGTTCCATTGGGGGGGGGGGGGGGGGGGGGCTGGAGCTTTTTGCAAAATTCAAATTTGAATATAAATTTGACAAAAATATTAATGAAACGCTCGAAAATAAACGCCAGTCCTATCCTAACTGATATAGTTAGTATGGCTGATAAGTTAGGAAAATGTTTCAGGCGAGTTCTAAGAACAATCATCATGATCAAAGCTGTAGCGAGAAATAGCAAGAGGAAAAAGGACGATTTCCTTCAACAAACTCTTATCCATGCAGGTGATTTTGTCTCCTTTTTTATTTAAAAACAACTCGTCCACCAACATCGTACTTAAATCTGGTCTCTCTTGGGTGAAAAAAATGACTTTAGTGACTGATCAAGTGTAAAGGTATTTGAAAAAAGATTCTGGAAAAGCATGCTAACAAAGATTCTCCTATACATTCTATCATATTGTTTTTATCTCTGTTAAAAACCACTTCATCATAATGTTTACCCTTGAATTTCACATGTAGGTCTACATCTAACTTCACATTACTGTAGCAACAATTCAAAGTATTTTGACACACTATCCCCCCTTCTGGTCACCCGTATTTCTCTGGAGTAAATATTAAAAAAAAAACACTTTAAAAATGACCAACTTGAGGGTAGTTATGTATCCTACCAATATTTGGGCAATTCCCCCCCCCCCAACTTAGTGATATACTTCGGCCTAATTTTGATCCCTACCAAAACATGGCCGAAATTGTTAAGTGAAAATAGCCCAATTTTGGTTTGTCAAACAATAATAATTATATCCAAGCTTTTCCCAATATTTCTAAAAGTAATGGATGTATTCCATGCAGTAACCAATCTTTCTTTCGGCTGTGAAGGGGGCATTCATTCGCATTTCATCCATCTGGTACAAACACAGCGGTACCTCCCCCCCCCCTCCCCCAACCCCGTGACACCGGTACCTCTTAAATGGGTGGATCAACGCTACGCCACTGTCTCTCGGGCTACGCCTCTTCTGGTCGGCCTGATGGTCGTTCATGTCATGAACCAGTTGTAGAAAGCTAAGAGATGAATGGTGACAGCCGTCAGGAGCTCTCCAGTCGTCTCATCATGATGGCTGGCCTCTCTCTAAAGACAACTATCAGGTGCAAGACTATATACAGACTACATACAAAGTCATTCTTTATTCACCCCCCCCCCCCCCCGCTCTCTCTCTCTCTCTCTCTCTCTTCCTTTCTCTCCCTTCCCTCTCTCTCTATTTCTCTCTCTCTCTCTCTTCCTTTCTCTCCCCCCCCCCCTCTCTCTCTCTCTCTCTCATTCTCAGTTACGGGTGCCCCCCCTCTCTGCCCCCGTTTCCATCCCTCTCCCACACCCCCTCTCGCTCTCTCCCTCTCTCTTTCTGTTATGTTTCTTCTCTTCTTTTTCTATATCTCCCCCTCTATCTTACCGTTCTTTTTCTGGTCTCTACATTCATCGTCCCCCAGTGAGCATATGTAAATAATACATTCATGAAAGTTTTAAATAGCATAACATTGTCATCACTGCTAAAAACGGAGGGCTTTGGTAACTATGTGACATTTACTACAACTTTCGGATGTGTTTCACAACTGTTCTAAAGTAAATCATGGCCGATATAATGCATTATTTTGTACTTGAAAAAAATACGACATATCATCACCATATACATGGATAAAAGGAAATGAGTGAAAAGGTGATTGACAAATTTGGACTCTTTCTTCTCCCTTTTCCCCCCATTTTCTCTCTTCCCATTGAACTCAGTTGAGTCATGCTGCCAAATATATAACATGTCAGGAGCGAAAAATGTATACCTCCATCTCTTGGAGTTAATCTCCCCCGAGTTGTCTGGCGTGGCAGCTGGTTAAGTCATCGCTCTGGTGCCGCTGATTTCTGGTAGGAGAGACACCAAGTCTGGGACTGAGCAAATTGTGGCTCATTATTTTCCCGTTTTCCTGTTTTTTTATCCTTCTCCCTCATGCCAGCATCGTTCGGAGAGGATGGGAGATGATGGCGGCTGGCGTGTTAGGTGGGAGGGTATAGAGGCATTCCATAAGTTGTACAAGTGAAATGAAATATAAAATAAAGTGATTGATATAGGCCTATACGCAGAAATTGCGGACACCCCCCCCCTCCCCCCCCCCCCCCAGCACCACTCTCCGTCAGGTATTTTGTTTCTGTTCTTTTCACAGAGTCTATTTTCCATTCACAGTTAGGGTTGCTAAATGTTTTGCAAAAATTTATTTAATGTATTTACCTATTATCTCAAATTTCCATTGACCTTTTTTTATTATTCATAAATATTATTGCCTTCCTTTATTGTACAACTCGCCAACTCGGTGCATATATTGATAATCGGTGACACACAAACGTACCGTACCATATCCATTTCTCATCAATGATTTTCCGAATATGTAGTATATCATCCTATTTTATAAAAAAAGATCTACATTGCAATTATGACACTCTTTCAACCCCTCCACCCCCCCCCTCTCTCTCTCTCTATATCCCCTCTTCCTTCAGACACGTTGATGCTTCATGTCTCTATATAGAACATAATTATCCGCAGTCCGTTGTTACGCTTTATTTCGTTGTTACCATTTTACAAACAACTAAATAAACTTATGAGTCCATTATACAGTTACATTTATAATTAAGAAATACGCGTTTCATGCATTTTAGTAATTAAATATTAATATAACGTAACTATAGCAGATTTATAACACAATATGAACAAGTTATGACCTTAAGGAACATATTAATAGGAAAAACCATTGATTGAAGTGTACATTATCTGTTTAAGGTCACCACTAACATGCAATGAATAAATTTCATCAAAAGTTCAACATTTGCATCACTGGCCTGAAGAACTTTGTTCTTATCTTTAATATCCATCTGATGTATCATGTAATCATCTTTCTAAATCAAAGTCCCACTTTAATTTGTATGCACTTCGGTTCCGGTGTGCATTGCCCTCTAGTCACGGCTAATTCGGAAAGCCCATCTAAGAGACGCCTATCTCATCTTCAAGTTACAATAATTGTGTGATCGCTCTAATAACATATCTATTGATAAAAAAGGGGATCATGTATATTCAATAATCAATATCACATTTGGAGCAGAGATACCAGATAAGAGATCTATACAATTAAGAGAAATAATACCAACAATCACTACTCATTTTTATCCTCTCCACATCTTCAGCCGCAACAGGCTTTACCCTCTTTTGCAGAACAAAGCCGCATTAATTTGTGGGATTCATTTTGTCTGCTGGATTCTCCTTTTCTTTCCATTGTCATAACCAGAAATCAAAACGACAAACAAAGACAGCCACCATAAAAAGAGCGACATCGACTTGTAGCACAAAAGGTGCAACAATGGCGCAAAAACGAGGCCAAAAATTAGCGCCATTCAATAACTTTCCGAGTGAATGAATCCCGACTCGGCAGCGGCGCCACTGCACTGCCCTCATTTATCAACCGAAGAGATCGCACTCGACTGACAAATGACTTCAGGCAATCTCACGCATGGTAATTTTACATTGTCACCGCGCACTCGGGCGAAATGTGTTAAATATAGTTTTGATCGTCGACTACAATGGGCACTAATTTTAAAGCAAATAACTCTACATGATTGTGTGCACACTCAAAAAGCCGATCCCTTTTTTTCTCTCTTGTTCTCCCTCAAAGCCACTGATATCGTAAACACTGATTTTATTTTCAATACCTGTGTGTATTGATCGTCATGTGTGAAGGTTAAGAGCCAAATAACGCGAAGCCAAAACAAATTAACGACTTTGTGAGAATGGAGATAATTTAAACACAAGGGTAATCAAGAAATATCAATAATAACCCCTCAACCTTGGCTGTTTAAACACATCATCATATCTGATTGATTTGAATACTCACCCCAAATTGCATTAACCTGCATGACCTATTTTAATACTCCCATTGCACTTTTTTATATCTCGCTTTTTCATTCCACCCCCTGGGCCCCGTTTCATAGAACGTGTTATCAGTAACAGCCAATCAGATGCAAGGATTTCAGTAGCTTATAACAGTTATTGCAACTTGTTATTGGTAACAAGTTTTACGAAACAGGGCCCTGGTTGCTATTTGAAATAGATAAATGCTATAATGGTTAATTAAATACAAGTATATAATTATTCTTAAATACTGATCTTGCTAGGGTTGTCCTCCGGCAACAACAATTTCTTCCCCAACAGTTGGTTACTTACTTCAACCCTTGCCCAAACCATATATATGCTAATCCTAAATCTATAAAAACCCATGACCAAAGCTTTAAAGAAATAAAACCCGAAGCTATACATCTCACTCGAGGGACTGCCACATCATCCTTATCAGCTTTTCTTCTCTGTATAATATTTACCATATTATTTTTTCACCAAGTTACCGACATAAACCTGCTTGTACCTTCTTCCCTCGTGTTGATATTGAGGCTGATGTTTCTAGTACTACTTGTAGACAATCATGACAGAAGATATTTCATTCTTATAAAAGACATTCTGCATTCAGGGGCATGGCGATAAGAGTTAAGACACTTTCAAGATGCAAACTTACCCATGTTTCTTACGTTATCACATGACTTCGCCGTCCACGATAGAGGAACGGCAAATTTGCCGTCTTTGTAGACGACATGTGTACAGTCATTTCGCTGATTATTCTCTGTGAGACTTCATATGCATAAACCATGCTCAGAAATATCACATCATGGACAGCGAGATCACGTGATTCAAATATCACGTGATTAGGATCCGATTTTAAACCAATATCCAATGAATCACCAGGTCTATAGTTGAGAAAGGGAAGGCATGCTATCTTCATGAGATGATAACATATCGAACAAATTATAACAACTATGATGGCTCATGTGGGTTAAAGTTGTTTCATACTTGGCGTTCTCGCTTTCTCTCTCTCTTTCTCTCTCTCTCTCCTCTTTTGTGAGATTTATATTCCCAGTCGTTCTCACAATAAAAAAATTATTACATTACAGAAAGTTGTTGGTAAGGGGTTGGTAAGCGTCTATCTCCTCCCTTATCAATTTGAAACCAATTATGATTCCATTATCAAATAGATGTGTATATATGCTCCAGTCTTAAACATTCAAATTAAATTAGTATTAAACCCTTTTTGAAAATTATATTTGCATGCAGATTGTTGTTATAATTTGATCATTTTATTATTTCCCGCTGTTACTTTGCTAAACAAGATATTGTCGTACTTTTACAATGATGTTTAATAATTTTACCATTAAAAAAAAAATCGCCATTTGCCAAATGACGAATCAGACTTTTTTTCTAATTTGCTTGATAGCATCAATATTTCTTAACTTACCATACACCCACTTGTATTTTTGAATGCCCTTATATAATGATAATCATAGTCTAAAATGGGGATAAGAACGGGGCCTTTCACATATGATTTCAAAGTATGTCATCTTTGTAGTTTTATATACCTACACTTCATGGGAACCTAAAACAGTGAGGATCTGGGGGGGGGGGGGGGGGGGGGGGGGGGCACATCCCACCCGTGCGCCCCCACCCCCTTTTGAAGAAAAGTATGCATTTTGACAATAAAAGATCCTCCCTTTTTTCGATTGTGCCCCCCCCCCCCTTGTAGAATGAAAAAAAAATGAAAATTTTTTTTTGCTTGTCGGAGAATTATGGAGGGAAACTGGACCCCTCCCCGGCACTGAGCGAGTTTTCGAGAGCTGGCGAGACCAAACTAAATACCGGTCTCCCTTTTCCAAAAGTTGACAAACCTGCATTTGCGTGCCCCCCCCCCCCCCTTTATACAAAATCCTGGATCCGCCCCTGACCTAAAGCATATCATAGGCTTTTCTGTTGCATAAAGTAGCAATAAATGTAATCACACAACACACCTGGTGGTGTTAATTAGAAGTGTGTGCTTGGTAATTATGCAGTCTTAGAAAAAAGCGTCGTGACTTTGGAAACATCTCGAGAGCTGGCGAGACCAAACTAAATACCGGTCTCCCTTTTCCAAAAGTTGACAAACCTGCATTTGCGTGCCCCCCCCCCCCCCCCCTTATACAAAATCCTGGATCCGCCCCTGACCTAAAGCATATCATAGGCTTTTCTGTTGCATAAAGTAGCAATAAATGTAATCACACAACACACCTGGTGGTGTTAATTAGAAGTGTGTGCTTGGTAATTATGCAGTCTTAGAAAAAAGCGTCGTGACTTTGGAAACATCTGTGAAAAACAACAGCAAAAATCAAGTTTTGCAGATGGCACTCAAAATCACGAAGCCTGACATTCGATGCAAATATATTTTCACGCTTGACTTTGCTGCTAATCGACTCGTTTGTAAGCTATTAAGCTAAAACCTATTGTCTCGAGACGATGGACACGGAATTGAAGTCAGGAGAGCGAAACGTGAGAAATTTCTCGCTGTTCGTGAGACCAACTCGGACCATCGCACACCAGACCTATTTCACACAACACGATTATTTCGAATAAGACGTTTTATATATATATTGTGGATCCATGAGAGTGCTTTAATTGATGATTTGTATTAAGACATAAAGCTTCGGTGACAATTGCTGCGTAGAAAATTTTACTGCTGTTCGAATTCCTAACTTAATCCCTGGACCCCAAAACTTATCCATGATTACTCTAACTCTTATCCTAGACCTAACCTGAAATCCACTTGCAACTCAAGTCCTAACCATACACAAATTAAAATTAACCCTATATCTGTGACCAAAGAAAGTACGGAACAAAATGTCGGGTCACCTAATTGATAGGTTCTACAACACATGCTCAGCAGCAATTGCTCCACGATCTACTTAATTCGAACTCTATCGAATATCTTACTTCTTTTCTGGACTCAACTCTCACTTTAGCTCAACTAAATAAGCCTATAACCTGACCTAAAACTCAATCACAAAAATAGTCCCAATCTTTGACGAAAGAAAGTCTCGTGTAATTGTCGCCATAACCATCCTTGATCACCAAATGCTTAATTATTTGCTTAATATCTAAATATGCATTTTGTACAATTGATCGTGAGATTTGTGTCAAAGCATCTAAAAATAAGAGTCATGAAATACACGCCAAGCATAAGTGTGTGGGTGTGTGTAGACTTTTGTGGTTGTATAATGTCAAGCTCTTCTTGAGAATCTCAATGTATGTCATTCTTTTGAGTGTTTCATAAGATAATGTAAACAGACTTTGATAATTTGCTTAAATTTCTCTTTGAATATTTTTTCTCACAATCTAGACACACATTTTGCATATTGAGACTAGCATTTTTTTCTTCTCTCCAACAGATGATAGGAAAATAGCTGGAAGGGATTTGAACCTCGTACAGGGTGCTTCATAGTCTGGTGAATTATCCACAAAACCACGACACCCCCTCTTTTCTATGAGAAAACCTGTTTACTCCTACTTCACCCTCTCTTTCCCCATCCTCCTACAATGATGACAGAGCGATAACAGTCATCTTGGCCATAATCACCAATACAATGAATATTTTGCTGGCATTTTGACAAAACTGAAATAAAACTTAAGATCCTTGGTGTCTAACCGTATCCAAACCACTGACAAACCGTGCTAACACAATATCATACATTTTGAAATTTGTTGTGGATCATACATAATGTAATATGCTTGATGAAAACAAATTTTAGGCCTGAACAACACAATTTTTCTTAGAAGACCAATCTATTTAAAGGAAAATAAAATTATTTAAATATCAGAATTTCAAAATTAGAATGCCTGTCAATTTCACTTCATGAAGCCCTGTAATTCTGAAGAGTTTGAAATTTACATCAGTAATCAAGCAGTGTCAGTGTACATAATTATTAATATAGTTGTATACATGCTTATGTATCAACAGGCTTTTAGTGTTATCAAAAGCTTTCAATTATGACTACAACTATTGTTCAAACAATTGTTGATATTCCTTCTAGATAAAGTTTTAACATCTCACTTCCTATTCCACCAAGCATGTCAATAACCTAGAGTTACCAACTGCAGCTGCTTAGTGGGAGGCGTGGTGGGGGTAAAGATTGACAGATAGCCATCGCCATGCCTTTTATTTTCATTGTTATCTTATCAAACACATCAACTACCAAAGTGATGTTCCATTAAATTAAAATTGATTTTCAACATCACGTAATAATTATAATTGTCTTATTTAATTTTGTTGTGAGTAATATATATATATATAGTAGGTAAGTAAGGGGTGAACTGCAATGGCTGACAGTGCTGAACTTGGGGAATGATAATCCACTGGTATTTAAATCGGGGTCCGCTCGCTATTTAAAAGGACCGTTATTCATAGAAAACCGCTATTCATTTAACACGCGTTATGAATAGCGGTCCTTATGAATAGTTATGAATAGTGGTCCTTATGAATGGAGGTCCTTATGAATAGCGAGGTAATTTGTCTACGGTTTGCTCGCTATTTGAAATGACCGCTACTCATTTAGTCACGCGTTATGGATAGCGGTCCTTATGACTAGCGAGGTTACCCCCCTTTAAATTATCCTGGTAACAGAACTTACCAAAACCAATCATCATTAACACAATTAAGAACGTTTTTTTAATAATGGAGATATAGCAATCCATCATCTTCTTGTCTGGGTATTCCCTCGACCACTGTCTACTCGGTCAGTAGCATAGAAAAAGTCAGTTATTGAGAGACACTGGTATCGGGGGGGGGGGTGCACTGCTGACTTATTCTACTGTAGGTATTGGATAAATACAAGTCACCGATTATGAGAGGGTGTGGAAATTGGTCTATTCTCTCTATGTTGCCTCCACTTCCATGTCTTTACATCCTTTTCTCTCTGTTTCACTTTTCTTTAAATATTTTTCTTTCACCATTCCAGAGAATGTGGGGGTGGGGGGGGGGGGCTCGTGTTCCCTGTAGCTATGCCGTTTTTCACGGTCGATACTACCTTGGTGCCGAAAGTTAAAGACTGGTGGCCAATTACGAACTGTGTCTCTACCTACTAGACTTCTAATAATATACTAGAGTGCTTCAATAGTCTATTATCTCCTCCCATCCAGAACAGAGACCCGGCAAATTAGCAGCTAATAAATCTCTCGTAATAGCTTCCCATCGTGACATCTTTCTTTGTGAGCACTGAGGATCATCTATCTTGACTCTTATTGTGCCTGCGCAGTCTCATTTTCAAGTTCTCTTGTTTCCGAATCCTCCCTCTAATAGATCTCTCGATCGCTCCCTTTCTTTTCTCCCGCTAGCCGAGCCAGTTGAGATAAAAACTCGAGAGGGGAAAAAAGAGAAATTCATTCAACCAGCCTACCCATCCCGAACGATCTTTGCAATCAGGCAGTGATGGAAGGGCTTGATGAACAAAAGGCCTACCCGGCACTTCGGCGCCGATTTTCGGCATCGCTCCGTTTATGCCATCTCCAGTTCTCGGTGCTCTAAACGCAGCCCAGGACGCGCCGAGTCGTAAACCTACAAATGTTTTTACCAAGTACAATCCCTGGTTTTTCTCTGATAAGACTGATATTAAATTTGACCAGGTGCATAATTGTTTCATAATACTCTGGCTTATTTTAAAAAGATTTACACTAAAAGTTAAAACCCTATCCGTATAATGTAATTTGGCAATGGCACAAGAAGGATTATTTTGAAGAGTGGGAGGGGAGATTGGCATGAGGGGTGCAACTTAGGTTTTACCTATATGGGGTCGATAACCAAGAAAAAAATAAAAGATGTAGCAATTAAGGATGTAAATTCTTATGAGTGGGTGTGTACGTGTTTATATGTAACACGGTCACAGAAACTTTCAAGTTATCCATTCCGAGACAATTATAATAGTCAAACGCATTGATAGTTGGGATTCCTTACTATATAATCCGAACGTATTTTATATAGGCAAGGCTGAAAGGTTAGATACCGATAATGGCCATAGAATGGGTTTCTTTAACATTGTGTGATGTTAATGACAAAGAGGATGGATATGTGAATTAGAGCGATAATTGGTGATTTAGAGAAGAAACAGCAGGAAATACTAAAGGTTCGCTGTTGTGGAAGAACATAAAAAGCCAACCAACGAAGCTAACCAGCTAATTGTTAAAATATAATGCCTCTCTTAAGCGTATAGAGTCAGAAGATATTTGACTAATGGGGAGAGGGTAGAGAATGTAGTTAATGAAGAGAAAGGTGATGTGATACGATGTTAAGAGTTAATGATAAAAGGAGGGCATCCATTGGAGCGTAAGAACCAATCCCAGGGAATCCCCCCCCCCCCCTTCTGAAAAGAAGACGGCGCCAGAAAGCGAGCCTCGCAGCCCCCAAATAGTGCAACCATCTTGTTCTGTCTCTGCGCGAAGTCAGATCGCACAATGGAGCGGCGCTAAAACTAATAAATATGCTTTCTTTAAACGCTGTAAAATCAGTGCGATATGTCTGGACATTGTCCGAGCAATCCATCCATGTAAGGCTATTTAGTCGTTTGTAGTAAAATATCCCTGACCATCGATTTATTTTCAGCTTAATTACGCACCAAGTCTCCGTGACCCATAAGAGCCCCTTCACACATTCGTAACATAAAATTTACCAATGTACAATTTTACTTAGTTTCTAAACAAGGGATATGGATGATTTTTTTTCTTCTCTTTTTTCCCCTCATCAGTATGCAAGTGTGTATGGGGAACACATTGGATTAATTAAATGATGATTTCAAACGGTTCATTCAAAATTAACTGGCAATAATAATCAAGTGTGATATCCTTAAAAAGAGGCTAGACGGATGAAGGCAAATAATCTAAGTTAAGAAAAGTACAGGTACCTTTCTTCTTCTTCTTCTTTGAACAAGATTATAAAAACTTTTCGAGTGTATCTCTCTTAATCTTTGTGTCAGATTGAGAGAATGAGAGAATTAGACCGGTCGAATGATCAAGTAACATCGCTTTGATTGATCATCCAGACAGTGTAATATTAATCGAGTTAAATTACTTTTCTTATTCAAAGAAAATACAAATCTGAGAGAGTTAAGAAGATAAACCCCCTTAAAAAAGGTCGTGGTATAGTTTTATTTATAAGATAGTGCTTCAGGGGAAGGAAATTATTGTAAAGTAAGTCCAGGGCGGGCGCCAGAATATTTTAAGAAGGAACATGTCTAAACAAAATCTCTGACAAACAAACTAGAAACAGCAAACAAAAGGTTTACTTGGGGGGGGGGGGGGAGGGCATTTTTTGAAAATCACAGGGAGTAATCGCCCCTTGCCCACGTAGCGCCGTCCCTCTGAATGACTGACCAAAGAAGAAAACTGAACCATTGAAGTGGTTTGACGGTGACTAAAATGTTGTTTAATTAAAAGATTATGATGAGGATAATGCGGGACATGATGGTGATGAACAAGGAATAGTCCTTATCTTATTCATGTGGAATAATCTTATCTCTATTTTCTCGATCGCCTTTAAAAATTGAAACTGAAAATTGGATGTAAATAGAAAGGTCTTGTCGGTTCAGATTTTCGGAGCTACAGTTCGGAGGGGGGCACAGGCTACCCCCCCCCCCCTCCCCATTAAATGACAAGAATGAAAAGGGGGAAATTGGAAATATTATAGAAACATGGAGAACATACAAACATTTCAAGAGAAGGGGAAAAGGAAGAAAAGAACACCACCTACCACACATTCGGTTGCTACCCTCGTGTGTGTAATTGGGTTTTTACAGACGTGTATCAATCAGATATGATTATTTAGTCTGGGGACCGACCTTTAACGTCACCATCCGAAAGACGTAACTAAGTCTCGAACCTGGGTCCGCTGAATCAGTTTATAATCTCCCACACAATATAATGCATTGTTAGTGATGATACAGTTCTTAGAATTTATTTAATTTTTTTGTATACTTCCTCTTTTTTGTGTGTTTGACTGAATCTACCTGAAGCAATTTTGATATTTTTAATGTTTTTAAATAATAATTTGCATATGAATATTTACAGAATATGTAAAAACAAGAAAATATTCTGTTAGCCTGATTTAAAAGGGGATAAAAAGAGACCAAAATAGGAGATAAATCTTTTAAACGTCTGAAGGTCATACTAGCTGGGTCTAAGCACCCATGTAGCTTTTTTCTTCTTTTTCGCCGCCCCCCCCCCCCTTAAAGCCTCTGCCTCGCTTCTGTCTTCTTAAGCCCTTCCTTAATGGAGGTAATAGTCCAGTCCCAACCCCCCTCAATAGCCCGACAAATACGACTATACAAACTCCAGCCTTGGATGAAAAGGGATCGATTTCAAATTACTCTTCTCCCATTCTTTGGTCCTCAATAGGAGTGCTATGGATCCCCATCTGACATGGTCGAAGAAGCCCATCAAGATCTGATGATGATAATTGGTCTCAGGGATGAACAGCTTTCTTAAGCCGGACGTATTCTAGGTCCCACGAGAGTTTTAGTCTTCTTTTTCTCCCTTCTTGTTTTGTATATCGAAGATAAGTGAAGGAGAGAGTCTTTAACATATCAACTTGCGAATCTAAAGGGGAGATAAAGAACCCGTTAAGTCTGAAATGAATTTATAGATCAATGTGATTCGTGGTGCACACTGACTATAAAACAACTAGACCTGTACTTTTTGTGAAAATCTTGATTAAGAAAATTATGCAGTTCACGATATAAGTTTCACTTTTATTCAACCATCATGCACAATTTTACAACACCCTGAATTGCTGAATTAGCTTACTTATGTAGTGCTCCGGAAAAAAACAACAACATTGAGAATAACAGACAACGTACTACTCGTGGACACAATCACTTAGATATAGCTAAACATAAAGAATAAGAACGAGAGGGGGGGGGGGGGGGTGAGAGAGTGAGGATATAGGAGAGGGGAGAGAGGTAAGAGTCAGATTTAGAATAATAGGGGGGCGAGCTAGGGGAGAACGAAAGGCAATAAGTTGGAGAGAAAAAGAGAGAGGGAAAGCGCTCGAAATGGAATATGTTTACGTGGGAACAAGAGAGGGAGACAAAACGAGAGGAGGAGAGAAGGGGAAGAAGAAAAAGAAGAAGAAGAAGAAGAAGACGGAAGAAGAGAGAGAGAGAGAGAGGGGGGGGGGGGGGGGGGGACAGAGGGATAGTTTGGGTCCAATCTGTTCTCAGAAAGATTTTTCCTTAATTTTGAACCAAATCTTATATTAAAATGACTTCATACAATATATGTTACTAACGGTTGTAAAAAAAAAAATGCTGATTGCGAACTAATGCAAATTCAAACTTACAATTAAACTTACAATTAAACATGATATTAACAACTAGCACACAACTGATTGTCAATATCAAAACAAAATGTATCAGAAACATATTTGGCGTCGAGGCATAGTGTTTAGCTGTTTTGCTTCAATAAAAAATTAGATGACATTTTTTTTTTAAAAGGAATTATTTAACCATTTGATAAAGAACTTTTTATCTAAGATTATACAAGCCTAAGGGGAGTACTAAAAGTAAAGCTTAAAACATGCCCATTTAACCACATGGAATTGATAGAATGGGACAAGCTGCAAAGCTATATACGCACCCTTACTTATTAAAAAAAATATATATATATAATCTTGGATTATTGATGCAAATTTAGTTCTGGAAGATACCCAGTAAAGATTAATAGAGTGCTTAGGAATGATATATATTGGGATTAAAAGCTGCACCATTTATCATAAGAAACAGGAGGAGATGCAAATGACTTAGGAAAATACTAATTTGACAGTGCTTAAGCTTCAGATAAGAGAGAGCACTGTAATTCAACGGGAGACGAAAAAGTGCTTTTGTAAAATCAAAGTCATTCCACTTATATCATCAATCACAATTAATGTGTCTATAGAGCTTGTTTTGAAAACATTAGACCAACAATATATGGTCCATTCATGCGGGGTAGACAGTTTCTGAGGGCCTATTACGCGATCCCTTTCAATGGCATATCCCTCAATAATCCCCATCTTTTATTGGGACATTGACAAATCATTACCACTGACTAGACGCAAATTAACATTTATCACGTTTAATGTTTGGGAGGCACCATCGCGAACAAGGGCTTTTTCTTTTCCCAAACAACGGGAGCAGAGACGAATAGAGGGCAGAAAACAACCACGTAATTGCGCTTTTCAAAAGCACCTGTCTTTCGGCCGCTCCACACGCAATAAATTAGTGCTGGGATAAAAGCCGAGCAAGTGCACTACAGATAGACTCTGGAGGTCAGCGAAATAATGCGTCGCGATACCGTGGCGCCGCTGATCAGCATTACGGTGCGCTGGTCACGTGATTGGTGATTGATCAATGTATGCAAATATAGGTAAATTAATATGTCTGTAAAACATCACAAATGGTTGATACTCTTCATGAGAGTCGGGTAGAGGATCAATTCCAAAATGATCGTATTTTTATTCTTGAACGGCTACACCACCCCCTAAAATCAAACTATTGCTGTTATTTTATTTAAGTTTCAGTTCAGTTTTTTTTTTTCAGTTCAGTTTATTTGATTCCATCTCAATAAAAACATGCAGTTCAACATTTAAAACTTTACACAATTAAAATAATCCATACTATAGACATATGACTACAGCTGTTAAAAAACCCACAATACATGTAGTTATTTTTTCTCGCCAGCTTAAAAGTAATAATGAATTTAATAAATATAATTATAGTAGAAACAATAAAGTAAAATCTTGCCAGGTGATATCATTATACAAGAAATTACACAGGATACCGGCACAAAGTAATTTTATCATGGTTGTTTCGCCCAGTCATTACAGTTACGGTTTCTAGGAAGCTAATTACAGCAGTGGTTTAAATTCTTAATAAAAAAATCAAATCATTTGGGGTTAAGGGTTAGGGTTAGGGTTTGTTCTGTTTCGTTCTAATTTTGGTTACTTTAAGGTTACAATTTTTCCTGAGAGCAATCCTTTTAGACTGACTGCAATGATGTGTGCGTATATATGGTTGCTTCTATTTCCTATTAAGATTAATTAAAGAATAACGACGGGGGGGGGGGGGGCCTTGCATAATAGGCTAACTGCTTGTTTTGAAAACACCAGAATATCATTTTCTGAGCATATAGCTGTTGTTCGGACACAAAAACTGTTCAGGCATTTGTAAGTCACATCCAATTAAAACCCGCAATGCATGCCGAATCTTTTATAGATTAATTGATTTAAAAGGTTTCTCTTTTTATCTAAGCAATGGAGGTATACGGAGTCAAGCATAAGTGATTATGAAAAATAAGGAAGACATTTATATAATTTACAAATACAGTCCTCCGAATTTATAGTAAATCAGCATTTTTAAATAACATTTAATTAAGTAGTATTAGCTCCAGCAGCTTTAGCTTCTTCTATTTCTACCTTGAAGACTCCTCTTTAATCTTCTTAATAATGTAGAATATAATTATATCCGGTTTTTATTCCTCTGCAGAATAGTTCTGAAAGTTTTCGAACAACGGGAAAAAAAATGTATCTTTCTCGACGCGTTTCAAACAGTATGCTCTTTTTACTACTACTTCTACTACTGCTACTACTACTACTACTACTACTACTACCACCACCACCACCACCACCACCACCACCACCACCACGGGCGTAGACGCGCATAATTATCCATTGTTAGCGGGGGATGATCTATTCATCACCCCCCTAACAATAGAAAGCGTGTTCGTATCTACGCCAATGACGACTACTACTATACTACTACTACCACCACCACCACCACCACCACCACCGGCGTAGACGCGCACAATTATCCATTGTTAGCGGGGGATGATCTATTCATCACCCCCCTAACAGTAGAAAGCGTGTTCGTATCTACGCCAATGACTGCTACTACTACTACTACTACTACTACTACTACTACTACTACTACTACTACTACAACTATTGCTATTATGTACTACTACTACTACTACTACTACTACTACTACTACTACTACTACTATACTACTACTACTACTATACTACTACTACTACTACTAAGTACTACTAGTACTACTAGTACTACTAGTACTACTACTACTACTACTACTACTACTACTACTACCACCACCACCACCACTACAATACTACTACCACTAGTACTATTACTAATCATTTCTACTGCCGCCAGTTTCTCATTTTTTTTTCTCACTTTGGTATGTGAAAATAATTCGGCGCTTCCCCCAATAAAAGTTTGTAGCTTACATTTAATTTCCCAAGTGATAGCAGTTTTGTTTACAAAGGGTTTCTAAAAAATCAAATTACGCGAAAGAAATCCTTTATAAAAAGTTAATTCACGGATGAATCTATTACAACATTTGTCGAACTTCAGCGATGATAATTGTTGATTTAACGAGAAGATCCCGGATTATTTTTTCGCCCTGGAGGATCGTTCATGTAAACGGTCCGGTTGTAAAAATGTTTGAAATATGGTTTCTTTTTATCCTTCGGAGAATTATGCGATTACAGAGGCGAAATTATCAAATTAAAACACGGCTTCTCAATTCTAAACATTGCAGTGTTTTGCGTGACCCGCCATTCATTGATTCGGGGCATTGCCGATAATCCATGTGAAACTGTTTACGATGGACTATTGGAAGTTGGTGATTATCTTAGATGACTAAAATACTTATCATCTTAGAAGCTTAAAATGTGTGTTTTATGCTCTTTACATCAACAAGTTATTGTTATTTTGTATCTGGCTTGAAAGAAATTGTTGTGTGGCTAAAATATTTGTCTTTTTAAAAATCAATTCTCTGATTCTTATATCATCGGTTTTGTTGAATAGGTTTTTTTTTACCATTTTCCGCTCTAAACTCCCCCCCCCCCTCTCTCTCACTCCCTCTCTTTATCCCCACCCCCTCTCTCTTATTCTCTCTCTCTCTCTCTCTCTCTCGCTCTCTATTTATCGACCTCACTCACCTTTTTAAACATGTCTCACTTTCGTTTATTTCCATGTATTTGTTATAGGCGTGCATTTTAGTCAGTATCTTAAGATCGACCATTACAGTCAACTACAGGAAATATATGAACACTGGCAGACGGTGAATGTGTCATCCGGCTTTTAAAGAATTCTAATTTAAAAAAAGGACGCTAATTGCTCTATTTGTTCTTTCAAACACAAAGTTTCTTTCAGATAAAATATAATTATTTTGATGCCTGGCGAACTAAAAAGGCGCCCGCTATGATATAATCCGGGACAACGATGATGTAGTAATAGATCTGTCTCCTTTAAGCCGGTAATAGTCCAATGTTTGCTTGAAGTTATTCTTTTAAGACACAAATCCAGAGGCGGAAAAGAATAGAAGAATCTTTCTTTTGAAAGTAGTCCCTCGTATTAGGGCTCCCTTAATTCCTACACAATGCGTCTCTGTGTGGTTAAATGGTTCGGAAACGATTAGACTCAAAGCTACCGCTTTCTATAGACACAAAAGACAGTATGATCAAACTTTAATACGTTATCGAGTAGGAGGCCGGCAGATCCATTGGGAGAATAAAAACGGAATAATTGATTTGGGAAGCAATGATAGAATTTTCTTGAGGTTTAGTTTTCATTTAGACATTTGGGCCCGTATTCTGAACTCCGGTTTAACTTAAACTCCAGTCTAAGTTAAACCAGAGCTTTAATGAAAACTGACTTAAACCGTAAGTCCAGTCTAAATTTTTGTACAAAGTTAAGCCATACTAGACTGGAGTTTAAGTTAAACCGGATTTCAGAATGTAATTTTCCAAAACTATGGTTCAAAGGGCAGTTTTAGACCGAGTTTAAACCACACTTAGACCGCGGTTTAAGTTAAACCGGAGTTCAGAATACGGGCCTTAGTGTCCAGTTGGTATCTTCAGTATTTAGTTTTCTCCTTGCAATCATGTTATTTGATGCGCTAGGGATGTTTAAGCCTGAATATTGTGAAACGTATATTCTCATCCGATAATTTCTCTGGCCTCATTTTTGCGATTAGAAAGTATAAATAAATAAAAAAACAGTCATGCCGAAATTTGATGAACACAAAGGTTGCACCTTTCATCCAATATCATGAATATGATTCGGTCTAAAAAGTCAAAGATTGTGTTTTAAAGAGGTTTGAAAAGTGTTGTTTAACTCCTTACAATCTGTGATATATGAAGCTCAGTCCTACTTTTTTTTTTTTTTTTTCAGTAATTTTTTGATTTGATTTGATTCGGTTTATTGCAAATTAAAGAACATGCAACTATAGACGGCTGAAATTGCTCAATTTACAAAGTCATATGTGCAAAACAATAAACGATCGGAGTAAAAATAACAAGAACATATAACCATAAATCATGCATAATAGTACTAAATAAAACTTTCAAATGTCGCATTAAAATCTTAAAATACTAAAAAAAAGGGAAAAGTAAGATGGAATTAAGGATTTCCGGGGGATCGGAGACAGAAACGGACATACAGACGGAGAGGAATGAAAGAAGAGGAGAGATAACATGTGAACGAGAGAGGGAGGGGTTAAAAGAATGAGGAAAATTGAAAGAGAGAGAGAGAGAGAGAGGGTGAGAGAGAGTTGGGGGGGGGGGGGAGGGATAACAAGAGAAAGTGGAGAAAGCGGAGGGGAATCGGATGGAAAGAAACTTGCCACCGATGATGAAAGAAACCAGCGACCGAAACTGGGGCATGTGAGGAGAGGGTACACTCTATAAAAAGTCAAATGTTAAATCTCCATTTCAAAGGTTGGAAGGGTGACAACATTTTCAAAATTATATCCAGCATGTTAAAAGTGTTAATTTACCATTTTAAAAATGCTGTCACTACTCCAACTTTTTAAATGTAGCTTTAACATTTGAGTTTTTAGGGTGTACATGGTGGGATGGGAGGAGGAGCACAACGGAAAGACAGAAAGACGCACACATAATGACACAGTAGGAGACCGATTGAGAGAAAAAAGATCATTCATAATTGTGCTGACCAAGTAAGTTATGATCAAAATAGTGATCGTGGTATATCATTTGCAGTGTCACAGTTTTGGTAGAACTATGGTGCCGCGCAAACCCTTTCTATAATTTTTTTTTTATTAGGTTGGAGGAATACTAAAACTTTGTTCAACACGTAGCCATGGATGTTGAATAAAAACAGAAAAGAAAACAAGGATAAAATTTGTCTTTATTGAAAGCACGAGTTCGGCAAATATTGGGATGCTTGTGCGTCCACACTAACACGCACAAGCACCACGACACTTCTAGCCCCTTAAATATTTTTGTTTCTATTTATGACTTTAAAATCATTAACATAAAACTGGACTTTACTGTATTTCCATATGGCCCATCATACATTTCTTAAGTACTTTTACATATTTATTTTGGCCGACCGTCTTATTCAAGCTCTGCTTATAACGACGGCCTTCTGCTTCAATATAGACTCCAATATACAATTGTACATAATGTGTATCTCGGGTCATATAAATATCATTTATGTACTATTTCTTTGTATTGTATGATTCCTTGATTCTGCAAATTATTTTGTAATACCTCACCTAACAATTGTAACTTATATCGCATACATTAGCCTACATTTATCATGTGCATCTGTAAATTATATATGTTATTTACTGACAGTGTTACACCAATTATTTGAATCAACAAAGTGTAAATTTAATTTGTTTATATGGCAATTGATTTGTTATTTTTGATTGTAATTTGAGAATTGACTGAAATGCAGAAAATAAAATCTTTTCAAACAAATATATAAAAGGCCTGACTTCTTTGCATTTACTTAAAGTCGCGAGAGAGAAAGAGAGATCTTATCCCCTTTTATTTAATTCATTGAACATGATTGCTGCGCCTCGGGAGTAGGAAATTGCCAATACGTTTCATTTATGGTCATTTAAGTGTAAACCATTTGCACATTAACTGTTCCTTTCATTTTTATGTGTTTCCCTCTCATAAAGCCTAATCCTGAAACCGTACAACATCGCGTACCATAATCCCAGATAATCGCCAAATTAATGCGCGGGCTTGAAACCTTCATAAATCCCTAATGCAACGAATCGAAAGGGTATACGCTTTATCGACTTAAATGGCGATGTAGATTAGCTGAAGGTTATAAGGTGAATTTCGGAGAGGATATATATACATCCTATTCTAGACCCACCCGCCCCTCCCTCTGCAAAGAGAGAGAAACAGTAATGATAAATTGATATATATTTTTCAATGCAAAAAAAAAATATATATATCTATACATGTATATATATATATATATTTGACTAAAGGGTACATTAGGTCGACACCTAACAATACGGTTTATTTCGTCATAATAGAGACCCCTACATTAGGTCGACAGTTGGTACATTAAGTCGACAGTTGGACAAAGAAAAAGAACAAAAACTGTCCTCCTAATGTACCCATTAGGTGTTTATATATATATACTGTCGACCTAATGTACCAACTGTCGACCTAATGTAGGGGTCGCTATTATGACGGAATAAACTGCATTGTTAGGTGTCGACTTAATGTACCCGTTAGTCAAATATATATATATATATATATATATATATATATATATATATACAATGCGGTTTATTTCGTCATAATAGCGCCCCCTACATTAGGTAGACAGTTGGTACATTAGGTCGACAGTTGGCTATAGAAATAAGACAAAAACTTTCCTCCTAATGTACCCTTTAGGGGTATATATATATATACGGTATATTTCGCCAACCAAATAGAGCATTGTATAGTCAATTTTAAAAGAGGACGAAGAACTTTTTTTTAAAGACCAACATTCAGAACCCAAACCGATTTGCCCTTCTTTATCTAAGCACTTTTAAACTACTATACTGCGACTAATCATTAAACGAAAAAGAGTCGTTCTAATTGTTAAGCCTTTTCGTGAAATGGTTTTTAGGTGATGCTCTGCTCATTAGTTGCACCATTCTGTTTTCACTTCGTTTATTCTTTACTTTCCTTTATGTTCATCTCCAGCCAGAAAATCTTCCATAAAGCGATTACATGAATTAGTATGTCTGCTATCTGAGACATGCCAGATGTAGAATAATAAGGGGAGTGTTGAGAAAACTATGTTTAAAGACAAGGATCTTTTTTTCTTAAAAAAGTAATGGCAGTAGAAGGAATTTTGAGTGAAGTTCGGAAATGGAACAAAATTGATGATGAGAGAAGAAAAGCACATCTTGTATAAAGCCATAATTTGTCTTTCTACTTGGTTTAAGCTGTTAATAATGTTTTGAGGTGAGTATCGACGATCGAATCAATCGACAAAGTGAGAATGAGGAGGATAAGATATGATAAAATATCGTTTAGTGCGGAGAAATGGAACAGAGAGATAAAAGAAGAAGGAAGATGCAAAGCTGTTCCTAGCGTTGTTTTATATATATATATATATATGTGAAAGAAATTGCGAGAATAACGGTGCGTAGCTCAATCAAAGTTCCCCAGATCTGTCCTCCCTTTTTGGATTTTTTTTTTTTTTTTTGTTGCAAAGGCTGAAAATATATATATATATATATAAGTCATGTACAGTAATGTACAATACACTGCAGTTTGTAAAAGTGCTCAACTGGAGGAGCTGTGTATAATTTTATTGGCTAGATAGTTTAGCTTATGAGTCGTACAGCCTGTTTCACCCGAAGGTTCATCAGCTGATGAACCTTCGGGTGAAACAGGCTGTACGACTCATAAGCTAAACTATCTAGCCAATAAAATTATATATATATATATATATATACTTTCTTCATGGATGAAATATAATATTCAAGAGAATGGATAATGTAATACATGTATATAGAAAAGTCCGAAATGCGATTATACATAAGAGAATGAGAGAAAATGGAAAATTGTAATTCCCTGCAACAATATCGAAATCAAAGTGAACGAAAAGAGCCAAAACATTATGTGAGCTTGGTCTCATGGTGAGAATAGTATAATAATCGCAAATAAGTAGAAAATTATGATTCAAAGGACATTAGAAAAGCGGAAGAATAGTGAACAGCATTACGTCAATTGATTATAAAAAGAGAAAATGGTAGAAAATTATGAAGAGCGGGGTGGAAATGAAAGGGTCGCGATCAGCATGATCAGAGTAGTTGGGGGGGGGGGGGGGGTACCAAAGAAGTCGAAAGTACGAAGAGGATATGTAGCAGATGGAATCATGATGGAAGAGATTGATAAATAGAAAGAAGATAAAATAATATCAAAAGAGCGTAAACAAAATAGGAAAAGATGTTCTGAGTACAAAGGTAAATTGAAGAAAAAAGATAATAGTGAAACATAAGACATTATGTACTTGTTTCTTGCTGTATTGTACCAGTGGGTTTTTTTTGTGAATGGTCGAGTAAATAATGGTACTACTACTAATGATAATGATTATGTAAGAAAAGC
This sequence comes from Heliocidaris erythrogramma, assembly GCA_025617745.1. NCBI lineage: Eukaryota > Metazoa > Echinodermata > Echinoidea > Camarodonta > Echinometridae > Heliocidaris > Heliocidaris erythrogramma. The sequence goes on from CM046868.1 coordinate 33,027,709, forward strand.
AAAACAGTACATTATTGAGGAAGGATTGTAAAAACACCAATGTAAAAAGACAAACGTATAGAACACATGCAGGCAGACAGACTTGGAAGCGCGCATTGGTCTGGTAATTCTCAGGGTCCTTTTATTTTGTTCTCTTCTTGGGATATGGTAAATACTGATTTAGAAAAAAAGAAAAGAAAAATGGAGCAGGGAAGTTGCTAGAGAGGGTATGGGGTTAAAATTTCTTTCCACGAATTTGGGCGTTTAGAGCCTTGTTTCAGGCGAATTAATTTCCCAATTTGTCTTGGGTGGGAGAATGTTTTGCAACATCTCTTGGAATATTGAAAATACTTATGAGGACCTCTTTATCCTTTTTGTTTGTTTGTTGCTGTAAAAAAAACCTCTCGACTCACTTGTCGGCAAATTTGTTCTGAAACGCCCCTCCCCCATTTGCAAAATAGTCTGGTGACACCCCCTAAACAGAAGGAGGAAGGTCATAACGTTCTTCTGGTGTGCAATGTATTCGGTTTTCTTTCTCTTTTTCTGAAATTCGAATACTTCGATAATATATTTGAAAATTATGTGCGCTATTGCGAAAATTCATATTTCGATCTCCCGATGCTAGAATGCAACATCACATTTTTGGGACATCAGTAAATAATTATAGTACACAGATAAATCGAATGGACAATGATGAGAAAAAGTTCCGGTGCGGATTGATACCATCCATTATTGAGCATGATGATTTTATTGACTGATGAGAGGGGAAAGGTGAATTGTGATTATTTTAGGATGTATAGATTTCTTTTATACGTGTAAACAATACCATACTCGACATAGCATGTATCCTTGATCGCCCCCATGTTTTGTAATTGGCTACATGGCATTATTTTCACTCCTAATAATGAATACTACATTTGGATTGTTGGGGTTTTTTTTTCACTTCATCCATTCATTCTATATATCCACACATCGTAAGCCGTTTTGTATCGACTGCACCATCGGTTTGCCAACCAGTCATTAAATATCGTGTAAAATGATATCGGATATACCAGCTGTAAATGAAAATGTCCTCCTCTTTTAGAATGCACGTACCAACGCTCATTTTGTAATCTGAAATCAATAGTCGTCAATAATTCATGTGTAAACGTCCCCAGTAATTATCAAATCTTTCTATCACCACTATTGTTTAGGGGGATGATCTTTTCACGAGCCTAAGCAACGATAATTAACTAGCCAATTTAACACGCGCCATTCAAATAAATTGCACTCCTGGGGTTTGGGGACATTGCAAATTGAGCTTCGAAATAATTATCGTGATAGATTATAGGACAAGGTAAAAGGAACATTATAGATTGTATAAAGAATGATCATTGTGTAGGTTTTGGGGTTTTATGAGATAGGATTACGAACATCACGTGATTCGTGAAACAGAAATATTCAGTTATGATAAGAGCATTAGTTTGACTACTCCTTTGATCTTATGCTGCCGATTCCTTTCCCTGTATATATTTTTTTACATCAGTTTGGTGACAATCCAACTCATAACTGACGATGCGCCATCTACGACATAACTAGAGATATGCATATGCCTTGAATGATCCTAACCTATTTTATATACTCTAAAAAATGAATGCCGTCAGTTTTATTTTAAATTTGTTTAGCTGACATAACGAATACACTGACATCCAGCTACTTTATAAAAAAGAAGTTCTTTGATATCCAAAGTAATTTACTATCGGATGGTGATCTAGCCTTGAAAATCGAATAGAGAGAAAAAATTATATCATTTGAGAAAAAGGTGGTCATCTTATGGCCTTATCAAAATACTAATCGTGAACGTCTTTTGAGAAAAGCGGTATACATATCATTCTCCTTTTCTTCGCGAATTTTCTAATATAAATGATGATTCAAAAGATAATCAAAGGAAATGTCATGTAAGTTAAATAGTATCTTTCTATTTCATCACGCCATGCCTTGATCACCAACAAATACACAACAAGAGAATAACTTAACCGTAATAGTACACAACCATTTTTTTTAAAGCGTTGTGCCTTGCGAAGAATTTAAAAGGGGGTACTGAATGGAGGGGAGAGAAAATGACAAAGAAATTAATATAATAATTCAAAATCCGCATTGAGTCTATATTATGACAAAGACCCGTGGTTTGAAAACATTGCTCGGGGGCATTCGAATTTATTCAATCTACGCCTTCGATTTTTTTGTTGCAATTGTTGCAAATTTCTTATCAGCCGATGAATCGGGCACCTAGGGTGAAGATTAGTCACATTTCTAAGGACCTTTATTCGGTTTATTAGATGACCTTGAAATGTTTATTATCCCTTGATTCCTATCTCTTTGTTAAAGTTTCTTTTCACACACAAAGTCATTGGCAGCAGGGTTTGATTTTACTACCCCTTCATTGAAAAAAAGACACTCATTGGCAATTTATCATTCGAATAATTTCGATTGAAGTCTCTTTTCAGTGCCCTCCGATTGCTATAGGAATCATTCCATTAGTCAGAGCTTTCTTATACTCATTTACAAATGATTCGATGAGAATGGATAGAGAGGGAACTGGCAATTGTGATAAAATACGTTTCTCACAAGGGAACAAATCGAGTCAATTTTACAATAAGTCGCTTTGTTGATTTTAATGGGTGGAAAAAGATCGTTGACATAGTCATGATAGTCGGTCGATATAATGCAAATTTCATTTAGATCGTTTAGAATCTTTGAGTGAAGACAGGTATAGACCCGTGGCACTCCGGTGATCTAGTATACCTGCAGGAAAATTGGACTAATAGAGGTGATTACGATGATTGCATGAGGCTAAATAAGATAGTGAATTTATGGAATACACATCAGGTTAATTAATATCAAAATGGGTAATCGAAAAGAGATGTAAAACGAAGAAGAAGAAGAAAGCGTGCAAGAGAGTTATAAACGACCCCCTCCAAAAAAATAATAAAGAAAAAAGAAAATGAAATACATTTGAGGAAGATTGAGATGTATAACCTTTCTTTCAAGGCAAATAGTTAAAAGAAAATAATAATACTAAAGGAAAAGAAAAAAAGAAAATGAAATACATTTGAGGAAGATTGAAATGTATAACATTTTTTTCCAAGGCAAATCGTTAAAAAAAATCTTGTAAGAAAATTTAAAATACAGGATGACAGTCACCCAAAACCCATTTTGTTGTGAGACGGACATTAACGAATAGATTCAATTTAATTCAAAATTAATTGAAAAATTAATGACTATACAACATTAAGATGAAGTCGAATAGATTGGTTGAATATAATAATATACACTCTGCGTCATTATATTTTGCACGAGGGGACAAGGCGGTTACAAAGTTGCAGATATTCATTCGACATCTATAGGCTTTAAAAATCCTTCTTTTGTTGTAATCAGCTTTAAAATGTTAAAGGTAACAAGTATTTACAATTTTATTAGTTCACTAAACAAAGGTTTGCTCTTAATTGTTCTAGTAATATACTATATACTATAAATAACATTATTTTGTTTATTTGGTTTATTGTTTTAATGTGCACTATAACAGCAGAATTGCAACTGGATCCAATGACAGGTGTAATAATGTGAAACTCTATTACTTGCAGTTATGTTTATGTGAATATTTATTTGTAACTACATGTATGTATGTATGAAATGTGAAACTTTACTTGTAATTTTGTTTATGTCAAAAAGTTATTTGTAGTTTTGTATATGAAATGTTAAAGTTCTTTTGTAATTTTGTTGAGAGAAAAGAATAAAAAAAACCTTGTAAACACAATAATTACACTGTAAAGCGCTTTGATCAGTTACTAACTGGAAAGGCGCCGTATAAGATGTGCAGGTATTATTATTTTATTTATTATCGTTTTTTGTTACTTCTCGTTATCATTTTGGTTATTACATGTCAACGAATAAAACTGGGTAAGGTTGTTTATCGATAATAAAATGATAATATCAAGTTTACTTTGTAAGATCCTTTCTCAATACACATAAGCAGATCAATGTACATCGATCAGTTTGGGGTCCCAAATATTGGGACCATTTAAATGCGGGTTGCTACATTTCATTTTATAAAAAAATTAAATATCAAGGTCTGTCCAGTCGCATGAATTTCTTATGAATATATATATATTATGTTCAATTCTGAAAGAGGAAGACAGTTTGCGTAAAATTTATATTTACAGTCATTGTATAAGATTTTCACTTATATTAAGTTTCATAACATAGGAAATTGATATTTTCCAATAATTTGCATCAATTAATGTTGCCTTTTTTTAATCTGGACCCGTGAATACAGTGAATAGCTGTTTGTATGCTGTTGTATTTTCAATTGAATGAAGTGTCTTTCTTTATTTATTCTCTTGATGCATCTTTTTGTAATTGCATATTATAACTACAAAATCACAGATGTTATTGTCATTGTTGATGATTCAAACGTTTATTTAGCTATTCCCAACCAATATATTCATAACCAATTCCCCTTGTTACATAGGACAATTTAACCCCCATATACAACAGAGACCAATCGTGTTGCATGTCGCAGCAGCAACCAAATGCAATATACGGCGCCACTATCACAATCTACCACCATCGCTCATAATTCACCGCGGTCTCTTTCCGACGGACGGGAGGGACAACGCCGCTACCAGCCAGACTCCCACATTCATATACGCAGACGACACATTTTCTTAAAAAAAATCGCATTATCCTCATTCGCTCTCTCACGATTATCATATCAGAATATAAGATCGGACAGGAGGGCACAGTTGTAGAAATAGAGAGACAGACTTCTTTTCTTCAAACTTGGAATAAAACCTCACAAATTGGAATTGTGATCTCTACATCTGATTAATAGCCTCCGTGTAATTTGTTGACAATTATTTCGAGTCAAGCTCAAAATGTGATTTCGCTACGGCCGACATAGCGGGGGTAATGCGCGCCCAGAGTATAATGATCACATTTTTACGCAAAAAGGACGCAGCTCCAGTTTTCAAGACTGATTTCGGGAACATTTTCCTCAATATTCTTTCATTTGGATTAGAATTAATACTTTGCTTTGTACCTCATTTGCATTTTGATTTGTGATCAAAGTAAAATTTTATAAGTCTACCAAAACAGTGGTCTAAATTCGTGAAGATGCTTTAAACTCAAATCATGGTGTATCACCTGTAAGAACAGTTTAGATATACGAACACAAACCAAAAATTGTTTGTTTGTTTGTTTGTTTGTTGTTGTTGTTGTTTTTTTTGGGGGGGTTGTCTTTATTTTCCCATAACAATCATGAACAATTCTTTTGGTTGCCCTTTAAAGAAATAAGAAGGACAAACAAGCGAAAAACATATTTTTGCCTTTTTATTCCCCCATTATGAGCAGTGGTTTATAATGAAACACCTTTTTGAATTTGAGCTAAATAGGTTAAAATGTTAATTGCTTCATATCGTTTGTTTGTGACGCCTTCAGTGGTCAAACTGAACACCCCAATAATGTATATTATATCATGATTATAGGGCCTAGTACTGCGCTGTATGGAAAGAACTAATTGACAACGGTGTATCCAGACAAGTTGCTTATTTATTTGTTTATTCATTTATTCATTCATTCTTTTATTTATTTATTCATTTATTCATTCATTCATTCCTTCATTAATTAATTCATCCATTCATTGATTTATTGATTCATCCATTCATTTATTCATTCATTCATTCATGCATTCATTCATTCATCCATTTATTCATTTATTCATTCATCAATTCATTCATTCATTCATTTATCCATTCATCCATCCATCCATCCATCCATTCATTCATTTATTCATTCATTTATTCATCCATCCATCCATTCAGTCAACAATTTATTCATCATTTATTCATTCATTCATTTATTCATCCATTCATTCATTCATTCATCCATCCATTCATTCATCCATTCATTCATTCATTCATTTATTCATTCATTCATGTATTTATTCATTTATTCATTTATTCATTCATCCATTTATTCATTTATTCGTTTGTATTCTAAGACCAGCAGCACAGGCTAAAAGGGTATATGTTTACAAGAAAATAACAGGAAAATCCTTCTGTTCTGCATAAGGCCCACTGCAAAAGTGCATTGATTTTTCATGGGGCTTCAAACTGGAGAGGGATCGACGTTCGCCCCACCAATACTCGAGTATATTATGCCGGATACAAAGCTGATTGAGTCTTTAATTGTTTATTTGATTGACCTTTACTTTAATCAGAAAATACATCCTATCTTCAAGAAATGGCCAGACTGAGTATCAATATTTTCTGAAAAATTGTAAATCAGACCTTCTGGCAATGTTTAATAATTCCATGCCTTTCCGCTCTCTATACACCTAATGATTGCATCTGTTACTGTAAAACATGGAAATAGCGCGACAGTTGCTTTTATTATGCTTTCATTTATTGGACCTAAACTTTAATGTTGATTCAAGTCTTTACCATTTTGGGTTTTTTCTTCATTTTTGTAGTTTTCCTAAATTGTTGTGACCTAATTAGCACAGGAATGTTATATTTTCTCTTATATACAATTTAAATGTATTATTTTATTAAGTGGCTTTAAGAATCAGCGTTTACCTTTACAATATTTAAAGCGTCGAGGGAAAATGGTAATTCGCTGGGTCTGGAAAACGAGCTAAATAGCCCTTAAACGATATGAGGATGTATGTCAATTACGTATTTATAGTTAACAAAACCATTTCCCAAATCGAATTAACGCATTCTTAAAAGAAGTCAATTCGCGAGTCATCCCCGGGGCCACCGAACTGCTGTGATTAATAGTTATCAATTCTATAAAGGGATGGGATTTTGAGCTTGCTTTTATTCCCCGTAATCATTTAATTTTGAAGACCAGAAAATCTGTCTCTTTTTTTTTTCTTTCTTTTTTTGTTGCCTCTTTCTTCTCATTTTCATTTATTGCTTATATCCCGGGGGTAACTCGGCTTTAACAAAAGTCGCTCATTAGTTGCGGCCATGAATCACAAATGATGGCTATTCATGTCAGCTCAAAGTCGGGTTCAATTCCCAACCAGTCGTACTTCATACCAGAGCAAACGATTCAATCAAACGGTGATGAGATGCATTGTTACAAACAAAACACGATCTAGTAATATATTAGTATTACAGGCAGTAATTTACTCATTCACCCCAGACAGCGCCCCCTAACCTTCCTCCATCTCTCTTTCGCTCTCTTTCTCTCTCTCTCTCTCTCTCTCTCTCTCTCGTTTCTCTACATCCATTTCACTCTCCCTCACTATCCCCCTCTGCCCTTCCCCTCTCCCATGTCTCCCCTCCCCTCTACCCCTCTCCTCTCAGGACTTTATCTCTCTCTCTCTCTCTCTCTCTCTCTCTTCCATTCTCTTTCTTTGTATCTGCCTCAATCTTACTCTACATGCTCTCCCTTCTTCTCTCTCCCCCCATTATCCACCCTTCCCCCTCCTTCTCTCTCCGGCTCCTCTTTATCTCCCCCATCTCTCTCTCTCTCTCTCTCTCTCTCCACTCCTCCCCTGTCCCCTCTTTCTATCTCTCTTTCATATTTTATTCTTATTATATAAATTATACTAAATAAATGTTTGTTTTCTCTCTTTTCTTTGTACTCGTCTCTTATTTTAAACCTTCCAAAATGGCGGTACCCTAACATTAATGCAAAGTGTATCATAGGCTTATAAACGACCTCCTCTTTCATCTGACTGTTTAAAAAGAAGAAAAAAGCATAAGGTAAAACTGAAATGAAGTCCCAATTTGTGGCCAAGGTGGTTTTCATTGATAATAAAACCGCCAGCTTATTCTTCAGGTAACGAATCAAGCAATAAATTATCGACTTTTGAATGGATATCCAATTAGTTTCAAGGCGGTCTTTAGGAAAGAAATGAATAATCTTGGGGCGATATTGATTTGGTTGTACTTTGTATGTTGGCACTCCCTTTTCATGGTGAGATGGAAAGAATGATGACCCATCTCGGTGATAAAGGAAATAAAAATTATTATCGAATTCAATCTCCCAAAGAATCAAAATCAATATTGCTCTTTCCGTATATAGTAATGACACTGAAGCGTTTGTGCCAGATATATATCCTTTTGTTGCTTTTCGAATGGCCATAATAATATACTTTGAATCCTCTAAGTTATGGAGTCATGCAAGCATTGGCTTTTACTGATTTTGTGTTTCAGCTGCGTGCGTCAGTGTAAACATTGGCAAAGGTAAAATGAAAAAAAAAACTATTTTATTCTATTCAATGATATTTGAATTGACATATTTTGAATTAAACTAAACAAAAACAAAAACTACCCATACAAAGGGATCAGGAGTTTGTCTGGCGGTAACGTCTACGGGCAGCTTTTTGTATTAATTCGCCTACAAACTGACTCTGATCGGAACCAGACGAATCTCAGTCACGTCTCTATATAGGGTGACGTTAAAGGTCGGTCCCAGAACGTAAATAATCATACAGGGTTGGAAAAAAGTTTGGAATATTTTTATTCCAAGAATTATTTCTTGTCTTAAACATATCCCTCGTCATTTTAAGTTCTTCTTTGAGGTTCAAATAAAAGATATGTGTCCCTTTTTAACTTTAAAAGCACAACATTAAAAATCAGGCTTATCACACAGTGCAGAGGTCCACTTGGAATTCGGAAGCGTATATTTGCTGTTTTTGCAAATGTCTAACGAAAAAGTTAAATAATCAGATACAGTTTAATTGCTATACCGAAGTCCTCAAAATGACTGCAAACTGCACGTAGCTTTTTCAAAATTCCACGTGAAGTACAGAAATGTATAACAAGATGTTCAAACACAAATAGAGCAAATCTGACAACATGTGGTTCATTGGTCAGCCATTGTAACATGTTTAACAATATTACGTAATCTTTGGTACAAGATGGAACAGTAGACTTCATTCAACACAGTTAATCCGATTTGGATGAATTATTCATCACAATATAGTAGAAACTAGCATTTAAAATCAGACATACTCATCGCCAAAAAAATATTCCAAACTTTTTTCCAACCCTGTATTTGATTGACACACGTCTGTCAAAACTCAAAATTCAATTACACACAATTTGGGATAAATTGCTCGTTAATTGTTAGTGAAATAAACTTACAGGTAAAACAAATGCAGGCGAAACAAATTTATATATACACGGAACATAAGACCCGACGTTAAACTGAGTCCGATATACAAAGACATAATTATGTTTGTCTTGTCAATCTCACCCCACTTTTCCTTTGATACTCCTTTTCATAAAAACTTTTTATCAATAACAACTTACAATAATGGTTATAAGCTACTGAATTGAAATTCCCTCTTTTTTCTAATAAGTGTTGTATTTTTTGCTGCTAGAAATAAATCTCTTAGTTCTTTATCTGTTAAATCAAAATTATTACTATCATATTTTACTTGTAAATTAAATGAACTCTGTAAATCTCTGACGAAACATTCATAGATTCTTTTCGATTTTGCAGCATGAAACATTGTAGTTTGACCAAAAGTATTTAGGTTTATTTTTATTTTTTTATTTTTTATACACACACACACACACCGTGCTGTTTTAATCTATGATTGTATATAAATACTACATGTTAAATTTATGTTTTGTACACATACGTATAATAGCCAGAGAACAATTTTGGGCACACACGAGTAATTCGGGCCCCCATAGAAACACGTGTTAGATTGAAGCACATCAAAAATTCATATTTAAATAATCTTTCGACAAAAATAAAGTTTTAATTCACAGAGTAGCTACAACACTACACAATACTACAAAATTAAAGGGAGCGACAAGTCGCAATCTATGGGCGCTTTTACAGTTGGCTGCTCCTTTCTCTGGATCAAAGTTCAAAGCGACTTCAATTTATCGTGCGCAGCTAATAAAAGTTCGCACATTGACCCAAATTTGAGTAAACAAGATCGCGCGTTCTTTATTCCAGTATTTGAATCTCATTGGTCGGTTGCGTATGGAGGGATTCGAGTTAACGATCACGCGAGGAATCCGGCAATAACATTTCTTCGGTAGCGCACGATTGGGCCTGATTGTATCCGAATTTCCCCGAGTCAGGCCAACTGGTCAGGCCATGGATTACGACTTGCCACTCCCTTTAAAGGTACTTCATTTGGGCACTTAATAGGCTACATTAATATGAAGGCTGAAAAGAGGCTAATCACAATCCGACTTCTTACTGCTTGGATTAACAGTGGAAATGCACTGCAGATCAAATAATTCCTCTAAAATACACCAAAGCGTCCAGGATATGAAAGAATGTGCTTTCCAAACACGATTTGTCTTGAAAAAAATTCACAACCGACAAGTACTAAGAGTATTCAATTTTATATGAATATTTTTGATCAGCTACCATTACGCCATCTTACTTGAGCTAGTCCCAAATTCATCGGCAGCGGATGAATTGCTCTTGTGTGCCCTAATGTATAAAACCCACAGAACTCCTAAAGACGTAGAAGGCTCGTGCGGGTGCGAAATTGTAGGCATTGTTCGTACGTGAGCACGTGACATCCGCCATGTTGGTGAGTCCTTCGCTCTCCAGCTCCGGAATCTCGTCGCGTCAACGGCATTCATTCAGTACAAATTGTTTGATCAACACTAGGGTTACCGGTATATGAAATCTTACTGAAATTGCTAGATTTTGTTAATGCTAGTATCCAAATGAACCAAGAGTACAAAGAGAGAGGGAAGTTTCTCTCGAAATACATGAAATATATTATTGCCAGTGTTATCAAATGTTGCTTTGGGCATTTTCATGCTTAGGCCTATTTGTTATTATAGAAATGCAGTCATCATCCACTCTTGTTGCTCATTTTGATAATTTTACTGCACTACATTTACTTACCATTTCAAACAACTTTGATCACTGAAATGATTCTCATGGTTCTGGTAAATGAAAGTGGAAATTTATGTTATTGTATTCATATCCTGATACAAGACTTAATATTTCAGTACGTTGCAATATAGCCCTCAAGAAAATTCTGTGTCTTTACCGATCACTGTATGATCCAGACATCTGTGTTTTGTTGAAGGTTGTCACTCTAAATAAGAACATTAAAATACATCAAGTCCAACGAAGTGTCACAAGTCACGACTGCCAAATTGGAAACAAAATGTATAGCTTTCGGAGAGGACTGACTTAATCATTAATCATTAAAATTCTAATTTGACAAAAATAAAGTCATTACAATTCTAATTCGACAAAAAAAAAAAATCGCCAGACCTCCAAAATTCGCCCAGTTTGGGGGGGGGGGGGGTATAGGGGTCCGGTTTCCCTCCATAATTCTCTGACAAGCAAAAAAAAAAAAAGGTTTTCATTCTAAAGGGGGGCGGGGGCACAATCCACAAAAGGGATCCTCTATGGTAAAAATGCATACTTATCTTCCAAGGGGGGGGGGGCACGGGCCAGAAGTGCCCCCGGATCCGCCAATACTATGATGATTATGCTTTTGATGCCTTTGCTGCATGTGCCAATGTCCCGAGTTTTATATGCCAAAGTTATTTGCACAGTTGCAGATACATCTATCTTTGATTATTATACATGTAAAACAAACAACATAGTCATGGATATTAATGATTTTTTCCCCCATGTAGGTTACTAAATTATAGAAATTACAAACATTGTCAAATGATATTCCATTTATGGTAAGGACCAACTTTAATTGAGATGATCCAGGAGCAGTCAATTCTGACTGTAAACAATAAGCACATGCATCATCGTATTCATCTGTTTCTTAATATCGATTAGACACACTCAAAATCTGCTGGATTTTATCTTGACACTCATATAGTGAAGGCGCATGAATAATTAAAAAAAAAAGAAATACAATAAAAGGAGAATCTTGAGCCTGGCTTGTAAAAATACAAACGTTTCTTCAAAGTAAAAAAAAAACCCAGTTGAATAAAAATTGATTCAAGCGGCGGCTAAGCAATGAATGCGTCTACTCAGAAAGTGGGAGGAGGGCTACAGACTTACCCCCCCCCCCCGAATCCCGCTCCCCGTTCCCCTGCCAATCTGATTAATCCACAATTTAAAAAAGTTCATCGATAAAGTCCTGACTTATATAAGGATTATCATCAAAGATAAAAAGAAACATGGCAGAGTATGTTGAACACATCCTTAATTCAAAAAATCAATTAGGCATCACGGCCCCGACATATGGAACTCCTTATTCGCTTAAGTTACGGACTTCCCTTTTTTTCTTTTAAAACCATTACAAAAAACACCTTTAATCAATACAGTAATTAAAGTTACTATTTAATATTGTTAGAGAAAAATTAACCATTTATTGAGGCATCAAATTAAATTTCAAATTAAGCAGAGGATTTGTACTATCACTCATTCTTCTCTTTCTTTTATTTTTCTTCTTTCATTTCCTATCCCGAGGCCGTCATCATCTCAAGCTTATGCTTACGATGTCGGTCTCCTGCATCATTTCACTCTCCTTAGCATAGAATCGCCCCACTATTCTTGTTATTATATTTATACCTTATTTTGTTAATTTTTATCTTTTTGTCAAAAGTAATTATTACGTAGATTATGTATATTATGCTATTATGTTTCTGAATATACTTTACTTTGTACTTATGAAAAATGCAGAAATTAAACAGTGCGAAAAAAAAAATTGTTGGCCTTTTTATATCAGATGAAACTGTACAAAAAGTATAACGTTTTACAAGTCATGTACATGGTACCAAAAAAGCAAGTATATTTTTTGTTGCTTTTTCCGAGGGGGTGTCAAGAAGGATGAATGTGAACAAACGAACTCGGGGTGCTTTCTTGAAAGGGAACTAAAGTGATAATAGTGATAGAAAAAACAACCGTTGATATTATCTTGAATTTGAGAGAATACAATTTTAACCTTTGTGTCCGAAAGAGACCCCCCCCCCCCCTAAAATGTACATGATATTAGTTGACGTTACTTATGTATGAAAGAGCAGCTGAACTTCAGTGGAAAAGCCAACTTCAAAATTTCAAGTGATGAAGGCACAATTAAGGCCCTTTATTTCGATAAAGAAGATCCGATATAATATAAATATAGGCATTTAAAAACACACGGTCTGGTGGGTAGTTGAAAAGATCGAGGACTAAGCAATATGGCGGCGTGTGCACTCGAGCGAATCCTACACCGGGTATTACGACGATACCGCGATCTGTGCGTTGTGAATGGGTATGAGCCTTAGTGTCTACGTCTTTAGGAGTTCTGTGATAAAACCATTCGATTAAAAATTCGAGATACAATAACGTACACTTTCAAGAAGGCCCAGATCTCAAAATTAGTATTTTACCCTAATCATGTTAATAATGGGACGTGTTTGAAGTTGGGCTTTCAGTTTGTAATCGCGTGACCTATGGGGTGTTGCAAGAAAGTTGCAATTGATTGCAAGTTGCAACTGATCGGTACTGACCAATCAAAATCATCGTTGCAAGCGCATCTTCTTGAATGGGCAGACCTTGAACCATTCAGAATGGTTGTTCTAATTTGTTTTACAATTTGCAATTGATTGCAACTTTCTTGCAACACCCCACTAGTTTGATAGAAATCTCTGGGAGCAAACATATTATATGATTCGCATCATGGAAATAATTTTCCAATATCAAATGTATACTACAGGTATAAGGTTTGATGTTTATTTTTACATGATTATATGACTGCTATTTCTTTCCTTTTTTTTTGGGGGGGGGGGAGGAGAAAAGGCTTTATAAAGGGGGAAGAGGGGGAGAGAGCGTGAAAGGAGGACGATACAACATCTTCCCACACTTGCCCCTCACTCGATGGCCTTGTTCTCTTAATTGCATTAATTTCATACTACAAATAACATACCGATCGCCCCCGTTACACCAGTGCCCACCATACGACTGGATCCGCACCACACTATACCTCTGATAATAAGCATTTTATAAAACTTGATGGAGACGTGCTCTTTGGTTTCTTTTATTTGTGTTTTTGTAATTCCATATGGTGTTTTTTGTAATCCTAAACAGTGCTAAACAAATATTGTACTCCATATTTTGTGTACATTCTTCCTTTAATAAACCATTAAAAAACATGTCATAACTCTTTATGTTCTGTTTTTATGTATAATATAAAATGAGGTAAGTTGTGTCTGTCACTCAGTCGTAGCCCATGCATGTCCAAGCCTCAGGGTTTTCATGTCATATTCATCCGAAATTAAGCCATAGCCTCGACACAACCATGATAATAACAAGGGAAATGTTTTAGTAAACTTGACCCTCAAAAACTAGTAATAAATATGTCAAAAGTGGTATATCTTATATTCCCACCACTTATAAAGATAAGACTGAAGATTAAGAAGTTAATCTTTTTAGTTGCTAAATAAATTTTATCTGGAATGATTATGTTACCAATGGTGACTACGATGATGGTGGTGATGACGATGATGATGGTGATGGTGATGATGACGCTGATGTGACGAGTAACTATGGTGATCGTGATGATGATGAGGAGGAGGTGGTGGTGGAGGAGGAGGAGGAGGAGGAGGAGGAGGAGGAGGAGAAAGAGGAGGAGGAGGAGGAGGAGGAGGAAGAGGAGGATGGTGATGATAATGGTGATAACGATGATGAGAATGCGGATGAGGTGATAAGATTAATGATGAGAGCGGGCTGTGGAGACGAAGGCGGGAAAAATAAGAAATGCTCTTGTGATAGCGGAGGATGGTTGTCATGTGACACCCCCCCCCCCCCAAGATGAGGGAGTATGTCGGGATAAAGTAGGCAATTTTTCAGATAGTCCTTTTTAAAAATCATTGTATGTTCATGTCGTATTCGTTTATATTTTGGTAGATTACCTATAATCTGTACATTTATGTAATTGATTGAAAGAGGTTCATCGTGGTGAAGAATAATTGAAGAGAGTTAATCAGTTGTCTCACGATGTGCAAACGTAAACGTAGGTAGTCTGACGTTCTGACTCTTCCACTTGTACATTTATGTAATTGTTTGCAAAGCGCTGTGATATAGTTACTGTAAGAGCGCTATAGTAAATCCAAGATCTTCTTCCTGAAAACAATATCTTTCCTGCAGTCGAAATCCCATAAACATTGGGCGTCTATTCTAAACACGTTAAATGTAATATCCGATTGGACGGGCAGCACCTTTCTCTGCTATTATTCAAATTAATGTTTTAATTCATTCTGTGTCCAACACAATCACAATCACAATGTTGATTTCGAACAAAATAACAACTCGACAGTCGCATCTCCTGTTTCTTGTCGAAGATGGCAGTATACCGATAAACTCCGGGTAAACTCTTCTCACCCGCTTTGAATGGGAACGCTCTCCGCACAATAACTGAAATGTCTAACTCCTCGCTAATAAAAGCAATTGAAACATCAATATGAAAAAAACACACAACAACAAACAAACAAAGCAAACAGGGTATATAAAAGTATTCTTTTCAGTCCGTAAACATACTAATTGATTTTCATTTAAATTCATAATCGATTATTGACTCACTTTTGAGGCACTTAAAGATCTCAAGTCGCAGCTTAAAATATCTTCAGATGAATGAAATTTTAATTGAATTTTAAGCTTATTTAGACACTAGCGTTATGCAGTGCCATTCGGTTGTGAAACATTGTGTTTACATGAAGAAAACAAACTTTGGAAATACAGAATTTTGTTAAAATGAAGGTAATATTTCAAATTCCACAATAACCAAACCTTTCATTCCGCTAAAGCACAAGCGCCCTATATAAAGTCCATTGCCAATGACAGCAAAGAGAAGACGACGAATCAATTATGTTTCAGTAAAACTTAAAAATGTAGGCCGCTATTTGATCAATTCGTGTCATTCATATTTCTGTTAAAAGATTACCATCTTGTCATATAGTTTTGTTATATAAAGAAAGAAAAAAATGAGATTAGTCAAGAAAATGGCGAGCAAAATGCAAACCCCTACCAGGGATAAAGAAATGATTTTGATATACAGAAATTTTTGGTTTTGATTACTCTCTGTAGAAGAAAACAGAAAAAAAGATAACTGATATAAAATTTAAAAAAAACCCAAAACAGACCGGGAAAAAGTTGTGATTACAGTTGTGACGTGAAAACCGCTAGCGGTGACATAGATGGCGCTAGACCATTGGTACCCACAGGGCTCTGGGGATAGCTCTGACCATGGTACCAGAAGAAGGCGATTTTTCAATAGGGCGGGGGGGGGGGGGGCAGACGTGAATGATCCAACCGCATAGCCACGGTTTCATTTTTTTGGGGCGGTTGTGGGGCACGCGAAGAGTGCGAAATTGGTGATGAGCACGCAAAGGGTGCTCCCCACGTTTTAGCATATTTGCGGGAAAGATAACGGCTTGTAGCAAACAATTTTCTCGGCGGAAAATTATAGTTCGACTCCCCGATCGCTTATTAAGTACTTAGACCCAATATTGCACTGTTTGTAACAGGGGGTGGTGGAAAGAAGGGGAGTTTCTCCCTTCCCGCGCGAAGCGCGAAAGCTTTGACGTTTTAGCAAATTTGAGAGTAAGATAAACGGCTCGTGGCAAACAATTTTCAATTATTTGGACGCAACATTTCACCTGCGAGGGAGCGAAGCCAGTGGCGTATCTAGGGATTATGGCCCCCTGGGTAAACAATGAAGTTAGGCCCCCCCCCCCCCCCCTGAGCGGCAAATTTTTTAACCCTAAAAAAACGCATTATATTGTGCATTATATACCCAGGAAATTTTGCATTCATTTTGACCACCGCAGTTGAGCGGTAGAGAAGCTCGAATTTTATAAATTGATAAACGGTTTTCTATTCACTCACTTCTACAATCGGGAGCAGAACTAACGAAAACCCTATCATGCCCATGATGCCTATATAGGCTTGAGAAAGAGTCGAGAAATTCAGCAAGGCGACCCGAAGTTGAGATTTCTTTCAAAAGTTGAACATTTGCAAATGCTGTTTTATACGCTTTTATCCTATATTGGGAGCGCAATATTCAGCAGGAGTCATATGAATCTTGCGTGATATAGCGAGCAAAGCGATTACATCTTTATTTCTTAGAAACTTTTTAAACCCTTTAAGCTATTTAAGAACTATATACTGGGGGAGCGAAATTACGAGATCCTGAAAGAAAATAATTATGCGAAGGAGCAAAGCGACCGAGCTTTGGAAAATTTCCCCATTTCAAACCTTCAAAAACTAGACTTTTAGTGCATTATCTATACCGGGGCGCGTGATCCGTAAATATTATGATTTTCTTTCTCTCCTTTGCGTTTTTTGCGCCCCCTCCAAGTGCTGCCCGGGGCACGTGTCCCCCTGCTCCTCCCCCTAGATACACCACTGAGCGAAGAGACCGAGCGGGGGTGGGAGGGGGTTTCCCCCTCCTACATCAGGGAATTTTTCAAAAATCTGTCTATAAAACTTGCATTTTAGAGCATCCCAAAATGTTTTTTAATGAAAAGAAGGAATGCACGGATTTTTGAGTGGTGGCTGGTGCATTCGAATTCTTTACGATACATTTTTCATTTCATTTTTCCTCCCTTTTGGTCTTCGTTTGTTAGCTATATTATTTTGAGAGGTCCCATCGAGACCAAGCAGAAAATTTCTCAAAAATGTTAATGATATATGACTTTCAATATCAATTGATTATTTACCTTGGAATTTATTTATTTGACTAAAAATTCAGTTATTAAATCTGTTTTGTTTGAAATTTCATCGGGGATGCCCCCATTACCCCTTAAAATACGTCAATGTATGGGGCCTTATAATTTTTTCTTTTTACTTTCTATCCCATCTCCCCCTTCCCTTTCTGCCCCCCTCTCTCTCTCTCTCTCTCTCTCTGATTTTTTTCATCATCCGATTGACCCTCGGGAGGGGGGGGGGGGCACATACCCCAGAGCCAACCGTAGCTTGCTCCACAAGGCGATTATAAAGTTGGTCATTGTGAATGAAATCCGTATATTTTGCACCTTTAAGTAATTTTTAACAATTAAATCGTTCACAAGCTTATCTTATTTGAAGCCAGATATATACTGTAAGCAGGCCCGAGTATATAATTGTCAACATATCTTTTAATTAAAGTTAGTGAAAGAAAAACACTACTTTAAGCTAGGATATACAACTGCCCCCATTGTGAGGCAAACCAAACTGTTTTCATCGACTAAAATGTTATCATCAAAAGAAGATTTATTGTTAGGTTTAAGGGACGGGGTAAAGCATAAGGCGGTAAATGTGGGGGGATATGAATGAAATAATTACCTAACTGGGCAAACGCTGCCAATTATCAGTGCCCTTATGTTGGCCACGTTTTTACCAAGTATTTCTAAGAGCAAATGCCTGAGTAAGAAACTGTACACCTTTATATTAAGTAAGGGAATCATGAACCACTGCTCATGATTATAAGCATAATCTTGTATCTTTTATGTTGTGACGTTTTAGATGTTGTTTTCCCTTTACAAAATATATACGTTTTTAAATTATGTCTTGAAATAAGGAACGCTTCACGTTCAATCTAAGTTGTATCAATAATTCCTTACAGTTTTGGTACTGCATAGCCTATATGTATCCGCAATATTTTATTAGAGAACGTATGAAAATTATCATAATCGTGGGAAATACCGGTCTTTGTTGTATTGGCCCCGCCCATTCCCCGCCCATTTTTGCCTGTATGTGGCCTCAAATCAAGCCATAGATATTTAAGTGTTCAAAAATATTTACTCGTATTGGTAAATACAAGGTTTAGCTGTTTCTTCCAATACATCGAAAGCATTATTCTAAGAAATATTCTCATCCCAAGCTTCTCTGTGTGCATTGTGGTTAATCATTGTTCTATAAAACTTCTGAGGTCGTAAGGATCTTTTTGTTTTGTTCCTTGCCAGGCTTGAACGCACACGTGTTTATCATACGATTCTTGCATGCAGCATGCGCTACGTATCATGCATGCAAGCTATGCTACGTGTATTTATAGCCTGCTGAACTAGCTGAGCCGACTACCTGTGTGATGCGGTATCCTCTGTGAAATTTCTTCTGAAATTAGACGTTCTGAACGAGAAGAAAGCAGCAGATATTCAACATATTAGAGGTGAGATAACAATTTCTATTTTGCAATAAAGATGTGAAATTTATCAAGCAAAGTACGAAGCCCTGTGATTCCAGCATTGCTGTTGATGTTGATGATGTTTGTTTTCAGCCGCTGGCCTGAACTGAGTGATGAAGAAAGAGGGAGCTCTCGCTATCGAGCCTGACCGGGCCAGCTGCTGTCGGAGCAAGGAGTTATCTGAGAGTGAAGTTGCTTTGTCTTGCACTTTTGCAGCATGTAGCATTGTGAATTGATGTAAAAAGATCATTTTTATTGTTTTAATAAAATGTACATGTTCACTTATGGATCTTGCTGCATGTTGTCATAGAAGTAGAAGTTAGTATTAATTACCTACATGTATTCTGTACTTTGGCTTTTTTGTTGTTTTGAATCGAGACTGAGAGTGAAACTGAGACTGAGTGAGAGGTGGTCATGAATGCCTGCACTAGTCAGTTAAAATTGACTTTTCTTCTTCTTCTTCTTCTTCTTCTTCTTCTTCTTCTTCTTCTTCTTCTTCTTCTTCTTCTTCTTCTTCTTCTTCTTCTTCTTCTTCTTCTTCTTCTTCTTCTTCTTCTTCTTCTTCTTCTTCTTCTTCTTCTTCTTCTTCTTCTTCTTCTTCTTCTTCTTCTTCTTCTTCTTCTTCTTCTTCTTCTTCTTCTTCTTCTTCTTCTTCGGGCTGTTGTGTCTTTCACTCCAAATCACGCAATTTATGACACTAATATATACTCGGCACACATGGGTTTTAACGTCAATGTAGCTTCCTGCTTTATTACCACAAGGTGGCGCTATACCACATTTCCTCTCCTTCCTCTTAAAAAAAAAAAAATACATCTATATCCAGTATTTTTTTGTTGATATCACACACAGATCATGATGTACTTTCATCATCTGCGATTTAAACATTGTTTTCCTTTTAGTTTTATCACTGTTCCAGTAAAATTGAAAAACAAAACTTGCAAATCACTCTTCTTCTATATCATTTATCCTCATATTACTCTCTGAGTTAGCAAACGAAATATTACACTGTTTGTTTAATGTCCTAAGGTAAAAAAAATAAAGTATCCTGATAATAAATATACGAAATGCAATCCTTTCATTGTGTATAACTACACTGTATAACACAAAACATATTTCCTACCATCATCTAATAACATAAAACCAACATAAAAGTCTTGCTGATTAAAATATAAAAGTTATACATATAAGATACACGAAATGATTATGCATAGATATCCAACTATAGATAACTTTGAAATAGCCATTTTGACTTGTTGTGTTATTCAGATACATGTACAAAAAATGAATGAATAAATAATAATACTAATCAATAGTGCACCTGGACTTTTTGTTTTCCTTTCTTTTCTTTGTTTGTTTAGCATTACACCTGCATTATATGATAATTCATACTATACATACACTTCAACAGTGTTAAACTTCAGAAACTGAAAATAATACCTTCTGAACATAAATCAGCAATATATGAGTTAAATTACACTGAGTTAAGTTACAAATTCAACCTATCTGGTTTTTTGATATGACGTTTTGAACGACGAAGGTTTTGTTCTGTGTGTTGTGGTAGTTCTGTTTGACTGGTATCTTTGGTCTGAATAACCTTCTGAGATGATTGAGATGTATGTTTCTGTGACTGAGTTGGGGTGTTTGGTATGTCAGGTTCTGTTGAGGTTGGTGTGATCTTGTCTCTGTCACTGTACATGTCTGTGTTTGGTACCATTGGTTTGAGTGGCTCCACCCTAGACTCAACAACCTGCGACATTTTCCTCATCTGGTCAACATGCCTTTTCCACACCAAACCATCTACTGTAACTTGATAAGTCACAGGACCAAGAACTCTGGCAACTACACCTTCAGTCCATCTCTCAGAATGAATCCGAAAGTCTAGCACTCTCACTGATTCACCTACTTCAAACCTCCTAACTCTCTCTTTCTTTGGAGCTCTCTTCTGTTGTAGCTTCAATCCTAAGTCTGGTCTAGCTTGACTAAGACGTGTCCTCAACTCTCGTCCAAGGCACATCTTTGCTGGCGTTTCCTGAGTCACCACATGGGGAGTGGTCCTGTATGACAACAAGAACTTAGCCAACTTCAGATGTATATGACCTTCATCTGTCTTAGCTTTCTTCATGGCTTTTTTGAAAGTCTGAACGAAGCGTTCCACTTCACCATTTGAAGCTGGATGCTTCACTGCTGACTTGATGTGCTTGATGCCATTTTCTTTCAAGAAGACAGAAAACTCCTCTGCAACAAACTGTGGTCCGTTATCCGATACTACCTCAATGGGAAGGCCATATCTAGAAAACAGATTCCTCAACACCCTAATGGTATTGGATGCTGTTGTAGATTTCATGGGGATGACTTCTGGCCATTTACTATGAGCGTCTACAACTAACAGAAACATCTGACCTAAGAACGGTCCAGCGAAGTCAATATGCACTCTATGCCATGGTTGTGAAGGCCATGCCCAGGGATTGACTGGTGCTGCTGATGGTACAGACTGCATAGCTTGGCAAGATGCACAAGACTGTACTAACTGCTCAATATCCTGATCTAAACCTGGCCAGTAGACATGCATTCTGGCAAGACTCTTCATTCTCACCATCCCTTGATGTCCTTTATGAAGCTCTTCCAAGATGTATTGCTGCAAACACTCTGGGATAATCACCCGAGTTCCCCAAAGCAAACAACCACTCTCTACAGTTAGCTCATCCTTCTTCCTCAGCCACACATGCAATTCTGGGGAAATCTCCTCACGACAAGGCCATCCATTCTGAACAAAGAACCGAACTTTCGACAAAATCTTGTCAGTGTCTGTAGATCTTCGCACTCTATCAGCAGTTACTGGTAGAGACTTCAACTTTGCCTCATTCGTCTTTGTAGCCTCTTCTGTCCACTTCACTACAAACTCATCCTCCTTGTTCTCCAACTTTCCTGACACTGGAAGACGTGATAGGAAATCTGCATTGGCGTTTTGCTTGGATGTACGATATTTGATATCGTACACATATCCTGAAAGCAAAATTGCCCAACGTTGCAGCCGTGATGCTGCTAGAACGGGAATCCCCTTCTTAGGTCCTAGCAGGAATGTCAATGGCTTGTGATCTGTAAGAAGTATAAACTTCCTACCACAGAGATATTGATGGAAGAACCTTACACCATATACAATGGCTAAGGCTTCTTTCTCTAGCTGAGAATAGTTCATTTCTGCTTTGGTCAACTTCCTAGAGGCATATGCGATTGGTTTGTCACCATCTTCAGTTACATGGGAAATCACAGCGCCTATCCCATATGGTGAGGCATCCACTGCCAAAGTCACCTCTTTGCTTGGATCGAAGTAGCACAGTACCTTGCTGGAACTAAGGATCTTCTTGACCAAGTCAAAAGCTTGTTGGCATTCCTGTGTCCAGTGGAACTCCTGCTTCTTCTTCAATGCATCAATAGGTTCTAGAATTGATGCCAGGTTAGGTATAAATTTCCTGTAGTAGTTGATTAGCCCTGTAAACGACTGGACTTCAGCGCCATCCTTTGGTGGGCTAGCTGATATAATCGCTTCCACCCTCGATGGTGAAGGGTGCAACCCTTCCGCATCTACTACATGACCCAGGTATTCAACTGAGTCTTGCATGAACACACACTTGGATCTCTTCAACCGTAACCCAAACTGACTCAACCTCTTCAACACACTCTCCAAGTTAGATGCATGTTCCTCATCACTGGTACCTGTGACTATAATGTCATCCAGGTAACATCCAACTCCTTTTAGACCATGGAGAATCTTGTCCATGCACTCCTGAAATATTGCAGGAGCCGAACTCACACCAAACGGTAACCTTGTGTACCTGTATAATCCTAAATGTGTGTTGATTGTGACATACTGTCTTGAATTCTCCTCTAAGTCTACTTGTTGATATGCATTCTTCAGATCTAACTTAGTAAACTTCTTGCCTCCTTGCAGGCTAGCATACAACTCTTCAGGTCTTGGCATTGGATACTCTTTCACTTCCAATTGTGGATTAACAGTGACTTTATAGTCTCCACACAACCTTATTTTACCATCCGGTTTCTGTACTGGCACTACTGGTGCTGCCCAATCAGAAAACTCAACAGGTTCTAGTATCCCTTCATTTACTAATCTACCAATTTCATCTCCTACTTTGTCTTTCATTGCAAAGGGAATAGGTCTGGGTTTGAAGAATTTTGGTTCTGCATCACTCTTCACCTTTAGTTTTGCTTGAACCCCTTTTACTCTTCCTACACTGTTATCAAACACCTCACTACCTGCAATAATCTTCCCTATCCTATCTGGCAGAGTACCCTGAGTTACCTGATGTACAGAGAATATTTTCTTCCATCGCAAGCGGATCTTACTCAACCAATCTCTACCCAGAAGAGTGGGGCCATCATTCTTCACAATGATTAATGGTAACCTTGCATTGCTACCATGGTAACTGACATCGACCATACATCTACCCACTACTGGTATTTTCTCCTTGGTGTATGTCCTAAGTTTCACACCACATTTCTCAATCTTTACACCCTTCTCTTTGAAATGCTTATCAAACATGGATCGGCTTACAATTGACACGCCACAACCTGTGTCCACTTCCATGAGGATTTGAGTATTTGCTACCTCTACCTCCACCACAATAGGCTCAGTATCCTTTCCTATTTTATTTACTCCTATGTAGAAAATTTCTTCATCTGTTTCACTTTGTGACCCTGAACTACATGAACCACTTGACCGAGAATCTTTCTCGCTGTTATCAACATGACTCACCCCTACTCTGGACTTCCTTCTACTTTTACTTCTTTGTTTATGACTCTTTTCCTTGTGATGTGTGCTTTTCTCCCTTCCACCATGTTTGGTGCTACGACTACTATCACCTCTCTGACTAAAACTCTTTCCCTTACTCATTCTACACACTTGCTTCAAATGTCCTTTACGATGACATATTTCACATTCATACTCTTTGTATCTACATTTGTTCTTGGTATGTCCTTTCTTCCCACAGCAGAAGCATTCAACAGTACTATAGTTCACATATGCACTGGTCTTCTCACGTTTATCACCTGTTGTTAACTCTTCAGCGTTCCTGCTAGCTGCTTCCATGCTCATCGCAATTTTCACTGCCTTGTTGATCTGGAGGTCGTCCTCTGACAGGAGTCTCTTCTGCGTAGCCTTATCTGCCAGGCCGCAGACAAACCGGTCCCGGAGGGCTTCACCTCGAAATGTCTTGAAATCACAGGTCTCCGCCATCTTCTTGAGCTCCGCCAAGTACACGGCTATTGTTTCCCCTTCACGCTGGCTCCTCTGATAAAAGCGATACCTTTCCAGCATTACCGGTGGTGACGGGTTATAATGTCCTTTCAGCACTGTGTCAATGTCTTCTAGGGACAATTCCGTTATTTTCCTTGGTGCCACCAGGCTCTTAAGTAGCCCATATTCTTTCGCACCCATTACCGACAGCAGTACGGCCACTTTCTTTTCCTCACTCGCAATGTCATTAGCAATGAAGTATTGATCAATGCGTTCACGATACACTTCATACTGTTCGACATCGGGATCAAAACTTTCCGCCTTACCGGTACACGTTGACGTTGAAGAAGCCATTTCACACCTTTTTTTGTTTTTACCGAGTCACTATGTCTACAACCAGAATCCCATCTTGGTCGCCACTTGTTGTGTCTTTCACTCCAAATCACGCAATTTATGACACTAATATATACTCGGCACACATGGGTTTTAACGTCAATGTAGCTTCCTGCTTTATTACCACAAGGTGGCGCTATACCACAAGGGCTATGCAGCCTAGATCACTAAGAATAAGATGAAGTAAAGTTTGCAAGCGGTGCAAGGAAGAGTTATGTGGTTTCTTCAGATTTATTGAAATGAAAGATGCTTCAGGAGTAGGCCCTGGAGCACTGTGGATTGTCAGCATGTATTACAGATCATACAGATGCTGGCAGGCTATTCCATTCAGAGATACAGTACAGTGTTGGGAATGAAAACAAGAAACAAACCCCAAACCCCAAACCCCAAACCCAAACCCCAGACAATAATTGTCTGGGTGTCTGGGACACTGAATTTCCATTTGATAAAAATAGCCTTTAGTGTTTCAGAAAATCTGGAATTCCGTTTACACGAGATTTGCTTACAAAACATTCTAAGAATTTGGAGTTATCTACTTTAGCCCATATTCTTGAAAGGTGCCCAACTTTAAGCTTAGGCCACTGAATTATGGAGAGCCTAATGTCACCCACTTTTAATCCTACAAAACCCCCTCTAGTTCTGGAAGTAAATGCAAATATGAAATCCTCAGGATAGAGAATTGATTTCTGATGCTTATTTCATGCCAGAAACAACTTTGTTTCCTTATATTGTTACATGAATATAGTAATTTATATTATATAAGATTGACAAATGGCATTCCATAAATCAGTGGCCTAATTTAAGCCGGGCTTAGCTCAGGCTTAACTCGAGCTACTTTCGAGAATACGGGCCATTGATTTTAAGTCCGATATTATTTCAATTGATGAAAAATCAAAAGAATAGTTTAAATCTTAGGGGGTTTTTTTCTTCACAAAGTGAATATTTATTGAGCAAAAAGGGGTTTTCTGTGATTTTCTGTTCAAAATTGTATTTTCCGTTTCAAATGGCCATTTCCGTGAATTCCGTCTGGTTTCTGTGATTGCAGAAAATTATTGTCCCTAAATTATATGTGCCACTTTACAGTGTTTTAAGTTTTTTGTTCATAATTGTCTAAACACATGTATGATATTATACAAGAATCAACCAATCATCAGACAGAAAAAAATATACAACTTAAAATTTACATTTAAAGTTTCAAGTCCTTTATGAACTTTGATGCAACAATTCTGTGTGTATCTCCCGCTGCTCCACTGAAAGGCCATTTTGCACAATCCATAAATAATTTCTACAAGAAGATATTGAAAACTTTTGCAGGAGGAAAAACAAAAAGACATCTTAAGTTACCTGCTTAAGTTCTTAATTACAAGCACATTGTTTAAAATGGGGTTTCATTAAGCCCAAAACACAGTATTTTAAGAGAAAAGGGGGAATAAATGAAAAAAAAAAGGCTCTTATGTCTACGTTGTATATCATTTTTTTTTAAAAGTGGGACCTACAATGATAAGGGTTTTCACTAAAAAGTCTCCAATCTCGCGTTCTTGACAATACAATCCTGATTACCTCCTTATCTCAATGCAAATGAGTGTTCCCTCTGCCATTTGTGATTGTGCTATTCTTGATATTCCATCCATATTTGCCACTCTCCACCCAGGTGTTAAATGGGTACCAGCAGGAATTAATTCCTTGAATGCTGTGAGCGCCGAAATCGGCAGCCTCGCTAGAGCCGGGGTAATATTGGAGCGCCTTGAGCACCATTCATGGTGGATATGAGCGCTATATAAATATCCAATATTATTTTTATGATCCATTGAGCAACGCATGTGTGAGAGGTCTATGCACTTTGCAAGCATGTGACATATTACCAGAGTATATTATATGGCTAGAAATACAATGTGCATATAGGTACAAGTACAAAAGTCTCCTTTTTTAATTACTTGTTTGAACAGATTTATTTTTCTGCAACTTCATGGCAAAATAATAAAGGTCTAGTCACAAATTTTGATACTACATGTAACTATATGATCAGAATAGAGTACCGAAGTGTGACGTCATCAAATTTTAATTTTTGTATTTGAATATTTTTATGACCATATTTAGGTAGAGCATGATGGAAAACGTTCACACATCAAATTTGACATGAATCAGTTCATGGTGGCCAAAGGTATGGCTATATATATGAATATCTAATTAGCCCCATTGAAGTCAGTGTAAATTGGCCTGGTTCTTAACAGTTTAGAACCAGGCCAATTTAACACTGACTTCAGTGGGGCTAAGGAGGTATTCATGCGGCCATATCTCGGGGCCCAATGAGCCAATTGCCATAAAATCTGGGCTCTGGATGTTTTTCACCATGTTCCTTTGAGATATGGTATAAAAAATGTCAAAATGAAAAAATAGCTTTTTGTGACGTCATCACTTCGGTACTCTACAGTATATCAATTAGCAATAGAGTAAAGTGGTAGCAATACAGATCTATACATGTAGGCCTACAATGTTGATCATAGTGCATGGATCTAGCTCAATATGGGCCAACAAGTATTTTAAAAGGTGTCAGGAATTTCTTATTTCAGCCTGTTAGAATGTAGTTTTTGTCAAGACATGCACTTTAAACCAGATTGTTTTCTCGATCATTCATACTGCTACATTTTATACGTATACATATCAGGTTTAAGAGGTAATAATCCACAAATATGGACTGGACTTTGTACGTAATAATCTTTTTTATATTCCTACGTGAAAGTTTTCTTAAATATTGTATATGTATACAAGCCTGACTTATATGTACCTCTCGAAGCTGTTTTTGCCTTTGCCCATTATCCATGCTCTATAGATACTGCAAACCTGTTGAAATTTTGGCCATAGAAAACCAGCGGGCGAACTGAACAAATAATCAACAAATTTGTGACCCAAAAAGTCTTTAAAAGAGCCGTTTTCTAGTCTTCATTGATTTGTGTAGTGATGCACTCAAGCAAATATATTCAAGGGAATGCATATTGTATTTCATAGATCTAACTTGACCCCGTTTTTTTCCGGGACATGTACATGCAGTGTCAGGACCATATATCTACAATGTATGTCAGAGTTATCAGGTATTCCACTGTTACACAATAAGTTTGATGATGGGCGTTGCTTTCTGTCTCCATTAGGTCATGAAAACTCTATTGTACAGGTTGTGGTCCTAGCCTTCTACAGTTCTTTGTCATGTTTGATCACATACTCTGTAGGGTTTGTCAATAAACCACACTGAAGTTAAGTTCTAATGTGTGTATTTGTACAACTTGTAAATCTAGTATGTTTCTATGCATTCACTGGATTCTACACATTCAAGAGACCCAAACAACAGCAGGATTACAGGTACTTTAACCTCATAGTTTGGTGAGTATATGTTCATGGTACAATTGATTTAAGCTTTTTAATGATAGATTACAAATTTGATTACTGCTTAACTTATTTGCAGTTTTGCAGCACATAGTGTTCTTTTATGACTTAAGTCTACATAGAAATAGATTAGAACAACTGTGTAAAAGCCAAAGATATAGCAAATGGCTAATTATCATTGAGTTTTTTTCTGTGAGTATCTCTGATCAGAGAGAAGATTATGTTTGCTATGAAAATGAAAGACTGATGGACACCTTTGCATTTTGTTCCATTAAAGATTACTGACTGTTTAATGTAATGTGGTTTTTGTCTCGCCCACCGGAGGTGAAGGCGAGACCAAGGGATCCAAATTCCGTCCGTCGTCCGTCCGTCCGTCACAAACGTTATGACAGATAACTTTGCAACCGTCAGTCACTTTTCAACCAAACTTGGGTTGTAGATGCACTGAGGGGACCTGCATGTTATGGTGCCGTTGGAGGTCGCATGATAAGGTCAAAGGTCATTTCAGGTCAAACGTTAAAGTTTACCTGCAAGACTCTCTTATGACAGATAACTTTGCAACCGTCACTCACTTTTCAACCAAACTTGGGTTGTAGATGCACTGAGGGGACCTGCATGTTATGGTGCCGTTGGAGGTCACATGATAAGGTCAAAGGTCATTTCAGGTCAAATGTTAAAGTTTACCTGCAAGACTCTCTTATGACAGATAATTTTGCAACCGTCACTCACTTTTCAACCAAACTTGGGTTGTAGATGCACTAAGGGGACCTGCATGTTATGGTGCCGTTGGAGGTCACATGATAAGGTCAAAGGTCATACGTTAAAGTTTACCTGCAAGACTCTTATGACATAACTTTGCAACCATCACTCACTTTTCAACCAAACTTGGGTTTTAGAAGCACTTGGGGGACCTGCATGTTATGCTGCCATCAGAGGTCACATGGTAAGGTCAAAGGTCATTTCAGGTCAAACTTTTTAAACGTCACTTTCCAAACATTAGTAATGTAGATATATGCAAGCATAACTTATGCTGATTTATGCACTTGGGGGACCTGTTGCATGGCAACAGAGATCACGATATTTCTAGTTATCGCATGTGGGCGAGACACATCATCGCTAATGCCTTGTTTAAAATACGTTTTGTTTTGTTTTGTTTTGCTTTTTGGAGGGGTCAGTTTTTTTTTCATAGTAAAACAAATTATACAATGCTGGTCAAGGTCGTGGTACAATACCGCCCTGATGAATAGCTCAACACTCAGCACGCAAAACATGTTAACCATGTTCACTTCTGAAAATTTCCATGTACATGTACATTTATTGATGAAAAAGTGTTTTTATTGGTGCGTCTAGTAAGTCTAAACCAAATCAATAATGATTTTTCTTTACTTTTGAGCTACAAATGAACACTACTATAGGTTAGGGTTATTTGACTAATTGACTTACTAGACACATCTAGTTTCCCCCTTAAGTGCATGTACACCCTTCTGCTAAAGGAATTCCCATTTTCTCATCATTTTTAGATTTATCGGTATGAACAAGACCTTATCTGTAAATTGTAAATTTAAAAAAAATTTCATCATGAGATATTCACAATTGGATGAATTACACATGTAGCCATAAGAGTTAATAATCATCAGTTACAGTTAATAGCTAAAAAGTAAGAGGGGAGGGAGGGGGATGTTAAGGGAAAACAATGTAAATGTTTGATGTTGAACTTGACTTTGTTTGAAGTTACTCTATCACCTAGGCTTATTTGTTATGTTTTGAGATATGATAATCTTCCATTTTGTTTATTATTTGAACTATATTGATGGGAATGGTTCATTTCCTTCCGTTTCCGTACTTGCTTGAAATAAGACTTAAGAAATGGAAGACATAATCAACAATAACTATTTTAAAAAGTTGTTTACATATCATTTTTTAAGGAAATTTATATGGGCAATTCCATGATAAAGTGGACATCAGGCCAAACTTTATTTTTGCTCTTTCTGAAAATCAGGTCGATTTTGGGGGTTTAAATAAATACAGGAATTGTTTTTACAAAGGGGTTTCATACTCACCCAAAACAATTTTATTTAATATGGCCCCTTATAGAAGAATCCAAACCATACAAAAATTTAGATAGATGGGACTTCACACAGTTTTTTAGTCGTGGACAGAAATATACTGCATATTTTGTGAATTTTTCGTTTAGATAATTTGTAGGGCATTTAGTCACACCAATTTAAAAGAAAGTAGGCAATAATAAGTTTTTGAAAAGGTATAAAAATCTCAAATATGTAGTACTGGACAAACTGTAACATGACTAACCGTAACGTAACTAACCAAGGTTTTGGGCTCTACTTAAACTAATTGAGAGATACAATCTCTAAACAGTTTGGGGCAACATTTGTCATCATTTAAGAAGTAATACTGATATGGCTCCAAGTTTGAGGTACAATACAATAAGGAGGAATATTGTTTCAAAAACTTTGGTTTGTTTCTCATGTCCTTTTTTTGTAACGTAACTAGCCGGCATAAAACGTTCTCATTACAGCTCTTATTTTATTCATTTACTTTTGATTTCTTCATGTACTGTAGACCTTTGTTAGGTGAATATATATTTGCAAGAGTAGGACTTCAGATGAAAAAGCTATTGAATTATCTGTATCAAAAATATTAAAATTTGATAAAGTGTAACGTAACTAACCATGGAATTGCCCATATCCAGTACTCGCAGCTTACAGTTGGACCCTATGGGCCTCCATTTTTTCTTTTTGAAAACAAAATATTTACTTGAATATTTCTTCATTAATACTGTTATTGAAATGACTCAGTATGAAAGTCATTTTCAGAGTCGATCAAGATCAGATCTTCTGAACAATATGTTTACATTAAGATGGTATATGTTTCAGTGGAGGTCAAAATTCAAAGAAAGATTAAGCAAACTTAACCCACATCAGTAGAGATATCAGTAACATAATATTTGCATTTACCTTGGCAGCTAGCTACCTGTATGTATTGTTCTTTTTTTTTCCTTTCTGAGAGAGAGAGAGAGAGAGAGAGATGGGGAGGTATATATAGAGAGAGAGAGAGAGAGAGAGAGAAAACTATGGAAAGATAGAAGGGAGAGAAGGAGGAAAGGAAGGAGGGAGGGAGGAATATTTCCAGCTGCCTCTTTAACCAGTTTGGAATATATATCTAAAGCCTGCTCAGATTATTGAATAATGATCACATGTACAGTATTAAATTTAAGCATTCATTCATACATGTAGTTATTCAAATCTTTGATTTCTGAAGGAAAGTTGCTTCCAAGATTATACTTGTTAATTTGAAAAAGAAAAGGACATACCTGTGCATTACATGTATGTGTATCACATTCATGGCTTAGTCTAGAAATTCAGTGTTCACCTCAGAATACATTATATGAATTACCCATATTGTCATAAGATTAAATGTTCTTTCCTGTGCATACAGTGTATATACATTTATTCACTTTATAGGCCTGCTTTCTGTTGACATGTCATGTGAATTAGAATCGAAAGATATTTTGACTGTGTGATCTGTACTATCATGCGTATTCCTGCATGTGACATTGGAAATGGATATTTGGGGTGAAAAGTCAATGAACTATGTGGCACCATCCTGTTTCCTTTTTCTATAGATATCCAATTTCAATGTGATCTTCAGAACAAGGATGCTCTGAACTGCTGTTTGTTTAAAGCTAATATTTAGCTCTGGAATTCCAGGAGAAATGGAGGAGTAGAAGCTTGATTAAGAGTTTAAACCAGTGAAATGTAAACAAAGTGACTGAAAACTTGTTCTTGGAATAGACCTGTTTACTAATTTTATGCATACTTCTCAAACAAATAGGAATTGTTTTTCTTAAGGTGCAATTTTTTTGAAGGGTTCATAATTCTGAAACTCCAAATTCCCATACCAGTAGTTCATTACTTGGCAAAATGAAGTAGGGATTATTATTCTGAAGGCTTGTAATTGTGAAAATGAAGTAGACCCTTATTTCACTTTCGGAATTACGAAACTGTGGAGTAATGAACCTACGGAAGAACAACAGCATATAATTGCAAAAATATGAATTTTCTGATGATATAGTGAATTCTTGTCTTTGTGTGTTGGGATGAAGAAAACTGGGTTGATGATAGCTGACCTGTTTGGCTGTTGATAATTTAGAAAGGAAATTTAAAAAAGAAAACCCCAAGCATATGGACATCCAGACCTGAAGAGGAGACCAAATTAATCCAACCCCCTTTGCCATTTTTATTGGATTCAATGAGATCCACTTATCTTTGGGAGAGGAAAGTTGGTTGGAAATTATTTCCCCTGTTGCCTCCAATTCAGGAAAAAGCGTGAGGCTGCAATTAGTTGAGGCAACAAACCAATACAAAAGTTAGGAATCGACCCCGGAGTACTAATTTCTAAATGTTGACACATGTACATGTTGGTGGAAATCCTTTGAAAAATAGTGTTTTTCCCTCCTTGAGATAAATATACATGTAGTACTATGTCAAAATAAAGGTGTTTCAAGGGTGAATGTCATATTCACAGATCTGATTGTTGTGGCTTATAGTTGTGTATGTTTAGAGATCCGATTGGTAAACATTTATACATGCAGGGGTGTCATATATTCGGAGGGGGGGGGGGCCGCCTTGGGTTGCCCACCCCCCCCCCCCCCGAATTTTGTAATAAACTTTTAAAACTATGCTGGGATGCCACTTTTTTCAGACTTTGTCAGGCTTCATATTGTACAGAATATACATGTATGTGTGGTGCCCATGTGCCCAAAATGTATGGGTCTTTCAAGCTAAATGACTTTGTGTCTCTCGATTCAGAATAATGCAATCGCCCCCTCTCGAGCATGAAGATAGATAAGAAACGCTATTATATGGGTAGTAAAAAAGATTAGCAAATGTATACCAAAACAAGTAAATATTTTTATTTTGTGCAATTTAGTATTTCAAGAGTTCAGTTTGTAATCTAAACAAATATGCATTGTTAGAACATTCCAGAATAATCTATGTTACTGTCAATGCTTGCAATTGAAATGTAATTCGACGTGGATGTGTAGCCGGATAAACAGCTTGAACAGAACATTGTAGATTCCTCCAATCTCCCCAACCGATTCCCTTCCTCCAGAATTTTCCTCTTTTTTTGATTACCCCAATAACGTGACTGGTATAACAGATGATCTAGCCTCAGACAAATTACTTGTGTAGGTGATCAATTGCTAGTACTCGGTAATTAAAATAAGACAATTCAATCTCGGTTACATCCACAAAATCCTCTAAGACCATCAATCTGTCTTAGCCGATGGAAATGATAATGGCTCAGATTTGCATTTAAAGGAAATAGTTACATGTATTAAAGTGGCAATGAGGCCAAATTAACAACATTAGATAACGAATGTCATTATACCCCCGCCAAACGAAGTTTGAAGGGGGTATATAGGAATCAGTCGACGGTTGGGCGGGCGGTCGGTCGGTCCGTTGCAAATCTTGCGGATCGAACTACTTCCTCAGTTTTTGACCGAAAGTCATGAAACTTGGTACACACATTGGTCTTGGTGGGAAGATGTGCAAGACATATTTTTCGGATGAGTCGGAATCTGCGTTGCCATGGTAACGGCATATTTATGGCAGAAAATCAAGGAAACACCTTGCGGATCGAACTACTTCCTCAGTTTTTGACCGAAAGTCATGAAATTTGGTACACACATTGGTCTTGGTGGGAAGATGTGCAAGACATATTTTTCGGATGAGTCGGAATCTGCGTTGCCATGGAAACGGCATATCTATGGCAGTAAATCAGGGAAAAATCTTGCGGATCGAATTACTTCCTCAATTTTCGACCAAAAGTCAAGAAAGGCTGTTGTCACGGGGCGGGGGTATTAATCATCATCTTCAGTGATATTTCTAGTGTTATATCTGTTCCCAAGATATTGCACATTTGCTTTTACACAGTCCCTCTTTGAAACAGATTTCTTTCTTCGTGAACAACTGTGAAAATGGAAATTTATGAAATTTTCAGTACACAGCAAGTGGGAGAGGTGCTTGCAATTTAATAAAAATATAATAATGGCCACTTATATAGCACTCATAACCGTGATGCTCATGGCGCTTAGACATTATTACCCCGGTTATAGACGAGCCGCCAAAGTAACTAGCGCTCAAGCATATCAGGTACCCATTTACACCTGGGTGGAGAGTGGCAAATGTAGATTATTGTCTTGCCAAAGGACGTTAGTGCCGTGGTGGGATTCGAACCCTGTACCTTGTGATCGGCAGTCCGGTGACTTATCCACTAGACCTCAACACCTCTACACATGTACATGGACATGTAGATTACAGAGTTGCCAATTTGTGTTTGATCGAGCACAACTTTAAATCTTCAGTTTTTCTTTTATCCTTTATCAGATTTTCCTCATCCTTTATCAGATTTTCCTCATACTTTCACTTATCTGTTTCTCTCATTTTTCTGCTTTTATTAGAACTCGATATCAAGGAGGACTTTAATTTGTAATTAGAAGTAATTAGAAGATGATGCAGTATTAGTTATTTTGGAGTATGGGTTGTGAATAGAGTTTTTAAAGCTAGCATAATTATTAGATGTGAGAAAATGCCTTACAGTCAGGTTTTGGAATCATCACAATGATAAGAAATTGACCCAGTCTCACTGAAAAGCATATGCACTGCACGCAGAAATGGGTATACGGGACTGCACGCACGTGGGGCAAGAATATTCGGCCTGGACATTTCAGCTATTTCTCGTCATATTTCAATCCTTTTCACAGGACATTTCTACTATGATCTTCTTCCAAACCGACATAAAAGGAATGAGAAAGCTCCCGGATTATTTTTCACCTTTCCCAGGACTCAATCTTCTATTTAAACCCAATTGATAACAATCTAACATTATGAACACAGACCTGTAGGGCTCTGAAATGATACTTTTCAATGATCAAGAATATTACATTGCTGAACAAAGATTAACCCTGTATGCATACTTGCAATTAATGCAGTACTCCCAGTTTGCTGAAATTGCCTTCTTAGTTCTAACCTTGACTCCCCTGTTGCCAATTTGTATATATGGCAGTAGCAATTTTAGTTCTCTTTATTGATTCCTGCGATCAATACCATCCCATATTAAAAGCCAGTAATGTCTGTTGGCATGGGTTATTAGTATTCATGAGGTAGATTATTGGGTATTCAGAGCTAGATCTTGGGGTTGGCCCTTTTGTTCTCTATTGAAGCTCTTTGGAGCCAGCTTTGCATTATGGTGTTGATTGGATTCATGTTAAATCACACCTTTGTCCAGAAAAAAATCTGAATATTCTAAGATGTTTCTGGTTAATCAGGATCTCAGAATAGTCAAAAGACAGACAATATTAGCTTTTACATGTAACTTAAGCTGACACTTCTCTTTAATTATTTGTCAAAGCGATGATCAAATAATTGGCAGAATCTGAGCCTGTCAGTGGTGATTAGTTGACTCATCAAACGAGCTGAATCTTTGAAACAGACAAGGTTTTCTGTCCTTCACTAGCAATATCAGTTCATGAAATATGCTACAAGAAAGCACCATCAGAATCCAAAAAATATGTTCACATGTAAGAGAATTGATATTCTATGGCAGGTACTTGAGTGATCTGGAGATATAAAAGCAAGACAAAGGTAATGGAATAACCCTCAATGAGAAAATATACCAAATATGTTAAAACAGTGAGTTTCTTACATTTGGCCGTGAAGAGAGATGTTAAGTTGAAAGCTTGTGACCTTTCACCATCTCGAGACACTACTTGTTACCATACTTGTTACTGTCCATGCTCAGGGCCGATAAGTGAAGACAGATGTATCTAGTTACACAGCGTGGCATACCCTTTAATCAATTTTCATATAGATTGAGCCAGCGCAGGCATGCCCATCATGAGCCAGTGATGCTCAATAAAGCTTGCGTTCCGATACACTGCACTGCCTACACACTCGGCACCCTCGTTTGGGATCGTACTAAATCCAGCAGATGATTGGTGGGGATGCAAACGGTTCATGTAAGCTCGTGAAAAGAGGTGTGCAAGCTCGTCGTCATCGCATCGCGCTTGGGTAGATGGGTATGAAATTACCCCTGGAGGTCGTCTAGTTATATCAGGGAGAGTCGTGTGTATTTAGAGCTGCCGAGGCCCTGCCGGGAAAAGCTTCTGTAGCGGATTTGAGGGTCACCCCGAAAAATTAACGGGTATCTCGCATGATCACGCCAGAGAAGAGGGTGGTTAGTCGTTAGATTTGATTCGTTAGGTGGAGGTGAGAGTGTATCTGACTTGAAAGAGACAGATCAAGGGGGTAATTCATTTAAGGAATAGGTGGCAAGGTTGATCCAAACACGCTGGCCAATCATGCGTGATATGATGAAGGGGAGGGGGGGGGATGGGGGAGAGGAAGCTGCAAGCAAACACTCGTGGCAGACGTATCATGCACGATGACACTTTAAAGTGGGCTGCAAAACGGGAGCTAGCCAAAGGCAGCAAAATCAATTACTGGGACAAAAACGAAAAGGAAGTGACGTCAAGAAATGAATATTGACGTCGTGCTGCTGGGTAGATAGTGGAATCGAATTCAGGTGGTTGTTAGATGATGCCATTCCTAGTCGAGGTGGCGCGTCGGATGGAAGTCGAGTTTTATTGTCGGGTGGATGTCAAGTTTTGAAGAGAAAGGAATTCCTCCTCAACTATATAATGCCGGCATGCTTTGATTTATGTTTTTCTTTTTCTTTTTGTCTCTGTGAATTTTCGCCACTACAGGTGTGATAGTCTGGATTTAGTCATAAATGAGGGGACAGCATCGGATTTTGAATACAGAATCTTAAATTAGGTAAGTGTGATCAATATTTCTTCTCTACTTCTAAATTTAGAAATAGTTGATATATATAGGCATGCTTGCAGAGAACACTGAATCAAATGTTATCTTTCTTTTTAATTAAACACAATTCTTTTTTTTAATTGCTCTATGAAAAAATGGGCTATTATATCAGACAGAGTATCTGCTTTTTAAAGCAGCATGATAAAGAAAAAGCGAATTCAAAGACAAACATATTCTTGTACATTATGCTCATTTTTTAAAAATATCAATTCCATTTTGCTTCAAACTTTCAGTTTTGTTGATAGTTTGTTTAAAAGTATCATTTGTAATGTATTAATAAAAGATGCCAATTTTATATCTATCATCCAGAATAAAAATATAGTTAAAATTCTTCATCAGAGTGGAGAGACGTTGGAAAAAGCAATCATTTACCACTGAATATGGATACATTCCAGACACTGTTCTGGGTAGCCGGCTTTGTAAGGTTGATGAAGATACATGTCCCCAAATTTGTGCGTGTGTCCAAGTAGTGCTTGATTGATTAAATATGTGTGGGCATGATATATTTGAACTTGAAAGTATCACATCTCCTGATGGAATTTGTCCTTTTCATTTAGGACACTTCCTCCCTAAAAATAACAGGAATATCTGTCAGGTTTTGGTGTAATACTTATGGCATGAATGGAATTGGACTATAGACAATTTAATATATATCAAGGTCTACCGTTGCTGCTGCTGCATCATTTGATTTACGCTTGTTGAACTGAGAAATAGAGCATTGAGAATATTTCCTTCATTTTTTGGACAGGCTTTTGCATCATGAACACTCTTCTTATTTTCCATTACTAGATTGTTCAGGCAGCATTGCTGATCAGGTAGTGCATTGCCAACTTTCACTACCTTATTTGATACTTTCTGGGAAGTTTGTTGTTGTTGTTGCTTTGCCAAGTTTGCTGAGTAATTTGGCAATAAAACAGTTCAAATTTGACTTAGCAATTTATGTACCTCACTTATCCCACGTTCACCTGGATTCATGTATACATTTATGACCAAAGTGGACAAAATAAATTTGCAATCGTGTATGGTACTTTTGAGATATTCATATTTTAGAACTGCATATGCATTCATCTTTTTTTATTCATAGGGAAAGCAGCATTGGAAATTTCTATTAAGTAATATCTTCTTTTTTTTCTTCACTGTTTATAATGTTCACTATATGCATTGGATTTGCACTGGAACATTATGAAGGCAATATCCTTCAAAAATCAGTTTAGCCACAGGCTCTCTTACCATTCAGATATACACCAACATGGGATTGTGTTTGATAATAGCGAGGGATATGACGGATATATGGTGGCTGGATGGATATCATCCAGAGATTTGGAAGGATTTGATGCACTTTATTGGCAAATTTGTCAAATGAATCTACTCAGCTATTTCATGTTTATTGCAGTTGACTCATTAAGCTGATCCTGGGGCAATTAATCTGTCTTGTTATCTGACTGGCTTTCTTCTGATGTCATACATCACCAAAAGCTGCAGGATTATACAAAATTAGATGTGGAAAGTTCTTGACTCATTGTACATGAGATGTTTGCCAACAATAACATTGATATTGAGCTATTCTCTTGTTTTCTTCTGAGTCTCCCCTCTTATTTGCATGTTTAAAAATAAACATGTTGTTGAAAAAAAAATGTTGCTGAAGAAAAATATTGATGTAAAATCCATATGCTTTCTCTTTATAGCATTGTGTAATCTTATTTGATGTTCCTCGTTAAAACGTGCTTAGGCAGTCGGGCACGTAGACACTTTTTTTATCCTTCTGAAAAAGCCATCAGTCCCACACCTTATTAAACATGTTAGTAGTACATGTACGTCATACTGTAGTTACATGGTTTCTGGCTCTCTACGCATGAATGTTAATGTTTTGCCCTTTTCTGAAACTTTAAATTTCTGATAATCATTATCAACATCATCATCATCATCATCATCACATATTATTGTCATCAGTATCATTAACATTCATCTTAATAATAATAATAATCTGGATTTATATAGCGTCAAATACATTTATATGTCTTAAATCATTATCATTATGATCATCGTCATCATTATCATCGTCATCATCTTCTTCATCATCATCTTCGTCATCATCATCATCATCATGGTCCTCTTCCCCTTCATTATAATCCTTTTGCCAGGCTTTCTTGATTTTTACATTGTAGGGTTTCAGACATTTTCATCCCATTACTTATCTGTATACCCAAATATATAAGTAACCTGATGTCTTCCTTCACACTTGATGTAATAATGTAAATGTATTCTCTAGTAGCATTACAAAACAGTTTTTTGTTCACAGGAACTCCTTGATTTGCTATTTGAAAATGAGGTTTCACCCTGACATTCTAATTTTTTTCATTGTATTTTTACCAGAGCTCTTTTCTTCTGGTTTTTCAGACTTCTTGTGGATCTAAAGAGTTATCTTCTGTCTTGACATTTCAATGATAGTTTGTTCAGTATTTGACCTTTGGAATGCAATCAAACCTCAAACAGCACTTTGTTTTAACTTAGTGAAAAATAAATGGACTCTAGGTCATATAATTGCATGGTCTCTGATAATTAATTACAAAGATTATCGGTTTATCTGATTGAGGAGCCTTTAAGAGGCTTCATGTATGCAGATAGTACATGGGAACTTTTGTAGAAGCGTGCTCATGTAGGATTTGCTGCATGGAAATGCTTGACTCGTTACATTGTTCATTCTACTGTTCTGTGCAATAATGTTCATTGACAAACATGGTGGAACAAGCATTGCCTGAATAAATAATTACTTCAGGCGTGAAGTGCTTTGTCAAGTTTACTTGTGTAATTTGGCAGCAGTGATGCAACACAATATTTGCCTAAACAAAGAATGTATTAGACAGCTCCTCAAAACTACTCTTAAGTTGTACATTATGAATTTTGTTCAAAACAAGCAGATACAGCGAAAAACTTAAAAAGAGCCAAGAGCGATTTAATCCTGGAAAACCCCAGAAGAGCTCTGGAAAACTGGAAAAGTCTCTGGTAAACCTCCCCCCCCAAAAAAAAAAACAACAAAAACACACACACAAAAACAAACATGCACATTAAATGACTGCAAGGATATTTTCTTTTACAATAGCTAATCCACAAAGGAGGCCATGTGAACAACAACCACCCCCCCCAAAAAAAACCAAGCTCACAGGAGATCTACGTACTTGTACCAGAACATATCAAGGGTGAATGATATTATTGTGTCATATAACAAGGAGGAAAACATTAACCAATTATCGATGCACATTCCAACATGTAGCTGAAATTTTTAACCAAATGAATACAGTAGAGCTTCATTATATAGAGAACACTGTTATATAGAGAAGGTTCAAACAGATGGAGTCATAACAGACAACTTCCCTTTGAAGCGAGCTTCGATGCCGGCGCAACAAACATGACAAATTTGCGCTCTCCGAAAACATTCTTCCAAACAAGGAAACAAATCAAATTCCGTTTTATTGCATAACCATGGACACGTACAATGGAGGATATTCTGTTGTAATGATAATTAGTTTTCGCAGAACTTCGAAAAAGTGCACATGAATGATATAACAAGGTTCAAGCGAATATGTTTAGTGCCAAAAGAACTGCGATGACAATTTCTTGACTGGCCGCGTGTGCCCACTACTTTGGTTGCCTATATTTCCTAGAGGCATCTTTCACGATAGTAATATATGAAATCTGATAATCGGAATTAAGCGGAAAGGTGTTAAAATTTGTGACACTTTTAAGGCTCTATCTCAAAAAATTGTTCATCCTGAGGCAGGGGACTTTCAGAATAAAATCGAAATTATTTACATTAAAACTGCACATTCAGATTCTATGTTTGTCGATTCATGAATTTAACTGCGCATCGTAAACAGGGGACTTTCAGAATAAAATCGAAATTATTTACATTAAAACTGCACATTCACATTCTATGTTTGTCGATTTATGAATTTAACTGCGCATTGTAAACGGGACTTTCAGAATAAAATCGAAATTATTTACATTAAAACTGCACATTCACATTCTATGTTTGTCGATTTATGAATTTAACTGCGCATCGTAAACATTCAAATGTCAAAACATCTCTAAATCTTTCCCGTTTACTTTGGCGGCATCAGACATCGCCATCAAAGAATCAAGGCAGTTTATTAATTCAATTGTACATGTTATTATTGTTATTTGAGACTCCATCTGTTTGAACCTCCTTGGTTATAACAAACTCTTGTGATATACTGTATACTGTCATTTTGCCAGTCCCACCTGTTTGTATTACATGTGGATTTTTTATCCCTGATATAACAAGGTACATGTACCAATATAATATGGGGATTGCCTTGGTACCAAGGTGTTTGTAATTAAGTTAAAGGGGTTTCACTGTATTCCAATTAAAACCTATATCTAACATGTCTAATGAACATTCAAAATGGTAGTAATGATTTGATTTACACTATTCTTTGCTTGCTGTAAATGTAAGTCATCATTAGTATTTGCACTATGATAAAATGAGGACCTCATGCAAAATGGCTGTAAGCTCTCAGCTCTGTTTGTCCTGCCACTTTTCTAATTAATTGATTTCATTAGAGCTCTGTCGTATTGATTGAGCCCGACTCATTCTCTGTATTTTTAGAATGCCATGCATGTTTAATCAATTGAACTGTTCTGCATATCGCAGTCTCGTTATCTCCCATCCCTCCAACATCTCTGCTGTAGTGGACGATGTCTGGGTCACATATATAGCTCTAAACAATTTCCTACGAGTGAAAAATCCATAAAGTCAGCCAATATAATCTGCTGTAATAATATAAAATGGGTTGCATAGGAAAGAAAAACGGGGAAGGTGTTCATGACATTTTTTTTTCATAGGAATGATGCAAAAAAAACTTTTTCATTGCCTTTATTCATCATGAATGAAAAAAAAAATAGAGGCTTAATAATTTACCATTCATGGGCAAGGACATTCAAAACTACTTTTCTAATTTTTGTTTTTAATTTTTCATCATTATGCAGGGCCCAATACTATCAAAGGTTCGGTTCACAAGAACCTCTATTATTTCTCTCCAGTAAAAAGATGTGTATTCCAGCCTATAGGTTTATATGAAAGAATAGGTATTTCCCCTGAGGTACCTATTGGCTTTTGACTGTAAATTACAACCAAATGCAAATTCCTGAAAGTGGGCTCCGTGGAATAGGCTGAAGAGTAAAGGCCTCTACCTTTACATGTCCAAGGTTGAGAGCCAAAAGGGTGTTAACTCTCTATAAAAGTATAAAAGTTTGTGTCCTTCTAGCTCTCAGCTCTGGCGGACTAGAAATATTTCCTTTTTTTAGCCGACACTGAGTGGTTGACTTACATGTGTTTTTCCACACACCTGCTAGATGTTATACCCAGAATTGATCAAACAAGACATGAGTGGCATCTAGGCATTTGGAAGTCAAATATATTGAATTTGGGGTGAATAATTCACACTTATATATACTTGGCCGATTAGATTCCAAAACATGATAAAAGACAGAGTATAGATATGTCTCTAGAATTTAAAAAAAGGGCTAAATGTAATAACATGACATTTTCTGAAAGGGTAAATGGCTCACATTATTAGAAAATAAAATAATTTAGGAATATATTTGGTCAAGTAAACTTGTGGTTCTTGCTAGATACCCATATTCAATGCTGAAACAGTGGTATAAAAGTGCTTGGAATATTCTAAAAGTACGCTGCATCGCTACTCTACCAAATGCACAGAAAATGTTGTAAGGTTGAGTGTGTTGGATGAATAATGTGCAGGATCACAGCCAAATATTCTGGGACGCAAAATGCCAGACATCATGCTGGGTTGTGTGACAAAAATGCTTATTATCTACATGTACCTGGTAAAGAACGGCAAAGGTTGTATGGGACGATATCGTTTCGGCATTATGCATGATCCATTTAGCGCTGCCTTTACGTCCTTGCTGAAGCGTGAAAGTATTGTGAAGTGGCACATTCTTCTGCGGCATGCCACCATGAGTCGGTCCACTGGGCGCTCGCGATGGTGAGAAGGGGCGTAAGTAATGCTGTCTGAATCTGGATGGTCAGTGTGATGTCAGCTCTAGGAAGTGATCATCCATAGACATGCAGTGTCATTGACATTGTAACGAAACAGATGAAAGTAGGAATATATGTTAATTGCCCTGAAGCAAAGGCAGATCTAGGATTTGGAAAGGGAAGGAGAGGGGTGGGGGGTGCACAATTCAGAAATATCTTACAAGACAAACTAGATTTTCCTGTTTTGCACGTGGCTCAATCGAGCTTGGTACAGGTGCTTTATCAACCTCTGCAGACCATACGAAGACGCGTTTGTAATTATATTTATGATATATTTAGTTATTAGTTCTGAATGATATATTTATGAATGAATATATTTCAATACTTGAAAGATAATTACATCGATAGAGATAGAGCACAGGCTCACTGTAAATAAATATATCATAAATATATCATAAATATAATTACAAACGCGTCTTCGTGTGTTTGCGCGCGCGCGTGCGTGTGGGTCTGTTTAGCAGTATGTCCGAGGACATTTTCGGTCAGAGAACAAAAGAAAAATCATGACAACAATGGTCCTCGGAAGCCGGACAATAGTCCTCGAACATCCAACAATCAAGTTGTGCTTTATTCCGTCGACTGTCCGAGGACGACTAACAATAGAGGAACAATAGTTGTCCTCGGAAGTAAAGCCATGTAAACCTGTGTGTGTGTGTGTGTTGATCATTGTGTATTTCTAATGTGTTAATATCATATAGATTTTTTTTTCTTCTGAGTAACGTGTAAACCATGTAATTTTGTTATTCATTAAGTACATCAGGGGACTATTGATTACAAGTTTTCAACACTTCCTTATAGTCTCCCATTTCATCATGATTCCCA
Organism: Heliocidaris erythrogramma; assembly: GCA_025617745.1. Classification (NCBI taxonomy): domain Eukaryota; kingdom Metazoa; phylum Echinodermata; class Echinoidea; order Camarodonta; family Echinometridae; genus Heliocidaris; species Heliocidaris erythrogramma. The sequence goes on from CM046868.1 coordinate 33,071,619, forward strand.
AATGTATAATTATGATTGACTCATGTTACTTTTGTATTATACTTTTATATTTTTATGATTGAAATAAATAAACTGAACTGATTGAAATCTAGTCCAGTCCACTACGTGTGGTGATCTTGGAGGCGGTTCATTTTTGTCTGTTGTTGCTTATACATGTAGGCCGCACCCAGACTTTGGGATGATAGTTTGGGTGAAAATACCACGACATTTACGCCAGAAAATTCGGTATATGGAAAGTTTGGATGATTTTTCTTATGAGGCTACAAGGACAGGAGAAAGTCTCAGTGTTATTGATCAACACTGAATTACATGTCCTTGTATAAAACGGATTGTAGTGAAAGAAATTAAACCTACATTTGCTTCTGAAGTTGCTGTGTGTGCATTAATATTTTGGTACGGTCTCAAAATATCACCTCTGCCTTAATTTTCTTACATGGAGCACAAAATGAAATTGAGCTCCTCGGTTTGCCCAGGAGAGCGATTTGTCATGCTCAAATTGAGCTCCTCGGCTTTTCCGGGAGAGCAATTGACCGAGCTCCTCTGATTTTTAAAAACGAAGGACACAGATATTTGGCAGTTGTTGTTTATAATACGTTTTATGAAACAGGGCCCTGGCTTCCATTAGATGTCTGATATTGAACAGTTTATCATCTAAAGAAGATAGCAGATATATAGTCATAAAAAATGTACACACATGTATGATTAACCTCTTTTCCAAAATTTTGATTGGATTGATCAATGTCTATCATTTTAAAGTAGGTGCTAAGGTGGCAAGTACATGCATTTACCCCTGTATTGAAGCAACCACGGAACCTATGACTTTAAGACCTATCTGTGGGACTCCGTAGTTAAGGAATTTTCAAAATATGAGCTACAATATGTAGATGGAGGAGGTGTAGCAAAACAAAGGCATACATGCTAACATATTTAGAATGATAGTCTTTTTGTAAATGAGCAAGGCCTGAAATATTAATACTGAGTAGCAATTATAAGCATGCAATATATTTTATATGGGCAGGAAAAGTATGATACACCACAACTGAAAAGAAGAGGATGAAAATAGAAGCGTCTAAAGCAATGATGCATAGATGGATCAGTAAGTTGACAGAGATGGGGGTTTTCTGCTATGCTGGCTAAAATCCATTACCATCATCTTGAAATTGAAGTAGAATATCAATTAAAACCTGTCATCCTTTGTTCAATACCAGTTGCCTATTTAGAGCAGTTCTTTGTGTCTCCACCCCTCTTTTCAAAATGAAACAAAAACTGGAAAGATAAGAAGCTACCAATAAGTGAAAGAAGTGGGATTTTGAGACATTCTGACTCATTTCATCACCATGCTCTGAAACTGAAGTAAGATTTCAGATTGAAACCCTTCATCCTTTGTAAGATACTACTTTCCTCAGAATCAAGAGCAGGCTCCTGGTATCTCCACCCCCACCCCTTTTCACAGCAAAACAATAAAAACTGAAAAAATAAGGAGCACATATATATACGTAAAAGAAGGTGGGATTTTTAGACATTCTGACTCTGTTCGTCACCATCATTTTGAAGCTGAAGTAGGATATCACATTGAAACTCCTCATCCTCTGTTCGAAACCACTTTCCTCAGAATCTAGAGCGGGCTCCTGGTATCTCCACCCCCTCCCCCCTTTCAAAGCAAAACAATAAAAACTAAAAAGATAAGGAGCACCCATCAGTAAAATAAGTTCGAATTTTTAGACATTCTGACTCGGTTCATCACCATCATTTTGAAGCTGTAGTAGGATATCAAATTAAAACCCCTCATCCTTTGTTGCCTCAGAAACTAGAGCAGTTTCCTGGTATCACCACCCCCTTTCCAAAGCAAAACGATCAAAACTGGAAAGACGAGTCGATCCTGTGTCAAATGCTTACACAGCCACTCCAACACGATCAATGCCATTATCGTCACAAATGCACAGTTGATCAATAGTATTGCTGAGTGTGCGTGCCTATCAAGATAATGTCAGGTCGGCTTGTATGGAGATCTGGAGACTTGCGGTAGTATGGTTTCCGGGGTTTGTGACAGGTGTGGAGAGATTTCTGGAAGTGATTGGACCTCAGCAGTATGAAGGGACAGGGTTCTGTCCATCCAGTTGTCATTCTTTTTGTTCATTTCTTTACAGAATATTTTTTCATCCAGTCATTTTTCAGTCACAGGTCCATCATTTACATTAAAGCACATCCATTTATCCATCAAATAATTGATACGTCCATCCATCACCCATCAATTTGGATATTTCATTTTCATTTCTACAATTTCTTTAGGTTTGAGCATTTATTGCTCATTGTTAATTGCATTTCAGTTTGTCTTTCCGTTTTTACATATTTTTTTCAAAGTTAGTGTAAATACATTTCCTAAGTAAAGCCATTGTTCCAGAAATATCTATCAGTAGCAAATTTGATATCACAGTCAAAAAGGTAATTATTTTCATGTTCATCCGAGCTGAATTAAAAAGGATTTTAAAACTTGATAAGGAAAACCTAGCCAGTTTTATATGATTATGACCAGATTGATCTATGCATCTTTTTGGAGTAAACAAGTTAGCATTCAAGAAGATACTGGGGTTTATTTGTTCAACCAAATTAAGTACGGATGAAAACAAGAAGTACATGTATGTCTTTCATAGTGTGACGTATGCATGTGGACACTATTCATGCTCTTGAGTTTATTGCAATATTTTTGTTTTGAGATAATTGTGGACTTGCTATTTTTATCTCCAAATAATCATTTTATTTATGAAAAAGGGCATGACCAGATCAATATGAAATTGAAATGCAGCCTGAACAAAAATATTCAGAACAAGTTTTGGTAAAGGGAAGTGTTTTAATTGAACCTGAAAGAGTGATTCGATTTTATAAAAATGTCAAGACCAATTAATCAGTTTGAATTGTGCTGTAGTATATTCAGTACACAGAACTAATCAAATTATAATATCTCTTCCAATGTAAGATGAGCCATGTACATGCCTAACAGTACATTGTAGTCAATCATTGGTAGGACAACTGGATCGAGCTTGCGTGAGAAGGCCTGTTTTGGATGTGGCGACTGCAGAATAACTTGAGGAAATCATTTTAATGATTTGTCCTTAGGTAAACTATTTCATTTTCATATATCATTCATTTCCAGTAGGTTTATTTCTAAGTTGCAATGTGTCTTGGGTTCCTAGCGCGATCTAAGTAAACTTACATGTGGTTGACACAGAGACCCTGTATCACTAAAAGAAATTATTGGTAATCTTTGACATATATGCATGAAATCTTGCTTGTAAAATCAATTATCTGGAGAGCATATTTTATTAGCTTTACGTATTCATGGAGATGAATAGGCACAAAGGTGTAATTGTAAGTCTACACATAAGGTTTTTCTGTATAATTAGAAATTCATTGAAGGCAGAATTATAGAGAAAAATATTCTTTAAAAAAACAACCTTTTGCCTTCAAAAATATTTCCTTCAAAATACCATATGGTAGAGAAATATGGGGGGGGGGGGGGCACAAAATGTAGACATACAGACATAAATATATTATGAAAAATTCCAGAAACCTTTTGCCTGTATCGATCACATCAATGAAGTACATGAATGGGCACAATGGCACTGGCATTTCATATAATATTTATTGGATTCAATCACTTTGCACCTGGTATGAGACAGAGGGTAATACAATGGTGTTGAATGGTCAATTATTTTCATCCCAGTCTGGTTGTAGCGATTGCTATAAATTATGAATATTTGAGCGCTCAAAAGAGGAGTTGAATGATATTTATATGGAATCATTTCATGAAAGAGAAAGGGAAAAAGTGCTTGTGTGTAGGAAGAGAGAGAGAGAGAGAGAGAGAAATTGATTAATGGAATACATCATCTGTTTGAAGCCAAAGGGCGTTAACTCATTTACAAATTTACTTTAACACATAGTTAACGCCCTTCTGGTTCCAAACAGACTGCATGTATGTTCACACTGTAAAAGTCCAAATTTTTGGGCATTATGATGAATTTCAAATCTGTGCTTTCTTTATAACGAGGAGCTTTACTTTGTCTTTGTAGTCTGTATGAAAATGCTACATGTAGTTATAATCAAACTATTAAAAGGAGGATTTCTTACCACATTGAGATACTGATAAATTTAATAAATTTCATTAAAGTAACCACTTGTAAGGGGTAAAACAAATGTTAACACCACTAATCAGTTAGTCTTCAGCTGAGTCTTAATCTGGAGATCAAGAAATCTCTTTCAGAGTTAACAGTTTTTCCGAGTGTTGTAACATTTTATAATGTGTGTGTCACTTGTATACATGTTTGTATTGTGAACACTAGTGGAAACTAGTCACATTGTGTGCAATAAAGCTCATCAAATTATCTTTAGAATCATTGATTATCAATGGATGCACTCGCAGGTTAAATGATCATTCTAAGTAAACAATTCATGCCCCTTATTGGTGCTGTTTATAAAGTTATGGATGTTAATTATGTCTAGTGAGTTTGCCGTATCTGTTTGTGTCACCTGACTGACTCTCACACACCTTTCGAGTATCTCACCATGCACCTGTGCCATTCCCATCTCTCCTCAATTAGAAACCCTCTTCCATCTATCCTATTCAACTCACCTCATCAACTCACCTCATCCTCACCAAACTCTTTCTCTCTCGCTCTCTTTCATCCTTCTCTCCTCTGAGTCTTTTAGTTTTTAGTTATTCTATTGTCTGTCAATTTTCTCCCCTCTTCTACACCTGAATTGAAGTTCTTATCCTTTCCCTTTTACTTCATATCAACTTGTTTAGCATTTATTTTGTCTCTCCTTTCCCCATCCATTTCTGCTCTCTCCCACACTCCACCCTGTCTCTCATTAATCTCTCTCTCACCCCCCCCCTCTCTCTCTCTCTCTTTCTCCCCACCCCACCTCACCTCTCTGTCTCTCTGTCTCATTCTGTCTTTCTTATTCTCTCGCATCCTCTTATCATGCATATATCTCTCTGACTTCTATTTCATTTAAGTTACTTTCATCTCTATCTTAGTCATTCCCTTCCCCTTTTTACATTTTGTGTGTCATTTTGTCATGTAACTCTTTCTTGCCTCAGCATGTATGTCTTCGGATTGACTCTTTCTCTCTCTCCCTCTCTGTTTGTCTCTGTATGTCTGTCTGTCTGTCTCTCCTCCCTCCCTTCCTCCTTTGCTCCCCTCTCTCTTACTCTCTCCCTCTCTCTCCCCCTCTCCCACTTTCCCCTCCCCCCCCCCCTTCGCCTCCCCTCTCCCCCTTTCCCCTCCCCCTCTCCCCCTCTCTCCCTCTCCCCCTCTCTCCCTCTCTCCTCTCTCCCTCTCCCCTCTCTCCTCTCTCCCCCTCTCCCTCTCTCCTCTCTCCCCTCTCCCCTCTCTCCTCTCTCCCCTCTCCCCCCTCCCCTTTCCCCCTCCCCCCTCCCCTCTCCCCCCTCCCCTCTCCCCCTCCCCTCTCCCCCTCCCCTCTCCCCCTGTCCATCACTGATCACTCCCTCTCTCCCTCTCTCCTTCTTGCCCCTATTTCTTCTGAAGTTCTAATTAGATATTTCTGATGAATTGCTTTGCTCTCTGTCAATGAATGTCTCTCCTTGTCCCTTTCTCTCTTTCCTGTATGATGTCCTCTCTAATGATGGCCTATGACAACTCCCGGCAAGGATGAGTGCCCAATTTGTCAACTTCTCAAATATCCTCACACCCTGTATTAGGAAAAGCTGCCTGACACCCCCCCCCCCCCCATCTCCCTCACTCCCACTCTCTACCACGCAAATCCAAATTTGCAACCACACCAACGATTGCATGGATCCTCAATACTACACTATACTGTAGACTCACAGATGTACGTCAGCTATGATCTCGTTAATTAATGATCGCACCTAGGGATGACATCACGTTTGGATGTTGGCAATCGTTATTAATTATCATGGACTCGTATCGGAAGTCGTAAGTATCCTTGACTTTGTTGTTGAATAGATCATTGATTGGAGCATTTTCTTCCTACAAAGAAAGATATACTTCCGTCTTCACAAGCTTTCTGTTCTATTAAAGTGAAAAGAGAAATGCTTACGTATAAGCATTCAAGATGCTCTTTCATATAAACGATCTATTAAATAAACAATCTCTTTCAATAGTGCAGGATTGTATTCAGTTTGTTTAGAAGGGATATAGTAGAGAAAGTTGACAGAGCTGAATTATAGCCAATTATCAGACAATAGTATTTTTTTTTCTAAATTGTCACAAAGTGCAAAAAGGAATATACATATTATGTGCCTATTGTATTTGTCATAGTTTTAGACAGGTTTTTTTTTATTGAAAACAAAAAAAAAATATATAGAGGAAAATGATAGGTGGTAGAATTGAGAGAAAATGTAATATTTAATGAATGAACAGTTATTTTGAATGGAATTACCTCAATGTTTTTAATTTTACATTTCACACGAGAGTTTTTAGTATATGGAAATTTGCAAGTTATGACAGAATGTGTTTGAATATCTTTTCATGAGGAAACAACTAAACAATTTTTTATTTATGATGATTCCTATTTTGACGATTCCTGTTTTCTTGACTCCTGTTTTATAATTCCCTGCATATATATACATGACATCTTTCTGCTTTATACAAAGAAAAACAGAACTACATTATACTTTTCATTATTATTCTCTTTTCCAATTCAGTATATCCTTTCAGTATAGATTTAAATTCAGTGGTGCATTCTAATTTATAAATCTAAATGTATTGTAACAGGGAGCTTACTCCATAAAACTTGCCATAATTTAAACATGTCATACATATACGTCGGTCACTTAGACTTCAATTTCCATGATAAAGAGGTTTTTTGACGATCAATTAGGATATTTGTCGAATTCCAGGAATTCCAATCAAATGAGACACTGCCAGCTTAGGTTGAATTTTCAGGATTAATCAGATGATGGAGTTGAGGAATTTGTTCTTTTTAATGTCGATTAGCTGTTAGTTGATCAAGGTTTCGGTGAGATTGGAACAGACATACATGTACGTCACTGATATGGGTTTTTTTGTTGTGGCTGGTGATAGTAAACGGTAGTATTCTGGAAAGGGCAAGAGATAAAATTAGAAAAGAATAAAATATATAAGAATAAGGATACATATATGCAGTGGAGCATAAAGAACACTGTTATAACAAACTCTCGGTATAGCAAGGTAATTTTTCCGGTACCACTTCTTTGTATTCTATTGTTTTTTAGCCTTGATATAACAAGGTTTCGATATATAAAGAGGTAATTTACTTGAACCTGAGGAGTTTGTTATGAGGTTCCACTGCATAGAGAACCACCGTGGGTGAGTACTTTGTAAGGAAGGAGAGAGAAAGAGATGAAAGAGAGGGAGAGAGAGGAGACAGAGGCCGAGGGAGAGAGAGAGAGAGAGAGAGAGGGATGAAATAGAAATGGAAATGCACCATATCCTGCTAGAATGTAATTTATATGCAAATACAGGGAGAGAAATGAGGAGAGATAGAGAAGAGAGACATGGAAAAGGGTGGGCAGAGATAGAGATAGCATGAGAGAGAGAGGGATAGGGGAGAGAGATTTTCAAAAATAGAGATAGAGAGAAGGGGAAAAGAAGACAAAGTAGAGCAGAGAAGCAGATGACTAGAAAATGTCGATGAAGGAAAGAATTTAGAAGATGATGGAGAGGAGATGCAGTAAGTAAAATGCTTAACAGTTCCACATCTTCATAAGATGACCATGATCACCTTGAATACATGTGCCACGTTGCAACTTGCATTTTCATAATTGTTTCCCCTTTTCTTTTTCTTCATCCTTTGTTACTTTGCTCAAAATTTGGACCAACTTCATATTTTGTGTTATTAAATCTTATGTTTCATGTATTTCATGTATTACTTGCTGTATATATTTCTTTTTACAGAGATAAAAATATGTTACGTTTGTTGGTGTGCTAGGAGGAGGTTAGCTATTCAGAAGTTGGATAGTGGAAATGAAATGTAATTCACAAATCATTTACAGGATTGTGCTGTGTGCATGGGCCTTGCACAAATATTTCAGTGCACGTGTATTTGCAGAAAATGTGAACAGTTATGTCTTTCTTTAATTGAAACAGTTTTTCTGCTACTGACATTTAGTTGTGCTTTCTGTAAAAAAAAAAAAGCAGAAATGTTCTCAGGACAAAGTCTGGACAAGACCCGTATAGAATACAAAAGAGATGATATATTTTTAAAATCTAATCATATTTCATCATCAGCGAAAGCATAATGTTCAGCGTTTGCTTCTGTTAACTGAATATATTATGAAATGGTCTACGTTTACTGGGCACAGATATTTGCATGTTGTATATGTCCATAGCATCATACATGTAGGATTACGCTGTGGAAAATAGCTTTACTTCAAATGTAGGACAACATTCAAGAGTAAACTATCGCTCTCCTACCCTCTCACTCTCTTACCCTCTCACTCTCTCTCTCTCTCTCTCTCTCTCTCTCTCTCCCTCTCTCTCTCTCTCTCTCCCTCTCTCCCTCTCTCTCCCGCCATCTCCGTCTTTTCTTCTCACTTATTGATCAGGTAAAAATAGACCCAATTAAGAAGGAGGTTGTACTTTTCATTTTGTCCCTCCCTTCCATATCTCTCCGTCAGACAAATTTATTCAAAAAGACAACCCGCTGAAAACTTCGCTGATCATCACGTGTTGAAGGATGTGCACGTGTCCGTTTGATTCAATTACCGAGAACCCGGTGCATGCGACGATCCTGTTGCGCTTCTTTTTTTGCTGTCGAGAGAGAAATTTCAACGGAAAAAGAGTCAGAATTATAAATGGAGGGGGGGGGGAGGCAGAAATGTCATGGTCATAGTGATCATGGTTTTGACTCAATGTAGGATCGAATTATGATGTGATGAAGCCAAAGTATGGAGGTTTTATGGATTTTGACGGATGACGTTTGATTTGGACTTTGAATGTTAACACAAGGAATGGCTTTGGAGCAGAATATGGAGAGAAAGAGATTAAAAGCAAGAGGTGTACATTGTGCAGATCTGGCTTTTTTATTAGATTAAATGAAATGATGTCCATCTTGCTTAGAATTAAGGGGGGGGGACAAAAAATTGTCTAGGGGAATAGAGACAGAGAGAGAGATAGATAAGGCAAGCGATGTACAATGTATCGGTATGGCATTTTGATTAGATCAAGTGAAGTGATGACCATTTTATTTAGCATTAGGATAGAGAGAAGGGAGATACAGAAAGATAGAGGGGGAAACAGAGAGAGAGAGAGAAACAGAGAGAAAGAGGTATGGTGTTTTGTAGAGAAATTGAAACGATAGCCACCTTGTTTAGGTGATGATGCGGGCACTCAGACAGAGCTATTTAAAGGGACAGGCATGTACCAAAAGGCTACCTCCATAGACAAATTGATTGCTTCTCCTGTATGTACATGTATACAGAACAGACCTAGTCCTGTATACTGTATCATTCCTCGTAATAAATTAGATTCCTGCGACTCATGGTATTTCTTTGTCTACATACAGTATTGTGACTGTGAAAGATGTGCGAGAATGTGACAAGTTGACAGTTATCAGTTAAAAGCAGATGTAAGAACCACCTGCTTGTTGATAAAACAATATCCCCAAACACACGCCATCACGTCTGCCCAAGGAGAGGAAACTGTAGTCCCATATATTCACAAATTCTTACTGCATTTTTGTGTATGTCCAAGATAGGAAACTGTAGTCCCACATATTCACAAATTCGGACTGCATTTCTAGGGATAGCATAGTCGATTTGAAATCGTGCTCCATGAAAATGCACCGATGAATACTATCACCTTTATAATGGGTGATTATTGAGCCATTACAGTTTTAGAAGCTATAAAATTTCTCAGAATACATTTTTAATGCCTCCAAATGGGGATGTGAATATGGACATCATGATGATCAAAGTTAATTTAAGGTTTAATAGTGATGGTGATTATTGCATGGAAACGGAACATTTTCTGTGTCATTTACGACCTTATGTTTGAATGGGCTTTCAGAGTGGAATTTATCTCTGCATTCATGTTATGAGGTTGATGCTAAATGGCCATGTTCACGTAGGGAAGATCAACGAAATTTTATCGAGTGAATATGAATTCAGGAATAGATTGTAGTACAGGGAGAGGTGAATGAACGTGATTGTCATTTATTACTTTGTCCAAACACGTAATCATTTCAGGGTTAGTAGATAGTTGACATTTTGAGGCTGTGAATTTGCAATAATGAAAAACATGTTTCAGTCACTCACACAGTATATTTCTCCCTATTTATTCAGTACTCTCTGTGTGGGGGACTGCATGCATAGACTTGAAATGGGAGAGTTGATAGATTGAATCACTTACAGCTCTTTTGTGGATGAATTCATGGCAAAAACAGTGCGTTAAACTGCTTTTAAATTCAGGAACTCTTCAAATGGAAATATAATGTTACACAAATGGATGAAATAAAGTATAAACTTTTGTAATGAAAAGTGCATTAGCTTTAGCATTACTTTAATAAATGTACTCAATTGTTTCTAGCAGAAAGGCTGGGATGAGCAAAGAGTCATTTTTTTACTTTGCTAATGTTACTGTAATAAATGTGACTTTAATACTGAGATAAAGATAATGAACATAAAATGCAAAAACATAGATTTAACTTTTATTATTCAAGCTTGAGCTGCCAGAAGAATTACATGTGTAAAGAAATGGTATGCATGTAGTCACTTTCTTTCTGCTCATTTGGGTTCCATTTCATAAAACTTGTTATCAATAACAACTGCCACATTCCTGTGACAAATTTGCTCTCAGCCAATCAAAGGCAAGGATTTCAGTAGCTTATAACAGTTAATGCAACTTGTTATTGATAACAAGTTTTATGAAACAGGGCCCAGATAAAATATACATTTATAAATGCCAGAAGCTATAAAGAAAGTATGTTTTTGAACATCACCTTTACACATCACTAGGTATTCAACAAAATAAAAACTCAGACAAGGGATCTATTTGTGAAATATCGATACAGGGAGCTTGTATGAATTCTATCGCTAGTTATGACAAGTCTAGGTTTTGAGGAAACGACAGCTTGTCACGTACATTGTTGTGTAACATTGATTTTTAGCACTGTAGTCCTGTGGTACTGCCGAATCCTCCACAGCCACCTTTCAAATCAATAAATTTATGAACTGCTGACGAGATAACATGCTTTTAATTAAAGTCGTATGTACACGTCGTAATGCATGCCCTGCACTTTCTAGTTCTTCAAATTAAGTTAACATTCAAGAATTATGTAGTAGTACATAGATTATTTTATTAATAACAGAATTGCAACATAAGCTTAAAGATAGTTTGAATACTTGCTCTCTGCTCTTTTTCTCCAGATATTTAAAAAAAATAATAAAAAACAACACTTTCGAAAATTTTTTTTTCCAAGTTTCATTCCATTGGAATTCAATATGTGCAATCCTTTGCCATAATCCTTGACTTGTTTATGGATCATTTTAATGAAAGGTTTGATACAACTCCATTTGTCTAGTGTGGAAGTTGTATTTTTGTAGGCTAAGAATTAACAACTACTGTGTTTTTGCCAAGCCTCGTTTAATTGAAATTCAACATGTGCTTTTGACCATAAGCCTGGAATTAGGCGTAGACTTTTTCCTGTTCAACTTCCACTGATAGTGTGTGTCACTAACTTTACAATTCTTTATTAGTTATTTTAATGAGTAATTTGTTTTTTTAGATGTGGGAGTTGTATTGCCACATACTTAGAATAAACGCTTGTTTTGAGTTTTACCAAGCTTTGGTTAATTGAAATGCAACATATAATGGTGATGGCTAAAACCTTGACTGAAGTATTAAATTTTTTCCTGTTGAACTTCCACTGGTGATGACTGTGTCACATTCAAACTGTTTATTGAACATATTGATTGTTTTGGTTACATATTTAGATGTAGGGATGTACCGTCACACGCTTAGAATAAACACTTGTTTCGAATTTTGCCAAACTTTGTCTAATTGCAATTCAGCATGTTCTGTGATTGCTCAACCTTGACTTCACCTAGTTTCCTGTTGAACTTCCACCAGCAATGAATCTCCGACGGGTGCACTATTAATAGTTTATTTCCAAAATGGGGCAAAAGTAAACAATCGCACAGAGCCCCCTAACTTCTCATTTTTTAAAAACTTGGTACAAGAAAATAGGAATCAATTTTACTGGGCCTAATTAAGTCCCCATAATATAAAAAGGCTGGATGGATGAACTGCTTAATCACTGCTCATGATTATTCATTGTTTTTATCTTACAGATGAATGTAATTTTTGGAATCCTATGATCATGGTGTACATGTAAATAAATTGTTTTCTTGCCATTTGTAGTTGTTGTTTTTTTAGTATACGTGGGATTTTCTGGCTTGTACCATGAAAATGAAGGCCCCATGCTCTATTGTTCTGACTACCATATTCAAATCAATCCCTTTTGAGGTTGAACAGTATGATCGGTTCATCCATTTAATCAACCTGTCTCTCTCTTTACCCTATACCATAATCTACCACAGGAAGTATTGAGAGACAGACTGTCGAAGGGAGGTCCTTCATGAACTAGAATCTAATATTGGGTGACCTGCAATCATCAGCTGAGGGAATTCATTCATTTCTAACTGTGGATGGGAAAGTTGAGGATTTGCAGCATTTCGTGGTAAGTTTGGTGTTTATGTCCGGCATATTTTGAAGGAAAAGAAGTGATGCGAATTAGCATCTTGAAAATCATGAACTAGAATCTAATACTGTGTGACCTACGATCATCAGCTAAAGGAATTCATTCATTTCTGACTGTGGATGGGAAAGCAGTGAATACGCCAGGTCGTAATTACAATTTGCGCATGTGCAGTTATAGGTCATTTGTACCGAGTACAATTTACCTTTATGCGCTGTCATGTTGTGTGCACCATGATGCGCACAAAAGTATGTTAGACAATTGTTAAACAATTAACACATCCACCAAAACAGGTGCGCATGCAAACTGGGGTCATTTCAAGGGCATAAGTGCCATATACTAATTACAAAATGGCTTATTTGCAACATTCCATGGTAAGTTTTGTGTTTATATCCAGCTTATTTTGAAGAAGAAGAAACAAATGGCACAAAGTGAGATCTTCAGCTGTTTCAGAACAAAATGAAATGACACAGGAATAAGTTTTATTGAAAATAGAAGGAATGGAATTGTATATACATGTACCACCACATGAATGACATTTCTTATTCTCATAATTTGTAAAAGAATTTGTGTGCTGAGAGCCAGAAGGTCATTAGTACCATGGAAACTCATTTATAAATATAATAATAATAATAATATTGGATATTTATATAGCGCTCATATCCACCATGAATGGTGCTCAAGGCGCTCCAATATTACCCCGGCTCTAGCTAGGCTACCGATTTCGATGCTCACAGCATTCAAGGAATTAATTCCTGCCGGTACCCATTGAAGACCTGGGTGAAGAGTGGCAAATGTAGATTAATGTCTTGCCAAAGAACAGTAGTGCCGTGCCGGGGTTCGAACCCACGACCTTCCCATCTCCAGTCAAGTGTTTAAACCACTCGACTACGACACCTCTACAAAGAGCTATGATATAACAAGATTCCTGATATAACAAGGTAATTTTGCTGGTCTAGTCTTCATGTTCTTTTGTGTTTTTTTAACCCTGATATAAGGAGATTCCTGATATAACAAGGTAATTTTCATGGTCCAGAGGTCCTTGTTATAATGAGTTTCTTCTGTAATGGCAACTTATACAGCACTCATATCCGTCACACAGTGACACTCATGGTGATTAGACATCATTACCCTGGTCATAGCAGAGCAGCCACAGTAACAAGCGCTCAAGCATATCAGGTACCCATTTACACCTGGATAGAGAGTGGCAAATGTAGATTAGAGTCTTGTCAAAGGACGTTAGTGCCGTAGTGGGATTCGAACCCCGTACCTTGTGATCTGCAGTCCGGTGACTTATCCACTAGACCACAACACCTCTCAGCTCTCAGCAGACAAACTCTTTATTTAGGATTTGAAACTGCATGACTCCAATTTTTTGTGATGCATCTGTAATATCACATTAATGTCTACTCTATGATCTTATGTAAAATCTAATGTATTCATTACAGTAGCTTGAAATAGTTATCACCATATAAATGTGCATGCTTAAACAATTAGTGCCAGTACTCTGAATTCAACACATTTAGGGTAGGCCTAATGTATGTAATCTGATATACATAATGGTGCTTTACATAATTTGGTATTTATGATGTAAATAGGGTTTAGGGCAAGTGTTCTAATTGTATATTGTAAAGCAGCACCACTTAACCCCATTGTACTAGGGTTAATTAACAACTGATCATTAAACTTGTACAAAAGAATTAATTGGATTCTGGGAAGCAGAGAGATGTAGCTTTAGTCTGAACCATCAGACTGCTACCTGCAGAAGTTGTATGCTTGAGCGATGATGTGCATCTTCTGTACAATATCAAAGTTTATTATAATAATAGACATTTATAACGCGCCATCTATCTAGGTAGCCTATTCCGAGGCGCGGAAGAGAGGAAATACATAGATGAAGAGTATAAACTTAAGCTTAGAGAAGTCAATCAGAGAAGGCGGTATTGAATAAATGTGTTTTGAACTTTTCAAGAGAATCTATGGATTTAAGAGAAATGGGTAAGGCATTCCAAAGAATTGGTGCAGCCGCAGAGAAAGCCCTATTACCATATGATACCCGTGTTTTAGGAACACATAGAAGAGATTTAGATGAAGATCTTAAGGAACGCTGGGGTGTGTATGGTTGGAGTAATTCTTGCATGTACGTTGGGGCCATTTTGTGCAAGATTTTCCATGTTAACAGCAATATTTTGTATTGTATTCTTTGTGCTATTGGAAGCCAATGTAAACTTTCTAAAATAGGAGTTATATGATCATATTTCGATGTCTTAGTTAAAACCCTAGCGGCGGCATTCAAAGCAAGTTGCAGTTTATCCGTAAGACGGGCAGGAACATCATAAAGGAGTGAATTACAAATATCAAGTCTAGAGACAACAAAAGCATGTATCAGCGTTGCAGCAGATCTGTCATCAAGAACCCTCCTAATACAACCCACATTATGGAGGTTATAATACATTGATTTACAGATATTCTTAACATGAGCTTCCATCGACATGGAATCATCAAATGTAACGCCAAGGTTACGTACAGAAGTGGAGTTTGAAATTTGTTCCTGGCCAATAACAATACTACGAGTACGAATAAGATTTTTGTGAAACTTGGATGATATGATAAGGAATTCTGATTTACAGTCGTTCAACTTAAGCTTGTTTGTTACCATCCAATCTGCCATGTCTACAATGCAAGCTTCCAAACGGAATCTAGCAGATATTTCACTATCATGATCATTTGGGTGCATGATCCTAGCATTAAAGACGATACACTGGAGCGAGGAGCAGGTTCGTTCTGGAATTTTTGTATAAAGAGCTGAAGTTAAAAAAAACGACATAAAATGTCGCAAGGAAATCTTATTTTTGTTGAAAGCATATTATCCAAATATAGCTTTCCTTGGGAAAAATACTTTTCTCTTCAAGGAATAAACATCCAATATATATTACTATTTTTTTTCCTTTCAGTGGAATAATAGTGATCATTTACACTTTCTAATTACTCTTCAGAACAGATTATTTTCACCGGGGGGGGGGGGGGGGGGGGATATCCCTTAATATGAAATACACAACAAAACATTTTCAAACAAATGTACATTGTACAAATAATCACTAATATTCAACTGAAAGGAAGGAAAATAGTGATATATTGGATGTTTCCTCCTTGAACGAGTTAGGTTGTGAAAATCATCTGTTCTGAAGAGTGATGAGAAAGTTTAAATGCTAATGATATCACATAGTGCTTGTGATAAATTGATGAGGAG
This sequence comes from Heliocidaris erythrogramma, assembly GCA_025617745.1. Classification (NCBI taxonomy): domain Eukaryota; kingdom Metazoa; phylum Echinodermata; class Echinoidea; order Camarodonta; family Echinometridae; genus Heliocidaris; species Heliocidaris erythrogramma. Next base: position 33,087,586 of record CM046868.1, read on the forward strand.
AGCTTTTGTGTGTTCTTGTGCTCAGTGCTTTGCATGTATGCGCATACTTCAAAATGTCTTTCTAAGTGGCCTGTGCGTCTCTATGTGAACTTACTAGATTGATAATTAGCTAGCATGAAGGTATAATGAGTTTGGCATCACTTGCGAACGTTCTACGGGGATCGGATGACATTGCTGGCACTGTTTTCAAAATTAGTTGCTCTCAGTATGGGTCTGTGCCCAGCAATGGGTGTAGATGAACCTTTGCCCGATAACCAGATGAGCTATATATTCATATATAAACATAAACCAGAAGTATATGTATGCAGAAATAATTTAAGAGGTATGGATAGTGGAGATAGAGGGAGAGAAGGGTGAGAAAAAAGAAAAGGAGAGAAAAATGAAAGATAGAAGAGGGAGAGAGAGGTGAAAGAGGAACAAAGAGAGGTAAGGTCCACGAATGCAACATCAACGGATGAAGATGAAAAAGAAAATAATACAGAAGAAGAAAGTGATGGAGAGAGAGAGAGAGAGAGAGAAAGAGAGAGAGAGAACTTGAAATAGAATTAAGGAGAGTGAGTTGCAAATGTATAATCTGTAAAGAGTGGTAGATGGAGAATGAAGAAAAGACTCAAATTTGACAGTCAAGAGAAAAAATGAAACAGAATGACAGACAGCGATAAATAGAAAGAGAGAGAGAGACAGACAAACACATGGATTCTTTTGTAAACTTGATATTCAAATGATTAAATTTTTATTCCAGATGTAATGGAAAATCAGGAAATTGTCAGGAAATTGTCAGGAAATAGCATAATTTCGAGATGTTTATTGTTCTCTTTGCGTACATTTCAATCATGTTGCATGACTGCCATCAAGACAACCATATACATGTGCAAAATGACAGGCACAAATTCAGCCGCAAAAAGCAACCACCTACCCACATTTCCTGGTAACACTTACACGTATCTTGAAATTTGATACTATTTTAAGATGTACATCGGTACATGTTACAATCAGTGCTCAGTATGACTTGGCACATCGCACGCATCAATCTGTATTTCCGGTAATGATGAGTAACTTGATCAGATCCTAGCCTGTGTGCATGCATGATGACCAGGAGACTGCACACTCGCTGATGCTGATCATCTTCTCTCTAAATTGAGTGATCAAATATCAAACTGTTTGTAGAATGGGAAAGTGTAAATTTCAACTCCAATTCAACTCCTTTGAGCCTCCCTCTTTTTTTTAAAAATTCACCCCCGGTACCTTCCACCTACATACTTGGTTACGAAGCTGGCTGGCTGGCGGCTCTGCACTGCCGCCTTATCGCAACGTGCAAACATCCGGATGTGCAGCGGAATATGAATCCAGCAATTTGCGCTGAAATTGGCTTTGTGGTGCATATATTTTCAGGTTTGGTGTTAGGAAGTTGAGGGTGGGGGATAACGATCTATATTTGTTCAAAATAAGGGCTACATTTGCATTGGCCTGTACATGTAGTTCCAAATACCAGCATGATGTGATTAAGGGAGAGATTTTAGAGGAGATACATAATTTACTCATGTATATGTCACAATATAGAGATCACCAATTCTTTTCAAATATACTTTTATAGTCCAAACATGTGAAAATAATATAGATTTTAGAGCTGTGAAATATGTATTTGGAGAAAAGAACTCTACCCTAAAAGTCTAAGCCTCTTCTTTCAGGGGGGGGGGGGGGGGGGGCAGATTTTTCAAATCGTCATGATAAGTTTTGATATAGATATAATTGATGTAGTCAGTGGTACGTATTTTATTAGTGTTTATGATCATGATGTCATGTGTTATACATGTAGTTTGCTATTACTATTCACAACTGTAAATTAATGTGTTAGTTGAGCAACTCAACAAAAATAATTGGTAATTTCTTTGGATTGTTATTGCATTTATTTCTTTGGAAAATAAAAAGCACAAGACCAAAACTTAATGTCTGTGTTTAGTACTGACAGGGGCAAACCTTTCTGCCAAAATATGAAGTTGATTTTGACCAATTGAATTGACATTGGCCACAAAACCATAAATTGCTGCCGTATGTGCGTTTTCAGTAATTTTGGAGTAAATGATCGAAATATTATCTTTACCTGTAAACATTCCAGCTTTCAGTTGTAGAGAGTTAGAACAGATTGGAAGCCACTGATTTACTAACTGATTGAGTGACGGTATGCAGTTGGGCATTAAATTATTTTAAAGCTTGTACAGTCACTCCGGGTAATAACAAATCTTATTTCACCACAGCTTTGATGAATGTCTACATTAATTCACTTGGCAAAATGTATATGTTTTTAGAACTTAGAAACAGATGTTCGATTAATTTTACTATTTTGTTTTATTCCTTCCCCTTAAATTTGTTTATTGTCATTCTGTTTTCATAAAAGTAAAACTTAGTTTTAATCATCATTAATGACTAGATTTGTATCAAAGAATGCAGAAATTTATGACTATCTGTCAAGGTACTATTCGACCAGTCATCAGCAGCTGCATGCAGATAGCTGCAGACAATATTCAAGCTTTAGTCAGAAAATGTGAAGGAATGATTCTTGATAAGCATTCATCATGCTGGATGTTTAACACCAGTCAATATTTGTCAGCAAACATCATCCTCCTCCTACCCTCCTCGAGTACATGTGCCTTGCCCCATCATCGGAGATCTGCAATACAAGAGAGATATTTGGTAGATATTCCTTTTACATCATCTCATCAAACTACCCAGTCAAACGGCTTCAGAATTTATTGGCCATCTGGAGCTCTTAAGGCAAAAAAGAGTAAAAAGTGAAAATAAACAGAAATACATACATGCATGCATGCACAGAAAACATCGTCCTCCTAAGCTCCTCAAGTACCTTACCCCATCATCTAAGATCTGCAATAGACTAGAGATATGTGGAAGAACTTACTCTTGCATTATGTCATAAATCTTCCATGTTTTACCCCTTAAAAATTACTTCTTCATTCATAGGACATCTCCTGGAGGGACATACATGTCATGTACTATAATTATGGCCAAAAAATAGTGAAAAATAATGAGAAAGGTGCAGGTACTATAGATTCGTTGGCTATTTTGAGAACATATGTCACTAAAAAGAAAGTAAAACAAAATGAAAAAAGAGGCACTATGGAGCCTCATATCCTCTTTTTAAATTACTTTTAAAAAGAAAAATGAGGCAGACGGCATCAAAATAAACAGTTCATTTGCCATTTTGGCATTGTACAACCAAATGTTTGAGAAAGATGCATTCAAACTTGAACATCAGAGGAGAGGGGTTTTCTTTTCAAGATTAACCTGTTGACTACTAAATTCCCTCATTCCCATAGGATTAACACAGGAGCCACCAGGTTCCCGTAGCGAATGGGTTAGATGGAATCTTGAGTTCTGGGAAAGGTGACAAATAATTTGTGAGCTTTCTCATAACTTTTATGTCAGTTTGGAAGAATATCATTGTAGAAAAATCCCCTAAAGTATTGCTCTTCAAATGCTCTTATATTTGAAACAGGACTAGAAATAGCTGAAATGTTTGGGCCGAACGTTCATGCCATTTGTGGTGTGTTTTGTCTCATATACCCATTTCTGTGTGCATTACGTGTGCTTTTCAGTGAGATTGGGTCAATTTGTTATCTATTTTGATGATTCCAAGACATCACAGTATAAGACAATTCTTATGTAGACATGGTAACCTTTCCCAATTCCTTTGAGGCAGTTTCTTCTTTCACAATATAATTGCATTACCAGAACTCTACTTTATCTTTAAGGCACTTGGGAACAATATCATAAGATGTTCAAATATACAGGGCTCTTGCCATGGGTATCATTATGCTTGGTACAAAAAAGTGTGGATAATTGTTTTTAAGTTTTAACCCATTCTGTGCCAGTATTTATACAGTTTACATAAAGGAACTTTCAAGAGTCCCATTTTGAGTTCTCATTCTTTGTTTCTCTGTTGTTTTGGGCTCTAAATATCTTTGATGGGAACAACTTACCTTCACATTGCATATGTACTTTTTTTTTTTTTGGGGGGGGGGGGATTTCAATTTTTAAGTGGGATTTGCAGCCTTTGGTACTGAAGGGATTAACTTTCAAGTATTGTTGGTTTATAAAGTCTCTGTGTTAGATGATTTTGAGCACTTATATTTTGACACCAACAAACTTGTTGCATATATGAAGGCTAAACTAAAATTACCCAAATTCCTTTCACGTTCTTGGACTGGCATCCAAATATGAAATTCATTGACAGTTTTCATCGAATCTAACTCTCCTTTTTGTCTTTTGCATATAGATTAGAAATTACAGAAACTAAACCTACCACCTTGGACTTAGACTGAGCCAGAGAAGTCTGCCTTCTTAGAAGTCCGTCCATCTCCTGACATTCCAAGATGGCGGTGCATTGGGGAGGAGTGGTTGCCATAGTGATCTTCTACCTGTTGATCCTAGGCGTGGGACTATGGGCGGCCAGGAAGGGCAAGGGAAGCAGCGACACAGAGGATGTGATGGTGGCCGGGAGAAATATTGGTGTCGCCGTTGGGATATTTACCATGACAGGTAAGTTTGTCCACCCCGTGTTTCGAGGGAAGTATGTCCACCCCCTGTTTCAAGGGATGTTTGTCCACCCCCTGTTTCAAGGGATGTTTGTCCACCCCCTGTTTCAAGGGATGTATGTCCACCCCCTGTTTCAAGGGATGTTTGTCCACCCCCTGTTTCGAGGGAAGTATGTCCACCACCTGTTTCAAGGGAGGTTTGTCCACCCCCTGTTTCGAGGGAGGTATGTCCACCCCCTGTTTCAAGGGAGGTTTGTCCACCCCCTGTTTCGAGGGAAGTATGTCCACCTCCTGTTTCAAGGGAGGTTTGTCCACCTCCTGTTTCGAGGGAAGTATGTCCACCTCCTGTTTCAAGGGAGGTTTGTCCACCCCCTGTTTCGAGGGAAGTATGTCCACCCCCTGTTTCTAGGGAGGTTTGTCCACCTGTTTCAAGGGAGGTTTGTCCACCCCGTGTTTCAAGAGAGGTTTGCCCACCCCCTTTGCCCTTTCTCTTGGTATTAACCCTTTACTTGCTAAGGATTGAAACCGTAGGCTGCCACATTGTTTGTAGTTAACGCTACATGTGAGTGTGGCAAAGTCTACTGGCAGTCCAGTGTCTGCTCCATTAGTCGACCAAGTAAATATTACAACTAGAAAGGCCGTCAAAGGCGGCAGACCCACGCCTTAACCCAATATAGGTTTTGTTTTGTTGCGATTATTTTTGTAAGCAGTAGCCATTCAAAGGGGATAACAAGAGGCACATCTCCCCCCCCCCCCCCATAAATATTGCCATATCCAGGTCATAGCTTTGTGTATCCCCACCCTTGAAAAAATTCTTCTGAAAAAGATATTTTATTATTGAAACATCCCTCCCCTAAAAGTAATTGATTAGACATGTCAGAGAGCGTGGCGTGGTGAGAAAAAAAATTGTTAGCAATTTGTATTCAGTGTTCAGTCATGTAAGTGTTAGTAAATGTATTCATGTTCTATCTTTAAATTACATTGCAATTGGGGTTGTTGTTTTTTTTTCATCGGGCTTGGATAAAATATATATGACGACAAATAAAGTTGGATCTAGACTTCAAAATGACATGCATGCGAGGCACAGAGCTTACTCACTCAGCTCAGTCACCACCCATCAACAAAGTCAAAGTGGATACTGGCGTGCATGCCCGTATTCGGCGAACCTCGATCAGCCACCAAATTTTGCAAATCCACACAAATTTAAAAAAAAATACAGTTTTTGTATATATTTTACAACTACGAAATCCACTCAGACAGACATAAATGAGGTATAAACTAGTTATATGACAGGACCGTTATAACCCAAAGAAAAAAGTTCAATCCTACTACAGTGAGCCAGGCACAGGCTGACTCCCTGGGGTTATGTACTCCCTAGCCCGACCAGATCGCCGTCACTTCGCGACAGCGCTGTGTATAGTTATGTACGTACAGCTAGCTACACAGCCCACTAGCACTCACTCAGATCAACACACGCGAACGCTCGCGAGTGCGATAAACTCACTCACGTCGAACAAACTCACCAGATTTTCACCGAAAACAATTAAAATCACGTACTACACGTCCACCAGGATAAAATAAATCACAAAAACTTCCACAACAAAGTGGAAAGAACCGGGGAAAATAAACAGAAATGCACAGAAGATAAGAAATAGAGGAGAAGCCGTAGGGCTAGGGTAGCCTGAATCTAAATGAATTTGTGGATAAAAAAGGTATCGCGCGCGATAGCTATAGAGCCTAGCCGCCTATTAGTATACCGTACATAGCCGCTTTCGCAGTAGTAGTTCAAGCCCGCGAAAAATCCCTTGTTGCTGGGATACGTTGGCTTTGAATATTCATTGCAGGCTCGTACGGATTTGAAGTGAAATGGCAAATAATGGGTCTAAAAGTCTTCTAAAATTCATAAACCTGAAATAGACTTTTGGTGAGACGAAGTAATGAGTGTTTTGATTGGCCAAAATATTTCTGCATCTGCAGGCGAAGTTTGGGGTCATCAATCTTTCTAGTTTCTTTCCTGTCACTATCTGAACTGAAGTTCCTATACTTTACTACAGGGTCAAAACTTCAAGGTCACACAGAATGTGCAGGGTTCAACCAATCATCACCAAAATCTAATCGATTCTTTCCTGTCACTTTCTGAACATTCCCTGAAAATTTGGTGCAAATCCGTTCACCCGTTCTCTTGTTATCTTGTACACAAACAAACAAACAAACAAACAAAAAAAAAACAAACAAACAAACAAACAAACATACGGAGCCCTTTACATAACCCTGCCGATTTCATCGGCGTGGGTAATAAATGTATCTCTGGCAAAAGTCCACTGGCAGTCTAATGTCTGCTCCATTAATCGACCAAGTAAAAATATTACAATAATTGTATCTCATATGTCATTTAAAAAATTTTTTTTTTTTTTTTTTTTTTGTTGTTGCAAGATTGGTTTTGGTGGAGAGGGCAGGATTCCAGGAGATTTTGAATCATAGAATGCTGTGCTATTTCATATAGATCTAGTGTGTCTTTGACATTCCAAGTTTTATTAATTAATTGTTTCTTACTTTTCCCCAAGTGCTGCCTACAAATAAAGTATGTATGTTAACATCAGCATAAGATAAGTCCACTCCTCACACATTATGGCCGGAGAAATGTAGTCTCTACTAATGTTCTTTTCATTCTTTCACCATATATATTTTTTTTTCAAGTACTACATATATACTGTATGTTAACATCACCATCGATAAGTGCACTTGTTACACACAACAACAACCAGAAAGACTAGTGACTACATAAATCTAGTATGCTAATATCAGTATAAGGTTGGAGCATATGTCATACACAACAAACGAGAAAGCTATCAAAGTCATGATGACATTGATTTTATTCGGAATATTTCATCTCACTTTTATGGAGCACTACATATGTAGAGTATGTTCACATCAGCATGAGATAACTGCAATACACAACACCCAAGAATGCAGTCATTCTAACCAAGACAAAACAGTGTTTTGACTGTTATTCTACCCTTTCATACTAAACGGTACAAAAGTAAAAAAACATGCAGTAGTGAGCATCATTTCTGATTACGAGATGAAATTGAAAAAAAAAAGAAGATAATACAAAAAACACTTTAACTACAATCCTTAAACAGATTACGAGTAGAAGAGAAGAAAGGCAAATAAGGTAATTACTGTTTTTAAGAATTAAGGCATTCTCATTCTACAACGCCACACAGATTGTTTTACAGCATACGCACCTGAGGCTGTTGGTATACTCATTATTTCTTAGAAAGTATTTGCGCTTATGTAAAATGACAAGAAGAGGATGATGTGGGGTTAGGGGGGTAGGATCAGAGAAATTGCCATTTTAGAATGAGGGTATTTTCATTCTACAAAGCCACATAGATTATTTTACAAAATACACAGCTGAGGCCATTAGAATGCTGGTTATTTCCTAGGAAGTCCTTGCCATTATATAAAATTGCATGTAAGGAATAGGGATGGGGTTGGATTGGAGGATGGCAATATGGGAAAAGGAACTTTTCAAATAAATTACCGTTTTAGAATAGAATTTTCATTCCACAATTCCACACAGATTTGTTTTACAGAATACGCACCTAAGGCTGTTTGAACGCTCATTATTTCTTAGAAAGTCCTTGCCATTATATGAAATGGCGAGAAGTGGATGTAGGGGGGGGAAGGGGGGTGGGATGGGGTAAAGATTGGAGGATCGAAATATGGGATGAGGGATTCTTCTGGCTGGCTGGCTGACTGAGCAATGGGGACTTTGTGCGGAGGGTAAGAGTAAAGTGGTACGCGCCCAGGAGAGATGGCGATGCTAATTTCATAGGTCTCTCTCAGAGACTTTCTCTGACAGGTTTTTGTTTACACAAACACAATCCCTAGAGGTGTACCCTGATCATGTCTGGTTGGGTGTCATGGAATGGCAAAGGGCAGACATTCTCCTCATTTGCCACTGGAAATTGGATCCATGTCTCCTTATTATGTGCGTGCGTTTTCTCAATCACTTTAATCTCATAACCTTTCTCATTTTCATTTGCTTCATGAATTACACCATGAGAAATTTGATTATAGGCTCGGTAAGCACATCTTGTTTTTTTCTCAGAAAGTTATTTTATGGTACGGTGATCATAAATTTACATGTTTCCTCAAGAAATCATGAGACTCTGAAATTCATATTTATACATGTATACATGTATGGAACTTCAGAATAATGGAATTTAGGTATTTTATGTGTTAAAGATAAAGTTTAGTTCTGGTCATGCGATTACACTGTGAAAGAAACAATGTAGAAGCAACATTGAAAGGTTAATTGCTTATACATGTAGTACATAAGAATTGGTGTATTCTTTGAGGTGTTGATTCAATATAAGAAAAGTACTCAATTTTGCTGAGAATCACTTATGCACCACACACAAAACTGGGCATGTGGGACCACACACACACACACACACCCACCCACACACACACACACACGTTTACATGGCTTTACTTCCGAGGACAACTATTGTTCCTCTATTGTTCGTCGTCCTCGGACATTCGACGGAATAAAGCACAAATTCATTGTTCGACGTTCGAGGACTATTGTCCGGCTTCCGAGGACCATTGTTGTCATGATTTTTTTTTTGTTCTCTGTCCGAAAATGTCCTCGGACATAATGCTAAACAAACGCACACACACACACACACACACACACACACACACACACACACACACACGTACACACGTCACATGAAAGTTTGTTCCAAACCTTTTTTGAGCTCTTTCTCTTCGTATTTCAAATATGAGGCCATTTGAAGATCCTGTTCAGGGAATATTTCTTCTATAATATTCTTCCAAACTGACATAAAAGAATGAGAAAGCTCACAGAAATTATTTTCACCTTTACCGGAACTCAACCTTCTCTGTGAACTTTGTTTGATTCATTTTGTTCTGTAAGAAGAATCTACATATGTGACCAGGCACCACAAAACCACCAAAAAGTCACCAGATATGAATTTTTAGTTAAGGTCTGATTCTGAAAGAGCAGATTCTCAGCTTTAAAATGATATATAACTCATTAGCATTGGATGTTCCTAACTCACTGTACAAAGAGAAGAATGCACAGTCCCTCAGAATGTTACTTCTGAGAAATAAGTGTTTAAAATTTGCAGTCTACTGAAGCACTCTGACTTGCAAGGTGTTGTACTAAGGTGACAAAAGGAGGATTAGATCTCAATGAAAATTTCTATGAAGGGATTATCAGATTGTCCTAAAACTTGGCATACTAATTAGTCATATCCTGTTTATCATAGTGCACAAGTATCAATGCAAGAACTTACTCCGTTTAAAATTTATGGGAGATCAAAATGAGACAAGTATTCAGGGTCGTAAAAAGAAAAGTAATACAACAAAATCCAGAGAAGACACACATAAGTCTGATAAAAAACTCTCAAAAATACCACTTTTAGATTGTTTGGTGCCTCCAAATTTGTACATTACGTAGAAAAAAGTCTTTCAGGAAATACCCAAAACTAAAATTTGACCGTGCCAACCAAAAACACATTGATTGAGCTCTAACTGGAAATCACACAGTGCGACTTTTTGGTGGTTTTGTGGTGCCTGGTCACATATACAACTCATAAGGGTTAAAAGCCAATCATATTGGTGACCAGAGGCTAGGAAGCATACCATCTCAGTTACCATCTGAGTTTGAAATTGCAGCAATTTTTGACTTCCTCAAAATATTACCTGTCATTCCAAGAACATAATGTCTGAACAGAGCATTGATTGAAGTGAAGGCCTAAGCTATCTGTCACCTCTTCCTATTCTTCCCCACTTGTTTAGTCCTTGTTAACGTATTTCTGTTCTCCTTTGCTGGAAGTCATGTTAGGGATCATTACATGCTCACTTCCACAGTTATCATAAGGGAGACATTTCCGATAGTGTACTGTCTTCTTTGTTTTATCATTTTTCTGCCATTAATTGGCTCTTTAATGAATATGTTTGAGGAGAGGCATTGGTATGGGATCTGAGATGAATTATTTTTATGATACGATTCTGTTTGGTTTTGACCTTTTCCAATTATAAATCTAGAACAGTTGATGCAAAGAAGGATATATTTTGTAGGATGTTTGTGTTTACTCTTTGTAAGCATAAGAATGAGGATTGAAGTTGATTGTTTGGTACCTTAAGATATTCAGATTCAGCAGGATATATATCCCTTTTCACTAGTCTACCATGAGTTTATTAGATCATCATGTTAAAGACCGGCAGATGTTCTATATTTATCATCTTATCGTCTAATTTATGAGTCAATCATTACCTTATTCTAATAGTCTTAAGAGTATTCACATCTCAAAAAATACACAACACTTTGAATTTATAAACCAAATATAGGACTGAATGCTTTTTCCTTTAAAATACCATGGTACTTTATAAATTCGTATCATTGGTCTATGAAGCATCTCTGTCTAACCAGGGAGCAGAATATATCCAAACCCTTTGGAAGCGCATAGGGACATGATAACGTGATATGCGCTAGATAGCTTCAAGAAAGGAGCCAAGTCCAGTATATTGAAATTATGGTGATGTGTGGTTTTGTAGTGGCCTTGTAAAAATTCTGTTATTACAAAACGACATTCACAACTGCTCCGCTGGGTATGCATAAAACTCGCAGTCAATTTGCGCCATTTGATGCCCTTTTTAGCGCACCAATTACACTTTCTCGGAACGAGCACCCCCACGTGTAAACATAGCGTCTACCCACAGAGCAATGGTGGTATTCAGTAAGTAGGCTCATGCATACCAATCAAGTGCACAAGCATGGTACAAGTGGACAATGCGCGAGGGCGCTGGGAGACTTTTTGAAATGTTCCCGGGTACATAAATAGCTTGGTACGAGGACCCTAGTGGGTTTATGTTTCATGCCTAAGTCCTGCCAGGTTTTCTGGCGGTGGTCGGCCACATTGCTTGACACACTTGGATAAGTATTTGTTTGCTGTATTGGGGGAGGTGAGAGAGAGAGAGAGAGAGAGAGAGAGATGGAGAGGAGAGAGAGAGAGAGAGAGGAAAGAAAGGGGAGAGGTGGAGAGAGTATACTATAGGTATTCAAGAGAGAGAGATGAATATTAAACATTAGTGAAGGGAAAGAAACAGATGAGGAGAGTATGGGTGTTTTAGAAATAGAGAAAGAGAGAGGAGAATGAAAATTTAGAGAGTAAAAGGCAGAACAACAGCTATTCAGAAAGAAAGATAAGCACCTTGAATTTTGTGAAAGGAGGAAAAAGGTTAACAAGAAGTGTACATAGAAGGAATGTTCAGAGAGTGGGGACAACGTGAATGGGGAGAAAGAATGAATGAATGAATTAGACATTTAAAGTATCCAGTAAGGTAGGTAGAGAGAGGGAGATGGAGAGAAAGGGGAGAAAAAAAAAGAAAGAAAAGGGAGAGAACGAAAGAGAGAGAGAGAGAGAAAGAGAGAGAGGATACAATTTTTTTTTTAAATAGGGGGAATGCAGGACATGATTAGTTGGGAAGTTCGGAGTTGCAGAATGGAATAAAGTATTTGAAAAGATGTGTGAGGAAATGATGAAACTGATGACTAAAATGGACTCGATAAGAAAAGAAAAGGAAATTATTAGGGATGTGTTCAGAGCTCCCAACAGAAGAGGCCTAGGATTATGATGATGTTCATGGCTGGTTTTGCAAACCGACATATTTCCTGTACTTCAGCATGTGCACTTATGGCAGTTTTTCAAAATCAGAGATGAACTGCGGAACTATGAGAAAGGAAGTTAACAACAGGACAGATTCAAAGCCAACCAGGAAAGTCAAGAGAAGAAGAAAGCTATTAAATTAGAAATGGATACATGATGGCATTGCCTGTACATTGTGGAAAGGCAACTAAATGGTTTTTGCCTAAGAGTTGGATTAGTTTCTCCTGGTGTGTCATTCAATCACCTTTATAGCTGAAAGGTGTGGTTAATTCTGTCAATGGAGTGGATATAAATGCCCTCTTTTGTGTGCAATTCAATTCTGTTCACTTGGGGGTATCCGGTTTAGTCACAGATGACACAGAAGAGGAGCGAGAAATAGGTTTGATGCACACTACTATGGTGCGGCTCCAGCAGCTATAAATTGAAAGGAATACATCGTCTGTTGAGAGCCAGAAGGGCGTTAACTCTGTGTTAAGTATAGGAGTTAACGCCCTTCTGGCTCCAAACAAACATTATGTAACAAGACAAGTTCGCAGCTACTAATTAGAAGGAATATATGCATCTAGACATGATTGTCATTATGTTTAATTGCACAGTATTGGGGACTCCAATCTAAAAAGAAAACTTTAAATACCCTGTTTTACAAAAAAAAAAATAGAAATCTAAAGAAGATGTGAAAACATCACAGAGTCATCCATGAAGTGATATGACGTATCGGCTCTGGCGACTTCGGCTCCAGAAGATCATTTTCAATGATAGATGGATAGGACTTGGGTTGTGATTGGGTTTTAGGTTAGGTTTAGAGTTAGGGGTAAGTGTTAGGGTTTGGAAGAGTGTTGTTCTCACAGTTGGGTCTAGATTAGATTTGGGAAATCAAAAATTGTGCTAAAAATTGCATTGCCATGTGGCAGAGTAGGATCATCTACATTGTACATTAATGACGGCAGAGAAGGGATGTCTTGTAGGCAACACATGTGAATGTATATCTGTAGAAACCTCTCCATTTTGAGATAAATAAGGAATCTTTGACAGTTCATTTTTTTTTTGGGGGGGGGGGAGTTGGGTTATTTCCATAACTGTAGTGTGGTTCGTAGTAATGGAAGGAAATGGTCTATTGAATTACTTCTGCTCTACTTGAGTCGATTTTGAAAATTGCTGCGTTGTCTTCGCACTCCTATGACCAGTTCTTCATTTCCTCTTCTTACTATTGAATTTTATAATATATTTTTTGAAATACTTATGCTATTGCTGTAATATTTTTCTTCTACTTTTCAAATGGTAATCTTTCTTCGAACCCCTTTCTCGTTTTTTTAGTTCAATGTTTGAAAACTTTATGATATTTGCAACTAGTTCATTTATCCCATTCTGTCTCATTTACTGTCCTATCTGTCTATCTCTCTCTGTCTCTCTTTCTCTGTCTCTCTTTCTCTGTCTCTCTTTCTCTGTCTCTCTTTCTCTGTTTCTCTGTCTCTCTCCCCTATTCCCCTCTCCTTCTCTCCCTATTCCCCTCTCCTTCTCTTTCCTTCTCTATTCTATGTTTATTCTATCATCCAGCATATCTGAAAAGCTTGTATATCTCCCTCTCCCTCTCTCTCTCTCTCTCTCTCTCTCTTATGCTCTCTTTCTCACAGCCTGAGGTCCCCCTTTTACCCACCGATGTAATGAAATTGATTCCCAACAGTAAAACAATATACAAACCGACAAGACGCAAGAGAGCTGCCGTCGTTAAATGCTAATAACCCCCTTTGTACACGTAAGACCCAAGCCGTGCCTGGCGACAGCTAGTAAGATGTATCATGCCAAACATGCCCCATGAATAGTTAAAGGCAGGGTACATGTGCCTCATAGTTTTGAATAATTTTCATTCGTGAGAACAGAAGGATGTAATTAAAGGCAACGATCTGAATTTTAAGCAGATCCTGCTGCTGCATGCTCAGTTCATTGTTTCATTATATCTTGATCTGTAATGTTTGCTACAGCTAGTCTGTTGCCCCGAGTATATCTCTAACAGAAAATGTTTAAAGATGTTTAAGCAGTTTATTAAACGATTACATTCACAACTTTTTAAGTTTATCCTACCCGGTCATGTGTAAAATTAGATCTTTGCCTTTTTTTTGGACAGGAAATATATCTTGTTCACCTTTTTAAAAAGTACTTTTTATGTCTCTGGAAAAAGAATAGAAATCATATCAATCATGTCTAGATGCATGCTAGTCAAACTTTTTATTCTGTTATGATCTGAGCAAGGAAATATCCTTTTTTCATTATCGTGATCATTCTTGAGATGCATTTGTCGAGCTGATCACAGAGCCCCCCTTAAACTTCTGCTGGCACACTGACTTTAATGGCACACTATCATCCCACAGCTAATGAAATTGAGTCGATTTGTTTATACAAATTTGAGGGTCCAGCTTGATCTATGGCTCTCAGTTCCCCTGACGTGATCCGACAGCCTCTGAGATAACAGCCTAGCGATGGCGCTACAACCTCCAACGCTTTTTTGTCCTGTAAACATGACGTAAATAAAACACTTAAAATTATGGTCTATTATATAGATTGTACATTGTATATCAGCACATAGTTTTGAGGGTGATTTCGATAAGGGGGGAGCGCTTTGTCAAACAAGTTTGGAGTTTGAAAATATTTAGATAGGAAAGAAGTCTTTAATATGAGAGCCAAAAGAGTGCTAATGCACGATGTCAGTTACGTCCTTTTGGTCCTGCAGGGGATATCGCTTTTTTGTGGTCTTGTGGCTCTAGCCCAGTATTCATCAGTGATTTAGTTGGACCGTCTTGGTCTCAGGTTTGTGATGTGATTTCTAACAAGCAATCATTTTCCAAAACATAGCAAAAGTACTTTTTTGTTTCACATTTTGTTTCACAAGAGCTCTTTAGGAAAGGCTCATATTTTTGCAGGGTATTTTTAAATTGTTATTTTTTGCATTTGATAGGTTTAGAAACGAGAAATTAGAATGTAAATGATAATAAAAGGAATTAGAAGAGTATTTTCTGAATCGTAAAAAAGATGGCTGGCCTTCTGCATTGCATTTACGCTGGAAAGACTCTTTCGTTTTCTATGATTTGTAAGGCGGTGGAATAAGTGTTCCTGTCAGTTCCATTTCAATTACCTGTCAAAAATTCTATTCTCTTTACTTTGAGAGTACCATACCTTCATTTGGAGAGCCCCATCTTATCTCCGTTCCTGCTTTATTGACCTAAATCATCCATCGATAATTTACAAATTGAAGTTTTGAGAATATATACAGTGTTTATTTTTGCCACGCTTCATCTTTGAAACCTAAGTACTTCCTCTAAATATACACTGCAACGCAAATACGGGAAAGTGAAAAATCGATATGTATTGATCCTGGCCCTAAGTGAGATTGAAGGGGTGGGAGGTCATGAGAGAGGGAGAGTGGAAGAATTAGCTGGAAGGATGGAAGCGGAGGACGTTCTCTTTTCCTGGGTTGGAAACTTGAGATGAGCAGCTTCCTGTCTTGGTCTTGGTTTATGAAGACTTCATGCTGTTTGTGTAGTGCAGTGTTTAGCTAGTTTGTATGCAGTTTTAATGTATAAAACTTGTCAAAAAGAACAGCATGGGCTAATTTACCGGTAGATTTTTTTTTTGTCACTAAAAGTAGATGAAAGCAAATAATGAAAACAATGAATACTACAGACAGAAATTTAGTCCACATGTGTGCAGGCATAGAAAGAAAAGTTCAAAGAATTAACATTCTCTAAAAATATAAAAGACAAAATTCAGACTTTACTTTCTATTTAATAAACAAGAGCCCCAGGGGGCACGACGCTCACCTGAGGTGGATCAATTCACATCTGGTGCATGTTCTCTCTAGCACATGAACAACTTTCATTCTTCATCTATAGAGGTATCTCTATACACAATACCAAGTCTGAGCTTCCTACCAAGTTCGGTTAAATTCCAATCATGGGTTTTGGAGAAGAAGCTGAAAATGTTAAAAAGTTTATGGATGGCGGACAACTTGCCCACCCCCCCCCCCCCTCCAGTATGTTACCCCCACAGACCCCCTATAGGGCCACCCAGAAAAAAATCTCAATACACAATACCAAGTCTGAGCTATTCCTGGTTCTGGAGAAGATGTTTGAAATTTACATAGCTTTTATACTTGGGGGCCCTCCCCCTGGGCCTCCCTGGGGGCCACATGTACCATTTTAACCCCTAAGGATGATTCCTACCAAGTTTGGTTGAATTCCGATCATGTGTTTTGGAGAAGATCAGAATGTACATTTTGCCTGGCAGGGCCCCTCCCTCCAGTATGTTACCCCCACAGGGCCCCTATAGGGCCACTCAGAGAAATTTCATGAACAACATTCATTCTTCATCTAAAGAGGTATCTCCATACAAAATACCAAGTCTGAGCTATGCCTGGTTCTGGAGAAGAAGATGTTTGAAATTTACATAGCTTTTACAATTGGGGGCCCTCCCCCTGGGCCCCCCTGGGGGCCACATGTACCATTTTAGCAACTTTGGGTCCCCTACCCCTAAGGATGATTCCTACCAAGTTTGGTTGAATTCCGATCATGTGTTTTGGAGAAGAAGATGAAAATGTAAAAAGTTAACGGACGACGCACGACGCACGACGGACGACGGACAAATTTCCATCGCAATAGCTCACTCGAGCCATAGGCTCAGGTGAGCTAAAAAAACCTATTTCTCTGTGTCTTGGTGACTTCTACTAATATAATGGGATACAAGACATGAAAGTTGCAATACACATTTTCCAAAATGAATACTCGGATTTGAAAATCTTTAAACGAAAAATTCATTGATTTAAACGGATATGAAGACAATTATTATTCATGATGATACAGTTTTGAAAACTAGAACAAATTTTAATAACCCTGAAGTGCTTGTAAAACACTCTTTTGTGCAAGCTGACAACGATGATGTCATTTTGGTAATGGAAAGGGGATAAAATGCATTTACATTCATCAGTGTTAATTGAAGAACATAGAGAAAGCACATGTTCATTTCATAAGACAATCCATCATCATGGGGGAGGGCTGGCCCAGAATAGACAATTGTTTATGGCTGCTCATATATCATTCGGCATTATTGCGGGGTTTTTTTTTTTTCATTCCGCAGGGCTGGTGTGCAAATGCTCAATTTAGGATGTTGACACCATTTCATATTGTCTCCATTTTGATGGATTAATGTTCAAAAGAGATGGAAAAATGATGACAGAATTACTTTTTTATTAATCTGCCCTTTCAGCTCAGTGTGTGGGTGTGGATGTGTAATGTTGTCCAATTTTGTAAAATTACTATAATGTAGGTCTATATGTACTGCTTTCCACTCATTCCCTCAAACTGGGGTTTTATAATCATTTTTCAACTTTTAAGGAGAAATAAGAGAGAGGGGGTAGAGGGAAAAGGGAGGGGAGAGAGGGAGAGGGGTAGAGATAGAGATAGGGAGGGAAATAGAGCAGTTGGATGAGAGAGAGGGGGAGGAGAGGATGGAATGAATGAGAGAGAGAGAGAGGGGGAGAGGATGAGAGAAAGAGAGAGAGAGAGGGGGGGAAGAGAGGATGGATGAGAGAGAGTGAGAGAGAGTGAGAGAGAGAGGGGGAGAGGATGAGAGAAAGAGAGAGGGGGGAAGAGAGGATGGGTGATAGAGTGAGGAAAGAGAGAGAGAGAGCGAGAGAGAGCAACTGAGAGAGCGACCAGATGATATTTTGTCAGGAGCATACAATGTAGGCTGCTGGATGTTCCATACATCCTAAATCATGAGCATGACAACCAATTTGTCCGTTCGATTAAGGGTAAGGTATAGATGACTGCATCAGTCCCCTGCGTCATGTCACGTATGATGAAATACAAAAAGCGAACAGTGCCCAAGAAGACAGGACCTACTGGGAAATAAAAACTCTTCTGAGAGGAACCGGGGGGGGGGGGGGGCAGCATAAAGATTTATTTTTTGTTATTTTGTAGACTCTGTCAGTGTTAACACCATCAGGGTCGCATGACAGAGAGCCTACTCCTTTATTTTGTAAAGTGTGTTATTATTTCCACCCATACCTCAAAGTCGGAAGCATGTAGATCGGCAAGAGGCTGATTTTAACAATAATTATTAGCTGGTAGCCCACTTTCCCATGTTAAGATTTGAAGGCTGAGTAATTCTGTTCATCTTCTTGGTTTTTCAGTCATGGGAGTTTATGGCAGTGCAGTGTACAGAATTAGATAGGGTATACATGTATTTGAATAATCCATGTATCTGCTCCTTCTGCTCTGTTAGCTACCTCCGTTTTTAAATCAAAGTCTTTTTTGAATAACAACTGGTTTTATATTGTAGCATTTATTTTACAGCTTAGCAGTGTTCTTTTTTATTCCTTGATTTGTATTTAATTTGTGAAAAGAATGATAGCTCCTAATGATTTTATTTATTAAATCAGTGCTCCCCCATCCCCATAATAAATATTAAGGCAGTGTGAGTGTAGAAGTTAAGCTTATGTTAATAAAAAAAAGAGAAAATTATGCTTTCTTATTTTTCACAGATTATCGGCACTCCCAACCAAGCCCAAGCTGCATGAAGCTTTATGTGTAAACCCAACACATCTTAGTATTATGTTCTTTTCATCATCATCACCAAACTCATCTGGTGATATACTTCATTCACATGCTAACTTGACAGCTTTTTTATGATGTATCTCAGTCTTAGCCAACTTCACCCACGTACATGAATAAAACATTCATAAGAGCGTGTGACGAAGACGAAGATATGTATGAATGATTCGAAGCATACGTGCATTGATAACTCGATATCATCCGGGTTGGAGGTTGGATTATCCCATCTTTGAGAGGTTTGGGAACCTGCACCATAAATGTCATTGAACCACACATGCTGGTGGGGGTACGTACGAGAAGGGTGATGAATATATTGGCCCTCACCTAATACCATTACCGTAATGGAATTATTCTAATCCTGCGCTCTAGATGTGACGGAGTCAGCTCTATCCTGTTATCTTCGTTAGCTCTCTCCTCTCTTTCTCACTCTCGCTTTATCTCTCTCTTCGCTCTCTCTCCCCCCTCTGTCTGTTTTATTCTAGCTAAATTTCTGTTTTCTTTCTCTCTTCCCATCTCCCCCTTCTTATTCCTGGTACTCTTCTCATTGCAGTCACTGATTCCTCTTCTCTTTCCTCTGCTGTGCTTACATTGTCTGATGTTTGTTTACTCGAGGTTGTCCAATTTGTATACAGCTTATAAATTCTTGGTCTTTATACCTTTTTTAAAAATCTTTCCCCTCTTAGTGAAATGTTGTACCATTCTCGTAATTGCTCCATTCAGCTCTCTCTCTCTCTCTCTTGTCTCATCTCTTTCTCAGATTTTTTTTCTTTTCTTAAACCTTTCACTTTCCCTCCCCCTCCATCCCCATTTTGTTCTTTCTCTCCCCCTCCATCCCCATTTTGTTCTTTCTCTCCCCCTCCCTCCCTCCGTTCCTCCTCCCTCCCTCCCACCTCCCTCCCTCCCACCTCCCTCCCTCCCACATCTCTCCCTCCCTCCCACATCTCTCCCTCCCTCCCACATCTCTCCCTCCCTCCCACTCCCTCCCACTCCCTCCCTCCCACTCACTCCCTCCCTCCCCCTCCCTTCCCTCCTTCTCCCTTCCCTCCTTTCCCTTGTCTCCCCTATCTCCCTCTCTATTCTCTGTCTCTCTATTATCTGTCTCTGTCTCTCTCTCTTTCTCACATACTGTCATTCGTAACCTCCTGCACGCTCTCTCTCTCTCTGTCTCTGTCTCTCTTTCTTTCTCTTTGTCTCTGTCTCTGTCTGTCTCTCTCTCTCTCTTGTTTTCTCTTTATTTGAATGTCGGTTGAAGGATAATGTTGTAAGGACGTGCCCAGGTCACGTCGTTCAGGCATTCTTCGAGGAAATTTCCTTCTTGGAGTCTTGCATTCAGCATTCAGCAGACAAGGCATGACAAAATGTCTGCAAGACGATATCCAATCCAAGTTAGAGCATTCCTAGTTGCTCTTTATCATTCTGATTTTCACATGTTGATCTCTTCTTACAAGAGAGTTCTTCTTTGTGAATAATTCTTTCAAATCTTACCAGATTTATGTCACCATATTCTGTGGTTCCTTATTTTATTGGCCTCCCTCTTATATGTGTTCATGTAGCTCTGTGTTTCAGTCTTGCTCAAGGACATAAATGCTATGCTGGGGATTGAACCCGTGACGATTGTATCTCCATTCAGGTGTCAAAACCTCTGGACTACGACACCTCTGAGTGATCATCATTAGATATGAAACTAGTCTTCATTCAAAGGAAAGGGATATATATACTGGTCACGTATAGGAGTGTCTCTTCTGTATTAATCCTTTCATGTCAGGAATGATTTTAAGGGCTATTAAATTTGATCGCATTTTGTTCTTCAAATTGGCAACAAAATATTTTTCCTTTAATGCTTCATGGTTCTAATAAAATGCAATGTCTTTGAAAACTATATATGGTTACAAACTTTCTCAAAAAGTTGGAAAAAAATGCCAATTTAAAAAATGTATTATTGCTTTTGTTGTGTTATCATCATCATCTGCTAGGCTCTACAGAATCCCAATGAGCTTTACATATTCTGACATTCCTGATGGATTAAGAATGAAATTTCTTTCATTGTTTTCTCTCCCACCTGAATTCTTGATGAATGTTAGCACCCTGAAAGGTCAAAAAGTGCAGAACATCCGTTCACATATGGCCATCCCAAGATAGCAAGTGGTACGTCATCCTGTAGCGCAGCTCTATTCGTCTTGGGTAAACCCACAAGCAACAGGCCGAATATATCATATTACTTGCCATGCATAATGCAAGCTTTCGCACAGAGGCATTTTTTTTTACCTTCCATGCATACAAAACAAATTGAATTTGTCTTTTGCGTCCAATGGCCGTTTCCCCTGAATAACAAATTGTTCAATTATAAGTGTGCAGCATTGTGTTGTGCAGTCTGCAGTAGATTGAGTTTCATCCATAAATACATGAAGATGTTATTTGATTTGAAACCCACCAGAGTGCAGTCGTCTATGCAAGAAAACAACCCTGTACTGTGAAATTCTTCTGAAATATAGAAGTTCTATTTTGGGCGGAGGGTCCCAATTTGATATTTTGGGAATAACAGGTTGTTCTGTAAGAAGGAGTGGGAGGGTAACTGAGCATGGCTGTGCTATATGTAGCTTCAATGAAATCAGTATGGATTTTTAATGTATTTCATTGTATTTCATAAAATTGAATTCTGAGAGACGAGTGTGGCTTTCAGCCTGTTCTCAATCAAAGTATGAAATTGGCTAGTTTCATGCATCAGCGCTATTATTGGAATTTCCTTCTGTATGTCTAGCCTTATTGAATCTAGCTGATAGGGGATTTAAGCAATATTATCTGAATGAGTTGGATGGATGGAAGTGATGAAGATGAATTTCACTGATTTGAGAAAATACCATTTTCAGAGCATTTTGTCTGCTTCTGCATTCAGATGGAAACATAGGGCAATTTCCACTGAGAGGAAACGGTACTTAAGTTTTGTTGTCGTAACATTAGATTACATAAATATAAAGGTACTGAATGCTATATCATATTTAGGAAGTCTTTTCTTTTCCTTATTTGTCATGATGATTTTGGTTGCTATTTCATCATTTTACAAAGTTGAAAGGGTATTTCTTACAAATTACTTTTGAAATATTATTCTTTGTAGTCCCCCCCCCCCTACTCACACACAACACACAAACAGTAAAGCCTGAATTTGATGCAAACTGATACGGAAGCGTAAAAGATATCTAGGATTGTGTGTTGTTGAATGATTTAACATAGAAATATTAGCTTGAAAACCAAATTTAGACACATGATGAATGTTCATGTATCCCAGAGAACTTTTGTATATGCTATTTTAGAAGAAATACATGAATGATACCATTATTAATGGAAAATCTGTAAAATGAAAAAAAAGGAACAAAAACATATAAAATGTGAGAATCTTTGTGGTGAATTCAAAATACTTTTTGGTCTAAGGTAACTCCAGAAAGATAATGCAACATACTTGAAGACAAGCAAGAAGAGAGTAGTTCTTGCAAAAAGAAATGGCAAAATCGAAAGGTCACAAAGTGATTTTCATTATTTTACATGATATCAAAAACCACAAAGAATGCTCCATAGCCTTTTAGAAGAAAGAGCAATACAAAACGAGACGAGTATGGTTTGAATATGACAGCTTGTACAGACGTCAGACGCATCTAGATCTGTTGTTCGGGGATATGGTTACATCGCTAAGGATGTATCGGCGTGGAGGGAATTCAATTAGCTATTTCTCTTTCGTTTCTAATGGAATGGAACAATGCTTTCTAACCATCTCAAGCCTTCTACAAATTTATCAAAAGAGGAAGGAAGTCAGTTTTGTATACCGTATGTCAACCTGCTAGATATGTACATTTGAATTTGATGGGAGATTTTACATTCATGACACTAAGGGAAGACTGTAGGCTATGGTAGCTTAATGAAACAAGGTAGCACGAAAAGACCCTTCCGGAATGCAAAATATATATTGTTTGAAATCATAATTTTATTGCCTTAATATTGCCTAAAAATGTATCTCATTGAAACATGTATCAAAGGAACCTGTACATAAAGACTACCTGCTCATAAAGATTGTGTTCTTGTCTCCATTGAACAGTCCTTTATATACAGGTTTTACTGTATTAGCCAAACTGTCATTATTACTTATGTCAAATTATCAATTTTTTTATTCACCACTGTCTTCAAAATTTCGCCATTTGCATTCCAGATGTGTTTTTTTGTGCCACTTTGTTTCATTATTGCTACCTAAGAATATACCATGTAACAATCTGAATGATTCTGATAGTAGCGTCCTATTTTCCTTATATGTGCTCAAGACACTAAATGTTCTGGAAGTTGTTACGTGCAAGCATAAGTACCTAACAAACTTTATATGAACAAAATGTGTGAAAATACACTCTTAACCCCCCCCCCCCCCCCCCCCCCCCAAAAAAAAATAAAAAAATAAAAAAATAAAATAAATAAAATAAAATAAAATAAATACATAAATAAATAAATAAATAAAATTTAAAAAAAAATAAAAAATAAAGAAAAAAAAGTGATCTTAATATTTATAGCAATAATGCTGTCTGTTAGTTTGCCATGAAAATGCTGAGAGAAAAATGTTCATTCAGCAATACCTATAGTTGTAGTCGAAAAATATTTTTATCAGTATTTAAGAATTAGCCCTCTTCTATATTTTTGTTTTCGTTTGAATTAACATCTCTTTCACTAAGATTAATTCAAACGGAAAACATTTTCCTGGTCTCTCTCCTGCATGAGTTGAAATCTTCTGTTTCATTGTATTCTTTTTTTGCATTCTCATATCTTGGATGAAAAACAGAAAGATATTCCTCTCAAATACAGTACAGGATGGAGTAACGGACTAAGCCATTATGACAGCTAATGGCAGTGTAAGTTGCCGCCGTCTCAACAAATAATAAATCAAATTACTTCTCCATTAGGCTAGAGTAAGGTAGTGCAAACAAAATGGCTTCTACTGTGAATATATGTGGGTGTGAGAGCTAGAAGTGAAATTTGTTCTAGTTTACAGTTTTAATCAAAAGGGATTGGTTTTGATGTATTTTCACTTAGCATTAATTTGATGTATAAACATAAATATATTTGCTTAACAAATTTCTTCTTATGATACTGTGTAGTTTTATGCTTTCCCTTTTTTGGTCCTTGTCTTGGATTGCAATGTATTAATATGGTTTTGCTTGCTACAGTATTACAGTGAGAGAGTGAGATGGACAGACAAACAAACAGTCAAACAGACAGACAGAGAAACAGAGTGAGAGAGAAGAGGGGGGAGCGGGAAAGAAAGAAGAGAAAGAAAAGGGGAGAGAGAATGGGAGAAAGAAAGGGTGAGAGAGGGGGAGAGGAAGAAGGAGGGATGGACGGAGATGAGGCAATTGCTCTTTTCTGTTTCTTCCCAACTCTCTAGTGCATCCGATGATCAGCTTGTATTTTTCAGTTATCTAAAGCAGGGATCGAGCCTGTAGGCTAAGTGATATTCATAGCTCTACACTCCCACAGGAATCACCAGATACAAGACCCTAGAGCTAAAATGAAAGCATCAGTTTTTGTCGTCTAAGGAACAAGGAACATCCTCCTATAAGCTATCAGGAGAGAATGATGAAACTCTGAGATGCAGTTTTAAGCTCAATTTTTCTGCATCATATCATCTATTAAAGGGAGCGACAAGTCGCAATCTATGGGCGGTTTTACAGTTGGCTGCTCCATTCTCTGGATCAAAGTTCAAAGCGACTTCAATTTATCGTGCGCAGCTAATAAAAGTTCGCACATTGACCCAAATTTGAGTAAACAAGTTCGCACGTTCTTTATTCCAGTATTTGAATCTCATTGGTCGGTTACGTATGGAGGGATTCGAGTTAAAGGACAATTAACCCCACGTGATATTCTAGATGCACCTATTGTCTGCTACGTCTTTCCATGGAGGCTGCCATTTTGTGCATGACACGGATCATTAGGTACCATATGCATTGATAATAGCCTACCTTTACAACAGATACGTCGCTTTGTTCTGATTGTATTACGATTGTTATTGGCCATGGGCCTAGATAATTGACGACCCATGAGTTCTAATAGCCATCCTGTAAAGCAGATTCCTCGCTTTGTTTTGGTATTGTTACGATTGTCTCCGTCCTTGACGTCAATTCTCCGTCCTTGACGTATATTTTTTATGAAGTATATTTTTTATGAACAAATTAAGACCTTTTAAAAAATATATAAAACTAAACTTACATTTCAGAATATGTGACTTTATCTAATATATATTTGTCCTCTAAAAATCAATTACAAGTTAACGATGAAGGAAATTTTACTTGGGATGAAAAATATGTTCGTGTACACATAAAGTAATGGCAGCCCCCTTATTATTGCTAGCAGACGATAACTTGGCTGGAAAATAGTGATTTATATCTATATCCTGTGTTTTTACATGAAATTGCATGTATCAAATAAGAGGCATATACTACACCATTCAAAATAAGCTAATTCATACGCTGAGGTTAATTTCCCTTTAACGATCACGCGAGGAATTCGGCCATAACATTCCTTCGGTAGCGCACGATTGGACCTGATTGTATCCGAATTTCCCCGAGTCAGGCCAACTGGTCAGGCCCATGGATTACGACTTGCCACTCCCTTTAATGTTCACCTCAAATTTTTTTAAAGCACACCTGCTTGTTAAGGCATCAGCAGCTGAGATTGTTTTAAAAATTATTATTAAAGGGAACAAAAAAAAAAAACTGACAGTTTGAACCAGATACAATGGGGAAAAAAATGGGGAAATGATGTAGGCCTACATAAAGTTTTGGCTTTTATATATTTTATACCATTTTAATCTTAGTAAAACTGGGGTAAAATTATTATTCTGTACTTTGCATTCTTGGGAAAAATCTTTGAGAAAAGAAAAAATCGCTTTCATAAATCAGACAATGTGTCACTGGTTTTGCTTACCAATGTATATATCTCCAGTGCTAAGGCTTATGCGCGTATGTCATTTTGCGAAAACCAGCGACAAGCAATGATTGTAATTATTTTCATTAAATCGGAAGCTGATGTACAATAACAATACACCATGTTAGGGAAATAGACTCTGGAAGCAATAAGATAATTGAGATTGCAAAATACATCACATTTGTCCTAAAGCCCAAAGCAGAGTGTACGATCGGTCTGCGATCCGATTTCGGAAGAAAATGTAATAGCATTTGATAAAAACATTCAAACACATAAAATATGACTGATTGAATTTCTGAAGAGTCATATTGATAGTAAAAGAGAAAATACGGCTTATATTGCAAGCTTTCTAGTTGGAGGAAACGCCAAGTCGGCTCCAAGTCGTTGTAACGTCAGAGCAGTCTTACGATTGTCTACGATTTGAAACCGATTTGGCCCTTATTCCGGGTACAGTATACGGCGGCAGCTCACCCAAACCCTATGTTTAGTATTCATATTATTGTTCAAAACCTGAATCAGGTAGATTTTATTTGTTAAAATGAACATATTTAATACTATTGTGATTTATTTCCAAAATGGTATCTCAGTCGATCTTATTTAAAGTGTCCAATGGGCTTTCAAAGGGGGGGGGGGGGGGGGGGGGGGGGGCATTTAAAAAGATCATAAACTTATAGAATAGACCTGTTCATAAATATATTAAAATTTTATGCATACTTTTTAAACAAAGGTTAGACTGCTTCTGTAATGTATACAAATTTATGCACTTATATTCTCTGATCACCTAGTGACGAGCTATTCCATGAACCTGCTTTTTACAAATGAGCCTCAGTGCTTGGAATCCAGTTAGCATACATTATTTGTTGCTATGTCCGGCAAGCCTCCAGCAAGCTTTCAGGTTGTCAAGAACAACCTTTATTTGAAAGGTATGCATAAAATGGTATGCATAAAATTTTCATACATTACCAAAGCGGTCTATTGTCAGACATAGCAACAAGTAATGTATGCGAACTGGATTCCAGGTATTGTAGTTCATTCATTAATAACAGGTTAATGGAATACCTCGTTACTAGGCCCCCAGGAAAGAAACGTCCATAAATTTGAATAAATTAAACGGGTCCATTCACCATATAGTATATCCATCTCTATCTGTGAACCGCTCCTACACTTTCGAGAGCACCATTAATCGAAATTTCATTGAACTATCATTGAAACCTTCAACTGCTGGGTTGTAGTTCGTAAACGATGAGTTGTGCACATGTTCTGTTCATTGGGTTAGGTATTAATGAGTGGTGATCAATCACATCTCAGTGATTAGCCTTTGGTAATTCAGGATCCTCACGGTAGTGAGAGCAGAGTGATAATCAGTCATTGTTCGACGTAAAGAGAAAGTGTTTGCTTGGGTATAATGAAATCCAAATGCCATCCAGGATATAACCACTTTGCAGGGAATGGAATGATGAGCACATTTTTTTTTTTAGTTATAAGATCTTTCTCCCATGATTGTAAACTGTATGCGGCCCATAACTCTACACCATTATAACATCAACTACATGACTGGTTGAATTAATTTCATGAAATAATTTTATGAAATGAAAGAACTACGGATGGAAAGAATGACATAGTGAGGGATATAGAAATGTACATATACATACAAAAATGAAAAGAGGTAAAATATAGGTAATTACGAAATTTTCCAGGGAAAATTGGAATGGACACAGGGACTGACAGAAAGTACAAGTAGATATTCATGTAGCTATAAAGGATAGATAGATGTTGAAATACATGTACATAGATAGCCAAAAAGACGTAAATTATAGATACATGTACATACAGATATATTGATATATTGATGGACATTAATAGGTAAGCATTTAATTGTCGGGGGTATAATGAACAGATAAAGCTCTTTTTTTCGCTGGCTACAGCTAGCCCATGAGATCGACAGCCAGCAAAACCATCGGCCTGCAAGACCGACATGCTGGCCTCTTGGGCCTTCTGACAACTTTCTGGAGGGTTCACCAGACGTACATTGTTGGTCTTGTGAGCCGTCGGTCTTGTGTACCGTCTGTCTAAAATACTGGGATGTCCCGCTTTCCACGATGATCTGACAGTATCAAGGTCTCATTTCACGTTAAACTTCCTCCACAAAACAATCAGAATTATCACCAAGTTCACCTTCACAACACATTGCAAATCTATTAAATTGGGACCACCCCTTTGTTTATATTGTGATAGGTGGCCTTTATTTTAAGCAAAATAAAACAAAATGCAGGATGTCCATGTTATCATGCACAGATAAACTGAAAGTTGTGTTTCTGATGGAAGTGGATAAAAATTGGAGGGCATGCCCTTTAGAAAGGGTAAGCTCAGACAAAAATATCTTACATTAAAAAAAAAATACATTATTTTTAAAAATAAGAATAACAAAAGCTTTGAGGAAAAAAATTACACAGCTATTACTTTTGTATTACTAGCTAATTTCTATTTTTGTTTTCAATGACATAAGGATTACTGTCTAATGAAAGGAAATTGGCAACTGTGTCATGAGTCATATTTTGACCTTTGTTTTGAACATTTTAACACCATGAATTTTGCTTTCCATGATTATTCCAAGAAAATGAATTTTCATGCCTTTCCCTAATTTATGTCATTGGATATGTGCACCTTTATAGAATAAGTATTTTCTTTTTTAATTATAAAAAGAATCAATATTTCATTAAGTTTGTATATTAATGAGTGTTGATTTTGTATACAAAATACCCAAAGTATCAATTTTCTGGATATTTATAAAAGAAAATACCTATTTTCCCTTGTTGTTGCATGAACCATTTTCATCTCAACTCTATCTAACCTCTCCTATTTCCCTGGCCTACTTTTCATAATGACGTTTATGGTAAGAACCATGCCAGAAGTCGCACTATTGGAGCTACATCTAGTGTACTAAAGTTGTATGATAAACAGGCCCCATATCATTTACAAGCTCATGGGTTAAACTTAGAATGAGATCGTGGCAGTGTTATGGGCATAACATCCAAATTTCCATCTTTCGCCATAGCTATAACAGGTGTGACCTTTCCTCGGTGATTGCATTCATTTGCCAATTTGAGGATCACTGAATAATGATCCACAGTACCAACGCTATCTCAATATGCATTATAATACCTGATGAGCAAAAGCAAATGAGTGACTTATAAACATCATACATATTAATGTTACAAAATATATGTTGATAGAGGATTGAAGATTGTGTAAACGATGTATTGATGATTGTGCTCAATCATACTGCTGAATAAAGTGACAAAATTATTTCACAAAAATATAGTCGTCTTTATAGTACAGGTTGTATGCTGAGAGCCAGAAGGGCGTTAACTCAATATACTTTAACAAAGAGTTAATAGCTTCTGGCTCTCATCAGACGAGTGTTGGTCATATTTAGTTATAGCAGTTCAAAAATTACATATAGGAAAAGGATTCATAACTCTTTTTCATTCTTCTCCCTACCCCTTTTGTCTTTCTCTCTCTGTCTCTGTGTCTATCTTCCCCCCATCTTCTCTCTCCATCTTCTCTCTCCCTATTCAAGTTTTTTTTTCTTGCTTTTCCCTGTTTTCCATCTCTCTTCATTTTTGTCTATATATTTATTTCTCTTTCTTTGTCCCCTCTCTCTTCTCTACTGTTCTGTTCTCTCTACTCTCTTGATATGTGTCTCTCCCTACCTCCCTCCCTCTCCCTCTCCCTCTCCCTCTCCATCTTCCCTCTCCCCTCCCCTCTTCCCTCCCCTCTTCCCTCCCCTCTTCCCTCCCCTCTTCCTATCCCTCTCCCTCTCCCCTCTGCCCTCTGCCCTCTCCCTCTCCCTCTCCCCTTCTCCCCTCTCCCCTCTCCCCTCTCCCCTCTCCCCTCTCCCCTCTCCCCTCTCCCCTCTCCCCTCTCCCCTCTCCCCTCTCCCCTCTCACTCTCCTCTCCTCTCCTCTCTCACTCTCCTCTCTCCCCTCCCCCGCTCCCTCTCCCCTATCTACCCCTCCCCTCTCCCCTCTCCCCTCTCCCCTTCTCTCTCACTCTCTTCCACCCTCCTGTCCTCCCTCCTGTCCTCCCTCCTGTCCTCCCTCCTGTCCTCCCTCCTCTCCCTCCTCTCCCTCCTCTCTCTCTTCCCCTCTCTTCCACTCTATTTCAATCACCATTACTAATACAATAAGATGCTTCATATTTATTGAAATGCAGACTATTTTTGCTGTTCCCAATTTGGTATTTAATTTTAGAAGAAATTAATACCACTTCTACCTTGCCTGAAGTATGAGGCAGCTGTTGAAAAAATGGCTTCAGGACAACTAGTAGTATTTTATTTCATACATGTGAGCTCAACATTTCTACGGAGTGCAAGAATTAATTTTCTGTTGAGTTGAAGAAAATCCCCTTTTATATATTGCCACATGTGGGAAATATTCTTATACTATTTTCTGTACTCGTTATGGTTTGTGATTGTAATAATTTATGTGAGGACCAGCTTGTGGCTGGTTTATATAGAATCATGTTCTCAAGTTTCTCATGTTTCTCTCATCAATTTCTTTCTCTCTTTATTTTCTAAATCTCTTGTTCCTCAGCTACGTGGGTTGGAGGAGGGTACATCAATGGTACAGCAGAATATGTATATACGGCAGGCTTTGGGTTGTTATGGACCCAGGCGCCATGGGGATATGCTGCCAGTTTAGTTCTTGGTGAGTATTATCAGCATTATTATCAGAATCATTAATAACGTATCTGTGTCAGAACCAGAAGGATGTTAGTTCAAATAGAATTATCGTCTGTTTGGAGCTGGAAGGGCATTAACTCATATACTTTAACACAGAGTTAACGCCCTTATGGCTCCCAGCAGTCGTTATCATCTTTCTGGTTCTCAGAATGTAGGACAACTCATAAAAATTGCAAGAACTACAAACCTATGACTGTAAAAGGTTCTCTTTATCATCATTCTTTATTTGATTTTTCTCCTAATATAAGTGGATGGTGAATTAAAAACTATCATTTACTATATATGCATTATAGTAATTATGAATTCTTGTAGAAGTTTTGAAGTTGCATTTTATTACCATTTTGTACCATGATTTGTCTCTGTAATTTCCATACTCTCGGTATCCTAATTACGGCTAAGTTTTACCAGTGTGAGATACATGTGTACGATATGACGTCAAGAAATTTGGTATATAATTGTGCTTGCTGTATCCCAGAAGCGATAACTTATGCATTGCCTGTGGTGAAATGGAATTGATAGGTGGCGATGAAGGTAATTTTCCCCCTCATGGTCATTGCTTGGTTAACTGTATTAGATTTGTAATGTCTAGGGAAATATCGTTGGGAATAGCAGTGGAAAGGGAAGATGCAAGTAGATTTGGTTTATAGTGATGCGAGAGATCTGGTAATGGAATTAAAGGGAAGGTTGTGTTCTAGGAAAGGTGAAAAAAGAATCTGTGAGCTTTCTCATCAATTTTATATCAGTTTGGAAGAACATCATAATAGGAAATGTCCCCTGAAAAGGATTGCTCTTCCAATGCCCTCATATTTGAAATATGACTAGAAATAGTGAAGTGTGTGGGCCGAACATTCATGCCACATATGTGTGAAGTACCCATTTCTGTGTGCAGTGCCAGTGGGTCAATTTCTTATCAATTTAATGATTCCAAACCTCACAGTATACACCAATTCTTACGTAGACATGATCAACCTTTCCCAACTGCTGTGAGACAGTTTCTTTCACAATGTCATTGCATGACCAGAACTCAACTTTATCTTTAAAGTAAGGCATATGTATTGATTTAACACTCCCAAGAAATTGGGAATGCAGTAGACAAGCTAGTGATTACAAAGTGGCAGTGTAAATTTGCCTTTTTGGTCTTATTTCGTGATTAGAAATATATTTATTATAACCTTACCTCTACATGACAAAATAAGATTGTAGTCTCCATACCGCTTTATATGTTAAATCTTCAGAGAACACATTGATTTCTGTATTTAAAATCCAAGGGAATTTAATTAAACATTAACGTGAAGGAACAGGCATGATAATATGGAGTGACTTTGTTCATCATTAAGAAGATAATGACACATTCTATCTAATTGTGCAAAATGTACCAAAATTTATCTGATTGAAATGATTCTGCAACAGCAAAGTGATATTTGCCAGACTTTATCAATTTGACAAAAAATAGAATTTTGAAACTTGACCTGATTTAATGAGTACATCTTGTACATTATTGTGATAATGCACATTTCTGCATATAAAGTGGTTCAGGTGGAGCAGGGCTGATTTCAAATCGGTTCAGTTATGGTGGTGTACCAAACAGGACTAAGAAGAGTATATTATAGTTTTGCCCATTTTGCACACAATACTCCTTGCCCCAAACACTCAACCTAATAAGACTGATTAGTTGATCGGTGTGTTTCATATCTTGGATGTTACAGAAAAAAGATAGTTTATTTTACCTGACTGCAAGAAAAAGAATGTGTATGCATGTAAGTAAGCAACCAGGGGACCTATGGCTTTAAGTCCTCTCCGAGAGACTTGGTAGTGAGGATTAATGCCTTACCAAGGGGCACTGACAAACAATTGTGTCCAATAGGTTAAATAATAAGCAGGTTTCCAAAATTGCTTTTTCCTTTGTCTTATTCATAAGTGCTCTATGTTTTACAATATTTAAGCATCAAACAGATTCTAACAATGCTTTCCCATTGTCTAATTTACAGGTGTGCGGTGCTTTAAAGTATCAAAGCATTAAGCAGAATTTTA
Source organism: Heliocidaris erythrogramma (assembly GCA_025617745.1). Lineage (NCBI taxonomy): Eukaryota > Metazoa > Echinodermata > Echinoidea > Camarodonta > Echinometridae > Heliocidaris > Heliocidaris erythrogramma. The sequence continues at coordinate 33,120,173 of CM046868.1, forward strand.
AGTGCTCTGACATATTTTATTTCATCAAGATATAGGGTTAGGGTTAGGGTTGGGGTTGCAAATCTGGGGAGCATTTCATCAAGCATTTTGTCAGTGATTTTCACTGAAAAATTTGCTCTCAGCCAATCAGATGCAAGGATTTCAGTAGCTTATAACAGTTGGTAAAAATCACTGACAAAACGCTTGATGAAACGCTCCCCTGTTTTACGTTAGATTTAGGGTTAGGGTTATGTATAGTTGTTTGGTCCAGGAAATATGTTACAAATTTGGTTATTGAAAAGTACTGACCGCGGAGCACTTTTCGTACATCCCATTATTAACAATGCTTTCCCTTTGTCTTATCTTACAGGTGGCCTCTTGTTTGCCAAGCAGATGAGATCCCAAGGTTACGTGACCATGTTGGACCCGTTCCAACTCAAATATGGCTCCCGTATGGGGGGACTCCTCTTCTTACCAGCCCTCATGGGGGAGCTGTGCTGGTCGGCCGCCATTCTCTCTGCTCTGGGTAAGCACTTCCACAGGGATGGAAAGCATTACTGCAATGATTCAAGTTGGGGAGCATTGGTGCAAGGCCTCCTTCATACATTTAGCCATAAATTACCTTTATAAAAAAAAAAAAAAATGCCTTGGCAAAATAAAATAGCATATAAAATGTGGTGCACTTTACATTCCTGTATCGGACTTGTACAAGACAAAAATAAGTGAATAGGACCTTTGTTGCAATCAGTTACTTCTCTTTCACACCCCCCTCCCCTTTACCGTTCAATTTCATCTAAAAGAAAACCATGTGGTAAACATAAAGTAGTGAACTAGGTCATATGTGAACAAGCCTTTATGGGCCTATATCGTGCCTCTATATTTATTTTCATCTCCTGCCATTCATTTAAACATAAGAAACTGTCTTAAATGTTTTCATTTTGCTGGCAGGTTTTTAGATCCAGTTTACTGTGTTATTCCCGAATGAGGCTTATATCTGCAGGATTATGCTAGAAAGTGGACGTATCTTACACCTGCTGGATGGAATGATGAAGTGCGTTGCTACCTAGACAAATAAGATGGAATATATGAAGTGTTATGCACAATTTGTGCTATTTGGAATGACTAGAAAAAGGGCTATGCAACAGAGAATAGTTGTCAGTTAAAGCTTACTAGTTCATTATTATCTTTGAAATTTGTTGCAGCATGTCATGTACTGTTAGTTCTTAAAAAAAAAATCAGCAATTAAATGGCCCTCAGAATGTTTTTATTCTATAGGCAACATCTATAACAAAAGAAACACTGACTCTACCTCACCGAGTTTAATGTTATTTTCATGCTTCGCTTTTCTAAAGGTGCAACAATTAGCGTTATCTTGGAGCTGAATATAGAGATATCAGTAACCATCTCGGCCTGTATTGCAGCGTTCTATACATTCTTCGGAGGACTCTACTCGGTCGCTTATACCGATGTCATACAACTCATCTGTATCTTCTTTGGCTTGGTACGTACCATTGTTTTCATGGGGGAAAAGGTCAGTTGTCATTAGGAACAAAAACATTCTGGCACTGTATTATGGAGTGAAACCTGTCTATAAAGACCACTCAAGGAAGACAAGAAAAGCAGTCTTTATGAGCAGGTGGTCTTTACGTACAGGTTCATTTAATGCATGTTTCAATGACAAACAGCTTTTAAGGGAAACCAAAATTGTGGTCTTTATAGACAGGTGGTCCCTAAAGCAGGTTGGACTGTATTTGATGTGGGCCAACTGTGGGCCAACTACATGTAGCTGCCATAGAGCAACAGGATAACCACGTACTCCACTTGTGAGACCCTTGTAAATAATGAATGATCCATGCAACTTCATTTTGTTTTCATCTATCTGCAGTGGCTATGCATTCCCTTTGCCATGACAAACGATGCCGTCTTACCAATTACAAACACTTCCAGTGAGTGGTTAGGTACATGGGATAACAAGTATGCTGGCGTCTGGTTCGACTACGCCCTCCTACTGGTAAGCTCATAAGCGAGAGATTGCAAAGACTGAGTACCAGTATACGTATGTGAAGTTTTGCAATCCTTAAGTAATAGCACCCTGAGTACGCCACCTATTTATTCAAAGCCATCCATCCATTCCACAAAAATATGTGGTAGAGTGCCTTTTCCTTACAGTTGAAGTTTTTACACAATTTGCTCCACAAGTAATATTCGGGCCACTTGATGATAAAACACTTTAAAAAGACCAGGGCCCCATTTCATAAAACTTTTTATCAGTAACCAGTTACAATAATTGCTATAAGCTACTGAAATCCTTGAATCTGATTGGCTGAGACCAATTTGTCATAGAAATGGGGGCAGCAGTTATTGATAACAAGTTTTATGAAACAGGGCCCAGTTGAGCCAATAAAAAGATAACAATCCGTGTTCTGTAACAGAAAGTGGACCTTCCAAAGTTTCTTGAATAGGCCCACAGGTATAGTTGTCTTCATGATGGTGGGGAGCATATCGAAGGCATTATTTCACAAATTGGTCAATAATTTTATGGGCAGGAAGGTATTCGCGTAAGCTAACATTGTGTGAGTTTGTTTCCTGCAGTTTTAAGGTGCGAATAATCCAATCGCAGGTTTCATACTCCTTTTTCCAGGTCCATTTAGCAAATGCATATGTACAAATTTCTTGTAATGAAAAGTGAGAAAATTCCCTCATCTATATGTAATTCCGGAATCTGATATTTCCAACATGCTAAATGTGATGTGCATTGTATACACAATTCAACGTTATGGTTTACCTTTTGAGGAAATCTACAGGAAATTATTGTGCAAGAAGGATATGAGGCAATGGAATAGTTGTCTCTTTCTGCTATCTAATGATAATTTTTCACACATTCCTCTCCTAGATGTTTGGAGGTATTCCATGGCAGGTGTATTTCCAGCGTGTCCTTTCATCAAAGAGTGCCGAGAGAGCCCAAGCACTCTCCTACATTGCTGCCGCTGGCTGCATCATCATGGCGGTACCTCCTATACTCATTGGAGCCATTGGTTATAGCGCAGGTAGGAAGGGTTCCGGTTCCAGAGGACCAGTTTCCTGGAACGGTTTCCCACCCCTGTCCCCCCCTTTCAGAATCTTGTAGATTGCATCACTTGTCCCCTTTGTAATAGACATTTAATGTGTAATATCAGATGTTCCAGATTTAAGAATTTTGAAAAGATAATCTTATGGGGTGTTGCAAGAAAGTTGTGATTGATCGGTACTGACCAATCAAAATCATTGCTGCAAGTGCATCTTCTTGAATGGGCAGACCCTGAACCATTCAGAATGGTTGTTCTAATTTGCATTACAATTTGCAATTTATTGCAACTTTCTTGCAACACCCCATTAATTTATGAATTTTAAAAGGGAATTTTTTAACTCTCACTGTGCCAAGGGGTTTAGCTCTCTTCAAATTTTTTACGAAAACGTGATCATTGCTTACTTTTCAAATATCTGCACTTAATTAACCATCTATTATTTCACAAAATAATGTGTACAAAACTTGTAGGAAATTTATTACCATTTCTTATGATACCAAGCACTATTACTTAACCCAACTTTATGCATAAGAATTATGGAAAATTATAATTGAGTTTCTTTTTTTCTTTTTTGATTTCTCATTTGTTTACTATTGTTTAATGTTGAAATAATGTAATATCTGTTTGAAACTTTCTATGATAGCATATAAGTATAATTATATATTTAGAATGCTTGATTTATACTTAAATTTTTTATATACATTGACCACCGTATACCTTTCCTGTGTCGAGCAATTGGTAATGAAAATGACAAGTTTTATCTATCACATATACGTGACATCGGCACTGAAAGAGTTAAAAAGAATTGGTCTGATAAAGTAGTTGATTTCCTTTAGCACATTAGATGGATAGTTTGTTTTTTTCAAACAATTATTTCTTAATCAACTGTGTACCATGCTTTTGCTTTTGTTACTCTTAATTTTCAGTCCTCTGTGCAATGTTTTATTTTATACTGTTGTTTAGAAAAATCCCAGCAGAATTGGCAAAAAGAAGAGTCAATTGTAAATATTGGGTGATTCATATTGGCAGAAATGAATAATCATTTTCATGATATTGAGGCAGACTTTAAACATTGTATGCACAGTAAATTCCTCCATACATGATGTACTTGTACAAACTCATCAGTGATCAATCCAAATTCTCCCTTTCATCCAAAATTATCAGACTGGTCCCAAACTAGGATAGACCTCAACAAGACGAGACCGGAGGATAATGCTGCGTTGATCCTACCTCTTGTCATCCAATACTTAACACCTCCTTGGGTGTCCTTTGTTGGTCTGGGTGCAGTGTCCGCCGCTGTCATGTCCTCGGCAGACTCCTCAATCTTGTCTGCCAGCTCCATGTTTGTTAGAAACGTCTACAAGCTGGTCTTTAGGCAGGGGGTAGGTATTCTTGATATAAGTGGATAAAGATGGTAGTGATCATGATGGAGAAGGGGATGATGATGATGATGAAAATGATAATAATAAGGATGATTATGAGGAGGAGGATTGAGAAAAGAAGGAACATGAGCGTGATGATGATGATGAGGATGAGGATGAAGATGACATTGAATATGGTGACAGTGAAGGTGATGATGGTGATGATGATGATGATGATGATGATGATGATGATGATGACAAAAGAAGGTGATGGTAGTGTCATCCAATACCTAACACCTCCTTGGTTATGTCCTCGGCAGGCTCCTCGATCTTGTCTGCCAACTCCATGTTTGTTACAAAACATCTAACAAGCTGGTCTTCAGGCAAGGCGGAAGTGTTCTTGATTGATATAAGTGGAAGAAGATGGTGGTGGTGATGATGAGGACGATGGGGAAGGGGTATTGATGATGATGATGAGGAAGAGGAGGAGAATATGACATTGAATATGGTAATACTGACGGTACTGATGATGGTGGTGAAAGTGATCATGATGATGATGATGGTGATGATTTACAGCAATAAATCGATGTATCTACCTATTTGCTAGTTTCCCAAACTATGCCGTCATTCGAGAAAACCTAAGTCTAAAACGCGCAGCCCCTGCCTGCGCGCGCGTACTCCCCGTCCACCAATCCAAACGCGCCACCGCCATACTCTTCCTCTTCCGTTCTCGCCCGTCAGAGAAGTGACATCTATGAAGCTAAGTCTTAACCTAAATTGCGAGATTTTTACCTCCAAAAGTGTTTTTGGTTGCCTTTCGCAATAAAAATCCCGTTCACCATGTTTTCACACTCATTTTGGTGTATCGGATTTTTCCTGAGTCAACCTCCTTCACGGTAAATTAATGAAATTACTTTGCCGTTTTTCCTCACTTTCGGGGCTTTATTCACAGACGGTGTACTAGTACACTGCGTCGGGCTAGCCCCCGTGTCTGTAGGTGGTTGATTCAACGCGCTTAGACAAGCGGTCTTATCATACATTGTGCTCCGTAATAGGAGTTTATTCCCACTCCGTCTTGTGAGTTGGTTGTTACCTTTATATAGATCTATACTGTTTTGTAATAATAATAAATTTATTACTATATATGGTTTTCTATATTGTTGCTTGTCTTTATTTTCAGCCATGTCGAGGTCTCCGTTCGGCTGGCGTTCCCCAGTATTTAATACTTATAAGGGGACTCGCCCAGCCTTGGAAGGGTTGGCTGCGAGAATTTAATCTCGCACCAACATTATAACTTCCACGGAGCTTCGACTAAGGTAAGTTAGGGCCTACTTCGTGTACGGCTCGCCCCGTTATGAGTTCGCCGTCTTTTTTGACGACCAACTCATGCGGGGAAAACCGAGAGAGTGAGTGCTGGGAACGGCCAATACCTCTCTCGAAGATAGAGACTTGTATAACGGTGGGAGTGAGTGCCTCCGGCCAATACCTCTCACCGATAAAACTGTGGGTGTTATCCCTGCCCACAGTTCGTCTCGCTCGAGCATCATTCCTCGCTCTTCAGCCATAGGTGTGATTGCTCAGGGATCGGCTCCTTTTGTCTCTCCGCACGCTTCTAACACAAGCAAGGCGGGTAAGGGAAAAAGAGAGTCGTGATCCTCCAAAAGTACTCCCTTCAGGGCCTACTACGGAGGCGGTGCCCGTTTCTAAGGGTAAAGGGGGCGATAAACATGCCCACCTGCCCAAGAAGCGTAAGCGCCAGAGTACTGCCCAGCCAACAGGCGAGGCGGACTCTCTCCCCCTGACACCGACTGTGTGTGTTCACCTCATGTGTCAGGGGGGGCCAAGAAGAAGAAGGTTAGCCCCCAAGGGGCGACCACTTCTTCTGAGTTAGGCGTCTCCCATGAACTTTTGAATTATCTCAAGATCATTGTGGAGCGGAGTGGTTGGTCAGACTCTGTGTCTGTACTCCCCACCACGCCTGACTCCAACCCCTCCCCCCAAGGGGGAAGGGGGGATACCTGTACCCGACCCGACCCAGGTCCGGTTCGGATACCGGGTCGGATACCGGGTCGGATACCGGATCCGGTTCGGATACCGGATCCGGTTCGGATACCGGTTCCGGTTCGAATACCGGATATCCGGTTCGGATACCGGTTTTTACCGGTTATCCGGCTAGGAACACTGGTTTTCCCTTGTTTACCACCACTGCTTCTAGTGGGTTGGGATCCGGTTCCTTTTCTCAGGTATCTGGCTCATTGTGTTTGTTTTCCAACACACTAGAGCCTTACCGCCCCACTTCGGGCGTCTCTCGACCATGTTCAGCTTTGATCGTCCGGTCGGGGCTACTCCCATTCCAGCGGCACTTGGTGCTCCGCCTGGGGAGGAATCCTGAGACTGCTTACACCGCCCTTCTTGGGATCAGGTTTCAGTCTGGATTTTCGGAGGATGATGCCTCTCCACAGGCTGAGATTACACCCCAGACCTTTGGGTCCTTGGCGGTAGAGACTCAAGCCCTGCTGGAGAAATTTCTTCCCGACACTTTTACAGAGTCGGGCTGATCCGGGACATCCGTCTCTCCTTTTTCAAGGTGAGCGTCCCTCCAAGGGCATCCCTCTTACGGAGGACTGTAAGCGAGTCTTCAATGACTTCGCCTCACAGCCTCTTGCATCCTTAGTAGGGTCCGTCCCTCGGCCGGGGATTCACCTTCTCTATACAGGACACTCTCGAATTATATTACGAGAAAGTCCCGTTCCAGTGACCTCCTACATGTAGGTGGTAGGCTTGGTGTCTACTTAAGAGTACACCTTGCGCCAAAATAGAGAGGTTCCCGTCCTTATTGGAAGTTCATTCCAGGACTGGCCTGAGGCTGACTGCCTACTTGGGTACGCTCCTTTCCCTTAGCGCTAGGAGCCAGCACCTCGAGATGTCCGACTCGGACATCCTGTGCTAGACGAAGCCCCTTGTCCAAGGACAGGCTCGTTGTAAAACCGTCCCTCGGCTGGGTTTTCACCTTCTCTCGACAGGACACTCGATTAAATTACGAGAAAGTCCTGTTCCAGTGACCTCCTACATGTAGGTGGTAGGCTTGGTGTCAACTTTAAGAGTACACCTTACGCCAAATAGAGAAGCTCCCGTCCTTAATGGAAGCTCATTCCAGGACTGGCCTGAGGCTGACTGCCCACTTGGGTAGGCTCCTTTCCTTTCGCGCTAGGAGTCAGCACCTCGAGATGTCCGACTCGGACATCCTGTTGCTAGACGAAGCCTTGTCCTGGACAGGCTCGTTGTGGTTGGAACTGTCTGTGTCGACAGCAATAGCCACCAATGCTAGGAGGAAGCTTACGCTTTCCTCTCTGGGCAGTGCGGATGCGGACATACCTGCCCTCCTGGCCAGGGTCCCGCACTCCGGCCTTCACCTCTTTGGAGGTAAGGGGCCTGATGTGATTCAACTTGAGGTTGATTCACGCAAGCAGGCGACGGAACTTCTGAAACGCCTTAAGTCCTCGGCTCCTAAGCCGCAGGCCCAGGCTGTCTTTCCGCCTCCTAGACGCGGTGGCGCTTCCAGCTGCCCCGTGCACAGGTGCGCCCCGAGCGTTGGAGGAGAGGGTTGGCGGCCGTCTTCAGTACCTTCCCGCCTGGGAAGGAATTACCGACGACGTTTTCGTGCTCCCCTTCGTGCGAGGAGGCTTCTGCATACTTTTCGCAAAGCCCCTCCCACACGGAACCGTCCGCCACAACCCTCCTACACTATCGCCCCCTTTCTAGAGCACATCTCCACCGAGATTCAAGAGCTGCTGGAAAAGGGCGCGATCGAAAGGGTAAGAGACCACCCCAGTTGTGCCTCTCCCCTATCTTATATTCCCAAATGCTCGGGGAAGCTCAGAATGATCTTGAATATGGAAGTCATCAATTCCTTCATACCAAGAGAGGTTTTTCCACAGGGAAACCTTGGCCTCGATTCTCCCGGCGATCAGACCGTCAGATGTGGCTATTTCGGTAGACTTGAAAGATACTTTCACATACCGATACACCCTTCTTCAAGGGACCTTCTAGGTTTCTCCTTCAAGGCGAAACTTTCCGGTTCGAGGCCTTAAATTTCGGCCTGAAACCGGCTCCTCGAGTGTTACTCGAGCAGTCTCTACCCTAGCCGCTTCCCTCAGGATCGCGGTCTGAGACTTTTCACTTACCTGGACCACTGGCTCCTGGTGGCGAGCTCTGTGTCCGTCCTTCAGTCGCACATGGCCCTACTTCTCCGTGCTACGCAAGAAGTACGATTCATAGCCAACTGGGACAAGTAGGATTCCCGCAATTCACGCAATTGTCTTTCTAGCTCGATCTCTTCGTCTCTTACGTCGAGTTCGGGCAGGCCGATGGCACCAGTTCTTGGACCACTTATCGAGCCATAGGGATGTCCTCAAAGACTGTCGGCTTCATATGAGGCCTTTTTCCAACTTCATCTTCTGAAGTTTTCAAGCCCAGTGTAGACTCGCTCAAGGTGTGGATTCCTCTCTCCGAGGAGATCAAACGCCTACTTATCGCCCTGTTCGGACCAGGTGGTCTCGGGGGACTGGTCACACCTGTGCACCTTGCCCCACTTATTGTGTTGGAATTGATGGCAGTCCTCATGTCTCTCCACCTTTTCGAGAACATGTTTGTAGGTCGCTCCGTCCTGATTTGACGGTCAGCACCTCTGTTGCTGCTTACATCAACAGACAGGGCGAGACTCTTCCCGCTACCCTGAACGATCTAACCGCCAAACTTAAGAGTGGTGTCGGCTTCACCGAGTGATTCCGATCGCCTCCTATGTTCCCGGGCGGGACAATCTGATTGCAGATTTGCTGTCCCGGGACATGTGTCCCCCCTCCGAGTGGTCACTGAATCAAGAGGTCTTCGACTACCTCAGTTCAGTCTGCGCCCATCTGGAGATAGACCTGTTTGCGACAGCTCTGAATCATCGCCTCCCGAGTTTGCTCTCGAGTGCGAGATCCGGAAGCTTGGGCCCTCGATGCGTTCTCCCTTCAGGGAAGAACTTCTGGGGTTACGCCTTTCCGCAGATCTCCTTAATTCCTCAGTTCCTGGGGAAGATTCAGGAGGATCAGGCGTGGGTTTCTGCTCATAGCACCTTGCTGGCCGAGGAGACCTTGGTTTCCTCTTCTTCTGTCTCTGCTGGACGGTCGGCCTCTCTCCCTTCTATGGAGAGCAGTCCTCAGATCAGCCCCTGTCGGGGATCCTCCACCATCGTCCGGCGGCTCTACATTGACCGCCTGGCCGCTATTGGGGAGGAAGCGAGGACTCTCAGAGAGAGCCTCCCAGTTCATAGTCCAGAGCAGAAGAGTTTCTACCCGAGCTGTTGTCAACTCGAGTTTAGAAACCTTCCATGCTTGTTGGGGAGAAGGGGTTTGTTTTCCCGTTTCTGCCCCGGTGGGTGCTTTTACAACAATTTTCCTTATTACTCCTTTCGATAAGGGCAGGGCCCTCTCTAACTTTAGTGGTTACCGGTCCGCTATTACTGCGGTTCACCTTGGTTTTTTTCTGATGGTTCGGGAGTTTCAATCTCTCCCTTCCTGACTCATTTGCTGAGGTCTTCCTTTGACACGCCCAGCAAATCGCCAGTTGACTCCTGCATGGAGCCTTCCTTGGTTTTGGACGCCTTGGCCAAACCGCCCTTTGGGCCGTTCTGCAAAGCGTCGTTACACCATCTCCCGATTAAGACCACCTTTCTCTCTCTACGGCCCCCGGGCATATCAGATGGGAAAGGCAAGGTGTACGTCTTGTCCCTCGACCTTCGTTATTGCCAAGAATCAGACGGATTCTTCTGGCTTAATCGAAGTGTTCTTGAGTCCTCTGTCGGAATTCTCTTCCGTCATGGAGGATAAATCTTGGTGCCCTGTTAGGGCTCTCAAATGGTACTTGGATAGGACTACGGTTGTTTTCGTAAGGATGATCAGCTCTTCTCTTTTTCCATCACCTTTATTCCCCAGCATCACGGGAGACTATCTCCCGTTGGATTGTCGAGGCTATCCAAGCTGCGGGTTTGGAGGCTCTCCTGTCTGGGAAGCCTCCCAGAGCGCATGACACTAGGAGTGTTCTACCTCCTGGGCGCTTTGTCAGGTTCATCCCTTTGGAAGACTTTTGAGGGCCGCCTTTTGGCGTTCCCCTACTTTCTTCACATCCTTCTATCTTAAGGATGCTCCTTCGGGTGAGGTTGGATTTGAAACCTCTGGGTTGAGAGCTGCTTCGTCGTCTCTGTCTGCCCCGCGTTAGTTACTCCCGTCCTGGGACATGCCACCCGGGTTTTTATCCGTGCTATTCTAGCAAATAGGTAGATACATCGATTTATTGCTGTAAATCAAGAAAATTATAACTAATTTTGTTATTTACTAGATAAATCTATGTATCTACCTATGTCCCTCCCTCCAGCCCCTCTCCTTGTCTGACATGTCCTAGATTCTGTCTCTGACTGCTCGGAAGAGGAAGAGTATGGCGGTGGCGCGTTTGGATTGGTGGACGGGGAGTACGCGCGCGCAGGCAGGGGCTGCGCGTTTTAGACTTAGGTTTTCTCGAATGACGGCATAGTTTGGGAAACTAGCAAATAGGTAGATACATAGATTTATCTAGTAAATAACAAAATTAGTTATAATTTTCTTGATTATCATGATGATTATGATGACAAAAGAAATGATGATAGTGATTGCAGTGACTATGATGACGGGGATGATGAAAGTGGTGGTAGTGATTGTGATGATATCGGTTATACAGTGATTTGTAGTGAATAAATATGTTCAATGAAACTAAATTTCAAGCAGGAATATATGAACCCATGAACTTGCGACATGTAGATATAATGGATAGCCACAATGACCATTCTATCCTCTAAGCCCTTTCTTACCAACATTTAGGATCTGATTCTTTCAAAATGCTCTCCAAACTCTTAATATCTTTCTTTAACTTAGAAAGCCTTTAGAGGTACATGTATAAAGTAAAATTATTTGGCCATTTAGTATGCTTTTTATGTGGAAATAGTTTCAAGGGAAGTATTGACATATTTTTCTTGATGTGCTTCTTTGTCTCAATAACAGTAAATTCATCACAAATATAAATAGCAATCATCATCCTCCGATTGCAGGAAAAATCAATCGTTGGTGCCCTCTTCTTAAATACAAGGGATGGCAGGGTTCTAACTGAATATTTATTGATTTTATTTGCTCTTCGCGACTTGTAGGCAACGGAACGTGAGCTCCTTTGGGTGCTTCGTATATCCATCATCGTGGTGACTGCTCTAGCTCTAGTCATGGGTCTTACCATCAAGTCTGTCTATGCTCTCTGGTTCCTCTGCTCGGACTTTGTCTACGTGATCCTGTTCCCCCAACTCTTCTGCGTGGTGTACTTCAGCAAAGTCAACACCTACGGATCCCTGGTTGCCTACATTGTGGCCCTGTTTCTGCGTCTTGGAGGTGGGGATTCAACCCTCCGCATAGATCCCTTTATCAAATATCCCCTTTACAACGATGTGGATGGCCAGTTGTTCCCTTTTCGCACGTTTGCTATGTCCATTTCCTTTTTCAGTCTCCTCTTGGTGTCCTATGTGACGAACTTCTTGTTCTTGAACGGTTACCTGAGGAAACAGTTTGATGTCTTTCAGTGCGTCGTCAACATTCCGGAGCTTCACCGCGAAAAGTACGACACAGTGGATGGTGAGAATTTGCAGCTGAAGACGATACAGACAGACGGCCCCGTGGACGGGATCCAGCCTGGTGCCGTCGACCTCTTACAACGAGACAAGCTCCTTGATCTCGGCCGCAGTATCATTCCCGAATCAATATCCAAGGAACCGCTGAAGGACGACATGGATGACTCACCAGTAACTCCAGATTCACCTGAATAACACCAGCAGTCCTAGGCTGTAGTGCATTTGTATTGCAGATAAATTGTACTTTGTGTGTTTGTGTGAGAGTGGGTGATACTGAGATATCCATTGAGCAAGAGAGAGAGAGGGAGAGAAATTATGAGAGTTCTTACTGTAATATTTAAACCATAAAGTTTAATAGATAACAGTTTTTTTAAATTGTAAGTAAAGGTCTTTACTTTCAACAAGGCATTTCTAAGTACATGTATGAGTAAAATTTGAAGCATTGCGATTGACAATGGTTTTGTTGTCTTTGACACATTGTCTTCCCTCCATGTAAATCATAATCTCTTTCCAATCCTCAAGCAATTTCAGTTTTATCCATCCAATCTGAAATACTGTTCTTTAATCTTGTTTAGGTTGGTGGGGATTATGTGTACTGGTTTAGAAGGAGTGTGATTGTGCACACCTTTTAATCCATTATATTTGCTGCACTGCATGATACTGAGGAGGACAGCTGTCTTTAAAAATAAAGTTGAGTTCTGGTCATGCAATTACATTGTGAAAGAAACTGTCTCAAAGCAACTGGGAAAGGTTGATCATGTCTACATAAGAATTGATGTATACTGTCAGGTTTTGGAATCATCAAAATTATAAGAAATTGACCCATTCTCACTGAAAAGCGCAAGCGCTGCACACACATGGGGCATGACTGTTCGGCCCAAACACTTCAGCTATTTCTCATCATATTAAGCATTTGAAGAGCAATCCTTTTTCAGGGAACATTTCTGCTATGATGTTCTTCCAAACTGACATACAGATATGAGAAAGCTCACAAATTATTTCCCAGAACTCAACCTTCTCTTTAATTGCTCTCAGACCATTCCTGTGCCACTAAAAAGATTTGATTTCTTGTTCCATTGCTACATTGGGCATAAGACATTTTCCATAAGATCAAACTGTAGAATGCATTTAGACTCATTTGTGTTCAAGGCGGGGAAAAAATGCCTTCACTGACACCATAATTCTTGGATGGGATTTGCCACTAATGGGCACAGTAAATCTTCATTTTAAATAACAGCACCAATTACAGTTCATGTTTATTTACTACAGACATACATTCCAACTAAATTGTAACATTATTCCTTAAAAAAATGTAATATTGTTCCTGATGATGTATCTCAGGAAAAGTGAAAAATGGCATTCCTTTTCATAATATTCCTATATTTTACCCCTGGGGCAGGGAAAGGAAGCTCAGAGAAATGCAAGATGAGGGTCTGTAATGAGGGAAATATCTTCATATTTTCTGGACCAAACACCGTATCTAACCCTGTAATACGGTGGAAACTCACTATAACGAGGACCTTGGGACTATGAAAATTACCTTGTTATATCAGGAATCTCCTGATATCGGGATAAAATAACAAAAGAACATATAGACATGGGATCAGCGCAATTAGCTTGTTATATCAGGAATCTCATATTGGAGCTTGTTATGGTGAGTTTCAGGAGCCATTTTTGTCAGAGTACATTTTGGGTCACCAGAGAGAGAGAAAGAGAGAGAGCCTGTGCTATTGATTTACCCAAGATGCACTTTGACAGCAGGTGCAGACCCACTTTGGAGGAGAAGAGCATCCATTTTACAGGAAAAATCCTCTTCTTCTCCCTAAGCCTTTGATGCTGGCTTTGAGTAATAGAAGAAATAGAATATTGACTATTCTTGGGAACCAAAGACTTAATAACAATGTTCGCTGGATATATGAGATATGCAATTAGCTTAACAGGGAGGGAGCACTTTGATAGTGTTTAACCCTCACGATATGATGTGATCCACTGTCATTTATGCATGTTACAATTGTTATATTTGTCAGATATATAAAAGTATGATTCTTTTCAGAATTCTAACTTTATATAATGTACTACAAGTATTTGTGTGTGTATATCAGCGAGACTTTGCAATTTGATGTACAGATGAATTGTAGTATAGCTTGTAAGCCGAGTCATTCTGTTACCGATTTTTAAAATATATTTTGTCTGTGCTTTCGACTAAGTTACAAAGTTGGAAGTTTCAAGTAAATGGGACTGCTCAGTGTATTGATTTGGTTTATGTTTACCTCAGTTTATGTCAGCAATCCTAGACTCGAAGTGTATATGAATTTGTAATAGTTCCCCGATGCCATATTATATTCATCCTTTGTATAATGTGCCTGATTCATATGTATAATTATAATTGACAATCTAAATCTTGCTGGCATTAACCCATAGCAGTACAATGTCTCGCTTTAGTGACATTTTTGCATTCTCTTTTGATCTAGAATGCAACCAATCACACATTATACATGAGCAAAAATCACAGAATTTTTTTAGTCCATTTCCAATGCAGCACATTGTGCCGTTCACGAATAAGAGCAATTGGATTGTAAGTAACCAATAAATTTTCTAAATTGGCAACGCTGTGTAAAATATCTATTTTTAGTACAAATTGGGAATTTTTCTGTTAAATCTTGCAATTTTCATTCACATTGGTTAATTTAATAAACATTGTAGAAGACAGTTTTTTCAGAGGTTTCGGTTAGTTGCTGCTTCAGGCTTTAATCTCTTTAAGAGTGCATTTATGAAACATGATCCGCCAATCTGAAACCGGTACACAAGTTGGCTGACAATTTTTTTTGAATAAATTTGGCTACGCGTATCACGTGTCCTTTATAGCCAGTGTATTTCCGATATAAAACATGACAGAAACACGACAGAAACTTGACAGAAACTTTGACAGTTTTAAGAATAGGTTTCCACTCATGAGCGAGAAGGAAATTTTCAACAATATTGTGCTTTATTAATCACTGAGGCAGAGTTTTTAATTTTATTGATAGAAGGCATTTGAAAATTTAATTAATTAGAAAATGTGTTTTATTTGACATTTCCAATCTAGGATAGACCTATCCCTCGTAACAGTTCTTATTTTATGTAAACAAAGAACAAACATGACTTATAAATCATTCATATTTGTTTTAAACGCATTTTGTCATGTGATCTTTGAAATTTGCTTATATACATGTATATGTGGTAGGTAATGAAAATCTCTATATTTTGTAAATTGGTGAAAGTATTGTTACCTTATAGAATGTACAGTGGAGATTTTAGATTTTAAAGAAATATACCATGTCAAAATTACTGATCTATTTAATTTGTACAGACTGTTATTATATTGGTTATATTTTCCTGACAAAGTGAGACAGTGGTATAAACCTTGTGGTCCGATGTTTTATATGCAAATAAGACGTCTATATATAGGTGTTATTTCTTCAATTGAAGAAAAAAAGGTAATATGTGAAGTCAGTGAGCTTCACAATTTTTTTTCTCGATGTGAGAGGCAATAATTGTGTGATTTGTGCATGAGCTAGACTTGTTTTTCAGCATTTTATGCAATACTTTCCTAATCTCTGCTACATGTATCACAATTTTTATCTCATTGGAAGTTCTCCCACAGAGAGTTTCACTGAGGATTTATATTGAAGGAAGTTTAGTGAAATCTAGTGCAAAGCCGTTTCCTGTGATGAACCAGGGAAGTCCTGGGGAGCGTTTCATCAATTGTCTTGTCAGTGATTTTTACTGACACATTTGCTCTCAGCCAATCAGATGCAAGGATTTCAGTAGCTTATAACAGTTGTCCGTAAAAATCACTGACAAAACGCTTGATGAAACCCTCCCCCAGGATGAACAAGGCTTAATTTTTAGATCATGGGAGCGTTTCATCAAGCATTTTGTCAAGCATTTTGTCAGTGATTTTTTACTGACAAATTTGCTCTCAGCCAATCAGATGCAAGGATTTCAGTAGCTTATAACAGTTGTCGGTATAAATCACTGACAAAACACTTGATGAAACGCTCCCCATGTCAGTGCATCCAGTTTTATAGTCCAAGATTATTTGACGGTTTCGATAGTAAGCCTAGCCCAGATAGTGGGGGTCTAAACTAACTCTAGGCCCGAATTCACAAAGGATGTTTCAATTGACATTATGATCTGGCCACGGTTCAAAACACCACCATGGGTATATTGCACATTTGTTGGACTTACTGTGCATGTAAGGCCACGTGCATGCTATGCTTGTGGAGATTTAAACCATGGTTTAGTTAACCATACGCTGTGAATTCTGGCCTATTTGTGAGCCGATACCCACTGAAATGAAGCTTTCCCGTTTATTAATTCTCGTCTTAACTGAACTCAGACGCCGTTTTGCATGCCACTTGGTTTTGCAAAGCTGCCTAATAAACCAGCTCTAATTACAGTTTGTGCATGATTGTGCAGATAAAGGGCATTTGTACAGAGTACAATTGACCTATATACTTTCATATTGTGTGCACATGATGCGCTCACCGGTAATTTATGCGTTAAGCAAGTAGCGCGTCCACCAAAACAGATGCGCGTACACGTACAAATTGGGGTCATGTCGTGGTCATTTGTACCATGGGCTAATTACCAACTGACGAATTGGATGAATTTGCCATGTTTTATTGCATTGTATTTGGTAATTTTTTTTTAGATGCCATTCCTGTTCATTTTTAGACACTTGAATTTTCTCTTATGGTTATATTAGGTCACAAAATATGTCGTTTTAGTGTTTCAATTTTTACCTACCTGTTAAAATAAATTTTTGAATCCTAAATTATACCATGCATGTAGAACTGGGTGTAGTGATTATTTTTTTTACTTACAATTTTGACGGTCATAAGAAGACACTCTCCTGTAATGGGTTTTCTCAGGATGATCAGTATTTGATTTCTACTTGTTGTATAGTTGCATAAAGTGAATGATTGGGGTCGTTATGAAGATTTTGATGATACAAAGGCTTTGGCCCGTATTCTGAACTCCGGTTTAACTTAAACCATGGTCTAAATGTGTGGTTTAACTATGGGAGGCCAAATGTGACACAAATCTCTAACAGTAGATATTCAATTTATCAGCATTTTTGGTACTCAAACTTTTAAAAACTGTCTGGGAATGATGAAGTACAATAGTTTTCTTGACCATTACAGCACGAGACGAGAATCCAGTAAACATAAGGAACATACAGTGTAAACAAAGTTTTGACATTTTTGGCTACCCATAGTTAAACCACAGATTTAAACCATGGTTTAAGTTAAACCGGAGTTCAGAATACGGGCCTTTGGGTTTGATGCAGTGAATGCAGCTGATGACTGAAGTTACCCATCAAATTGTTGTCAACTTTGAGTGCAATGATGAAAATGTTTTGGTATGGATACAGGGTTATGAAACAAGCTATTAATTTTGCATACCTGGGTCCCCGTTTCATGAAAATTGTTATCAGTGACAACTGCTACCTTGCTGTGACAAATTTGCTCTCAGCCAGTCAGTTATTGCAATTTGTTATTGATAACAAGTTTCAATGAAATGGGGCCCAGGTCTTAATTGGTTCAATCTAATATAAAAAGTAATAGTACCGACTCATATTCTTGAAGGCAATAATTATTGGCAGTGTGGTCTCTTACACTCCCACTCAAAATGATGAAATCATCACTTTGAAATCTACACTACATTCATTTTATTACTTATTATTTCAACTTATTACTTCACAAATCTTTTGTATGAAAATAGAACTTTGTGCTTTCTGATATGATTCTAGAAATGTGTAAATACCCATTTTCATTAATAATGGAGACTACAAGACAATCGTTATTTGTAGAATGTATTAGGTGCTGTGTTGTACATGCAGTAATTTTTGTTTTATACATTATAAAGTTTTCTTTCAGTTCGTGTAGATAAGGTGATTATTTTGTGATATGTGCAAAATAACAAGTCTCTATGTCACTGCTGTCAGTAACTTTAAAAAAATAAATAAATGTTATCCATTCCCAAATATGCAACAAAGTTGTTTTGTTTATTTCTTTATTTGATGGAAAATTATATACATGCATACTGGCAAATTCTTTCAACTGTGAACCTATTCCTTAGATCAGCTTAACCCGTTGACTTAATTCTTAAACTCTCATAGGCTTAATACAGGAGCCAGCCGGTTCCCATAGTCTATGGATTAATATATCAGGTAACGGTGGACTAAAGAAGAGAAGATGAGCTCACTTTCTTAGATTGAATACATGAATTATAAATAATTCAAAACTTGAGACATTTGGGGTTGTATATGTACAAAACAAAAGGAGAAAAAAAAATATTTTGTTTATAAAATGAGATGCATTTTTCCTCTAAAGCTGTATTCAGACAATTATTATCGAATAGAAGAAATCATTACATGAAATGAATACTGAAAAACACTAAAGTAATATAGTTTTTCCCCTCCATTTTAACACAATTTGAAAAATGTTAACTCCAATTTTGTCCCGAGAACCCTAAAATGTAAAAATGTCAAAGTTACTTTTGTCATTCATCATTCAAGTTGATCAATGGGCAATCAATCTCAATACATGTATTTGTCCATTCATATTCGTCCGGACCGACGACATTGTCATTGATTTTATACCATGCAAACTTATTGAATTATGACAAAAAGTAACCTTCAATTTGCATGTGTACCAAGATGTTTAATTCATGGATGTTTTGTGAAATGTCAAGACGAAAAATTGAATAGAAATTATAACAAAAGCATGAGTGACAAATTCAGAAGAGGCTTTCACAGAATCGATTCATGCTTTGATTTGGATGCAACATGATGAAATTGATTGGACAAAGAAAAAATAAATGACTTAAAGATGAAATTGACCATGAGATGTGCAAGATCATGAAGCTTTGGCACGAAATTGAATGGAAAAGTGTTATCTTAATTTGCGTCACAAGAAAATTGGCACACTTGCATACATTCACTTGCAGTGTTTTATTAAAGAAAAATATCACGTCGCAGCCCAAGGGCTGAACTGAACAATGATAAAAAGTTACCTGTACACATATATATACATGTATATATATATATATATAGAACATACTGAAAATATCAACATATACATGATAGACAAATTACATTAAAATGTCATACAAGAAAAAAAACATGGAAAGATTAAGCACAAATAAACTATATAATCAACTAATATATAATCACAAACATAATTGGATGTAAATATATTGTGCCATTCACGAATAAGGTGTACGATTAATTGAAAATAGGCATTAGAGTCTCTAAAGTGGAATCTAACATTAAAATTTTCATGTCCTTTTGGGGGATTTTGTAGTTTTCATTCACAATGGTTCATTTGTGAAAAAGAAAGTAAGATTGAAAGATAAGAACAAGTATTGCCAACTTGATAGGCAAACATCTATGAGATAAAAGAGCTACATTTGAAAAGTGCATCTGTAAGAAACCATTCACTTTTTCACTCTCAATGGATACCTTATACAGTACCGCTACTTATACCAAGGAGGTACTAGCTTGCCTAATACCTCCTTGTTTATGATACTTATGATAAAGAATTAGCTAAATATGACACAGCTAGATGGTTCACATAGTTATTTACATTCTACTCAAAGTTCCTTCATTATATTGTTTCAAAGTTTTACAATGTATCATTTCTTATTCATGTATCATGTTATATTTCAATGTATTGTTTTGTATGCAGGGCCCTCCTAGGCTACCCTGGCTGGGCAAAAAAGACAAATGAAATTATGCCTTGGAGGTTAAAAAACACACACGCCAAAGACTCGTTACCAAATTCCAGTAATACATCTACATGCACAATCGACGGCTTCAGTAATGTATGCAAATTTTATGCATACCTTCCAAACAAAGGTTGTTCTTGACAACTTGAAAGCTTGCCGGGCATATGAACAAATAATGTATGTAAACCGGATTCCAAGCATTGAGGCTCGTTTATAAAAAGCATGTTCATGGAATAACTCGTCACTAGGTGCTCAGAGAATATATGTGCATAAATTTGTATACATTACTGAAGCAGTCTGTCTATTGGATAAAGTGATCTTGTTCAACCTTCATGAACTATAAATATATACCAGCACATCAACAAAGCAAAATATCACCCGATTCATACCATTAGCTGGATTGCCTTCTCAAACAAAGTTTAGCATGAAGCTCATTCCATGTATACATTGCACATGTACATGTAACATGTCACAAACAGTGTACTATCTCTCCAGTTGGGAAGGTAGGTGATGGCTAATACCACATTTACAGAAGACTAACATACTTTTCTCATACATTTAAATTTGCTTAAAAATCAGAAATATGATTACAAAACCACACAGTTGGATAGTGATTAAATAGCCATTAGCTGAACAAGTGTCCCTGAGGCTGACAAAGGCATAGCTGCCATATTCATAAGTCATTTAGAGTTCTGGGGGGTGTTTCACAAAGAGTTAAGTCACGCGTAGTATCCATGCGCATACGTTATTAAACGCGTAATCTTATGGGTCCCTGAGCATGATCTGACCAATGCGGTGATGTGTCATAATTATGTACCGCACACAACTAGGAATTTAAGTGCGACTGTTAATCAAACTTAACTCTTTGTGAAACACCCCCCAAATCAAGCGATTACATTGTGAAAGAGTTCAAACGACTATCTGAAAGCAACTGGTAAACTGATTGTGTAGTACATAAGAATTCATGCATACTGTGAGGTTACAAAGTCTTCAAACTCAGAGCTTGACCTTCTCTTTAACAGAATGACATGCACAAATCCATATTGGTATAGTTAACACACTTTTCCCTTTTTTTTTACTGTGGAGCTGCATTCTTGATCTTTACCCTTTTTTTTGGGGGGGGGGGGTTGCTTTTATTGGGTTTATGATGCCTTTTGTAATTTGTTTGTCATTCAAATCATTTATTTGTAATTTGTTGTTTTGTAATTTGCTTTGATTTTTCAATAAAACATAAATATTAAAAAAAGAAAAAAAAAAGAAAAGAAAAGAAGACATTATCATAGACACTTGCTCAAGCAATGACTATTCAGTCATTAAATATGGAATTTCCTCTCGTGTCAAATTACTTAGTTAACACCCTCTCAAACATGAATGAAGGATGCAGACTGTTTTCGACAGGTAACAGTTGCTGATCAAATAACAAAAGTTTAAAGTTGTGATCAATTTTCAAGACTGATATCCCATAAATTCAATATTGTTGCCTAAACAGTCATCCAAGTGCTATATAAGATCTTTCACTTTGAAGTCAGTTGACAAGAAATAAAGACCATTTGCATCTTTTCTAACTTACATACTGTTCACTACAATTAAGAGTCATTGTACGTCCTTGCCAAAACACAAATCTTCAGTCATTTCAAAGATCCAAAACATGAAGCAATCCATAGCTTAGTCAATTATTTTCTCTGCAGCCATAACAAATATACACCATAAAAGATGGTCAAAGGATGGTGGGATATGTCCTAAAATCAATTGAGAACACATTATATATTCGTGTCAATAAGAATAACGTTACAGCAAGATTGATCAACTTTTCAGCAATAGATGCAAATTTCATCTCGGAAGATGTTCCTTTCATACAATATCAAGCACAACTGCGCATTTGTCAAGCTCTTTAATAATCTGTGTGTGTCCACAAATGCTTAGTAAGAGAAGATCTTGTAGAAAACCTTTTCTCACAATGGGAACAAGGATACGGTTTTTCTCCAGTATGTGTTCTTAGATGACGATTAAGAATGGATTTGTCACCAAATCTCTTCTCACAATGGGAACACTGATAAGGCTTCTCACCGGTGTGCGTTCGTATATGGACCATAAGATTGGACTTGTCAGAAAATCTTTTGCTGCAATAGGAGCACTGATATGGTTTTTCTCCAGTGTGTATCCTCAGGTGGCGTATTAGATGTGGTGATTGAGAAAATCCCTTACCACAGAAGGAACACTGATGTGACTTTACACCGGTGTGTGTTCTTACATGGACATCACGTGTAATTTTTAGAGCAAATCTTTTATCGCAGTAGGAGCACTGATAAGGCCTTTCTCCTGTGTGTGTTCTTACGTGATTGGTAAGAGTAGTTTTGTGACTGAACCTCTTCTCGCAATGAGAACACTGATGTAGCTTCCCTCCGGTGTGTGTTCTAAGATGGCTCTTAAGTGCAGCTTTTTTAGAAAACCTTCCATCGCAATGGGAACATTTATATGCTTGCTCTTCTGTGTGTGATCTAAGATGGCTATTAAGACTGGATATGGTTCGAAAGCCTTCTTTGCAGTAAGAGCATTGATAAAAATTTTCTCCTGTATGTGATCCCAGATGGCAAGTAAAACAAGATTTGTCTGAAAAACCCATTTTGTAATGGTGACATTCATATGGCTTTTCTCTGGTGTGTGTTCTTAGATGGTGAGTAAATGTTGATTTGCGAGAAAAGCTCTTACCGCAAAACAAGCAGCTATAGAGCTTGTCCCTCGTAGTGTATCTTCTTAGATGGAAATTAAGCAACCTTTGGTGAGAAAATCCTTTGCTACATACAGGGCACTGATATGGCTTCTCTCCACTTTGTGTTTGAAACTGGGCACTACATGTCCAATAACTTTCTTTACAAATCTCTGATGAAGACTTGGAAGGGTCCTCTATGTCGTGATTTCTGGCATCGCAAAGCAGATCGAAATCGTCAGAAAATCTCTCTTCATGATTATTTTCTTTACAGATTTCTGAAGAAGACTCAGAAGGTTTCCCTATGTTGTGATTTCTTGCATCACAAGTAAGATCGGAATCGGCAGGAAAGATCTCTTCTTGATTATTTTCTTTAGAAATTTCTGAAGAAGACTCAGAAGGCTTCCCTATGTTGTGATTTCTTGTATCACAAGTAAGATTGGAATCGTCAGAAAATGTCTCTTCATGATTACTTTCTTTACAGATTTCTGAAGAAGACTCGGAAGGGTTCTCCATGTCGTGATTCCTGGCATCGCAAATAAGATCGAAATCGTCAGAAAATCTCTCTTCATGATTATTTTCTTTACAAATTTCTGAAGAAGACTCAGAAGGTTTCCCTATGTTGTGATTTCTTGCATCACAAGTAAGATCGGAATCAGCAGGAAAGATCTCATCTTGATTATTTTCTTTAGAAATTTCTGAAGAAGACTCAGGAGACTTCTCTATGTCGTGATTTCTTGCATCACATGTAAGAGCGGAACTGTCAGGAAATCCCTTTTTACGACGGGAATACTTATCTCCACTATGTGTTCTTAGGTGTGCATTCAAATTACTTTTTTGAGCAAATCTTTTATCACAACATAAACATTGATATGGCTTCTCTCCATTGTGTGTTCTAAGATGGATGGTAAGAGCAGGATTGGTAGAAAATCCTTTACTACATAAGGAACATCTATATGGCTTCTCTTTAGTATGTGTCCTCAGATGTTTTTCAAGTGATCCTTTGAGAGAAAAACTTTTACCACAATAAGAACACAAATGGGGCTTCTCTCCTGTGTGTGTCCTAAGATGGTGAGTAAGATTAGACTTGTCACAAAATTTCCGAGAAAACCCTTTACCACAATGGGAACACTGATGCAGCTTCTTGCCGGTGTGTAAGCTTAGGTGGGCAGTAAGACATGCCTTTTCAGAAAAACCTTTACTGCAATATGAACACAAATGGGGCTTCTCTCCAGAATGTGTTCTCAGATGGTGAGTCAGATTAGACTTGTCATTAAACCTCTTATCACAATGGGAACACTTAAAGGGCTTCTCTCCAGTGTGTGTTCTTACATGGCGAATGAGATGTGGTTTCCGAGAAAACCCTTTACCACAATGGGAACACTGATGCAGCTTCTTGCCGGTGTGTAAGCTTAGGTGGGCAGTAAGACATGACTTTTCAGAAAAACCTTTACTGCAATATGAACACAAATGGGGCTTCTCTCCAGAATGTGTTCTCAGATGGTGAGTCAGATTAGACTTGTCATTAAACCTCTTATCACAATGGGAACACTTAAAGGGCTTCTCTCCAGTGTGTGTTCTTACATGGCGAATGAGTTGTGATTTCTGAGAAAACCCTTTATCACAATGGGAACACTTCAAGGGCTTCTCTCCAGTGTGTGTTATTGCATGGCGAATGAGTTGTGATTTCCGAGAAAACCCTTTATCACAATGGGAACACTGATGAGGATTCTTTCCAACATGCATTCTTACAAAAGGTTAGACGTCTTCTCATGAGTGATCTTCTTCTCAGTCTGTAGAAGGATGAGACTTCTTTCTGTTCACCACTGTCATACCCTGGACCATCTCAAATGGAAGGTTGTTCAAAGTCGCATCTGCAGATGACAAAAAGAGAGTACTTGTGATAAAAATAATTTTTAACTCTTACTGCGCCAAGGGTTTTAGCTCTCTTCAAAGTTTTACCAAAATGTGATCAATGCTTACTTTTCAAATGTCTCTACTTCATTAACCATATTTCCCAAAATATTGTGTACATAACTTGCAGGAAATTTATTACCATTTCTTATGATAGCAAACATTAACTTTACCAACTTTATGTATAAGAATTATTGAAAATTACATTTGAGTTTCTTTTCTGTCCATTATTTTTTGGTTTCTCATTTGTTTACTATTGTTTAATGTTGAAATAAGATATCTTTTTTAAAATCTACAATTTTTTCTGAAAATTTCTATGGTAGCATATGATTATAATCATATTTAAAATGCTTGATTTATGCTAAAAATGTTGATATACATTGACCACCATATACCTTTCCTGAGGTCGAGCACTTGGTGAATGAAAATGACAAGTCTATCTGTCACATATACGTGCCATCGGCACTGAAAGAGTTAAATTGATGCTTTTTGTAGAACATTTCAGCTTCCAAGTTTCAGCATTTAAAAATCAAAAATCAAAAAGTCCATTGATCGGTGATTATTGCTTGTGTGTTTGTGTAGGTGCGTCGGAGCTAGGGTATGTATGTGTGTGTGTGTGCGCGCGCGCGTGTACATGTACATGACTGTGCGTAAGACTTTTATAATCGCATACTCCTGACAAACACTTATAAAACAGATATGCATATACCGCCATATACACATACACACGCAACGGTGTCATTTCATACTTACATATCTACCGATCGACGTGTGCACGTACACACAAACATAATGCGTCAACTAATAGGATACAAAAACTGATAAAAAAATTAAATAATTTTGTTAACAAGGGTTTTTCATACTTTCGGGACTATTCTAGTATACCCAGACTTTTACATTTGTTTTCTTCACACTTATGGCATAATTTGTTATATTGTGGTAGATTTACATTTTCTTATGATACAAATTTCAATTCTAGTTCAAATTATTCACATGAATACATGAAAATCTGCTATTTGTAAGGTCTTCTAGAAATACTGTCTGAAAGCTATAAATAGCATTCTATGGTGTCCTTCGAAACACAATCATGCCTCTGGAGGAAAAAGAAATGAAACTAAGTTTTACTAATCGTTATCTTTATTGCGTGCAGCCTTTTACTTCGTTTTTCTTCCAAACCAAGCTTCATGTAAAGGAGGATACGTATGTGGTAGAGAAACAAAAATACGCCCATCATTTCAGCGGGGAATTAGCCTTTTTACATCCCAACGTTTAATGATTAAATGTGAAGCTCATTATCAAGGCTACAAGATATGATCGATATTATCGATAGTGCACGTTGTCGTTATAGTCGATGCCAATCACATCTTCGTGAAACGGTTTGGTCCCTGAAGGGACTGGCAGTCCTTCTGCCGTGGGATGGTCCCGATCGGGATGGTCCCTGAAAGCACTCATAGCTACATTCCTATACTTCGTGTGTATAATTTAGGCAGTCATACACCTCAACTTTTTAAAACACCACTGCACAAAAGTCACAAACATTCACTCAAAATCGGCATTTAGTTTACAAAAACCGACAACAAAATATCCAAGAAATACAATAAATTCAACTCACCGATGTTGGAAAAGATATTTCCAAAAATCAAATCCGTAATTTACTGTTGATTCTCGCGAAACGAGCTATCGGAGTCATTGTGTACATTTCCTGGTCGCCGCGGGCGCTGACATCTCCCCAAAAGAGTTTTGTCCTTAAAAATTCGGTCCCTATGTGGCATACACGGAAAGTCCCGATTTTCTGTGTGCGCGATCGTAAAGATCGATGTGCGCTTGCGATCCCGAGTTTCTTCGTGGACAAACATTTTATTGGCCGATTTTAGTCTAAGACATCGGCAGTATGTAAACAACACGCGATCGCGAAACAAATCGGCGGGGATTTCTCCGGTTTTGGACAAGATTTTGACTTTGGATTTTGCTGAAAATATCAAAAGTTCTTCCTAACGGCCATTTGAGGTAGGAGTGAGATTTTTAAGGGCTGAATTTGAAAGCAAGGTATTTAAAATATTTATCTTATTTTCCCCCCATACCTTTAGTACATGCGACAGAAAATACCAACTATTTTACAGGAATGTACCCGGGAGTGCCTGAAAGGACCCTTTTGTGAGATCCTACCCTGGATTCCAAGTATTGTAGTTCATTCATTAATAACAGGTTAATGGAATACCTCGTTACTAGGTCCCCAGGAGAGAAACATCCATAAATTTGAATCACTTAGTAACCGGGGGCCGTTTCATCAAATCATCTCCATGACAGTCATAACTGTTGTCGGCGATCTAAGGAAATGTCATGGACCTGACAAACTGTTTCACGAAGACATGATAAACGACAACTCAATGATATCGATACTCACCGGAGAAAAAACATAGTCTTTATCACAATCCATTGGAATTATCGTCA
Organism: Heliocidaris erythrogramma; assembly: GCA_025617745.1. Classification (NCBI taxonomy): domain Eukaryota; kingdom Metazoa; phylum Echinodermata; class Echinoidea; order Camarodonta; family Echinometridae; genus Heliocidaris; species Heliocidaris erythrogramma. The sequence goes on from CM046868.1 coordinate 33,147,113, forward strand.
ATTACCCAAACAGATTTTGAGGCTCAGTTTTTCCCAAACTATTCCAAAATGTAAAAAATGGCAGTAAAGATGAATGCTTGTGATACAAACATCCCGTTTACATGAAAATATGTGGTACTTATGGCATCTTAGAATTTATAAAATTGAGAAAACTCGAGGCTTTTGCGATGTACGAATTTAGATTTGCAGGTAATAGGATACCGTAACTGACTAAATATGGAAAGAAGACCCAAATCGTGTTCACTTTAGAGAAAATGATTAAATTGAGATATTTTATGAGCCAACTTTTAATATTTATTCATCAAGAGATATAATATTATTCATATCAAAGCATTGCGTGAAAAGGGAAAATATAGGGAAAATACATACATGATAAATTGTCGTCGTTCACATGGGTCTGTATATACAGACTGTTCCATTTTCGATGCTGATTCTATGGTAAACGGATGTGGGTATTTTTAATATTAATCTCATTTTACTTGTTGGGGGGTCAAGAAGCCATAAGAACATATTGTACGTCTGTACAAATTATTATAATACGAACATTAGTAACACTATTTGATAAAAGAATGGTGAAGGATAGTGCTTGGAGATCAGGAAATAAATGTTCTCTTATTTAATTTACATTTCTTATTTTTTCGCAGCCCATACTCCATAGACTAACTAAAAGCTGGCTTGTGATGGCGTTCTAAAAAGATATGACAGGCATGACAGGTCTGGAGTACCGACAAGTCACTTGTCAGCGAAGTTGTCGCTGGTCTTGGCAAAGACTGCTTTGTGAAAAACTTAGCGGACAAGCTGAGCGACAGTGTCGAGATGTCGCTGATCTTGTCGTTATGACGGTTTGATGAAACGACCCCCAGCTCAGGTCTATTCAGAACTCGATGTCGCATGCAGATTGATCTCGCTGAGCTGCCGCTAGCACTAACTTTAGGGGGCACTAACTTTAGGCATGCTAACGTACATGCGCATTGAGTCGCCACCCGACGGCCTTGAACTTCCTATACTGCTAAAATAAACTTTATACTTGTCAAAATCTTGATTTAATATAAAAATATCAATGTATCCCGTAAAAAATCTCGAACGCATGATTCATGAAAATGCTCCATTTCAAAGAGAATGACGTCACTATATACGTACTTCCGGGATGGCGACACAATAGGTGGCTGCTGTTGAGTCGCGCCCATCGATCTCTACCTGTAGTTACAAATCCAATACTGCGCGCATGCGCACACCACACAGGCACGTCATACACGTGTGCCAGATCTACGCAGACTCGCCACCGGGCTGTAGAGAGTTCTACGTTAAAGCGCCACCCCCTTCTATTTTTTTAGATCACACCACCCCCTCTTTTAAAATGGTACCAGCTTGATCAGTATATTTTAATCTTCATCTCGATAGCAAATTTAGTCAACTTCCGTCATCATATTGGGCTACAACTATTGTTGAGTAGGGAAGTCTCGTCTTTGTCGCCCGAGCTCCATCCACCGGGTATTGCAAGAGTGTGTGTGCTAGTTAAACTTTGATCGCGCCCAACTCTTATTCATGCGCCGGATCTTACAAGAGACTTCCAACGGCGGAAGAATATATTTTGACCTATTCAGTGTAGCCACAACAAAGTCTGAAGCGATGCAGATAATTTTTAGAGGACGAGTTCGGACCATAAGTGACAGGTGAGTGGCGAGTTAACAACGGTGGCGAGCCAATGCGCATGGACGTTAGGCCGCCCAGCTCCCCCGCTGCGCTGGCCTGGGAGGCTAGGGAGCGACCGTTCCCGTACAATGGGCTGTGCGCATTGTTTTCTCATCTAGCATGTCTAGGGAGCGAGTCGGAAGCCAATCGAGGTGCGGTTAGTGAAAATCGCATATCATGGGAGCGGCCCGAGAAGGTTGAAAATGGGGGACGCGACGTCACAGCGGCACATACATGTGTGACATTATATGTGAGCAGACATGCCAACCAAAAAACGTATTCCTTACTTTTTCTATTTTCTTTTGCTTCATAACTTTTTGGTACTAAGATCTATAGATGTCTATAATCAATTCGGAACACCAAAATACCATAATACATCGCACCTGTATCCTTGCATAACATTTTATTATCCACTGATTTTAACTATTCATGGCTCTGATTTGCATGAAATTTTTGTCTGTGGTACACAAAAACGAAACCTGTGAAATTGGATGGCTTATTAGTTATTTGCATTGTGCTCTAGTGGAAATGAGTGGATAATAAAGGTTGTTCTGGTACAGAGGTGGATGCACAATAGCATTTTTATGTTCTGAATAATTACCGATGTCCATAGCGTTTGGTACCACTTATCCAAGCGTAATAGGCAAAGAATACGGTTTTAGGTTGGCATCCCTGTGTGAGTGCCCCCCCCCCCCGGGTGACCACCATGCATCATGACCATTCCTCGACTCGAGTTGAAAAGTTCTAAAATCGAGAGCAACTAATGAACTGATGAAAGCTGAATTTAAATTACATTACCTGATTACCTGAACTGAAGGCTGAACTTGTGAGAATGAAGCCATCAGTCACCATGATCACATGGCGGCCTAAGGTACGATGTTAAATAAAAAATATCTAGCAAAATTAAATCCTATGTCGAGCTGGATGGGCTGGATATGCGTCATCACATCCATGGCATTGCCAACGAACGTAGAGGGCGGCAACACTTTGCAGTATTGCTATGAGGAAGGTTCACTTCTTACGCGCATAACGGAAGGAAAGGTGGAAAGAAAAAATGAGATGATAAAAACAAACTAAGGAAGATAGAGACATAAACGATAGAAGGATAAAAACACCCTTTCAGGGCAGGAATGATTTAAGGGCTAAATTTATTACATTTTGTTCTTAAAATTGACAACAATAATATTTTTCTTTTAGTGCTACATGGTCCTAATAAATTGTAATGTCTTTGAAAACTATACATGGTTAGTCATTTTGTCGAAAAGTTAAAAAATTGCCAATTTCGATTAAAAAAAAGCAATGATTATGAACCTTTCAACGTGTTGACAATTTAAGGATTAAATTAAAGCTTATTCTTGTTTTAAAAGTTCCTGTCATCAAACGCAATGTGGTCATGTACCAAAAATGGACACAGTGTGTGCAGAAATATTTGCTCTTTCTACTCATGCATCTGATATATATTTTTATGTTAGAGCTCTGAATCAAAAGTTATTGAATCAAACCACAAAATGTGGTCTCGAAAGGGTTAAGAACAACAGAATGAAATATGGAAGAGAAATGTTAAAATGAATAATAGAATAACATAATGAAAGGAAAGATGGAAATAAAAAATGATAGGATGAAAACAAAGAAAATGTTAAAGGAGAATTACGCTCAAAAATAAAGACGATAGTGTTCAAAGGTGTTATTTATTCCTACTTGTTAGACTATATGGCTTCGCGTCAAAATATACGAGATCGATAAGAATCAAGATTTTCTGAGCAAAATTTACCATCTGCTAGCAATATGTATCGTTTGCTAGCAGCACATGGGGGCTGCCATTTTGTTTTTGTGTACAAGAAGATTTTCTTAATCCAAATGCTCAATTGCCTTTTTCAAAATTAAAAACCCATTTGAGATTAAAAATATAGAATAGATATGTCAATTTATTTTTAAACTGAAGATTTCCTGATATATTTCTGTTGAAAATCGATATTCGCTTAATAGAAATCTATTTTCTCGATACTGGACGTATGGGACGGAGCAAATTAATTCAAATTTTATGGATGCTTCTTCCCTGTGCATCTATAGCGGCAAACTATGCATTCACCTGCTTTCGGATAATGGACTTGTAAAGTCGGAATGCATGCTGCATATATTATGTTCTGCTCTGTTTGGCAAACCCAAGAAAATAGATTTTTGTTAAGCAAAACCAGACAATTTAAAAGTATCATTATAAAGATTTAATTTTTATAATACATGTAAACACCCACTTTATATTTTTCGTCACATATGGGATTTTGGGTAATGAAGAAAATCAATTTAGGATTTGGATTCAAAATATCTTCCGGACTGGAACATTTCTCAGTGGTTCATGTACAACTCCAAATCAGCAAGAAAATGACAGCCCCCATGTAAATGAGTAAGAGAAGATACCGGGTGTTGGAATATCTTTATTTATACCTTTTTCTGATATCTTATTAGAAAATGATTTAGGCCAATAAGTAGGAATATATTACACCTTCCAATATAAGTAAATTTGTAATCAGGGGTTAATTCTCCTTTAAGGAAGTATAGCAAAATGACAGAAGGATAAGATTAACATGAGAAAAGATGAAGAGAAGATAATAAAAGGAACAAAGAATGACATAACAAAAGTAAAAAAGTCAAGATGGAAAGCAGAAAATGGTAGATAAAAATAGATAGATAGATAAAAAGATAGAATAACATAATAACGGAAGATAGATAGAGAAATGAGAAGGAATAGGATCAAAGGAAATTAAGAATATTATTCGAATGGGAATTTATAAAGGCAATGGATATGATAGAAGGATAAAAAGAAAAAAATAACATAACGAAAGATAAAGAGATATGATATAAGGATAAAGATAATAATTAATTCATACTCCCATCAGGTCACCTTTCTTTCTCTTTTTAATATTTTCTGCTAAAAAAAGATACTATACATAAAATTCCCTCAGAAATGGTTGAAAATTTCGACCAAGCGCGCCGCGCCAAGACCATCGGCATCGATGGCCGAGACCAGACTGTTTACTTTCTCTTTCTCTCTCTCTCTTTATTTCACTTGTCATAAAATTTTATAAATTGGGCCCCTCCCCCCCCCCCCCATTTTTTAAAATGAAAACCACTCTCTTTTGGGTGGTGCTTGTCACAATTTTTTTTTTTAAAATGACCCCGCTCTCTTACAAAATCCGCCCCTAGTGTTCTCCGGTTTTCGGGATGTGCCCATGGATTCTCCACGATTTGTCACATAAAAACACTCTATAATAAATCTCTTTCCTTGGCATCTTTCCAGCATAAAGTCTACCACGTAATATATGCAATTTTACAAAGCACTTCGCGTTGATCCGATGTACATGAACCGTCAAACAACATGATTTTTTTTCCAATTCTTAATCATATCTTAATACTTGTTTCAAGAAAATATCAAGGTATATACAGAGAATGAAATGTCTTTAGACAGCCAAGAAGTAATCTTTGGTACAAGTTTTCAATGAGTTTCATCAAGTTTCCTTTATTAAACTTGGTTGATGTAATATCACAGTCATTGCAAGTTAATCTATCTCCTACTAATATCTATTCACTTTCGGTTATGGTTAATTAACTATTAGTGGTACATGATTGTTGCAGTTTGTTCATAAAAGTAATAAATAAGGTCAAAACATTGTTGGAATGGCTTTAATTCTATGAATTTACAAATAGACATCATTTAGGTGGTTGCATAAAAAGGACTATTCGTTCCAGGGGCGGATCTAGGATTTTGTAATCAGGGGGGAACAGTGCCGTAAAAGTACACAAAGGGAGGAAACAAGTTTGGGTTTCAAAAAGGGGGCATAGGCCGGTTTTCCCCTATGTAGATCCGCCACTGATTTGTTCCAATAGCCCTCAAGTCATCCAAAAAATCAAATAGATATTGACAGGGTGGATGAAAACTGAATCCAGAATTATTTTATTTTGATAAGCATTCGAACGCTTAGCTTATATGCCTGAGTGGAATATATATAGCGCCAGCTGTAAAAATTAATATATTATATATATATATATATATGCCGTCAAACACTTGCCATATTTACCATGTTTACTGAGAACATGATTATAATGAGCGAGAAATAGTTTTGTCTGGAAAAAGAAGATTTTCTTGATGTGATTTTTAGGCGGTTACTTTTCACCCTGAACTTGAGGTATAACAGAAATTAGGGAATCATAAAACACAGTACATGTTGTATATTTAATTGAGAGTAAAGTAAGTGCTGGTCAACATATAATACAAGATACATCTTTTCGTTCAGAGCGCTATAGGCTCTGTTTCATTTCACTAATTTCTATCATGAAAAAAAAGATATGTCATTCATCTGCTCCCTTCAACGAGTCTACGTCAAGAGGACAATATCCTCACTTTCTACAATGATGTAATTGCTATATACATGTAGATATCCCAATTTATATAACACAATTATCATACAAACCGCAATGTTACACATTCCATGATTTGCACACATATAACCTGGAGCCTCAAGCATCAAAACTGAGAATAAAATGCAACTCGGGATATCACATGCGACTTTGAATTGAGGACTTTAAATCAGGATAAAGTTTCATGAAACTTAAGGGTGCAATGACAATTGATAAAAGATACTAAATCATTGAATATGATTTGCTGTGAGCAAGTTTAAATTCACTGCAAGTTTCATGAAACAGGGTCCTCGAGTTCTCAAGCTTCTGACGCATGATGACCCCAGGTTTATCAAGTCACATTCAGTCTTCTCCTTCTGCCGACTGGCTTACTATAATCTCCATTCCATTCCCCAAAGTGCACCAACCCCGGAATCAAGAAACAGTATATACACGCCGCCCAGTCTCAGATAACCGCATGGTAAACTCCCGTCTCTTAACATAACCCTTATTTACATTTTGCCTTAATCCTGGATGCCATCATAAAAGACATAGGAGGGATAAAGAATGTGTTGGGGCTAGACACCTCCCTACTACGGCCGAGAGGAAGTGACGTCACTAGTAGACTTTAAATTAAGGATGGGGTGGGGGATTCGTACCAAAGTTTTAGATTAGTTGCTGACAAATTCCAACAATGAAGAAGAACTGTATCTTATATTTTTCCAAAAAACAAAATATTTTTTTATAAAACATAAACCACTTGCCAATAGCAAATTTGAATTTTTAATCTCGTCACCCATCCCCACACCCCACACTTATATTAGCGACATCCGCTCGAACACCATAGCAGCATCCCTTTTTCCTCATCCGCAGCCACTGTTCCCCTATTTGTTCTAATAAGCCTGTCCCTCGACTTGCGCAAACTGCACATGAGGCTGGATGGATTGATGGACTACAGTCGGGCACTGTGGAACTTGCTGCATCGAGGGGATCGATTGGACCGGTTGGGCAACTACATTAACGGGATCTGCATAGACCACAGGCTGCATTGGTGGGCTGTAATAGATTGGTTGGTTTGGCGCCGTTTGCTGCTGTTGTTGCTGTAGGTCCTGGACCGTCGGATACTGCATGCTTACGTTACTCGATACGACCTGTTGCTGTTGTTGCTGGGCTAATTGCGAAGCATCAGCCGTCGGACCAGGGACACTGATTCCTTGCTGCCGAAGTGCATTCTCGATTCGATTCAAGTTGTCAAAGAAACCGTCCAGAAGCCGACTAATGCCCGCGTGTGTACTGTTCTCCTTTCTATAATACCCCCTCCCGCTGCTACGGCGACCCCGTCCTGTGGTGGATCCAAAGTTGCGCCCAGATCCGAATCTTGGCTGCCAGTCGTTACCGGCTTGCCAATTACCCCGGTAATTCTGTCGGTGCGGCGAAGAGTATGCCGAAACGAAAGCTGGCGCAGAGCTGTTCAGTCTACTGCTACGTGCAGTGCTCCTCGGCCCAGAAGAGAGATCTCGTCTATGCTGCCATGGCCTCTCTGTGACGGGTGATGCTTTTACTGTCGTCTGGGCAGAGGGAGATCCTGCGTAGTTGTTGAAGGCAACGTTATCGACCACGTGTTGTCTGTCTGCAGCTACCCCTTGCACAAAATATGTTGCGCTGTTCTCAGCGGTTGCCGAGGTTGCCAACTGAGACGGGCCACTCAGCCCGTCGTTGCTTTGGGGCCAGCAGGTGGCATTCTCTGCCGCGTGGTCTTGTTGTTCTGCCTTCGTCACGGAGTTTTGCTGTAATAACGAGTCCTGGGGAAAACATTTTAAAGATTAAAAGACGTCATTTATATTCATATGACAGCAGACACAGATATAACTCTAACATTTTATATTCTTTTTTATTACTATGTTAATCGAAAGGGACCATTCAATGATCAAATTACATTACATGTTCATGATATTAGCCATCAAGTATTAGTAGGCGCTTTCATGGCACCAAAATGTTTTAAGAAGCGAATCTTTATTTGATAACTGCTTCATCAACAAACATCATCTTTAGGAGTCTATAATTATAATATAATTATTGCCAAGTATTTCGTTTCCTTGGAACGATGTGTTCACCCCCCCCCCCCCCCCCCCCCCAAATTTGTTGTTGTTGTTGTGACACTGGGAGTATTGAGCAGTTATGAAATTGCTAAAGTTGAATACATTTTACTTTGTTTCTACCTTGATCCGTCGCTCCTCGCCTAGAAGATGACGCAGATGCCTCTCACGTGACTTTGATTCGTGAACCTCTTGAGTGACCCGACACAGCTGCTGTCCAGCGCTGTCGATGCACGCCTGCCACTGATTGATCTGGACACCAAGTGATCCCTGATTATCCAGGGCAGTCTGCAGGGAGCGTTGGAGGGACTCGTTCTCGGCTCGGAGGGCCTCCACCTGCCTCTCGTACTTCCTCATCTGCTCGTTCGTCAAAGAGAGGTTGTGGTCGTCCGGGAGAGAGTCCGGCAACCATGCTGGATAAGAAGGAGTGTCAAGGAGAGGATAAGAGAAATAAGGATCTAATAAATTAGAATGATAATGTGAGATACAATATGTATAGATATATATTGAGAATGGAACCACTTCCTCCTAATCTATTGAGTTACATTCAGTATACCGTACAAAATATAGGACAAACAGATGGATTTTTAAAGTCCGAGATAGTAATTACCCTGTTATTAAAGCATCATCACCATCATTAGAACCTTCATCACTGTGGGCGTCATCCTCATTTTCATCATAATCATAATCATCATCATTATCATCATCATCATTATCGTCATCATCATTATCATCATCATGTCATTACAAGCATTATTATCATCATCAACGATATAAGCATCAACATATTTGACCTTAATATCCCATCATCATCATCATCATCATCATCTCTTTTAGTTTTAATTTTGTCGTCACGGCCAGAATTTCATCAGACAATCAAGCACAAATTAATCACATTTAGTACATACAAAGTACATGACAGAAAGTTTAATCACCATTGACTACGGAATTAACTTCTAGAGCTAATCAATCAGAGTAGACGGGTTACGCGAAGTAAAAAGACGGCTTCATGAACCCACTCTTCAAAACTTGAAATATCCACCACACGTGGCACAGTTTTAAATGTTTTTCAGAGAGCTGTTTTCAGTCTGTTAGAAACTTACATCACTTACTAGTGTGACAATTTGTAAAAATGAAAACGAGTATTGCGTTCGCTGTAGTTATATAAGTTCTGTGTTTATCAAGATGACTTCCACGGAGCCGTGGTAGCAGTTACTAATTCTCACCATTAATGTCATTGCTCATGATTTCATCATCGCAAGTCGTCCAAGTGTTGTCTGTCGATGATAGCTTGATGGCCGAATTCAAACGGAAATTCTGGAGAGGAATCTGGGAGGATATAAACAAAGAAATGTGAAGAATAAGAACAATGCTGCAAGGTATACTCGAATAGTTTTGAATATTGTCTTCCGTTTTCGGTTATATTAACCCCCCCCCCCCCCCTCCAATCGAAAGAGAAAAATAGAAATCCTCACAACCATCCGTAAATTAATGTGCTTCTTCGTTAATTTCCCTTCTGTATTTTTCTTACCCCCTCCCTCACTCACCCCCATCCCTCCACCCTCTAGTCCCCCCCCCCTTCTCTCTCTCTCTCTCTCTCTCTCTCTGTGCCCCTAGCTCTCTCTCTCTCTCTCTCTCTCTCTCTCTCTCTCTTTATTTCTCTCTTCATGTATATTTTTCTTTCTCTGTCCCTTCTCTTCATTACAACGAATGTCTTTTGTTTAATATTCGCACTGTCAAAGGTTCCATGACATTTGCTCCTGTGACAACAGCTCCGGTCTGACTTTGCCATGTAAATCCTAAACCAAAACCTAACCACAACCCCAATCCTAACCCTAATCCTAATATTGACATTGTCCTGAACAAAAAAACCAAATCATGACCTTGACCTTAACCTTTGACCTTTCGAGATATGGACGGTGGAGCAAATGTCGCTCTATCAAACTCTCACCAAGTTTCCAATGTGATCCGTCACCGCCCCGACCCCCATGTGCTCCAGGGATCGGACAAGGATCTCCACCATCCCATCCATTCGCTTGTTCCTCTCACCGAGCCAACAGGAAAGACCTCGAAGCCTGGCGACGCGACGGACGATGGAATCGTGCCACTCCTTGGCCTGAGCAAGAGTTTCGGCATTGGCGGGCTGCGTCTGCGGATCTGCAGGCAAGGGTCGGTATGGCCCCCAAAATTTAACGTGCGTTATTATGAACATCTAACTAGGTGTAATTTTAGTTAAGTTGTATAGCGACAAACAGTTTCGGGAAAATGATTTGTTACGGGGGAGGGATGGGGTGGTTTGGTTGATCCGAATCAAATTCACGTCCTCCAATCAATTGCAAGTTTAGTGTCCTATGTCTTATGTACAGAGTAGTGTACTCTCAAATTAGTTGCGATCAATCGTTCCAAACAGGCCTAAATAATTGCCAAGAGATCCCGAGAGAGTAAACAGACAGAAAGCTCGTCTTTGAATGATATCAGGTAATTACCAGGTCCAAAATCAGAATGATGGTACATGATTTCTTGTATTGAAAATGTTTAAACGAATTATTTGCTTTGTTGCACCCTTGATAACACCATGCAACAAAGAAAAATGACTACTCACCAGAACTTTCAGTCTGTGTTTCGACTTCCCTGGGATTTTCAGCTTCAGGGATGATTTCAGTCGGTTTCGTAGTCTCTTCCTGCTCCTTGGTGTTATTCGCCTCGACAGGGGTATCAGCCACCTCTTTGTTGCTATGTGCCTCGATCTGGGTGTCAGCCTCTTCCTTGTTACAGGGTTCCAAGATTGTGTCCGCGGCTTCATCCTTGCTACAAATTGCCTCGACTGAAATTTCGTCCTGATTCATGTTGCCATGTGCTTCGATCGAGGTCTCATTTTCCTCCTTCTTCGTAAATCCCTCGGGCACTGAGATCTCAGACTCATCTGGGTCACCATATTCCTTGACTGACGTGTGAGCCTGCTCAGTTTTACCATGTGGCCCGACAGACGTCTCATCATGCCGCCTGTTGCGATCAGTCTCCAGGACATCGCTGTTATTAAGCGTGGTCTGTACAACACTTACGTCTGGAGAGGGATGCGCTTGGACCATCGATGATGTGACATCTTTGGTAAAGATGATTAAAAAAGAATAATAAGAAGAATAAGAATGGGGAAGATTAATGAAAACGAAGCAGAGAAAGAATAAGATGATGAAGAAGATAGGTTATAGGGTGTGGTGATAATACAGTTGAATACGGTATAGTTTAGGAGTATGATACAGGTTAGTCCTACGATAGATAATAATACTGTCTATTTATTCCCTAAGAAAAATAATGCCCACTTTTTTTCCTTGTCAAATTCTTACCTAGCCTCTTCTCATTTTCCTGACCATCACTACCGGTCTTTTCTTCTTGCTTCCTCGATTCGATAGCGTTTCGGATGTTCTTCTCAAACACGTTTGGACCAGGAGGCATCACTATCTGATCTTCGATGTAGGGCGAGTACACATTGAAAGGCGTGACCGATTTCAATGCCGTCGTTGATTCCGAAGTCCCTGTCTTCTTGGTCTCCTGTGAACAGAGAGCCGGCGATGAAGCAACAGGTGGTGTGGTGGTTAAAGGCGAAGGCGATGACGTAGTGGAAGTTTGATGGCTTGCAGATATGTCATCACTTCCTGCGACGGCGTCCGGTTCTCCATCGAGGACGGTACTGGCAGAGTCTATCGTGTATATATAAATATAAAACAAAGAAACAATACTACAAGTTATTATCATGCCAAATGAGATGTGCCATAAACATGTTTACGCAAAATTTTAAATAAAATTCAAAGGCAACCTCGGCAGCTTAAATTTTGTTGAGGGTAAAGGCACCAGTGGCTTAGCTACTACTAGGGATAGACTACGTGCTCCCAATCGAAGTAGAAGTTTGATGGCTTGCATATAATATGTCATCGCTTCCTGCGACGGCGTCCGGTTCTTCATCGAGGACGGTACCGGCAGAGTCTATATATAAAACAATAAACTGCTTATTATATCATGCCAAATGAGATGTGCCATAAATATGTTTACGCAAAATTTTAAATACAATTTAAAGGCAACCTCGGCAGCTTAAAGATTGTTGAGGATCATGGCACCAGTGGCCTAGCTAGTACTAGGGTAGACTACGTGTTCCCAATCGAATAGGCGAAAAAAGAAGGAAAGTAAGGAAATTTGTGTGTCCAGACACTTAAATAAAGCGTTCACGGATCATTTGAATTTAACGAAAGGGCCATTCTCCCAAAAAGTGTGCAAAAGTGCGATTTTCGTGTCGCCAGCATGTTCATACCGTTTAAATCGCTAATTTGTCCCTTTGAAATCAACTTTTTTTGTTTAATTCATCGTAGAGGCTTGACCTCTAAAATATATATCAATAGAGCTATCAAGACACCCAGGATAATATTAGAAATACAAGCAGAAGTTTGATATCACCTTCAAAACCTCATGTCGCCAGGAAAGGAAGTGCTCATATAACAAGTTCTTACTCGTTAACATATCATTCAAATTAAGTCTTTTGTACGTCATTCCATTGATCCTTAAATGTCTTAATGAGAAATTATGAGGTTTTTCATAATTCTCTTGGGGCTCATTTAGACCACGTCGCCAAATCGCAGTCAGATACGTTGCCCTCATTTGTGACTCATCAGAGAAGGTCAAAGTAATGCCACATAGCAGTGTAATTGAACGAGTTAAACAGAGTCATATATTCATCGAATCTCTTGTTACAAAATTATATACAGATCCAACCATTTGGAAAAGTATATTGTTACGATGAGCTAATATCAGATACGTTACTTCAACTTTGTTTCATTAAGAAAAAAAATATGCTGTAAATGAACGCAAGGCTCAGGTACTTTTTAATACTTACGATAATGTTTCATCACACACCGGAAATTACATAAGAAAATTATTATTTTTCTGAAAATAGTGTGAGAAAAGAAACGCCACATCAGATACGTTACAATCAAATACGTTACTGATAAAATGTATCAGGCAGCATGATCAATGCAAGGCGCTTTGGCGAACATATTTTACTTTTCGGACTGCGTGCTCTACTTTTGTAAGAATAGCGGCTTAAAGGAGAATTAACCCCTGGTTACAAATTTACTTATATTGGAAGGTGTAATATATTCCTACTTATTGGCCTAAATCATTTTCTAATAAGATATCAGAAAAGGGTATAAATAAAGATATTCCAGCACCCGGTATCGTCTCCTACTCATTTACATGGGGGCTGCCATTTTCTTGCTGATTTGGAGTTATACATGAACCATTGAGAAATGTTCCAGTCAGGAAGATATTTTGAATCCAAATCCTAAATTGATTTTCTTCATTACCTAAAATCCCATATGTGACGAAAAATATAAAGTGGGTGTTTACATGTATTATAAAAATTAAATCTTTATAATGATACTTTTAAATTGTCTGGTTTTGCTTAACAAAAATCTATTTTCTTGGGTTTGCCAAACAGAGCAGAACATAATATATGCAGCATGCATTCTGACTTTTCAAGTCCATTATCCGAAAGCAGGTGAATGCATAGTTTGCCGCTATAGATGCTCAGGGAAGAAGCATCCATAAAATTTGAATTAATTTGCTCCGTCCCATACGTCCAGTATCGAGAAAATAGATTTCTATTAAGCGAATATCGATTTTCAACAGAAATATATATGGAAATCTTCAGTTTAAAAATAAATTGACATATCTATTCTATATTTTTAATCTCAAATGGGTTTTTAATTTTGAAAAAGGCAATTGAGCATTTGGATTAAGAAAATCTTCTTGTACACATAAACAAAATGGCAGCCCCCATGTGCTGCTAGCAGACGATACATATTGCTAGCAGATGGTAAATTTTGCTCAGAAAATCTTGATTCGTATCGATCTCGTATATTTTGACGCGAAGCCATATAGTCTAACAAGTAGGAATAAATAACACCTTTGAACACTATCGTCTTTATTTTTGAGCGTAATTCTCCTTTAATACCTGTCGATCTGTGTGCGCTTATTGCCAAATATAGGTACGGTAACGTATCTGATCAGATCAGATTAGCAATGTTTCTGACAAGATATTTATTTCTCATTGTATAGCCCATATCTACAAAATATGTATGTCTATAGATTATGTAATTATTAATAATGAAATTTTAACATCTTCTGCTGACACATTCCCTACTCTCTCGATCCTTTCATTTTTCCTCAATTCTTTTCTGATCAGGGGGGTAACGTATCTGATGAGATACTTATGTATTGCTCATTAATTTTGTCGTTTATAATTTTGTTGAGACATATTTATAACAGGAACAATGGGAAATGGAATTTATGCGTATTATTTTCATAAAAATCTCCAACTTCATTTTTACCGTCTTCCGTAAAATGCAAATTTCAGAACTATCTCAGAATAAAACATTGTAGTTTTGTGTTTTATTGTTGTGTTCGTATTTTACATATATCTCAATGTTATATAATCACTTATCTACGTAAAGATCGTTCTTCACGGATAGAAGTATGTTGATTTTACGAATGCAGTCATATTTTGATATTCTACAAGTCAGAATGCATTTATTGGTGCTGGGTCTGTTGCTGCATATACTAACGGAACTTCTGATGCGTCAGATACGTTACCATGCACCGTTCTTCTTTGCATCCAGAATTTATTTAATCTGGCAGAGATGTGTCATTTGTTTTTTATCACAAGTGTAATACCTATTCATATAACGTTTCATACATAATCAATAAGATTACTGATAAAATTAAACTACAGCTAGAAACTCAATTTAGGGTTACATAATTATTTCAAGCAGAAATATATATGTTTTTGCTTTGTATTTAACCTTCACTTTATAAATCACGATCATTTTTATTACAGAAAAGATCAAGGTTGACTCCAGAATGTTTCCATGATGTTTGTACATATTCAAGCTTGTAGTTTTACATAAGTGTTGAAATGTTTAAGCAAGAATTAAGCAGACTATCAGAGTTTTCTAAGATACTACCTCTGGTAACGTATCTATGTGATTTCGCTTCAAAATGTGTAAAAGGGTCACTGAGTTTGGAAATATTTCTTGAAAAAATGTGGGTAGCCAAAAATCACCCGTTGACTGTTTTGATTACATTTTCTGAATTCATAAGAATTTAATGAAATCTTTGATGTTGAAATTTTGTCATTTGTACAACTCTAATTGCACACTTTTTCGGAGAATGGCCCCCAAATATGCTTCAAATGGAACTAACCTTCACGAATACTTTTCATATTTTCCAACATAATTTATACATTACATGTATATCTACGTGTTAAAATATTCCTGAAATAATATTGCATGTAAACTTCTTCAAATTATTGTTTAAAATCATCGTCCGAAGACACAACCTGTCCGGACACACGATAGGGGAGGGGGAGGGATGGGAATTAAAGGCAACGTGAAAAGAAAATAAGACGGGGTTTGTATGTCCGCGGACACTTACCAAAAATAAAGATGCATGTCACTTTGATAACTCCTTGGTTTGCCATTGGATTTCATGAACAATATGCATCAAATAGCACTGGCCACCATAAAAACCTGTCCTCTATTATTAACAATAAAATGTCCGACATACAAGTAAGGCGATTCATTAAATATTGCCTGCAAACTCGTTTTCAAATTGTCGTTGGAAAACATCTGTCCGAATATAGACTAGGCTAGGCCTAGGAACAATTTTACAAACCCATCTAACAAAAAAGTTAGGTCTATAGGGCGTAGATACCTTTCCCCAAGGTGTAATTCGACGGCCTTAATTGTTTACAAGCATTCTTATATTATAAACTGATCTGGAGTCTAAATGAAGTTACATGTGTAATATCTTTGAAAAGTTAGGGCACCCTAAAATAATAAAACGGGGGGGAAATGGCCCTTAGTATTATTGTGCGTTATTTTTTTTTTTGCGCCCAATTTTTCTTTCTTAAAAAATAGTTATTCATTATTTTTTAAATCCTGGGTTCGATTCAGCCTACCTGTCTCATTGTTGATGGGTTCTCCATCATTAGACTCTTCCGATTGTCCTCCTCCGATAGAATCATTTGGCTGGATGTCGTCCACAGGCTCAGCATGCGGAGCTCCATCTTCAACTTCTTCAGAAAAATCACTCGAATTATGCTCAATTAAAGACATGATTATCGGCTGTTTTTCTTGAAGAAAATGGCAAGCATTAAGAGAAAGACTCCAATGTAAAAAGAGATGTAAACCAAGAACTGCACTGATGTAAGTGGGAATGTGGTTTTGACTTGCTCTGTCATTTGCTTCAAGAATTATGAAAAGCGCTGATATGATTCAAAACTTTGTTAACAAAAGATGCTCAAGACTCGATCGACTGTGCAGATGCGCGTTTCCATAGTGAGTTGCTATGATGAAAATGGTACGCGAAAGTTTGAGCATGCGCAAACGCCCGGCATAAGCTCTTGCCCCAATACCGAAGCATGACATCACAATGAAATACCATACTACGTCATCGCGCGCACTCCTCCATACTACCAGCATGACTACCCAATTGTCTTTGCCGTGTATGTGATGCGGTATTTGAAGTTGAGAGAGCAATATACTCTAAATCAAAAAAGGAGATGTAAAAAACAAAAGAGGAAAACCCCGCAAAGTAGAGGGAGAATTTAATGCCATGAAATTATGATACAATTAAGGAGACTTTTAAAAGTTCTAAAGATATAGCATGTTTCAAGGAACTGCACAATATATAATCAGTCATCGAAAGGGGGCGAATCCAAAAGATGTACATGCATAGTAAAAACGCTGTTTTAAAGGTTGTTTAAAACTCATACAATATTTAAACAAATTGTTTACAATATGAACTGAACAAAACCGTTGTACAGTTCATGTTGTAAACAATTGTTTGCATTTTAAACAGCGTTTTCTCTGTGTAGGAAATTTTGAAATAGACATTATATTTTTTTTACTGTACTGTGAGTTGTAATAATATTGATTTATTTAAAGATCATTTGAAAAAGTTAAATAAAAAGACATGCGCGAGGAGATTAAATGTTGACACATACACTAATGGAAAACATCAGCCTAAAGCAGAGCCAATTATAGACAAGGGAACTTCATTATTGTTGAAATTAAGGAAAAGTTTTACTGAAGATGAAGGTCATAGTTTCATTTCAACAGATTGAAGAAGAAGAAAGCTGCAGGTAATGATCTTTTATAACGGTCTGAATAATAACATTACTTCTTTGGTCAAGGTTATTACCAAGCTGTTTAATGTGACATTAAATTATGCAAAAGTACCATCCCAGAGTAAGCAGTAAATACATGAAAAAGAAATGTATCCTCTACAAAACTCGTGCCCTCGGCAGCCATTTTACACCCCAGAACGGCATCTGAAAATGTCATAACATTTTGCTAGTCAGAGATTTTTCGGACTTGTGCCGCCGCTCCCCCCCCCCCCCCCCCCCCTGCCTGCCTGCGAAAGAAACCTGTAACCGCCACTGTGGTTATATTTACACGAAGATTAGAAAGTTTCATCATGTGTACACTGCTCATAAAAGTCAAACATGACGTCATAAAAGAGAGGAATCGCCCTTTGTATGATTATATAGCAGAGAAAGTACACGGGTATTTTCGGGCTTCTACCTTCCCTTAATGTTAGGTGATACGCAGTATTGGTTAGGTCATGTATTTGTTGAAATATTCTAATTAATCGTTGCTCATGTCTCGAGATGATTAACAATAAAAACGATAATTGCATGGTTTCCTTTTAATAAAATGATAGGCTTGAGCTATTAGAGGTCACACGTATAATTCGGTATCCTATGTTAGTATGGTAAGACAAAATACATGACCTCTCTGAATACAGTATTCTCCTTTGGGAATTCCGAAAGATTTCTAAAGCTTTTACAACGTGAATATAACCTTATCTTTGGTTTATTCCATAAGATCACGAACAATTTTCGATGTGTTGCGAACCATTCGTAACTATAGCTCAGTACTTTGCGCGGGTGCCCGATAAATAGACCTGTTTACTAAGTGATTCAAATTTATGGATGTTTCTTTCCTGGGGACCTAGTAACGAGGTATTCCATTAACCCGTTATTATAATGAATGAACTACAATACTTGGAATCCAGTTTGCATACATTACTTGTTGCTATGTCTGACAAGCCTCTGGCAAGCTTTCATGTTGTCAAGAACAACCTTTGTTTCAAAAGTATATGCATAAAATTTGAACACTTAGTAAACAGGTCTATTAAGAATGGAAACTTATCAATCATGTGATTGCTCGAGCGAAAATGCAGATATACCTCATAAGTGAGTGTAAGTGGGGTTGTGATCCAATAGGAATTCTTCTTTGTTCGTTTGTCCATTCGATTTTTCCCAACGCACCAATAGCATGAAATGAGGAGCTATATGGTATGAATGCATGCAATTCTATTATGAGTGTGTGCTGAGCTGGGGGACCAATGTCTATTGTATTGTAGAATAGACAGTGGTATGTAATATACCGCTTCTGTAATGTATACAAATTTATGCACATTATATTCTCTGAGCACCTAGTGACGAGCTATTCCATGAACCTGCTTTTTATAACTGAGCCTCAATGCTTGGAATCCAGTTTGCATACATTATTTGTACCTATGTCCGGCAAGCTTTCAGGTTGTCAATAACAACCTTTGTTTGAAAGATATGCATAAAATTTGCATACATTACCGAAGCGGTCTATTTCCCCCAGCTCAGCACACGCTCGTAATAGAATTGCATGTTTTTATACAATACCTCCTCATTGCTTTTGTTTTTCTGCTGATGCTACAGCATGTCTGACATAGTAACTCCTATGTTCGTATTGTATGTTGTATTTTAACAGGTGTCAGCTTTGACAAAGTTAACCCTTTGGAGTTAAATAGTGAAATACCAATTTCACTTGCAAAATCGCTATTAGCTCATGCACTGATGATTGACAAATGATGTCACAGAAAGTGGTATGGAGGATTTTTCTAAGTGAGTGGGGCTTAGCAGGTTTTAGAAAATTATTGCAAAAAATATTCAATGAAACATATTTAGAAGTTTAAATATCAAAATGTATGTACGACTGCACACCAACAGGTATCAACTTGCATTTGGATGGCAGGGGCCCTTTAAACAGGGAAAGGTATAGTCATTCTTTTTTTCTCTCTCTTTTTCTCTCTCATAAATAAGTACTGGGATAGGATGTTAATGCTGAGAACAGTGATAAACAAACATTACATTCGGAAAATACAGTTCATGTTGAATGTCAAACTCAATGAACCGATGTACTAGGCTTTGGGTCTGAATTTATAGAATGATCACCCATTGCCATGTACATTTCAAACATGACATTTGGAAACTCTAGTTCGCGTTAGTTTCAAATTAAATGAACCGATGTACTGGGCCTTTGTGGTAAAGTCTGAATTTATAGGATGATCACTGTTGCTATTTCAAATATTACATTTGGAAAATCTTGTTCTCTTCATGTCAATTGTCAAATAAATGAACCGATGTATTGGGCCATTGTGGTAAAGGTCTGAATTTTTATGGGATGATCACTTATTGCTGTATTACGGAGACATGGTATTTCATGCAGATCATATAAACTTCTTTTCAAGTCGAGTAAAACTTTTATTTCAGTCATTCCTTAATGCATTTACAACATTTTATTTTTATTTCATTTTATTTATTCTTTTTCCGTTTCACATAAACAAAATATAAAGAAACATGACATGATAAATATAATACAGCAAAGTTGTTAGAACATGTGTCATATAGAATACATGAAAGTATCATAATTCTTGAAACATACAAATTGATGAACGGAGAAAGAGCATTGGACGGCAAAACCCTCATTGGTGCTGCCAACGCCAAAAGTTGTTTTTTTAATGCAAAGCTACTAAACATAAATAGTAACAGAGCAACAAAAGCAAATCAAAATCAAACAAGCAAAAATCTTTGAAAAATTGAATTGTGAAATATATTTCCGTCAATATTATTGAATAACTCTGTTAAATTGGTATCCTATATTTAGCGTTCCGTCACTACTGAGTTTCCTTATCAATTCAGCCAGTATAGTACCAAAGTATAGTACCGAAAAATAGATAACAAAATAACTCAAAGCCCATCAAATTTTTCATCAAATTTTGAATGGCATTCAGGAGCATAGTCATGTACATGATATAGGAGGGGGAGGAGAGAGGTGTATAGGTTAGCGACGCAATTCTTAGCAATAAGCTACAAACGGAGGGGATACGTCTTTTTCTTAATTTGCCAACAAACAAAAAAAACACATAAATTTGCCGACGACAACATCCAAACGCCGATAAAAATTTGGATTGGGGGAATATCAATCCCGCCCCAGCCCCTGCCCCTGCCCCTGCCTCGCCTTCCCTCGCACTACCCTTGACCCTGAGCCTTTATTTTAATTTATGTCGAATTTAATACTACATACAAAACATGGTAAAATTAATTCAGTAACAAGAAATAATTTATTGGTATAATTTCAGTGCAGTTGATAATAATTATACATATTGCCAAAAGTAGGAATTTATTCATATGAGAATGATTATTTTGTCAATGACTTGTGCGAGTTATTTTTTTCATTGTAGATTCGTATATATATGAATGTGTTTATAAAATGATCATTATTATCATTATTTTTTCGGTACTATTCTGGCTGATTTGATAAGATTACCATAATTATACACTAATACATCGTACAAAGTATTATTACCCCTTGCAGAAGAGAATCAGATTTTTTTCAAGCGATCTGAAAATTACACAAAATTTATCAATTATTGCCTCCTATCCGAGTAAATAAAAAGAACTCAGAAAGAGATGTTTAGATTAAGAGAAGGAGTGGTGCTTTTTTTGGAAATAATTCATTCTTATATACTTATAACAAATTATGAAGATCCTAATAATGATATAGTAATTCTATGTTCACAGCATGAATGCCCAATTCCTTATCATCGCCACACAGACCAATTTTTTAACTCCTTTTCTCCAGTCACGTCGAATACGCTCTTATCTGGAGTCCTCCTGCATCCTTTAAACCAGGGTGAATCACTGAGGTACTTGTACTGCTTCGCATCGCGTTTCTCCTGGAGATGAGGAATTGTCCTGCAGAAGATGGTAGGACGAGTCGGGAAGGTGATTATCACTTCCCCTTGACTTCGCCAGTCGTAGAACCTGCGATATGCTTCATCGTCTTCGTTCAGGCGATCAAGGTATTTCACAAAGTCATCACTGGATTCGAAGTCGCTAAAATGGATATACGAGTTCGGAGGCGCCACCTTCTCGTAAGACTCCTTCCGGGAACCAAGTACGACTGGCACGGTACCGTAGGACAGCGACTGTAGCCAGAACTTCTCCGTGATGTAGTCCTTGCACTCGGAATTGGGAATGGCGAAGAAGAACTTGTAGCGCGCCATGAGTTTGTTGCATGCATCGGATCGTGCCGGAAGGCATTCTTTGCGACCACATTTACCGTAGTCATCGAGGGGGAGTATATTCCGCATTCCCTTGATGAATTCCACTCGCGGCCAAAACTGCCCGTGGCAGTTGCTGGCCATCCACGCGATCATGCCTTCCTTGCCCAGGAGTGGGTCTGAGAGACGGAAGACGGGCTTAATGCTACCATTTACTCTTGGTGCACCAAAGGGCCTATAGAAACCGAAAGGAACAACTATTTCCGAATCCAAATCATAAGTCATGAGCAAGTGATACTTGAGGCGGCTTAAGTTAAGGTCACCAGTCCACCTTAGCACACGTAGCGGAGTCTCCGTGCTGAAGTATATCCAGGTCTGTCCTGGTTCGGGTTCTAATTCCAGTAATTGCTTCAGTTCTTCAGTCCCTTCCTTGCGGAACTCTGTCGGTACAAGTCCAAAGACAACTGCATCTTTTCCCTCGATATAGTGGACATCACCGCCCATTGTGAGGACGATATCACAGTCGTAACCCTCAGAACGACAATCGATGTCCGTCGCACTTAAAGGTAGTTTGCTCTTTCGAAAGAGGTCCATGTACTTCGTAAGTTCTGGTATATGACGCATTTCTCTGTCACTGCCAAATATATGCACTTTTTTGACACACCTTGTTCTGCTAGGAAGTGCTTGGAACAAGTGATCGCCCGAGCTCTCTGCTGACAGCCTGATTTTTCTTTGATCTGGGTGCGTCCTCAACGCTGCAAAAAGTCCCAGGATAACCATGGCTCCAATAATTATTAAGACGAATGATTTCTGGGTTTGAAAGAAAAGAGAATGCATACATCATGATCAATACCTGCTTTCAATCAGTTTCTAAAATGTCTACATCGGAGAAATCAACGATACAGTTTGTTCTTTAAATGGATTTTGAAACAAATTGCGAAAGTGCAATATTTATTGTACAATTAACAATCGTTATTGTTTTCTAAACATGTAATGTAGAAATGTTTCAGCTCGGTTGACATGCGACTTCACATCTTGGGCATATCAAGCATTGAAAATATGGAATTGCTTCCAAATTTGTCATGAGTAAATGGCTCACCAAAAAAAGTGCAAAGGGAAAAAAGTATATTCAAAGATAATCATCTGGAGGGTACAACGAATAGCTGTATATTTTGTCCGCTCTCTTTGTCATCGTGTTCATAGTGTATATTGTTCTTAAATAGCTTAAAGGGTTCAAAATTTGAGAAAAACGATGTAATTGCTTTGCTCGATATATCATGTATGTGTCATATGACTCCTGCTAAATATTGCGCCCCCGATGTAGGATAAAGTGTATAAAACAGCATTTGCAAAGGTTCAACTTTTGAAAATAAACCCCAACTTCAGGTACCCTTGCTGAATTTCACGTGACTTCATTTTTTGCCCCGGGTGCCATAATCCCTAGATACGCCACTGGCTTCGCGCCCTTGCCGGTCAACCCCCCCCCCCCCCCCCCATCATGAACACGGATCGACACCCCTGTGGCCCCCCTATTGAAAAATCCTGGCTACGCCTGTGTGTATTCTTCATTGTATGCTACAGATGTTCTCCGTGGATTTCCACTTTGAGTATTCACAGTGAAAAGCACGGGATTCAGTTCGTACCAAGGAGGTACTAGGCAGGCCTATACTGCTGAAAAGTCTACCATCGTGTATTTTCAGGGTGAGTGAGTATTCACAAGGCAAAGTGAAAGCTGAATTCCTTGAGTTATGTAATAGACAATGAAGAAAGCACATTGTTCGAAACACATCGAGACAGACACGCCTTTTCTGTTGATAAAATACTGCATAGATGATACTGCACAGAATATATAGTGTACTACATAATAGACGGCTTCGGTAATGTGCAAATTTTATACATACCTTTCAAACAAAGGTTGTTCTTGACAACCTGAAAGCTTGCCGGACATAGCAACAAATAATGTATGCAACCTGGATTCCAAGCATTGAAGCTCACTAGGTGCTCAGAGAATATATGTGCATAAATTACAGAAGCGGTCTATTATACATGTAGTTCGAAACTTTCCTCGTGATTCGGAAAGCAGAACGACATTCTGCTGTGGCTTGTACACAAACATTCCTCACATCATTCCATTTCACCTTAACTTGGGGTTATCAACACCGAAAAAATTGTCCCGTGCTAGTCATTTATTTCATTTCATTTTACAACATCTTTTCCCCCTTTCTTTTATTTTTCGACTGTAGTTCCTTATTTCCTTTAATAAGTTTAAACGCCATATAATTTAGTATTTTTAGTATATATATCAACAGCCTTTTCACTATATGACAACCCAAATTTACAGAAAGATTTCAATGTAAATCATTGTAGGCTGTTTATTCAAGATATAAAACAAAAAAACAAACAAACAAGCAGGGGTCGCATTCCGGTTACACATGATACAATAACAGACGACAATGTGTACACATGAGAGAAATGGTATCAATAATGTTAATACATTGTAATATAATAATAATGAATATTTATATAGCGCTCATATCCACCACGTATATTTGCAACGAAATAGTATATGCTCTAAGACTAGTCACGGAGATCATTTAAAAAGAGATTTTTTATACATCATTTCCGAAAGAAAATAATATGTACAAAGGTATGTGATTCAAACAGCGATGTAGTAGCTCCAGTGTGGTATTGGTTATTCTAAGTAGACAGTGTATGAGACACAAAAAAGAATCACAGATTCAACTTTAATGAGTATAAAGATTTAGAAAAAGATACTCACCAATTTGCGTATCATTGTCTTCTTTAATATTTGATACCTTGATCAATAAAATTTGGTATTGGACAGCCGACTCGTAGTATTTCCCTGATTCATATTAATCAAATTTGCCACTATCCAGTTGACACATCACACATGTATACAACCACGGTCTTTCACTATGAACACGGTGACAAAGAGAGCGGACAATTTATGCAGCTACTCATTGTACCCTCCACAATAGCTCTAGTAAACAAAAGGACATCCCTTCACTGCTATTATGTGACACATGTTCTACATATTTTTACAGGATAACAGTGAATGGATGTTCTTTTGTTAACCAGTGCAATTGTGAAGGGTACAATGAGGAGCAGCATAAATTGTCCGATTCTTTGTTCGTCATGTTCATAGTGTTTGCACCTTCTTAGTTTTGAATGAAATGGATGGTCAACACAATGTTCGGGTGACGTGAATGATCTAGATACCAGTTGAATGCACCCACTCATACTGAGCATCATTCTTCCAAAACTTTTAATGGCTAGTGCTCATTCATCCGTGATCACATTTTTGTGAACATTATCGACCAAAATACCATTAGGGGAGACTGGTATAATTGTGGCCCCTATTGTCTTTGAGAGCTGGTAATTCTTTGTTGCATCATTCAATGATAAATAGATTTTAAACATGCTTAGTTGAACTCTTCCTACTATCAAATCAGAAATATCAGCTATTTATACCTCAAAAGTTTGTGCATTTTGGGCCCCAAAATGTGCGACAATCCAAATTCAGTTAGCTGTAAAGTGACAAGTCTACTTTACAGTTTGTGAGTGTGATGTCATTAGTTAAATATGAGATGATATGCGGTTGAAATAGAAACAATATGAAGTGAGAAACACAATGCAAAAAACTTTCACCTGATTTGATTTCACTCATTAATGACAATTTTCAAACCTATTTTCCGAGATTATATGAAACGTGTCTACTAAAAAACAAGTGGGCTCTCAGCCCCCGCCCCCCCCCCCCCCCCTCCATGTGAAAAAACAGTGCAAAGTGGATGGTTATCCACTTTTTATGACACAATGGATGCACAAAATATGTTTACTGATAGGATTGTTTATTTCAACCATTTGGCACAACCAATTATTGATTTAATGATAGTTGGTTGTTGTAAAATACGTCACGAATACCCGACATTAGTGATTTTGGATTACCACAATGAATTATCCCTAGATTTATGATATTATACATACAGTCATAACCTATATACAATTACCCCGACCCACACAATATGACCTGTTTGACATCATGTTAATTAACATTTTACTGAACATAGTTATGAATTGTTTTGCTATGGAATTGAAAGCTGAATGGTTCCTCTAGACAGTGGTGTAAGATATTCAACATTATCATTTATTAATTTGACGCAGCAATTGAAAAAGTGAAAAGGGGGCCAAAATTACCCCAGTTTACCCAATAATATATTTCATCAGTTTCAGGTGGCTTTACAGATATCTGTCTCGGCTTGTTCTGGAAGTTTGTAATTATTTTGTCCGTAAAATCCGATGGTAAGGGTAAAACCCAGTGTGCGTGCATGCACCCAGCGTAGAAGCATTGTGTAGAACCAGAGATGTAGAGGGGAGTCGCCGTGCGAAGTCCACTGATTCACTCTCCCAAGAGGGTGAATTTGTGGGGAGAGTGAATCAGTGGACTTTGCACCGTTCTCTACTAGTCTGGGAGACTGTCCCGAAATAGTCACCACATTTTACCCATAAGATTTGACCCCTTAAAGTTGCTAAGACCATCTAAGTCATTGACAAAAACGTTGTCAGCCTGAACGTATAGCCGCCGGGTTTAGCCCCCAGAGCCCCAAAAGAGACCCCAAGGTCGGGTCGATTTCACCCCATCTCCCCCATGCACCAAACTTTGTCAGTAGGAAGCAGTATGACTGGACATTACAAAACACGAAAAGCTGACAAAAATTTCCGTCGAGATGGGGTGTCAGACGGCCCCTAAATATTGGAGTAAATTTTTCCCCTTGAAGTCCAGGGACCAAATTTTGTCAGAAGGAAGAGCTATGGATGTACATTCCAAAAATATAAAAACTGACAAAATTGTCCATTGGGAAGGTCAGACCCCCTGAAATGAAACCCCCAAAGTGCCTTTGACTTTTTGCCCCCCACCCCATGCTCTGTAGGTAAGGTAAAACCATTTTCTTACCTTCTGACTATGATACCTCAAAAGTGTTTTATTCAATTCAATTCAAACATTTATAACATAATTTTGAGTATAATAATCTTCTTGCGGTGCAATTTGGTGTTAATATGCCTTTTGATTAGCAAATTATTCAATTATGCTTTCTCAAAAGTAGGCAAAAAATATTGTCAGGATTAGGTAAACACACCCATTGATGATCTGACAATGCATAATAGAGGAGCTTGCTTGGTATCTGTGTAATTGATTCTAGGACAACTACCCCCTGGCAAACTACCCCCGGGACAACTACCCCGGACAACTACCCCCTGGACAACTACCCCCTAGGACAATTACCACCAAGACAAATACACCCAGGACAACTACCCCATGCAGGACAACTACCCATGGACAGCTACCCCCTGGACAATAATCCCCGGACAAATACCCCCGGATTCTGGGGTAGTTGTCCAGGGGTAATTGTCCCGGGGTAGTTGTCGGGGGGTATCAGCGTGATCGTAATTTTATGGGGGGGGGGTAATTTTTTCCTAAGGGGTATAATTGTCCTGGGGGTAGTTGTCTAAGGGTAGTTGTCCTGGGCGGGGTAGTTGTCCGGATACGGTGTAATTAACACATGAATAGTACACTTCAGCTGGCAGTCACATACCACAGATACCTGAAAAGCTCTTTTATTATGCCTTGTGAAATAGGTGAAGAGGGACAATGGGTGTGATTACATAATCCTGACAATATTTATAAGCTACTTTTGAGAAAGCAATACATTTTTCTCAATTTAATAACTTATTAAAGAACTCAGCCTGACCGAATTTTGAAATATACCCTTTATTCATCCACGGGAGCTATATATTTTCTGAACAAATTGAAACCAACTTCATGAGATTCCGTTTCCTGTGGAATGAGTAACAGCGTCCCGAATGTTGAGCCCCGGTGGTTTTTCTGACGAGGGCCCCGTCTCTGAGGAACGCTACTTTGCGGGGGGTGAAAATTTGATGACGACATATCGTGTAGACGCACTCGGAGCTGTATACATGACATGTCGTCACACGTCTAGCGACCCCCTGCAGTTTCCTCTGTTGTTACCCCATAGGGAGGGGGCGGACCAAAAAAAATTATCTTTTTTATTTTTATGGATAAACGGAGACGAAAATTTATGAATACCCAGGGTAATTATATTCTTTGTTTACTAAACTTTACGTCAATATATGGTTGTTTTGGGTCAGGCCGAGGTCTTTAATCAAAAGACCAATTAACACCCATTATGGTCGTTGCCCGAATATCGGAACTTTGAAAATCCTCGGGGGAGGGGGACGCCTTGTGCACGAATAATAACTTTCCAGTGGCCAGTTTTTCCTTTCTTTCTTTCTTTTCTATCTGTCTTTGTTTTCCTTTACTTTACTTTCCCTTTTCTTTTTTTTCCCCTTCTCCTTGACACCCCCTCCACCCTCTAGCGACGCCCCTGTGTGTGGCAATCAAATCACTTTGGGGATGTACCATGCATTGTCCTATAGGACCATGCATAATTATATATAATTATTACCGAGTTAAAAATTATTTTCCAGAGCAAAGGGTTTCAAAATTGCTGTCCAGCAGCATTTTCGTCGCATTCTCGGCCACGTGACTGCACATTGCTTGTCCAATGAATCTTGTCAGTGTTTGTTCTCGTTAGTGTTTAGAGAGTTGTTTGTTTGGCATACAATGGCATATAAGCGGATGCATATTTACCCCCGTCCCCTCGTGGATCGGCCTATACATAATATTG
Source organism: Heliocidaris erythrogramma (assembly GCA_025617745.1). Lineage (NCBI taxonomy): Eukaryota > Metazoa > Echinodermata > Echinoidea > Camarodonta > Echinometridae > Heliocidaris > Heliocidaris erythrogramma. The sequence continues at coordinate 33,175,452 of CM046868.1, forward strand.
TGTGACGAGGTTTTACAGGAGCTTTTTATTTTATATCACTTTTATAGGTTATATACTATATACGGATATTCTACATATAATGTTTTGATACTTATACGTTTATTTATCTTTCTCTGTTTTAATTTAAAAATCTAAATTGGCAAAAAGCAGCATAATCATATTTGCTTTTTAACACACTTTTTGTCAAAAAACTGGCTCATACATTGTATAAAGATCCCCCAAATTTACCACAGGGTGTTTTGGTTAGAGCCTTGTAAAGTCATACATTTTCCATGTCCTCGTGTTTACTTTCATTAGTGATTAACTTTAAATATCCATCCAGTATTCTTGCAGCAAATGTCTCTCTGTCATTTCTTTTCAACTCATCCCACCAGGGGTGTCGATCCGTGTTCATGATTGGGGGATAACCGGCGGGGGGGGGGGGGGGGGCGAAGGGACCGAGCGGAGTATCCAACCAAGCACCATTAAAGTAAATCACACCTGAATGTATCAGAACATATTATATACTAAACATTTAATGTATAACCACCAAACATTTAGGACATTATTTTGACAGGGCCTATAGACAAGCTCATTATGTGGGGGAATAGACATAAAGTAAAGAATCTTCTCAAAATACAGGGTGTACCGAAACTTTTGATCAGCTCTGTATATTTCACAAAATGATGATTATTTCTCGGAGAAGTTAAATTCGGGAAAATTAATGCCGGGCACAGAACTTTCACCAGTATAATCTTTTTCCGAAAAGGCCTGTTGAATTTAGCTACATTGTACAATCTTATTTGTTCCAAAGCCATTTAACCGTGGCGGTCGATCCACTGTCCAGATCCAATGGATGAAGAACGAAGAAAATAACTTTATACTTACTCTATGTCTGCGAATGACCATTTTATTTGTTGTTGCGCAGCTTGTTGTATACGATTATGTTATCAACACAAGGTTCTAATTTACCCGGCATGATCAGCTGACAATCAACATGATCCAAGCCTCATAAAAATTCAGCAAGAATTACATGTCCGTCCGATTCTTCCTTGGAGACCAAGTACGACTGAGAACAAAAGCGACGACAACGTCACAGCAATAAGAGGGGTGGGGTGGTTTGGCTCTTTTGCAAAGTTTATCATGCTGCCCCTGATTTATTACGTCAGGAACTTCGGTGGAAAGACGCGACTCGAACTGATACTAGTCCAGAATCTGGCAGATTTATTTTAAAAGCAATTTTTCCAGTTGCCCTCCACCTTGCACCATGCAGATGTAGGCCCTAGTAAGTGGGTAAGCATAGTAAGAAGTTATTCCTTGAATGCTTTTGGTGCTTTATAGGCAGCTGGCCTAAAGCCTGATAGGACATTGTGGGCGCTTTGAGCATCCCCTTTGGATATGTGCGCACTCGGCGAACCCCCACATTACAAAAACAGAAAGCTAGAAAATATAAGAGACAATTTTTTTTTCTTTGATTGCTATGCTTTGTTAAGCTTTGTTATGTTTTGTTGTTTTTGTTGTCGTCAATTTTTTTTCTTTTTCTTCTTTTTCTTGACTGCAAGGTGACGTTAATAAACCAAATCGCATATATATATAAAGTAAGATAAAGTAAGAAAATTCGAATTTTTTCATCGTATACGGACTTTTCATTCCTAATTTTTAAATATATTATATATATATATATATAAAACACGGAAATCAATGTCACGTCATGCCCTTGTATTTCGTAGCGACCTCTATAGTTAAAGCGCGGTTATCAGAATGAAATAATTACAAATACAGTGTATTGAATTACATGCCGGGATTGCTAAAAAGTTAAAAACTTGTAAATAAGCAACCCCAAAAGTTACAAATGCTGATACAATACAATACAATACAAATAATAATAACAAATCTTAAAAATATAAAGTAGAAAAATACGAAGTATGAATCAATTATATATTTCAATGAAACTTCACTGTATCAATTCAATAAGTGGCAAGTATTGTTCTTTTCAGTTTCATTTTAAATGCGTTATAGCTCTTATCACCCTTCAAATGACTATTCATAGAGTTCCATGTAGAGGTCCTTGATATCTAATAGATTTACATGTATTTTGCAAAAATGAGTTAGTGAATTTCGGTAGATGGAAGTCATCTTTTTTTTCTTGTATTTAATGAATGGACATCTGAGTTCAAACAAAAACTGTCATCAAATGTTACGGGTAACATATCATTTTTAAGTTTGTACATGAATAATAAAGTATTTTGAGAAAGAATATCAAGAAGTTGACAATGGAGAGGTGTGCGCCCTGAAGGATGCGCTGCAGCACAACCGTACAGCAAAGTCATTTTTGAAGTGTCAAAAGAGGTTTTAACAATTTATTAAATGTTCTTCCCCATACTAAATTACAGTAAGAGAAGGTAGGGATATACGAGTGTATAGTCCAAAGCATGGGTTTATATGGTAGAACACTTCTTCGCTTACTCATGATGCCGATATTAGTGCGAATCTTCTTAGAAATTAATTCAATGTGCTTTCCCATGTGAGTTTGTTGTCAATGGCAACTCCTAAGAATTTTGCAAATTGTACTTGGTCAATTATGTTACCATCTATTTTCAGCTTTACCTCTTCAATTGAATTATCACTTTTGTTCCTAAAATTAAATATCATAAATTTTGTTTTGGTCTGATTAATCTGTAAATTATTTGCGGAAAACCAATTGGCAACTTTTTGAAGTTCAACATTGGTTTCAAAATTTAAGTCATCCAAATTTGTACGAATATATTTTTTTTACCTCTTCAGAGGTCATTTATTCGATGCAATCAACAATACATTATTAAAATACATATAAATATACATTCACTTCTCAACGAAAAATCTCCAAAGGAAGAAAGAAAAATAATAATTGGTTATAATCACGGAATAAATTGTTGAATAGCATTTGATATATCATCTGAAATGTTATCTAGGCCCTAAATGTAATTCGTTTTAAAAGCATGCCATATTGTGAAACTATTATAAGTTTCCCCCTGAAAGTATAGTTCAACATATACATATATTGCATATTGTGCGTGTAATGACTATATTAAATCTTTAGCATTTAAAAATTTAGAATCTAAACCAACAATCAGGTGTTTTTCATTCAATATAAGTGTTTTTTTTTAAGTCATAACGAATAAATGCAGCAATATGTTTCCAGAATAATATTACCTTGGGGCACTATACCTGTCCAGAATACAATATATTTGTCTCATCGGCATACAATACATAATGTAATTTCCTTGAAGACTCGAATATGTCGTTTATGAAGAGTAAAAATAATAACGGACCTAAGATACTGCCCTGAGGACGCCTTGCTCCATGCATGAATAACAATTCAGAATCAGTTTCATTATACTTTACAAATGGTGTTCTATTCGACAGATAGCTTTGAAACTATATATTCTAACGGAATACCTCTAATTCCATAGAAACTTAGTTTTCTTATAGTAAGATGTGGTAATCCAAACAATCAAATGCCTTGCTAAGGTCTACATACATTCCTAAAGTATCTCTTTCTTTTCATAAAATTTGTACAAAAGTTCGGAGGCAAAAAGTAAAGCTGACTCTGTCAGGCCCGTAACTAGGATTTTTGCGGGGGGGGGGGGGGGTTCAACATTGGAAAAAGTGGACCTTTCTGAGGGAGCGAAGCGACCAAGTAGGGGTGGGGGGGGGGGGTTTCAGGGGCGTGCCCCTCCCAAGGGTATGGGCACGAGCGTGGTCAGAATTATTTGACAAGGGGTCGGTCTAATGTGAAGCCCGAACATATACTATCACTTTGTAGGATTTCAAATACTGCGAGCGATCAAAGCGAGCGAGAGAAAAATACAAATGTACTTTTAAAGTGCAAAATTTTATTTTAGTCATCAATAGGTGAAATGTATAAAGCTATATCTCCAGTCATCTTGTTGCCAGGAATCATTCATATTAATAATTTTTTTAGGAAGTGAAGGGAATGGGGGGAGGGGGGCACTTTGCTGTTGTTCATTTATGGAAAGGTAACCCTAATATCTGGGCGCCATGGCGATAGGGCCCGAAAATTGTCACAACATTGAATATTCATGGACCTCGATGCATGAAACTATCTCGTTAATAAGGTTTGCGAGCGAGCGAAGCGAGCGAAGAAAATTGCACTTTACTTTTGCTGTTGCTCATTTCAATATAGAAAGTTGACCTAACAAGTATTCGGGTGCCATGGCGATAGGGCAGCGACGTGCCTGAATATTGCAATCTTATTTCTTATATTGCAATCTTATTTCTAAGATTTGCGAGCAAGCAAAGCGATAAAAGAAAAATGCACTTTAATTTGTTGTTGCTCATTTCAATATAAAAAGTAAGGTAACCCTAATATCTGAGCGTCATCGCGATTCAATGCAATTCTATTTATTTATTTCATAAAATCACACTAGTTAATATATACATCGAAAAGTGTGAGGATCTAACACCCTAGAAAAGCCAGTGGCTTGAGGTTGTAGGGGGATCCATAACATAAATTACAGTTTGATGATACATTAAGTAGAAAAGTATAAAACAAACAATAAAAGTTATAATACAAAATACAAAATACAGAACATAAAACAAAATAACAATACTAAAAACAAAAACATTACAGAAGGACGAAAGTTATGTCACAATTTTTAGTCAGAAGGATGTCACTGATATACGTGGCAAGAAGATGCAGCTTGATTTTGGCTTTGAAAGATTATACGGTGGCCATATTTTTAAATAAGGGGTCAAGATTATTCCAGGAGTCAGCACCTTTATATTTTATTGAATTTACGCGACGCAATTTCCGTCGTGAATATGACAAGAAAATATTATCTTTTTTCTAGTATTGACATTATGTTTTTTATCAATGGTAATAAAGTAATCATTAAAGACAGTTGCATATTTTTCATATAACGATACATAAATAGTGCTGTTTTAATTGTTATATTATCAGATAGATTGACGGTACTGAGTACTTGCGATAAGGCAGTGACGTGCCGAAAATTGTCATAACATTGAATATTCATTGACATATTACAATATCATATACTATGGAAATATGCATGGTCCTCGTTTCAAAGTTTTGTGATTGAGCGAAGTGAGCGACGGAAAGCGCACTTTACTATCTCCCAAATGTTATTTCCAAAACACACAAGTGTTATATTGGGGAATCTTGTTATTTCTTATTATAGTTTCCAAGAAGTCACTGTTTTATAACATACTCTCATGGCACTCCGGTTGAACAGGCTGTATTAGAGGGACATAATTTAAGGGCCTGAATGACTAGACCGGGTCCGCAGGAGTACTCCATGCCATTTGAGAGCGGGAAAAATTTCCATTTTTAAATGAACAGATGCATTAAATACCCCTCTCTCTTTTTTCCTGTATGGTTTAATATAATATATATATATATAATTCACTATAATACTCCATTACGCGAATTTCATTTGAGTCTTCTCATGCTTATCACTGCTTATCTTCTCACGTATGGTATGGGGTTTTGTATGGTGTTTTAAGCAATCTATCTCCTTGTATTGTCAGGATATCCTGTCCAATATGACACTGACTTTTTAAAGATCAAAATGCATCATTGAGCACTTCACTTTCGTCCTACAGGCTGATAGGAATCGATCATTATCCGAAAGTCAGATGTCAAAGAAAGTTTAATAATTAAAATGTCATTCAACAGGTTAATAGTCAATCAACTTCAACATACATGTATTCCCATTCGTTTTCGTCAGATTTCATTCGAATTCGTCCAACCTGGCAATCCGCTGCAAAATTTTATCATCAAATCCATCTTTGAGAAGTCGATTTCAAGAAATTGTCATTCAAATTCGTCACATAGACAAGACCATACAACGAGCGGGTGACAATTTTGAATAATTCTTTGAACTCTTTCAGTCTTTGGCAAAATCGATAGCAGAATGAAAAACAAATTCCGAAAATGTATGGCCAAAGACGTAAATAATTGACTAGGCCATATAAATGACTCTGCAATATTATGAAGTTGCAGGACAAAAGCAAATAAAAAACAAATGTTAAAATTGACTGGAAGCCCTATTATCTCACACTATTTTCCACTTTCCTTCCCCTCTCCCCTTTCACCTGACCCCCTTGTGCGCTGCTCCCCTATTTAAGACAGTTGGTATGGCCAATGTTTCAAATTCTTAACCTAAACATCACTATTCTGATGTCACTTTGGAGAATCTTTTCGCCTCATGATTCTTGTTGTTGTTGTTGTTCAAGCAGATTTCTGCTTGCCAGCTTGGGGGGGGGGGGGGGGGGTGAGGAGGGTGTTCGAACCCCCCCCCCCCCCCCCCCCCCCCCCCCGTTACAGGCCTGGCATGGACCTACTACAAACAAATTTGAATAATTCTTTAAATGACGCTTTGAAAAAAAAAATCGATTGCAACATGGCATAATGTACAAAATTCGAGAATGAATGGTAAAAGACGACATTGATTAATTATAGATTTACGGGACACAATTTAAATAAAATGTATTAAAATAGACGGAAAGACCGATATTTTATCACGTTATATTCCCTTTCCATCATCTCTCCCCTCGCTTCTTTTTTTTTTAATTTATCTTTTTTTTTCTTCAAGCGGACCTCTGCTCGCCAACGGGGGGGGGGGGGGGGGGGGGGTTCGTTCGAACCCCCTGAACCCCCCCTAGTTACGGGCCTGTCTGTTGAATAACATTTTCTAAACCCAAATTGTTCAGAAAAAATAGTAGAATGCTTACGTAGGAAAGTAGATAATCGATTGTGCATCAGTCTTTCTAAAATCTTGGAAAAAGTAGATAACAATGATATTGGGCGATAGTTCGATACATCATGTAAATCACCTATAATGGTATGACTTTTGAAATTTCATTGAATCAGGAAATGTTCCGGACATGAATGATAAATTAAACACATAAACTTGCTCTGATTTGACAAGAAAAACGCCCTAAGTTCCTTTCAACTAATCAAAATAAGTTTCATATCATTCAAAACCATGACCACTCTACAATCTTTTCGCGTGCGAGGGTAATCGATAGAACAAAGGACAAAGTTAAAGGTTTAGTGATTGAGGCTCATTTTCATTGAGCAATGTCAGCAGACATAACGTAATTTATGCCAAAGCGCCATAGTCTCTCCAATTTTGGATGATTTTAGGTCCAACTTTAGTCCAAAAACGTATTAATTTCCCGAATTAAAATTGCTTCAAGAATATATTCATTGAAAAGTTAAAGGTTTAAACTTTGATTTGCAGGGCGAGGGTTTATAAAAGCTCATTGTGTTTTCTTTTGGCACGCGATTCTTTGCTGGAAGGGGGGTATTATAGTCGAATTTTCACGCATTATAAGGCATCCGTAGGCCACTCCGAGTCAAATGCAACACAGTTTTCCATAGTATGTTAAAGGTTCAACAATGTAATTAATAATTTTCTTTATAACGTATTTCATTCGTTTCATTCGTTCGGTTTATTGAAATAAAAGAACGTGCAGCACAAAAGCTGAAACTGTTCAGTTCACAAAATTGAGACATATATAATATATAAATAATCAACAAAAGAATAAATACAAATTAAATTTATATAATGCATACATTTGGCGGTAAAAATAATGTCTTGCCAAGAAGCGCAGAAGGAAAGGAAGAGAGAAATGGAAGAAGAGAGAGAGAGCGCAAAGGTTAACGGAGAGAGAGAGAGAGAGAGAGAAGAGGAAGTGAAGAAAAAAGGAGTGTATGCAAGCAGAGAAGGGGAAGACGAAGAAGGGAAAAGAGAAAGTGACAGATAAATAGAGAAACAGAGAGAAGAGAGAGAGAAAGAGAGAGAGAGTGTATGTGTGTGTGTGAAAGAGAGATGGAGAAAGCAGGAGAGAGAATAAGAAGAGAACCGACAGAGGGGATAAGAAATGGAAACCAAAAATATGATATGCATATATCAATAGTAGTCAAGAAATAAATTTGCATACAAAAGCAATACCATAAGAGAATATGAGAAACCACATAAAAATAGAAAGAGAATAAGCATTGAAGAAAACCATTTGGTAAAAAAGGTAAAATTGGTAAAATTGAAGTTGGTAATATTATTATTGCAAAGAGGGAGATCACAGGGATTGCAACACCCCCCCCCCCTCCATGTTTATTACATCCTATCCGTATGCAACAATATCATACGAAAATAAGCATTGGAGAAAACCATTTGAAAATAAGAAATAACAAAACTAGGTACGTATATTAACTAATTATGAAGAAATACATATATTGCAGACATAAGTTTAATTGATATTCATGAAACATTGAGACAAGGGAGCCAAAGAAATATGCAAGCTAAGGTAATTATAAAAAATGATCATAAAGAAATGAACATAACTATATCACTTTAAGAACAGTTAAAGTAATATTCAGACAAGTGAGCGTTAAGGATAAAGATGCCCACTTATAATAAATTCATTCATAATAAATTCACAGATAAAATCTAAAAACCATGTAAGAGACGATACATACAAGAGACAACAAAACCAGCAATTTACAATTAAAAGACATTAAAATATGTATGAAGTATTAGAGAAAAATATATTGCACTCATGTGGTTTATTATGCGAGAGTTCAGTTATATTGAGTTAAGCAATCTCACTAAACATGGAATCGTCGAATTCCTACGACGCTGCGTTCTTGTCTTAGGGATATCAAGACGCGAGGAGTTCCTTAAATTGCGACCAGTGAGAAGATGGCGTTGAGGTGGGAGCATGTCACGGTGGCGGGTAGACAGCAGAAGGGATTTTCCAAAGCCAATAAGGAGGGCATTCCTTCTTTCAGCGAGCGTTGTTATTTCCATATCGCGAAGTAGGTCCTCGTAGTGAGCTCGTAGAGGGTAAGTGATGAAGCGTAGAGCTCTCCGTTGCACTTTTTCCAAGGCTTCTGATTGTTTAAGTGTCAGACTAGTACACCAGACTGGAGCAGCGAATTCTAAGAGGGGACGGATGTACATGACATAAATAAACAACACATCATCACGACTGACTCCGTTCCTCCTAAGTGAGCACAAGATGTAGAGTCTCCGAGAGGCACGCGAGATCATTTCACGTACTTGACTGTCCCATTTTAGGTCAGATTGGATAGTGACGCCAAGAAGGCGCATGGATGTAACAACTTCCATGGGGTTATTGTTGATAGTGATGACTGGGGGAGGGACATCAGTCCGCAGGAAACTAATATGCATTAGTTTACATTTCTCAGGCTTTGGTTTCATGTAGTTAGTATGACTCCATTCGCATATAGAGTCAACATGTGATTGCAAATTGTTGTGACCAGTCATCTTGGTAATCTCCACTAAACTGAGATCATCGACGTATTTCCACCTATTGTTGGTGGAAAGGGCAACATCATTAACCATGATGAGGAATATTATGGGGCCGATTTTTGTACCTTGTGGCACACCGAAAGTCAATGATTGCGGTGTTGACGTCGAACCCTTGTAGAGCACCGTTTGCGAGCGACTTGAAAGAAAGCTACGGATTGTGGGTATGATCGATGGGTCCACTTCGAGATCGATCATCTTTCTGACAGCTGTCGTATGGTCAATCAAGTCAAAAGCTTTCGTAAAATCTATTGTATGGTGACATAATTATCATCCACCCCACAGGAGTGTTTATTTTTCAAGGAAGAAGTTATTGTTAAGGTCTCATTTCCATCTGTTGGTAAGAGAAAAAAAAGACTGGATTACGCTGTTTTTTAAATAGACACGAAAACATCCAGTAGACTGGGGATTATCAAAACAACCAGCATTAACGAAGAACGAGTTAAATGCATTTGAAGCCTTTTTTCGGTTCAGTAAGCCTTTTCACCATCTTTACGAATAAAGGGTAAATTCGATCTATCCTTACAGAGCACGTTGTTCAGAAATTCTGTAAATCATGGCGATTTGATTCGAGCTTTTCAGCAAAGTAATTCTTTTTGGAGACGCGTATAATCTGATTAAGCCTATTTCTGAATTAGATGTGTACTTTTTCTTCACGGAGAGGGTTTTCAGTTTTAAATACCGCTTATACATGCGTTCCTTTCGACCAATGGATTTAAGTATGCCTTTTGTAATCCAGGGTTTTCTTGATGCTCTATATCTGTTCTTTCCAGATATTGTTTTCGAATGCTTTACAATACAAGTAGATGAGCTAATTGTTACACGAGTTGGTTTTGTGATAAGTGGGAGAAAAGAAGAAGAGTATTGTATCGATAAATGCATTGGTATCAGAATGAAGGGCGTAACTAAGTAAATCGAAGTTAAAGTCTCCAGCAATATAACACTGTTTATTCTCTTTGATAATTTTACAAAGACATTCTTCAAGATGGTCATTAAACTTTGCAGCACAAGTATTGGGAGATTTGTACAGTTCCATCGATTATACATTCTTCCCTTCCTTTACGATTTCAATGAAAACATGCAGTATCAATGAGTACAAAAATCCAAATCCGGCCTTGGCTTGAAAGTGACATTGCATAGGCGGATCCAGAGGGGGGTCGCGGGGTCCGGACCCCCCCCCTTTTTGGCGTCGTTTTTTTTTTTTTTTTTTTTACTTGGCGCCGTCTTTCTTGGCGTTTTTTTTGCTTGTCAGGGAATTATGGAGGGAAACTGGGCCCCATAACCCCTTTACTGAGCGTTTTTTGGAAGTTTAGCGAATTTTTTTTTTAAACGGGGCGCAATTATTAACTTTTCAAAAGTTTATCCCAAATGTATCGGTACTAATTTACTGGGGGAAGCAACAAAAAAATAATTCCGAAAGTTCTAATTCCCAAAATGTAATAGAACCCTACATCATTTTTCGCAATTATGCATGAGCCTTCGGCATAATGAACCCTATTTTGCCATTTTCGGAATTATGAACCTCGGATAAACGAACCTCAGAAAAATGAGTTACCCCCTACTGTATGGGTCGTTAACTTAGGGTGTGTGCCACGTCACAGTGCCAGTGGGGCCATCAAAGTTGTTCATATATATTTAACCTTCCACATGGTTCCTTTATCAATTTGATAAACAATCATTTCACAAAAGATCGATACCAGTCATGCACTATTCCATGACATTGTCATGTAGATATTCAAACAATATATAGCATAAAACAAAATAATCTCGGTCTTATTGTTTATAAGAGACTATATAATTTGTAATCCAATTCTATTACAAACAAACAAACAAACAAACAAACAAAATTAATAAAAACATTCAGAAACATTTGGTAAAATGAAACAATTTTTTTCACAGAATTATTTTCTTTAAGACTTGCTTTTGCTATATATCTTTCTATATGATAAGAAGATTTAACAGCTAACATAACTTTTTCAAACAGTGGTATCTGTTTTTTTTTGCATTTAGCTGACATCCATTAAACCGCACAATTTATTCTGGTTTGTGAAACCGACATTTTAGTGAACAGGTTTCCTCAGGTTTTGACCAAAGTACATTTGAATGTGGAGAGTATAACAAAACATATAAATTATTGTTTCTTCACTGTTGTTACAAATTGTACATTGTTTATCAACAACTAATTGGAACTTTAACAGTGAATCTTTCATGTATAGAGTATTCTGTTTAAAAATCTTAAACTGAAACCATCTCATATTTATATCAATAGTTGATTGAAAGGGAATCCAACAAAATGAATACCATTATCTTCGAGTTCTATAAACCCACTTTCCATTATGAAAGCCTGTTACATTATTTCACAAGACTGGTAAATATGAGAACACCCTTCTTCTCTTTCAATATAAGAAGCAATGCTTCAGGTACAATATAGGTATAACACTCTTTTTAAAACGGACCGAATGGCACTGCACAAACCATAACAATTGAAGGAAAATTATTTTTATATCATAATGTGCATATAGACAAATATTTGTCAATTTATCTCCACCATCATTATACAACTGACGCATCATTTTTTTGTTCTTATGTTGTCATGTTATCACCCCATGCAAACAGTATACTAATTTGTGGATTTGGTTCTGGAAGTGACAGAAATATGTCGTTTAATTTGGGTAAAAATAACGATTTAATTATCGTTACTCGTCCTAAGGGGGTCAATGATCTTTTCAACCATGAGGTCATTTAAGTTTTAATTTCTTTAATTTTTCCACAATACATGTAATTATGTTCAACCATCTGTGATAAATGCACTGAAATGTCTATACCAAATGTAAATGTCTATATCCAATTCAATTTGTATTCGTGTAAAATGTCTGTTTTAGGAGACCTAAAATACTGTGTATAAAACGTGCGTTTTTGTTACGTTGATTTTAAGATTGGACATATATTTTCAAAGTCAGCAAGTATTTCGAGGGTACGCTGTAATTCTTGCCTGGTACCAGGTATTATATCATCTGCATATTGCAACAGTTTGAGTGTTTTCCCATTCATATGCAATCCAACTAAAAAATTTGAGTGTGCGTTATATTAGTATTTCATTCACTATAACAAACACAGGTTAGGGGACAAAGGATATCCCTATGGCGACACTGTCACCCTATCGTTAACTGAGACACACGAGGAAGCGTTTTCGCGTACCCAAGGGGGGGGGGGGGGGGGACAAGTGACAACCTGACAACTTTTGACCCCATTTTTTTAAAAGACAAGTATACATTGTGTACCCCTTCTCTTACCACTGAAACATTTTTTTTTTCTTGTCAGAGAATTATGGAGGAAAACTGGACCCCATAAAATCTGGTACCCCCCCAAAAGCGACTTTTGGAGGGCTGGCGAGAAGAAAAAATACGAATCTTCCTCAAAGCAGTTTCCGCTCATCATTTCCTTGGAAGTTTTGCCAGGCGCGGATCCAGAGGGGGGGGGGGGGGGGGGGGGGCACAAGGGGCGTGCGGCCCCCGTTTTGTCTGACAAAGTATGCCCCGGACCCCCTAGATGGCGGTTTGGCTTCGTCAAACGGAGGGTTCCTCAGTGTGCGCCCCCTTTCTGAAAATCCTGTATCCGCCCCTGTTTGCCCCTCTTAACCCCAAGGTCCAGTTATGCCATTGGTTTTCATAAAACAATTTAACCCAATCCTGTAAAGATGGGCCGAATATTGAAAGAATCCCAAACCGTAAAGCCATCTTGCCCAGTGGATTTATTGTTTTGCATATGTTTTAACATAGCATAAACTTCATCGCTATATTTAATGGACCCTCAAGCAATAATGACAATGTGAATGTCAGAATAATTTTTATTAAATCAAAAGTGTTTTCTTCTACTTCTTTGAGAGGGGAGGGGGAGGAGATGGGGGAGGAGAGTGGGTGGCTGCACCGCCCCCCCCCCAAAAAAAGGTTCCACCGGCCGCGCCGCGCCGGCATTCGGTAGGCCGCGCATGCGCAAATTTTACACAATAAATAACATTATGTACTTGTAATTGTAGTATAGTAGCAACGCTCGCTTGTTGGAGAAAGTTCTCTTCTGAGCTGCGAAAGTGTAAGTAAATTGCATTTGATTAAACTTATTGAATTATGTTTAGATGTATGATTTTACCCATACAGGTATTCGGTTATTGAAATGCTTTTTTTGTGGAATATTCGAAATGTATGGTATTATCTATTTGCTTATAAAATATTCTCTTCTTGCGCACTGCCACAGGCAGCTTTCACTCACCGCTGCGCTGTGTATCTCGCCCATCGTGTCAGGCCAGGCAGTGCTGTAAATAATGCCAGTTATTAAGCGTGAAGCGTCGTACAGCCTAGGCAACCATCTACCGTTACTGCGGCAGCCCGAACACGTAGTGTTCGGGCTGCGATCAGCAGTCCTTTGATTGCTTGGATGTCTCTTAATTACAAGGTCGTTTGTCAAAATGATAGCCATGAAACATGACATTAGTTGATTTTAGGCTACTTTAGGTACTTACAAAACTTTACGATTGACTGTCGACTTTCTTTTCAATGAGGATGATACAAAAAAGGCATATTTATCTCCAAGAGCCTGTACTAAAAACTTCCGTAAGTCGGTGTTTTGCTTGCAATGCGAAAAACATAGCCTAGGCTAGGGTCTTTGGAATGGTACCCAGCTGAGCAAAAAAACATGGTTATGGTAATGCTGGGGTGTTGCAAGAAAGTTGCAATCAATTGCAAATTGTATTTAGCAAATTAGAACAACCATTCTGAATGGTTCAGGGTCTGCCCATTCAAGAAGATGCGCTTGCAACAATGATTTTGATTGGTCAGTACCGATCAGTTGCAACTTGCCATCAATCGCAACTTTCTTGCAACACCCAATAAGATTAAGGAACTATGGCACTTTAGTATGGGGATTCTGCATGCATAATATGCAATTGCTCACGCAAGTGAATGGACGTTCGTACGCGAGATCGAGAGCTAAAGAAATTTTCGTGACCATATCGGTATGATGAATGATACATTTCAAATGTAGCCAGTCTTTCTGTTGATTTACAAAACTGAATTGCACGTCTCTTTTTTTTACTGTTTTAATTGTGACAAAAACGTCTTTCTTATTTGTTGTAAATTCAAAATGGGTTTAGATAGTGTAAGGGAATTTTCAAGTTAGATGTTGGAGGCTTGGAGCGATGTCTGAACAATGAAAAAGACTTGCTCATAATGAGAGAGGCATATAAAACACTGTACAGTGTTCTTGCATCACAGTAGACCACAAGAAATTTGTTCCTGGCTCCTGTTAGTCAGTTTATCAAAACTAGACACGAAAACACAGTATTCATGTAGAAAAAGAATGCACTTTTTATCCTGAATAGCTACTTTAAGGTTGAATCAAACCAGGAAGTAGTTTTGTTAGCTAGAAAATGAAAATGACAGTAGGAAACTATTTACTGCAAATCATTGGGGGAAATTGCTGATTTGTTGTTGTGTGCTAACAAATTCCTGTCATTTCACTTTGTCATTGCTATCATTTTAGGTCAAGCTATTTGGTACATGTACAACAAGAAGGCACCATAACAGACCATTTGAGAGTAAAGATAAAACTGCCCAGGAAGGGCTGTGGATCAGCATAGGCACCAAAATCCGGGTTCCCTTACAATAATTTGCTAAGGGAGAAAAAGATCGAGACCGTTATGGAGAAACTGCAAAGAACTTGTCTGCATGGACTATGCGCTGCGGTGTTGATTGTGGGCTTTGCCGTTCCAGATGCAAGAGCTCTGGACGCTTCTGTGAATGTAGGAGGGAACATCACCTACGCGGATCTCCCGGAAGGACAGAGTTACTCCTCACCAGAGTCCTTTGATGAGGGAAGCTTTCCCCTACCAACAACGTGGGATTTTATTGGAA
Organism: Heliocidaris erythrogramma; assembly: GCA_025617745.1. Taxonomy (NCBI): domain Eukaryota; kingdom Metazoa; phylum Echinodermata; class Echinoidea; order Camarodonta; family Echinometridae; genus Heliocidaris; species Heliocidaris erythrogramma. The sequence goes on from CM046868.1 coordinate 33,190,696, forward strand.
ACTTTCTGTCCTCGGTTTCCCCGGGAGAACCACCGTATGGTATGGTATTACTTTATCTCATGTTTCCTATCTTATTACTCTATTCTGCTCTCTCTTCCTATCTATCGAGCACTCCTATTTATCTGCATAATAGCAGTAGGAGTAAAATGATTTATTTCCATCATAAATCAACACATAGAAACAGAAGGAGGAGTGGTCCCAATAGCACACCTTGGTGTGGGAATGCCTGAACAATACATTCATATAAAAACTTAAGACTACATGATACAAAATATAAGAAATACAAAACTACTATAACATGACTAGCAAGACCAAATGATATTAAAACGTAGTTGAGGAAAGTAAATGTATAGGATGACATTAAAAATGAGAAAATACTGTAAGAACATTGTATTGTAAATTTGGCAAAATGAATCTAAGCCTAGTTTGGTAATCAAAAGGAGGAGTTTTTTTCAAAGCCTTACCGGTAATCCAATACATTTTTTATCTCTCTCTCTCTCTCATTTAAAAGAAACAGTATTTTATCAACTTGTGGATCAGGTCCATTGAAATAAAATTCAGGTTATCATCTGTTGAAAGGCCGAAGGGCATTAACCATTTCAGGTCAGAAGTAATTTAAGGGCTAAATTGATCACATTATTGTTATTCAAATTGGCAACAATATTTCTCTTTTAGTGCTACATGGTTCTAAGAAGTAATAATGTGTAATGTCTTTGAAAACAGTGTTCATGGTTAGGATTTTCGTCAAAAAGTTCAGAAAAAAAAACAATGATATTGAACCTCTCAACATGTTGCCAATCTAAGGATTTTAAAACTTATTCTTGTTTATAAAATTCCTGGCATCAAACGCAATATGGTCATGCAACAAAAATGGACATACATGTAGTGTGTGGAGAGATTTTTGCTCTTTCTTTTCATGCATCTGGTATATTTTTTAGAGCTCTGAATAAAAAATCATCGAGCCATACCACAAAATGTGGTAAATTGTCTCGAAAGGGTTAACTAATATTGTCTAGTACAGAGTTAAAGGGCAATGGAACCTTTGTAATGATTTAATTTGTGTGAGAAGCAGATTGGTGAAAGTTTGTACTAATTTGGATAAGCAGATAAGAAAGTTGTTTTTTTAAAGTTGTAATCACAATACATGTGGGAATTTCATATTGGTACGGTCACTGTGATGTAGCGGCAGTCAACTTTCCCATTTGATGCAAGAAACAAAATTTCAAAATGTACAATTTAGTAGGATCTTTTTTCTTTTTGGAGGACCTACAACAATATGCTTCCTAATATATTCTCAGTACTGCCATGAGAGAAAATGTGCTCAGGAAAAACAGAATGTAACAATATTTTGGTGTACGACAGATGGGAGAGTTGACCGTGAATACATCGCAATTGATTTACCAAATTGCCAATTTGAGATTCACATACATGTACATGTACATGTAAATGTAGTGTTCTCATTTTACAAACATTTTTTTTGTCAGATTTCTTTCAAACTTTCACCGTTCCTGTTTCTCTTACTTTCCTCCTTTCACACAAATCACCTTTTTACAATGATGGGATCGCCCTTTAATGCCCTTCTGGCTCTCAGCCAGTGATATAATTCACTGATTATTTTCCATTCAAATGGAATTCAGAATATGTGGTCGTTGCATGCTTTTGAAATCTCAGTTAATAGTCATTGAGTAAGGGATTCATTGATGCGAAAATGTATTTATTCATTCACCTTATTTGTTCGGATGTGCTGGTAAAGTACTAAAGGGAAATCCAACCGTAACAGCAAATTGCTCTGAACGGAAAGCAGAGAAATCAGGGAAATCAGGGAAGCAGTTTATTGAAATTTTTATTGAAATCAACAAACAATCAGAAAGTTATGAGCTTTCGAAAGTTGTAGTCACTTTATTTATGTAGAAATTTCAAATTAGACAAGCAGGAATCAAAGTGATGTAGGCTTTAGTTTTAGTTTGCAGGCACAAACCCTGGTCAGTCGTAAAAGAGAGTCTGTGCTGTAAGACTACCATAGGCCATGTACTGTAGCTGCTCCAGACACGACCAGGAGGTAGCTGAATTAGGCTACTCTCAAGACAATGATTTTCTGATAAAGTGTCAAATTAGGGCCTGTGCTTGCAGACTAGGCTTTAGTAGTGGACAACTCTCCTACATGTATTCTTTCAACACACAAAATGATGAAAATGCCATGTTGCTATTAATGTACAAGGTAGAATTGTTATATTTTGGAGGATGTCTATCAATCAATCTATCAAAATACTCTCCATCATGTATTTTGAGAATTTGCATCAGGCCAGGGCAAATGTGCTAAGGAGAAAAACATGAGTTCCTATTTTACTTTAGTGAATTAAGACACTGGAGAGTTAGCGTCAATTGCCTTTTCACCAATTTGAGGTTCCCATAAATGTGTGTTTAGAGATTACTTTAAAATTCGAGATAAGATTAGAGATAAGTTTAAAAAAAAACATAATTTTTTGTTCTTGCTGGTCTGATTTTGTTTGATCGCTCAGCATTTTATTTCTGTGATTTTCTGTTTCACCTAAAAAAGATGTGATTGCAATTTAAAGTCAGAGATGACCCATTGAAAATCCACAAGAAAAAATGATACATCTCTCCAGTAGGTTAAACTCTAAGTTTACAAGTCTCACGATTTGTCCATCAGTTTTTATTTTCTACAAGGCTCAAAATATACGGAACTTTCATATTTGTAAAGTAAATGAAAAAGCAGTCATGTAAAACTACCATCTTCCGTGTGTGGGAGTTAATTTTAACTATTCTTAACCAGATTTCAACAATTTGAATCTCTATTCCACCTCCCTGATCACGCTGACAAAAGGAATGATTTGTACATTTTGTACAATTCGGCAAGGGTACACTTGGTACATGTACCCCCTGGACGGTTTTATCGCACTGTTGTTCAATCTCTAAAGATATTACCTGGAATATTGTTTATTACCTTCAAGGGTAATTCACTACATGTATGTCTGTATTGCTGAGCAATCATATGCAATCTTTGTTTCATTTTATTATGTGGGTTGATATGTACTCAGACTTATGATTGGTAATCATTAACGCGATGCATGTAAATGTTTATTGCACCAAAACTTACACATGAGATTCTTTTGAGACAGGTCTATGCATACATGTAGTACATGTATGTGAAAAATGATCACGACTTCATTTTTTTTTACATGAACAAAAGTTAAAGAGAAGTGAAGTTCAAAAGTTCTCACTCCAGAGAGATAATCTTTGTGTCATATTTATTTTCATATATTGTAGAAATGATGCTGTGATTGTATCATTTGTCTTGTACTATCACTTTTCTTATCTTGAAAGGGGATATTGTCTGTAAATGCAGTTAAGTGAGGGCATGCTAATACAGCGTTCTAAAATGGAGGAGTACACAGAATTCGCGTGCATAGCATGTGCCTATCTGTTTATCCCTGTGACCTGCTATTAATCCATGTAAGCAAGGAGCTTGCTGTAAGGCAACGAATGAACCTCGGCTCAGCTTTTTCTGAGTCACAGTGTGCCCTGAGTCAGCTGTTGTAGCTTGGCTTTCCGATTTCAAATGCACACAGTTTCTGTACAGAATTTGTTTTCATAAACATGAGTGATGAATGGATTCACCACTTATAAGAAATGCATGTTGACAATTGTTCATTTCGAGGCTGGATGTGCCCTTGGACTCTTGACAGAGAGAATGTGTTTATTGAATGATGCTCTTTTATACCGCTTTCAAACCAAGCACTTACCCGCGTAAGTTCCCTGTGTAAGTTTAGAGTTACGCGGGGAAAGGTTTGGTCTGAAAAGGACAAGGGAAAAGTCACCCGCTTAACTTCCCCGCATAAATTCTCTGCCTATACCGAGGTGGAGAACTTATGTGGGGGAAGAGAGTTTAAGCGGGTGAGTGAGTGGTTGGTTTCAAAGGGTTGGCGGAGTACTTTCCCGGTAAAATACGTCCGCAATCAATTAGCACTTCCGGTTGGTCACAATATGATCCCATGTTGTCGCATCGACTTTCATTAACCCTGCGCGAAAACACAAACACGCGCGCCCTGAATCTGACCTGACTTCCGGTCGATTGAACGTGGAATTCGTAACCAATGGCAACTTTCCCTGGGAAGTGAGGTTGGTCTGAATGGTGCTCCTGTACTTCCCCGCATAACCTAAGGAATTGATGCTCGTAAAATTTGAAGATTTCTCCGGGGAATTTAAGCGGGGAAACTGGTTTGAAAGGGGTATTAAATACCAGTAGGCCCACTTGATTTGATTTTCTTTTGGTATCCAATGAATATAAATCTTGTATAAATCGTCAATGCCAAAATGTTGTCAATGTACCTGTACAAAGTTGAAAATAACTATCAGAAGTTCATTTAAAGAAAATTGACAAAAAATAAGACTACATGTACGTATTAAGTTGACAAGAGTCATGCTAAAATCTCATAATGGAATAATGCATGTAGGCCTGCATGTAGTAGAGTTAAAATTAAGGGTTATCTGCCTTTGTACAAACAATGTGTGAGAGAAATAGAGAGAAATAGAGAGAGAGAGAGAGGGGGTAGGGAGGAGAGAAAGGGGGGGGGGGGGAGAGAGAGAGAGAGACCAATGGGGGGGGGGGGGGTTGAGACAATAGGGAGCAATGTACATTATAATTATGCAGGTGAAGATCAACCTGAATAGAAAGCTGATTAGATAGATGGATTTACCCCACAAAGTATTGTTTACCTGTAGTCATGGCAACCAAAGGAACAACTTAGCAGCAGCAGGGATGGGACTGCAATATTCATCCACTAATGCTTCCACGTTCATGATTGATTGGATATTAACAGGTGTACCGTCTAGCTGTAGCTCAGTAGATCAATTTTAATACCCATTGTAGGATGGATGGATAAATAAAAAGAACTCCAGTGATAATTATGTGATGTGGTATAATTTTCTTTGAAGATGATTAACACATTGGATGTAGAGTATATAGCAGAATTTCAGCAGCATGTACAAATATGTGGTATGATTGGGGGGGGGGGGGGTGCGGTTGTGTGTCGGGACAGTTATAAAAAAATTAAGCTGTCAATTTTGCTGTCAGATTTTACGAAAAATATGTATCGAGTAACACTAAACCCAGGGAATATTTGTAATTCATAATTATGTCAAAGATTCATGATAATCTGCATGAAAATTTGTTCAATTTACTGTCCAGATAACCAACCTGTCCGAACACATGACACATTTTTTTTCTTTTACAATAAATCTAATTTAATGATATGTAGAATATGTATGATCAAATAAAGCCCAGAAGCAACGATGGCACCGAGATGTGATTAAAGGTATAATTTACCCTTTTTTTTTTGTGAAAGAATGCAATGGCCTGTTTGAGCAATATAATGTATAATTTGCAGAAAGTGCAGGCATTCCTCTTTTTTGTGGAGGTGTGGATATGTTTCACTTTCACCCGTATGAGTTGTATGTGTACATGTATTACAAAAACTTGAATATTTGTTGCTTCTCTATCATTTTCTACATTTTGCCTCTGTTTCTTCAGCTACATGTATAGTTTTCTTCATATGTGGGTAGATATACATACATTGGCTCAGGATAGTTTATTGTTATCCCCCCAAATATTGTGGATACCTGGATTATGAAACCCGAAAGTTAAAAAGTGAACATGATTTAAAAATCATTGTTTAGATATAAATGGCTGAATTGTCCATTTTCTCAAAGTACTTTCAAGATTGTTAAAGTGTACCAATCACCTGAAAAAATAATTTGTGTTTAGCTAGCAAGTATAAAATCAACCTCGCTTGCCTAGTACCTCCTTGCTCTTAAAAACAGAGCAAAATATTTTTTGGTGATTGGTACCCTTTCAAGGGCAGCATTTATTCAAGATCTAAATTGATCACATTTTGTTCTTCAAATTGGCAACAACAATATTTCTGTTTTAGTGCTACATGGTTCTAATAAAATCAAATTTGTTTGAAAACAAAATACGTGATTAGGAACTTTGGCAAAAAGTTGAAAAAAGTACAAAATTTGATAAAAAACAATGATTTTTAACATCTCAATGTGTTGCGAATTTAAGGATTTTAAAGCTTCTTCTCCTTTTTAAAATGCCTGGCATCGAACGCAATATAGTCATGCAACAAATACGGACATAGTGTGTGTGGAAATTTCTGCTCTTTCTACTCATGCATCTGGTTCATATTTTAGCGTTCTGAATCAAAAGTTATTGAGCTAAATCACAAATTGTGGTCAATTGTCTCGAAAGGGTAAGAGTGATAAAAATGAAATATTTGCCTGTTATGTTTCTTTGTTTTATGGGCACAATTTAGAGACTAGGGGAAAACTTACATACAAATGTTTATTTCCTACGCAAATTTTTCACTTAAGTTTAAAAAAAATTATTTAAGTTAATGTTTCACACTTTGGAAGGATATTTCAACATAGCCCGTACATGTACCTTCAAATGTTTTTGAGTAGTCCCCTTTATCTTTTAGATCCTACATGTACATGAATAGAAAATTAATAATTTGTGTGTGTAAGACAGATACACGTAGGACTGGGAGATATTTCCATTATTAACTGAATAATATAACACAAAAATCACCCATGGAGCAGTCATCATGCTTCCTGGCATACATGAATGACTCATCTAGGCTTAGTAACATTCCCTGAAGTGGAACCAGGGAAATGTAACTGCTACAAACACTGCATAAAACTACTCACCAATGACAAGTTACAATAAATTGACTTTAATACATATGTACACAGTAAGCTTCTGAAATTAGGGCATTTGATTGGCTTTGAGTAACTTGTTATCAATAAGTTGTTATTACATGTAGCTGCTGAAATCATGGCCTGTGTTGCCTTTGAGTAACTTGTTATCCACGCCGATGAAATCGGCAGGGTTATGTAAAGGGCTCCGTATGTTTTTTTTTTTTTGTTTGTTTGTTTGTTTGTTTGTTTGTTTGTGTACAAGATAACAAGAGAACGGGTGAACGGATTTGCACCAAATTTTCAGGGAATGTTCAGAAAGTGACAGGAAAGAATCAATTAGATTTTGGTGATGATTGGTTGACCCCTGCACATTCTGTGTGACCTTGAAGTTTTGACCCTGTAGTAAAGTATAGGAACTTCAGTTCAGATAGTGACAGGAAAGAAACTAGAAAGATTGATAGGAAAGAAACTAGAAAGATTGATGACCCCAAACTTCGTCTGCAGATGCAGAAATATTTTGGCCAATCAAAACACTCCTTACTTCGTCTCACCAAAAGTCTATTTCAGGTTTATGAATTTTAGAAGACTTTTAGACCCATTATTTGCCATTTCACTTCAAATCCGTACGAGCCTGCAATGAATATTCAAAGCCAACGTATCCCAGCAACAAGGGATTTTTCGCGCGCTTGAACTACTACTACGAAAGCGGCTATGTACGGTATACTAGTAATAGGCGGCTCTATAGCTTTTATCTACAAATTCATTTAGATTCAGGCTACCCTAGCCCTACGGCTTCTCCTCCATTTCTTATCTTCTGTGCATTTCTGTTTATTTTCCCGGTTCTTTCCACTTTGTTGTGGAAGTTTTTGTGATTTATTTTATCCTGGTGGACGTGTAGTACGTGATTTTAATTGTTTTCGGTGAAAATCTGGTGAGTTTGTTCGACGTGAGTGAGTCTATCGCACTCGCACTCGCGAGCGTTCGCGTGTGTTGATCTGAGTGAGTGGGCTGTGTAGCTAGCTGTACGTACATAACTATACACAGCGCTGTCGCGAAGTGACGGCGATCTGGTCGGGCTAGGTATATAACCCCAGGGAGTACAGTGCCTGTGCCTGGCTGACTGTAGTAGGATTGAACTTTTTTCTTTGGGTTATAACGGTCCTGTCATTTGAGATTTGAGTTAGTTTATAACTCATTTATGTCTGTTTGAGTGGATTTCGTAGTTGTAAAATATATACAAACACTGTATTTTTACCCACGCCGATGAAATCGGCAGGGTTATGTAAAGGGCTCCGTATGTTTGTTTGTTTGTTTGTGTACAAGATAACAAGAGAACGGGTGAACGGATTTGCACCAAATTTTCAGGGAATGTTCAGAAAGTGACAGGAAAGAATCGATTAGATTTTGGTGATGATTGGTTGACCCCTGCAAATTCTGTGTGACCTTGAACTTTTGACCCTGTAGTAAAGTATAGGAACTTCAGTTCAGAGAGTGACAGGATAGAAACTAGAAAGTTTGATGACCCCAAACTTCGCCTGCCGATGCAGAAATATTTTGGTCAATCAAAACACTCATTACTTCGTCTCACCAAAAATCTATTTCAGGTTTATGAATTTTAGAACACTTTTAGACCCATTATTTGCTATTTCACTTCAAATCCGCACGAGCCTGCAATGAATATTCAAAGCCAACGTATCCCAGCAACAAGGGATTTTTCGCGCTTGAACTGTACTCTCGTTGCGAAATCGAAAGCGGCTAGGTATACGGTATACGTATAGCCTAGCACGTCTAATTTCTCCTATTTCTTATCTTCTGTGCATTTCTGTTTATTTTCCCGGTTCTTTCCACTTTGTTGTGGAAGTTTTTGTGATTTATTTTATCCTGGTGGACGTGTAGTACGTGATTTTAATTGTTTTCGGTGAAAATCTGGTGCGTTTGTTCGACGTGAGTGAGTCTATCGCACTCGCGAGTGTTCACGTGTGTTGATCTGAGTGAGTGGCTGAGTAGCTGTAGTGTACGTACATAACTATACACAGCACTGTCGCGAATTGCCTGGGGCCGGCTGACTGTTACTGTAGTACTGAGTGAGTAAGCTCTGTGCCTCGCATGCACGTCATTTTCAAGTCGAGATCCAACTTCTTTTGTCGTCATATTTATTTTATCCAAGCCCGATGAAAAAAAAAACAACAACCCGAATTGCAATGTAAAGATAGAACATGAATACATTTACTAACACTGACATGACTGAACCAAGGCCGTACGCAGCGGGGAGGGGGGGGGCAGTTGGCCCCCCCAGAAATTTCAAAATCATACTTTTTTTTAATCGGGTTTTAGACTTCAAGTTATGGGTTCCTTTGAAAGCGATCATCTTGCCCCCCAGGAAAAAAATTTCTGCGTACGGCCTTGGACTGAACACTGAATACAAATTGCTAACATTTTTTTTTCTCACCACGCCACGCTCTCTGACATGTCTAATCAATTACTTTTAGGGGAGGGATGTTTCAATAATAAAATACCTTTTTCAGAAGAATTTTTTCAAGGGTGGGGACACACAAAGCTATGACCTGGATATGGCAAAATTTATTGGGGGGGGGGGGAGATGTGCCTCTTGTTATCCCCTTTGAATGGCTACTGCTTACAAAAATAATCGCAACAAAACAAAACCTATTGGGTTAAGGCGTGGGTCTGCCGCCTTTGACGGCCTTTCTAGTTTTAAATTTGTGTGGATTTGCAAAATTTGGTGGCTGATCGAGGTTCGCCGAATACATGCACGCCAGTATCCACTTTGACTTTGTTGATGGGTGGTGACTGAGCTGAGTGAGTAAGCTCTGTGCCTCGGCCTCGCATGCATGTCATTTTGAAGTCGAGATCCAACTTATTTTGTCGTCATATTTATTTTATCCAAGCCCGATGAAAAAAAACAACAACCCCAATTGCAATTTAATTTAAAGATAGAACATGAATACATTTACTAACACTAAACATGACTGAACACTGAATACAAATTGCTAACATTTTTTTCCTCACCACGCCACGCTCTCTGACATGTCTAATCAATTATTATTATTTTATTTATTATTTATTTATTTATTTGTGCATGCTTCAGGAATCATATTTACAATCACATAATAATACAAAGTATTACACAGTAATATTGTTTCATATTGAAACACACAGAGGTTTGGCAAAATAAGCTATAAGCTTGAGAGGTATTGCCACACCTGCATACTTAAAACAAACAATATAAACGGGTAAAACCATTATAATAAAATAAACATAAATCAAAACGAACCTTAAAATGGTAAACGAGATAATAAAAACAAAAGAGGAAAAAAAAAACAAACAAAAAAAAACAAAAAAGAATATGGAAATATACAAAAGAAAAGAAAAGAAAAGAACCCCTATATAGTTAGTAAGTTATAAAGATATAGATTTACATGTACACCCAGAGAAATTCACAACGCTTGTAAGAATCTATATAAAGTGAGAATACCCAGAACTGATGGATACAGAAACAGCACTAGTTACATATGTGAGATAAGCATGCATTTAACACTGCTTTTGAAGGAGTGTATGGTCAATAAGTTACGAGTTTCATTTGGTAATGAGTTCCAAACATCTGGGCCATAATGCCGTACAGATTTATGTGCTAACACTGTGCGGGGGTTGGATAAATGAATGTTTGCTGATTGTCTAGTCCGATAAGAATGAATTTCGTCATTTCTTTGGAACATTGAACAAAAGGTCGCAGGCAAGAGCTTGGTGTTATAACGATACATAAATGTTGACATTTGAAGGAAATTAATGTCACAGACTGGCAGAGTTTTCAGTTTAATAAACAGGGGATGTGTGTGGTCAAGGTAACCAGCACCAGCACATATTCGAATTGCTTTCTTTTGTAGCATGAGAATATTATCGGTTGTACCCTTGGATGTAGCCCAAAGGATATTACAATAGGAAATATATGGTAGAATAAGAGTGTTGTATAAAGTAAATAATGTTCTGGAGGGTACAATATACCTAACCCTATATAAAATACCAATGCCACGAGAAATCGGTGTCCTTATGTGCTGCAAGTGATCTCCCCAGTTGAGTTTTTCATTTATCATAACACCAAGGAACTTTGTACATGTTTTCTGCTCTAATAGGACATCATCAAGTTTGATGGAAAGATTTTGTTGACATGATTTTTTACCCTTGAAATGAATAAAATTAGTTTTTTGCAGGTTGAGAGACAGCATATTACTTCGAAACCAATTCGCTATTTTTGGCAGTTCCGAGTTAACTCGGTTTTCTAGTAAATTTATGTCTCGATGAGAAAGGAATACACTCGTATCATCAGCAAATAAAATGTAATTCAACAAAGTGGATACATTACATAAGTCATTAATATATATAAGAAAAAGCAGTGGCCCTAGTATGGAACCTTGAGGCACCCCACATCTTAAAAGTGATATATCAGAATTGACAAAATGATAACAGGTGTATTGCCTCCTCTGTGAAAGGTAGCTGGAGAACCATTCTAAAGCAATGCCTCTTACCCCATAGTGTTCAAGTTTATATAAGAGTATGGAATGATCAAGTGTGTCAAAAGCTTTGCTCAGATCCATGAACACACCTATAGTGTGTTCCCGAGTTGCCAAGGCTCCAGAAACAAAGTCATAAAATCTCACCAACGCAAGGTCAGTAGAGTGAGACTTTCTAAATCCAAACTGGTTAGGATTAAGTAATTTGTTTTTGTCAAGAAAGCCGATGAGTCTATTATAAACAATTCTCTCTAGGATTTTTGAGAAGCTAGGTAGAATTGATATTGGTCTGTAGTTATTAATACTAGAAGTGCTATCTCTCTTATGAACAGGGATAACCTTTGCCAGTTTGAAATGACAAGGAAACACACCAGATGAGAGAGAAAGGTTACAAATGTGCACCAAAGGTATCAAGATCGAACCAATAATTTGCTTTAGAAAAGCTGAACTAATTTCATCATGACCCAAAGCCCTACTATTCCTAAGCGAAGAAACAATATTTAATATTTCAAAATAATCTGTTGGCTTAAGGAAAAGTGACACCTGGGTCTTCCCGTGATTTAGAAGATGGTCCTTGAAATTCATGCCGGTGGAATTTATTTTCTTTGCTTGATTTGGGCCTATATTCACAAAATAATTGTTGAATGCATTAGCAATATCTTCAATATTTGATATTTCATTACCATTATGGACAATTTTTTTGGCAGATTCCGCCTTCCGTCGCTTGCACAATAAATCCTTAACAATTCTCCAAGTAGATGACATGTTGCCTTTAACATTTTCAAATTGTTTTGAGTAGTAAAGGCATCGTGATGATCTAATGATCGACGTCAACTTATTACGATATTTCTTATATTTATCTTTATTTTCTTGAGAAGGTTTCTTAACGCTTCTTTTATATAAAATATTCCTTCTTTTGATAGATTGAATGATCCCTTTTGTTATCCACGGATGTTTACCAGATTTCTTAATAGATGATTTCACCAAAGGAATCAGTTTATCAAAGTGACGGTAAAATGTACTTCTAAACAGATCATAGGCTTTTTCAACATCGTTACATCCCAGTACATCATGCCAGTCCTCTGACAGAAAAGCTTCATTTAGATGAGAAATGTTTTCTTCAGTAAAATTTCGTTTCATACTATTTTCGCGTTTTCTAGGAATGTCATAGTGTACATCATAAAGCAAACAAAATACAGGTAGATGATCAGAAATTTCACAATAGAATAAACCAGACTGAAACGAACTTTTTACACTTTTTACAAAAATGTTATCGAGAAGTGTTGATGACCGGTCTCCTATTCTTGTTGGTTTATCAATCATTACTTTGAATGCATTTGAATCTAAGATATTCTGGAGACAGATAGTCTTTGAAGTAATAGCCAAGAAATCTATATTAAAATCACCCATTATACAAACAGACTTATCAGATGTATTAACTGCTTCCATGAGCGATTCAAGATCATTAAGAAAAGTATCAACATCATTGCTTGGTGGTCTGTACACTATACACACAATAAAATTCTTCTCAGCGGGCAGATCTACCTCTATACATAAGAGTTCAGCACTCTGATTTGAGAACGAGAGATCATCTCTGACTTTAAAAGTTAATTTGTCAGAGATATACAAAAGGACACCACCACCTCTTCCTTCTGGTCTGTCTTTACGAGCTATGTTGTACCCCTCCAATGTAAACAGAGGGGGAGATGATGGATTTAACCACGTCTCAGAAATACCTACAATGGAGCAATCAAATTTCAATGAGGATAGCAATAAATTAATACTTTCAAAGTTTTTGGATAGGCTTCTGGCATTACAATGTAAGAAACTCAAGCACTGCGAATGATGAGTTTGAATATCATTTATGACAGGGTTATACTCATTAGGAACATAATACCTACAATCAATACTTTCTTGTAAATCATACTCTTCAAGCATCATTTAAGCACACCAATGTATTATTCCAAATTGACGAACACACTGCATGATCTGGTGTCATGATGGGGATATGTATTTGGTACAAGTTACAACTAATAAGGGGTAGCATAAAAGAAAGTGGAAGACAATAATATATATACAAGTCTTGTACACAAGAAGCATACAAGTATATACAAATAAACACACAATTGTATGGCAAAGCATGAAACAAGTGCACGACCATGCCCACCTTGATTTCAACAACAACAAAAGCATGATAGTGAGGTCAACAGAAGACCCCTCCAATACAGTTTATTTACGTAATATAGCAACAATATAACACCAAACATTCCAATTACTTTTAGGGGAGAGATGTTTCAATAATAAAATATCTTTTTCAGAAGAATTTTTTCAAGGGTGGGGACACACAAAAATAATCGCAACAAAACAAAACCGATATTGGGTTTACCTACTTTTTTTTATACACGACAGGGGAACCAACCAGTAAAAATATATCTGCAGTTTCAAGAATAATAGCTCCGCTAAGGCGTGGGTCTGCCGCCTTTGACGGCCTTTCTTGTTATCAATAATAAGTTACAGTATGAATAAGTTGATATTTAGGTCCTGAAATCATGGTATTTGATAAGGTATGAGCAAATTTGAACTAGAATTTTGCCTGAACGCTATTTTAAACAAGTTTTCAGAATTTCAGTTGCTATTAGCTACTGAAATCATTGTATTTGATTGGCTGTGAGCCAATTCACTGTAGAATTGTGCCGGTTGCTGTAAACAAGTTTTATGACAGAGGACTGTGAACAAGGTGAATTTCATTGTCTGAATCTGGTTGGTTAGTAGTGCACTAAAATCAACAAGGTTTTGAAATACGTCACTTACGTGTATGTATTGTGGTACCCTCCCCTGCAAGGGAACCTTCCTTTCTGCTCTGTTGTTAACCTTATAAAAAGGCATGACAGCAAAATAACCCGTTAACCTCAAAGTGTTCTTGCTTGGCCAGTGATTAAAGTTACATGTACCCATGTAATTCCGGCCTGAGATTATTCGTGCTTCAATAAGAGCAGATGAATAAGAGTAACTGAAAAACAAAATGTTTGAGGAAAATGAGAAAACCAAACAAAAGTTATAATATTTGTATTGGCATGAAGATCACTATATCATAGAGACAAATTGGCAGCTTGGTCATGAGTTTGGGATGCCATTCCCTCACAGTTTATTGATACTTATCTCATGTAATTTGATGTCATGAATTTCCCTTTTCCCCCCTCCAAGAATGCAATGCCCTTGTGCTCTAATCCAAATTTAAATTATTGTGACATTTTTTTTTGCATCTACATGTACACTGTACATGTACATGTATGCAGTATAAATATAGAATAAATTATTTTCAACAATAGCCTATTTTAGGAAAAAAAAATGATTTTAAAACTTCTTAATGAGTATATATGAATAATCATTTTCTTGTTAAATATATGTTTTTAAAACTTATATCAATTATACATACATGTATATATTATACATATTATATGAAAGAAAATACTGATTTGTGGAGTTGTGTACATGCACATAGGCTTATCGATGCTGCCTGGGTAGGGGGCCTAGGGGCATAAAGATATCAGTTTCGCAGGGGCAGTGTGGAAAATTTATGACATCAAAATACATGTACATCAAGTACTTGATCAATAGTGAGCTTTTCTTAAATGCAACTTATTTTGGACAGGAGTCCTCCTCTAGGACAATCAAGATATTTATTTTAGATATTTTGTTAGATACCTGTGCTTTAGAGCCAGTTTCATAATTTGTTATGTCCTGCATTTGTTTCTTGTTTATTATTGAAAATGTAGGCCCTACACAAAATTTATATGGTAGTGTATACACAGTAGGAATTTCCCCCCTTTACTTCTATGCCCTTATGTCATCAATTATTTGATGTGATTCATAATTTACCTCTCAATTATTTTGCTAGGGTCTTTCTAACATTTCTGTCATTTGTATCTACATGTAAAAAGAATAAGATATTTTAATAAATAAAAAGAAAAGTCAAAGATTTTGGAGTAACTCTAATATATACACTAAAGGAAAAAAGAAACTTATAAAAGTTCAAGAGATCACCAAATTAAATTCTCTGCATGGAAATGTACCAAATTTGGATATAATGTTGATTCAATGCATGGCTTTAAATGACAGTCAATAACAAAAAGTTTTCTTCAATGCCACAAAAGAAATGTGCACTGAAACAAAGGACTCTCTAATCCCAAAGTCACAAAGATAAACTGCAGTCTTGTACACCATATGCATGTCAATGAATGAAACAAAAGAATTTCAAAAGGGATTTGCACCCCTCGAGCAAGAGGATATTGATGTTCTGCCATGGTTCGTCCGTTCACCAGACCTTTCCCCAATTGAACATCTCTGGGAAGAGCTTGGTCGACGTGTGTCAAGGCGTGACAATCAACCCATCAATAGGGAGACGCTCATTGCAGCACTGCAAGAGGAATGGAACAATGTTCCCCAGGCTACCATCGCGAATCTGATCGGAAGCATGCGAAGACGGTGTACAGCTTGCCAGCAAGCTAGAGGTGGACATACTGGCTATTAATCTGTTTGGATATGAACTTGCAAATCCCTTTTGAAATTCTTTTGTTTCATTCATTGACATGCATATGGTGTACAAGGCTGCAGTTTGTCTTTGTGACTTGGGGATTAGAGAGTCCTTTGCTTCAGTGCACATTTCTTTTGTGGCATTGAAGAAAACTTTTTGTTATTGACTGTCATTTAAAGCCATGCATTGAATCAACATTATATCCAAATTTGGTACATTTCCATGCAGAGAATTTAATTTGGTGATCTCTTGAACTTTTATAAGTTTCTTTTTTCCTTTAGTGTATATTCATTTGATTACAGAATATCAGTAGTGCAGCCCTTGAAAGTACAAATTAGTGGCGGATTTAGGGGGGAATTCCAGGTTCCAGCCTATGCCCCACCCCCTTTTATAACGGACCACCATTTTTTTTTTTTTTGCTTGTCAAGAGAATTCTGTAGGAAAAGATGACCCCGAAAATCTGGTAACCTTTCCCCCCCTTTTTTTTTGCTTGTCAGAAAATTTTCAGACATTTGTGTGCCCCCTCCCCCTTTACAAAATCCTGGATCCGCCCCTGGTACAAATAATATAAAATACATTCATTTGATCATACCAGGCAGTAAAATTCCCATCTCCCTGATTATATTAATGACATCAGAGTTGTAGCTAGCACTGGAGCCCACCATTCAAAGAGTCCAAAATTCATATTTCATACATCATACCCAGGTTGAAGTCATATGACAGGAAACAACAAACTATGTGTAAATTTTCATGAAATTCCAGTGCCACCCAGCATTAAAAATGTGATACCCACAACCCGTCATGTACATTGTGTATCTCTATCTATCCTTCAGGATATTGTTGGGAAACATAGGGTCTATCCATAAAGTACTTTCATGTATTGAATTGGGGGCCCCCAACCAGTGCAGTGTGTGAGTGGTATTATGCTCTGTTTGCGGCCAGTGTTTGAGCATGTCTATTGATGCAGCTATGGTATGGGTCACCACAACACATCCAATTGTTGTTGATTAGCCATAGGGTTTCTGCACTGTGGAAGGTGCTTTTTATTGATTGATATGGATGAAAGGTTTGGTCTGCATGGTCCTGCCACCTACTTAGAGGACATTATGTACATTGTGTAGCCTGGCTGGGCATGCATGGTACATGTATATGAGCTCTGGCCCTGCTGGTTGGCCAGAGTTGCTTTTGTTATCTCTCAGTAGTGGTTAAATTACCTTGGAAAGTTTGTTTGGTGTTTTTTGGTTGTTTTTTATCAATGAAATATCAAGAATCATCTGTTCCTTTTCAGTAGTAGTTAAATCACCTTGGACAACTTTTTTATTTTTTATTTTTTATATATTGATCATTGAAATAGTGAGAATCATTGTAATTGGCGATACTGTGCAAAGTTACCTGTATAATACAAATACAATCATATGGGTCAAGAAAATATTCTTCTCATTAATGTACTTATATATGGTGGGCCTACAATGTACGCATAATATACCTCAAAATATCTATTCATGGTACTACATGATCAGTCATGCTATATTTCTCTGTTTTAAAGGGGGAAGTCCACCCTGATATTAACTTGGTTTTAAAAGAAGCAAAAAATTAAAGAAACAGAGCAATGAAATTTTGAGCAAAATCTGATAAGAAATAAAAAAATTATGAAGTTGTGAAGTTGTAATCAATCAAACACAAATTGGCAACTCCTTGCGAGCTCCTCTCCCAATTGCCCTGTACTGAAAAAATCATAAATTTTCATTTTCTCTAAAGAAAATATTTGCTCATACATGTATATGTACATGCACATGCACCCTAGATATAGTAATTTCATGTATGCTTTTACACAAATCCTGTAGTATACAAATCTATTCCCTCATTAAAAACAGAGAAAATTAAAATTTATGAATTTTTGTGATGGAGCAAATGGGAGAGGAGCTCGCAAGATACGTCAATTTGTGTTTGATTGATTACACCTAAAAAAAATTCATAACTTTCTTATTTCTTATCGGATTGATCTGGGTTTTTTTTTAATTTTCTCTTTTAAAACCAACTTAATATTAGGGTGGACTTTCCCTTTAATATAAACTTAAAGGGAAATCCAACCTTAATAGCAAGTTGCTTTGAAAGAAAGAGGAAAAATCAGAGAAGTAGATTGATGAAGGTTTGGACGAAATCGGACAAGCAATAAGAAAGTTATGAATTTTTGTAATCACTATACATATGGGAATTTCAAATTGGCTGAATAGGTAATGTCACCGTGATGTAGCTGTGGACAACTCCCCCATTCGCTCCAACACACAAAATGACTAAAATGTCACTTTTTTCAAAAAATATATACTCAGTCGGATCTTTTTCTTTCATGAGGACCTATAACAATATGCTGTCTCCAATATATTTTGAGCCCTGCCCTGAGGGTAAAAGCGCCTTGAAGAAAACCGCAAATTAATGATATTTTTGTGTACGACAAACAGGAGAGTTGTCCACAAAAATGTCACAATCGACTCACCAAATTGCCAATTTGAGATCCGCATAGATGTAGTGATCTCATTTTTCAAACATCCATAACTTTCTTAGTCCTTGTCCGATTTCTTTCAAACTTTCACCATCCTGTTTTTCTTATTTTTCTGCTTTCACACAAATCATCTGGATTGCCCTTTAAACTTCCAGAAGGGATATTGTGTATGCACTCTTTGTCTCTTTTTTGTACATAAGGCATCACTTGTACATCCTGTTCCTGTAAATAACCCTCACTTTGTCAGAACTAAGTAAAACCGATTTACTGATTCATACTAAATCAGGCCCATCGCGATTCACTTACCAAATATAATGCATAATTGACTGTGCTGGCAATAGGCTTCTACTAGCTACATGTAGCTTATATAAAGTTTTTGTTGTGTGTACTGGGAAGAAGTTTATTTTGTTATGAATATTTATGGCATACATGTAGACATTCATTTCCATCCTAATTTTCACTATTATGCTATGTCCTCATTCTACATACCGGTATATGTATTGTAAAACAGGCTAAATATGAGCATTGATAGGAATAAACAATACAAAAATGTTTTTGACATAACTTTCCTCTAGGAATAATTAATGCAGACCCTATTACTTTTCCCACTTATGATAAGTAAAAGGGGATCATTCTTGGGGAGAAAAATGTCAAAAATTGCGCCTATTCAACACGTACTCCTATTTACTCCCATTTTCCAGAATTCTTTTGTAGACAGTGTGTTGTTCGCAAAACATTTTTTTTGTGAACAAATACTTATTCCCTGATATTCCCAATCATCAGTTAGATATATATATGTTGCATTGTGAACATCACATATTTACCTTCAATACACGTAGGTCTGCAGTTTTTTCCAGAAAAATTAGTTTTTATTACCTATTATACCGCTGAAATAGGTAATGTTTAAATATAGCACAGTGTACCAGTGTAAAAGTAATTTTCAGTTCAAGTTGCATTTTTTGCAGGCAAAGTAAGGTTTTCTTTATTGTATTTCCCTATTTTTGCCAGAGCTCCTGTTTTACTTTTCCAGATCAAAATTACTTACTGCTCCCTTGTATTCATTCATTTATTCATTTATTTGTATGCACTAGCGTCACACGCAAACATACGGATAGCATAAATCCTTGATTTCATGATTTCCTTTGGTCAGTACAGGAGTTCCTCACTCTATCGACCTCCATTACTCTCAGATGGATCCTCCTAAAATCTTCTAGGGCAATCTATCATATTAAGCTGAATATTTTAGAGGAAATGGATTAGTGCAAATGTTATTCGTTACATATATGCCAGTGGAAGCTATTTTCTATGTTCTGACACATCAATATGGACCATTAAAATAGTCTGAATCTACATACGGTACATGTAGTGACTTGTTGTAATCATTTCTTTATTTTAAAGTAAGTATAGCAATATACAAATTTGTACATATGTACAATAAAATAATCATATCCAAGGCCATGCTTTATAAAACTTCAACAACAAGCTAAATTGACTTTTATAAGCTACTAAAATAATTGCATTTAATTGGTACTTAATTGTCATTGAGTTCTACGAAAGTTGAAACAAGGCTCCAGGTCCATTGACCTACATGTATTCGGGTTCCAATCGGGTTCAGATCAGGTTTACTGTATACAGATTACTCCATGTACATACATGTATATCATGATATACAGAAAACATGAGAAATATACCTGAATGCAATAGTGAAAATGAAATATAATGTACTAGTAGTGAATTTCTGAAAAACAAGCACTGGCCACTTGTTAATCATAACAAGTTCTATGAAATGGGTCCAGGTACGTGGACCTTTTCAGGTTCAAATCAGGTTTATACAAAGCACTGGATAATGTTCAGGGAATGTGGAGAGCTGTTGAACTCAAAAAGGTTCTCGTTGAAGGTGAAGGGAATGGTCTATCGCAGCTGTGTAAGACCAGTGATGTTATATGGGAGTGAGACATGGTGTTTAGGTGGGAATGAGCTGGCGATCTTGATGAGGACTGAGAGAGCAATGGTGAGAGCAATGTGTGGAGTGAAACTAATGGATAGAAAAAGGAGCAAGGACCTGTTGGAGATGTTAGGACTGGAAGAATCAGTGGCTCAGATGGCAAAAGCAAATGGAGTGAGATGGTATGGGCATATGATGCACCACGCGGTACCCCGGGGTAGCGTTGTACCCCGGGGTACCACGTTGTGTAGCGCCATCTCACGTCCACTCGAGTACAACCCCAGAGTTATGAATGCAGTGCGTGTACGTAGTCACAATGCATGTTAACAGTGCAGTGTTATTATGCATGGTGTGCATGCACTGTACTGCTGCTCGCGCGCTAGCTGCTAGCAGCCCTCACAAGTGCAGTGGCTATAGCGTTAGCTCCCGCGGCTTTAGAACTTGATTTTATTTCACTTCTTCCTAAAAAAACATCACTTCATCGTTACTGTATTTTAGCTGTCAAACTTTCAAACTTAGACAATGGTGGAAGGTAATGGTGGAAGGTAATGGTGGATACGGAAATTTACTGTAAGGGAAAGGACGTAAAAGACGGAAGATTCCAAGGACCGAGAAAGTTGAAAGAGCACGATATCGTGCAATACAGAAGTTGGGGGACGAGCAGGCTGCTGATCTGTGTACATGGTAGCGGTTTTTAGGAAGGCGAGTAACGGGGGAGACAAGGAGCAGGCTGATGGTGTTATTATGACACTGCTGGCCCAATCCCTCTCTCAAATCGAAGAAATAGAAATCAATAATAGAATAATTACTCACAACAACAATGAATTTGAGAAAAATACATGACTTATAGGATGTTTTACAAGAACATGGGACACAATTGAATGTTAAAAACATCCACCAAAATAATTTCACACTTTTTGGTAACCCAGGGTACAGCCCTAAAAAAAAATTAAATAATTCAAAAAAATGGCCGATTTTCATTTGGTACCCCAGGGTACCATTTATGTCATCATATGCTGAGAAGGGAGGATGGGCACATTTTGAGAAAAGCTCTGGAGTTTGAAGTGAAGGGCCCGAGGAAGCGAGGACGACCGAGGAAAACATGGAGAAAACAGGTTGAGGAGGAGTGTAGTGGAGTTGGTTTGAGGAGGGAGGATGCCATGAATCGTGCGAGATGGAGGGTGGGTGTGAGAAAGATTGCTACAAAGTGAGGTAAATCCGGCCACCCCCGTCAACGGGGAATATACCCGGATCAAAACTGGATTGATGATGCTGATGAACTGGCCACTTGTTAATGATAACAACATTTATGAAATGGGTCCAGGTCCATGGACCTTTTCGGGTTCAAATCGGGTTTATACAAAGTACTCCATGCACATCATAATATATAGAAAACAAGAGAAATAAATGCATGCAATATAGTGAAATGAAATATAGTGAATGCAATAGTGAAAACGAAATCTACTGACTTTCAGAAAAACAATCACTGACCACTTGTTATTGATAACAAGTTCTTTTAAAAAGGGCTCCAGGTCCATGGACCTTTTGGGGTTCAAAGCAGATTTATACAGAGTACTCCCATGTACATATCATACTATACAAAATACATGAATGCAATAATGAAAATGAAATACAGTGACTTTCAAAATTTAAACAAACACTGGCCAGTTTTAGAAACTAATAAGTGCAAGCACGTAAGATGCCTAATTCACTGTGGAGTGGAGAGGACCACTATTATGCTTTTGTATACAATTTACAAAAGAAGAAAGAAGTAGAGATTTATTCCCCCCGCCACAAAAAAAAAAAAAAAAAGAAAGCCTGTTAAAGTGGCCATTTCTCATTTCAAGTAGTCACCAAAGCAAAATCTATTAAATATTAGTCAACAACAGCAAGACATACATGTGCAAGAAACATATTACATGTACCAAGAGTGAACTCCCCTGCACCTGATCTGTAACAAATATTTTGGGTCATTGTTTAAAAATCATAATATTGTGATCAGAAATAATCCAAAGATTGAGAAGCAAGAAGAGGAAACAGACCAAAAAAGATTTTTAAAGAAACAGTGGTACATACATGTACATGTATACAACAGGGCAAAACCATTTTCAGTACACTTGATCTTTTTTTTCTTCAAACTGTCCATTTGCTTTTTCAGGGCCAGTTGTAAAGTATTACCTGTAAAGATAACTGCGGTACATGACTGTATACTTCTAAACTACAAAAGCAGTCTATGTAAAAAAAAAAACCAAAACCCACAAAAGTAATGTTGTCAGATTTTGCTTACATGTACATACTAATGAGCCTTTGGCAATGATTTTCTTTGATCCAGTACCTTTTCTACATGTAATGTACAGTTGGGCCCAGAATACTTACACCTGGAAGAAAGTCAAGTTAAACTCACATATTTCCAACTTCACTGATTCTTATTAGGAGTCAAATATCTCTGAGTGATTTTACTTGATGCATATAATACATGTACATGTACATGTAGCACATGTACATGTGTATATATCTGTCCTCCTGAGGGACTAGGAGAAAAAGGTTGCAGGAATGAGTGAAATTGTGAAAATATATTGCTTTATTACCAGGTGTACATGTACAATGCAAACCTTTGGGCCCAGCTGTATATAGACCAAAATTTATCAATTATCAGTGATACACACTGAGGCTGAGTCATATCGGTTTTGTAAACCGGCCCTCGATCGAGGCTATTGATCCCTGGTGCTGTTTTGGCGAAACCGGTGCATCAATGAAATTTATGTAAATGATATAATACACGGAACAGAATACTTCTAACTACAAAAGCAGTCTATGTAAAAAAAACCCCCCAAAACCCACAAAAGTAATGTTGTCAGATTTTGCTTACATGTACCTATTCATACTAATGAGCCTTTGGCAATGATTTTCTTTGATCCAGTACCTTTTCTACATGTAATGTACAGTTGGGCCCAGAATACTTACACCTGGAAGAAAATCAAGTTAAACTCACATATTTCCAACTTCACTGATTCTTATTAGGAGTCAATATCTCTGAGTGATTTTACTTGATGCATATATACATGTACATGTAGCACATGTACATGTGTATATATCTGTCCTCCTGAGGGACTAGGAGAAAAAGGTTGCAGGAATGAGTGAAATTGTGAAAATATATTACTTTATTACCAGGTGTACATGTACAATGCAAACCTTTGGGCCCAGCTGTATATAGACCAAAATTTATCAATTATCAGTGATACACACTGAGGCTGAGTCATATCGGTTTTGTAAACCGGCCCTCGATCGAGGCTGTTGATCCCTAGTGCTGTTTTGGCGAAACCGGTGCATCAATGAAATTTATGTAAATGATATAATACACGGAACAGAATACTTCTAACTACAAAAGCAGTCTATGTAAAAAAAACCCCCCAAAACCCACAAAAGTAATGTTGTCAGATTTTGCTTACATGTACCTATTCATACTAATGAGCCTTTGGCAATGATTTTCTTTGATCCAGTACCTTTTCTACATGTAATGTACAGTGGGGCCCAGAATACTTACACCTGGAAGAAAATCAAGTTAAACTCACATATTTCCAACTTCACTGATTCTTATTAGGAGTCAGATATCTCTGAGTGATTTTACTTGATGCATATATACATGTACATGTAGCACATGTACATGTGTATATATCTGTCCTCCTGAGGGACTAGGAGAAAAAGGTTGCAGGAATGAGTGAAATTGTGAAAATATATTGCTTTATTACCAGGTGTACATGTACAATGCAAACCTTTGGGCCCAGCTGTATATAGACCAAAATTTATCAATTATCAGTGATACACACTGAGGCTGAGTCATATCGGTTTTGTAAACCGGCCCTCGATCGAGGCTATTGATCCCTGGTGCTGTTTTGGCGAAACCGGTGCATCAATGAAATTTATGTTAATGATATAATACACGGAACAGAAGTAGAAGCGCAAATTTCGCGAGTTGATGTTGGGACGCAAATATAAAAGCTAGCAAAAATATTGCCACTTGATTCTCATTTGGCGCCATGAAAATCTTAGATTGCAATAATCGCCTCTTTTCATTCATCATCTCTTTTCATTCATCATAGCTGCTAGCATTGAGTATGTAGATATATTCTACTACATATAAAAGTTGGTTAGACATTTCAAAACTTGGCTTGAATTTCACTTTTATTCTAGCTCAAAGCTAAAAAAAATAGCAAGTCAAATGGACGTGCTAAACCATATATAAAATATTCTTGGTCCATTAATATATCGATGCACGGGTGTAGCACCAGAGTAGCACCGGAGCAAAGCCGTCGATCCTTGGTTTACAAAATAACCGATATGACTCAGCCCTAATACATACATGTATGTGACTGACCCTTATGTAGATAAATTCATACTAAGAGAAAATGTGTAACACTATATCTTTGACTATGGAATATCACTTTTAAATTCACTGATTTCACTTACTCTTGTCAGCTTTATATATAAATCAGTATTCAGGTCTTTAACGAGAACCTGACAATGAATTTCCTTTAATACATACATGTATATATGTAGAACATGATTTGTAAACGTGCATTGATCACCTTTTTTATCCTTTTCTTCTATTTCTTTTATTCCAGATTTGATCAACGCTGTGATAGGAGATACATCAACCGTACAACTTTCTTTACTTACAGATAATATTACAACAGTAAGTTGATGAATAATCTCCAAGTTTAATATATATTGTTGCCATGGCATTGTGAAGTTGTTCTGCATGGGTGATTACATGTATGTTATAAACAGGAATAGGTGTAGATTTGTACTTTTTGTTTGAACTGACTTGATTATAATCCAGTAGGAAAATGTACTTGATGAAATATCAGTATTTAAAGGAATTCCTGTTTTATTTATCTTATCTTCATGAATTAAGTTACAATTTCATTTCAAGTTAGAACTTAATCCCCCACCCCAGTTCCATGTAATAAGTTTATATGTGTGAAAGCATAAAAATAAGATAAACAGGATGGTGATAGTTGGAAAGAAATCGGACAGATGATGAGAAAGATTTGGATGGTTTGAAAGTTAGGTTACTAAACTATGCAGATTTCAAATTGGCAGTATAGTTAGTAGATTGAGACATGTACTAATTTTCCGGTAAACCGTGCGCTTAGAAACATCTGTATTAAGCGCCTAATAAATGTATTGTATTATTATTATTATTGTGATTATGATATATCAAAATTCATCACTTTCTTATTGTTTGGCTGATTTTGTTCCAACTTTCGCTACTCTGCTACACTGATTTTTTCTGAGCTCTATCAGAGCACTTGCTATTAGGGTATGACTTTCCCTTCCAGTCAAAATCAAAGCACTAGTGCCCTTGAGTAAGGCTTTCATTTTCTGGAACCAATCCCCTCAGACAGGACTACATGTAAAGGCTGTAGATAGAGTGTATGATGTTCCCCTGATATTTTGTACAGGCATATATTTTCCTTTCGTTTTGACTTGTCCAGTACCAGCAGAATTTGATGGGTTTTGCTATCTGCTTTGTCATCGGGCTGCTCTTTGTCCTCATCTTCCCCATCGTCGCCCTCTGCTTCTGTTGCTGCCGCTGCTGCTGCAAGAACTGCGGGGGTAAGATGCACATGGACCAAAAGGACAACTCCTGCTGCCGTGTTCTCGTCTACTCTCTCCTGCTTCTCACTTCACTTGTCTTTGTCTTGTAAGTATGCAGTATCAGATTTAGGGAGGCACAACTGGCCAGTCCCCCCCCCCCCATTTTGAAACCAAATTGTGCCCTTTTCTTTTTTTTATGAAATCCTGGATCCACTCTTTAGTTATCCCGAGGGTTAGTGGTCAACCTGTTAGAAAGCAAAATAGGTGACTTATTTTGGGTCTTATGATAGAGAACTGGAACAAGTTTGATCATTTTTTGTGCATTGAGTCTCATAGAACACAAATCTTTCATCCATATATTTCATGAAGCACCTCAAAGAATTCTCTTGATAATACCATGTACTGACTAATATGGTAGTGACGCCAGAAAGAACTGTCAGTCATTGGCCATATCAAGAGTTTTTTCATTCATGGATGAATAAATGGATAAAATTCAATAAAATTTTCAGGATGCTTTCACTGAATTGCCCTTTTGAGATACCATATTTTTCACAAGTGGAGACATTGTACCGGTAAATAATTACAGTGTACGTACATCTGTTGATGAGTCACTGGTCTACAATGAGATACAGAATTTATGGGCATACAGTGTATTATATGATGATGTTGACATTTAAAATTTATTCAATGCATGCAGGAGGTCTGGGAAAAACCCCCCAAACCCCCCATCTACAAAAGAGAACATAAAACATAGCCCCAGGAGGATCACATGTACAACATGTATATTTCACAAAAGGACAATTTCTTAACAGGGTACATGTATGTTTTGTCATCTTCTGCTAGAGTCGATTATTTACAGACAATGAGATGAGAGACAAATATGATGTTGACATTTGAAATTTGTTTGATGCATGCAAGAGGTCTGATATAACAAAAGATGCCCCCTCACCCTGCAAGAGACCTTCTAGAAAAGAGATCATAAAACATATCCCCAGGCCGATCACATGTACAACATGTATTTTACACAAAATTAAAATTTGTAAACGGTGTATGTTTTGTCATCTTTTGAAATTAAAGTCTACAGACGGTGAGATGTATATGATGATGTTGGCATTTAAAATCAAAATGTTAAAATTCATGCAGGAGGTCTGATGTAACAAAAGATCCCCCCCCCCAAAAAAAAGAAGAAATGTATACACAAACATATATATATATATACAGTCAAACCTGTCTTAGCGGCCACCTGTCTACAGCGGCCACCTGCTTATAGCGGCCACCAAAAAATCCCCACAGGAAATTACTGTGTTGTAGACCCTGCATATAGCGGTCACCTGCCTAACGCAGCCAGCGGCCACCCATTATGTATCCCGCGGTCAATATCTGACCGTGTATAGCGGCCACCAATATATCGAGTCAAGCCGTAGCTTCATGCACAAAAAAATAGCTTTTACCATAATAAAGCGGCGATGTGTTTACCGAGTCCTAGCTCAGTCACATTCTCACACAAACGTCGTGAATAGAATCTACAATGGCCAAGATGTAGTGCTGATTTTATGAAAGATCTAAAAGTTTTACCACGTTGCCGACTAATTACAGATTAAAAGTCTTTTGACTAAGATTTAAGCACTAGTATTGTTCGTTTACGTAATCTTCGCACCATCCAGCCGCGACCGTACCCCTGCACCTGTATGGTTTGTTCTCTTAAGCTTAGCTACCAGTACCTCCATACAAACGAAAAAGCCGGTATCACGGTCGGCATTGATATCGATCGCACATGCGCAATACCACAGGCTCGTACACTTCGATATTAATTTTTATTTAAAAAAATATTTATTAAAAAAGAATTTACAGGGTTAAAGCTTTCAAAAAAAAAATTTATAGGAGTGAATTTTTTAGAAAGTGAAAATAATAAAATACTACCCAACTATTATTTTTGTAAGGATCAATAATAACGATTTCATGTACGAACCTGTCCTGCTAAAAAACTGACGATATCCATTGTCGACATTCTCACTTTCGACGAATCAAGTGAGCACCTTCTATCGTCTGTTCTCAAAAACAGTTAAAACTTCTTTTAAACCATTCGAAAGGCAAATATTTATTGAATGAAAATTGATTGCATATTTTATTCAAAAGATAAACTTATTATTGTAATTTTTTGACAGCAAGCAAAAGCATGATTAGACATCGTTTTAGACTATAGAAATCAAGAACAGCAGTCTACCGCGGGCGGTACGTACGTGGTAATTTCAGGAAAAATTCATTTTACACAGATTGCTCGTATATATCTATTGTTTTTCTCATTGATGGACAACAATTAAAGCACATTATTTTGGCATTTTATATTTCATATGAAATGTTATACAAATCTGTAGATCTATAGCTTATTTTCCTAAGTGATATGGATGCATGTACATGTACACTACAAGTGATGTTGTTGTGTGTATGTGCAAAAATTAAAAATGACCGCCGACCTGTCTATAGTGGCCACTTTTGCCGTTTCCCTTCGGTGGCCGCTATAGACATGTTTGACTGTATATATATATATGTGTGTGTTGACATTTAAAATTTATTCAATGTATGCAGGAGGTCTGGAAAAATACCCCCAAACCCCCCATCTACAAAAGAGAACATAAAACATAGCCCCAGGAGGATCACATGTACAACATGTATATTTCACAAAAGGACAATTTCTTAACAGGGTACATGTATGTTTTGTCATCTTCTGATTAAGTTGATTATTTACAGACAATGAGATGAGAGACAAATATGATGTTGACATTTGAAATTTGTTTGATGCATGCAGGAGGTCTGATATAACAAAAGATGCCCCCCCCCCCCTCCCCCTGCAAGAAACCTTCTAGAAAGGAGATCATAAAACATATCCCCAGGCCGATCACATGTACAACATGTATTTTACACAAAATTAAAATTTGTAAACGGTGTATGTTTTGTCATCTTTTGAAATTAAAGTCTACAGACGGTGAGATGTATATGATGATGTTTTCATTTAAAATCAAAACGTTAAAATTCATGCAGGAGGTCTGATGTAACAAAAGATCCCCCCCCCCCAAAAAAAAAAAAAAGAAGAAAGAAATCTATACATATAATAATACAGCCCTTGAAAAAATTATTAGACCAAGCTTCTGTAATAAGGGTACCATAATATGCATACAAAATTATAAAAATGATTTGTCTTTGTATTTCATTGAATGAATACCAAATTCCATACCTTGCTTTTAAGTAATTTTATTTCCTTCTTACCACAAAAATAACGCTATCAGTAACCTTGCGTGGTGTAATACTTTTTTTCCATGGCTGTATATATATTTATGAAAAGATGTTTGGTACTACAGAATCAGAAAATGGCGTTGAAGAGAGACATACTGAAGCTATTCGTCTTGCACTCATCAGAGTATACCCCAAGTATGTTCGATTTCGGCTTTCTGTTCATTCTTGCGGTATACTCTGATGAGTGCAAGAAAGAAAGCTTCAGTATGTCTCTCTTCAACGCTAACAAAACGAATAGCTTCTACAAAAGAGAAGATAAACACATAGCCCCAGGTGAATCACCTACATGTACAACATATATTTTTCACAGAAGGGAAATTTGGGACACAGAGTATATGTGCATGTTAGTTTTGTCATTGTATTATAGGCCGCTTGTCAATAGAAGTGAGATGTAAAATTTATGGGCATATAATGATGATGTTGACATTTAAAAATTGTTAGATGTATGGAGGAGTATAACAAAAGATGAAGGATAGGCGGTTGATATATAAGCATTCAATCATTGCAATGTGGTCCTTGAAACTGGAAACATGGAAACTGTCGGAGCTATTGTGCACCATGTACGCAGGTGATTTAATGCTCCTTTCATTGTGAGCCTACCCCTTGTTCAGACTACCTGAATTCATTGTACGGCTGTACAAGAATCGTATAGCTGAACGATAAGTAATTAAATTTTCATAGTTTGAACATTGCATCTTTGTACAGTGAAACATATGTTTGAGCATTGTTTCCACGAAAACGACAAAACCTCAATGAAGAATCAGCATCCCCTTGTAGTCTGAACATCGTATCTTACGAGAATCGTATACTGGTAGCTGGGCGGGGCTTATCAAGTGTGCGTGCTGATGTGACCAGTCAGCTGTAAAATTGTATGCTCTATCGCTGTCCTTGATGTACCCTGATCCAAAAGATAATGGTGTCGGCTGACTTCCCCAAAACCTGTTTCTTTACCGGTATATGATATGTTGTAGTCTCTACACTCATTTCGCTACACTATGATTCTTTATACGTTTCTTTATACGAGTCTCGTATAACTTTGCTGTAGTCTGAACAGGCTATCAGTGGCATTTTCTGATGCTTTCTATTTAGAATGGAAACCTGGAGCATAGACATAATCAATACTCCTATTGATGAAATCATACAATAATACAGTAATGCACCAGCTGCTCTTAAAAGCAAAGTCGAGTAGTGGTTAAACTGAAAAATATGATGTTTAATAACATTACGAGCCCTACATGCAGACATGGACATGTACATTATATAAGGCAGATTTACTTTGGATGGAAGGCATTTTCCAATTATTATTATTATTTATTCGGCAAAGACAAAATCAACAAATCAGTGAATACAAAACAACAGTAGAATTAGAAGAGAGTCACATGGATCCCGGGAAAAGAAAAAGATTGACTAGATAACTATAACCCAAAGTCTTTTTTTCCAATCCATGTAACTTACAATAAATGAAATAGAATAAAATGGTGGAATACAACAAATAATGAATTACAGTTGTAATTACAAGATCATTGTCTTGTAGACAATAAATAATAATTAAGACAATAATCACTGACTTAAAGGGAAAGTCCACCCCGATACCAAATTTGTTGGCTTCAATAGAAGCAGATTTTTTTATTTAGAACTTTTAAAGACCAATTCTGAAAGGTGTGAAGCTTTCAAGTACCTGGGAGTGCAGAATGAATAGAATATTTTGCTATGTTTTTAATGGTTTGATAATACATGTACTTCAATAAATTATAAATGATACCTTCTGTTTCCCTCTCAATTTGTTTATCAATTTTTTGTGAATTTGTTCATTGCGTATTGTGTGAATGTCATTTTATGCCTTCCCATCTTGAAATGGCTCTGTAATCTATCTCTATAGAACCCATAATTATGAAATCATTTTGTAAATAGAGTTTTTATCTTTTCGACATTTTGAATAAATTGATAAGGGACTGGACATAAAAGTAATAATAATACCCGTTAATGTACTTCACCTGCTATGCATCAATTGAAGGAAGCATAAACGCTACATTATCATGCATCAATTGCCAATTTGTGCGTTTGAATTAGCTCTTAATTCCTCCACCATTTGCAAAATTGACAAAGAGAGGAAATTAGAAAACTATAGCAATGATGCATGAAATTGCTGTGAGTGCACTTTATGCAGTAAAGAGCCTGATCGGTTTGACAAATTTTGAAAGTTTGAAGGCCTGTAGAAAATAAGTATTTAATTGAAGAGAGCTAATTTATGTTTCATTGTGAAGGGTATCACTGAAGGAGTTGAGATTTGATAAAATTTGGTTTGCCATGGCTACCTACTAAAATTATATTCCATGAAATATTAAATGTCACGGACGGACAAAATGCCTACTCTTAACCGGTCTGGCTCTAAACATAACTGAAACTCCAAATTGTACAGTCATTACTTAAAATATTTTCATATAAATAATTTTACTTTTAACAACTACATGCACGTTTGCAAATTTTTAGTGCATAAAAAAAGGCGTGTTCAAAAATGGTATGGTGTGTTTTTAGCAGCAAAAAAATTAAAGGAGAAAAAAAGGTGACCTGGTGGGAGCATGAATTGATTATCTTTATCCTCATATCATCTTTCATTATGTTATTCCTTGTTTTTATCTTTCTATCAATTATGTTTCCATCCTTCCTTGATTCCTTTTGTCATCTTCTCTTCCGTCTTTCCTTATGTTAATCTTTATATTTATTCTTCTATCACTTTTTTCTCTATCTTTCGTTATGTTATTCTTTCTGTTAAATCCTATCATTTTTTGCTTTCCATCTTTCCATCTTTCCTTTTTACTTTCATGATGTTATTCTTTGTTTCCTTTTATTATCTTTTCTTCATCTTTCCTTATGTTATCTCTATCCTTCTATCATTTCACTATATTTCTTTTTTCTTTACATTTTATTATGTTATTCTTTTACTCAGTTTATCATCTTCTCTTCCATATTTCCTTCTATCATTTATGTTTCCATCTTTCTGTTATTCTTTGTGTTTATCCTCTCATTTTTTCTTTCCGCCTTTCCTGTTAAGTTATTCTTTGTTTTCTTTCATCCACTTTTCCATCTTTCCTACCTTCTATTCTCTCTCTGTCATTCAGTTTTTCTCTTGCATTATCCTTCCATCATTTTATTTTCCATTTTTCATTATGTTACTTGTTATCCTTCTTTTATTTCTCTCTTTTATCTTTCGATATGTTTCTCCCCTTGTTTGTTTTAGCTTGACGTCAGGAAAGTCATACTGAGATGGAAATTTTTTTTATTTGTTTTGTTTTGTTTTTGTTTTTGTTTGTTTGTTATGTTTTTTTTTGTTTTTTGTTTTTTGGGGGGGGGAGCTAAATGCGACCCAGCATGCCTAGACCACAGAACTCCTAAAAGACGTAGAAGCACTATGAACATGGCGAAGAAAGAAGCGGACAAAATATACAGCTCCACATTGTACCTTCCGCACTTGTTTTGGTAGACAATAGAACATCCCTTCATTGCTATTATGTAAAAATATGTAGAACAGGTGTCACATGCATATTCACCTGTTCTCCTTATTTTACATAATAGCAATGAAGGGATGTTCTTTTGTCTACCAGAACAGTTGTGGAGGGTACAATGAGGAGCTGTACATTTTGTCCGCTTTCTTTGTCATTGTGTTCATACTGAAGGCTTGTGCGGGCGCGAAATTGTAGCCATCACTCGTACATGATCACATGATATCCGCCATCTTGGTTAGTCCTTCGCTTTCCAGATTCATTCAGTACAAATTGTTTGATCAACACTAGGGTTATATAAAATCTTACTGAAATTGCTAGATGAGGTTAATGCTGGTATCGAAATGAACCAAGAAAAAAAAAAGAGGGAAGTTTTTCTCTTGAAATACATGAAATAAATTGTCAGTGTTATCGAATCATTGCTTCTAGCATTTTCATGCTTATTTGTTATTATAGAAATGCAGTCATCATCCATTCTTGATTCTCATTTTGATAATTTTACTGTACTATGTACATTTACTTACCATTTCAAACAACTTTGCTCACTGAAATGACAAGAAAATCAAATTTTGTGGCCATTTTAAGGCCTGAGTCGAAACGGTTCCCCGCCTGGACCTCGCCCGTCACGCTGAAACCCGGGTTTGCATTTTTGGATTTCGGTTATTTCCAAACTATTTTGAGCTCTAAATATACTGCAATTTAGAACTTTAAACATGCAATTCACAAACTGAATTTCAATGTTATCCAATTATATTTGCTGCAGTAATAAATGGAAATCATTTCAGACGAAAATAGGTCTTTTCATGACTCTTAAAAGAAGACACCACTGACAAATTTTAGCACTTTTACAATTTTTAATGTTATAAAACTAGTCAGATTGACCAAAAAACTCATCGCTCAGGTCGATAAAATCATAGATCTCGATTTAAAAAAAATAAATATTACAATATCTACTCGTACGAGCCGCAAAAATCCCTTACGTCACTGCAGCACTACTGGTTTTACCACGGCAAATCACGGTAATGCCGATTTGGAGCAATACACAGATCGCTTTCACAGCGCCTATAAAAATGCTATTTGTGAGACAATTATGTATGACAAAAAGAAAATGTTATTCATTTTTCAGTTTTTGGTATTTTTGACTATTATCTGCTGAAAAAATAAAGTGCTTTAGCAAAATTTTTTCACAATTTATCGAATTAATAAAATTAAAATTGGCACTACTGTTTGTGATCGTTCGTACGTGCTTCCCATTAACGCGTGTACTTTAAGGCACGCGCGGAAAGCTAATGCAGCAAGCTGCATTGTTTACGTTCTTCGTTCGCGATATAGATAGCAAGTACGACATTAACATAAATTCCTGGTTAATCTTCAAGTAAAATCTGATCACATTCTTCAATAAGCTTGTAATCTAAGCTAAGGAGATGAATGAGGGATTTTCTGGGCGAAGAAAGATTGCTTGCTTGTAAAGATTTTGTGGGAGAATATGGTTGGTACAGCGTCTGGCTTTAGCAGCTTCCTGGGTTTGTATACATGGGCGTTAATCGTTACGTAACTCTATTCATGATGGGGGGACGGCTATTGTGTCGTCTCCCCCATGATGAATAGAGTTACGTAACGATTAACGCCCATGTTTGTATCCCAGGCACACGGCCTGTAGGTTGGTCTCGAACGCCAAAACGTCAAAATGGTCTTCACAGACCACTCGAAAACGGGAATAAATGTACGTTTTGACGTTGAATTTGGTTGTTCCAATGTTCCTTATCCATACAGCACACCTTTCGCTATCCTTCTTCGGATCAGGGATGGCAAAAAAGAATTTTACGGGACAATTTCACGACGATTCGAACTGTAAATTGCTTGGCACAACGGCATTTTTGCAACTCCACGAATATGTATGCATGCTATATGCGCTATCGTCTGCTTTTACGGACGCGTAACGCACACGCATTGTGGTGGAAACTCAAAGTGCTGCAATGACGTGACAGCTTTGGCCGACACGAGCCAATTTGCGTATCGACAGTGGCAAAAACATACTTTTTATATCAAAATATACGCACGTGTAGGCTGTTCAAAAATTACAATTTCGGTACTGATTAGTTCCTAGGGACATGCAGAACAACATATTTTTTCAAAATTTGCCAGTGGTGTCTTCTTTTAAGAAAACATAAGAGCTGCGAGGAAGATTCAAGCTAGGCGGTACCGTGCACATTCAGAAATGAAGTCAGAATGGGAGTCACGTACCGGTGCTCAGTGCGCTCGAATACAGCCGTAGACTGTAATACACACAGACGGGGGTCGAATATAACTAACGTGATCGTGCCAAAGACCCCGTTTACACTGCAGTGCCGTTGCGGTACTCGCCCCCTCAATTTTGTGCGTTTACAGTAGCGGTCTCGGGCCGGCCTAAATTATAACATTTCAAATTTTGTCGTAGTTGCGCTCGCGCGGGTAAACGTAACAGTGTGGCGCGGGTTATTTGTACCAATTTTTTTTTAAGCTAGCATGCATACGACGAACAATCGAACACCGCAGCTGTCCGCTTAACTTATCGGATAATTTCATATTTTCTACGCAATTTTAATATCTTTTTACGATCGAGAAGACAGGATGGATGGGGAAGGTCGTATTCGTAGAATTCAAAGGTATAATCGTGACAGGAGGATATTAGGAGAGAGCAATATCATGACGTCATATCCGATG
Source organism: Heliocidaris erythrogramma (assembly GCA_025617745.1). Taxonomy (NCBI): domain Eukaryota; kingdom Metazoa; phylum Echinodermata; class Echinoidea; order Camarodonta; family Echinometridae; genus Heliocidaris; species Heliocidaris erythrogramma. The sequence continues at coordinate 33,226,019 of CM046868.1, forward strand.
ATGTCATGATCGCTGCACCTCTGGAATCGCATTTGGTACCGCATTATTTTGGGTCCGCGTGCGTTTACAGTGAAAGAAGGCCGGGCCGAGACGACCTCCAGAGCTGGTCCAAATGCGCGGCCGCTTTTGGTACCGCATTTGGCCTTTTGAGCATTTACAGCGAAGTTTAGGCCGGCCTCAGCCCGGGCTAACTTTCACTGTAAACGGGGTCCTTTATTTTCTTCATACTCCTTAATCGTTAACCTGTAGAACGTCAGGTTAAGTAAAAATTACCAAATAAAAAATACCAATTGTATTAACATTTTATATTTACTTTTTGACAGATTCCCTGCACATTCCCTTTAAGTAATATGCCAATTGACTTGAAGTAAGAGATGGGTATGTTCAGTTTAAACTAACCTGTTACACACTCCTTCCCTCCCCCTCTCTCTTTCTCTCTCTCCCCCCTCCCTCTCCCTCCCTCTCTCTCACAGTTCTGGCGCCGTGACTGCACTGTGTATCAGTGGTTATACCGTAGCCAGGCCGAGACACTTCCTACGAGGGTCAGCGATAACATTAATGATTTAGTGCTATACCTTAACAATACCTTAGAAGTAAGACATTCTCAATTTTTTATACTTTTGATTGTTATCTTTTTTAATTTTTTTTTAGAAAGGGATAAAGATGAGAAGAAAAATGTTTTAATGATTACATGTATATAAAAGAAAGTACTTCCACTTTTGTTTAAGAAGTACATGTATGTGTCAGTTTGTGTTAATTCTATATAGAAAATGAAAGGATGTTGTTAAAAGAGAAAAATGGCTGGGGACTGAGGTTTAATTTTCTGAAAATTCTTTTTTTTTTCCCTATATGACGTGAAATTTTCAGCAAAGTTTGGTGTCATCTGGCCTTTGCTCATTATATATTAAAGTACATTCTATGTGTAAGCTTGTTATGCTTCCTAAAAAATAGTGTTAACGTATATGACAAAAGACATATTTTGGGTTGTATTGTGTTGTATATTATTGAACAAGGTAGGAGAGTCTTTAATGACATTACTGTCTTATGTTTCTGTGTATTTCTGCTATCAGTATACACAATATCGTTAAATAAATATATTATTTCCAATTTGAAATACATTTAGATGTTTAAATGTACTTGTATGACATGCCTTTATGTACATGCAACAAGAATAGCAGTTGCACTTTGTAATTATGCCTAGATATAGTTATTTCCCTTGTCAGGAGTATGCCATGAAATGTATTTTTTGATACCTTTGCTCATACCATCAGGAGATCGACTTTGTGATGACCGAGCAATTAGGATTTACTCTGGACCAAGTTAGAGATGATTTGAATGGTGAGTATGGAATCTGGGCCCTGTTTTATAAAACTTGTCATAAATAACAACTGCCTCATTTCTATGACAAATTTGAGATGCAATAAATTTAGACAATTGATTGTACCGGTAAGTGGATTTAATGCTCCAGGGCCCAGAGACGGATAACTGTTGTTAAAATTGATGTCCAAGATTGCGATGGCCCCCTTTAGTCTTAAACACAGAGTGGAATACAAAGCAATACCCTTCTCATTGCACAGGGATTTACATTCATTTAACATTAAATTTGATTAGAATAACAGTACTTATGATTATATATCCTAGAATGCCACTGGATAATAGTGACAAGTGTATGTGTATTTTCAAGTCTATTCATACAAGTTGTTGAATATACATTCGCAAGTTCAATGGTATTAGAAAGAGACTCTTTTTAAAGTTTCTCTTGTCTTCCAGATATTGGTACACTAGTTGGTGTTCCTGTTCGCCAGAGCCTCCGGACAAGGGTAGATCCAGCTATCGATGCAGTCCTCGATATGGAAACCAGTAAGTAGATAATCGTCATCTTGATTTATTTCCAGGGAAAGTGGTTAAAGTGAACAGGATATGTGGAAAATGTTATTGAGGAGAGAGATATGGATCAGGGGAGCATTTCATCAAGTGCTTTGTCAGTGATTTTTTACTGACAACTGTTATAAGCTACTGAAATCCTTGCATCTGATTGGCTGAGATTTATTTTGTCACTGACAAAACGCTTGATGAAACGCTCCCCAGGGTTTAAGGGTGCAAAGGTCAGCAAAGGTCAGAATTGGAGAGAGCAGATGTTCTCATCATGTTGACTGTGTAGGACAAGTCGATGTATCTACATGTATGCATAGGCAAGGTTTGTTTTTTTCATGGAGAATGGTTAATCATTTGAACCAAACTGAATTGGAGGATTGATGCAGAATCCCAATTATAATGTCCTTGGTTGATTCTGTAAAAACGATGTTGATTGTCATAACTAATCAAAATCAGGAGTGGTTAATGTCTGCGCAAAGCTGGCTGCATTTCTGTAAAGATAAAAGAGCCATCAGCACAAGCACCAATGATAGCGTTTATTCTGTGCAATTTCAGTTTGTTGTGTCAATTAACATGAAAGATATGGTTTGCAGAATGCAGCCCCTACAGTTAACGGTACATCATGGTCTCTGTACTGTAGAGAACTTCATGTGACAACAATGTGTTATGTCTGAATAGAACATGTCTGAAAAAGGCATTGTACAAGGACATGACTGAATTGTAGGTTGGGAAGAAAGCTTGTTTAGTTCTATCATCATCATCTCTGTACTGTAGAGAACTTCATGTGACAACAATGTGTTATGTCTGAATAGGACATGTCTGAAAAAGGCATTATACAAGGACGTGACTGAATTGTAGGTTGGGAAGAAAGCTTGTTCAGTTCTATCACCCCCCCCCCCCCCTCTCTCTCTTCCTCCCATTGTCATATACCTGTAGGGGATAACCCCAACATGCTTCTCCTTGATCATTTGATAAATAGGTTGGTAAATTCTGCTATTGTGTAATTTTTCACTGCCTTCTTTACAGAGTCAGTACTCTTTGGAACCTAGGTGTACATTTTACTGATCTTGATTTTGACTGGTATTTGAAATGTCCTTCTGAACCTAGTTTAAGTCCAGGATTAAATGGGTAGATTTATTTCATGATTTATGGGGTGCCAAGCGTCAACTGTAATTCTGTGACTAAATAAACCCCTCCCCCTTTGGCCCCCCCCTCAAAAATAAAAAATAAAGATGAAGTCATTTGGGCATAAAATGTATCTCTCATTTTCATTTCATGACTGAATTCATTTTGTTTATCCATTTTTAGCTCACCTGAGCCTAAGGCTCGAGTGAGCTATTGCGATGGAAATTTGTCCGTCGTGCGTCGTGCGTCGTGCGTCGTCCGTCGTCCGTTAACTTTTTACATTTTCATCTTCTTCTCCAAAACCCATGATCGGAATTCAACCAAACTTGGTAGGAATCATCCTTAGGGGTAGGGGACCCAAAGTTGCTAAAATGGTACCTGTGGCCCCCAGGGGGGCCCAGGGGGAGGGCCCCCAATTGTAAAAGCTTTGTAAATTTCAAACATCTTCTTCTCCAGAACCAGGCATAGCTCAGACTTGGTATTGTGTATGGAGATACCTCTATAGATGAAGAATGAATGTTGTTCATGAAATTTCTCTGAGTGGCCCTTTAGGGCCCCTGTGGGGGTAACATACTGGAGGGGCGGGGGGGGGGGGGGGGGGCGCTGCCAGGCAAAATGTACATTCTGATCTTCTTCTCCAAAACACATGATCGGAATTCAACCAAACTTGGTAGGAATCATCCTTTAATAGGGTAGGGGATCCAAAGTTGCTAAAATGGTACATGTGGCCCCCAGGGGGCCCCAGGGGGAGGGCCCCCAATTGTAAAAGCTATGTAAATTTCAAGCATCTTCTTCTCCAGTACCAGGAATAGCTCAGACTTGGTATTGTGTATGGAGATACCTCTATAGACGAAAAATGAAAGTTGTTCATGAATTTTTCTGGGTGGCCCTATAGGGGGTCTGTGGGGGTAACATACTGGAGGGGGGGGGGGGGGGGTGGGGCAAGTTTCCGCAATCCATAAACTTTTTACATTGGTGCTAGAGAGAACATGCACCAGATGTGAATTGATCCACCTCAGGTGAGCATCGTGCCCCCTGGGGCTCTTGTTATAGAAGTGCAGTAATCTGTACAGAATAAAAAGCTTAACACTTGGTGCTGCATAACTCAGTGAATTCTATTGCTACCCACTTAAACCTGTATGGACTAAAGTTAGTAATCTTGTATGAATACCAACCAAAATATCCCAGTTGTTGAATCAATGAAGAATGAATACTAGACTTTCTGTTTAAAGTTTAGGGTAAAGGAAAAAGCGGCCTGCCTGCTGTTTATTTAGAGGGTGGTGTCAATATTGAATGCTTCTTGCTTAAGTAGAATATAAATAAACACATCCTGGTGGTTTTCTTTTGAAAGCCCAATTATATTAGAGGTCATAATCATGAGTCATGAGTGACACTGTTCATATCCCTGACAATTTTAGGTTGGTTCCTTCATGTGGTCTGGATCTATAGCCTACTGACACTTTAGCATAATCGATTTATTTTCTTTATTACCATGGATAAATGGATATTTATTATACCGTTAATGATATGAGTGTACCCTTTTACTCTGGTATATGAATGCTTAAAAAGTGTTATTAGATAGATCCAAAGTACAAAGTTTTATGGGGCTTTCATTTGCTTGTTCCGGATGTTTATTTTTATTTTTATTTTTCTTTTTATTTTTCTTGTCTTTTTCTGGTGGGTTTAAGGGGTTATACAGTGTACGTGACAGACTCACATTTTTAGAGCAAACCTTCTTATATTGGAATTTATATTTAGATAGAAATTACAGTGTTATCAAGTCATTGAAAACTGTTCGGTTTCTCTGGAAATGCAGAAAATTTGAAATCAACTCGTGATCGCCTGCACAGACTCTGCACGTTCACATAGGCCACTTACATTAATTGCCCTGCCACAGCTTGGTGCATTATTTTGAAGTATTAAACCTCGCACTTCATTTCAAAACACATTGGCACACGTCCAATCTTCTTTCCACAGTCTTTGCACGCAAATGTGTGCATGCGACTGAATGAGTGGTTTCCTACTTCTCAATCATGACGGTATAGCCCTGATACTCCATTAATTATCAATTAATCATGATCGACGGACGTACTCATATGATATGCCTACTCACCACTGTTAATATAAGGTCCAGTCATGGCCAGGACCAGGTCGAGCATGCTTGCGCACATCATATTGTATTTTGCAGACCCGGAAAAAAGTTGAAGGGACCCGGAACTTCGAAGTTATACTTGGAGCTGTGATAAAGAATTGTGAATTGTCAAAAAAGTTACAAAAATGCGACAAAAATACCACAAACGAAACCCCCAGTGACGATCTGCATACATGAAGTAATACTGTCTTTGGGTGAAAAATGAGGTGAAAAACCGAAACACACACAAAAACACATCCACACACACTAGATCTCTTTATAGTCAGGATTATAAAATAACATCATTATCAATGTTATTGTCATCATTATGATTTGACCAAAAAATAAGTAAATATGTACAAAGTAATAAATAAAAGATACAGAATAAGACAAGCAGGTATAATGAGGACTTTTCAATTTGCACGTTGACATAGTCGACTGGTGTGAGATTACGTCATTTTGAAGCTATGCTCCTGCGTCACGTTGTCTCCCTCGCCCACCCGCCTTGTTGAGAATGCCTCATCGATTGCTTTGCAGTCCTCTCTAAAACATGAATGCCGTTCTCACTTATGACATCACATGAAGGAGAAAAACAAACATGTACCGTACATGTTTGTAGGAAATGATAGAAATAGAAGATACATGTAGCACAAAAATAGAGAACTGAATAAGAGATGTGAAAGGAAATGATGAATAAGATAGAAATAGAAAGATAGGCTAATATGAGGGCCTGAGAATCCTACAAGCCGTACATGTAGCTAATTATGATTCTGTGGTGATAGGAGAAATGAAAGTAATTTTTAGTGGGTTATTTATATGGAAAAAATGGTATATCCTGTTTAATAATGAAAGATAGCTTTATTATTGAAAATTACCCACTTATTTACATTCCACCATAAAGGTTAGCTATGTACACTGTAGCTCATGCCAGCTTATATATACAGGGTGGCCCAGAAAAAATGCAACATCTGAGATCTGCAATTTCAAAAACATCATTGATGCAATATCAGTAGTTTATATTTTATTGCATAGAAAGTTTTTGTGAATAAATGACACCAAGATCATTAATTTTAGGTAAGGCATTTTGATTCTATGGTATTTTTGTGAGGCAATGTCATTTCAAAATTTGCTACCTTTGTAACTCTCGTCATGCTTGAAGCAGCGAGAAAATTGCGTATGACAGCCCATACAGTCAGCTTTGTTGACAAATGCATGACTGCTCTCGCTTTGAAAGTGAAGACAAAAGGAATCAAATGGAAATTGCCTCACAAAAAAAAAGGACCTTGAATCAAAACTTGTTGTCATTTTATATTTATGATGATTCATATGCATTACATATAATGAATAAGTCTAACGGTATATCATATGTTGTACTCACGGTAACATTTTCTATGTATTTTGTTGAATGTATATCTTGTAATGCCTTTTTTTAAAGAGATGTGAAATAAATGTTTATTCTTTGAATCATTGATAAAGAATATTCTACCCAATAAAACAAAAACTTATGATATTGTGTCAGTGATGTCATCTAAATTGTAGATCTCAGGTTTTGCATTCTTTCTGGCCACCCTGTACATGCATGTCAAGTGATTTACAGACCTAAATCAGTTCTGATATTGATTTTGTTGAAATGTGGCTAATTGAACATGTATAGTCAAATGACATGCATTATTAAACACTCATAGTGAACATGACTGAGTGGATCGATGAGTAAATAGATTAATTGAGTCATTGACGAGTGATGAAAGATCTGAATAAAAGTCCATCTAAAATGTGTGAAGTAGACTGCCATTTTGCACTCTTTGTTAGAATAAGTGTTCTCTACAAACTTATTTCTAAGCCTGAGTCGTTCGATTTGAAAACTGGACCTCGTTCATGACGATTCAAGTCTGGAGTCATTTCCTTTCATCCGACACATTGATTTCTGCATGTATTGTAAGACAACGGTACAGACTTTTTAATGATATGATGATGTAAAATAAATTAATGTAATTATATAAAATAATATAATGTTCTAATGTAATTTCTTACTTTTTTGAGTCTTTTTGCTGTTGCTGTTGTCTTTTCTCTTCAAATTTGTAATTTTGTAAACGCTATATTTTTTCTTCACTGTGGAGGCTACATGTACTTTTTATAATTACCGTATTTTCCGGAATATAAACCGCGGGTTTTTCCTTCTGGAAAATCTCCCAAAAAGGAGGGGCGGTTAGTACACGGACATAAGGAAATTTAATCATTACAAAACCCAACATTTTTTGACCAGATTTCTCAGTCTAACGATTGTCAATCATTTTTTAATGTCGTCTCTACTTGTCTTTGTCAAAATGATGAAATAAAACTCACTTTTTTTGCATCATGTATCTCTCTTTGTCGTCGTTATTTGTCGCGTTATGCTTCAACAGAATCAGCGCGAGTAGCGGGCACACAGTCAGTGTCTCCGCCGCAGCAGCCGCATAGAAGAAGGCTGGGGTACCGGCTGGTAATCACAACATTTTGCGTGCAAAATTTACGCCCCCTGACCATACAAAGCCGCTGTGATTTTGTCCCTTTCATTATTAAAACAGCGAGGCAATACCCATGCCTATAGTTTTTAAGAAAACAAGTATTGTTTGCTGACCCAGATTTGTAACTTACGTAACTTCGCAGCTTGAACAATACTCAATAGGAAGCTTAGTAATTGAGCTGATGACGCACATTGAATAGGAGCCCTCTATTGTGCACTAGCTTACAGCCAATTGAATAGAAAATCAATATTTAAAGCCCTGGAGGATATTGTTTAGGCTGTGTATTTATTGAGTCACTTCGTATCCGAGTATGAGCTTTGTCTGATATTTGTACTTTTGTTGGATGACAAGATGTCTTTGATGATGCCGTTATGGCCAAGCTAGGATATAAAAAGTTATTTAACCACCCCCCTCCCCCCCTCCCTATGAACATATCGATGAATTTCAAGAAATCACACTTGAAACATAATTCATAATTCTCTTTATTTTGTTGTGTTACTCTTTTTCTCTGTCTTTCTTCTCTTATTTGCCCCCTCCCTATGAACATATATCGATGAATTTCAAGAAATCACACATGTAACAGAAATTCATATTTCTTTTTATTCCCTTTTTTCTTCTTCACTCACATCTTTCTCTCGTTTTCACATTTAGAACCAAGTTAAAAAATGGTAGTCCTCCATTTTAAATATCAGGCTATAAGACCATGAATTTCTTCTGTATCCAATAATTTAACACAATAATTTATATTTAATATCAAGCTAACTCGCCCCTTTAAATTCCTCCTTAGAAGACCAGTGATTGAAGATTTACGACACTCGTAAATTACACAATTGCCACTATAGTTGACCTCGAGAAAGAGAGGGAGAGAGCGTGGGAGAGAGTGCCAGACTCATGACCAGAGTAAACAAACACGAGGTCACTGTAGGGCATGCAGGCCATGTGCGTTTATCTCATGCATGAACTGGGTCACAACATGACGCCTCCAGGGCCGGGGAGCATTTCATCATGTGTCTTTGTCAGTTATTTTTACGGACAACTTTTATAAGTTACTGCAATCCTTGCATCTGATTGGCTGAGAACAAATTTGTGGATAAAAATCACTGACAAAACACTTGATGAAAAGCTCCATCGGTCTATTTTTCTCCCCCCTCTCTCTCTCTCTCTCTCTTCCCTCTTTCCCTTCTAAACGCTATGCGCGCGCGGTTTAATTGGGTACGCTTGATAAAAGGAGGCCAGGGAGGGAAACAAAATTCCAACTTTTCTAGTGACCATTGATCGGGCCGTTGATTCTCTAATAAAAGTACTGTAAATTCTGTGGCATTTATTGGATATAAATAAAGAATATTTTCGGCGTATTTTCTACAGAAAACTGTAAATTGACACAAACAGGTACTTGGTCTGTTTTGTAATTTTTCAGACATTTTGTAGTTGACTGAGATACGAGTATGATCGTGTCATGAGTTCTGCTATTACATGTAGCTGCTGGCTGTATGACCAAGCCAGGAATACCTCCTTGGTATCAGTGGTATGACACTATGTTTGTGTGTGTGTGTGCGACGTGATTAGGAAGAATGTGAGCATTGGTTTCTTTCCCTAAATTAAAAATTACAATTTATTTCTCTCGCTCCTCTTTCATGGAGCATTATCAAACAAAGCTGGCAAACTCTAGAAATCAGCGTGCAGTTGAAATCATTGTCTAAAATCTGCTTGTATTTTTTTCTTCTTTTTTTTCCTCTCGATTTTTTTTTTCCTCTCGATTTTTTTTTTTCCTCGAGATTTTTTTTTCCTCTGGATTTTTTTTTTCTCAATCAAGTGTCAAAAGTTGGGGATGCGGTTTATAATCGGCCGCGGTTAATAATGCGGAAAATACGGTAACATGTTAATGCCTTTCTCACTCTCAGTTTGCAATAAACAATTTCACACAAAGTGGAAGTTAATCTACACTCACTTTTAAAGACCTCAGCCTGACCGAATTTTGAAATATACACTTTATTCATCCACGGGGAGCTATATATTTTCTGAACAAATTGAAACCAACTTCATGAGATTCCGTTTCCTGTGGAATGAGTAACAGCGTCCCGAATGATGAGCCCCGGTGGTTTTTCTGATGAGGGCCCCGTCTCTGAGGAACGCTACTTTGCGGGGGGGGTGAAAATTTGATGACGACATATCGTGTAGACGCACTCGGAGCTGTATACATGACACGTCGAGTGACCCCCTGCAGTTTTCTCTCTTGTTACGCAATAGGGAGGGGGCGGCCAAAAAAAATTATCTTTTTTATTTTTTATGGATAAACAGAGATAAAAATTTATGAATACCCAGGGTAATTATATTCTTTGTTTAGTAAGCTTTACGTCAATATATGGTTGTTTTGGGTCAGGCTAAGGTCTTTAAAATAAATCTGACATGGTTTTAGTTTCTGATGACATATTTCGATAGTTTGTTGATACTAAATGACCCATTTGACGCAGTGCAAGTATTTGAAGTATGAATCAAGTGGAAGGGTATTCAAACCGTGACTCGAACAGAACTTAACAAGGATAGCTAAGCAATCGACCGCTTCGCTAATGTATGCAAATTTTATGCATACCTTTCGAACAAAGGTCTGACAACCTGAAAGCTTGCCGGAGGCTTTGCCGGACATAGCTACAAATAATGTATGCAAACTGGATTCCAAGCATTGAGGCTCATTTATAAAAAGCAGGTTCATGGAATAGCTTGTCACTAGGTGCTCAGAGAATATATGTGCATAAATTTGTGTGCATAAATTTGTTTACATTACAGAAGCGGTCTATTGACAGAGGCCATTTTAACTCATGCTTATCCCTAATCTGCATTCCAATGCTATTGTGTTGGTCAGCAACCATTTGGAAACTTTTATAATATACAATGTACATGTAACAGTATTTATTTTTGTAGAAACCGCTATGACATGTGATACTGACTTTCTGTACGTAGCTACATGTATATACCGGTAGTTTTGATTCAGTTAATGTTATTTCATATTATAAATTACCAAACACATGTAAGGTACATGTATGCATACAAGTTAATAGTTAGTTACTGACTTACTGAATTAGCACAAACAAATGAATCTGATGAATAACTCCGCAATGTGCAGGGGCGGATACAGGATTTTCAGAAAGGGGGGGGGGGGGGGCGCACACTGAGGAACCCTCCGTTTGAAGAAGCCAAACGGCCATCTAGGGGGTCCGGGGGCATACTTTGTCAGACAAAACAGGGGGGGGGTACGCCCCTTGCGCCCTCCCCCTCTGGATCCGCGCCTGATGTGTGTTAGAAAACAATATACATGTAAACGAAGAAGCTTGACTGGGGAGGAATTTTTAATTTGTAAACAAATCTTTCGGCATATTACTCCCAGTGTTAAAGATCGTATGCTCGATCTATAATGAAAAACACAAGTCAGAAAAAATTGGAACCAGCGGGATTCGAACCTGTCATCTACTGCTTGCCGGGCAGCGACTTAACCACCAGGCTATTCTGGTTCATTCATTCTGGGTATTTGATTCTAGTTCGTCGTGACTTGGTCGTGAACCAGAATAGCCTGGTGGTTAAGTCGCTGCCCGGCAAGCAGTAGATGACAGGTTCGAATCCCGCTGGTTCCAATTTTTTCTGACTTGTGTTTTTCATTATAGATCGAGCATACGATCTTTAACACTGGGAGTAATATGCCGAAAGATTTGTTTACAAATTAAAAATATACATGTAGTGTGACAAACCGGGGAGTAAAACACAGAAAATATTGAATAGGGTTATTTTATGGAAGATTTAAAAAAACATGCTTGATGAGTTTTTTGTATCTTTAGCTTGATCTCTGTTGAATAAGTGATGATATTGATGGCTGTTTCCTGGAGTCTGTGGATTAATGGAATTCAGTTATTAGTTGAATAAGTACTTCCATATATATGTACATGTAAAGGCTACAAATAATGGCATGGATGCTTTCATTGAATAGAAGGTTGAGTTCTGGGAAATCTGAAAAATAATTTGTGAGCTTTCTCATTCCTTTTATGTCAGTCTGGAAGTACATCATAGTAGAAACGTCCCCTGAAAAAGGATTTCTCTTCAAATGCCCTTATATTCAAGATACATGTATGATGAAAAATATCTGAAGTGACCCTTCACCTAAATTATTTTTATGCCTCCGCCCACCGAAGGTGGGTGCCGGAGGCATTATGTTTTCGGGTTGTCCGTGCGTCCGTCCGTGCGTCCGTCCGTGTGTCCGTCCGTCCCACTTCTCGTTACCGCGATATCTGAAGAATCATTTGAGGTAGGAACCTCAAACTTGGTACTAGTATGTATCCCCATACGAAGATGAACTGATTAGATTTTGGGGTAAGTAGGTCAAAGGTCAGAGGTCACAGAGGTCAATTTACATGAAATTACATAAGAATTCTTGGTTTTTAGCACCGTTACCACGATATCTCAAGAACTATCTGAGGTGAGAACTTCAAACTTGGTACCAGTATGTATCCCCATAGAAAGATGAACTGATTAGATTTTGGGGTAAGTAGGTCAAAGGTCAGAGGTCACAGAGGTCAATTTACATGAAATTACATAAGAATTCTTGGTTTTTAGCACCGTTACCACGATATCTCAAGAACTATCTGAGGTGAGAACTTCAAACTTGGTACCAGTATGTATCCCCATAGAAAGATGAACTGATTAGATTTTGGGGTAAGTAGGTCAAAGGTCAGAGGTCACAGAGGTCAATTTACATGAAATTACATGGAATTACTGGTTTTTACCACCGTTACCGCGATATCTCAAGAACTATCTGAGGTGAGAACTTCAAACTTGGTACCAGTATGTATCCCCATAGAAAGATGAACTGATTAGATTTTGGGGTAAGTAGGTCAAAGGTCAGAGGTCACAGAGGTCAATTTACATGAAATTACATAAGAATTCTTGGTTTTTAGCACCGTTACCACGATATCTCAAGAACTATCTGAGGTGAGAACTTCAAACTTGGTACCAGTATGTATCCCCATAGAAAGATGAACTGATTAGATTTTGGGGTAAGTAGGTCAAAGGTCAGAGGTCACAGAGGTCAATTTACATGAAATTACATGGAATTACTGGTTTTTACCACTGTTACCGCGATATCTCAAGAACTATCTGAGGTGAGAACTTCAAACTTGGTACCAGTATGTATCCCCATAGAAAGATGAACTGATTAGATTTTGGGGTAAGTAGGTCAAAGGTCAGAGGTCACAGAGGTCAATTTACATGAAATTACATAAGAATTCTTGGTTTTTAGCACCGTTACCACGATATCTCAAGAATTATCTGAGGTGAGAACTTCAAACTTGGTACCAGTATGTATCCCCATAGAAAGATGAACTGATTAGATTTTGGGGTAAGTAGGTCAAAGGTCAGAGGTCACAGAGGTCAATTTACCTGAAATTACATAAAAATTCTTGGTTTTTAGCACCGTTACCACGATATCTCGAACTGTTTGAGGTAAGAACTTCAAACTTGGTACTAGTATGTTACCGTATACGAAGATGAACTGATTAGATTTTGGGGTAGGTAGGTCAAAGTTCAAAGGTCACAGAGGTCAATTTACATGAAATTACATGGAATTAGTGGTTTTTACCACCGTTACCGCGATATCTCAAGAACTATCTGAGGTGAGAACTTCAAACTTGGTACCAGTATGCATACCCATATAAAGATGAACTGATTAGATTTTGGGGTAAGTAGGTCAAAGGTCAGAGGTCACAGAGGTCAATTTACATAAAATTACATAAGAATTCTTGGTTTTTAGCACCGTTACCACGATATCTCAAGAACTATCTGAGGTGAGAACTTCAAACTTGGTACCAGTATGTATCCCCATAGAAAGATGAACTGATTAGATTTTGGGGTAAGTAGGTCAAAGGTCAGAGGTCACAGAGGTCAAATCAAATATTTCTAGTTTTATATGAAAATGAAATGAAATGAATTTTTCTGTCTCCTGTGCATTTTAAGTGAAAAGATTTGTCATTTTGTTGGACCAGTCCTTTTTAGAGTGTACATGTATGCCATACATTTCCAATCTGGCGATGGCGGAGGCATAAATTCCGACCGCGCGCGGTCGAATATTCATCTAGTTTGCCTCTCATTTGTTTAATATGCCACTTAAGGACGTGAAATCCTCACAGCATCTCTTAATTGCTAGTATCTTTGCTGTTTATAAACAAAGATCCAATAAATCTATTAAACGAAAAGTTTTTGAGGGCTTATACCAAAACAGAACATTACCTTTAAAAAGAACTTTTCTCATCTCACCCCTGCAGCCATTGACAACACCCTGTCGACAATGGAGGCAATCGACACCCGTCAGGCTCGGATGGAGTCTAATTATGAAATCCTCGAAACAAACTTGACCGCAATCCTAGCTGACCTGACTACCCTATGCGGTAGTTGTCACTGCTGCACATCCACGACGGCTAACCTGAGCAACGTGCAAATAGACGCAGACTATCGAGACATAAACATCACTCAGGTATGTACAGTCACACCTGCTTTAGCGATCACCTGTATAGAAAGACCACCTGTCTACAAAGACCACAATTTCTGTTTCCCTTGAAAAGTGTTTCTTATTGAAACGTGTATTACAGGAACCGGTGTATAAAGACCCTTGAGCGGTCTTTCTAGACAGATTTCATTGTTCCATCATTTTTTTGTTCGGTCTGGTGTCGGTATTTTCTGGAACTGTTCGCAAAACCTCCATAGCCTCACCCACTCATGACACTGTATTAAAACCACCTAACGAAAACCAGGACAGCAAACTTAAAACAAAATTTACATGTGAATAAATAGCAAGAGGGGTGGTGGTGGATTGGGGGTAGGGGTGGATTGGGGGTGGGGGGGAGGGAGAAGTAGCTACACACATCAGAGGCCTCTGAACATACTTCCCTGGAAGCGCACTACACTTTTTTCGTTTTATTTTTTCATTTTATTTTGTCAATATTTTTTACAAGGCTTATGGAGTAATTTGTAAATGAGGGCTTTTCCCACCACAACTGATCATATTCTGAAGTGCATAAAAAATGCACAGGTCTGGCAACCAGCCAAAAAAGTCAACTTTATTTTCCATAAGCAGCTGCTTTGCATTAGAGTAATACTGTCCGTCACCTTGAGAAATTCATGATTTTGCAGTAATTAGTGATATTAGGAAAGTAATTAGGAAATGACCTTGAAAATCATTTTAAGGGTGGTCTTATGAAAATGCTCTCATGAGATTATTTGACCTTGGTACAATGATCAGAGTAGTGTCATTTAGATTATCTGGTAATCTCTTAGGACCGTTTTTATAGAGAGACCCATGTTTAAATACCAGTTAATGTGAGATCACCACTTTGTTTGAATAGTATACCATGGCTGCTTTTTATGCTTAGTGTGGGACTTTATATATGAGTTTCATTTAGATGATGCTTGAAAAATTAATTTATTGAAAAATCGGGTCATGAGACGCTCTTGAATGACCTCAAAGAGACTTTTGAAAGAGCTGTGGATACGACTAAGTGTAATAATTGGCATTGTCTATTGATTAATTATTCTGTTAGCAATGAAATCCTTGAGAACTAATTAGGAATGGCCCTGCCTTAAAGCTGATATCAACAGTGGATATAGATTATTATTTATTAACCTTGTTAAGATGTCAGACCATACCTGAGTAGAATTTTTACTTTTCTATTAAAAACAAAGTGCTATGAGAGACAATTACAAGGTTGTAGCACACATGCTGAGGGTACAACCGCTTCCAAGTCAAAAATCCTACACAAACTGAATTCCCGAGTTCCTAACACGAACCCTGGACTAAATATCAAACCCAATCCTAACCCTAGACCTAAACCTAAACCTAAAACCCAGATGCAACCCTAGCCCTAACCATATATCTTTGACAAAATAAAGGCCAGGGACCAGTTTCATAAAACTTGTTATCTATGACAAGTTACAATAACAGTTATAAGCTACTGAAATACTTGCATCTGATTGGCTGAGAGTAAATTTGTCATAGATATGAGGCAGTTGTTATTGATAACGAGTTTTATGAAACGGGGGCCCTGAGCAAGTACTGTCATCTGGGCCCGTTTCATAAAACTTGTTATCTATGGCAAGTTACAATAACTGTTATAAGCTACTGAAATACTAGCATCTGATTGGCTGAAAGCAAACATTACTCTGATTATTCTCGACAAAAAGTTTTGAAAAAAATCTTATTTCATGAAAATAAAGGCCAGTAATTTTTGAAACAATTTGTTTAACTGTGTCTAATGCTACATGGATATTTGGTTGGTTGGTTGGTTGGTTTTATTTTCTGTATATAAAAGATCATCAGTACACACTTATAAATATACATGTACAAGAATATAAAGATCAAGAATTAGATCAATAATTAACACTAACAAATAACTTTAGATTGTTCCTATATGTAGTGTTTTATGAGAAAGAACTTCATGTATTACTATTCTTATCTTTAGAAAATTTTGATTCTCCCCAGGCTTATGGAACCTTCCCACAAGTTCTGGTGACTGAGTCCATTGCTGAGCTGACCGATGTATCCAATCGAAATCTGAGCGAGCAAGCTCAAGAGGTAAGTATAGTGCTTAGGTGAAGATGTGATACTCTAGGGTTTGGAAATGAAAAGTAAAATTAAATATGGCAATGGTTTATTTTATTACAGGTCACGGTTGGATAAACTTTTGCACTTACATTGTATAGTTTTCTGTGTATTTAAATTCATGAAAACCTGTAAGTCCATCAATGGAATATATTTTTGATTGAAAATCTGTCTTTCTGTCATGTTTTTCTTTTTATTGTTGTGGAGCAATTAATATGATTTATTTGAAATGTGGTTAGATGTGGAATAATAAAAAATTATAATTTAGAAAATAAATGTGTTATAATCAGATGTAACTAGCCCTTTTGAAACCTGAACATCACCCTCAAGTATATAAATCAGGATTAAAAGTAAAAAAAAAAACCTAATGAGTAAGAATAGAACTGGTGAAATTAGTTTAAGTTGATCAATCGATAGTTGATTTGATCCCTCTGATATTGTGGAGAAATGAATTTCCTCTTCAATTTCAGTAGAATAGGTAAATGAACAGACTAAACAATGCCAACATGAAACTTGTATAAGAATTCAGCTATCTTTTTACTCTTTTTTTATATTATAGGGTGCACAAACATTTGAGGACATCCCTGAAACACTGACTAATACCACATCCTCTGATGTGGCAGGTAGGTATATGAAGTTTTATAAAAACAGGATTAGGCTCTTTGATTGGTCATATGACACCATGTGACTTTGCATTATTCTTTCCTAACATGTCAAAAAAATTTCCACAGTATGTTCAAGGATATATTTTTTTTTTTGTGCTGCAAGCTTTCATAACTTTTTGCCTAGAGGTTTACGCATCTTTTAATACCAAGTTTTAAAATTTCAACCGCTGGACAAGCTTCAAAACCAAAACAGACATTTCTCCATATACATTGTACACAATGCAGAATTGTAAAATATACTCGAATATGTGAATTATTAATTAGTGATAATTAACAAACCGTTTGAGATGTATGAAACTTTACAGGCTTATTCTTTATAAGATACTGTATCTGTGTGCCAAGTTGCAGAAATTGTTGTCATACCATGGCCAAGATCCCCCCCCCCCCCTGCTGAGAGAGTGCAAAAATTACCTGGCCTTTTAAGGGTTAACCTGTGTGCAGTATATGTGACCAGGCACCACAAAACCGCCAAGAAGTCACACTGTGTGATTTTCAGTTAGAGCTCAATTAATGTGTTTCGGGTTGGCATGGTCAAATTTTAGTTCTGGGTATTTCCTGAAAGAGTATACTTTTTTCTAAGTTATCTAACAGATTTTGTATTAGAATTAAGTGAGTCTTCTCTGGATTTTGTTGTATTACTTTTCTTTTTTATGACCCTGAAAACTTGTCTCATTTGGATCTCCCATAACTTTTAAACAGAGTAAGCTCTTGCATTGATACTTGTGCACTATGATGAACAGGATATGCCTAATTAGTATGCCAAGTTTTAGGACAATCTGATAATCCCTTCATAGAAATTTTTATTGAGTTCTAATCGTCCTTTTGTCACCTTAGCACAAGTCAGAGTGCTTCAATAGACTGCAAACTTTGAACCCTTATTTCTCAGAAGTAACATTCTGAGGGACTGTACATTCTACTCTACATGTATGTACAGTGAGTTAGGAACATGCAATACTAATGAGTTATATATCATTTTAAAGCTGATAATCTCCTCTTTCAGAATCAGACCTTAACTAAAAATTCATATTTGGCGACTTTTGGTGGTTTTGTGGTGCCTGGTCACATATATGTGATGCACTCATAAACCTGAATTCTTTGTGTACTTTATGGAGGATGAACGTGTATTTCCACTTGCAGAAGTGTTTTGGTCACGTACACGTACATGTAGCTTGTTCAGGTTGCTGTGTAATGCTTTAACTGCCTTAATTGGTTCGAGGGTAGTATGATTTGGTGTAGGCTATATGATCTTTGTTATGTTCATCCTATCTATCTCCCTCCTGTTGTGGGTCTTTCTCCATCTTTCTCTCTTTCCCTTTCTCTTTCTCTCCCTCCCTCTCCCTTTCTCTCTCATG
Source organism: Heliocidaris erythrogramma (assembly GCA_025617745.1). Classification (NCBI taxonomy): domain Eukaryota; kingdom Metazoa; phylum Echinodermata; class Echinoidea; order Camarodonta; family Echinometridae; genus Heliocidaris; species Heliocidaris erythrogramma. Next base: position 33,244,303 of record CM046868.1, read on the forward strand.
TTTCTCTTATTTTTCTCTTTCTCTCTCTCTCTCTTCCTCTGTTCTCTTTCTCTTCTCTCTTTCTCCCCTCTCCACTCAATCTCCCCCTCTCTCTCCCCCTCTCCCCTCTCTCTCCCCCTCTCCCCTCTCTCTCCCCCTCCCCTCTCTCTCCCCCTCTCCCCTCTCTCTCCCCCTCTCCCCTCTCTCTCCCCCTCTCCCCTCTCTCTCCCCCTCTCCCCTCTCTCTCCCCTCTTTCTCTCCCCCTTTCTCCCTCTCTCTCTCTCTCTCTCTCTCTTTCTCTTACATTCACTACTTTCTTTTCCAGTGCAAACGGATAAGATTATGATTCCCAATTGCTCATATTCAGATATCCAAATAGCAGCACATCCTACACCTTATCATATCCCATTCCTTTGCATATGAATCTACATGTAGGATTTGTCATTCCTTTGATAAAATAACCACCCCCCCCCCTCTCTCCAGATATCATCGCTGAAATCGACGGACTGGAAGGGTCTCTCAACAATATCATCAACCAAACCACAATTACTCTGAAGACCGTAAGTACATATATATTCTGATTCCCTGTATCGTGCGTGTAGGTTCAAATGCAGTTAGGCACAGAAAGGGATGCATGCATATAGGACATGACCAGGGGAGCGTTTCATCAAGTGTTTTGTCAGTGATTTTTAACGACAACTGTTATAAGCTACTGAAATCCTCGCATCTGATTGGCTGAGAGCAAATTTGTCAGTAAAAATCACTGACAAAACGATTGATGAAACGCTCCCCAGGTTAACCGATGACTACTGAAATCTGTAATTCCCATAGGCTTAATATAGGGATGACCTGGGGAGCGTTTCATCAAGCGTTTTGTCAGTGATTTTACTGACAAATTTGCTCTCAGCCAATCAGATGCAAGGTTTTCAGTAGCTTATAACAGTTGTCGGTGAAAATCACTGTCAAAACGCTTGATGAAACGCTCCCCAGGTTCCCGTAGCCTTACATCCTGTCGATGCTACAGACTGAAATCCGAGACTGCCACATTGTTTTGGAGTATACATTTATGTTACATAGAGTGTGTCACAAAAGTTAACTGCAGCGGTCTGCTGTTTGTTCCCTTTAGTCAACCTCAGCAGGTAAAGAGTTAATTTTAGGATAGTGAGGACTACAGCAACACAATAACTCTAGTGGATAAACATGCAGTCAAACCTGCTTTTTTTATAGTGACCACCTGTATAGAAAGACCACCTGTCTATAAAGACCACAATTTTCGTTTCCCTTGAACATTGTTTCTCATTGAAATGTGTATTAAAGGAACCTGTCCTTTTCTTGTCTCCCTTGAGTGGCCTTTATAGACGGGTTTCACTGTATAATGACATGCTATTCGTACTATTCATTACATCGGAAACAATGGATGGTAAATGTCCTACACAATGTACCTTGCTCAATTACCCTACCCAGCCTGAATAGGAATCACAATGGGGTGGATAATCCCCCTGTAATCCTACTTTATCCCCTGTAGCCCCTCTTAATCACTCCTAGATGTTTGATTTATGTTCTTACTTATCAAAAGGAAGTGCAGTTGAACCTGCTTTATTGACCACCTGTCTAGAAAGACCACCTGTCCATACAGACCACATTCTGCTCTTCCCTTGGAAAGTGTTCCTCATTAAGGAACCTGTACATAAAGACCACCTGTACATAAAGACCACCTACCTGCTCATAAAGACGGCTTTTCTTATCTCCCTCGAGTGGTCTTTATAGACAGGTTTCACCTTTTACAATAGTTTAATTGTGTAACTACATGTACTCAGGATCAGACTGGCATATTAAATGGGGTATAGTGAAACCTGTCTATAAAGACCACTCAGGGGAGACAAGAAAAGCAGTCTTTATGTACAGGTCCCTTTAATACATGTTTTAAATGAGAAAAACTTTTCAAGGGAAACAAAAGTTATGGTCTTTATAGACAGGTGGTCGCTAGAGCAGATTTGACTGTATTTTCACTCAGAATCTTTCTTGTGCAATACCATGTTTCATGTATGCTTCCTATATGGTTCCTCTATGTTTCATGTATTATACTTGTCAGAAGGAAATGACTTAAATGCTGTAACGTATTGGATACAATTTGATTTTGGCCCGAGTTACATGTATATTTGGCTTAGTATTCAGCAGATTAATGGAATATCAAATGTTCCTATTCAAATTAAGAAAGAAAAAGACCACCTTGAAACATTTCTTTGAAAGAAATGCTCTTTTATGTGAGAGTGGTTATTTGCCATTTATTTACTTCTGTTTAATGAAAATCACAACTTTTAAAGATGATTTTAAAAAGAAAGGTAATCACCGTTTTAATATTTTGGTTACTTTTTCCTGGGGAGCGTTTCATCAAGCATTTTGTCAGTGAGTTTTACTGACAAATTTGCCCTCACCCAATCAGATGCAAGGATTTCAGTTTGTCGGTCAAAATCACTGAGAAAACACTTGATGAAACGATCCCCTGTACTTAGAAGTATAGTTCATGCAAAATTTGACTACAGGATGAGCAGCAATCTTTAAAAAAAATTAAAAAGAGGACCTCTCTTATATCTAAAGACTTTCTCTCATATTTTTTCTGGATGCTATTTGTACAATTTGTAAATCTTTTGCTTGCTTCTGTCTTACAGACATCTGAACTAATTGAGCCAATCGAGAGTCAGGCTAATGACGTTCTGTCGGTGTATGCTGATGATTATGATAAGTACAGGTAAGCAGGTAGTATTTTCTGCATTGTGCATTGAACAGTAGCCTAGGTTGGGCCGTTGCCATTCTTGAGTCTGTGTAGCCTAATTTGTCTCTAGAATCAATACTACCACAATGCAAATTTACCGGTGAGATCAATTACATTTATAGAAAGACCACCTGTCTATAAAGACCATAACTTTTGTTTCACTTGAAAAGTGTTTCGTATTGAAACATGTATTAAAGGAACCTGTACATAAAGACCAACTGCTTTACCTGTCTCCTTTGAGTGGTCTTTATAGACAGGTTTCACTATCTGTTTCCATTGCGTGGTCTTTATAGACAGGTTTCAATGTATCTGTCTCCTTTGAGTGGCCTTTATAGACAGGTTTCACTATGTCTCCTATGAGTGGTCTTTACAGACAGGTTTCACTCTCTCCATTGAGTGGTCCTTATAGACGTGTTTCACAGTATCTATCTCCTTTGGCCTTTATAGACAGGTTTCACTATCTGTTTCCATTGCGTGGTCTTTATAGACAGGTTTCAATGTATCTGTCTCCTTTGAGTGGCCTTTATAGACAGGTTTCACTATGTCTCCTATGAGTGGTCTTTACAGACAGGTTTCACTCTCTCCTTTGAGTGGTCTTTACAGACAGGTTTCACTGTATCTGTCTTCTTTGGTCTTTATAGACAGGTTTCACTGTATCTGTCTTTGAATGGTTTTATAGACAGGTTTCACTGTATCTGTCTCCTTTGAGTGGCCTTTATAGACAGGTTTCACTATGTCTCCTATGAGTGGTCTTTACAGACAGGTTTCACTGTATCTGTCTTTGAATGGTTTTATAGACAGGTTTCACTGTATCTGTCTTCTTTGAATGGTCTTTATAGACAGGTTTCACTGTATTTGTCTGTGATATCATGAATGCTGTCTCTTTGTGACTTTTTGTTATCATTAGTACTGATCAAATGTCCTGTCTGAATGGTTTTTATCTGTGATATGCAACTTTTATTAGCTTTGTCTTTTTGTCTAACTGTACAATATTTTCATATATAATTTATTAATACAAATTACACATTGTATGTGATCTATGCAAATGTTGATCTCTTATTGTTAATATGGCAGCATTGGTCTTTTGACTTTTGTCATGTGATTTATTGCCAATAAAACTGAATTGAATTGAATTGAATTGGTATCGGTATCCTTTGGTTAAAGTATATGGGTCTGAGACTTTAGTTTGGTGTTAGGTTGAGAAAATAAATGTTGTCATATATAATTCATTTATACGGATGCCACATTTATATGTGATTAATGCAAATGTTGATCTTTCATCATTGTAAATGACAGTGTTGGTCTTTTGACTTTTGTAATGTTATTTATTGCCACTAAAATAAAAAATGAATTGAATTGAATTGGTATCCTGTGGTTGAAGTATATTGGTCTGAGGCTTTAGTTAGGTGTTTTACGTTGAGAAAATTGCAGTTTCATTTCAATATACTAGAAAACAAGAGAAATCAAAAAATGATAATTGACCAGATTGTGTTTGACCAATCATATTCTCTTTTCCAAATAACACTCGACTGTGGTCTTCTTTTTCATCATCTCCCCACAGAGCCTACGTCATGTATGTATTCTATGGATTCATTCTCTTCATCGTCCTACTCTTCCTTCTCGGCCTCCTCATCGGAGTTTTCTCGTACGACAGGAAGACTTCTCCGGCCGAACGCAGCTCCTGCTCCAACTGTGGGGGACTCTTTTTGATGGCGTAAGTAATAACAACCTGGGCCCTGTTTCATAAAACTTGTCATCAATGGAAAGTTGCAATAACTGTTACTGATGAAATCCTGGGATGGTATTCTGAGATTTATTTTATCTTGATTTTAGTGAAATAATTTTAATTGTCATAACAAAATGTATGCTTATGGCGCATCATTGGTTAATGACTGCGCAGAAGTGGCTGTGTACGCGGAATTCATCCGCGCAGACACCAATGAAATGTTGCAATTTAAAAGTTGTTATGACAATTAAAATCTTTTCACTAAAATCAAGATAAAATAAATCTCAGAATACCACCCTTGGCATCTGCTTGGCTGAGAGCAAATTTGTCAGTAAATATCACTGACAAGAAACCTGATGAAACGCCCATCTGTAGTAGTGACCACCTCTCTTTGAAGTGTACCAACCACCAAAATATATTTTGCTATGTCTGTGAGAGGTTCCATGTCGTTATACTGTATTAAAAATATGGGCTTCAAATATTAAATCTATAAAGAGATATTACAATTTTAATTACACTCTCTACAAGCGTAAAAGCGACTACACACCCATGTCTGTAGTCGTCAAGATACGGGCTCGCAGCAGAACCGAACTCAGAGTTTAGTTCCACTCAAGCATTTTCATGTTATCCTTTATTTCTTTCATACTCCTTAGGGAATAAATAAAGAAGAATTAGCAAAAGAGATTGCTGAAATTTTGAGCAAAATCAAATAAGAAATAAGAAAGTTATGAATTTTTGAAGTTGTTATCAATCAAACATAAAATGGCAACTCTGTGACATATCTTGTGAGCTCCTCTACCATTTGCTTAGTACAGAAAATCTCATAAATTTTCATTTTCTTAGTTTTTAATGAAGGAATAAATTTGTTTCATGCAGGTTTTGTGTAAAAAATATATGAGCAATGATTATATCTAAGGTGCATGTATAATTGAATATTTTCTTTAGAGAAAATGGAAATTAATGATTTTTTTGGCTACAGGGCAAATGGGAGAGGAGCTCGCAAGATACGTCAGAGTTGCCAATTTGTGTCTGATTGATGACAACTTTAAAAATTCATAACTTATTTCTTATCCTGTTTTCCTCTTATCCTGTTTTCCTCAAACCTTCACTGATCTGTTTCTTCAATTTTTCTGCTTCTTTTAAAACCAATGTAATCAGGGTGGACTTTCTCTTTAATTGTTGACCTATAGAATGCCAGCTAAAGTTCTTTGAGCTTGATTTTATACTTTCTAGCTGTACAGAGATTATTTTTTCAGGTGATCGGTACACTGTAAAAGGCCACCTGCCTGAAGCTACCGTAATAACCACGTTTGACTGTGTTGGGTGGATAGTTTGTTAATCAATGCACAATGATGATAACAATAGTAATGACAAAAGAAAGTGAATTATGCACCACTTATCCGATGATTGCTCCAAACAATTTATGTTGTGTCATTACCCCAGTGATTAGCTTGAATTACATGGCCCTGTTTCATCAAACTTATCAATGACAAGTTACAATAAGTGTTATAGATGTAAGCTACTGAAATTCTAGAATCTGATTGGCTGAAAGTAGATTTGTCATAGAAATAGGGCAGTTGTTATTGATAACAAGTTTTATGAAACAGGGACCCGGGAAGCATTTCATCAAGTGTTTTGTCAGTGATTTCTACCGACAACTGTTATAAGCTACTGAAATTCTTGCATCTGATTGGCTGAGAGCAAATTTGTCAGTAAAAATCACTGACAAAACACTTGATGAAATGCTCCCCTGATTTCCAATTAGGAATGCACAATCAGTTGCCATCATTTTGTAGTCATGCATATGGTAATTCAAACCACAATGGACATATATATATATATATATATATATATATATATATAAATCTTTAGATCCATCTATAAGGCGATTTCTCTTTGTATAGGCCTATTGTTCCGACTCGCCTTAAAGTCGAATTTCTTTTGTGACGGAATAAACCGCATTGTTACGATTCGCCCTTTCGTAGAATATAAGGGTATATAATATATATATAAAATGTATATATATATTATATATATATATATATACATACAAGAGGAATTAATGTTTCTTTCCGCTCATTTCCCATCACGTAATTTTCTTTCTTTCTTTTCTTATCTTTTTCTTTTTCTTGTCCCTTTCTCTTTTCTCTTTCCCTCTCTTTCTTTTCTTTTCTCTCTCTCTCTCTCTCTCTCTTAGCTCTTCTTCTTTCTCTTGATGTATTGTTACGTCACTTCTGGCGCGTTCTTACTTCTTGTTTCTACGCGACCATTTTGCGCGTCTTTTTTCATCTTGTTTCTACGCAACCATTTTGCGCGTCTTTTATTTGCCCTTATTTTTGCTTGACGCTTATTAAATTTGTCATTCCTTGACAAAGGGCTATGCCCGAAATATTGGATAATTGACATCTCTACGGTTTTTTTATTTATATTTGTCTTTTCTACGTATAGTTTACCTAAACCGACGCAGAACACTTTCTTTATATATATATATATATATATATGTATGTTGTTGTTGTTGCTTTAGTGGAGCTGGTTTTGTCTTCATCTTTGGAGCCTTAATCATGCTTATCACTGCACTGACGTTCATCATTGGAGGACCCATTGATCGTCTCGTGTGTGACCCGGTGGTTTCAGGACAGCTCTTTGCGGAGGTATGTTTCCACATCTTATGCTCATTTGATTCATTATGTTACCATTCTGAGGTGGTACTTTGAAAGAAACTTTCATTTGTGCAAGCATTGTTGTAATTTTCGTAACAAACTTCATTTCATTGGTTCATGACTTTGTATACAATGTAGATAGCTGCTTACAGGGATACATCAGTGAAAAGTTACAATAATGTCTCAAAGCAACTGCGAAAGGTTGATCATGTCTACATAAGAATGGGTGGATACTTTGAGTTTTTCAATCAAAATGAAAATGACTCAATCACACTGTAAATCACATACACTGCACACAGAAATGGGTATATAGGACTGCACACACATGTGGCATGAATGTTTGGTCCAAACACTTTTAGCTATTTCTTCTGGTATTTTGATTAAAGAGGGCACTTGAAGAGCAATCCTTTGTAGGGGTCATTTCTACATGTATGATGTTCTTCCAAAGCTGAGATAAAACAAATGAGGAAGCTCACAAATTATTTCACTTTTTCCAGAACTCAAGCTTCTCTTTATAAAGTTTTCAGTGTCCCACTACTTGCTGTACGTTCTTGAAAAAAATGCTTATGACAAATTTACACAGAACATGACATTTATTTGATACCAGAACATTGTAATAAATGAAGTGTAATTTCATAATTTCTACCAGACGGTTGATAAAGAAGATGGCATCCGGGAAGGATACTACCTCGGTTACATGATCTTCAATGATCCAACAGTCCCTTTCCAGATCGGTGGATTCCTGGAGTAAGTTTGGTTTCTCCTTTATAGTGATGATGATAATAGTGGTAATGCTGGTGGTGTTGGTAGTAGTTGTGGCAGTGGTGGGGTGAAGGTGATGATGGTCATAGTGGTAGAAGGGTGGTGGTAGTGTACTAGTGGTGTTGATGGTGATAGTGGGGTGATGGTGGCGTTGTTGGTTGTAGTTCTGGTAGTGATGGTAATGGTGGTGATGGTGCTTGTTTTGGTAGTGGTGGTAGTGGAGGTGGTGATGGTTGTGGTGATGGTTGTGATGATGGTTGTTATGGTTGTGATGGTGGTGATGGTTGTGATGGTGGTGATGATGGTCGTAGCGGTAGAAGGGTGGTGGTAGTGTACTAGTGTGTTGATTGTGATAGTGGGGTGATGGTGATAGTAGGGTGATGGTGGTGGTGTTGGTGGTAGTTGTGGTAGTGATGGTAGTGATGGTAGTGATGGTGCTTGTATTGGTAGTGGTTGTATTGGAGGTGGTGATGGTTTTGATGATGGTGATGATGGTAGTGGTAGTGGTGGTTAGAAATTGTTTCCAATTTATTTACTTTTTTTAGATTATTGTATTATAAATTGTATTAAGACAATTTATCTTGAATTGCAGTTCCATAACCAAAGCTAAAATTAGCTTTCGATACCCTTCACCACACAACTCATAAATAAACCTCCATAAATATATCATCACTTATTTATTCCTTGTTATTTCCCATAGTGCATGTGCAGAGAATGAGGCTGTCTATTCTGCTTTCCTACTGGAGAACTTTTTCAACATCTCGGAGTTTACTGATATCTCCTCGGTAAGTTTCCTTCCCTCATGGCGGCTCAGGAGTTGGGTCAAGACAAATTCATCTGTTTTTATAGCAAAGAAGCAAATGCATGTCATGTAGATAAAATTGTCTTGGTTGACCCATGGGGTCATGCGTGATACGCTTGACTTTTGCCACTCCTCTTTGCACCACCCTTTCCTCGTACAAACTTGATATTTTATTTAGGTTACTGCCAGTTATATGTTTATTAAAGCATTCACGTAATTTGCTGTGCATAATTGTACATATTGTTATTACTATCAATCATCTTCCTAATTACTTGCACTAATATTTTTTTCTCCAATCCCACAGCAACTTCCGAATGTGGACCAGCAATTTGCCAATTTGACGGGAGACTTCAGCAGTGTAGAGATCCTGAATTCGGATACCAAGCAGACCCTAATTGATTTCGGTAACTCATCTGCAGACACCATTAATTGGACGTACTTCACTGACGAGGTAGGCTAGCCTCAAAGGGCATTATCTCATTGAAATATTCATCAAGTAACGCTCACCATGCTGCAATGGGTTCAAGCTGCTCAAAGTTTGATATTTTATCTGATATACTTGGACAGAAGAAAGATTGTTTTCCTTCTTAATAGTGAAAATGGGTTCTTAAATTGTGAAGTTAGTTGTCCTTAAAAAATGTTTGTATCAAGATGAGCACTGAAAAAAGATACATTGATGAAAACCTTGTCGCAATCTTTTTTTTTGTGTGTGTGATACATATTTGTAAACTTAGTCACACCATAAAGGATAAAGTTGCATATTTATTGAGTTTATTGCAGAGGATGAAGTCACAGTGCATTATCAATTGTCCCGTAGGGACTTTTTTTTTTTAAATGAAAAACTCTAAATCCTGTGCCTTCAATACTCAGCATTCCCCTTTTCTTCTTTCAACTCTACAGTTGGCCAAAGACTTGATTGTCGATGGTGACGGCAATAGCAACACCTTGACATTCCTCATCACAGCTCTTGGGAATGATTCTGCTGCATTTCCGGTAATTATATTTTGCACAAAGATTCAAGCCAGTGGGAAGAAGTGCTTAACTCTCATGCTTTGTGTGCATGAGATATGGTGTTAATGCGTATACAAAAGAGCCGAGAGTGTGTCCAAATGTACAAAGTGTGATAATAATAATAATAATAATAAGATTTCTATAGCGCCATTATCCATTTTGATTAAATGCTCAAGGCGTCTCCTCCTAGCCCTAGGGAAGTTTTTGGAGTGTTTGATTTGTATTTCTTTTGACGGTTGATGGAAGGGGGGGGGGGGGAACAAGATATAGTGTGGGATACAATGGATACCAATAGATAGTTATAGTGCTATGCCCAACCTTATGGAACACTTCTGTATAATGTATGTTTAATCTATGTCTGTATTTATCTAATTAGTAGGAAAGTACCGATGAAGTTGTAGGAATGTACAGTTAAAATGATCAAAATGATCAGAGGTACACGTATGTATATAATACTATAAACGCTGTTATTTTTCGCGCGATTCAATTTTCACGCTGAGCGACCCCAAAACATATTCACAGGTTCTTAAATTCGTGCTGCACAATTACACGCTCGTATGTACACCCACTCCATTTATTGATGTACACACACGCAGTCCAGTCAAATGCATACGACATGCGCAAATACAGACACGTGCTCAAAAATGAATTGGACACACACACACATATTACCGTGCTGAAGCACGCAATTCAACCCGCATAGGAAATCAGGCTAATATTTTCGCGAGTTCTTTACCCTCTTTTCTCAGTTTGTCATAATGATGATAGTAATACATTCAGATGATTGCACAGGATTTCTTTCTTTGTATTTAATAGGGTTCTGCAGATGATCTCAATGCTATCATAAGTGAACTTCAGGATCTTGAAGATAGTGTGGTGACTCCTCTTCTTAATGATGCGGTAAGCTCATCCCAGATTTTGTATGTACTTTGTTTTAGTGGGTTCCATGTGAATGATCATAGATATGATATTTGAATTTGAATTTTTATGTCATATTCCTTTTTATTGTGTAATCATAAACATTCATGAAACAGTTTATGAAAATAAAATGAATATCTGTAAGATCCTATGAACTGTTACAAAGTCTCTGTCCCCCCCTCTCTCTCCCCCCCCCTCTCTCCCCCCCCCCCCCCCTCCCCCCCCTCTCTCTCTCTCTCTCTCTCCCTCCCCACCCCCTCTCCCTCACCCCTCTCTCTCCCTCCCTCACCCCCCTTTCTTCCTCTCTCTCCTTCCCCTCTCTTCCTCTCTCTTCCTCTCTCTTCCTCTCTCTCTCTCTCGCTCATGCTCTCATCAGCTTTACCTCGGTTATCTTCATACCTCTTTATATTCCCTTTTACCCCTTCTATTTCCTTTCTCCCACTTTTGAAATTCTCAAGCCATACGATAGATTTTCCCCTTCTTATTTGTTATATGTGATATTAATATATCATGTATACTTTGCAATGTGTAGTATAGGTACCATCTATTCATGATTGTATTTGTACTGTGTTATGTTTCTCATATAAATCTATATATATATCTATATTATTGAATGTGTCATTACATGTATAATGTAAATATGCCTTTGCAAACGCTCTGTGGTTATTTTCATGTAAGCTGATCCTTTTACCGTCTGCTGTTGATCACTTTTTTGTGTGTACCAGTCAATCAAATAGTAATCAACCATAAACGCATATTTTCTCATCAGAGCGCTATTGACGGAGAGATTAACACCCTTACTGGTTACACAGATCAAATTGATGTGAGTACTACATTTTGCTATCAATAATCATGTGTGTTATTGTATAGAAGTGAAGCCTATGCAGTGGCTGCATATGTGAGAAAGTGTTGAAAGAGGTGCGAAGTTTTGGTTTCTGGGAAAAATGATGATGATCCCGTGGATAGATAGATAGAGTGATCAATGAGGAGGTGTTGAGAAGATGTTCATATTTATTAAGCAGAAACTCTTTGGTGAGCTAAGGAGTAGGCAGATGCAATACAGTCAAACCTGCTCTAGCGACCGCCTGTGTAGAAAGACCACCTGCTCATAAAGACTTTTCTTGTCTCCCTTGAGTGGTCTTTATATACAGGTTTCACTGTACTTGGGACAGACGTTATATTGAGGAGGTTGATGGCAATGAAAGGAAAGATCAAGGGGGACAAGAGTAGAGGAAGGAGAATGGCAGAATGGATGTATAGTTTGAAGAGAAAGGAGCAAAGGGCCTGCAGGGGGTAGAATCAATAGAGAAAGAGTTATAGAAAAGCATGGTCACCAAAGTCTATCGATACAACAGACAGATAGATAGAGAGCGAGATAGAGATAGAGAGAGAGAGAGAGAGAGAGAGAGGGGGTCTACTAACTTCCAAATGCAAGGGGTGCTTTTTGGTGGATGTTGTTTCTAGTGAGTTTTTTTTATTTTGCTGGTCAAAACAACACACCTACTGCATTATAAGAATTTCAGGAGTAATTTGAGCCAGTTCTCCCAACATGAAAATCCATGACCAGAAGTCAAGATGGGTTTTAATTTAATGGGTTGCCATGACATAGCTTCTGCAAAAGTTATTAGATTATTGCACGTGATGGCAATTTCCATACAGGATTCGCTGAGAACTTAATCTTATGGCTCTCTTACGTGTATGTATTTTCTTTTTCTACAGACCAATGTGAATAACACCATTGCAAGTGCAGAGATGGCACAGGATTTCATTGATAACAACGTGGGGTCAGAAGTTCAAACGGTGAGAGCAGGATTATTCTATGCCATGTTTCGAAGAATTTCTAATCACCATCACCACAACTCCCTACACAGTACAATAGGGAAGTGAGCACTTCCTTTCCAAGTCTACAAATAATCCAGTTTAGAATTGAAATTAGCTGCACCTGAAACAGAACTCCTCTGTTTGCAATATCGTCTTTTTAGAGCCAGAAGGGCGTCAACTCTGTGTTAAAGTATATGATTTAATGCCTTTCTGGCTCCAATCAGACGCTATGATTACAGCCCTCCACACACAGTACGATCAAAGTGTGATCCAATTTTCAAAGAAATCACAATTGCATTAGATATTGAAATTCAATCAAATTCAATCTTCATCATAGAGGTTCTATATAATGATATAATTTGTGCAGTGTAAGCCATGAAGATGGCGTAAGGTCCTAATTGGCTTCAAATCTAAAGACAATTGGTTTGACATCACTAAAATTTAGAGCTGATATGACTTTTCCACTTACAAGGAGACTTGCATTACCCGTTTTTACTTTTCATATTCAGTACCTTGATCCAAGTATTTACATGTCGTCTGTTTGCAGCCAGAAGGGCGTTAACCCCTATCTTTGGTACAGGGTTAATGCCCTTCTGGTTCCAAACAGACGATGTGTGAATGTTCTTATAAATGATGCTATTATGTTTGAGCATCTACAATTGCGGATTCTTCAAACCAGTCTTGCAGTCAAATAGTGTGCTGCAGGCTTGATATTTCATGGTTAATGTATATTTTGAAATGAAATACATATCAGCATCATTACAATATGAATTTCTTGAATTGTAATACCCGCATTACATGTAGCCACTCTTTACATACATTTCATCTTCATCATGCATGTTTTTGCATGCATAATGCTAATCATGACATATGCTTTGAGACATTATTAACAGAAAATGTCATTAACAACAGCTGAGGAAGACTCCATCTTAAGAAATATAACAAAAGGAAAAAAGAAAATATGTAACTCAATTACTACATGTAGTCCTCACATTAGAGAGACAAAGTCCATTGAGCATAACTGATGAAATAATGTCTTAAGTGCCAAAAGAGCATTCATTCTAAGTAAGATTACATGAGTTAATGTACAGGTTGTAATTTTCACAAGGATTTTATTCTCATGAATTTTTGTTTTAAAAAATTGTTAATTAAAAAACACATGAGAATGAGCTGGAATTGCATGTACGGACATGTATTGTGACTAAGTCGCCTGTGTCTATTGTTGTACAAAAATAACAACTGGCAAAGATGCCTGTGTCCCTGTTATATATCCGCTTGTAAAGTAATTGTTATTATCAATATCTGTTACCTCCATGCAGGCTGTCACCTCATACAGTGACAGAGTTCTTGGTTATCCAGAGCAGTTTGTGGATTATGCTACATACCAGGTGAGTGACTTCTGCATAGTCAAAGACTGCTGCCATAGTTTGGCTCTACTTTTAGGGCCTCATATCTATGTCCAAAGAAAATGTGTTGTCCTCAGTATATTGAATAAAAAACAAATGTGTGTTCAATCTACAAATTGAATATATGGCGGAAATCAATGCAGCAGGATGTGTACATCTTTAACAGTGGGAGAATAATGAATGGTCTGTTGAAATACTGTTCTTTCAAAAAGCCTTTCTCTGACTTAAAGATAAAGTTGAGTTCTGGTCATGGGATTAGATAGTGATAGAAACTGTCTCAAAGCAATTGGGAAAAGTTGATCATGTCTACAAAAGAATTGGTGTATACTCCGAGGTTTTGGAATCATCAAAATGATAAGAAATTGACCACATCTCGCTGTAAAGCATATGAACTGCACACACAAATGGGTATATGGGACTGCATGCACATGTGGCATGAATGTTTGGCCCAAACATTTCAGTTATTTCTTGTCGTATTTTGAATATGAGAGTATTTGATGAGCAATACTTTTCAGGGGACTTTTCTTATGTGATGTTCTTTCAAACTTCCATAAATAGAATGATAAATCTTACAAAGTAATTTTCACCTTTCCCAGAACTCAATCAAAAGAGTTAGTGTTCTAAAATGAAAAAAAAAAACAAATTGGAAGAGGAAAATATTAAATATTTGACACATTCTTAATCATGCAAGTGAAATACTCTTTGAAAACAAGCTTAGATCTGATAATTATAATGATTAACTTTCTTCTTGTTGATAAAAAATATATAAATTAGTCAATGATAAAAATAGATACTTACTAGAGCTTTAATATTTTACTTTTTTTGTAGCTGGAGAACACAATTGGAGGTTGCCGCCCGGTATACAACTTGTGGAATCAAGCTGTCAACACCCTATGTATCGGAATACTTCGCTCATTTGTAAGTGTCGGCTAATTTGCTTATTTTGCGCTGTATTTGAATGAATAAATTGAGAATTTAGATACATGTATGAGTGTTCTGTTGGAGGGTATGTTAGAAAGAATTAAGTGAAATAAAAATAAATACATATTTTGCTTTTTATTTGATAATAGATGAAGTCCAGTTCAATTGGGATTTATGCACCTCGGTGTGAATGGTTCAATGAAATAGATTTAACTCAATCTAACTTGGTAGAGTTTAATAAGATTTCATTCAATGTGTATGTTTTAGATTAGGCTGGTTATGTCATCCGTCCATGGACAGGTTTATGTTGTACATTCAGTAAATTGAATTCATTTCAGCTTTATTCAATTTTTTTTCCCCATTAGTTTGGCTTGTTAAATTTAAAGATAAAGTTAATAAAGCAATTGGGAAAAGTTGATTATGTCTACATAAGAAGGTGTATACTGTGAGGTTTTGAAATTATCAAAATGATAAGTAACATCTCAGAAAAGCATGTGTGCTGCACACAGAAATTGGTATATGGGACTGCAAACAACATATGGCATGAATGTTCGGCCCAAACACTTCAGCTACATGTCGTATTTCCAATATGAGGGTGTTTGAAGAGCAATCCTTTTCAAGGGACATTCCTACTATGATATGATGTTCTTCCAAATGACGTAAGAGGAATGAGAAAGCTCATCCGTTATTTTTCACCTTTCCCAGAACTCGAACTTCTCTTTAATTGATTTCCGTTTGCTTTGGGATGGTTCCATGAACAACATTCATTAGTTTCCCCTCTGCGTATATTAATTTAGTGGACCTTTCAACTCTTCTTCTCTTAGAATGGACTATGGTTCACCATGGGGTGGTGTATCGTCTTCTTCATGCCTGCCCTCATCTTTGGTGTCAAGCTGGCCAAGTACTTCAGGACCATGGACACTAGTGACGGCTACGCTGAGTAAGTGACTGCAATTGTTTGATTTTCATTCTAAAAGTAGTCAGAATTTTATGTTTTTAACACAAATTTATCTTCCTTTCATTCAGGTTCCTTTTTAATATGCCGTAATATATTTTTATATTTTCATACTTGTATCGATCTGTCAATTTTTTCATATAGTATGTGAAAACTTGCATGCCAATTTACCTTGATGTTATTCTCCATTGTTGCTGTAAACATTTTGTTTTTATATCTTATGTCATAATTCATAATTCATAGCTACAATCCTGGTGTTTTATCAATCATGATTAAAGTTTCTATTATGCTTTCTAAGTGTTGCTTACAACTACAAATTTATTTCAAACTAATCATTATACAGATTTCTATTATGATTTTAAAGAGTTATTTCAGCTTGTTAGCAAATTTATTCTTATCATATTGTGTGAAACAACTTTGTAATAACCAATTGCATTTTTATTCTTCTTTCCTTCTTTAACAGTAATGACTTCGAGATGCAAGGGTGAGTTATTGCTTAGATTATTTATTTTTAAAATCCTGTTCATTGTATGTCACTAAGCATCTTTTTAAAAAAAGAAGAGATAATCGTTCATGAAAGTTCATCTGTGTTGGTGTAAGATATTAAAAAAATTAAACTTTTGATCTCAACACACGGAAAATTTTTACCTCGAAATTTTCGGCTATCCACTGCAGCTTTTATCAACGATGTGACCCGATTTGACCTTAGTGACGTAACGATCGATGATCGGGTCATAGACATTCGGAAGCTTGTAGCGGCCTCCGTCC
The DNA here is from genome assembly GCA_025617745.1 of Heliocidaris erythrogramma. Taxonomy (NCBI): domain Eukaryota; kingdom Metazoa; phylum Echinodermata; class Echinoidea; order Camarodonta; family Echinometridae; genus Heliocidaris; species Heliocidaris erythrogramma. The sequence goes on from CM046868.1 coordinate 33,260,805, forward strand.
TTGTTGAGAGAAGGTTTGAACGCCCGGATGTAGATGGCTTCCTTCACACCCCTTTCGAAGTCTCTCAACAAGGACGGAGGCCGCTACAAGCTTCCGAATGTCTATGACCCGATCATCGATCGTTATGTCACTAAGGTCAAATCGGGTCACATCGTTGATAAAGGCTGCAGTGGATAGCCGAAAATTTCGAGGTAAAAATTTTCCGTGTGTTGAGATCAAAAGTTTAATTTTTTTAATAAGAGATAATCGTGTTGCCATCCCCCGAAAATCCCAAAACATTGTTTTGTGAGAAAGTAGAAAATCATCAGATTTGTGCTTCAGTGGATACAGTTTTATTTTTTGGTATATACAGTTACAGAAGCTGAAAACAGACACGTATATGCCAATTTTTACTTATCGATGAATCTTGTGCATGTACCATCAATCCTATTTGTACCTATCTGCATTAACTGATACAGCCTCGTCATAACCTTCCCATTATATTCACCTACGTGAAAGACTTTTTTTTTTTCATTTATGTATTTGCATTCTGACTTGTTTTGATTTTTCTGAATGACAGTGTATTTTAAAACACCTTTTCCTTTTGTTATTCTTTGGTAAATTTACAGGCAACAGCATTATGGGTAAGTTGGAATACATATTTCACACTTTTTAGTAATACCTGAAGATAAACAAAACTATTTGTGCTGAAAGAACAAATCCTACGATTTAGTTTTAATCCTTTGAGATGAGATATACCCCTATACTGTAAACGTGGAATATTTCGCGGTGTGGAAATATTTCTCGCATTTCGCGCTCCATGAAATTTTTCGTGAAAATATAAAGTGTAGTCAAAAAGGGGCCTGAGCTTTCGATCCTAGCAAAATCTTTGTCAGAGGCAAAAAGACAAACATAAAAAGCAAGACAAGCATATATATAGACTACAGACACAAAACAGATTACAAGTAACAGGAACTGTAAGGGAGGAGCTGTGGACACAAAACAATGGGAACAAAAGGGGAGTGTGGGGAGTCAAAAACCATGAGTCAAGTGGGTGTGGAGGGGGATTAAAACAAATACAAAGGCGTGGAGATCCAAGGAGAGTAATGAGCCCCAAGCTCAAGGGTGGGTAACCTGTGAAAGCAAAGGATAAGTGGGGAGGCAACATCAAACAGGATAAGGAACAATGTGAACACGCGAATATTTCGTTTATGTATTCTTTTGCCCATGAGTAGCTAGCGTGTGGGTGAAATTAAAAACACGCAAAATTCACCTTACTTGGCCGAGCGCGAAAACTTAATTGCGTGAAAATGTCCACTTTTACAGTACATCTGTGTAGACCCTGTTTTTTGACTTACCTATGTATGCAGTCAAAATAGTCCCAATTAATGAACAGGTTTTCCTTGTGCAATGTGATAGATAAACCAAAAAAGAAAAATTATGTAAGATTTGCTTAATTACAGAAAGCTAATAAACACAAGAGGGAAAAATTGTACATTGATCTGTAGTAATTGTATTGGAGTTGCAGCATATTGGCCTGAAACGATCCTTTGTTTTGGGGAATAATTGCTAGCCTTGTCATGGATACTGGAATCTAAATATTCCCCCACCTTTCTCCCACCACACAGCAACAAAGTAGCCCCAGCGAGTGGGTATCCTGCGTAAGTACTCACACTGTGTTTCATGTGCTCAGTTGTCTCCTGCAAACTCCAAAGCACAACCCACGAATTGCAGTTTTATTAACATTATAAGAAGAGTGGTTTGACCAAAAAAAAACATTGCTCTGTGATTTTGCATCATGTAGCCCTGTGTTATGCTAACCAAGTGCATTGTGAATCATTGTTTGATTGTCCTGTGCCCCTGTCCTATTTTGGTTTCCATTTTGTTCAAAGAGCTTAAGCTTGCTATTTGCTTTGTGTTGACAAGTTTGCTTTGCATGTTTGTTTGTTTTTTTCTATCAAGTCCAAGGTATTCCAAGATCGAAGGTATAGATTACTGAAAAAAGGTGATATATGATATAGCTTCAATAATCTTCTGCAGCAAACCTCGAAAGTCATTATTTTCTTTTATAGGGGCAGGCCACCTTTGCCACTCATAGGGTCATGAAAGCCGGAGCAAATTTTGTGGTAGTAAATGGGCATGGCTAAAGCGCCTTTAAGATTTGTAATTTTGAGAGAGACATTAATTGCCGCTAGTAAGTATAGCATGACAGCAAAATGGCTTTATGGTCACTTAGGGGTAGAAGTCCTGCTGCTATCATCACAGTGTCACAATATTGGACAATAGGATTGCCTGTTTATGTGTTTAACTTTTGATCGTTCCCTTTAAACCCCCACAAAAAACAAATCCAAACACAACAGCTGCCTGATGATGTGTTTTTATGAGCTTTTCTTTCCAGTCAAATGAAAACTAGATGTCTGCTATGGGGTCAGGATAATATTAATAAATCACATATTAGTTTTGGTCTGGAGATCAAAAGAAAATTCAACTTGTCATTTGTTGCTCTGAAGTACGGCCCCCCCCCCCCCCTTCCCCAACCTTTACAGTGCTCATTATCATCTTGCAATTAAGGAATATCATATATCAAATCTCAGGAATACAAGTACTGCACATGAAGACAAATCTCAAAATATGAAATCATTTCTTTAAAAGATGGCTGTATATAGGGAAAGGCCAAATGTCCTACTAATTCCATGTATATCAGATCCTTTCGGTGGCTTCTCGGTGTTCCTTCTGTTCTTTGGCTGTATCTGTATCCTTAATCTCGCTCAAAACTCTGTTTTACTTCTTTAGTAAGCAATACATATCCATAAAAGTAGAGGATAATGCTTCCTAATGGTAATTGGGTTGGTTTTAAAAAGATCTCTACTACAGTTTAATTCAAAGCCCAGAAAACTATTGCATTGCATTATTTGAATCCTTTGCCATTCTCTAAACTGTGGTTTACTTCTAATAAGTAAGCGATAAATATAAAAGGAGAAGATTATACTTCTGAATTGTAGCTGGGATTTCAGTTTGAAAGAGATCTTTACTAGAGTTTAATGCAAAGCCAAGCAAACTATTACATTGTATTACTGAATCCTTTATCGTGCTCTGAACTGGTTTAATTCTTTAGTCAACCATGAATATCCATAAAAGACAAGAATAATACTCTTGTCTGCTAAATGATAGCTGGGTAAGCTTGGGTTCAGTTGGGAAGAGATCTTTACTAGGTTTTATGCATCCATGTTCAGCATCCATGTTCTTAACAAAAGCTGGAAAGTTTTTAAAATACAGTTTACTTCTTTTAGAAGCAATAATTATCCATAAAAGAAGAAGATAATACTTCTAAATTAAAATAGTAGCCAAGTTTAATTTGAAAGATGTGTTTTTTCTAGAGTTGAATGCAATTAAGCCAAGCAAACTAATGCATTGCATTAAAATTAATATACTGTAGCTGCTTTGGAAATGTTCTTAACAAAAGCTTGAAAGTGAAGAAAAAAAATATGATTTACTTCTTTTAGAAGCAATAATTTATTCATTAAAGAGGACGATAATACTTCTAAATGGTAGCTGGGTTGAGTTGGAAAAAGATCTTTACGAGAGTTTAATGCAAAGCCAAATAAACTCATGCATTGTATTGAATACAGCTGCTAATGAAATGCTTCCAATAAAAGCTGGAATGTGCCCCCCCCCAAAAAAAATGCAAAACAAAACAAAACAAAAACATAATTATTGTTAGATGTAATCCTGCATGCAATAACTGACCCCTACCCCACCCTCACCAAAATGTGATTGGATATTCACTGCAGCCATGTACAAAGCTATACCGGGTGTCCAAAAAAAAAGCAGAACAGCAGGTTTTCAGTACTTTGTCTTCAAAAAGTATACAATTATTGGGCAAAGTATATTCTGCCATTCTATCATTGAATTTGGTTAAGAAATTTTGATTCTATGCCCGTTTCTTAAACTACAGTCATTTTCACATTTCTCATGTTTTTTGGCGATAGATGAGAGTAGAATTGTGGCAAGAATGGCCTTCCATATGGCATGCACATGTCACATACGTCTTTTTTGTGTTTCTACTGTGTCTTTTGTTATCACGCATCAATGGGTTTCCCCCGAACATCGTACATACCGTATAGAAGGCCGTTCCCGACACAATTCTACTCTCATCGGTCGCAAAAAACCTGCAAAATTTGAAAATGACTGTATTGTAAGAAACGGGCATAGAATCAAAATTACTTAACCAAATTCAATGATCTTGATTTCATTTTCTTTGGTAGGAAATGCTTTACCCAATACTGTAACAAAATTATATACTTTTCGAAGGTAAAGTACTGAAAATCCGCCGTTCCGCCTTTTGTGGGACACCCGGTATAGGCAAGTCCAGGGTAAGTCCCATGTATGTATAATACCAAATACTATGGAATCGTATTATGGAATCAGGAATACAAATTGACATAAAATTATCATTTTATTTGACATTTTGTCTTATTCAAGCTCTAGTGGAGCTATTTCATCTTGATGCAGTCATCAGATATACTAAAATCTTAGATGTAATCAGAAATGTGGGATAAAATATCGTTTTTGACTTCATTTATTGGCTGTTTGTGTTACTACGATACATGTTCAGTATGACATTCAGTTGTATTAGAAAATCAAAGTATGGTAGTTATGCCTTGGTTATAATGCACAAATGAATGAATTATTATCAAGCATGAATGCATTGAGTGCTACATGTACATGAAACTAACTTCAGAAAACAATCTTGCCTGCCATTGATATTATACATTTCACATGGTGGAGAAACCAGTGTTGTTGGGATTAATACAATTATATTTCTTACTTCAAATCAAATTAGTCCACTTGAAAAGTATTATGAAGATAAAACAAAGAAGCTTGATGGGAGGAATTTTTAATTTGTAAACAAATTTTTAGGCATTTTACTCCCAGTGTTAAAGATCGTATGCTCGATCTGTAATGAAAAACACAAGTCAGAAAAAATTGGAACCAGCGGGATTCGAACCTGTCATCTACTGCTTGCCGGGCAGCGATTTAACCACCAGGCTATTCTGGTTCACGTCCAAGTCACGATGAACTGGAATCAAATACCCAAGATCCTCTTCTTTCTGACTCATTAATATTCAAACGGTCCGCCGTAGACAATGGTTAGTAAACGAAGAAGCTTGATGGGAGGAATTTTAAAATTAATCTTGGGTATTTGATTCCAGTTCATCGTGACTTGGCCGTGAACCAGAATAGCCTGGTGGTTAAGTCGCTGCCCGGCAAGCAGTAGATGACAGGTTCGAATCCCGCTGGTTCCAATTTTTCTGACTTGTGTTTTTCATTACAGATCGAGCATACGATCTTTAACACTGGGAGTAAAATGCCTAAAAATTTGTTTACAAATTATGAAGATTGTTTTTCCCCTTTCTATTTATGTCATGTTAATTGCCCTCCCTATAACACAGTAATGCAAAAGGACATCTGGGCCAACCTGTTTCGTAAAACTTGTTATCAATAATGAGTTGCAATAACTGTTATAAGCTACTGAAATCCTTGCATCTGATTGGCTGAGAACAAATTTGTTATAGAAATGTGACATTTGTTACTAATAATAAGTTTAATGAAACGGACCTTATTTACTTTTTTACACAGTGTAGAACCATAATCTTTTGTGCGCAAGCTTTCACTAATTTTTTAGTGGTCCAGATTTACCAAAGTTCTTGATGTGAAACTCCTCACTCATTGACCATCTACAAAAGTTTTTTTATTTCAAGTATTACTGTATTTTGTAATCAGTTTTTGCTTTATTTTATAATGCATTTTAAGTATCACCTTAATTTCAAATGATTATATTCTTAATAAATTTCTTCATAATTTTTACCTGTATGTTGCAAATAGTTGCTAATCTTTGAAAGTGTGTTGGTACACCATAATTGAAATCCTGTCACTCTTATCATTAAGGCTGAAGATGGCCGAACATGCAACATTTCTGCCATCTTGAAGAAAAGGAATTTGTATTTTTCTTGTGCTCTAGATTAATAAGAATTAGACTGATTTTGTGTGAATAAAGGTTTTGAATGCTGTGTTTCTCCCGTTTCGCTGTTCTCAAACCTTCCTGACTTCCTATCATCACTCTAAACCCTCTTTCATCCTAACCGCACTCTTAACTGCATATTTCATCTCTGGATGCATGCCTGTGGCATCCGACGCACCTGCCCCGCCCCGCCCTTCACTGATGCCCGATTGGTTAACCTCTTTTAACGATGAAACCTGATTGGTTAACATCTGTATGCAGTTGGGATAGTAAGGGATATCAGCGGTGAGAGGTAGTCACAGGTTTCCTTGATTTATATGTGCTTTTGTACTGGGCCCCGTTTCATAAACCTTGCTATCACTAACAAGTTGCAAATAAGCTACTGAAATCCTTGCATCTGATTGGCTGAGAGCAAATTTGCCATATAAATAGGGCAGTTGTTACCGATAACAAGTTTGATGGAACGGGGCCCAGATGTAGCCGGAATCCCAAAGTCATACTGGCAATAAAGTTGAAAGCATGATCCGACTTGTACAAATGACCGTTTTAGTATTATTCAGCCTCGTCGAGGTAGTAGGGAGCACATGCTAGCTCTGAATCTCGGATCTTATTGTTCTGCCTTTAGCCAATGAAATTGTAATTTGTAGCAATGATGTCTTCTGCATTCCTGGCACCTCTCTATATGCCCCTGTTTGAACAAAATATAAAATTCTGACAAGCAAAACAACTTTTCATGTACGTGTACCACCTAAAATTTGAAAAGAGGCACAAATGGACAATTATTGGAGGCACATTTTTCTTCTGTGTACTTTAAGTATATCACATTTTGTGGGGGGAGGGGGTTTGGGGGGAGGGGCTCAGGCCATTTGTGTGTTCCCCCCTTCCCCCCCCCCCCCCCCCCAAAAAAAAAAAAAAAAAAAAAAAAAAAAAAAAAAAAATACAGTGCGTTTTAAAAACATTTTGTTTTCACATATCATTGCCATATTTTTTCGAGTAGCTGCACCATTTCAATCAATTTGTACACTCTGAATTTTACTCTCTGAATATCATGCATGGCTTTGTGCTATTAAATGAAATAAATACTGAAAGTGTGCTTTTGCAACTGATGTTCGCAGCATCTGTGTTCATTGCAATTGTAAATCTGTATTTTACTCATCGTTATGTATTAGATCAGCTCGGTTTCCTTGTTTGTTACGTCAAAGACGATATTGTCTTTAAAAAATCGAAACAGTTTTAAAAGTTTTAAATAGCATTTGATACAATTTTTTATAGACTCCTTTGAAAATTCTACCCCCCCCCAAAAAAAAAAAAAAAAAAACCTCATATGAAAGTTATATGAATACATATTAATTCTTTTATAATTATTTACAGTTCAGATTCAGTTTCTACAATGTTTATTGCATCTTATTTATCCATTATATTTTTTGTTGGAATAATAACAACTCAACATCTCTCACTTGTTTTCAGATAATTGAGGAAAGCTACTCTACTGACTTGGACCCATTTGGAGAAACATTTTTCAAGCAACTTTTCACAAGTATGCTAACAATTTTTGAGAGTGTTCCCTCTTCTTGTATTCCTCACATGATGGAAAATCAATTATTTTAATCTAAGAATTTAAACTTTAACCACAGTTTTTTTTATCTCACTATTTTTTAGTTTAAATAGCTTTGCTCGCTTTGGGATAACTGTTTCCATCCATTTGTAATGCTATTGAGCGTGCCTTTTTGCACAGGTATTATAGACAATGCTTCAGATTTTTGTATATTTAGACAAGGTGGCCTCCATTTTATTTAATAGAAAAATAAGGGGATCCCCTTTATTATACTAAAAAAATGAAAGAATGATGTTCCAATTAATATTAGCCTGTGCTATTTTAAATTTTTCCTTATTTTAAAGATTGAATTATGTAAATATGGCATTTAAAGGGCAATCCAACCTTGGTAATAAGATGATTTGTGTGAAAGCAGAAAAATAAGATAAACAGCATGGTGCAAGTTTGAAAGAAATCGCACAAGGAATAAGAAAGTTATGGATGTGTGAAAAGTGAGATCCCTGCATCTATGTGAATCTCAAATTGGCAATTCGGTGAGTCGATTGTCACATACTTGTGGACGGCTCTCCCTTTTGTCGTACACAAAAATATGCGTTTTTCTCCTAAGCGCCTTTACCCTCAGGCAGTACTCAAAATATATTGGACATAGCATATTGTTATAGGTCCACATGAAAGAAAAAGATCCTACTGAGTAATACATTTGAAAAAAATGACATTTTAGTCATTTTGTGTGTTGGAGCGAATGGGGGAGTTGTCCGCAGCTACATCACAGTGACATTACCTATTCAGCCAATTTGAAATTCCCATATGTATAGCGATTACAACTTTCAAAAATTCATAAATTTTCTTATTGCTTGTCGGATTCCGTTCAAATTTTCACCAATCTGATTCTCTGAGTTTTCCTCTTTCATTCAGAGCAACTTGCCACTATGGTTGGATTTCCCTTAAAGAATTTTTCAAGCTTTCCCCTTCAAATTTGGCATTAATTTATTGTGTGAAATTTTCATGTTTCACATGTTTTATTCAGATTGTGATCCATACATGTGCATGGAAGTTTTATTTAATTATGTAAACCAAATGGCTACACAAACACATTCCCGTCCAGAATTACATGTATTTTATTTTTTACTAAAGTCAAATATTTCTGAAAATGGAAATACAAATGAGTGTGGTTTTGGAATGTGTATATATATATATATTTATGAGAAATTTTTTATTCTTGTTAAAAAGTGATAATAGAAAATTTGTATTGTGTAATATAACTGTTTTACTAAATTGAAACACATTAACCCTTAGCCTACAGGAAGTGATTGGTTCCTCTATCAAGGGTATGGAAATAAGAGAATTCAGCACTCAACGGGTTAATAATGTACAGTCTTTCTAAATGTTAATTTCGGGCTTTCAGAGTGTATTCCCATCTTCCTAAAAGTAAATTTCTTGGTTTGTTTCCCGAACTAGATTTCTTGTGCTGAAATTCGTCTCCTACGTTATTGTGTGTTTGCTGCAGTGTTGAAGGTCCAAATTGAAATGTTGCCGTAGGATACAGAAATTAACTGGAATATTGAATTTTCAAGTTTTATTTTTTTTCGCACTGAGATGATGTATATAATAAGTGAGCTTACTTTTCTTTTCTTTTTCAATTGTAATTTTTTTGTCCGGATATTATCTTAGTTAACATTGTACAGATTTTGAATATTGGATTTAGGAGATGTTGTATAATAGTCAATCTTTTGTCATCATAACCACGATAGAAAGTACCTTTGTACTTTCCATCATCTATTCCTTTTTTTTATCAAAAGAATATTGATTTGTTATTATTCATTGTGCTTTTCAGATAAAAAAGAGAAAGGAACTTACATGAGATTTGAAGTGTTCTTTATTCTTTACTCTTCTAAAATATCAAAAATGTGTCTTTGTGCAGTATAGTTGCATGAAATAGACAGATAGATTGAAATTGAAAGATAGATTGTAATTGGTGGAACTAACACTAAAACATATTTTGAATACTTGAATCGCTGAACTGCTTGTGTTATAAATTTTATTTTTCTAACTGTTTGAAATTTATTTGGAGTCATATCCAGAGATGGGATGCCATCTCATCGAGGCTGATGAAGTGTGAGCTCCTCTTTTTGTGTAATAGATCAAAATGGCTGAGGGCTGAGAAGTAGTATGAAAAATGCCTTCTCTTTGTGCATGTACATTGTCTTTCTCATCCATATGATTCATTTATTCTTGTATTTGTTGTTTGGTTTGTTTTATGCAAGCTTAACCTTAGTGCAAAAGTTCATACCTTCTTAATAGGTTATGCTGTATAGTCATTGGTCAACATTGGTTATCAATAATGTTAGCTCGTACATCGCATGAATACATTGACATTTTCTTTTCAATTTGTAATTTACTTTTACACTAGGTAAGTGCATTGGAATTGTAAATTATCATTCACTTGAATTTTATTGCATTCTAGCTGTCTTTGTAGCTGATCATATTCTGAAAATTTTGAAGATATTTTATGATGATCTCCAAGCAATTGCAGGAAAGGATAACTATTTTGACATCATTAATATTGGAATTAATCAATTTCTTGTTACTTCTGTCATATCAATTTATATAAATATTGATGAATTTGTATTTGAACGTGAGTAATTCTTACAAGCTTGCCTGTATGTTGTACTTAATATACACATCTAGAACTCCTTGTTGCCAAAATTCATGCATCTTGGAGAAAGGCTTTTTCCAATAGTCTTGAGAGTAGCTCCAGACGAAGAATTATAAACCCACCGTGTTTCTCCTCGTGAAAACGCTTTAGCATAAAAACCTTCTTTGCCTTTTCAATATAGTGTGTTGTATCTTGACAAGAATTCATGTAATATGAAATATTTGTGCTTTATTACCTTTCCATATTCAGATTTTTTATGGAGTGATATTTGCTGTTATAAAATGTATAGATTGAACGCAAACAGGATATATATTGATCATATAAATGTATAAACTATTTCTAGATTATTGAGATAACATGAAAGATGTAAATATTGCGTGCCCTAGATACACGAGGCTTGACTTTGATAGATGTTCGCAGGAAGACAAATCGATGTTTGGGTTCAGATGTGAAGGACCATAATGAAGTTTGAACCACCGTGCCATGTTTCACGGTTTTGCGTGGTTTCAGTCAGTGACACCTCTGTTTCAGACTCTTCAGGCCTATTTAGGCTTCATATTGTTCAAGACATATCGTCTGTTCAGAGCCAGAAGGGCATTAACTCTTTGTAAAAGTACAGTATATGAGTTTTACCTCCCTTCTGGCACTCAACAGACCACATGGGGCTCCAAAATATGTGGGTCTCTTTTTAAGCCGAGGTATTCCAGAGTGAAAAGACAGGAAAGAGGGAAGATTTTTGAAGAGTCCTGGTTGGCATATTGAAGTTGTAGGATTACGAGGATACAAGCTGCGTCTCCAAGTGTCCTACAGTTAGACATACTCTGTGTGAATTAAAACACCATGATTTCTCCTCATATGGACATCTGCAAATTATTTCTAAACATTCTTGTTGTAATCTTTTTGATTGTATAAAGAATTAGAAGTGGAATGCAGTGCGGTAGTCATTAGACTATTCTACGAACCTTGAATTCTACCGAGATCTTATCTGTATATATAGGACCTTCAAAGAATGATATTCAAATTTATAGGAGTGCTGTGGATTTTAATAACGTGAAAGCCTTTTTGTGAGATATAAATAGTGCATTTTTCCAATCTTCATATGTGCATTTTTCCAATCTTCATATGTGCAAATATGTTCAAACTCATGGGAATGTGATGTCAATTGATTTTTCCTCTCTTCTTGAAATATGTTCTATTTTGTGGACATGTGACATTTGTGTATGTGATCATATATCAGGTTTTAAAATTCTTCATGATCATGGTGACATTCGATGATTAATGCAGATTATTTTAGTGAATACAAAATGTTATAGATAACTGGATACATTGATAAAAATTGTTTAGAATAAAGTATGGGACCAATTTATGACCAATTACAAGATGGCCATATAACGTCCAAATTGCATTTTTATAACTTGAATCGGTTGCATTGGCAGATGTTTACATACTTAATGACATGTGTGTGTTTGGATGAAAATTATGACCTGAACACCCGTCCCTTGTAATTTTGATAATACATGTATATTTGAAGTCAAAGGTCATGATTTAATTTTTTTTTTCTTCATTTGGCTTAGTTTGATAATATGTACTCTAACCTGATGTGTTGATTATTTAAAAGAAATATTATATTTCTATATTTTCTACCTATAAAATATATTCTCTTTATTTGATGTGTGCATATTATATAGAGCTGAAAAAAAGATACATTCATGTGTTATTCTTTAGCATTCTGTATGATATAAATACCGACTAGCATTTTCCATATTATGAAGCATATTCTCAAGAATTAAAATTGTTTTGCATTAAATTCCCCCTTTTCAACCAAAATAGACATTTTGTTAACTTTCATAGAAAACAATCTACAAAGAGATTACTGGTATACCTGTACATGTCCATGGTTAAAAATTAAACTTTTTTTTTTCTTCAGATATTAAAATAATACAGAAAATGATTTTTAATTGTGTTGATGTTTTTTTGATTAGAATAAATATAAAATATATTAAATATGAAAGACGGAGAAGAAAATTAACCCTCATTGTTTTCTTTACCACTGTTCAATATTTTTTTAAAAGTTAGCGTAAAGGGCATTTTTTTTTTTTGCTTTCTTTATTGTAGTCTTTCATATTCATTAGATCCAAAATCAAAGATGGCGATAACGTAACTGTAAAATTCCCCTGATGTTTATATGGGAAAGGCACTGGATATGCCATCGTAGGCTCATTAGCATAATATCGTTGAGATGTGACATGCAACATCGATATACAATACCTTTTTCAGAGCCCCATTATATATAACTTGATATCTGATGGGCTGAGAGCGAATTCGTCATAGAAATGAGACAAGTTTTGTAGAGTTATGAATATCGTCCTCGTCCATATTGTAAGCTACACATGATCTCTTCGTGATTGTAAACGATAGGCCTACAGAGTGTTATTGTAATAGCTATGACTTTTCTTTAATTCAAATGAGTTTTTAGATGCGAGATTAAAAACTGCTGATGCTTTTTTTTCCTGCAAAGAAAATTGTGAATTGTGTTTTCTTTTACATATGATATGAGAAAAAAGTTGACGTGAGATTTGATTTGCGTGTAGTGTAATTTGATTTCGGCATTTTGAACTCCGAAACATACTCCGATCCATTACATATTCAGGGCATAAATTGTTTTCATTTTCGAGGTACATGTACACCCATGTAGTATAGTTACAGATAAGCCCTCGCATGCTATTACTAATGACAAAAATAAACTGTATCTCTTTAATGCGTATCACCGCTAATGTAGTCCCTATTAATATATGCACTTCTTGAAATAGAGAAATAGAAAAGATTAGAAGAAAGATCAGAGAGAAGTATGATTGCTTGTGAATCCAATTCTGAAAAAACACCTAAGCAACTGACTACTATTAGTGACATCTAATAACTGCACAAGAGTCCTGCGCTTTAAAAATAGAGAGAGAGAGGGGAGGAGCGGTAGAGAAGTAGAATGAAATATAACATGCATTTGATTCGTAATTAAACGTAAATACTGCACAACATAAACCCATTTGTTTGATTTTTAGTTAACTACGGCAATATATAATCCTAATCTGATTTTTTTTCTATAAAGATTAATTGCGATTCCTGGTTGTGATGTAAATTAGCCCCCCCCCCCCCCCCATTTCCTGTTCCCTATTTCTTTCAATGAGTATTTAAAATTTAAGTATTTAAAAATCTTAAATCTTAAAAAAAGTTTGTTGATGCTATCTGATGAAAAAATTGAAGGAATTACATGTGTGTGTGGGGGGGGGGGGGGGGGGGGTGTCTGTTCCCAAAATAGAACATGATCATACTGTATCGTCTAAAAAGGGTGTTCGGCACCCTCCTGGCTTTTAACAGACAGTATATTATAGTGTTGGAAGTCTTGACATAAATTTATAAATCGAAGTACAAGGTAAGCAAATGTCAAGTTTAAATTGAGAAGAAAAAGTAAACGGGATGGATATGGACGTGTGTGTGTGTGTTTCTTTTTTTTTTAATGATTACATTTCATTGATTTTTTGTTGTTGCATATGCCTTGTTTCAATGATGTTATCGATTGTAATTTGTTGTATCCATTCAAGACGAATGTTATGTTATAAAATATAGAAATGAATAAAGATTACTGAAAAACCAAAAAAAAGTGTGTGTGTGAGAGAGAGAGAGAGAGAGAGAGAGAGACCGGAGTGAGCAAAATGAGTGGTTGAGAAAGAGAGTTTAGTATGGAAAGGAGCGGAAAGGAGCAAAAAGGGGAGATAGAGATGAAAAAAACTCTGAAAGAAAAGTCAAACCTTAACCCGGCCTGGCCCGATGAAGTGACCGCTCTTAAAACTTTCAGGTTCAGCCACTCAATTTGAATTATCTAGCTAGCTGCATGGTTTTAAAGATAATTATTTTAAGATTTGTTTTCATACACGCAGATAACGCAGTCATTTTTTTTCCTTTTCACAGGTTATAGCGCAAATATTCCCTCTTTCACCACCATGCATCAATTATTTTAAAACGTTTTTAATCATTCAAAGTTTCAATCGTCTTAAACAAAAGTTAAGTTATCCCATGCGGCCATGCAGGCAAAGTTAATTCCTAGTTTCTCGTCCGGATATTTTTTTTAATGAGGAGGAGGAGGGGGTTCCATATTACTAGTATCTGAAATTTTTGTTTCCTTATTGTCTTGAATGTCCTCAGATTCTTATTTATTCCGTTTCAGAGCAAAATATGAAATAATACAGAAATTGAAGCTGGCCGTAAAACGGAAGGAGGATCGAGAGGGTGAGAAATTAGGAATAAATTTTATTTGGCCTAAATAGTAAGTCCTGATTATATTATGGCGAATTCGTTCACCTGTCAAGGGGATTAGGGATCGAAGTAAAATACTGCTAAGTGGTATAAGTTTACTTATTATATGTATTGACAACTTCCTTAATTGGTAAACTTGGCCCGCATGGGTATCTGTTTAATATTTTGTCTTTCTTAAAAATAAAAGGTGGCAGACTTACTCGGTTTTGGCATTGGCAATAACATGTTCAACTTGACCAGACATTCCGGTACGTGAGTGTCACTTTCCGTCTTTCCGTTTCCTAACTTACTCGAATGAATTAGCAAGTGAAAATTACGAGAAAAGTAAACCAGGGCTCTCTTTCACCTCCCTGGGTAGGCCTAAACACTAGCTGTCTTGGAGTGTGTGGGGTAGGCCTATAGGTAATTAATGTGTATGAAGAGCCAAGTTTAAGGACATGGCACAAAGCCAGGGAACAAAAAAGGGTGAATCCTCACCGCCATTTGAAATCAAAATAACGTCACAATGGCCTATGAATCATATACAAAATACTGAGAAAACCGGGAGAAAACATTGTGACAATGAGGTTGGTTAGTCGGTACTACCATGTACCCGCACAGCACAATAACAGAAACAGATCAACATTTCGGGATAATAGATCAGATCCTATCCACGACTGTTCTCATATTCTGATGTGAATTTTGAACGAGTCGACCGTGCTGTGTTTCCTTCGTTATCGGGAATTTGAAGCCATTGCTATACGTGTATACACATCGAGTAGTTCTTGCTCGGAGGTTGTATTCATGGGGGCATCTCGTTTTTCCGAAGGTTCGTTTTTCCGAAGGTTCGTATTTCCGAAGGTTCGTATTTCCGAAACACTAATTTCCCATGCCTGGGGGTTCATAATTCCGAAAATGAAAAAGGGTTCGTAATTCCGAACATTTGTTGCATTATTCCGAAGGTTCGTTATTCCGAAGGTTCGTTAATCCGAAGGTTCGTTTATCCGAAGGTTCATAATTCCGAAAATGAAATAGGGTTCATATTTCCGAAGGTTCGTATTTCCGAAAATGAAAAAGGGTTCATAATTCCGAAGGTTCGTATTTCCGAAAATGAAAAAGGGTTCGTATTTCCGAAAATGAAAAAGGGTTCGTATTTCCGAAAAATGAAATAGGGTTCATAATTCCTGGTAAAAAAAGGCGAATTCATCAGGAGCAGAGGTGTAGAAACGGGGGGGGGGGGGGGGGGGAGGGCACGCCCCCATCCCTCCCTCATCGGATGGCGAAAAAATAAGAAAAAAAAATGGAATAGGAAAGAAGACGGTTGGACCCCTTCCGGCAACCCCCCCCCCCCCTCCCCCAACCCTCTTCTACCAGCGGCGTCTTAGATTAGCTTTAAGATTATTCCAAAAGACTTGTGCCTCCAATGGTGCCAGTGCTCCCACAATGGCTAGACTCTAGCTACGCCACTGTTAAAGGGAAAATTTAGGGTAACGATAGGATATTATGGTTTTAATTGCCATCTTCAAAAAATGGATCTCTTTTCGACGAAAAGCACCTCCCCCACCCCCGCAATGAATAAAAAAAATGAAATATAGACACAAAACTGGAAAGGTTTATAAAAGAGGAGAGGAGAAAAGAAAAGAGACGAAAATAAGAGGACGAGATTAGAAAAAGCGAATAAGTGTTTATGTGTGTGCGTGCGTGTGTGGAGGTGTCGTAGTCGAACGGTTTACAGCGCTTGACTGGAAACGCGAAGGTTGGGGGTTTGATCCCTGTTACGGCACCTATGGCCTTTTTGTTGTAAAAAATATAGCAACTTTCCTTTTTTTAATTTACGAGCGCGCGAAGCTAGCGACCAAAAATAATTATGCCTTTCCGTTGTGAAAATCATAAAAATAACGTATTTCGGCATATAATGAATGGAATATGAGGATATTCGGGCACCTCACTCCCTGAATATGAGGTGTGAGTTTCAAAATCCGGGGGGGGGGGGTGGCTGCAGCAGCCCCCCTTCTCGTACGCCTATGCCTAGGCCTATGTTAAGTACACAGTTGCGATTGATTTTAACTTGCGATTGTTTCAAATAAATCGCTTCAACTCCTTATAAGGCGGGGCACTGGTTGATAAAAGCCATTAGTTTAGGTCAGAATGTTTTCTTCTCCATGTGTAATTCCTTATTTCTATTTTTTACGATGAGGATTGTTTTACTCTCAATGTCTTTGAGTGTTTTGTAATTCGTTATGCTTGTAAAAGTTAGTTCAAACTTCAGGTCAGCGGTTGTAACTGTTAAAAACGACTGTGCAGTAAAATGAAGCAACTCATTAGAATCTGTACAAATTTATTATGCTGTAAGCAGCTGTATAAAATGAAAGATTTTCATCCATGCTTAGAAATGATGGTATTTTGGCAAAGTTAAAGAACATGTTCAATGATTTTAATCTATTTATGCGGCATAGATAGTTAGGATTATTCCCTGTATGATAATTATTTTAGCCCGACTGAAAGAAAACTTAACATTTTGATGCACTATTCTTCAAATTTGGTTGTATGTTGCTTTTAATCATTATCATTATATTCAATTAGCGATTGCACCTGACCTATATACTTACACATAATATGCCAGTATAAAGAGTTATTTTTATTCTTCAGATGTGGTGTGCTACATAGCAGTGGCTTTAACATTTTGTAATTGCTCACTTGTTATCTTTGTTTTCTTGAATTTGGTTTTCTTAAGAAGTAGCTGCTGCACGGCTTTTGTAAAGTTCTGTTGGAATTGTAAAGTGTTTGAAAACTATCTGCGTCATATATCATTTCAGATATGCGGCAAACAAAATGCTGTATAGTTTATGTAAGCAAGGTCATTACTTACAGTATACTATGCTGCATTTCATTCATTTACCTCTACAATTTAAGATTTTAATCTGTTTTAAGAAATATTAATACTTTTGCAAGGTTATAAAACATGCTCAATGATTTCAGTCTGCCCTGCTGCATAAATTGTTTGAGATATTTTGCATTTATAGTTTGGTTTTACTTTTGTTTCCTTTTATGATAATCATATCAGCCTGATGATAAGACTCCTTCTTTAACTTGTTACGATCCATCTTTCTTCGGCTTTGGTTGTTTATGTTATCTATTCATTTATTTATTATTATTACTAGTATTATTTGTATTATTATTATTGTTATTATTATAATTATCATTATTATCATTATTATTAGTAGTAGTATCTGTTTTATCATTTTTATTATTATTATTACTAATATTATCAGTATTATAATTTTTATTATTGATAATATTATTGTTGTTGTTGTTATTATTGTTATTATTATTATTACATTGTTATTATGAAGTGGACTACCCAGAATTACGATGACGATGTCATTTTAGATGGAGTTATGCGACCAGACTTAGATATTGCACCGGTTACTCTACCATTGCTTCTTTTATTTCCCTTGTCATGATCGTATAATTGGCCTATAGCCTATACGTATCAATAATATGCTTCTTATAATATGTTGTGCTACTAATTGCCAGGCTATTTATTAAACATAGCAGTGACTCCTTTATGAACTCTCTGTAATATTATGTTGTTGTTTTTATTGTTGTTGTTGTTTTGGGGACCGGAGGGGAGGGCTTGTAGAGTCATCTACAGAGCCATATTACAGACTTCGGCCAACTCGGTTTATTTGGGCACAACATGGCGTATATTCCTTTGTTTAGTGCTTGCCTAACAAAGCAACAAGCGCCATATTGCTACCTACATGGAGCCGAGTTGGCCAACTCTGTAATAGATGGCTCTGAGGGCTAGGGATGCAGGACGCCCCCACCTTATTTTTAGTATACACTTTTCATAGTATTTTTTTAATCACAATTTATGTTGAATGTTGACGAAGTAATTACATCTTACATGTCTTAAAGATAATAAAGTGTCAATGTTTGGCTCGCTGGAATCCAGCAGCGTGTTGCCCGAACATCCTTTTATTATGGGAAGCGAGATGGTCGGCTATCCTTATCTGTGGGCGGGAAGGTACTCAAAATGTTATCGTTGTTTGGATTATCTGGTAACAAAATCATTATTCTATAGACAATATCTCCTTTTCTTTACTTGCTCACTAGCGCGTAAGATTTAGAAACGGAATAGTTTGGGACAGGGAACGCCCTTCATTAGGGCGAGTGAAGTGCCCAAATATTCCATATTCGGCAGCAGTTAAGTAATATTATTCATGGCTCATTATTACATGTTTTATATTTGTCTTTTGATGGAGAAATTGCATTTCCATTACAATAAAAAAAGGGTTTTATGTTTTTTTCTAACTCGCTTCGCTCGCTTGCAAATTGTAGAAACGGGGAATATGATATTCTGCCAAGAGGCATCAGCTCCCCCTTTCAAAAACATTACGTGGCCATTTTCTGCTTGTAAAGATCTACTTGTAACTTTGGTGTGTCTCATTTTCCAAAGCGGTATATACATTATATAAATAACTTCAAGCCAATTTCGTTGTAGCAAATTTAATCCGGAATCCGATCATTCACTTTCTTCAATACATCAGTATGTATTTTAATCACCGAAGTAATATCATTTTATGAGAAATGAAACATGTATTCCTGAGGCGCTCGCTCTCTACGCTCGCTCACAAATATTGGTTATTATAATAGGAACAATGATAATAATGATAATAATAATAATAATAACAATGATGATAATGATAATAATAATAATAATAATAATAATAATCATAATAATAATAATGATAATATTGATTGGAATTACGATAATATTATGACTATTTCTCTAGATTTTATTATTGTTATCATCATTGTTATGATTACTGAGTATACGAAATGAATATCTTTACACTTGGCCGTCTTTCCCCTCCTCCCTATCCGAAATACGGATTTACGCCATATTTTCTGAATTTATAACCTTTTTTCATTTTCGGAAATACGAACCCTTTTTCATTTTCGGAAATACGAACCCTTTTTCATTTTCGGAAATACGAACCCTTTTTCATTTTCGGAAATACGAACCCTATTTCATTTTCGGAAATACGAACTCTTTTTCATTTTCGGAAATACGAACCCTTTTTCATTTTCGGAAATACGAACCCTTTTTCATTTTCGGAAATACGAACCTTCGGAATTATGAACCCTATTTCATTTTCGGAAAAAAGAACCTTCGGAAAAACGAACCTTCGGAAAAACGAACCTTCGGAGTAACGAACCTTCGGAATAACGAACCTTCGGAATTATGAACCTTCGGAAAAACGAACCTTCGGAAATACGAACCTTCGGAAAAACGACATGTAACCGTATTCATTCCGGTCATCCGGTCCGAAATGATACTGCATTCATTTTGCCTACTGCGTATTGGAAGGTACGTAATATACGTTGTTGTATTGTGTTCAGTTTGAAGTGCGGAAATGTAGGGTGTGCAGTTATCAGTGGCGTATCTATATATGGGGGGGGGGGGCACGTGCCCATTGGCGGATCGGGGGGGGGGGGGGGGTGACACTTCCGGCCCGTGCCCCCCACCTTTTGGAAGAAAAGTATGCATTTTGACCATAGACGATTTTTTTTGCTTGTCAGGGAATTATGGAGGGAAACTGGACCCCCATAACCACCCCCCTTTCATCTATCCTCATGACATGTCTTTCTTTGTTTTTTCTTCCATATATCCTCTTCTCTTTCGATACGTATTTCATTGTTTCCCATTCCTATCAGCTTCCCAGGCCGGGCTGGGTATAGTTTTGTGCACCATAATGTGTAGTGCATAGAGTACATGTAGTTACATACACACATTCTGCGTAAGTATAACCATTGGTTTGTAGCTTCATGGCATAACCAAGGAAGTGTAAGAGATGAATCAGGGAAGCCTCTTACACTTCCCTGCAGGCATCGAGATCGATGAGTGCAGTGCCAGCTGCTGGGGATCTAGCCTCTAATCAAGGCGATTGTGCTGCTCTTTCGATCCCAATGGTCGATTCTCGAAACGCGCGGAATCATCCTGGATCGACTTATCATCTTCACAGATAATGTTAAGTGTCTACATTGTATGGCCTCAAAGAAGATTTTAAAATATTTATAACAGCCGTTGACTGTGATTCTTCACAATTCAAGGTATATGGGATTAAAGATGTTTTCTTTGAAACGGGACGGGGCGGGGCGGGCCAGAACGACGGAATGAGAAAGAAAGCGGTGCTTTAATTTGAACGGATTTCTCTCTTCTTTTTCTCAACAAGAAAAAAAATGGTATGCTTTGGAACGTAAATTTCAGGGGAGTGTAAAAATGGGGTCTTCTCGGGGCGGCACATGAGGGCCTAACCACGCACACTATTTACTGAGTGCCCCCCCCCCCACGGGGGCTTCATGTTGGTAGATTTACCCTGGGAATTACTTATGCAACAACAAAAAAAAAGATATCGAGTGTATATACCCCACTAGATCCCAAATTGCTGATGACAGAGCGCGATATGCCATGCACTACTCCTGATAAAACTATTAGTGGCTAATTAGTAATAGCCTCTATTGTGTTTTGTTTTGTTCAATCTGTCAGAGAAAATACACAATTTGTTTCATTCTTTCCGAATCCACTTTCAATTCTCTTTTCTATCCCTTCATGATTTCACTGATGTAGGTAGAGGCATCATCGTAAGCGATTTCTGTAACCATGGCAACAATGATTCTCTTCTCCACCCTCGTTTTCCTTGGTGCCATGTTGCACCAGACATCAGGATGTAACTGTGTTAAAGAGCTGGATTTCTGCGAATCTGACTTTGGTAATTACTATTTTATTATTATCATCATCATCATCATCATGACAACATCATCATCATTATTGTGTTTTTATTATTTAGGGCTGATTATTATTATTATCAGTAGTAGTAGTAGTACAGTAGTATCATTAGTATTACTTTTATTGTAGTAGTGTAACAACTACTAGTAGTCGTACTACTAGTAGTAGTAGTAGAAGTAGTAGTAGTAGTAGTAGTAGTAGTAGTAGTAGTAGTAGTAGAAGTAGTAGTAGTAGTAGTAGTAGTAGTAGTAGTAGCAATAGTAGTAGTAGCGGTAGTAGTAGTAGTAGTAGTAGTAGTAGTAGTAGTAGTAGTAGCAATAGTAGTAGTAGCGGTAGTAGTAGTAGTAGTAGCAGTAGTAGTAGTAGTAGTAGTAGTAGTAGTAGTAGTAGTAGTAGTAGTAGTAGTAGTAGTAGCAGCAATAGTAGTAGTAGCGGTAGTAGTAGTAGTAGTAGCAGTAGTAGTAGTAGTAGTAGAAGTAGTAGTAGTAGTAGTAGTAGTAGTAGTAGTAGTAGTAGTAGCAATAGTAGTAGTAGCGGTAGTAGTAGTAGTAGTAGTAGTAGCAGTAGTAGTAGTAGTAGTAGTAATAGTACATGTAGTAGCAGTAGTAGTAGTAGCAGCAGCAGCAGTAATTAGTAGTAGTAGTAATAGTAGAAGTAATATAGTAGTAGTGTGTGTTGCTAAACTTCGAGTTTCGAGTCTCGAGTCTCGAGTTTCGAGTTTCGAGTTAAAATGTTAAATATCCAGTAGCTGATAACTGGTAATTGTAACGCCCATGATAGCTCTTCTTCATGCAGTCACTTCTTCATAAAAATCTCAACAAACACATACTTCAAAAATGAATGATGAATTACATCTGCTGGGTAAAACCACTAAAATACACCGCCACGGGAATCTGCGCTACTCCAGGTTCATTATTTTTGCCTTATTCGTGAACTAAAACTCGAAAATACCACAATTAAATTTCGAGTTACGCTTTTCTTGGTCTAATCATGCTTTGATATGTTGGTGAAACCACTAAAATACACAGCCACGGGAATCTGCGCTACCTCAGGTTCATTATTTTTGCCCTATTCGTGAAATGAAACTCGAAGATATCAAAACAAAATTTCGAGTTACGCTTTTCTTGGCGGGTTTCAATGGGGATTTTTTATGCCAATATCTGTCTAATCATTCCCTTTCACACCTTCATCTCATTTTTTTTTAATTTATCGATCTATCTATTACATATGCATTTATTACTGTCGGTATTATTATTAGTTTTGTTATTATTGTCATTCTTAATACATTTACATGTATCAGTATTATCATTATTATCATCATGCGAACTGCATGCAGCGATCTCGCTACTTTTAATCTTCGCGATGGATTTAGACGTGCTTATTTGCTCTAATTTTGTATTTATGCCACTGGATTATCTCAGTAGACTTACGCAAAAAATACTTTCTCTTCATGGAATATGACCATTAAAACAGCAAAGACTTGTATGAATGAGTATGCAAGATTTCTTTAAATTGAGTCTTGAATATGCGGAATATATTTTGTGCTAGTAAACGTATGATCATTATCTTTTGACAATTACTGATTATGAAACATATGAAATCTGAACTAAAACGAATAGTGAGGACGGTAAGATTAATAATATTTCAGTAAGAATCGCAGCAATGCTGGAAGCTCAATGTCATTGTATAAAAATCAACGAGGCACTTCCAACCCAGTCACTAAAATTAAGTCTTCCCTCTTGGCAGTAAAGTGAACGCGATGAACAAAGAAAAATAAAAATGGTAATTATTAACAGCAGTTCTTTTTTTTTTTTTTTTTTGGGGGGGGGGGGGGTTGTTTTGTTTTGTTTTGGTTTAGCCTTTTTTTAAATCTTGAACATTTTCGAGTTTGAAACTCGAAAATGACAAAAATTCGAGTTAAGTCTTTCTTGCCCGATTTCAAATATATTTTCGCTGCCAATATTAAGGGCTGTATACTCTAAACACAATTTAATCACAAAATATAATACTGCTATTGATGTCAAGCTCCAATTAAATGACAAATTTGTATCTTGAAGTTTTTCGCACGTTCAGGTATTGAATTTTTTGCCAGTTTTCGAATGCATTATTGCTGCCGATATTTAAAAAAAACCCCGAAAGGCCGCCCCCCCCAAAAAAAAAAAAAAACACAAAAAAAAAAACACACTGCTGTTAACAATTACCAGTTTTTCTTTTTTTTTGTTCTTCAAATTCACTTTACTGCCAAGAAGGAAGACATTTTTTGAGTGACAAGGTGGGAAGTGCCTTGTGGATTTTTATACAATGACATTGAACTTCCTGTATTGCTGCGATTCTTACTGATAGATTATCTTACCGTCCTCACTATTCGTTTTAGTTAAGATTTCGTATTTTTCATAATCAGTAATTGTCAAAAGATAATGCTCATCGGTTTACTAGCACAAAATATTTTCCGCATATTCAAGACTCAAGTTTTAAAAAAGCTGCTTTAATTTTCATATTCTATGAAGAGAAAGTAATGTTTTGCGTAAGTCTACTGAGATAATCCAGTGGCATAAATACGAAAAAGAGCAAATAATAACGTCTAAATACATCGCGAAGATCAAAAGTAGCGAGATCGCTGCAATGCAGTTCGCATAAAAATGATGATGATGACAATGATAATACTGATCTTAAGAATGACAATAAATATAATAACAATGATAATAACAATACCAATAACAAAAATAATAATAAGGATCGAAATAAATGCATAGATAGATCAATGAATTGAAACAAATGATAAGACGAAGGCGTGAAAAAATAATTAGACAGATATGGGCATAACAAAATTTTGTTTGGATATTTTCGAGTTTCATTACACGAATAGGGCAAAAATAAAAAACCTGAGGTAGCGCAGATTCCCGTGGCGCTGTATTTTAATGGTTTCAGCTAACAAGTGTGATTCATATCTTTTGGTTTCAGTGTTTATTCTTTTGAGCTTTTTATGAAGAAGTGACTGCATGAAGTAGAGCTACCATGGGCTTTACAGTTGCCAGTTATCAGCTACTGGAAATTTAACATTTGAACTCGAAAAATGAAACTCGAAACTCGAAACTCGAAATTCGAAACTCGAAACTCGAAACTCGAGACTCGAGACTCGAAACTCGAAGTTTAGCAACACACGGGGCACGTGCCCCCTGTGCCCCCCGGATCCGCCACTGGTAGTAGTAGTAGTAGTAGTAGTAGTAGTAGTAGTAGTAGTAGTAGTAGTAGTAGTAGCAGTAATAGTAGTAGTGTAGTAGTAGTAGTAATAATAATACATGTAGTAGTAGTAGTAGTAGTAGTAGTAGTAGTAGTAGTAGTAGTAGTAGTAGTAGTAGTAGTAGTAGTAGTAGTGTAGTAGTAGTAGTAGTAGTAGTAGTAGTAGTAACAGTAGTAGTAGCAGTAGTAGTACATGTAGCAGTAGAAGTAGTAGTAGTAATAGTAGTGGTGTAGTAGTAGTAGTAGTAGTAGTAGTAATAGTAGTAGTGTAGTAGTAGTAGTAGTAGTAGTAGTAATAGGCTAATAGTAATAGTGGTAACTCCCTACCCCCCCCCTCCCCCTCTTTGGGGCCTTTGGGAGGCCGGCGGGATTCTCGCATGAAAATGAATCCTGGAACATTCGTCTGGAATTTATTTTCTTGCTCCCTCCCCTTTTCCTGAGAGAGCTCTTAAAGGGCCGTTTAGATTCCCGAAAACTTGTTCCATAGGAAAGAAATTATAGAAAAATTTCGCCACCATGCATCCCCAACCCCTCTTTTAAAAAACATCTGCTGTTTCAGGCCCCCTGTAGTCCAGTCTGGCCTCTTTGAGTGAGAATCTATTTTCCCGAAATCCAACATAGAGGGAGACATGGTACAAGGCCTCTTGTTGGGTGCACAGAACTCCGAAAGACGGAGGAGTTCTGTGGTTGGGTGGTGCTGAGAGGCCTTGTACTATGTCTCCCTCTATGCTGGATTTCGGGGAAATAGATTCTCACTCAAAGAGGCCAGACTCACTGGACTAGGCCCCCTGCTGATAAAGAGTTCATAAAGCTATTTTACGAATACCTCCTTGTAATATTTTCCCCTTGTTTATCCGTTGTTATGCCAACAGCTATCAGAGGGACCATTATAAATATCCAAGGCAACAACTCGATGCAGTTACAGGAAAACGTGATCTATAGTGTTCAGGTTGAAGAGGTTTATCGTAACACATCAGTTGGCATTTCGGTTAGTGAGACTGTCGATATTATGGCTCGTGGCCACACCTGCAGGGTTGGTCCCTTGGAAGATGGGAAGACGTACCTGATATCCGGAAGTAAGTTCGGACATAGCGCCAAGTAATTTCAATATTTTAATTGCAATAATCCAATATTCCAAGCTAATTAAGAATACTTTATTTGAAAGTTTGCGTTTGCAGTTTTTCCATTATTTTCCTTCTTAATCTCCCATCATTGCGTTAGATGTGTTTGATGGAAGAATCACATTTTAACACACGGGTTTGGACAAATCGTGAAATTAAAGAACGTTGCATCAAAAATTAATATAATTTTCTTTTAGGTGCATAAAAATCTGTTAGGAAAATGAACCAATTATGAATACCGTGAAATAACTTTGCGCAAATCCCGTTGATCTCTCTATATATACTCTATAAAAATGTTGCGTAAAACTTTAGCTTTATTGCCCCCCCCCCCCTGTTCTTGCTATTCTTACTTCATAACCCTTTTCCTCTCCATCCACACCTTAATTTCGCCATTATTTTCATATTTTGTTGTTATTAAATATAGTCTACAGCAGTGACTGGTACTCGGTGGATGTGTGTAATTCCGTGGTCATAGAATACAATGATCCAGGCGATGCCGAAGACTTGGGCATCCCATGCTCAGCACCCTTGACGATCATCACCTCGTATGTCGTCATCGTCTGTGCCCTTCTCCATCTCATTCTTCATTGATAACCGGGAGGGCCGGGTGAAATATGAAAGGCCTGTGTTCAGCCAGTGGCGGATTTAGAGGGGGGGGGGGGGGTGGGGATTCCGGCCCGTGCCCCCTCCCCCTTTGAAAGAAAAGTGTTCATTGTGTCCCCCTTTTAGAGAATTCTGGAGGAAAAGTGGACCACAAAAAATGATAACCCCCTTTTTTCTTTTGCTTGTCAGAAAATTTTCGGAGATTTGTTCCCCCCCCTTTTTTTTACAAAATCCTGGCTCCGCCCCTGGTTTCAGCTACTGGTCCATCTGCAATAACACTTGTTTTCTCATTTAATGTTATTACTATGCAACTTTTACCCTTACTGGAAATCCATATTGTGTTGTAAAAATGTACATCATTATTGACGATAAAATTTAAATTCAAAATTTAAGACTGTAAGCGAGTATAGGAAAATTAGGGTGATTAGGGCACTAGGCTATCCATACTATAGTGCAGTGGTTCTCAATCTTTTTGCCCCACGACCCCTTCCGGCACTACTTGTTGCCATTATGGCTATGCGCCCCCCACCCCCTCCCCCATCACTAGCAAATACAACTCTTAGTCAGTGTCATTAAACCCTATAATGCAACATTTACATAGATTCAAATGGGATCTGTTTCATTAATGACCCCTTCATTACCTCTTCCTCCTCAAAACAACCCCAAAAACAAACAAAGGCAAACAAACAAAGACAAACAAACAAAGGCAAACAAACAAACATTAATTGTATCGTGCAACGCGCATCCACATGGCTTCTGAAAGTACACCATTCTTATGATGCATATTCGATTTATAAGTCACTGTTGTTGTAATTGTTGTTTTTGATGATGATGTTGTTTTTGTTGTTGTTAAAATAACGCTTAATATTCATCAGTTTGTCTCATTCTAGTTCGAAACGAAATGTAACATAAGTATTTGATCTTGGAAAGTCGAGTTTCTTTATGAAGCATAAGAGGCTATACGTGTTATATATTTTCTAAATTTACAGTGCAAATAAGGCCTATGTTTGTATATATCTTTTTACTATCTATTTTCTAGCTTTCAGGTTTAAATTGATTCGATTCTCAGCTCAGAATCATGAAAATTCAATGCGTGCCCATCAGTTAAGTAAATATCAATATCTTTTATATTTCGTATAGCTTGCGCACAACTTTCAAAGTCGAAATATGTAGTTACTTATAAAATGTTTTTTCGCGGGAAACTGTTTTATGATAAAATTCTGATGCGCTAGTATTGCCAGGTATGACATTTTTTTTATGGACATCGTTTAGACATTAATTATGTTTAATGCAAATATTGTATCACTAACGTTTAAGCCACATTTGGCATTAATATTAATTATTTCCTACTTTTTAAAAAAGTGTAGATGTTCTTTATTGTCGTATATTTGGTTGTTGATGTGAAAATCTAGCATGTTTAGTAATAACAATAGATTTTAATTATATAGATGATTATGAAAATGTATAATTATTGTGTATAGTGAACTAAATTGTCTGAAATAAAAATAACAGTAAGTAGTAATCTGTAATGCTGTAATTTGTACATAATCCTTCAAAATAATGAAATGCCACATCCAAAATACAGAAGTTGAGAAATAGCGTTGGCGATATAACACCCCGGCTACAGACAGTTTAACGCAAAGAATTCAGTATTTTGGCTACATTTTCCAGTTGCATATTGAAAGGATTTTTTAGCCTTCACATTCTTAGGGGAAACTATTAGACATTTACTGTATACTTATTTTCTTCATAATTTCCAAAGACTACAGTATTTGAGTCTAAAAATCAAAATAAGTATATAAGTAAAGCAAGAAATTTGCAAGCAATCATAAAATTATAATTATAAAACCTATGTACAAAAAAAAATTAAAATTAAAAAAAAAATCAGATGAAATACGGTTAAAATGAGCAAATTGAGCTGAAATAATAAGTTAACAAAAATAGAACGTTTGTGTAGCTGTGCTGAGTGAATAAACTTTTTGTTCCCCCAAAAATAATATCAAGCGTGAAAGGTGTCATTATTCTGTTTCAAACGCAGTATCTATATATTACGCTAAGGATTTTGGGCTTTTTTTTGTTGGTTTGAATAGGCGCCTCCCCTGGCCCTTTCGGTCCCCGCTTTTTGGTACCCACGGGCGGGGAATGGTTCTTAGAGTGGTGGGAGGCACTTCTTAAAGGGGAAGTCCAGTCTAAATATAACTTGGTTGTATTGGACCTACAGATCAATAAAAGTTTGAGGAAAATCGGACAACTAATAAGAAAGTTATAAATATTTTTAATGGCATGAAAACTAGAGAAACAATGAAAATCACTAGACAAATTGGCAACTCAGTCATGGGTTTGTGATGTCATTGGTACACAACTCACCAATAATTTTGTTTATATTCATAATACAAATTCTCAAATTTTGTCCAAGAATATGAATATTCACATAGCTTGAACCAAATACATCCATAGTAATATGTTTTTGCATGTATAAACATTTACAAAATATTTCTTGAACTTCAAAATATTGATATTGTTTTCAAAATATTACATTTCCATAAAAACTCATCTTTTATGTATATTGTATAAATATTCATATTTTCATGATTTTTACAGAAAATTATTTATATTGTATTAATGTATACATGCAAAAACATATTATAAATATAAGTTGGTTCAAGTCATGAGGAAATCACATTCTTGGACAAAAATTTTAATTTGTATTATGAATATAAACAAAATAGTTGGTGAGTTCATAACTTTCTTATTAGTTGTCCGATTTTCCTCAAACCTTTTTTGATATGTTGGTCTAATGTTTATGCTTCTATCAAATCCAAGTAATTTTTGGACCGGACTTCCCTGTAAGGGCTGACGTGTCGTCCATATTTCATAAATTCATTTTTAAACATTGAATTTCCAGAGGGAGTAATTAGAACAGCGGGACGTGTGTATATATGTATACATACGGATATGGCCTTGGAGTCTATATGCTTGGAGTATGAAAAATGGACGACACGTCAGCCCTTAAGAAGTGCCTCCCACGACTCTAAGAACCATTCCCCGCCCGTGGGTACAAAAAGCGGGGACCGAAAGGGCCAGGGGAGGCGCCTATTCAAACCAAAAAAAAAAAAAGGCCCAAAATCCTTAGCGTAATATATATATAGATAGATAGATAGATAGATAGATAGACTAGCAGAAGCAGCCCGTGGACATCCACGGGCGCTAGCTGTGTTTATGATTAATCACCGTACCGTATATTTGTTACAATAATCAAGTGGATAAATAAAAAAGTCGGGTAAAGTTATTTTTACCAAGAAGAATAACGCTTTACCCAACCTTTCTTTTTATTCACTTTATTGTTGTGACAAATATACGGTACGGTGATTAATCATAAACACAGCTAGCGTCCGTGGATGTCCACGGGCTGCTTCTGCTATAGTAATATATAATAGGCCTATGGGTGTTGTTTCACATCGATACTGTTAGATATGGATGAGAACATAATCACTATTTCCTTTCGATCACGACTTAGTCAATATTTCTTTTTGTTTTGTATCATGAGCTAGCTGATAAAAAAACATGCTAAAATTGTACAAATATAGGCTGTAGGCCCTATACACGGTTTGCCTGCGGCGATCGTCATCTCTGAGGCCAGTCAATATATCATGTACTTCTTGGGGGGGGGGGGGGGGGGGTTGTCTCATTGAGGCCTGTACGGCATCCGAAAAGCACCCTTAACGAGGATTTAAGTCAACAGGTTTTTGATATCCTATTCAGGGAAACCCGCGAAAAATTTCTGATTTTTAGATCGTTAACAGGAATTTTTTAGATCTTTCATATTATTGTACACTCTATTCGATTATTGGTTCTTATTGGCTACTTTTTTTGGCCAAATAGGGAGAGTTCAAGACAAATATTTACTTTGGAACACGTCATTACAGAATGATGTTTTCATTGAAAGAAAAGAAAAGAACCTCTTCAGTAGATACATGAAAAAATATCACGAATAGTAGACTACTGTCAAGTATCCTACCCTTTTCGATGATCTTATCTCATCACTAGTGAATTTGATCCCCTTTTTTCAGAATATTCCTGTGATACCCTAAACGAGATCCCCGGGTTATATGCCAGCGAGTATAAACTCAACTGATAACATTGAATTATTGAGGCCTGTACGGCATCCACGTCCATAAAACGAGTAAAAAAGTGTTTTTTTTTTTTTGTTTTTTTAAACCACCAGACGGGTATACCTCAGTATGTCAAGATAGAAAAGCTGCAAAAACTACGATGGTAAGGCAATCTATCATTCTTCACCGCTGTTATATGAAAATATAGACACAATGGCCCAGGCTGAGTCCCTGGATCTGAAATTGAGTTTTAACGAACTTATTTAGACCGAGACTGATCGAAGGGTACGTTTATAAATCCATTGTCGTTTTGATACTCGTTTAGTTCAAAATACGTGTCCGGGTCTTCTTTTCGTAGAAACGCAGTTTTAAAATTCAGTTACAAAATTCTCACAAAAAGGCAGAGCCGGGGCAGAGCCCTACTCTATACTGTGTGTACATGATTGTATAACGAGCTAGAAACAAGGCACCGTGACACCGTGTTTCAAAACTGAGTGCGTCATAACTCTGTTTTAAAATGCTGATTCTGGCTTCGCAAATGAGCTATTCTTTCAATGAAAACATCTTTCTGTAATGACGTGCACCCTTTATTGTTAAACGTGACCTTAGACCGAGCGTCGTGTGTGTGGTAGAATATCAAACAATGGGTTATGAATCATACAAAATACTACGAAATTCTGAGACGTTACCATCGATGGCGTATTATTGGTACCACCGCGTACTCGACTCGCGCGCCAGCTATATTAAAAACAGAATCACACACATCTGAGGATACAGGGTACATAAAATCCTCTCTACATCATTATAGTCTGTTAGACTGTTACTGATAATATACGGGAGAATCAGTGTGTGAATGCATGCTGTCATTGTGTGAGAAGAAGCCATTGCAGGTATACAGTAGGCATATACTGTATAAATTGATCAATTGATGTGAGGCTGCATTCAGATAGCTATAGCTAACTTGCAAGGTAATTATACTGACGTAGTTGAGTTCTGTATACATGTACGAAGTGTACTAAATGTAGTCAAGGTCATACAACAAGGTGGAGTACAGACTAAAGACCTACTACATATACATGTATATATGTATTCACAAATTTCTGTTCGCGTTATGATTGTGTTTGCATATATAATACGTGTGCATGTGGGCAGAGGCGGCGGATCATCTTTCAAAGTGCGGGGCACCAACAAAAAGGGGCACTTTGGGGGAAAAAGGGCACTACAACTTCGGGATGAAAACAAGGCGGGAAATGCCACTTTGAGACATTACTATACCGCTACATTCTGATTATTACACTATCGAGGATCATTTTCGATAAATTATTGTTTATGGCTTAATATGGTTCTAGATAAAAACTACTTTGCAGTTGAGTGTAATTGTGCCCCTCCTGCCCCCTGCATGCTCCACTGCCTTTCACTGTGCTGATATCAGTAGGGGAATCTATGACTATGAACCACTTATCTGAGAGGAAAGGGGGCACTTATCAGAAGGTGAAAAGGACACTTATTAGAAAAAAGAAGGGGCAGTCATACAAAGAAAACGGGTCACTTATCAGAGGAGAAAAGGGCACTTATAAGAAAGGAAAATTGTAGAACGGAAAATGGGCATTAATCAGACGAAAAAGAAAGACACACATTTCAAAAGGGGCAGTAATGTATAAAGCTTTCTCCAAAGTAGCCAAAAAATACTGTCAGGATTATGTAAACACACCCATTGTCGATGTGACAATTCATAAAAGAGGAGCTTGCTTGGTATCTGTGTAATTAACACATGAATAGTACATTTCAGACTGGCAGTCACATACCATAGATACCTATGCATTGTCAAACAGATGAAGAGGGACAACGGGGGTGTTTACATAATCCTGCCAATATATTTAAGCTACTTTTGAGAAAGCAATACATTTTTCACAATTTAATAATTCATTAATCAAAAGACCAATTATTACCAAATTGAACCGCAAGAAGATTATTATACCCAGGATTATGTTATGAAAATTTGAATTAAATTGAATAAAAGACTTTTGAGTTATCATAGTCAGAAGGTAAGAAAATGTTTTTTCTTTACATATAGAGCTTTTTTTTTTTGGGGGGGGGGCAAAGTGTTGTCAAAAGGCACTTTAGTGTTTTCGTTTTAGGGGGTCTGTCACCCTCCTCCCGATGGACAATTTTGTCCGTTTTTTTATTTTTTTGGAGTGTACATCCATAGCTCTTCATTCTGACAAAATTTGGTCCGTGGGCTTCAGGGGAAAAAATTTGCCCCAATTTTAGGGCCGTCTGACACCCCATCCCGACGGAAATTGTTGTCAATAGTTTGTGTTTTGTATTGTCCAGTCATACTGCTTCCTACTGACAAAGTTTAGTGCATGGGGGAGATGGAGTGAAGTGGACCTGACTTTCGGGTCTCTTTTGGGGGCTCTGGGGGCTAAAACCCAGCGGCTACGTTCAGGCTGACAACCTTTTTTGTCAATGACTTAAATGGTCTAAGTAAGTTTAAGGGGTCAAAAATCATGGGTAAAATGGGGTGACTATTTCGGGACAGGTTCCTGGCCTAATTGTACAATAAAATAAAAACTTAGTGGCGGATTCAGAATTCTCTCAGTGCAAGTGGGGGAGGGGGCAATTCCGAAAATCTCTAACGAGCAATATTTTCCCAGGCAATAAATTTTCCATCGAAAAAAAACAGAACAGAAAGAATACAGATGAGGTTGTGGTAATTGAGATTATTATTATTCATTA
This sequence comes from Heliocidaris erythrogramma, assembly GCA_025617745.1. Taxonomy (NCBI): domain Eukaryota; kingdom Metazoa; phylum Echinodermata; class Echinoidea; order Camarodonta; family Echinometridae; genus Heliocidaris; species Heliocidaris erythrogramma. Next base: position 33,293,915 of record CM046868.1, read on the forward strand.
TTGCTTAGTTCGAGTCTCTGAAATACTTCTTTTCGATTTTATTCACACAGCGTTTCCTTGCAATCACCATAATCGACTTCGCTTGATCAGGGATTTAATTGGTTAAACATGGCAACAATGATTGTATCCACCGTCCTTGTTCTCTTCGCGGCAATTTTGCACCAAACATCGGGATGTTCTTGTGCAAAAAATCCAGAATTCTGCGATTCGGATTTTGGTAATTATTATTATGATCATTTTTAAAAATATTTTAGCTGGCCTATTATTTTGACCAATGATAGAATTAACTCCAATGGCACCTGGAAGACAAATAAGTATCCCCCCCCCAAAAAAAAAAACAAAAAAAAAATGAAAAATGAAGAGAGATTGCCATTGATTGAGAGCATAAGTAGGCCTAGTGTATGGCAAGCTATTAATGTTCAAATAATATCACCGTGAATTCCGGTCATGTCACTTCATAATCATTGACTTTTTCTATATATATACGCATGATAATTAGAAATTTCGCGTAGAAAAGAAACTTAACAGGGACATTAAGATAAAGAGAGGGCACAGCTCGAGTATGTTCTCAGCATGATAAAGCGTGGTATTGTCCTTTGCGATATATTGAGGACCTATATGTATTTGTTATGATACATTATACATCTATACCGAAGGAAAGGCCTACTTTGGGACTTAATACATAATGTTAATAGAAGTTTGATTTTAACACCATGTGAGATCTTTCTCTTGTTTACCCATTGTTATATCGACAGCTATCAGAGGAACAATTCGAGATATCGAAGGCAACGCCACGGCACAGGAAGACTTGATCTACAGTGTACAGGTTGAAGAGGTATACCGTAACACATCACACGGCATTGCTGTCAATGCGATAATCAACATCGCGACTCCCGGCCACACCTGCGGGGTGAATCTATTGAGAAATGGGTCGACGCACCTGATTTCCGGATGTAAATACAGATATAGCACCTATGCCCGATGCACACGAGGAGTCATTCCGATTGCCCTATATTACCTGCGCCAATTAAAGCCTATGAAAATAAACTGACGCATGCGCCAGTACTTCAAGGCACTGTATAGTGCGTTCAATTTGCATTAAGGTTATGTACGCTGTCACTTTCCCTTGGTGCGTCAAAAGACCTCACCCGTCTCTGGCGCAGTGCTCCGTCAACATATGACATCTCGAGTGCAAAGGGCATATATTATTATGTAATGTAATAGCTGGTAGAGTACAATTGAACTGATATTTACATTTTGAATTTATCTATATAGTCAATAATGAGAGTCATCGATAAATGTGATGATAATTACCACTACATAATATCAGAATCAAATCATTTTATGACTTATAGAAATCTAGTGAAGTATCAACAATACTTTTTCATGGTGGAGAAACTGAATTGTAGCCATTGTTACACCATGTAATCTTTCAAGGAATTAGAGCACTGAAAAGGGCTGATGAGCTCGGTTTAGAGTTATTTCTCGACGTTTCGATTGAAAGATCTTCCTTGAAAGATTATATTCTGTAACCCTGAAAACTTATATGAAATCTTTTTAGAAAATGAAGCAATTAACAATTCCATATGATAACTACGACTCCATTATCTTCATGTTATTCTTCATTCAAAGTATATGATACGTCCTACTCGATGGATAGATGCAATTCTGTCGTGGTGAACTACGATGAATACTACAATGTCAACGATTTAGGGATCCCATGCTCCGCATCATTGACCACCATCACGTCGTATGTCGTCATCATCTGTGCTCTTCTCCATCTCATTCTGCGCTGACGACCGGATTAATGATCGGGGGAAATATACTTAACCAAAAAGTAAGTTTCCCGGACACTTTTTCAATTTAACTCCACAAGTTAGTGACGAAATTTATTTGTTCAAAAGCAAAATTTATTATGTTTCGATAATCAAATTATATTTTAATTGCAGTTGGTAAAAGAAAAAAGTTGCACTCTGTATGTTTTTCATAATGCATTGCAGGGTTTACATGTGTATACACTGATGTACTGTTTTCAATTCTCTTCATCGTTTGTTCATGTAAATTATAAAGACGCATAATTTGTCATCCGGATTCGTGAATTTTTTCGTGATTTTCAAAAATCACGATTTTTCTATGCAGTTTCAAAGTTATGTGCCTGTACATGAAACCAAGCAAAGTGCAACTTTTTTTTTACTACCGACTGCAATGAAAACATGATCAACATGAATAAACAACCAATCAAAATGTGGGTAAGAAAATCCTGCATACTCCGCTTTATGAATGAATCAATTTCATCAAGTATTTCTCGAGTTATATTGAAAAATGTCAAGGGGAAGTATTTGGTTGTGTATATCAAAGACCTGTGTGTTGACAGCGGTGTATTTGCACAAACAAAAGTACTATGCAGTTAATGTATATATACATATGCGTTTAAAAATTAAAAGTTAAGTTACTTTTTCAATAGCCAGAATGAGCCCAATTTGAGTTTTTATGTTAGGGTTAAGGTTAGGTATCTGTTGGGGTACAGGGTTGAACTTAAGGATTGTATTTGAGTAGGAAATTGACTTCGGAATGTGTTTCGTTTCACTCATTTCAATGCAACTGCAATTTTATATTGTCATCTTGTTTGTTCTACTATTGCTGTAGTTAAAACATTTCGACATATTCCACTTGTACTTATAAACTAGATTTCTTCATAGTATTTAATACAGTGTAGTATTTGTAATAGCATTGTCGAACTTTCAGGTGCGAAATGATTCGAGTGTCATGTCAGAATAAAGGTTTTATTCCCATCTAAAGCCCGTCAATGTAATTTAATATCAGTTATCTTGATGTTTTATAGTATATCTGATTTTCAAATACGAATGTCCTTTTTTATATTAGCAAGTTGTTTATTTACTTGCTAAAAGTGTACTGCAACGTGGTTCATTTTAAGGATTTTGTTTTATTCTGGTATGACATTAAGACTCTTTTTTATATGTACATCGTTTAGAAATTATTTCACTCTTTTGTACTACTGGTAATACTACCCAGTACTAACTTTTGATACATGTATTCTGATACTGATACATGTATTATATTTCGCTCCTATCCAGAAGTATGGTTGTCGTTGACTATTGTATATATACAATATCGAGTGATCACTGACGTGACTCCCGGGGGAGTGAAAACAGTGAAAATTCACTCTTTTTTTTTATAGATTATGTGGTTGTTAATGTGTTTAGTGATAACAGTAGACAAGCAGTACATTCATTTTTTTTTCACAGACGCACCACTTTGTCATCTTACACTCAGTTATATTTATATATTTTTTTTCTTCATCTCCATATTTCATTTGTCGATTTCATATTATATTCACACCAAAGAATATGTTATTCTATACATATTCTTTATTAATTTTTTCTTTGGTAACACATACCTTTTTATTTTATATTTATGCAGCTTAATCTATTACAATATTTATTTGAGGGATCCACACTCAACAAGCCCTGCTTTTTAGTGGATCCCTCCATTTTTTTTTACAGAAGGATAGACTATATAAAATACACATTTGTTATATATCTTTTCGTTCACCATAAATATATATATATATATATTGGGGTATTATATTGAATACTCATTGTTATGGTTTACTATGTAATGAATTGTTATACTGTTATGATGTTAAGTCGAGTTGAGTTGAAATAAATAAAATAAACTTGAAATTTAAAAAAAAGAAAAAAAAAATTTGTGAAAATATAGTCATATTTATTAATGATTGCCGGACGCTAGAACGTGTAAAATTAAAACAAAAAACTTGTATGTGGCAATAATGCTGTATGTATGTTTATAATCTTTTTTTTTCCTTTATAAAGGAAGGGGGAAACTCCCCCCCCCCTCTCCCTGGGCGCCCACCGCTGTTAAATACAGTGCTGTATTGCGTCCAAATAATTGAAAAGCAGTCAGGGCATCGATCCTAGTCTAGTTCTGGACTCTTTTTATTGATTTTTTTATTCGCCGACTATACGCGATAAGCCGAGTAATGGCACGATCGCGACAACCTGTTGGCCCCGAAAAAAGAGTCCAGTGCAATTGCTCCACGCTGACGACTTTCCCTGAGATTTTTCAGGGAGAGCAATTAAAATTGGCCGCACCTCCCCATGCTAAAGCGCTAGTGAACTTTGGACCCCTGACGTCAGCGTGGAGCAATTTCACTGGACTCTCTTTTGCTCGGGCCATCAGGTTTCCGGATCGCGCCAATCACTCGGCATAATACGTACAGTCGTCGAAAAAAGAATTCAGTAAAGAGAGTCCAGAACTAGACTACCTCGATCCCTATCCCCCCCCCCCCCCCGTTGTTACATAATTATAGTGCAGCATTGCACCCAGATAATTGAAAAGCAGAGCGTCGAATTAACTTTCCGCCTAAAAAAAGGTGCTACGAGCCGTTACCTTTCTCTCGAATTTGCTGAAATTTGCTCCCCCTTCGCGCGGGAAGGGGGAAACTCCCCCCTCCCTGCACCCCCCCCCCCCCCGTTGTTACATATAGTGGAGTATTGCACCCAAATAATTGAAAAGCAGTCAGAGCGTCGAACTAACTTTCCGCCTAAAAAAAGGTGCTACGAGCCGTTATCTTTCTCTCGAATTTGCTCAAATGTCAAAGCTTTCGCGCTTCGCGCGGGAAGGGGGAAACTCCCCCCTCCCTGCACCATCCCCCTGGGGAGCCACTCAGATATATGGGTGTACACATGTGCGTCCAAGAAAACGCGTAAAAGGGGTCCTTTTTCCAGGTGGAACGCGTAACGCGCGTTACGCGTTAAGTGGTCTAAAAGACTAATCTGGCCGAATGGATGATGAAAAACCGCGCAAAAATCCTCGTTTAGGGGTCTTTTTTCATCCAAGTATAAAACCTGTTTAGGGGGTATTTAAAAAACCCATGGACACGCATTTGTACACCCATATATCTGAGTGGCCCCCCGGGGCGTGCTCATCAGCAATTTCCCACGCTTCGCGCGCTCAACCGCACCCCCCAAAATGCAATCCTGGCTACGCGGCTGGTCCAGAACACAATAAAAAGAGAGGAGGAAGATGATGCTTAATAATGTATTAATCATGTTAATTAGACTGTAGAGTAACACCACTGGCACAAAATTGTCCCTTTTCGCTTTTATGTTCATCCCTTGTGCCGCCCCCCCCCCACTTTGAAAGACGCTTCGCCGCCTCTGCCTGCTTCATATAACCTTGGAGAAACAAGTTAACAAATCATGCAGGGTGCTATATATACCTTCATTGCCCACACAATCCGAAAAACCGGATCGATGTCGTTTTGAATGGGGGGGGGGGGGGGGGGGGGGTGACACCCAAATTTGCCGACAAATTTTTAAGGTGTGACACCCAAATTTGGCGACAAAAATGTTGAACTCTTATCTCCCCCCCCCCGCCACACACACACACACACACACACAAATAATAAAAGAAAATCACAGATGCAGAAATCTTGATCATACAGGCCCATTTTCGCAAGGAGGGCGCTGACGCCTTTTGTCCGAATATCAACTTTTCAATATTTGCGAGCGAGCGAAGGGAGCGAACAAATCTTTTTAACTTTTCGTAGTTAAAATATACAGAAGTTACATACAAAAGTTACATAATTATCCCGGAATCTCGCTGTCCAAATATGTGGATATTCTTTCTCCTCGCCGCCCGAATATGAAGTGGTGGTTGCCTGAATATCGGAACTTTGAAAATCTTCGGGGGAGGGGGGCTGCAGCCCATTGCCGAAGGGGGACGCCTTTTGCCTGAATATCAACTTTTCACATTTTAGATTTTTGCGAGCGAGCGAAGCGAGCGAGCAACATTATTTTAAAATTTCGTAGAGAAAGTGTATACCGAAGGTACATAATTATCTGGGAACCTCGCTGCCCAAATAATGTGGTTATTCTGTATAGCACCTCAATTCGCTGCCCGAATTATGAAGTGTTGTTGCCCGAATATGGGAACTTTGCTGAAGAACGACGCCTTTTGCCCGAATATCAACTTTTCAATTTCTAGAATTTGTGAGCGAGCGAGCAACATATTTTTTTGTAACTTTTTTGCAGAGAAAATGCACAGAAGTTACATATATACAGAAGTTACATGATTATCTGGGAAACTCACTGCCCAAATACAGGGTGTATGTGGATAATCTGGCACCTCACTTTGCTGCCCGAATGTGAAGTGTGGGTTGCCCGAATATCAGAACTTTGAAAATCCTCGGTGGGGGGGGGGGGGGGGGGGGGGGGGGGAGGGGGCCTTTTGCCGAAGGGGGAAGCCTTTTGCCTGAATGTTAACCCAGAGACTATGGGAACCGGGTGGCTCCTATATTAAGCCTATGAGAGTTAAAGAATTCAGTAGTCAACGGGTTAAGTTTTCAAAATTCTTTCTTCTTTTTCTTTCCTTCTTTTTTTTTTTTTTTTTTTTTTTCTGGCTCTCTGTGCATGGTATATTTGATTATTATATCCTACATCATAAAATTCCTGTGCAATGATTGGTCAAGAATGTATTTTTACCATGAAGAAAAACTGGATATCGCTTAATGTCAGATCTCCAAATATTTTTCGCAATACAGATATTTTGACGTCACTTTTTTGTTATTCTGTATATTTCTAAGCTATCGATATTGCGACAATGTATCGTGATTGTACATTGTGCGTGAGCTTCTCAGTGTATGCAGGCCTATAGATTCTACCTTTATTTTTTATTTTTTATTATTTTTTTATAGGATATAAATCAAATACATGTATACCATGCAGTCTTTTCGAGGCACCGGTTGAAATTATGGATATTTTCGGTGACTGGCATAGTTACTATGTTCTTCGGGGCTGCTCCCCACAGAAAATAGTGCTATGCCAGTCATCTCAGAGAATCCATAATTTCAATTTGAGCCTCCCAGTGCAAGGTATATTTGATTATTATTGAATGTCTGTTAAAAAAAACATTGCTCCTTTCCCAGGGTATATAGTGGACCGTTTCGATTTGTTTTGCTACCTTCAAACGCCACTTCTGATCGTGCATCCGCCCTTGAATTAAATACAATGATTGCTACAATTTATTATTTATACGGCATTCCGTTCAATGTATGGTTCTCAACATGTGCAGTAGATATGGACATTTAGACATCTATGATCTTCTTGATTTAGATTTTGAATATTCATAATATGAATAATAAAATCAAATTTTGGTGCCCTATAAGCCTATAGTAGACAATCGCATTACTGGTATGAGGTCATTATACGATTCGGATTCGATTTGGATTTTCTTCCTGCAAGAAGGCTTACAATACCCCCAAAATTTCGACTTTACTATTCACATGACTCTTTCGAACCTTGCACATTTAGACGGATGATGGAATGTTCGTATCAAACGCTTTAGCAAATTCTTCAAAAATCGGATCGTAGTCAGATTGTATGTATAGGGTATGCTGGGCTTTTAATGCAAGCCCTCGCTCAAGATACATGCTATCTTCTTGAAATCAACATATGGGAAGAGGTCTTACAATTAGGCATTGAGCTAGAATTTCGCACAGCCGTCAATTCATAACGTGGGATGGCGCTTTAGTATCAGGGCTGATGATAATCAATAAAGTACATGTATAACGGAATGTTGAGGTTTTGCCTTAGAAATGATTTTTAGAACTAGATTGCTAGAATATATCGTCCGCATCGAAGCCTACGGCACAATAGTATATTACGAGCAACGGAGAGTATTGAATCAAACTACGATATGGACTAGTGAACGTGATAAATATGTTAGCAAAATATCATAAAGAGATGACGTTTTTGGCAGAAATCATAGTTGTTTACCCATGCATTGCCAGACACATTGTACTCCCTGCAGTCACAAAGGAAAGTGTATTTCAACACTTGGCAAACTAGACTTGAACTTAGTTGCTGTTCATATCTACACAGATTTTCTCAGCCTGCACGGATGAATAAGCCAGTTCGGGGTTAGCGCATGGTACAAATGACCCCAAATATCCACAGATATTTTAGACATGGAGGGTCCCTTTATGTGCACTTCAGAAAAATAACTCTGGGAGTGATAGAGGTGCCTCATGAATAGCTTTTGTTTCCCCCTTTAAAAAGAATACTTCCACCTGGATATCATGGAATGCACCATTAGTGCATAATTGAATAATGATTACATGACATTCATGAGCACATAATTATCGAATATTAGTGTCAGTGGGTTTTAGAATTTGGTACAGATGACCTTTATCTGCTCATGCTCAGATTGAATCTCCGAAATGGCTTATTGATTCTAAAGTAAGTGGACATTTTTTAACTCAGAAAGGCTGATCAGTATTATAAGCAGAGTCGGACTCCGATTTAACTACTGAAGAGGTAAAAAGATGTTTAATACGAAATCGTGCATTGATATTTCAGAGATCTCCTCTAGAAGAGGAGATTGACATTGACCTTTTTAAGACAACGAGGCTATGCACTTATTTATAGATTAGCATTATTCATGCAAATTGTAGTCATGATTATTATACTCTGAGCTATCGAGGCCTACACATGTGTTTTAGCTTGCTATCATGTTATATACACCATCTAGTCCGGTTTCTTGTAGATCTAAATGTATAGTATAAACATTTCCTTTAGTAACTGTAATGAAAATTATGAAATTAAAATTTGATTTCTTTTATTCCTTCCGTGATGCTATTTTCTCGTCAAGGCCAATGCCATTGTATTCCTAATTCTTAATTTCTTAAAAGAAGCATAAATAAACAGAGTAACCAAATATAAAAAATGACATATTCAGATACCGGGGGAGGGGCAACCCCCCCCCCCCTCCTCTCGCGCTCCCTTGGTGCCACTGCCTGTGTATCTCAAGCTAATAATGTTTAAACTACGACACATCCATAATAACCGTTTACATGCACATGAGCCTTCTTCTTCTATATCCTTTCGATTTGAACGTTTGAGTATCTTTTACTTCATATTATTTTTACGTCGATTTCCTAGGCATCATCGTAACCAGTTTCGTGTGATCTATGTACAGTAGCCATGGCAACACCCATCATCGTCTCCATCTTTATTCTCCTTGCTGTCACATTGCACCGAACATCAGGTTGTTCTTGTTTTGGACCACTATATTTCTGCTCGACTGACTTTGGGCACTCGGGGGTGGGGGTTGTACTCAATGTGTATGTACATCCGTCGTGCTGGAGTACAACGATGTCGGCGAGTCCAGTGTTGATGTGCATGTGCATGGGCTTCCCATACTCGGCATCTTTGACCACCGTCACCTCGTATGTCGTCATCCTCTGTACCCTCCTCAACTTCATTTCCCATTAATTACCAGGATCGTTAGAAGGGAAGAATGGGCTATATACAGCCTTACATGTATAATTTGTACACGGCCTATTGCATACGAGGCGTCGTTTCATGCTGACGCAGGATTGCCGTCAGTGACCAAGTGCATGGTCTTCGATGCCCCGTGTCGGATCGTGCGAGTGCAGCCGTGTAAAAGGTGATTGCAAACGAACTGTGCAAACATTGCGTTGATCGAATAAGCCAGCGCCATGCAGTTCGGACTTACCGTTTTGCGCATGTGCAGTTAAGGTCAATAAGCCAGTTCGCAATTACAATATGCGCATGCGCAGATAAAATTAATTTGTATCGAGTATAACTGACCTTTAAGCCCGGCTCATCACGTATACACGAGGCGTAATTTGCTGACGTTAGGACCACGTCAGTGACTTGAACGGTCTCTTGCGCGTCATGTCATGAAAGAGTGATATCGTTTTAAAAGTGATTGCAAAATGAACAGTCCAAACAATAGGGTACCTTAATAACTAGCGTATGGGTTGAGTGCCGTCACAGGCTCGATTAGCGCAGGTACTGACGTAATCGAATTAACGCCTCGTGTGAGCCGGGCTTTGGGTAGCCTCTAATCGAGGCGATGTGCTGCTCTTTTTATCCCCTGGTCGATCCTCGAAACCCCGTGGAATCATCCTCTAATCATTGCGCGGAAAGTCTTGCTCAGCACATAGCCTCTCCGAACCCATCAACGTTACTTGTTGTTTTCTTATTTCTAACTTTGAAATCTTTCGTCAATTTTCTACGAAAATCTTTCATGAATAATTCAGTTCCTGGTAGAGAAAATGAACCCATCAATAGCTTCTGTGACGTGGCCTGAATAGACCGCTCAGCTGATTCCAAACATGGGGAAAGTAAATATTTGTTATCGTAAAAAGGACATGATAATTTCCACATTATATAAAAAAAGTAAGACTGTTTACCATTTTCTTTTTGAAAATGAACAAACGTCTATTTGTGAGTGGAGTGTATATCAAGAGAAAAGAAAAGTATACATAATTACAGCTTTATCCCGCTATCTACCCTTTTCTGTCCCCGTAAAACGCGGGAAAGACGCATGTGACAAAATTATTGAAAATCATAATTTCATCTATACTGGCAGAACCAAAATATATTAGGATGTAAAATTAGTACATGTATTTTTATATGTAAAAGGTTGACCGTGCAATCGCAAGGACGATATGTTTGTTACATGACAAAGATTTCCCTTTCTTTGACAAGAATTAAAAAAAATTGTTTACAAATTAAAATTCCTCCCATCAAGCTTCTTCGTTTACTAACCATTGTCTACGGCGGACCGTTTGAATATTAATGAGTCAGAAAGAAGAGGATCTTGGGTATTTGATTCCAGTTCATCGTGACTTGGCCGTGAACCAGAATAGCCTGGTGGTTAAGTCGCTGCCCGGCAAGCAGTAGATGACAGGTTCGATTCCCGCTGGTTCCAATTTTTTTCTGACTTGTGTTTTTCATTACAGCTGGAGCATGCGATCTTTAACACTGGGAGTAAAATGCCAAAAAATTTGTTTACAAATTAAAATTCCTCCCATCAAGCTTCTTCGTTTACTAAGAATAAATCCGTTTCGCAACCATAATGTTTTTACTGAGACATTATCAAACGCCCTTTTTTAGTGGTCACACACGTGACGGACCCAATTTTCACCTCTAAAAGACAAGAATGTTCACTCATTTATAGAAAATTGCTTTCAAAGTGTTCAGAGTAATTCCATCATACAGCAATAAAAAGTGGAAGTTTGCACTCTAAGATAAAGAAAGGTAACTTTGAATACTAACAAGTAAGACACACACGTAACCGACCTTATTTTGACCTCAGAAAGAAAAGTACTCTAATTATGCTCCATCTGTTGGCGGTAAGACTGTTATACAAATATCCAAAATGAGAGGCGTAGAGATCGATGCTTCTACTCCAAGACAAGTACTGAAAACTTAGATTTAAATGAACTATTTTTTAGGAGTTTGGTCACACACGTGACTGAGAATGGCACGTTACTTATGCAAATTTCTTATGCAAAACCGTATCCGGACAACTACCCCTGGACTATTACCCCCGGACAACTACCCAGTGGCGGATCAATGGGGGGGGGGGGGGGGGGCCCTGGCTTGAGATTTTTTGAGTTAAAAAGGGGCCCAAAAATGCTGAGACCCTTTTTTTTTTTTTTGCTTGTCAAAAAATTTTGTGATTATTGAGCCCCCTCCCTCAAGAAATCCTGGATCCGCCACTGCAACTACCCCCGTAGGACAATTACACCCAGGACAACTACCCCGAAGGACAATTACCCCGAAGGACAATTACCCCCAGGACGATTATCCACCAGGAAAATTACCCCCTCCCAGGAAATGACAATTACCCAACACCCCACCCCCCCCCCCCCGGGCAACAACCCCAGAATCCAGGGGGTAGTTGTCCGTCGGGTAATTTGTGGGTTAGTTGTCCTGGGGGGTTAGTTGTCCTGAGGGTATTGTTCTAGGGGATAGTTGTCCTAGAATCATGCAAAACATGCCCAATGATGTACCATACATAATAATATCATTGAGGGCAAATATGTTAGATTTTAATCAATATTGCAAATCTTTGACACAAGGATGTATATAGCTAAAAACAGAATACCAATGAGCACAATAGATTGATTTAATTTTCTATACTAATTTTTTTATTAGACATTTACACAAAACAACTGTGCCAGCACAAAGTGTGAGTCAAAAATTTAGATAACTACTAGGTGTAAAAAACAATATTTGACACCTTCGTTGTTAATAACTCAAAAGCTATACATCGTATCAGACTGTGGTTTGCACATTATAAAGTTGAAGGACGTCAAATTTATTTAGAGCTAGTTTAATGACATACTGATCTAAAACCAATGCTCTCAATATTTAATCAGTTGCAGCTGAAATTCCAGAGCACCTCTTTGAACCCAGTCATGAATAATTACTGACACTGGATAGCAAAAGGTTGGAAGAAATGACAGGTAAGATGCACAATGGCAATTGTCTTCTGAATTAATTACTGACAAACGCAGATTTTGGGCTCTCATTTTTTCAGAAAGTGAAAATCTAATTAAATATTCAGAGCACTACTTTAACCCGTTGACGACTGAATTTTTTAACTCTCATAGGCTTAATACAGGAGCCTTCTGGTTCCCGTAGTCTATGGGTTAATAAGACTAATGAAGGAAATTTTTCAAAACTTATTCTAAATAAATTTGACATCCTTCAATTTTACACTTTGAAAACCTCAGTCTGATACGAGTTTCAAATGTTGAGTTTACTATCAACAATCAAAAGATGTTTTTTTTTAACACCAAGTATAACAAGGAAAGGGGACTGTATAACTTTGCATAGAATAATATATCAACAAAATAGTATTCTTTTTCTGAATAAAAGTGCTCTAGAATTGTATAGTAGTCTCCATGTTATGTTATAGGAGAATAGTGTAGAGGAAGTGGGAAATGCACATATGAGTATAACAAAGTGAACATATCTATTTATATTCTAAAAATCATAAAATTACCCACTGACACTTAAAAACAACAAAACAAAAGAAAAAAGAAACATTGAACATATACCACAAGAAAATGAATATGGAATACACCCCCTCCCCCCACCCCCCCCCCAAAAAAAAAACACCACCATGATGGACTGATCAACAAAAGTAAATATTGGCTACATATTGTTTCACCTAATGGAAGGAAAACAAGAACCAAAGCTTCAATAACGATTTTGGTGGTACAAATTTCTATATGTAAAATCAACAAAATAGAAATCAGACTAAAGTTGAGGGAGCATAAGATTTTAAGGTGAAAATGTGTATAATTTAAAGGATTACAGCTAAAAGGCCTGTGCGATTCATGATTCACTTTCAAATGCTTCATTGTACATACATCTATACATATGTACTTTTTAAAATTTCATTTTTTTAACGACATGTGCCTCAGGCCTACAAATATATGTTATTCGTCACTTATTTTCAAAATGCTTCATTGTCAATTTAAACCATCACAAGCTGTGTGCGAATGAAACGTTTCAACCACATTTTGTCGTCATATCCATCATCCATATAAATAACTATAAAACTCTGACTGACCGTCAAAACCCTGAAACTCGTGAAATATTTTTAATCAAAATAAACTTCTTGAAGCCTCTTTGAAAGAGAACATGACTTTGTTGTGCAATATACAAGAATGTTTACCACAGACAGGAATGTACCCGTATTATCCACATTTTAGTATGCAGAAACTGGAAAAATGCTATTGTATGTGTACATTTAATTTTTTTTAAATACATATTTCCTCTTTTTGGTAGTAGATTTTAAAGGTAGTCTCGAATTCAGGCAACGGCGGAAAATAAATCCTCACTGAACCAGCAAGGAATATATAAAACATACAAAATGAAATACATCAGCCAAACAAATTTAGGTAGAAAATATACAACAGCTGAGTAACAAGGAAAGAATGACAAAATCGAGGTAAAAGTCCTGCCCACATGCTATCTTCTATGTAGAAATATGAGTTGTGCTTTTCAGGGAATGTGATTTCCAACAAGTAGAAAACAATAAAATACAAAGGAGTGAGACCAGCAAAAATACCTTGTTAACCCTTTCAAGACAGTTGACCACATTTTGTGGTTTGGCTCAATAAGTTTTGATTCAGAGCTCTAAAAAATATACCAAATGTGCGAGTAGAAAGATCAAAATTTTCTGCACACACTATGTCCATATTTGTTGCATGACCATATTGCTCTTGATGCCAGGAATTAAAAAAAAAAACGCAAATAAGCTTCAATATCCTTTAATTGGCAACACATTGAGAGGTTCAAAATCGATGTTTTTTCATCAAAATTGGCAATTTATTTCATTTTTCGACATATTTCTAACCATGTATATTTTTTTCAAAGACATTACAACTTATTAGAACTATGTAGCACTAAAAGAAAATCATTAATGTTGCCAATTTGAAGAATAAAATATGATCAATTTAGCCCTTGATTAATTCCTGTCTGGAAAGGATTAAGTTGTTATAACGCGAGTTTGTTGTAACAGTGTTCTTTATAACGAGGTTCTACTGTATTTTGCTATACATTATTATAAACAATTCAGAATTACTTTACTTTCTCCAAATGCTACTTTATTTACTAGTACTAGAACTCCAGATTAGCTTGAAATAATGAAAGACTTCAACATGATTTCTATAATGCTGGACTGAGTAAGAACATGCTTGTAGTCACACACAATAGGGTTTACAGGGTGTGTGGGTGAATGGTTGAAAATAGAGTGAAAAACATATATACACATATCTATATTATCATATAGGGCATGACTGAGTGAAAGACTTGAACAGGATTTCTGAGAATGGTGTTGGAAAGGTGCATACTGAAGCTCTTTGCACTCGTCGAACAAAGCACAAAAATGAACAGAAAGCCGAAATCGAACAACACAAATGGAAACCACACAAATGGAAACCAAAGGAATGGAAACCAAAGGAATGGAACTCATGAAAAATGGTGTGCTCTGATTGGCTGTCTAAACACTAGGATATCGTTGAAGGTGATTAATACCCCGCCCCAATAAATGTGCCAAATTTCCTGAGCATTGCTCAAAAAATGAGAAAGTGGTTTGATCTGCAATATTTTCCCATTTTATTGCCATAATATGTTGTTACAATGGCAATGCACTTTGCCACACATTGAAACAATATGTCTTGCCCATCTGTATTATAAGAACAATGTGTGTGCCTAATTTCATGAGCATTGCTTGAAAGAGTGAGGAAGTTGTTTGATCAGCAATATTTTCCCCGATTTATTGCCATATGTCGTTACCACGGCAACGCAGTTTCCGACACATTCAAAAAATATGTCTTGCACATCTCCATCCCAAGACAAATGTGTGTGCCAAAGTTAATGAGCATTGCTCGAAAAATGAGGAACTAGTTTGATGCGCACGATTTTCAACGGACCGACCGACCGTACGCTGGTTCTTATATACCCCCTTCAACTTCGTTTGGCGGGGGTATAATAATAGCAACTTAGGCTTATTGCCAGCCATCTTGTTGTTGTTGTATTAACGGGATAATAGCTAAAATAATGCAATCGTCCTCATAAACTCTGCTAAAATGCTGGACAGAGTAAGCACATTCTAGTAGTCACACACATTAGAGTTGAGAAGGTGGGTGGGTGAATGGTTAAAAGTAGAGTTAAAGAGAAAGTTGAGTTCTGAGAAAGGTGAAAAATAATTGAGCTTTCTCATTCCTTTCACATCAGTTTGGAAGAACATCATAGAAGAAATGTCCCCTGAAAAGGATTGCTGTTCAAGTGCCCTCATATTCGAAATACAACAAGAAATATTCATGCCGAACATTCATGCCATGTGTGTGTGCTGTCCTATCTACTCATTTCTGTGTGTAGTGCATGTGCATTGCAGCGAGATTGGGTCAATTTCTTATCATTTGGATGGTTCCAAAACCTCACAGTCTACACCAATTCTTATGTAGACATGATCAACCTTTCCCAACTGCTTTGAGACAGTTTCTTTCACAATGTAATCACATGACCAGAGCTCAACTTTAAAACATATCTATCTTTAAAAACATATCTACATTATTGTGATATCAGTTATAAGAACAAATGCTATTCTTATGTAGGACAATATGATCTTCCTGAGACAATTCTTAAAACGAAGTTTTTCACTCTTCATATTCAAAATATATTTCATGTTACTTACAAAACTATGGGGTGGGTTTAATATTGCATACAAAGAGAATTTTCAGTTTTGATCTACATGTATGTAGACACTTTGAACTTGAAGACATCTTATAGGGTCCTATCTAATAACTACATACGCAGCATCCTATTACATGCGTTTTAAAGCTTTTAACATTTTCACAACTGAATACAATTTGATTTTAGTATTTAGTATAACATTCATTTCCCACAGACCACAGCATGAGACATTCCGAAACAGAGCGACACAAAAAGAACATGCAGCATGCCTGAAACCTAGTACAATATGCCCACCCCCCCCCCCCCAAAAAAAAGAAAATTACAACTGGCATTTGGGAATCGATTACAAAAGGAATCGACTTGCAATATGAAAAGTCATACTGGGTTATGAAGCAATAACTATTTTTCTACCAGTCAGTGAAGTCCCATATGATTTGGTTCAGTATTCATTCACCAAGAAAAAGTGATTTTGCAACGTATGAAGAGGTGGATTGGCATTTCTTTGCCAAGCAGAGAAATCATTTCATCTATTAAAGATAGATGGAAAGAAAAAAAGTGAAAAACCATAACACTAGCAATGAAAGATCATCCTAATTTGACAGTAGGGAGACTTACAAAGCACAATGAACGATTCCACGCTCCTTTTGAATTGTTTGAAAAGAAAGTTACTGTTTTGTTTTTATCTGCTATAATTGTTATGGCAGTGCTTCATTAATCCTCGTAATTATAATCGTCCTTCTTTCACTTGTAATTGTTGCTGCAAATAAAGGGCATAACAATTTTAATATTATTAAACCTGTGTATGGTGAACAAAAAGTTTTCTTTCAAATGGATGCCAAGAACATCCAGGGGGGTGTTTCATAAAGCTGTTCGTAAAGTTACGCATGACTTTACGAACGACTGGAACATGTTCTTGGGTGCTATACTAATCAGATTCTCAATCAATTAGCACAAGAACTGATCACCAATCGTTCGTAAAGTCGTGCGTAACTTACGAACAGCTTTATGACACACCCCCAGGTGACAAAACATGGAAGAAAGGGACCCATGACATGCTTTACAAAAATCCCTATTTCTTCGTGACTACTGGACCAAATCGGACGGGATCTTCACTGTCTGGTAGTGAAATAGTTATACTTTCATAATCCAGTATGGCTTTTCATATTGCAATACAATTTCTTTGATTGATTGATAATGCCAGTATAATTTTTTGTTTTTTTTTTTTTTTTTTTTTGGGGGGGGGGACATACAATACACATACCGGTATATATTTACCAGAAAATTCCAGTATCAGCGTCCAAAAATGACTTTAGTCTTGACAAGATAATGATTTACATTTTACATCGTAGTAATTCACGTCCACTGGTTCAAGTGAATGAAAATGATAATATGTCTTTATACTGCCAACGTGCCCCCTAATGGCACTTGACAGTACAAATATTTGGGGTATTTGCATTAGAAAATATGTATTTGAAATATCTAACCGCAAAAGTTGTTTCAGTTACAAATACAAGTACTTTACAAATCTGGTTATAGCACAGTCATAGAAACAGCCTGTATAATGAGGAAAATCAGTCTCTTAAATAAGAAAGCACCTAGTGAAAAAAAGACACACAGATATTTATAGTACTGATGTGAAAATATAAGACATATATCAAAAGTTGATGAGATAGAGGAATGATGGTATACCAATAATCTTTAAACATAATATACTAAGATTTCTTGCCACTTTGTCACAAACAGATTACATGAAATATAAAGTTACATCACTATGAACACGATGACAAAGAAAGCGGACAAAATATACAGCTCCTCATTGTACCCTCCACAATTGTTCTGGTAGACAAAAGAACATCCTTTATTGCTATTATGTAAAATAAGTAGAACAGGTGAATATGCATGTGACACCTGTTCTACATATTTGTACATAATAGCAATGAAGGGATGTTCTATTGTCCACCAGAGCAATTGTGGAAGGTACAATGAGGAGCTGTATATTTTGTCCGCTTCTTTGTTCGCCATGTTCGTAGTGCATGTAACCTAATTAATTTACAATATTTAGAATGATCACATGGGCACTCAATGAATCATTATTTGCATATACTTTCCCATCGCCAGACATAAGACCAGTCTAACAATAGACCGCTTCTGTAATGTATACAAATTTATGCACATATATTCTCTGAGCACCTAGTGACAAGCTTTTCCATTAACCTGCTGTTTATAAATGAGCCTCAATGCTCGGAATCCAGTTTGCATACATTATTTGTTGCTATGTCCGGCAAGCTTTGAGGTTGTCAAGAACAACCTTTTTTAGAAAGGTATGTATAAAATTTGCATACATTACCGAAGCGGTCTATTGCTTGAACATTTAAAGACAAATTTATACACGTATTGGCCTCACCATATAAAATTCAGTGGTGGCTCACATAGTTTCCAAATTAAGACAAAATTTAGGCAAGAAAATGCATCTCTTTGAGTTCCAAGTATTTAGAAAAGAGAATTCTATTTCAACATTTTCAAGTAGTTCCTAGGCAGCAGGACATTATTTCATCAATATTTTATACAAGTAACTCATCCGCCTTCCTCCCCGTACCTTCAGATATGTACAAAACTGTGGTAAAAAATAACTGAATATAAAAATCTTTTAAACCCCTTCACAAGAATAATTGTTCACGTTTTCAAGAATAAGAATTAGATAATCCTCCATGGAGAATAGCTAGTACACTCTCATCCATTCAGAGTTGTTTAAACATTTCAGATGTACTATTTTTTTTATTGAGTTGCTAATGTAATTCTGGCAAATTTTAGTAGCTATGTTCTCGTACCAATCAATGCTCTCCTGCTTAAGTAGATTTGCAGATTGCACAGTGACTTAAAATTATCTTTAATTAGAAAAAAAAATCTGCTCTGTGAGGAATATACTGTAATATCCACTCCAAAATGAAATTATCTTCATTGTTATTACAACAATCTCAACATGAACCATTATCACTGTAGTTCTGGCATCCTTTTTGCACTGCTCATTAAGCAAAGCTTTTGCACAAGTTTGAATATTTAGGCAACATTACACAAAAGTTCAAAGTCAATGCACCCCGTGGTAAGGCATTAATCCATTAATTACCAAGTCCTTAGGATAGGATTTAATGACATAGGTCCCCCTGGTTGCTTGCCTACAAGCATGTACTTGCTTTCTTGGAGTCCAACTGTCAAATTATCAACCAATCACAAGACCTAGCTGCTTCCATCGCTCCCTGGTGGTACAGACGAGGCTTCTGATTGGTCGATTGTGGTGAAGGTGACAGAGAGTTCTTGTGGTCTTGCCATGGGTAGCCACTTGTAATCAAGATTTTCCTGCTGGTCACCTAACGTCCAGTTGTATTTACCAACGAGATACTTGCTGACCATCTAGACATATATTCAGACAAAGCAGAGAAATAATTTACATGTAGGTAAAGAGAGGGTTGAGTTCTGGGAGAGGTGAACAAATAATTTGTGAGCTTTCTCATTCCTTTTATGTCAGTTTGGAGGAACAACGTAGAAGAAATATATCCTGAAGAGAATTGCTCTTCAAATGCCCTCATATTAAAAATATGACGAGAAATAGCTGAAGTGTTCGGGCAGAACATTTATGCCATATGTGTGTGCAGTCCCATATGCCCATTTCTGTGTGCAGTGCATGTGCTTTTGAGCAAGATTTGGTTATTTCTTATCAATTTGATGATGCCCAAACCTCACAGTATACATATGCCAATTCTTATGTAGACATAATCACCCTTTCCAAATTGCTTTGAGACAGTTTCTTTCACATTATAATCGCATGACCACAACTCAAGTTTATCTTTAAAGTCAGATTATCTTGCTTTGTTAAGGGGAATTTGACACCATTTGGGTTTTCACCTAACAGCAACAGATGTCACAAAATCATTGAAAGTGGAATTCCCTTTTACGACCGACATAGTACGCTTATCATTCTACAACTATAAAAAACTAGAAATATCACTGAAGATGATGATTAATACCCCCGCCCCGTGAGAACAGCCTTTCTTGACTTTTGGTCGAAAACTGAGGAAGTAGTTCGATCCGCAAGATTTTTCCCTGATTTACTGCCATAGATATGCCGTTTCCATGGCAACGCAGCTTCCGACACATCAAAAAAATATGTTGTACACATCTTCCCAGTGTAAGACCAATGTGTGTACCAAATTTCATGACTTTCGGTCAAAAACTGAGGAAGTAGTTCGATCCGCAAGCTGTTTTCCTTGATTTTCTGCCATCAATATGCCGTTACCATGGGAACGCAGATTCCGACACATCCAAAAAATATGTCTTGCACATCTTCCCACCAAGACCAATGTGTGTACCAAATTTCATGACTTTCGGTCAAAAACTGAGGAAGTAGTTCGATCCGCAATGTGTTTCCTTGATTTTCTGCCATAAATATGCCGTTACCATGGCAACGCAGATTCCGACTCATCTGAAAAATATGTCTTGCACATCTTCCCATCAAGACCAATGTGTGTACCAAATTTCATGACTTTCGGTCAAAAACTGAGGAAGTAGTTCGATCCGCAAGCTGTTTTCCTTGATTTTCTGCCATCAATATGCCGTTACCATGGCAACGCAGATTCCGACTGATCCGAAAAATATGTCTTGCACATCTTCCCACCAAGACCAATGTGTGTACCAAATTTCATGACTTTCGGTCAAAAACTGAGGAAGTAGTTCGATCCGCAAGCTGTTTTCCTTGATTTTCTGCCATAAATATGCCGTTACCATGGCAATGCAGATTCCAACTGATCCGAAAAATATGTCTTGCACATCTTCCCACCAAGACCAATGTGTGTACCAAATTTCATGACTTTCGGTCAAAAACTGAGGAAGTAGTTCGATCCGCAAGATTTGCAACGGACCGACCGACCGACCGACCGCCCGCCCGACCGCCCAACCATCGACTGATTCCAGTATACCCCCTTCAAACTTCGTTTGGCGGGGGTACAAAAAGTACACCGAAAGAACAAATAGCCTGGACTTACCTCATGGAAACCATTCTCTACATGTGGCCTACTTAACTTGAATGTTAAATAACCTTTAAACATAAAATATTAAATGACCTTTAACATTCAATTTGAAATGACCTCTGACATTCAATTTGAAATGACCTTTAACATTCAATTTGAAATGACCTTTAACATTCAATTTGAAATGACCTTTAACATTCAATTTGAAATGACCTTTAAAATTCAATTTGAAATGACCTTTGACATTCAATTTGAAATGACCTTTAACATTCAATTTGAAATGACCTTTAACATTCAATTTGAAATGACCTTTAACATTCAATTTGAAATGACCTTTAACATTCAATTTGAAATGACCTTTGATATTGAATTTGAAATGACCTTTTTAACATTCAATTTGAAATGACCTTTAACATTCAATTTGAAATGACCTTTGATATTGAATTTGAAATGACCTTTTTAACATTCAATTTGAAATGACCTTTGAAATTCAATTTGAAATGACCTTTAACATTCAATTTGATATGACCTTCGACATTCAAGTGGTATGGGTTAATCTTACCTTGATCAAATTTCTCATGAGTGATGTACCGACACAGCATCTTGGTCCAGCACCATAGCAAAATAACAGTTTCTCTTTCTCCTTGCAACTGCATAAAACAAAGGAAAAAAATGCAATGGAAAAAATACAATCTGTATTTAAATGTTATAGTCGGATCCCAACTACTTTTTTTTTTTCTTTTTTGTTTATGAGAACTAGGTTTTGTCTTGAAGAAGGAGACGAAACTAAAATCAGAAATGGAAATAGAATCCAGAATGAATGAAACGTCGTAAAGAAAAAATAATAAATTATGAATAAATAAACAAACAAACAAAAAACGTTCAATAATACGAGGTATAGATCAAAAATCCTTAACATTTTATAAATCAAAATTGCAAGATTTATAATGTACATTGATTTCCTGTTTCTTTCCTTTTCCCCTCTTGGTTTGGGGGGGGGGGGGATGGGGGGATGGTGGTGAGGTGGTGAGATCTAGCAAGAACTTTCTGCAAATTTTTAGGTGCAATTTGTGATTTCTATAGCTATGCTCGTCTATTGCACTTACCTGTGTGCCCATCTGGTTGGATCAAAGCTGCTGGGATTCTTGAAAACTTTAGGATCTCGATGAGCAACTGATGAGACATAGATGACTGCATAGCCTTTAGGGACTTTATAGCCATCCAGTATGAAATCCTGCACAGTACCAAAAGGAAATAGCATTTAAACCTATAGCTAGTGTATATTTATATACATGTATCTTAAACTTGAACATGACTCTGAGGCCCGTATTCTGAACTCTGGTTTAACTTATTCCGCGGTCAAAGTGTTTTTTAAACCCAGTCTAAACCTGCCCTTTGAACCAGATTTTTAGAAAATCACATTCTGAACTCCAGTTTAACTTAAACTCCAGTCTAAGTGTGGTTTAATTAAACTCTGGTTTAACTTAGACTGGAGTTTAACCCTAAAAATACTGGGACGGGGGGCCTAAAAGGCCCCCCCCCCTCGACATAAACTGCGATTAATTTGTAACGCTTAAAGATTTCATGACTTTTTTCTTTAGAGTTTTGCGCAACTCTTGATACCAAATAACAGAGTTACGTCATGTTTTCACAAGGCATGTCAAGAAAAATTCGATATTTTGTGTGTAAAGTCAATGGGGACTAGAATGAATATTACAGATACTGTTTTCAAACTATATTTTCATATTTTCAAAAATAAGAATAATAAGATTAATTCATGTAGAAAACATAATGAACTATGTGTATACCAAATTTGGTTGCAATCGGACAATTAACAGCCGAGATCTTAGGGGGGGGGCCCTTTAGGCCCCCCCCCTCCCCCACAGTTTTTCCAGCCTCCAAAATACCCCAGTCTTTTTCGGGTTAAGTTAAACCAGAGGTTAAGTCAAGTTGACAACAGCCTTGTCAGGAAAAGCTAAAGTACATTGCATCATTACATATAACTAAGTGTAGTCCACAGCATGGATAGTTCAGAACCTTGCATGTCAAGGGTTAGTGCCTACAAACTAATGGTGTACCATACCAGAAATAACTGTGCTTTGATAATATAGCACACTGTGCACTTGTTACGCAGCATTGGTTGTTGATAATCAACAGGGTTTTTCTCCCTTGTACACAATAACACCAAATATTGTTGCTCAAACATTCAGAAGTACCTTTTATATCGTCAATCATACTTTTAGGGATCATTCCCATGTGTGTTGTTCTATTACAACTCACCAGATCAAAGGTAAAGATTTTTGTTTGGGGTGGCAATATCCAAAAATTCCTTTTGGGTATGTCAAGGAGATCCGCGCATTACCTCTCTGACAAGTCTCCTTCCTCCTAGCACTGGAGGCCAGAGCCGTTCCGTCTCCAGCAAACACCATTCCAGGTAATCCTTGTTCTCTTTTGCCTTCTCCTGCATGTGTTCCTACATGTACATGGAAATATAATCATACCACCAAATAGTTACTACATATGGACTGAGAATGAGAAGTGTCTTGACTCGGGGCTTGAACCAACGACCTTCAAATCTACAGGCAAGTGTTCTAACCCTTAGCCTACTATGCCTCTAGTCTATATGATTATGTCAGATTTAATTCGATCATGTTTTACTCCTTCTGTGCCATCAAATAGATAATCATTAAGTGGAATTTTAAATTTTCATTCTTTGCATTGTATTACGTTAAACACAATACATGTAGTTATTTGCAATGTATTCAATTCAACATAATAGTTCAACACAAAGACAAAATTTAGCCATTCTTAGTCTACTAAATTCAAATCCTTTGAGCAGAACTTGCTACCAATGGCGAGGAAGAGACTAACTAGAAATGCATATTACCTGGTTTTCAGAGCAGAGGGCAAGTGTGAAAGATGCCAGTAGGGATGCTATAGCTTTAGGAACCAAAGCTGATACAAAGGGTAAGATGTGCTGTTCAAGCTCTGCTTGGTCCTTGAATCCAGCTTGTCTGGCCCTTGTCACGAAAGAGCCCTCGTCTCTCTGGCTGGCAAGACGGTCTCGTATCACCTCAAGTAGTCTGTCCTGGTTTACAAAAACAATAGTGGTTGATGTTTACACAAATGCGATTGCAATAATAAACTGACAAATCATGGTCACCTGATAAAAAACTTTCCCTTTAACCCTTCCCATAGGTGGTCCGCCCATGAATTTGAGTGCTGTACAATGTGTTTGGACGATAAAGATCTACATTTTACTTCCAGAAAAAGAACCAGTTATCTTTTTTATGATGTGGATATCCACTGAAGATATTCAGTTCATTTATCACAATCGCCTAAACTCTTGGTGGCCAAGAGGTGGATTAAACAGCATATTCATGCAATGTGAACTGGATTAATGAGAGATTAAGATTTAATCCTGAAGCGCAGCTTACCTTAGCTTCCACAGCCCTCTTGCAGGATGATGACCAGTAAGATACTTTCCAGTTAAGAGGAACAGAAATCACTCCTGAAATCAAAGAGAAAAGACATTTATTCAACAGTCAAATGTCTAATGACTATGGATCATCTGATCTGATCCATAGTTCGAATCACAACAGCAGCAAAACATCCTTTGAAAAGATATACAATGTAATCTACAGTTGCCAAACTGCCTCTTTAACACCTAGGAGAGAGTGGAAACCCTTGAGGATTGCAGAACGCTGTAATGATTGCCAATTGCCATATGGGAGTAATAATCCCCAGGGAGAGGAGATGGTTGTACGCATTTTGTGCCAGCCTAAAATCCATTGACAGGGTAGTAACATAATAAATTGATTATTTTACCTGACCGTTAAGAAAGCAAGTACCGGTATGCATTATCTAAACAACCAGTGGACCTACAGCTTCGAGTCCTATACGACAGACATGGTAAATGAGAATTATTGCCTTACCAAAAGAGCACTGGAGCATTGACTTAGGTTTTGAATCTGGGTTCTCCTGGTTACAAGACCATTGCTCTTCCACTGAGCCATCAATCATGCTTCCTCTAAAAGTGCCTTGATCATCCAAGCTCTTGAACATTGTGGTGTTACAACTTCTTATCATTAATACCACTATTATCTAGTTAGATGATATTTTGTCCAGATATCTGCAAGCTACCTTACCATGCCAGTGTGTGGTTGCCAAAGATGCTACATCATGTACCAGATCAGGGGAATCGGTAACGTCTAGGTCAAGAAACAGCGCCAACATCAGCTCAGTTGCAAAAAGTTTGAATGTGTCGTAGACCTGAACGGAAGTTCTGTGACAGCATGAAAATGGATGGTTTATTTAAAATCTACAGGGAAATAGAATACAATGAAAAATCTTGCAAATAAAGGGAAAAATACATGTACTTCTTTGTCCCAATTTACATATAATGTATGATACACTTACATTTTGTAATGTACAATAAATTTACAAAATCAGTACATGTATTACTTAGTAGCTTAGCTAAACGTTTTGAGGTGTAAAAACACTGAAAAGACACACGTGACAAACTTATTCAATATCAAACTTTTATTCTATAGAGGCAGAACCAAAATATTACGATGCAGAACCAAAATATGAGGATGTAGAATTAGTATTTACCTCTTTGAACACTTTGAGCACAATAATATGAAAGCTTTCTATTCAGATATGTTTGAATCTAATTTTAGAAGCACAGAAAAAACTAGCAATTTTACACTTTGTGTCTTTCCTGCGTCTTTATGCGCCATTGCTTTTTGCTTTGAAGCTATCTAACATTGTTCCCTTTTGTAACATAATAGATACCATCACAAATAACATGAATGACGATACAACAGGATGTTTACAAAATAAAGCACATGTACTACCCCTGAATGCATTATTCCCTCTTCATCATTTAAACCTTTATACATGATAATACCTTGAATGCAAGTCGCTGAAATGCCTATGAATGTACTTGTGGACGATGCTGTCAAAGTTTGGCAGGGCATGCTGGATGAAAACATGGTGCATGAGAGCATGGAGTCTGTCGGCCTCCCCTGCTTCTTCAAACATGATGTTGTCTCCATAGAGATGATGGAGCATGGCCTTGTATCCCAGGTTCATTTTGGTATGGTGTTCTGAGAGATGGAGAGCATGGAGATGGAATCTGTACTTACATGTAAACCTTTCATGACAAGAATTATTTAAGGGCTAAATTGATCACATTTTGTTCTTCAAATTGGCAACAAAAATATTCTTCTTTTTATGCTACATGGTTCTTATAAATTTAATGTCTTTGAGAACAACGTTATTAAAGTAGAACTTTAATGATTTTAAATATTGGCTTAATACTTATTATTATAGATGGCATAAATTAAACAAGGTTATCCAAATTCAACGCTTGGAAACATTTGAAGTAATGATTATTATCAATTATAAAATACAGCCCCCGATATAGCAGCTGAAGAGCTCCTCGAACGCTGCTGAGATATGTGACGACACACCATGCACCAGTCCTGTCTAAGCAGACGATGTCCCATAACATCTTACACATTTTTCAGAGCCTATTTTGTCATCTCCTCTTCACTTATTTCTCTTCCTTCACTAGCGTCAGTCTTAATGTTAGTCTGTTGCCTCACTCTTAACTTCGTGTATGGTATTATTTTGATGAAAAATGCAGCGTTAAAAAAATAAAGGAATCAGTCACTTGTAAACAAAATAAGACGCCATTGTATTTTCAGCTGCTTGCACCGGGCATGTTCGGCGTTTCAAGAGGGAACGAATACCATCCTGCTATTATTCGGAGGGCTTTTCAATTTGAAAGTGGGGTTTATTTCTTTGATCATTGACCCTTCTCCTGTGTATTTACAATCAAACGGTTTTAGCTATCAGAATCAGTTTCATTTTCCCTTTATAATGGTGTGAAATAAGGTCATGTTTAAATACACCAAACTCTTTATAATTTGATAAATAATTGCATTGCAATTACGTTCATTCATTATAGGACGTCGTCTGCTTAAGCATGAGCGATCCCGAGTGTGACGACATCAAAACATCGCTATATTTCTGGCGAATCCTCGGATATTCCAGATGCTGAGAAGAGCTTTTATTTGTGTTGTTTTTATAACCATCAGATACGCAGTTGACATAAAACTTATACGATTGCCATCTGTAAGCTTCCCAGTTTCTAGTGATACATTAATTGCCATATTTGTGATTTTCTTTGAATATCTACTTTAAGAACTTTGTCGAAAAGTTGAAAAATTACCAATTTTGACAAAAAACAATGATTTTAAACCAATAAAGGATTTAAAGCTTTTTCTCCTTTTAAATATTCCTGGCATCAAACGCAATATGGTCATGCAACAAAAATGCATCTGGTATATTTTTTAGGGCTCTGAATCAAAAGTTATTGACCAAACCACAAAATGTTGTCAATAGACAATTGTCTCGAAAGGGTTAATTTACAAATTTCTTTAAATTTATTTCTTTGTGAATACTATTCCCCATTTAGACGAATTTTGGTTCATTAACTCTGTCAAGGATTGGTAAGTGCAAACAACATGTGTATACCTACATGGATATAAATGTACAATAATGTAATTGAACTTAAAGGGCAATCCAACCTTGTCTTTAATAAGATGATTTGTGTGAAAACAGAAAAATAAGAAACACAGGATGGTGAAAGTTGGAAAGAAATAGGACAAGGAGTAAGAAAGTTATGGATGTTTGAAAACTGAGATCACTACATCTATGCGAATCTCAAATTGGCAATTTGGCGAGTTGAATGGACTTACTGGCGGTCACCTCTCCCATGTGTTGTACACTAAAATATCATAAATTTGCGTTTTTTTCCCTAAGCACTTTTCCCTCGGGCAGTACTCAAAATATGTTGTAGATAGCATATTGTTATAGGTTCTCATAAAAGAAAAACGATCCTAATGAGTAATACAGTTTTTTTTCAAAAACATTTTAGACATTTGTGTGTTGGAGCGAATGGGGGAGTTGTTCATCACTACATCACAGTGACATTACCGATTCGGCCAATTTGAAATTCCCATAATTTTTCAAAATTCATAACTTTCTTATTCCTTGTTCGATTTAATTCAAACTTTCACTAATCTGCACTGTGAACACGATGACAAAGAGAGCAGACAAAATATACAGCTCCTCAATTGTACCCTCCACAATTGCTCTGGTAGACAAAAGAACATCCCTTCATTGCTATTATGTAAAAATATGTAGAACAGGTGTCACATGAATATTCACCTGTTCTTATTTCACATACATTGTAATAGCAATGAAGGGATGTTCTTTTGTCTACCAGAGCAATTGTGGAAGGTACAATGAGGAGCTGTATATTTTGTCCGCTTCTTTGTTCGCCATGTTCATAGTGCTACTTCTCTGATTTTTCCTCTTTCTTCCAGAAAAACTTGCTACTAAGGTTGGATTTCCCTTTAATTTATTGTAAATTTTTAATAACTTTAAAATTCATGTACATGTATAGTAAAAATGTCTAGAAACCTTTAAAAAATCTTGTGTGGATAATAAATTACTCAAGAACAACCGCAACAAAATATATGACTGTAGTTACACTTCCTTCTAAAAGTGTCATCATCACAAGGACCTACATCATGTATAAAAATAAACTCAAAGTCTGCAAGCATATACATGTATACATGGTGCATTATCCAGTATACCTGGCAACAGATACACTGTACATACATGTATGAGAGTATCTGTGCAAGCATCTTTGCTTTATTGATTTAGAAGGTCCTAATTATATGTGATATGAGTTGCTATGGAAACAGGTGCACTAGAGAGGACTAGATTAGATCAGTCTGACCTTCTCACACCTCTAACAGTCAAGGAGACTGGGGGTGGTGGGGTTATATATGTAGTACAGCTTTATTGATGTAAATAATTAGATAACACAACAATGTTTCCATTAATTTAGTGTAGAAGATACATGTACAATGTACATGTAGGCATAAGGTACAGAATTTCAGTTTCTATATACAATAGTTACATAATAAGAGCACATATGCGACATTTGAATGGTCAGTTTTTGTCATTGTGAAATCATTTTAAAAAGTATGTACCTTCTGCAGGCCTGTATCGTGCAAACTACATGTATCATGCAATAAGCATGCAAGAAAGATTTTATATTTGATGGGTATTTGAAATAAATATATACCCATCAATAACGGGGTAACCTCGCTAGTCATAAGGACCGCTATTCATAAGGACCACTTATTCATAAGGACTGCTATCCATAATGCGAGACTAAATGAATAGCGGTTTTGTATGAAATAGCGGCCCTTCTAAATAGGGAGCAAACCATACACAAATTACCTAGTTATCCATAAGGACCTCCATTCATAAGGACCACTATTCAGAAGGGCCACTATCCATAATGCGTGTTAAATGAATAGCGGTTTTCTATGAATAGCGGTCCTTATGAATAGCGAGCAGACCCATCAATAACGTAGGGTTCTGAATCATTAGTCTGGCCGTATTCAATAGACCTGATTACTACTGTATTTCAATAGACCTGTTTACAAATATATTCAAACTTTATGTATACACTGTACTTTTAAAACAAAGGTTGTTCTTGACAACCTGAAAGCTTGTCAGAGATAGCAACAAGTAATGGATGCAAACTGGATTCCAAGTATTGTAGTTCATTTCTTAATAACAGGTTAATGGAATACCTCGTTATTAGGTCCCCAGGAATGAAACATCCATAAATTTGAATAACTTAGTAAACAGGTCTATTAATACTTACCGGTATTTCTCTCAAGAACTCCTGGTTACCAACTATTCAATTCACCTGCTTTGTATAATGGCATCTCTATGAATGGAATCCACATTGCATACATCAATTGTTACTATGTCTGACAAGACTCTGGCAAGCTTTTGAGTTGTCAAAAGCAACTTTTGTTCATAAGGACCAGGGGGTATGCATGAAATTAGTAACGGAGTCTATTATCATACATGTTGGTACATTGAATTTGCTTTACTAAATACCTGTCAATAACTCCTGGACTGCGTTGGCTGAGCAGACGAAGATGGTGGGTTTGTTGAGTATCCTCGACTGAAAGATCCTGGCTCCATACTCCTCGATACGGCTGTTGACGTAGAGAGGTACATTGCGGTAGAACTCCAATGAGCTATCTCCGACGATGGGGTATCCAATCTTCCCTTTAGGGGTTGCCATGGTGATAAAAGGATGATGATGATGATGATGGTGGTGAAAAAAGGAGGTAGAGACTCTTAATGCATCTTGGGAGCACAACAGATCAAGTCATATAGTAATTGCTGGGCTGGTTGGTGTTTACCTGCAGTAGTGGAAAAAATAGAACACGAGACTGAAATTGCCCAGGTGGAGTTCCTCAACCAATGGTGATGGTGATGGTGATGGTGATGAAGGAGGTAAAGACTCTAAATGCATCTTGGGAGCACAACAGATCAAGTCATAAGGTAATTGCTGAACACTGCAGTAGTGGAAGAATAGAATGTTCACAAGAACGAAATTGCCCAGGCGGAGGAGTTCCTCAACCACTCGGGACCCAGTTATTTGGAATGGTGACTGAAAGAAAACAAGGAGGAGGAAAAGAAAAGGCGAGGAGGAAAAGAAAAGGCAAGGAGGAGGAAAAGGCAAGAAGAAGAGAAACACAACAAGATGCAAATGCGGAAAAGCGAGGAAGTGACAGAGAAGGAAAAGAAGTTGCAGAAACAAACTAAGACTCATTTCTCTTTCAACTTTTCCTCAGTCTTTGTTACATCTTCTTTTCCATCCCTATATTTTTGTTGAGTCCTCTATGTTTAATAAAAATGAAGACTTTTAAGAAAGTGTACGATTAATCTTATTTCTCTGTTTTCATCATTTACTTCTTTGGGATATAAATGTATCTTATGTTCTTATCATGTCTCAGCAAAGGATAGGATACAGTAAGTTATAAGAATCAATGGTGGATCAAGGAATTATTTGGAAAACTACTGGAAATACCCCAAATCACATGTATCATGTACACTGCACCTGATGCATGCATATACTAGAGGGCATTTCTGATGTCCATAAATCAAATTAGCAAAGCTTCTTTCTATTAAATTAAACACCTCCATATTAACACATATGTACAGCTGCGCATCCACAGCTAAATAAAAACAGTTTTCATGCAAATCGTGGGAGTCTAGTAGATAGCTGTGTCTAAAAATGATATGCCATTTACATACATGTACATTTTTGTACAATCTCTTGACATAAACATGTAAAAGTCATTTTGTACAAATATTTGATATCCACTTTTCATCAACAGAGACAATACATGAAGATCTACTACAAGAAGAAATTGAAAAAAAATAAAATCTTTCATTATGCATTTTTTATGGATGAACATGAGCATACCGGTACATGTAGTCAGCATAACAGATCCAACATTCTTATACCCACAGACACAGTCCAGCAGCTCTAAATTCTTGAGATATTAATCTGTTGTGATCAGATCCCAGCTGGCATGCCAAAGATATATGGTCCAATTATTAAGGCTCGTCAAAATAAAGAAAACAGAGCTCTATAAATATATACCGGTACCCAATTGTCCACTCTGCGACGGCACTTTGTGGCCTCCTGCCTGTAGTGATTACTATTCAATTCAATTCAGTATTTATTTCCAATTCATAAAAATGAACAAAGTCATATACAGACAAATAAAAAGGAGAATTAAAACATGTCAATAAAAACATGAACAAAGCAATCAGAAGTAATAGAAAAAGTAGAGTTGTTACATGGTTGAACATAAATGAATGGAAAAGGGGCATGCACTAAAAAGCGAAGAAAAGGCTTGTATGAACGCACATGCCCAACATGGATTGATGATTAAAATAATATTGCTACCATGGATACGGTAATTAAGTACAGTACCAAGTAATAATAATTTAAACAAAAACTAAAATACAATAAACCGAGAAAGTAAAACAGGACAAAATATAAAAACACACAACATACATATAGTCATCCTAATATAAATTAATAATTGCTAAGTAATTTCTTTTTGTATTGTCTTTTAAAAGTATTATTAAACTGTGTATTAATTCTGCTAAATTCCAAACTATTCCATAAAGTGGGGCCTGTATGTCGTATGGAATATTTAGATCTATCATTTGAGAAGGCCCACCTGTGAAATTGATTACATGATCTGGTAAAATAATTGTGAATATTAGAGTTAATTGAGAACATGTTCATTAAATATGGCGATAGATTATTTGTGTGGTAGCGTTGCATTATTGAAGCAATTTGAATCCTAGTAATATCTGGAAGTTTAAGTGTTCGTAATGATTTAAATAACAAGGATGTTGGTGCATTATAGTCCGTTTTCATACATATACGTATTGCTTTCTTTTGTAAAATAATTAATTTTTGTAAATGGGAAGAATATGTGTTACCCCATATTGAATTACAATATGATAAATGGGACAAAATATAAGAATTGTAAAGAGTGAATAATATATAACTAGGTAATTCATATTTCAAACGGTTTAGAATTCCAATAAAACGTGATATTTTAACAGAGACTGAAGTAATGTGATCATTCCAACATAAGTTATTGTTAAAAATTACTCCTAAAAACTTTACTGAATCATAAAATTTCAATTGGGTTACGTCAACCTTAAGAGATAGGTCAGTCTGATTATATTGCACACCTTTCTTTTTATAAAAATGGACACACTGAGTTTTACTTGTATTCAAAGAAAGTCTATTGCACTTAAACCAGGCAGAAATTTTGGCAAGATTTCTATTTAAAATTTCAAGTAAAATATTAATATTATCATGAGAGGCAAGTAGTGACGTATCATCGGCATAAAGAATAAAATGAGGTTCACGGCAAGAGTTAACAATATCATTAATATAGATTAAAAATAATAAAGGCCCGAGAATTGAGCCTTGAGGCACACCTGAATTTAATTTCAAGAAAGACGAATGGGCATTGTTGTAGACAGTAAATTGTTCTCTGTGTAATAAATATGATTTGAACCAATTAAAAGACACCCCTCTTATACCGTAATATTGCAACTTGTTGAGTAATATATCATGAGAAAGCGAATCAAAAGCTTTGGAGAGATCCATGAAGACTCCTATAACTTCTTTGCCGGCACTGAGTTCACTAATTATTCTATCATGAATTTCAATAACTGCCATTTCCGTAGAGTAATTTTGACGGAAGCCATATTGACTGTCATATAATAAATTGTTGTGTTGTAAAAAACAGTAGAGTCTATAAAAAACAAATTCTCCAATATTTTGGAGAAACATGGTAAAATTGATATTGGGCGGTAGTTGGTAAATTGATTCGGATTGTCCTTTTTAAAAACGGGAACAACTTTGGCTATTTTTAGTTTAGAGGGTACGAATCCAGTTGTGAGAGATGTGTTGAAAATATATGAAAGTGGATCTATAATAAAGGGCAAGACATATTTCACAACAGATGGATGAATGTTATCAAATCCACTACTTTTACTAGCTTTAAGTGATTTACCAATGTCTAATATTTCTTTCTTTGTAACTGGTTTAAAGAACAAAGTATGTGAGAGTGGTTCATTCATATAAGAATGAAACGAATTACAATTGTCTTTATTTAAATCATTACATGTACTTGATCCAACGTTGACAAAATATTGGTTAAAGTTTTCTGCAATTTCAAAATGATCACTAATATAACAGCCATCATTTAAAAAAGTGGTTTCTTTATCAAGATTATTTTTCTGTTTTCCTAAAATATTGTTTATAAGTTTCCATGTTTTGTTTGAATTTGTTTTCATAGATTCAAACTTGATAAAATAATTTTTTTTCTTCTCTCGTCGGAGAGTTGAAGTAACTTCATTACGTATCTTTTTATATCTATCATGATGAGCTTTAGTCGGGGAGTTTAAATATACCTTATAATATTTATTTTTCTTTCTTATAAGTTTCAAAATATCAAGGTTAATCCATGGTTTTCTATTCCGTTGACGTTTACCGATATATTTTGTCCTGATAGGTAAGTGTTTATTATACAGGTTAACGAATGTATCATAAAATATGTCGTACGCCCTCTCCGGGTGGCTCTGGAGACACACCTCTGACCAGTCCACGATTGAAAGATCACCACATAGAGAATTAAGACCATCAGGAGATATTTTCCTGTATGTATGTGCTTTTTGTTTATCATTTATTAAAAAATCTGAAAAATGGGACAAATGGAAGATTGGAAAATGGTCAGAAATATCTGTTAAAAAGGCACCAGACAGAGGGGAACGACTAAAATCATTCGTAAATATGTTATCGATTATAGTAGATGATCTATTATTGACACGTGTTGGTCTGTCTATAATGGGATAAAACCCGGATGAGATTACTTGGTTGACAAAATGAAGAATTTGTGTGCTTTCAGATTTTTTCGACAAATCAATATTGAAGTCGCCCATGAAGAAAATACGTTTCTTGATTATGTAATTATCATTCATTAATGTATCAAAATATGAAGTAAATGAAGAAATGCTTGATTTTGGTTGACGATATATAATCCCAACTACAACATTTCTTTCTGATTTGCACTCGATTTCAATGCATAAAGAATCAACACCTTCACACTGCTGTGAGAAATCACATAATTTGTACTTCAAGTCCTCTCGAACAAATAGACCGACTCCACCGCCGCGGCCACTAGGTCGATCAGCATGCAGGAATTTATAGCCTTCAATTGAGAAGGGAACATTAGAGGTTGAATTAATCCACGTTTCCGATATGCCAATCACCGAAAAACAAAATCTGATATTCGAAAGAAAACTGTGTATGTGATCGAAATTTTGAAATAAACTTCTTGCATTGAAGTGAATCATGCAAAAGTTTCCTGTTGTAGAATGTTCAATTATTTCATTGAATTCAGAGGTCAAGAAGTATCTTGCATTTGTGGAGAAGGCATGTTCGTCCTGATCATTCCCAACATGATATTCATCGTGCCCAGCATTACTACTTGTATTTGCATCAACAAATTCGTCTTTAGAACAAAATAATGACTGGAATTCTGAGTCATCAATTTCAACGAATGGCAAAGGGTGAGTAAAGTTGACATTTGCAGGAAGTATATTAGTTACCTTGACATTTAAACTCGTGTCTGCTTTAGAATAA
Organism: Heliocidaris erythrogramma; assembly: GCA_025617745.1. Lineage (NCBI taxonomy): Eukaryota > Metazoa > Echinodermata > Echinoidea > Camarodonta > Echinometridae > Heliocidaris > Heliocidaris erythrogramma. Next base: position 33,329,152 of record CM046868.1, read on the forward strand.
TCATTCAACATTACGATGACTAATGAGACATACAAGACAATACGAAATATCCAGAAATTCAATAAGATACACGTAAAATAATAAGGCCTAAAAGTTTGTTAAATTACTAACTTTTATTGATAATAAAAGGGTCAAATAAATGAGTAAATTAGAAAAAATAACTTAAGGAGAGAAAGTGGAATGCATCAGCATTGTATAATTATTCATGTCACAATTTTTCCAAGTCTTGTTTACAGCGGATAGTTCTGCGGATCGACTTTCCATTTGTGGTGGATATCAGGACTACGATTCGACCATCAAAGGACCAAGCCCCATTGACCTTTGGGTGTTTCTTTGCGGTCCACAGAAGATCCTGATTTGTGGGAGTTAAAGCCTCATCTATTCCCATACCGGTACCTTTCAGCTTTCTCCTTGCGCGCAGTACAGTGTTCCGGACTCGGTATGAACAGAATTTGACAATGATGGCACGAGGCTTCTTGTTCTTCAGAGTGGTGCCCCCGGACCCAGAGTCTAATGTCGCTTTATCAACCCTCGGAGCAACACGATGCGATCTATCAAGATCGTTCACGGTCAGATGAACACCAAGACGCTCAGCAGCTACGTGACATATGACCTCGTCTGTATTCTCCGTATCATTTTCTTTCACGCCGTAGAACTTCAGACAATTACGACAAGAATATTGATCGGTCTCATTCATGGCCAGCTTCAAGTTGTTGATGGATGTTGCCTGTTCATTGATGACACTATTAAGCCGCTTAATTTCAGCTTTTTTGACACAAAGCGATGATTCAAGCTCCATTAACTTCCCATCAATGTTTTCAACACTTTCCTTGAAATCCGCATTGGATTTCTCTAATTGGTCTAAGCGTTGAATGAATTTGGATAAGTACATATCAATAGCCTTTTCTATAGTCTTTCCAATTGCATTGAGAAAAGTGTCAGATTGGAGGTATTCTTCGACAGCATCTATGGCTGCAGCTTCTGCTACAGCTTTCGTCTTAGCCGACATTTTGGTTACAAATTTATGATTGAAGAAACTGGCACAAGAAACACTCACTGTGTATACATATTGTTAACGCAGGATTGAACGTGCAGGTCGATGTTTCACTATAATAATATATATCAAGAGTATATTTAAGATAGCAGATATATGATTGAAGACTTTTGAAGTGTTATACTGTATAATTGAGGTGACCGATATAGTTTCCCCGCAATAAAGTTCTCATGATCGCATATTACTGGTACATTCCAAGAAGAATTGTTTTTACTTGATTAACGCATGATCAAACTTTAGTGAATGTCGAGAAAAGCTCAATACGTATATGGTGAGTTACCTGGTTTCACATGTAGTATATATTACACTGTTACGTTGCAAAGTAGAGTTCTTCGGTGCAATTAATACACATGGGACTATCCAATATACAACAACAGTAACATCCTTATGACCACAGGCACACAATTTCCTTCACAATATCCTTGTATCATCATTTAATCCAGCTTGCTGTCTTCTTTCGTTATAACTATTCAAAATCGATGAAAATCATGAAATTCCGGTCCATATTCCTCCTATGGCACTTGCACAAGTGCTACTTTAGCAATCCAATCCAATCCAATCCAATCATTTTCTGTGAGAGTTACATACTGGTTAGTGGCTACATTGACCCCCTTGGCAAGCCATATATCAATACACCAATATCAAGATCAAGGTCACCGCAGGAATTACACAAAGTACATCTACAGGAGTACAGGCTGTAGCTAATACTAGCAGTAGAGGCGCATAGCCGATATTTCTTATTTGTCTCTATTGTCAGAGACTTTTGACAACATTTTAGTAAAATTAAGGTAGCCTATTTGGGAGACAGTCTCCCATTTAGAAGACCAATTATCTTTACATTTGCTGCAAAGGGATTATCTATAGGATCAAAATGAAAATGAGATATAAGCAAATTCCTCATTTGACGATCTACTTTTGTTTCATAACATTTTTTTAATGATCCACACACAAAACAAATAGGCTTCTGACCTAACCAGTGAGGCAAAAATTTGGCCGAGAGAAACTGCCTTGTTGATGCTGTTGCTTCTTTTGTCCTTTTGTTCTAAGCTAAATCTCCAATATGGGGTCGAAGACGGTCTCCCAAATAGCAAACAGTCTCCAATACCGGCCACACTCCTCTACTGACTAGTAATCCTTATACATGGCCAGGCAGGGCTCCTAAAGCTATGGAGGTCCGAGGCTATACGCATCCCGCAAATACTCACAATGGGACTCGTTCAATATGCCAAACTTTAGGTGTGAATGAGCAACGAGAATATCATTTACGTTTGCCAAAAGTAATCAGTAATTTATCTTTAGTTTTTTGTGATATTATCACTAGTTGGAAATCGGGGTGAAATTCCCATCAGTCAGCTTCAAAATCAAGATTTGCATTCATTTATTTATTATGTGTGCATAGCTTTTTAGGACCATTTGGCATTTCATTTTGTCGAACAAAATTTGACACGGGCAACGACATCGACTTGAAAATGAATGTTATTGATATCATTAGTCCTTTTTCGTACCTTTTTCAGCAATTTAACTTCAGAATATGTAGAACTAATATATATAAAAGATATTTGCATACACCGGATAACAATTAACATGACTTTTTAGCTGCTGGAAACAAAGTCCTTACCTTAGCTTTAGGTCCCCCCATATAATAATCATAACCTACTACCTAGTAGATCTACATTGGATGAGTGGGTCCCCCATAGGCATAGCCATAGCATGTTACTGCGGCAGCCCGAACGCGTTCGGGCTGCGATCAGCAGTCCTTTGAAAGGTTGGGTGCCTCTTAAATCCAAGCTCGTATGTCAAAATTATACCATGAAATATGACATAACTTCATTTCAGAATACTGTCTTTAGGTACTTACAATACTTTCCGAATAAATGTCGTCTTTCTTTTCAATGATGATATAAAAAAGGCCTATTAATTGCCCGGCTCCTGTACTAAAAATTTTCGTAGGCCGATGTATACGCATGCGCGTCTGTACGGTATATTTTTTACATACGTTCGAATTCTCGCTCGTGAGAGACGAGAGGGAGGATTACAGTTGAGTGAAAAAATTGATTGATTCTATACATTTCTGAGGAAGAGCTGATCTGCAGAAGGTCTGTTTAGGTAAGTGGCATCACATACATGATACTTTAATTTAAAAAATATGTGCCTACGATACAACTATTACTTGTCATTTGCCCATGTAAATTGTGAGACCCACGGAATAGTAGTGGTTTCACTCAGGACGCTGCCACTTTGTGGCAGCGTCCCGGGGCTACATAGCATGAAGCTTCATGCCCGTTTAGGTAGACAGAAACAACCGTCTGTTATGGGGAAATCTTTAGTATTTCTGACATTTATCGGCCAAAGTCGTTATTATGCCCAGCCACCATTAAATCTGCCTGACCAAGTGAATATATTTAGTTAAGTTTCTTGTGTTTTTTATTATTGAAATTCTGATCATTTTCAACGGAATAAACGCTATTGTTAATTCATAACTGAAAAAAAATATCAGTCAAGAAGAGGGTGGGATTCGAACCAGCAACATTGTAGAACGTGCGGTGTAGAATACTTTACTTTACTTTACTTTAATCCCACGATGATATAGGACAAATGCCTGTTCATCGATCGTAGCTTATTGTATCATGTGATTATACATTTTCCATAGCATGTCATAACAAAAACGAATATGTGTCGGGAAAGGACAAAATGTGTGAAAGATTCAAGATATTGACTCATACAGCCTATATTGGCTCGTAAACAAGATCATAATTATTAGACCAGTATTTATCTAGTCTATTCTTAAAGGAGTTTACAGAAGTTGCTGAGATAACATTTTCAGGGAGACTATTCCACAAATCCACAATTCTATTGCTGAAAAAAATGTTTCCTCAAATCAAGCCGAGAATACTGTTTGTCCAGTTTCATTTTGTGGCCTCTGGACCTCCTGTGTGCCAATTGAAAAAGATTGTGTTGAGTTTCATACACTCCTGTCAAATACTTGAAAGCATCAATCACATCACCCCTCCTTCGCCTGTGGGCAAGAGTTGGTAATTTGAGTTTCATGAGGCGTTCACGATAGGACATATTTCTAAATCCTGGAATCATTTTAGTGGCCCGCCTCTGCACACTCTCCAATTTCCTCTGCTCACCGAATAAGGATACTTCGAGCATGCAGATTTCTTTAGTTTACCACTAGACCACGAGCAGTTGACGGTACAGTTCGTTGCTCTGGTACTGAATAATATAGAGTGGAGGTAAAGCCTAGGCTTAGTTAAATAATAGGCTTTATACCTTCACTCTATATAGAAATTCAGTACCTCTTTTCTGCTCAGTTTTTTTGATATCCTATAGTATTGACTTTGTCTATTCCTAGGTAGGATTTGAGGATTACTAGGCATATTAGCTATAATAGCCCATTTATCAACCTTCCCCATAGTACAGGCATGACAGGTCTAGCAGTTGATCCATTATTATACCGTTTCGTTTCTGGCGTTCTGGGCGTTGTGGCGTGTGCCTGTAAATGAGTACAGTGGAAGTTATAAACTGATTCAGCGGACCCAGGTTCGAGACTGAGTCACGTCTTTCGGATGGTGACGTTAAACTTAAGGAATAAAGGTCGGTCCCAGACAGGTCCCAGACGTAAATAATCATCTGATTGATGATACACGTCTGTCATGTCTGTAAAAACCCAATTACACACACACACACACTCCAGACGTAGTCTCAGCGGAACAACCGACGATACAGAGATGAGAGAGACTGGACCATAAAGATTTAGTCTATGACTATGGCATCGCTAGCTGCATGAACTTCCTGGCCGGCGCGGCCGGCCTAGCCTTGGCTTGGCAATAGCGACATCACAGCACAAAACCCTACACTACAGACAGTCAGTCACAGTGCAATAAATATCGCCGAAGTTCCAATGTAAATAAAGAAAATCACAAGTCCTGAATTGGGTTTTATTGATTGTCCTTTCTTGCCGACTGTAAAAGAAAGGTTTCTTGACAAATCAGTTATGTACTTACCATCAATAAAGTGACGTCCACTTGAGTTGAGTATTACCGACAAAATTCCCTTTAAAATGTACTGGTATGGTACTGTACGTAGCGCGCGGAGCTGAGATAGCTAGATCCAAAATGCTCGGTAGTTTGTTTACGTTTTGCCTTGCATCTATGGCTTTGCATGCCGCGCATGCTGCCGGTCGGCCGTGCGTGCGCGTGGCATAAGTCTGTTTATGCATATGGCAGTCTAGTGTGATAGGCAGGTGGGCCGGGCGCGGCGCGGCGGCGCGGCGGCGCGGATCGAGGAGCTGATTTGAGCTAGCTATCGCTAGCGAGCTTGCTGAGCTAGGCGAGCTAGGCGGCCGCGCACTGTACTATATTAGATAGAAGTGGGAATAGTGACTTTGTCTTGACATTGTGCTAATCAGTTAATTCACATCCTAACCCTTGTCCTACCGTCAGAATAACCATATTCTGTAAGTAATATTTCTATAGATGATTAGATCCGTATGTTATGAGATTTTTTGCAGTAAGGTACCGTACCGAACCGTACCTACACTGCTACAGTTACAGTTATTTTGTGCTTAGTTAAATGGTGAATGAATTTGTGCACTTGTGAAGTTGTGTACGGGGCGACGGTAGTCACATGATGTCATGTGATGTAGGATGATGAAGATTGAACTTGAAGTGTCCAATTTAACTTAAGTTAAAACAATATAAAAGTGCCTCTCTTATGTGTGAGTGGGTATATATGTAACTACATATTTCTATACCATACCATGATGTAGGCCTAGCCGACTTGACATTTTATGAACCTCGAAAAGTAGAAAAGTTCTTTCTGAATTGTGTTTAAGTTTTTTATCATGGCCAATGATGGCATGATTGTTTGTTGTCTCTGAACATTTTTAACTTTATTATGCATAACTTGTTACTAGATCTAATTAATTTGCTTAATTTATAAAAAATGTCAGATATTACAGGAACTTGTTACAGTTAGATCTAATTTGCATACCATAAATCACAAATGTCAGATATACATGTACTACAGGCAATTAAACAATCCAAGACAACTTACGCACAATGTCAATGGTCAGTATGCAACTTGCATTGTTGCAATTGCTTTTTCTGACCTTTTGCTTGCATTTGTATTTGTTTAAAACAAGCAAATACTAGCAAGTAAAACAAAAGGTTCCAGATTAGGAGGCGGTGTAGCGCAATCGATCATCGTCAGGCTCTGAATATGACTTTCATCATGTTCGTCATATGCATGGGTTCGAGTCCCGCGCTGAGCTGACAAAAAGATTGTCGCCGCTTTGTGTGTACTGTAAGTGTACCCCTTCCCTCTGTTCCCGATGTGGGCTCGGTTCAGGGGAAAACATAGACCGAAAATTATGTCTCTCGTTCGTTAGCCTCTTATTTGGATAGGGTCGGCTCTTCACTTAGAGACAGAAACGCTCCATACACTCGCCTGTGCAAACTCACTGACCGCCGAGGAACAGTAGGCATGTCGTTAAAATGTGAATATTACGATTTTTAAAAATATTTTTGTTCAACTTACCAATTTGACTGTTATTCCTTTTAATGCTCCTTTTTCAGGTAATTCAGTGTCCAAGGTTTTCTCCGTTTGAAAATCTTCCAGCCGTATTCAAACTGTTATAGTGTGTAAGTCAATGTGTATTCGGTTTGCACAGGCGAGTGTATGGCGCGTTTCTGTCTCTAAGTGAAGAGCTAACGAACGAGAGAAAGAATTTTCGGTCTAGGGAAAACACTGTTCCTCGGACAGAACGTTAACTGGGGGCCCTGTGTGTAGGAGATTCTCACAATATGCACGTTGATGTACGCTACACTTCTCGCAAATAGTAGGGTGTCAACCCGGTGTTTAGTGTGCCTGTAATACACAACTGAAGTGGTACCATTGAAAAGACTGCAATTATCTTCAGAATTGAAGGAGGCAGTTGTACCCAAGGAAGAAGAAGAAGAAGAAAATTTTTCTCTCCAGTAGGGCCTATTTGCTATTAAAAAGAACAAGCCTTAGCTTGTAAGAAAAAACAAAGGCTTACTTTTGGGGAATAAATGTTATTACGGCCAAGCAGATGCTAGCTTGAAATAAAAAATGTGCTCTCGTCATCAAGCATTAACTTGATTATGTCAAGCTCCTCCAAGGGTAGACCAAAAGCTTCAGTCTCTCTGTATCGTCGGTTGTCCTGCTGAGACTATACGTCTGGCTCCACTAGACCTCCGGACAGAGGGGAAGGTTGAGAAATGTCAGAAATTCCCCATAACAGACGGTTATTTCTGTCTACTCCAAGGGTAGCTTACATTTTACTTATTTACTCAAGGTTACTTAGGTCAAGTAAAAAAATATACATGTTTAGCGTCCTGCCTTTTGGGAAAAAAGGAAGGAGGAGGCCCTTTTTTTTTTTTTTTTTTTTTTTTTAAATGGCCGACCGACCCATTTAACAACCAGCCAGGCTATTTTTCCAAAATGGCTGCCATTTTTTTTTTAAATCACCACTTGGACTTAGGAAAATGATGCCAGCTATTACATCATAGGCTAGATGCAATGGATAGAGACCAACTTCCCCCCCCCCCAAAGAATTTGTCGGTAAAAATCACTGACAAGACATTTGATGAAATGCCCCCCTGTCTCTCCAATACTTTCAGGAGCAGCCATTTCTGAATTTGAAGCATCACGATCCTGAAAATTGCTAAATCAGGGTGTCCCATCTAAATGTTCATAAAATGCCTTTATGTTCTTATTTGTGCCTTTACATTACAACAATGACCAAAGAAAAGGGTACATGATGGCTTTGCCTGATATCGCAATATATTTGTTAATGTATGAAAGGTTGTTTGGTAGCATTGTGTGACATTAATGCTTCAGTGCCCTGAGTCATCTGAGCATGCTTCGGCACACATCTTGCTATCCCAACTATTTGTTTAGACCAGTAAGCATGAGCTCCAGTATTTGCTCAGACATCACTCTCAGGTCAAGCAAAAGATGGGGTCATAACTATTGCCTGAAGCATTTGCTTGAGCGCAAGCTAATACTAGATAGTATTTGTTTCCAAGCAAATGCTAATTTTTATTGATACAAACCAATGTGCATGCTGCACCCAATGCTAACAGTGTTGTTAATCTTGTGCAATGATCCTTCATTCGTTGTGTCATAGGTTATGCTACATACGATGAATAACACACTGGATCTTGATATATAATGCAAATTATGCAAATTACTCAAGGTTTCGGTTGCCCATTTGGTAATAAAGCTGAAAATGTTCTTTGAGTCTATGACCACTTCCGATTATGAATCAACCAAAAAAAATTCTACTGAAAGAACTTTTCTAGGTTCACTGTTGGCTGTATTCACACCAGCAAGATTAGTGGTCAGTACTGACATTATTTATTTCTGCAATTATGATAGTCCAGCAGTTTGAGATAGATCTACAGTGTACCATGTCTAGACACAAGTCAATTTTGAGTCACTTGTTATAGGCCCATGCCTACATGTATGTGGGACTGTGTCAAACATACAGTATCAAACATACAGTGTCAAACATTTCCAGTATGAAAACAAAGGATTTAAATTATTATTTTCCCCTGCCTCTGGTATGATCTAGCCTGGACTAATCCAGGCTAATGCACACGACACCCATGGCAGGAAATCTCACAGGAAAAGCTATGTATGAGTACAAGGATATCTTAGATATATTTGATCTTAGATTAGGGTGGGGGGGGGGGGGGGGTAAAGCAGTAATAAAGGTTGGTGCATGTGCATGCTTATCCCAAAAAATAATTTTTTTATCAATTTTAGTTTATTACCAGGATCTGGTAGGCTGAGGGGTGGCAAGAGAGAGAATTACAAAAACGAGGAGACGTCTCTGCTCTTTCAGTTTTATTGGATTTGTTGTTATTTATATTTTGCATAAAGTTGGAGACGACTTTAGGACCATGCCTGTATTGATGTCATCGCTGAACATTTTCAAGCATGAGCTAATTCTGAAAATTCCTTAAAAGCTCATTGTAAAAACAGGGCCCTGTTTCATAAAACTTGTTATCAATAACAACTGCCTCATTTCTATGACAGATTGGCTGTCAGCTAATCGGATGCAGGGATTTCAGTAGCTTATAACAGTTATTGTAACTTGTTATTGATAACAAGTTTTGTGAAACGGGGCCCTGATCTATAAATGTGTTGAATAATGTTAGGAATATCTTGCAATTTAGTTTTTTTATGTCTATTGTGTTGCAACAGATAATCTTCATGCTAAGACGTGAAGATGAAGTGCCTACTGGTAGTACGCAATCCTAGCATGCCAGACATTGTCTTCATGTGGAATGACTGCGAGTTCAAAAGACACCTAGCCAAGTCTGCCTTTGACAGAGGCCTCACAGATGTAAGTAAACTGAATAGCTTTGAAAATGAGATCATTTCAACAAGTTGGATAAGATTTGATTTTGAAATAGGTATTGTATTTTCAATATATGCTCCAACCAGAGTTACATTGGGCATTGTATTCAACTTGTCAAGATTTGATAGTGTAAAGCAGTACTCTGCAAGCCTAATCAGTAGTCACAGAAGCCCTTATTCTCGAAAGTTGAGCCTGGCTTAACTTAGGCTGCTGATTTATAGAAGGCTATTTGTCGACCCCTAAGTCCCGTATAAATTAATATATATATTCATGTAACAAAATAAAGAAACAAAATCATTTTCTGACATGAAATGAGCATCAGAAATCATTTCTATTGTAAGTTTTTTGTATTTGCATTTAGTTCCAAAACTATAGGGGGTCTATAGTGATTTTGTTGGATTAAAAGTGGGTGACATTTGGCTCTCCATAATTCAGTGGCCTAAATCTACACACTTAAGCAGGGGCTAAAAGTTACGCACCTTTCGAGAAAATGGGCCAGAAACTTTACAGCCACAGCCTGTACAATAAATTAAATTACAATATGGCACGAAAAAGAGACATGATAACGAAGCTTTTCGACCTGCACTCATCAGGTTATCACGCAGGTATATAACAAATTACTTGAAATCAACTATATTATACTCGGTAAACCCAGACGCAACCTAGACGCCGTAATTTCAGAACAATCGCAAAGCTTGGACGAACTCCTGAATTGCATGCTAACAGACCAAAGATGGCCAAATGCGATTCGGCGATTGGTCTCCACTTGCTGAACAATCCAGCTTGCGCACAAAGCTATGCCGACGACCAATTCTTAATTATGTCCCGGGCCAGAAGCTCAGCGCATTTACGCTTTCTGGAAGCCGCTTACATTCAATCGCATGAACCTCTTCTGTGCAGACAAAAGGAGTTCGTCCAAGCTTTGCGATTGTTCTGAAATTACGACGTCTAGGTTGCGTCCGGGTTTACCGAGTATAATATAGTTGATTTCAAGTAATTTGTTATATACCTGCGTGATAACCTGATGAGTGCAGGTCGAAAAGCTTCGTTATCATGTCTCTTTTTCGTGCCATATTGAAATTTTGTAGTACCAAGAAATTATTTGTGTAAATTAAATTACATGCATAAAATAATCTTTCAGATTCCCTTCCATGTTGAGCATTACCTTTTCTAATTTGTACATAAGCAACAACACAAGAAAATAGACACAGTGTGCAAAACAAACTTTGTGCTCTTTTTTCTCAAGCATTTGTATTTTTAGGGCTCTCATGGTCTCAATTCTTCTACTGAACTTGTCTTTCTTTCACAGCCCGAAGAGATCCTGGGAGATATAGACATTAGTGTCGTGACCCAGTACTTCTCCCCCATCATTGCATCTCATGGACTGCTCTCATCGGAGATGAACTGTCCTTACTCCAGCATTACCTGCAACAATGATTTCATCTTTGTCATGAAACAAGTGAGTATTGTCTCTAGAATACATTTTAGGTGTTACAAATACACTTGACATTCTGTAGGCAGATCTACATGTAGGCCCTGTTTCATGGAACTTGATATCTATGACAAGTCACAATCACAGTTATAAGCTACTGAAATACTAGCATCTGATTGGCTGGGAGCAAAATTTGTCATAGATGTGTGGCAGTTGTTATTGATAATAAGTTTTATGAACGGGGCCCTGGATGGAAGTCTGGGGATCCAGAATCATGCCTTTTTTGTGTGTGGCTTGTCTGAGATTTTTTTCGTGTAAATCAACACACTAATATTGTTAAAGATAAAGTAGAGTTCTGGTCATGCAATTACATTGTAAAAGAAACTGTCTCAAAGCAGCTGGGAAAGTTTGACCAAGAATCATCAAAATAGATAAGAAATTGACCCAATCTCACTGAAAAGCACATGTACTGCACACAGAAATGGGTATATGGGACTACACACTCAAGGGGAATGAATGCTCAGCCCGAACAATGCAGTTATTTCTAGTCATATTTCGAATATAAAAGCATTTGAAGAGCAATGATTTTCAGGGGTGTTTCTATTATGATGTTCTTCCAAACTGACATAAAAGGAATGAGAAAGCTCACAAATTATTTTTCACCTTTCCCAGAACTCAAGATTCCCTTTGAGGGTTGTTCGTTTTTTTTATGTCTTTTATGTCTTTTATGTCTTTTTATGTCCCTTAATGTTTTTTATTTGTTTAAATATATGTTTAAACCTCATATTGGTCTCTCATTCCTCCATCTTTTCCAACTTTACTGTAAGGAGACGTCGAGACTGTCTTGACAAGACCGCCTTGGTCTCTTATGGTACCCTTAATCCCATATATAATTATAATCTATACATCTGTATTCTTATCTACATCTGTATTTTATATTTCTGTACACTTGAACTTGTCTATCCATGCATATTTTTATTGGAATTGAATAAACTGAATTAAATTGAATTGCATTGAATTGAACTGAATTGAATTGAAAACTCTGACTTTTTTTGTAGGGGCGCGGAATCCAGGTTCAGCCCCTACTTGAGTTCCCTCAATTTTCCTCCATTTCAAAACAGAATATATGTCTTTACATGTGTTACCGAATATACACCTTTTATATTTTTAAACCTATTGTGACTACATTGTTTCATATTTCAAAACTGACATCTCAGATAGTCCTAGCTGAATTAACAATTTTATTAATCATCCAAATGATAAATTTCAGTTAGTCGTATAATGTATAAACCATTCTGAATATGATAACTAAGATTTTCTATTAAATAGAATCGATATCATTGAATATGTATAGCAGAACGTGCAACTTTGAAATTTGTATTAAAGCCTCTTCAGTAACTCCACCATTTTTTACTTTCCACATTTTAGTTTGGCCAACACCTGTACATTACAGTCAATGGAGACGGAGAGGAGACAGAACAATTTCTTAACAAGAAACTGTTGGTTTTTCATCGGATTATTCAATTCTTCTTTGGTGCTTCAACGGAACAGTAAGAGTCAGTTTATCCTGTACATATGTGGTTCTTTCTGTCTGTTAGGACTTACCCTTTTTATGTGTAGTTTTTAGCTGTTTTTTTTTTTTTTTTAGCTGTTGTCATACCTGACTTTTCTTCTATTACACAGTGTTAATTAAAACAGTTTTGATTATTAGATTATTGTATGGATAGAGTTAAATACATTTTCCTCTGCATGTACTCAGCCGTAATCCTCTCTATCATAACATGTATAAGGATGGATAGACAACAGGGTTGAAAAGTTAGCCCATTTGATTGCTGTCAATTTGTTGTAGCATTAACCTGTTGCAGACCATATAACTAATTTTCCCTAAAAGTGCATTTCCAGTGGGATATTTATTTATTTATTTATTTATATATTTCTGATATTTATACAGGGTAGCACATTTTCACCAATAATGGTGGTCTTCCATGAGGCCCTGTTTGATAACAAAGATACCAGTGAAGTAACAATATATACTCATTGCAACAACAAAACAAAATACACAAGATAGTTATTAAGTTTGTGGTATCCTCGTAATACATAGAATTTTCAAAAGTGTATTGGTGCATATTTCAAAAATCTAATTGATTAATTAATTCTGATTTGGACCTAGTTCACAATGGATTTTATGGTTTTTAAAAGAAATGATGCCATAGAAATGAGCTGCTGTGATATTGATACTATATGTTCTGTCACCTGAATCTCTTCACCTTTGCAGGTTACGAAAGGATAGTCCGAGTCAGAGGGATGCATTGTGGGATACTTTAGGCTCCGTCTTGGACAGCTGGTGTGAGTTGTATCACAGTGAACAGTCCTTCCTTTTGGAGGTTAGCGAGTCCCATGGCCTTTCTAAACCAATATAAACAATAAAAGCAATCTCGATCGATCAGCCATGCCTCCTCAAATTGGCACCAGATGACGTGGTAAAAGGCTTTCAAAAAAATAGTGCCAAAATGTTACATATTCATGTAAATGAACAGCATGAGCAATGTTGTGGGGCAAAAATATATAGCTGCCTCTTGAGAGGCACTTGTTCTCAATAATCTGTGTGTTTTTTTGTCAGATACATGTATGTGATACATGCTTTGCTTATTCATTTTATTTTGCTGCTGCATTGTTTAGTTTTAAAGCGATTACATGCCTCATGTAGCAGCAAAGCTTTAGTGTACGAGTATTATTTTGTCAGATCCAGTGATTGACAGAATTACTTTTTGAACCGTCCATTTTGAAATTTTCCTTCTCCTTTCTGTTGCGTGGTCTTGGACACCAGGCTGTAGAAACCTTAGAGGTCAACCAAACCCTCAATGAGCTTTGTATCGGTCTGCTGGAATCCGTCTTGCTTAAATTCCGGTCAGCAGGGGACAAGAATGCAGTCCACGCCATGCTGATTACTGGAGCCAAGCTTCTAGCTCTCTATTCAAGGTAACTTGGCTAGGAATTTGTTATTTCTAATTTATTTTTGTGCATTCCCTACATTTTTGTATTCCTTTTTAGTCAGAGAATCTTGTTTTTTAAAAAGACAGCATGTTATCGCTTAAGATGTATATATAGCATTTTGATCAATTGTTCATTTAGTTACAATTGCTCTAAATTGTCCCACTTTGATTATGGTTGAAATGAAAGATATATAAGATGAAAAGGAACCTTAAATCACTAGAATGAACAATCTGGAACCTTTCTCAAATTGATAATTTCAACTCAAAGGCTATTCTTAAAAGTGAACAAATTCTAGGCCAGGTCTAAGTCTCAACTATTGTTGGTTAGTCCATTTACTTTTGGAGCGCCAAGTTTTAACCTAATTTCCCAGAAATTACAATAATACCTGTATGTCACAAAATTAAGAGGTAAACTTTAATGTTCATGATATCATATAATTAATTCATTAATTAATATATGTATATACTTAATGTGGAGGAAGACACTGGGCATTCCATAAATGAAGTCAGGGTTAACTACCTCTGCTTACAAGAAGTACAAGACATCAGGCAATCCAATTTGTGGGACTACACATACTGTTTCATTTCACTCTTTAATAGTCGCAATGCAGCTGAGCTTCCCCCGTCTGACGTCCTCCTGATCATCACCCTAGCCCGGTCACTCTACCCCGCCCCGAAGGGTCCACTGCAGGAGATGCAGGATGAAGCTCCATCTCAGAGAGCAGGAGGATCGGATCGGGAGAACCGACAGTCTGGGGTCTTCAGCGATGGAGAGTTCCTGAGTGCCGGAGAGGGAGGAGGGTCAGATGGGGTAAGTTTTGATGGCTATCATCATCATGTTGTAGGAATCAAGGAGATGTGGCTCAGCAGAATAGGAGGGGGGGGGGTGTTTCATCAAGTGTCTTGTCTGTGATCTTTACTGACAAATTTGCTCTCAGCTAATCAGATGCAAGGATTTCGGTAGCTTGTTACAGTTATTGCAACTTGTCATTGATAACAAGTTTTATGAAACAGGTCTCAGGTTAGTGCAGTAGAAGCATTCATATCGTATAGAGAAGCTACTTGGTCATAATTGAAGGAAATGATTACTGCTATTATATTTATGACAATCGTCATCATCATCATCACTGTTAATCATTGATACCCTACTCCTTTGAATATGACTTTCTTATAAGGATATAGCTCTTGATTTTTTTTGCACTCTGTTAAAATTTACCAGTAATATGTCAGTTACTGTTATGTCATATCTCATGTTTAACTGTTTTTTGCCATCTTGTCAAATATTTGAATTAAAAGTGGTATTAAACGGGTTAAACTTGAACAGAGCCATCTTACAATGACTGCTAAATTAAGATCATAATTTGAAAATTAATTCCATTTCATTTTGAATTTTGACAAATAGCTTCTTTTGATAAAAGGTAATTTTATATTTCAAACTATTATTTTTGACTTCCCAAATGTGGAAAATTACCTACAGGTACATTCTAAGCTTCTACAAACTAGAATGGGGCATGATGGGGAAATGAGAGTCGCAGACACTTTTCAAATCATGTTATAAGATTGTGCCATTAGGAGCTTCAGTTTACTGTCACTTAAATAATCTTGGTTGACATCCTTTTCCCTGTGTAAAAAAAGTTTACTTTAGTTCGGTTCTTATATCTTGAACTATTGACCTAGTCATACTCCATTCCCTTCTTTTCTTCATCCGTAAATATCATGGTTGATGAAAAATTGAATGTAATTCATTTGTTTTTTTCAGTAATGCCCCATTAACTCTGGCATATTTACATGTTTGAGCAAACCGAACATCTAAAAGCGTATGAAGATATGACTGTTGAACCTACCAGAATACATTTATGAATGTTAATATGTCTTTTATGATATATCATCAGCCATATGAAGGAAGAAGTTTCTGAGTATCAACGGCATTTACTTTTCCATTCTAGTCACAGTACTATAGTCCTGCCAACACACATGAAGAGCGTAGCCCCCTACCCTCAGATGACCCTGATGAAGAAAATTCAGGCGTCGTCAGAACCAATCCTCCCTCAAATGAAAGTCAGCCGATATCAGAGAGAGAGGAGCAAGGGTCAATAACAGCCACAAGGTCAAGGGGGTCAGGTGAAGGTCAACGGTCGCAGGACAAGAGTACATCCGAGGATTCTCACACGGACAGTTGGTGTGACCTGGCAGGGGGTCATGGGGCAGACACAGCTAGCATACCCTCCATCGACTGCACCCCAGGTGGGCGTGTCCCTGAACCTCCAAACTCACAGACCATCTGGTATACTCCAATAGAAGTAAGTCATCATCCATTTGATGTTTGCATAATTATTTCAGTTGATTGATATGGGCCAGGAAATATAGAAGCTCACTTCAAAGTTTAACACTTGGATATGTGTGTCTTTACTAGTTTTACAAGCAAAATGCTGCTACACATATAAAGAAAAAAAGGGACAAACGCATACGCATATATCTAGGAGCACTTGTTAACATTTTGGTGCAGACTTCAGCAAATTATTTATAATTCCTAAGCGCTTATAGTATTCTATCACTGATGCATTAAAAGAATTATATTTTTTGTAATCTTAATTCTGTGTGCAAAAATCAGCAATGATGAAACATCAGTTGTTGTATTGGTGTTTGGATAGTGCCTAGAAAAATGTCATTCAGCCAGGATCAAACTTTGAAATACTCATATTTCAACATCTATCTCTCTATGTACCTAAGGGACCAAAGCCTCGTGATGTTGACACTAGTAGCACATCGACCCTCAACTCTGATAACCCATCAGCTCCCACCAAATCAGCAGTACCAAACCCAAGCAACCCTGCAGCAGCGAGTCAGCCCCAGGCATTCTCCTCCTCTTCTCCATCCTCTGCTAGCCGCCAGTCCACTACATCTCCAACACCATCTTCTACTACCTCAAGGAGGAGTAAAGGAGAAAAGAAAAGAGGAACGTTGGAAGATGCCGCTCAGATGACAGTATTTCTTCAGCAGTCATGTCCCTGTAGTCCACACGTCCTACATGTGGTGCGACTCCTACCAAGCATTGTGTTGGTGGTTGTAACAGAGGTAAGTACCAAGAGCTAGAGCATGTTAAAATTTGTAGAAGCTGTATTGCATTGTTCATGTGCTTTTTGTTTCATCAATGCAGAAGAGAGTTAAAGTAGAGTTGGGCATTGCAATTTATTTTTCTTCATGGAGAATTAGCTCTGTTTAAATATTTAGATATGAACAACAGTTTTGGGGAGGTATACAACAAGTACATGTTTATTTTCCTAAAAGTTATATTGAAAGAAAAAAATTATCAAAGAAAGTTTTTTTTTTCATCTCAATTTAGATAATCAGTTTGATTTGTATCTTATCAGGTCAATAACCAGGTTGCGACTTGGGTCAGTCACTGCTTGAAGCGTCTGAGTGACCTCTTGAATGCCATCTCAAGGACAGAGACCAGTGAGGCGCTTCATAGACAGAGCAGTGTGGGTAAACTTGATGCAGATCTCAAGCAGCTTGGCAATGCTGTCAAGAAATCTAGGGTAAGTCACTGTTTGATTATTAGAATAATTATGTGCTCAAATGTCTAATTTTTATTTTATTTTAGGAAGTTGGAATAAACCATTTTAGCCGTCCTGTTACATTCTGTGGATTGACTTACTGGTAATCTTGAGTTCCAATCACGATGGAAAATTGATTCTCACAGAATATATTGAAACTTTCACTGAATGTTTTAGAGTACAAATCAATGATATCTGCCAGTCTATTATGGTAAAAACTGTATAAGAGCTAAATAATGAGCAAAGAAATGAGGAAATCGAGCTAGTAGTTTTGAGCCATATGCATAACGGGTGTTCTCTTTGGAGACTTCTATTTGATGAACATGATTTCCAGCAGTTTTTATGCCTCCACCCACCGAATGTGGTGCCAGAGACATTATTTATGTTTTCGGGTTGTCCGTCCATCTATCTGTATGTCTGTCCGTCTGGCCATCCTGCTTTCTTGTTCTCGCGACAACTCAAGAAATATTTGAGGTATGAACTTCAACCTTGGTTCCTAGTTTGTATCATCATAGGAATACGCTCTGATTAGATTTTGGGTTATGTAGGTCAAAGGTTAAAAGGTCTCAGCGGTCATTTTCTGAAATTTCAGGTTAATCTTTATATCTCAAGAACCATTAATTCATTAAATTCAAACTTGGTACTTATATATCACCATAGGAAGATGATCTGATTAGATTTTGGGATATGTAGGTCAAAGGTTATAGAGGTCAATTCTGAAATTGCAGCTTTTAGCCTTGGTAACACTATATCTCAAGAACCATTTGAGGTATGAACTTCAAATGTGGTGCTAGTATGCATCACCATAGTCAGACAAACTGCTTAGATTTTGGGGTAATTAGGTCAAAGAGGTCATTTAGTTCATAGTTCATAAGTTCATAGTTCATAGTTCATAAGTTCATAGAGGTCATTTACTTTGAAATTTCAGGTTTTCAGCCATGTTATTGCAATATCTCTTGAACAAATTTATATGTGATTAAAAAAAAAATCTTTTTGCTTTGTTATCACCATATCTCAACGTTTTTTTTATTCATGACTTGGAGGAGATAAAGTGATCAGACTTTGGGGTTATAAGGTCTTAGGTCAAAGAGGTCAATTAACATGTAATTGTTGGCATTTTATTCTGGTTATCACATTTGAAGGACAGTTTGAGCCATAAGCTAATTGAATTTAGGTGGAGGCATATATGGTCACATTCATCTTGTTTTATATTGTTTTGTTTTTATGCCTCCGCCCACAGAAGGTGGGTGCCGGAGGCATTATGTTTTCGGGTTGTCCGTCCGTCCGTCCCACTTCTCGTTACCGCGATATCTGAAGAATCATTTGAGGTAGGAACCTCAAACTTGGTACTAGTATGTATCCCTATACGAAGATGAACTGATTAGATTTTGGGGTAAGGAGGTCAAAGGTCAGAGGTCACAGAGGTCAATTTACATGAAATTACATGAAATTCTTGGTTTTTAGCACCGTTACCGCAATTTTTGAAGAACTATTTGAGGTAAGAACTTCAAACTTGGTACCAGTATGTATCCCCATAGAAAGAGGAACTGATTAGATTTTGGGGTAGGTAGGTCAAACTTCAGAGGTCACAGAGGTCAATTTACATGAAATTACATGGAATTACTGGTTTTTAGCTCCGTTACCGCGATATCTCAAGAACTATCTGAGGTGAGAACTTCAAACTTGGTACCAGTATGTATCCCCATAGAAAGATGAACTGATTAGATTTTTATGCCATGGCGTGGCGAGATGGTTTTAAGTTCTTTCTATCTGTTGTGTCCATGTCCGTATAGATCCAAGGTATTCAACAGGTTCATACAGAACTCATCAAACAGTGGATGATCGCTAAGGGGTGTGGTTTGACGACAAGCCAGGGCTCCAGTGCTTTTATGGCACAAAGGTAAGGTACATGTAGCTTTATAGCAACAGAACATGGCTTGTAAAAACAGATTTTTTTCGCGCCTGTGTAGTGGAGCGAGACTAGGCGTCACTATTTCCGGCGTTGGCATCACAATATTGTGATTACATGCTGCAATCTCAATAACTTTCTATGAATTCGAGGTAGAATCACTAAATTCACTCCGCAGGTAATCTCTTAAAGGTGCAGGTCAACTTCAAAAATGAGTAAAATCTGACAAAGGTCAAAGGTCAATGAACTATTCTACGAAAAGCACTGTAATCACAATAACTTTCTATGGGTTTGAGGTAGAATCGCCAAATTCATACCACAGGTACATCTCTTACAGTTGCAGGTCAAGTTTGAAAATGAGTTCAATCTGACGAAGGGAAAAGGTCAAGAGGTCAATGAACTTTCAGTGAAAATCACCTCACATGTAATAACTGTTTATACCTTTGAGGTAGGATCACCCAATTCAAATCACAAGTACATGCATATCTCTTGAAGGTGCATGTCATGTTTGTAAATGGGTCAATGTAAAAGGTCAAAAGGTCAATGAACTTTCAGTGAAAATCACTTTACATGTACATGTACATGTAATAATTTTTTGTACCTTCCCAGGTCGAAATTCCTACACGCAGATTTTTCTATGGGGCCGATAATCTGTAGGATATTCTATGGGACCAATAAGAAATCCTATAGGTTTCTATATAGGACCAAAAAGAAATCCTGTAGGTTTCTATAAGGCCCTATGGAAAATCCTAAATGTGTCTATAGGACCAATAAGAAATTGATTAATTATAAGATTTATATAAGAAGAAATGCTGGAAATGCTGTGGGTGTCTACAGGAACAGTCGAGTGACAATAATTAATCCTATCCTACTCCTATAATCCTACTCCTATAATCCTATATCCTATATCCTATATCCTACATCCTATATCCTATATCCTATTACAGTTCAAAGCTTAATCCCAGCATGAACACTGAAAATCTTAATGTATTTTATCTATTTCCACTAGTTTTCAAATTTTAGATTATTGTCATTCATGAATATTCATGAGTGATTATTAAAGGACATATAGAAACCAATAGAAACATCCAAAAAACCAATAGGACCAATAGAAACGAATAGAAATACTGTCTATAGACTAGAATCTATTGGTTTCACCACTGGATTGGTCATGGTTTGGGATCCAATAAGAATCCAATAGAAACCAATAGGACCAGCAGGATAGTACCATGGCACCCTTGGATTTTCTATGGGTTTTATGGGTTTTTATAGTTGCACATTTGAAAAGCTGTGCTTCATATGAAACTTTTAGGGGTTCCTATAGGAAACCAATAGAAACCAACAAAACCATCAGAAACCATTAGGAATTTCCTATCGGTTTTCTATGGGTCTCTATAGGATTTTCGACCTGGGTTTGAGGTACGATCACCAGATACATACTACAGTTATTTCCCTATAAGGCACAGGTCAAGTTTGAAAAATGGGTCAAATCAGACCTACGTCAAAGGTCAACAGGTCAATAAACTTTTGAAAGCCACTGAACACATTACCAGTATGCGCAAACAGCATTGTCTCATTTTCCATGGATAAAATGTATGTAACATCATCATTATTGCTTAGTATAATAAAGCTGCCGGACCAAAGTTCACCACCTCATTCGCATAGTGAGATGCAGGCAAGACAACGCTTGGCGTTTGCCTTCTTTGTAATAAACATCTGTCTCCCTATCTAGGACTTTCTATTCAGGCATGCACCGGAGTCCACATTATGATTTCCAGTACATGCCTGCCAGCAGGGATTTCGCCAGTGCTTAGCCGCTCAAGACACCTGACAGGTAGCATAGGTCGAAATAGTTCTGTAAGCAACTACCCAAAAGCGAAATTGTATAATGGATTTTGATTGTATCAAATTCTTGAAGAAATGGTAAACACCTGTGCTAAACTTCATGTATGTAAATTAGTAAGATTCAGACTGTATGTCTGCTTCTTTTGTAGGTATTAGGACATCTGCGCGGGAATTTCAAGTGCCTTGATATATAATTTGCTACTTATAACCCAAATCTATAAATTCATCTTTTTGATAGCTTGGAAAGAATAGATTCTCCTTATTACAATGTATGTTAGTTGTCGTTTTCCTTTCTGTCGCAAATATAGACTGGAGTCCATCCTTACTGAAATGAACAAGACCCTGAAGAGTATCTTCTCACGTTGTTACATCCACCGCAACGCCCCCCTGGTGCGCCCTCCAACCCGCTACCTACCGGTTATAGGGGATGTCCGCATATCCCTGGTGGAAGCTCTGACGCTCTACCACGACTACCTGGCGGTCCGGGCAGAGCGCAACATCACCATGACCAACTACTTGGAGGACTTCCCCGGCCTGGTGCATTTCGTTCATGTGAACCGGACAACCAACCACGTTGTGGCGCCCTCTATCAATGTTAACTGTGAATCAGAACACACGGGTGCAAGGAAGAAGCTCCTCCAAGAGAAGGTGACTAGATTTGATGAAGTACATAGAGCCTATAGAAACTTCAGTTGTAACTCCCTAGAAATACATGTTCAAAGAAAATGGAACCGTCTTTCACAGGTTAATTAAATACAATGATGTACGTGATTTAGGACAGAAGCATTCTGCACAACTAGGGAGGACATATTGGGGGACGCCACCACCAATTTTCTCAATTTGAACACTTCATTGACGATCAACATTTAGTTCTTTACGGGCAAACTGGTGAGCACTATAATGCAGTTTTTAAAGCTC
Source organism: Heliocidaris erythrogramma (assembly GCA_025617745.1). Taxonomy (NCBI): domain Eukaryota; kingdom Metazoa; phylum Echinodermata; class Echinoidea; order Camarodonta; family Echinometridae; genus Heliocidaris; species Heliocidaris erythrogramma. The sequence goes on from CM046868.1 coordinate 33,351,258, forward strand.
CGTGCCGTAAATTCATAAACATTTAATAAGCTAGGTAACATAGAAGAAGGGAGTATTAATCAATGAATAGTTATTTTTCAGGTTTGGGGCATGGTGGAACAGTGTCATGATAAACTGCAGCAAGGCTTCATCATGGAAACAGTACGAGAGGGAGACTTCACGCTCTCCTATATTCTATACTTTGAAGACCCAAATGTAAGTGGCACAATTTTTCTTCCTTATATGTTGAAACCTGTCTATAAAGACCGTGCAAGGGATACAAGATAAGCAGTCTTTATGAGCAGGTGGTCTTTATGTACAGGTTCCTTTAATACATGTTTCACTGAGAAACAATTTTCAAGGGAAATAAAAATTATAGTCTTTATATACAGGTGGTCGCTAAAGCAGGTTGGACTGTACGTCTTAGTACTTGGTACTACAATAAAACAAAAAGGAAAAGTTTCTTCATATGACTAAAATTTTTGTTTTATATCACTACCATAAGTCAGTGGTTATATTTAAAAAAAATAAATTTTTGGATGAAAAAAAATAGATAAAAGTCATATGCAGTGAGGGGACACATTGCATGGTATTGCCTTTCTACAGCAATCCATCTTTTAGTCCTTATGATATCTTAATTGCTTCACATGACACCAGCACTTGCCATTTTGTTGTTTTAATCAGTCTGACTAGTTTATCGTGACAACATGAAATGGTTTCACTTTCATCATGCAGGGTCTTCTGGTGTTCAACCGAGGGCTGCCCAGAAATACCAAGAGTCCAATTCCTGGTATACTAGCTGGAAAATATTTCAGGTAATTATCACTTTCATGTAATTGCAGTGAAGACAATCACATAGCTATGTCAAACCTGACTCTTATCACTTTCATGTAATTGCAGTGAAGACAATCACAGATCTATGTCAAAGCTGAATCTTATCACTTTCATGTAATTGCAGTGAACACAATAACAGAGCTATGTCAAACTTGAATCTTATCACTTCATGTAATTGTAATTATGAATCATAATATGGAATTTTTGCCATTCATGAAAGTTTCCTTCTGAGGAAAATAAGAACTGTTTTTAACAACTGGCAAAGGTTTGTGGTTTTTACAGTATATTTTTGTTGTAATTAGAAAACATCTTGACTTTATAAGCTTTTTAGGGAAACGAATGTCTTATAAGAGTAATGTTTCATATTACTGTATATTTGTAAGACTTCACAATTTCCTGGCATGAGAGTTTCTTTGGAACGTCCATTATACACTAAAGGAAAAAAGAAACTTATAAAAGTTCAAGAGATCACCAAATTAAATTCTCTGCATGGAAATGTACCAAATTTGGATATAATGTTGATTCAATGCATGGCTTTAAATGACAGTCAATAACAAAAAGTTTTCTTCAATGCCACAAAAGAAATGTGCACTGAAGCAAAGGACTCTCTAATCCCCAAGTCACAAAGACAAACTGCAGCCTTGTACACCATATGCATGTCAATGAATGAAACAAAAGAATTTCAAAAGGGATTTGCACCCCTCGAGCAAGAGGATATTGATGTTCTGCCATGGTGCGCCCGTTCACCAGACCTTTCCCCAATTGAACATCTCTGGGAAGAGCTTGGTCGACGTGTGTCAAGGCGTGACAATCAACCCATCAATAGGGAGACGCTCATTGCAGCACTGCAAGAGGAATGGAACAATGTTCCCCAGGCTACCATCGCGAATCTGATCGGAAGCATGCGAAGACGGTGTACAGCTTGCCAGCAAGCTAGAGGTGGACATACTGGCTATTAATCTGTTTGGATATGAACTTGCAAATCCCTTTTGAAATTCTTTTGTTTCATTCATTGACATGCATATGGTGTACAAGGCTGCAGTTTGTCTTTGTGACTTGGGGATTAGAGAGTCCTTTGCTTCAGTGCACATTTCTTTTGTGGCATTGAAGAAAACTTTTTGTTATTGACTGTCATTTAAAGCCATGCATTGAATCAACATTATATCCAAATTTGGTACATTTCCATGCAGAGAATTTAATTTGGTGATCTCTTGAACTTTTATAAGTTTCTTTTTTCCTTTAGTGTAGTTCTATCATGGTGTAATTTCATTATTTTTCCAGGGAAGTTGCAAGCCACGCCTTTCCTGGGTTGTCAGGAGTGACCTGCTGTGAGTTGTTTTGCATCCATCTTTCAGTTGTGCCCTTACCCATGATAGCCAATCATATTCGTAGGATAAGGATCATGCTCCGCTCAGGTGATGCTATTGCTCCAGTTAATCTCCTCTGATTGACCTACGGGAAGTTGTGAGCCAAGCCTTTCCTGGGTTGTCGGGTATAGCCTGCCGTGAGTTGTACTGCATCCATCTCTCACCTGTGATAGCCAATCCTGCCCCGCTCAGATGATGCTATTGCTCCAGTTAATCTGCTCTAAGTAATCTAGAGCTTGCGGAATGAGACTTATCAATGCTACCCCAGAAAGTAGTTCACAGTTGGGGTACCCTATAAGTATTCGTCTGACACGCTCTTCTCTATTTGAGAAATTACCCATGGGCAGAGTATGAGCAGTAAGGAATAAATGTTCAAATGTGTACAAAAGACTGCAGTAGTTCACAAGTGCTCCATCCCAATGGAAAATTGAAGAATTAAATGAAAATTGTACTCGCTGTAATTTCATTCATGATTAGTCATAAATTTTGCACAGGTGCTATAAGCAGAAAGTTTATGAAAGTATGTGAAAGTTGGATTTTACTTAATGTGTCACTTTTATTGACCGGATATTTTCTTCTCACAAAATAACGTTCCCATTCATTTCCAATGCAATGTTTATTCTGTACATTGTTACAGGTAAAATCAACAACCATCTACAGGTATACATTTTTGAGTAGGGCTGTTATCAGATTATCTTACTTATTTAGGATCAGTCATTGATATGCACTAGAGTACTTAAGCCAGCAATCTAAACTTACAGTGATATTTGAATTATATTCAAAGTATATTTGAAATTACTAACCAATCATAGAATTTATTTTAGATTATATTGAATTTAGCTGAGCTTATAAATGAATTATGCAGTGGATTGTAGATTTTGTGGTAATTTAATCTCTCTACAGCATATATTTCTAAATTTTAAATGCAATTGTATTTGTAATTAATGCAGCAATTTAGTCATTTGTATGTGTACATGCAAGCATAGGGGCTAATTTTCTGTTTATTTCATAAATGAAAAGTGGAGAAGATATTAGGAAAGTAATGGTCTCTTCACGTGAAATCAATTTTCTTGTTCGAGCCTTGTTTTTGCACAACAGAAGGGGTCAACATTGTGCTGGTTTGTTGGTACATGTACTTACACTTGGTGTAAACAAAGGAAAGTTGACTGTATTTGCTTATTTCATAGCGTGAAGATATTTTCTCTGATGATTGTATGTCGTATAATTTGAATAGATATGAAAATTGGATCACATCTAATCCAGATATTCTTTAGGCTTGTTCACACATGCCGCGGAAAACCGCCGCAAGAACAGTCACGTTTTTTAACCCTTTCAGGATAGGAATTATTTAAGGGCTAAACTGATCACGTTTTGTTCTTCAAATTGGCAACAATAATATTTTTCTATTAGTGCTACATGGTTCTAATAAGGTGTAATGTCTTTGAAAACAATACACATGGTTAGGAATTTTGTCAGTTGAAAAAATTGCCAATTTTGATTTTAAGAAAATGATTTTGAACCTCTCAATATGTTGCCAATTTAAGGATTTTAAAGCTTATTCTCCTATTTAAAATTCCTGGCATTAAATATAAAATGGTAATGCAAAAAAAATGGACATAGTGTGTGCATAAATTTTTGCTCTTTCTCTTCATGCATCTGGTATATGTTTTTTATAGCTCTGAATCAAAAGTTATTTGGTCAATTGTGTTAAAAAATGAATTAAATCTACGGCAAGTGGAATGACAAGTGGTGATGTATGACGCAAGAAAGTTCCAACGCATACTCACTTGTGTGTGATCCGAGGCAGTTTACTGCTGCATATTTGAACGAGCCTTTATATTGTCAATGAAAAATTGTATATATCTTATTCACTGAAATAAGAATTCTTTTAAAGATGGAATAGCTGTCGATGCTGCCGTCTCTGGTCTCTGTTACTGTCGTTCACTTGACAGAAGTTTGACAACTTGAACCCCAACTCGACAGAACAGCTTAAGTTTTTGCTGCTGTAAAAAGAATGTACAAATCTGATCTGATTCTCATACTAGTATGATACAATAAAAAGCGTAGAAAGATAAAAATGCTCCACTAAAATAGGATTACATTAAAGTAATTTACACTAAAGGGAAAAAGAAACTTATAAAAGTTCAAGAGATCACCAAATTAAATTCTCTGCATGGAAATGTACCAAATTTGGATATAATGTTGATTCAATGCATGGCTTTAAATGACAGTCAATAACAAAAAGTTTTCTTCAATGCCACAAAAGAAATGTGCACTGAAACAAAGGACTCTCTAATCCCAAAGTCACAAAGATAAACTGCAGTCTTGTACACCATATGCATGTCAATGAATGAAACAAAAGAATTTCAAAAGGGATTTGCACCCCTCGAGCAAGAGGATATTGATGTTCTGCCATGGTTCGCCCGTTCACCAGACCTTTCCCCAATTGAACATCTCTGGGAATTGCTTGGTCGACGTGTGTCAAGGCGTGACAATCAACCCATCAATAGGGAGACGCTCATTGCAGCACTGCAAGAGGAATGGAACAATGTTCCCCAGGCTACCATCGCGAATCTGATCGGAAGCATGCGAAGACGGTGTACAGCTTGCCAGCAAGCTAGAGGTGGACATACTGGCTATTAATCTGTTTGGATATGAACTTGCAAATCCCTTTTGAAATTCTTTTGTTTCATTCATTGACATGCATATGGTGTACAAGGCTGCAGTTTGTCTTTGTGACTTTGGGATTAGAGAGTCCTTTGTTTCAGTGCACATTTCTTTTGTGGCATTGAAGAAAACTTTTTGTTATTGACTGTCATTTAAAGCCATGCATTGAATCAACATTATATCCAAATTTGGTACATTTCCATGCAGAGAATTTAATTTGGTGATCTCTTGAACTTTTATAAGTTTCTTTTTCCCTTTAGTGTATTTTTTTTTCCTGATATTTAGACAGGGTGACTCATTATCACCAATAGTGGTGGTCTTCTATGAGGCCCTGATAGCAATAATAAGTAAAAATAATAGTCAACAAAATCATGAAAATAAACTCATAACAAAGAAGTAAGAACATACTGAAGCATATGTGCAAAGCATTTGGTATCCTCGTATTTAATGTTTGTTTTTTACGAAAATGTTGCAAATTTCTAAAATCTAAATATATCATAGAGGGTAATTATTTTCTAAAATCCGTTTAAAAAATAACCATTTGTATATTAGTCATTTTGAAAAGGCATTAATCATCTGTTTGGAGCCAGAAGGGCGTTAACTCTGTACAAATGATGGGACTTAGCGCCCTTCTGGCTCCAAACAGACGTTATATACATGTAGCTTTGAAAGTATACACACAAAGTATAAATACTACTATATCTCAGTATAGAAACACACTTGGGATACCAAAACTGTTACATGTATATACATACATGTATTTACAAAAAAATATTACAGGATAGTATACTTATTCAAGGATTACACAATGATTGCATGTAATATAGTATACCAGTTCAATGTACAGTGTGTCTAAGATAACAGTAAAACTACAAATATATTTATTACTGATGATGAATGATAGGAAATCATTCAATTTAAAAATCATTCCTTATGTCATCCTACATTTTGGGGCATGACACACTTCACATTTTCTTTATCCTACAACACAAGAATGAGTACTTGCAAGTATGCTTAGAAGCCTTTGTCACATGCAAGCTTCTCTTTTTCCAGGAATTATCTTTTGGGTAATGATATTTTAGGTTCAAACACTATCAATAGCCTTGAAGTCTCTTTTGCTTTAGTCATGCAAATAGTATTTTTTCTTTTATAAACACGACTGTATATAGCGTTGAGTGCCAAATTATTCATTATCTGAATCTTGCCAGACCTTCCATATTTTATGTTACTTATCAAATTATTGTGCTCATTAAATGATCAAAGACTATCTGTTACATCATTATATTGTACAATCCATTTTAGTAGTAAATATAAAGTGTTTTTTTTTAGAATCTAGCACCCTGCCCAAAAGTTGCTTCCAGTATCGGCCACTTATCTCAGATATACCGGTATTGTGTAACTTGCATAAATAATACTTATTTCTTATCAATAAATGAGATAGAATCATTACATTGTGTTGGAAGGAGGAGTATTATTAAATGTTTGGTGTAGAACTGAGGGTCGTCGTACTAATTGTTGCAAGTCTGCATGTAAATATATGTGAAATAGACCTTGAATTTGAGGCCTTGTGGAAAAGGATTTTAGACAAATTTTGAGGACTTTGAAAAATGAGTTGGAAGACTATTAAAATCTTCAAGACTGAGCAGAAAAGAAAATCATTTTTGCTAGTTGTTTTTATAAGAGATTCTAAAAATATTGTAACAGCTTCAAGTATTATGCTCTCTCTCTTTGGAAAAATTCAAACCCAAATCGCTAACTGCTGTAATCTTGTATCTATAAATGTATCGTATAAATCTGTATCTTTTAAATGAAAACTATATTGTCTGTATCTCACAGAAATTATGTTCTCAGATTGTGTTGATGCGATTATGCAATGTGCAATCAGTTATATTATATTACATTATATTATATATTTGTATTTTTAAATATCAGTTGTTATCAGGTGTTTTGGATTAAGTATTGTAATTTTGAAGAGAGATAGAAAGTAGAAAAAATGTCTGAAAGGTGAAGAGAAGAAAGAAAGAAAGATAGTAGAAAATAAAACAAATACGATTAACTTGGTGAAAGAGAGTCTAATGCGAGATGAGAAGAATGGAGACAGAGTTACGTGAACTCCTTTAAAAAAAAAAGAAGGAACGACGTGGGAGTTGTATTATGGAAATTATTGAGAGTGAGTGAGAGAGAGAGAGAGAGATGTATAATTTTGAAGAAAGAAGTGAAGAAGGCTAGAGGTGATTGAACATAATCAACTAAACTTCGGGCAAGTCAGAAACGCCCACTTTACAACCGAGTTGGATTTAACGTTCTAAGTATTTTATGAGGAGAAAAATAGACTTATTTACAAATATTTGAATACATGTAAATGCACATATATTTACACGATACAATTGTCGTGCTACGTCTAACATGTTCAGTACATTTACCTAACAAAATTTTCTCAACATCACCATGAGATGTCTCTCTTTGAAATTGTAAATAGAACGATTAAGATTTGAAAAGGCCAAAACACCCAAAACCAATAGAACCACTGAACATACACAGCCAGTACATACATCTTGTGTTTATATTACTGGAGTTTGGACCGCTATACCGTGGGAAAAATTATATTCTTCGTGATTACAACAGCGGGGTACCATTCGAGTACCATTGTTCGTCTGGGTTTTTTTTCTTCTGCACACTACTTTCCCAGGTATTATTATCCAACAAGGCCTCAGAAATCTGACATGCTGACAAATTCGGTTCCCGCCTTTCTTTTGTAGCCCCGTCAGTTACAATCTTAGACACAATACTGTGCAGTTTATTTGTGTATTTACTCGCGAGGAGTTCCCAATATGTGCATGTCTAACATTAATTGACAACAAAAAGAAAAATGCAATTTCATGCTGTGTTTTTTTAGGCAGCTGCCAAAGTTTCCTACATGAAAGTTGTTAATCTGGAATACATGTACGGCAAATTCTGGAGAAGACGCAAATTATTGATCGCTGAATTCCATACATATATTTTTTGTTCGTCTTTCGTCTATTGGTAAGTGAGAGCAAATGCGTACGAGGAGTATGGGGGGGGGGGGGGGGCGCTGCAGCCCCGAAGTGTTTGAAAGTTCTGATAATCTGGCAACCACCACCACCTCATAATTGAGCAACGTAGTGTCCAAATAGCCTCATGTAATTACTATTGAAAATCTATTTTTGTTCACTCTATTTACATATACTTGTATTATATTTAATATTGAATGTAAACCATGTCACGACTTTTATTGTCTGTTGGAAATGAATAAACACGAATTTGAATTTGAATTTGAATGTTTCGGCAACGAGGTGCCGGAATATCTAATTGATGTATATTTTCATTACAATAAAGTGTCAACATTCGGAAGAAAACGCAAAATTACTGCTCTCTGCATTCGAAGAAGTGTAATTCAATACGATAGTCGTTCACTATTTTTTGTTCTTAATTTAGAATTGATATTTCTATGGGTAAGTTGAGAGATTTTTTACTGTAATTAGTATATTTATTTTCACTGGTCAATTATTACGTTTTGAGTGTTGTAAGAGAGAAAAAAGAGAATGTATTTCGTGAATTACAGAGGGGTGTGAGAGAGAAAGGGCTTGTAAGAAGAGAAGGGGCAAAGGGTGACACAGAGAGAGATTTTTTTGTTTGTTGATATGTATAGAGAACAGATACACACACCTACACGCACACCCCCCCCCCCACACACACATGAAAAACCTCACTTTAAAAACATTTTCAAATATATTAACATATGATTTGTAAGTCTAAAAAGATAAATGCATATGATGTCGGCAACTCCTCATGAAGTTAGTATATTTCATTTTTGTTGTTTTTATTTATGTGAGTATATTTCATTTTCTCACAAACTGTAGTATTATATGTTCTTTGGAGGCCGATGCTTGCATGGTGGAATAGATAACATTGATGATGTTCACCAAGTGTGTAACTTCTGAAAAGAACTGTTGGGTTAGAGAAGGATAGTAGAGCCAAGAAGTTATCACATAACTCATTGGTAGAGCAAGGAGAGAAGAGGAGATATACATAATAACCCTAAACCAGATCTGATTCACTAGTCCTTTTCAGGACCTCACCTTTTCGAGAAAGAATACTCTGTACTGTTTTATCTTCCGTTCTTTCATACCTCCTCTTCTCTCCCTGCTCTACTATCCTTCAGGGGGCGGTGGAGCTTTTTTGAAAGTGTGGAGGGGGCTGATTTGATTTCACTCGTTATTGACAATTTTCGAACCTTTTCTCTGAAATTTATGAAATGTGTCAACTAAGAAAAGTGGGGGCTGCAGACCCCCACTCCCCCCCCCCCCCGGCTCCCCAGGTTCCGCAGGTTCCGCGGCCCATGTCCTTCTCTGACCCAACAGTCCTTTTCAGGAATTACACACATGGTGAACCGTAAACCTCATCGATGTTAACTGTAATATTATTTGCAATCTAGGTCATAGCAAACATTCTTTGAGTCCCACTGCTGACTCGTACATTTTCTACTTTTCTATTGTAGCTTTGTCAGTCAAGGTTACTATACTTATGTAGGCCTATTTACTCCTGATCGATTCCCAATGTTTGCCCATCAAACATTCAATAAAGAAAATGAACGCAATATCATTCTGGTTTATTTTTACAGGTACCACCTATTCTTTCGCATTTTCTTGAAAGTGAGTGATCGGAGAAGTACGGATGAAGACGCACAACTGCTCACAGCTGTCTTTCAAGGACTGATTTTATACTAATGTCGCTTTTGGTTGTGTGTCTTCAGGTTTGATTTCCTCTTAGTAAGTCTAAACATTGTTTTGCCATAGTAGTAATAGTGTAGTAGTAGTAGTAGTAGTGGTAGTAGTTGTTGTTGTAGTAGTGGTGGTAGTAAAAGTAGTAGTAGTAGTAGTAGTAGTAGTCGTCGTCGTCGCCGTAGTAGTAGTAGTAGTCGTCTTCGTCGTCGTAGTAGTAGTAGTAGTAGCCGTAGTCGTAGTAGTAGTATTAGTTTAGCAACCGCGTAGCCAGGATTTCATGGGGGGGGGGGGGGGGGGGGGTGGTGGTTAGTAAGTTTAAACATTGTTTTGCCATATATGAACAGCAACATTTGTTGTAGTAGTAGTAATAATGTGCAGGGAGGAGGAGTTCCCCCCCCCCTCCATTGCGAAGCGCGAAATCTCTGACGTTTTATAGCAAATTTGGGAGAAAGATAACGGCTCTTTATAGCACCTTTTATTAGGCGGAACGTTAGTTCTTTGCTTTTCAATTATTTGGACGCAGTACTGCACTGTATGTAACAGGGGTGGGTGCAGGAAGAAAGCTCTTTTTTCTAGAAAAAAGAGAAAGATAACGGCTCGTAATTAACATTTTTTAGGCGGAAAGTTATAGTTCGACGCCCTGATTGCTTTTTAACGCAATACTGCGCTCTATGTAACAGGCATGGGTGCAGGGAGGGGGAGTTTTATAGCAAATTTGAGAGAAAGATGGTGGCTCGTAGCACCTTTTTATGCGGAAAGTTATAGTTCGACGCCCGGACTGCTTTTCAATTATTTAGCGGCAATACTGCACTGTATGTAACAGGGGTTGGTGGAAACTTTGACGTTTTAGCAAATTTTGAGAGAAAGATAACAGCTCATAGGGCCTTTTTGTTCTCTCACTTTCCCCCGCTTTTTCGCTTTCGCTTTTTTTTTTTTTTTGGGGGGGGGGGGCGACCCCCCCCCCCCACCGCTCCCTGGCTACGCGCCTGATTAATAGAGGTATTAGTAGAAGTAGTAGTAGTCGTAGTCGTCGTCGTAGTAGTAGTAGTAGTAGTAGTAGTAGTAGTAGTAGTAGTAGTAGACTTCGTCGTCTTCGTGGTCGTCGTCGTAGTAGTAGTAGTAGTCGTAGTAGTCGTAGTAGTAGTAGTAGTAGTAGTAGTAGTAGTAGACTTCGTCGTCTTCGTGGTCGTCGTCGTCGTAGTAGTAGTAGTAGTAGTAGTAGTCGTAGTAGTAGTACTTAGTAGTAGTAGAAGTAGTAGTAGTAGTAGCAGTCGTAGTAATATAGACTGGCAGATGTAGCACTAGTGCTAGTCTTCGTCAAAAAAGTTATATCAGCAGTTATTTTAGTACGTTATTTTTAGGTTTATATCCAATTAAAGAAAAAATATTCTTCATGATTTTTCTTTTTCATTATATCGATAAGTCAACACGCAAATTTGAAAGTTCTTTTAAAAAAGAATCAAAAAAGAATTTCGAAGAAAAAAAAAGCCTTCTTTGTAGGCTTATTTCTCTTTTCTTCTCTGCCCTTTTACGGCCAATACGTCTTCATGAATTTGGACAGGACGAACATCTTACTGAAATAAAAATTTTGCTGAAAGGAAACACATGGGCATTGAAATCAAAACAAAGCCCATTAAAGTACATTTATTTTTATTTTTCATTGTCTTGGAGTATATTTGTTTAAAGCTTGTATAAGAGCTTGTTGTTCGCAAATAACTTTTTAATGGCATCTTCATGTGTGTCTATTGGTGTCTTACCTGAGTGATGCTTTTCAATTTTGACTCACAGCACATTGACCAACATGGTATCGTTTTATTTAACTCTTCTGTTCTTACAGATCTCATACATCATGTTTTATCAACAAGTCTTTCGGTCCTTGTTAACATTAACATTTGGAATTCCTTTATGCAGTGCAAATATCGAAATTTCCTTTGAAAACCTCACGGACTTGTACGTTGAGGAGGGAGAAGAACTCGATCTGAACGTGACACTTGTAGCGTGGAATGGCTCAGAGAGTACGATCTTCTTTCAAAGCGTCAACGAGAATGCGTTTGAAATAATTAATCCACGGACTTACTATCTCTCCGCAGATATGGTATTACCTCGAGCATACGGCGTTAAGATACGAGGAAATAATTTTTACGTTTCGAGTATGGTGATTTGGGCGTCAGGAGTGGGATCAGAGAAAACGACACGCGTGGCTGAAATCACAGTCAAGATTCTACGTGCAAGTAACTACTTTTACGAGAACGTTGTGAGATACATATTCTTCATTCCAATATCTATCACCTATTTTTTGATGGGCTTCACACTGGACGTGAATATAGTTTGGAAGAGCTTAAAACGTCCTTTGGCTATTTCCATTGGATTCACCTGTCAGTTCGTGCTAATGCCGGCATTAGCATTTGGCATCGGTAAGATGATGCAGCTGGAGCCATTTACAGCTATTGGTTTTCTTCTGGTTGGTTGCTGTCCTGGGGGCAAGCTCAGCAATGATCTGAGCATCCTTGTAGATGCAGATATCATGTTGAGTATCACTATGACAGCCTTCTCAACGCTCCTGGCGCTTGCTACTATGCCACTTAACATATTCATCTACACTCGTTTCATCGCGGACTCCACCCTGGAGACGCCCTACGACCAAGTTGCTATCCAGTTGGCCTCTATGCTTATCCCTCTCATAGCGGGTGTCCTAGCACGCTTCAGATGGTCACATTTGGAGAAGAAAGCTTTGAAGGTTCTGAAGCCTGTCACCGCAGTCGTATTCATTGTAGTTGCAGTTATTTCAATACCGTTTCAGCTATACATATTCTACGCCCCCTGGCAGATTTATGTGTCTTCTCTGTTGTTGCCCGCTATCGGAGGCACCTTAGGCGCCATCTTTGCAAAGTTGGCTCGTTTAAAGAAAGAACAGATAGCAACAATTGCCTTTGAAACTGGAGTCCAGAACGGAATTATAGCCTACGTGATCCTAATCAACGCGTTTCCCCAGCCGGAGGCGGATCTTGCAGGGCGAGTTCCCTTTATTGGCCTCATGCTACAGTTCTTCCTTGGTGTGACCATTGTCACTTTCTACAACCTGCTCAAACGATTCGTTTTCGAAAGGAATAAGGAGCAACAGGAGCAGAAAGAGGAAATGACTAACGATATTGTTAATGACTGTTCAATCAATGATGGGACATACCGATCAACTTCGGACTCCCTCAAGCAAAACGATGATGATCTTGATGAAACGAAGCTTCCAACTGAACAAGTCAGCAGTGATGTATCTGGTCCTTAAAAATCCGACTGGAATTATCTTGATTTTGCGACGTTAAACAAAAAAAAATAAAAGTAATGGCATTGTGATTTCCGGCTTAAAAAATCATGTAGTTATGTGTCATGTATTGTGTCTGATAACTTGAATGTAAAATCATTTCTTTGAAGGTGGTGGTAAAATTTCATTGATGGTGTATGAAGGGGCATTTCCATAATACCATTCCGCAGTCACATACATAACATATAAAGTATGATTATTGTAATCAGTTGTTATCATCTTCATGGTGTGTAAAGCAGTGTCGATTCTGGGAGGGGGCAGCCCCCCCCCCCCTCCCCCAATGGTTTCGAGATGGTAGCGATCCAAAGGGCATATAATATACATGCATGATGGACCAACAAAAGAACACTATGGTCTATGGGCGATCGAAACCTTGCAGAATTTGAGGGAATCAGACAGCTAGTTCTTATGATTTTTAATGATATAAAGACTGCTGTCCTATGGAGACAAATTGGCCTCTCGGTCATGAGGCTCTTTCAATACCGTATACCCGCCTAATATATGTGTTAACCATTGCTTTGTATTTTCTTATATCCTATAAATTTACACCATTTTTCCAGAAACTAAATATAAAAACGTAATGTCTTTCCTCAAGTTTTACTCCTATATTCTCTCCCATTCACGCACTGAAGTACATGTATTCACTCGTCCCTCCCCTTCCTCGCCCGTTCCTCGCTCACTGTAATACTTGCCTATTACTGTCTGCATCCCAGCATTCCCGAAAGCCCATGTAATCTGCTGAAGAAGGTCTATATTTTATCAACAGCGCATATAGAAATGAATAATCGGAGAATAGCGTCCGGTTGATAACGCTAATCTCCGATTTTCTAGCATCAAATATCTTTTTAAATATATAACCAACTGAGCAGCGTGTCCTGTTGTGTGTGTTTTTTATGTTAAACATAGTTTAATATTGTGAATAAATCCACCCATCCGAATCACAGATGGGACACAGTAAACAAATGAAAATTATGAAAAGAACACGGTACATATACCCAAACGTTGTAATTCTGGACAGGTTGTTAATCCGGACAGGTCGTTTTTAAACAGTAAATCGAACAACTTTTCTTGCCAATTGTCACAAATCTTTCACAGGATAGGTTGAAAATCATGTGAATTGCAAATATTCACTCGTTTTAGTGTTACTTGATGCATGTTTTTCGTAAAATCCGACGGCAAAATTGACAGGCTAATTTTTGTTAAGTGTCCGGAAATGCAACCCCCCCCCCCTCCCCCCATCCTACTGTACAGATTATGTAATCCTTAAGATGGGTTATAGATGGAATGATGAATTGTACCCATAGTTGTACTTGTCATAATCTGTATTCGAGACACGTTATATTCACCTGATTAATGATGTTTAAATATTGCCCAGGGCGATAATGCATTTAAGTGTTCATTTTCTGCCTGTGGTCAATGTGGTCAATACGTGCTCGTTACGCGTGATTTCAGAAGTAGATTACAATATTTTCAGTAATATACTGTCTTCTATTTTTAAGCCAGCTTGGGGTTTACATAATCTGTATATTATTAACTATTCTTTTCATATTTTTTACAGTGTTATCTACTCTGTTCTGTTTGTGAATCAGGTGCTCAACCAGCATCATTCTGTTCATTGTTACGAGATAATTGTACATAAAATCCCCATTTTGCATGTGGTTATTATTGTAAACTATTATTCGACTCCTGTTCCAGCTATGAATATCCATAATTCGATCCTTTTTGAACTGTACTTCTCCATTCAATTCATCACCTACACACCCACCTTCACCCACTCACTAACTCTCTCTCTTTCTCTCTAACTCATCGACTTACGATCACTCACTCACTCACCCATGCACTCACATTCATTTACTCACCCATCCACTTACACTCACTCAACCACTCACCCATTCACACACTCAACCTCTCGCTCACACATCAACTCACTTTCACTTGCTTACTTATTCGCTTTCTCACTCGCAAACTATGATTTAAACCTCCACCGTGGACAACAAGTGTAAATAAGCGTATATTAAAAACACATTACTCTACGCCCATTGAAAAAAAGAGACATGCGCGTCCTACACTTATAGAGGTTTAAATCATAGGTTAGATAAAACTCTTTCGTGAATTCGGGCCATTAAATTTAGAAAAAATCTAATATAATTAATTTGCTAAGGCCACGCAGGGGGTCCCGCGCCCGCCCCGATTGACTTTGCACGCGCTGCAGGAGGTGGTCCGATGGACTCTATAAAATGTTTCCCCGCTGACCGCCGCCAGCCGCCTTCCGTCTCGACCGGTCGGCCTGGCCGCCCGCATGTGCAACGCCGCCTTCGCGTTGCACGACGACGTCGCGTTGGCAGCAGGTGAGCGATCTCCTGAACGACCAAATCCCATTGGCCCGCGTGCTTTGCCTCGCCGTCGACCGAATCAGACGACGATTGCGCGTGCGTCCGGCGAACGGTACGTAGTGCAGACTCTGTAGCTCTCACCGGGGGAACCCACGTAAGAAAATAATTAGGCCATGGGTATGTTCAATAGAGGTCCGTGATACGTACGTACGATTTGTATCATAGTCCGCTTTGTGATTAGTATACCATGTAGGAGCAGCACCCACCAGACTGCGGTGCAATCTCAATCGATTGCATATCCATATCCAACCATATACTAGACGGGCTTACGATTCAACATTCAACAATACACAATACCAAAGACTTTAAATAGTATCAAGACAGATTACTCTGACCTACTTCCGTAGTACATTTTGGAGGCGTAAATTGCTGTGTTAAAAACAGACTCTGAAAAATACGTTTGCCATAGGTATAACACGTGAAAAGGTTTCTCATTTTTTCTTGATATTTCATTATCTTACTCTATCTTTTTTAAGTCTGATTTTTGCACGAGAAAAAGGATGGATAGTTCAAAAAACATTTTTTGAACCTTTTTTGTCAATAAATGCCGCTATGAATCCCTTGGATCATGCCTGCTTTTTGACAAAGTCATCTGCCATAGGGTTAACACGTGAAAACATGGATTTTAAAAATGATTATAGTTCCTCTAATATTACTTTGAATTTAGTTTAAATGTGGCTTACATATAATTTGAGACTCTGAAAAAGCTTAATGAAGGCTCAAAAAGTGCATGAAATTTAAAGCTCTGAAAGGGTATAACTGAGGCTCGAGGAGTCTACTAAACCCCCCATAAATCCCCGGGAATATGCATGCTTTTGGCCTTGCAGCTCCCATAGGTTAACACATGAAAACAGGGGTTTTGAAATGATTTTAATTCGCCTAGTATTTATTTGAAATTATGAAAAATGTGATTTCCATGAAATTTAAAGCTATTAAAGGGTATAACTGAGGCTCGATGAGTCCAATAAAACCCCCATAAATCCCTGGGAATATGCATGCTTTTGACCAAAAAATTGCCATACTACACGTGTATTCCAATATTTGTTATCGATGACCTAATGTGGGCGTGTACCGATCACGTGAGATCGACGACATCCAATGAGATCGTGCGCTAGCAGACGACCATGTAGCAGACGTACGTCCGCTCGAAGGCAAGCCCAGCCTAGCCGGTTAGAAGAAACTCTAACTAAATTCCAGTTCACTGTTCTATTTCTAATGTACCAGAGGCAAAATTCAATGCGTTAAATTCATAAATTCGTATACATGTACTAGTAATCAATGTTCTAAGCACCGCATTACGCCTTGGACATATTATGATGCCGTTTTTCTATGCACATTAAATTTTTACTTGGCAGCCCAAGGGGGGGGGGGGGGGGGGTTAAACCCCCTAAAACCCCTACCCCCCCCCCCCCCCGTAGATCCGCCACCGCCCCCCCTTAGATCCGCCCCTGCTATTCTGTCATGGATGTGAAGAATAGGATTGCATAATGTTGGTGGTCGATCTCATTTAATTGAAAGATTGGGTGGGGGGGGGGGGGGGAAGCAATAAGAGATCATTATTTTTTCCTCAATTCTATTGGTCCAGAGTCATTTTTTACAGATTGGTTGTAAGAGAGAATAAGAGAGTATGAGAAAAAAATGAGAGGGGGAGGAGAGAGAGACAAAGAGAGCTGGGGAAAAAACAATGGGGTATTCCTACAAAGACAGAATAGGACTGGTAATAAATAAATTATATCATCAGCAAGGCCGTACGCAGCGGGGGGGGGGGGGGGGGGGCAGGGGGGGCAGTTGCCCCCCCCCCCCCCAGAAATTTCAAAATCACTTTTTTTTAATAGGGTTTTAGACTTTTAAATGATCCAATAATAAAAAGCGATCATCTTGCCCCCCCCCCCCCCCCAGGAAAAAATTTCTGCGTACGGCCTTGATCATCAGCTGCTATTGTTGGTTACTAGTTAGGCTAATTCAACTCAAAACACGGAGGCCATTTTCCCCCCTTTTCGTACAATCGGTATAGGCCCTTATTGCGTTGGTGATGGCTTCGGAGCAAGCCCCTATATTGTTTTCTTCGCCTGTAATGTCGTCTCAAAT
The DNA here is from genome assembly GCA_025617745.1 of Heliocidaris erythrogramma. Lineage (NCBI taxonomy): Eukaryota > Metazoa > Echinodermata > Echinoidea > Camarodonta > Echinometridae > Heliocidaris > Heliocidaris erythrogramma. The sequence goes on from CM046868.1 coordinate 33,368,647, forward strand.
TTCTACAGCAGAATATTACAAATAACTTACCGTAAGTTAGTTATATTGGTGGCATATCCAGGAATGCATTGGGAGGGGGGGGGGGGGGGGCTCACGCCTGACGAAAAAAAAATCATCAGATTCATTCTATTTTGAATTTTAGGACAGGCAAGAAGAAAGAAATTATCACAGTTTTCAGATTCTTTCTGTGCGGGGAGGGTACACATTTCCTTTCATTCGATGTGTAACTAAGATATGTCAGATTCGGTTTTGGCTGGCACATAGGGGCACGTGCATTCATTGATACGCTACCAATAAAAATACGATAATCTTGGATACGCCACTCTTAATTTAATCCTTATATGTATAAGGAATTGCCCGCACGCAATTTCATTTTATTAAAGCCTTTTTTGTCTTGACTTTTAAAAGAATAAGGCTAATAAATTTACATTACAGGTCTATAATCCCTATAATTTCCATAAATCATATTAAATGAAATATTCTGACTTTAATAGAAAAATAAAGATTGCATTTCATTTTTTTTAAAATAACTTTTCTCGACATTCTCGTCAGATATCGCAGTGTATGCTCATATAGAGCTTAATATCGGGGAACATGTTTGGACCCCCCCCCCCCCCGCCCTCATCACATAAATATTAATAGAAATTTCACAGCAAATAACTTTAACAAAACAAACATCTAGTCCTAACCCCGCCCCCAACTCTCCCCCTCTCCTCCCTGGTGCAGTTAGAGTTGATTCCTATTTGTTTGGGGCATAAGTTTGTATTTGAAGGGACAATATCAAGATTATGCCCTTTAGTTACGGCTTTACCAAAAGCGATGTCCAGAAAAAGAAAAAAAATAAAGAAAATAAAAAATACAAACATCTTGATTAAGACTATAACGTTTCCCTCTGGGCCGATCGACATGTACCACAATATATACGTGTGCTTTAATTCGGGACTGAGCACTCTTCGTATTTAAACTCTTTGACAATACACAATACACATCTATTTTTAGGTGTAATGCTGGACAGGAAGCTTACATGGAGACCGCATATAAATATGCACAACAAGAGCTAAAAAGAAAATAAATATCATGAAAAGACCAGCGGGAACTACGTGGGGAAGTATAGCTAAGCTTCTGAACTTCTATAAGGTGGTCATTAGGCCACTCTTGGATTATGCATCTGAGGCATATGATTCGGCTCATGATCATGTGAAGAACTTCTTGCTGACTATTCAATACCAAGTTCTCAAGTTGTGTACAGGGGCGTTGCCGGGAACTTCCTTAGAATCTTTACAGGTGGACACGGGTGAATTACCACTCGACCTAAGAAGATCCATGCTTAGTAAGGTATACAAAGGAAAAATAAGGCAAAACCCCACACACCCACTCCAATCCTCCTTGAAGAACTGCTGGCAATTTGAATATGAAAAGAATAAGAAAGTGCGTAAACCCTTTGGTTTGAGAGTTATGGAAGATGAAATATATCATGTAAACGAATTACTCATGTCTTATACCCCCATGCCGCCTTGGCATCTCTCTCCACCAGAAGTGTCATTGGTGCTACATGAGCTTGTGTCAAAAAGTGATAACATGTTATAAAAGTGATAACATCAATACAATACAACTCTGGAGTATATTAATAAAAAGTGGAAAAATAATCTCCATATTTATACCGATGGTTCTAGAGACCCTGCAAACGGCAGCGCCTCTGCTTGCTATTATGTGCCTGCAATGCGGGCAGTCGAATGTAAAAGAATGCAAAACTTCACAACATCTTACAGATCAGAATTGGCCGCAATTGTCTTGGCACTACGGTGGCTTGAAAATTTGAATGTTTATAATAAAGTGGTAATTTTGACAGATTCTCTGAGTGCTATTCAAGCAATCAAGGAAAACAATAACGACAATTTCGTAAAAGAAATTATAATCACCGCTACATGTCTAAAATACAAAGGCACAATAATCTGCTTAGAATGGATCCCATCTCATTGTGGGGTCCAAGGGAACGAAACGGCTGATTTCTATGCGAAAACAGCCCTAAAACAAGGAATAGAGATTAATAATGGATTGAATATCCAGGAAACCAAACAGATTTTAAGAATTCTCATACAAAATGAATGGCAGAAGAGATGGGACATGTCAAACTCAGAATTAAGAAAATACCAAAAAGTGGTCTCAGAAAAACCATCATTTCAGTATCTCTGCACCGACAAAAGTGGTGAAAAAATGATTCACAGATTACGCTTGGCAGATTTGGGTTTGAATGACTTCCTGTTTAAGACAGGAAGACACACAACTGGAAAGTGTGATTTTTGTAACGAGAGAGAAACGGTATACCATTTTTTATATGTTTGCCCTAGGTTTATCGTCCAACGCGCCCTGTTACTTGCGGAATTAAATGTTAGCAATGTCTCTGAGAAGGAACGCAAAGTGGAGAATCTCAGTGTCAAGACACAAGGTGCACTCGTCAGATATTTCAAAAGGACTCGTCGATTTGTAATTGGTTGCCAAGAGGGCAACCGTGATAGTAAGGTGTAACCAAATAAAGAGAACAGAATCGATGTAAATCGGATATGATTTATGTTGTGACCATTGAATGTTAATGTTAATCATACTGTATAATTTGTTTTCTATACGCTGCTCAAAGATGAAGCACTTAGTTATATACTAACTATAGGTATAGCTGCACTTTTCTTGTCATTTCACTTAATTGAAAGGCCCTATACTCTACTCAAAAAAAAAGAAAGAAAATCTGTGTACGTATTTATTTTGCTTTTATAATGCATATATTCGGATTTTCTAATGAGGTTCTATGAGGAATCAGAAAGAGCGCCCCCTGCTCACGTTTGAGAGACATAGGGAATACTTGTATTCCTAAAGCCCGGCGCACACTATACGATCCGACTGCGACCCGATTTTCGAACAAATTGCAGTTTGCATTAAATGTGAAAGTTTAAAAAAGTGAAATTATCTCATTTGAAGTTCGGAATAATGATACGAATACTAATATCGAAATTTTGGTTAACTGCATGCAATTCTTCTGGTTAGAGTAAAGGCCAAATCGGCTTCAAGATTGGTATGACGTCACTACGATTTGGAATTGAATTCGCTTTTATTCCTACACGGGGGCTCGCAGTAGCCCGGAATTTCGATTTTAGTATTCATACTACTATTCAGAACTTTGATCACGAAGATTTTACATGTTTGAAGGTTCATATCAAATGTTATAACAACTTTTCCCAAAATCGCATCGTAGTCAGATCGTGCAGTGTGCGCCGGGCTTAAGACGCCCTCGAAATGCACCTCGAGCGGGCTTGTCAGGATAACGTTGTAAAATCAGGGCAGGAGTGGCGGTCCTGCATGGTATCCTGGAATCTGTACCTTTCTAACTAAAAGTTAGACCCACGGATCAACAAATAAAGTATAAGTGAAAAGAGCAATTTAGTAAGGCAACAATAGTTAAAATTGACTAGTTTGCATATTTTAAAACAACAACAACAACAATGCACAGCACTCAACATGAGATGACTGCGAATTTCCGAGCGAACTCATACATTCTAAAGATGATTTTGGACGTGAGTTATATTATTTTGAACTAAATAATGTTAGAAACTGTATTTATAGACTTTGTTTGTCCCTTTGTTCTCTGTATAGTTAACTGATGAAACTCTTCTCTTTTTAGCCGGACTCTGTGTCGGTGTCGTTGCACTCTGCTATGAGCTAGCGGTACCAGCACTGCAGCCTTGGCTACATGAACTCCGGGGGAAGAAACCTGCAGTAAGAGCTGTGTATTTGGAGATTGGTTAATTTTGGACGTGAGTGATGTTGTTGAGAAAAAAAAATGTTTGAGTATAGTATTTGTGGGCTCTGTTTTTCCCTGTTCGATCTGTATTTAGTTAAAACTGATTACATTCTTCTTTACAACGCTGGTAATCTGTCATGGCAGCGCCCACAGTCTGAGGCTGAGCTGTATTACGGCTTGGCTGCTTGAACTCCCAGCGAAATATCTAGCAGTTCAAGATTGAAAATTGTATACCGTACTTACATTTTTTCTTTACTACAGTTAACATTTGACGATGAATTTATCCTACCGTATGTCAGAGCAGTGGCATACCCAGGATTTTTTAAAGGGGGTGGTTTTTACTCCAAAATTCTCTGACAAGCAACAAAAAAAAAAAAGGGTTATCAGTATTTATTATTTTTTTTCTTTTTATTTATTTATTTATTTATTTTTTATTTTTTTTATTTGGGGGGGGGGAGTCTCTGGCAAACAACAACAACAAAAAAATAAGTATTTTTTATTGAGGGGGGGGGAGTCTTTTTTTCAAAAATTATCTTGACAAGCAAAAAAAAACCAGAAAACGTTATCAGAAATTCTAAGTGGGGTGTTTTAACTTCAAATAACACCAAACGGGGGTGTTTGAACACATAAAACACCCAAACACCCCCCCCCCCCTTGGTAGGCCTACGCGCATGTGTCAGAGTAGATTCTATACTTATTTTAAAGCCCCCACTGCAGTAAATGCCTCACTGGGTTTCTTATTTTCAATACACCTGTATTCATTTTCTATTCGATGGTAAATTCATCTCATTTGAGTATATTCTACATCTATTTTGTTTCTTTAAAAAAAAATCGTTCCATGAATATTATCAGTATGAGGGGCAAATATGCTTGGAGCGTTATTCCATTGAAGTCATGGGCGTAGATATAGCGGGCAGGGGGGGGGGGGGGGGGGGTGGGGATATGTGAATGCATCATTCATTTTTTTTTTCATTGTAGAAAAATAAACTCACAGTGTAGAGCATGATAAGGCCTGTAGGCAGTGTAGGGCATGACAGGGCCTGCCTTCACCATCCACCATGTCCAACGGCGGATCCAGGATTTTGTGAGGGAGGGAGCCAGCGCCGGATTAATGATTTTGTGATGGGAGGGGGCCGAATATTCGGAAATTCATACTTCTGTTTTGTAATACTTTTTAATGTGTATTGTAGGATGTGATTAAACGCATTTATCTCTATTCCACTCTCTCTCTCTATCTCTCTCTTTCCGTTATGTTTATATTCTCTACATCCATTTCTCTCTCTTCCTATCTGTCTACCACCACACTCTCTCTCCCTCCCCCTTTATGTCATATGATATCTAACATAGAATTTAAATATATTTTGTACATTACATAACATTATAAAATATTTCTGAGTATGTGGGTATGTTTGACAGAGTAAGTGTGATCATGAGCACGTATGCGTGATAATTAATAATAATAAATAAATAAACTCACAAGAATGTACGCATCGATTGTGAAAATGTTGAGAGTGCAATGTAAAAAGTGAACCCGTGGATTTCCACGGGTCCCGCTAGTACTTTATTATTATGCAATATCCAGATATTAATATACACGATGTTATGACTATATAATTTCGTAATAACTGTGACGTGATACACGTTTATTTTTTTTTAGGATTAGTGACATACAAAGTGAACCACAGACCTATTATAGAAACATATTTCTCTACTTTCCAAATTGTAGATAAATACATTTGAATAGGGTTGCTATGATAAGGTTTCGGAAAAACTGACGTAATACACGTTTTTGTTTTGTCAATGAATAACAATAGCTTATGAACTATAAATATAGTTATATACACATAACATGCAAGTATAGATATATAATTATATTTCGGAATATTGCTAATGGATGAAATATTCTTTAACTTGTAAATATCAGTTTTCCGTGATGCACGTTACATTGTAAATAAGATAATAATCGAGCATTGATTGAGAGAGGGGGATAGATAACCTAAATTAATAATACTATATGTGAATGAGAGAAAAATGAGAGAAAAATGAGAGAAAAATGAGAGAAAAATGAGAGAAAAATGAGAGAAAAATGAGAGAAAGAGAGAGAGAGAGAGAGAGAGAGAGAGAGAAAGAGCGCGCGCGCGCGAGAGAGAGGGGGATAGAAAGGTGCACAAGCATGTAGGAGTATCGTCAAAACAATTTTTTCCATCGTTAATCAAATTTCTCCCAATCATTATTTTGAACAGTATACATAGAGTTTGACCACCTCGGTTTCAGTTTGGCACAGCATGGCGTACATTCCTTTGCTGCATGCTTGTAACAAAGCAACATGCACCATACTGTTACCTTCTGGATTCCAGTTGGCCAAACTCTATGTATAGTTGGCTCTGACTCGTTCATTAATAGTACCCCCTCATCGGTCTCTCATTGTATTTTCCTTCCTGACTCGACAGTATACAATAATATTCTCTTCAGTTACACAAGGTTTTTGGAACAGATAGGAATGCATCTTAATTCCTGTAGTACTGATCAGTGTTACATGGTATAGCATTCAGGCCTGATAGCATTGTTCATGGTTAAGTCATGGCATACTTTATACATGTTTTGTTTGTCATTATGACATGTATTACAATCACTTCATAAACAGTTTATCATTTTTAAAGAACAATTTGTTTATATTTTTTTTAGCAATGTATGAACTTCATTTCCTTTTTAGAACTATAAATGGTCTTGCATAATTATCAGTTTTTAAACCATAACTTTGAAAAGACGTGAAGGTACAACTAAAACAAGAACCACAATCCTGTAGTTGTGAACAATTATGAATCTTTAAATAGTAGGTTTATCAGAAAGTACTAGTATTCAAAGGTAACAGGGATATTTTTTCATAATCAAGGTTACATGTTTCAAAACGAAGGTTTGTAGGTATACTACTACATCACATATATATATAAATATATATATATATATATATATATATTATTAATCATTATTTTACTCTTAGCAATATATTGTATAAAATAGGCTGTACATACATTGCAGGTGTATGTGAATACTGACAATGTATAAATAAATATATTAGTGAATAATGAACACCTTATGATACCAGTAGCATGGAAAGTACAAAATATCATAAGCTAATCCTATCCAAGTTGGACAGTTAACATCGTTAATACATTTATAAATTTAGTTTCTAAATTCTAATCATTAATTTTCATGATAAATAAATACATATTCAAGGCTCATATATATATATTTCCATATTGTCAAGGCATGGGTTGGATGAATGTTGATTCGATGTAATACTAGACTGTGAAATTGTCTATCACTTCAACATCTCTGAGCAGGGTAGTGATGGCAGCATTTAAGCTTTGTAAAATCAGAAAATCACGCAGGACCAAGCCCAACCTGTCCATACGGGGGGTATACGGTGGGGGCGTCATAAGGGGTGATTGGGTGGAGTTCGAAGTCGACGATGATGGCTGTAAGATTTGGGCCTACGAGATGGGATGAAGAAAAATGGTATATGAGAAGCATATATTAATTCGTGTTCGTGTGCTTCGTGTTCTATTGCTGAAACGGCGCATACAGTCATGTGGAACCGTACCGGTTTATTTACGTGCCTGCGTCTTTGGCTCGTAAAGTGGAAAATAATAGACTCAGTCTGAGCCAGCGGGCCGGGAGGGTCAACCCAGCGAAAAAAGTAAATCCTTTTCATGTACAAAACAACTTGTCCGTTGTCAAGTGGTCAAAAAATAGCCTTTCTGGAAATTTGTGAGGATTTTTGGAAACCCACATTTTTAGAAAGATAATGCCATGAATAAAAAGATGAGCGTTGTTTCCAAATATTAAAATGGGTGTAAAGTTACTTTTCAGGTATTTTTAGAATGCTGATTTTGGTCAAATCTATGTTTTTTAAATGATTTTATAGAAAATGTCCTTAATTGCAACAGGGATATGAATTTCAACTGTTTCCATATAAATGATATTAGAGATGACTTTCATCAAAAAATAATGCAGAATAATATATAATTATATCAAATATAGGCTTTTATTCAATTTAATACGCCCCTACAATAATGATCAAACATTGTCTTATGCTCTAACGTCTATTTCCCACAGTGTTGAACATCAAATCGTATATTAGTGACTGATAATAGATCAGTGGCATAATTCATTAAATTATATACTTTAAAAATATGTTGGCACAGCTAGGGAGTGACATTCAAAATCAACAGTGGTATAATAGAAGGAATCAACAGAGGAGATATATAAGGTTGTCATAAGTTTGAGATAAACATCATGGTAAATCGTGATATGTATTGAACATCAGTTACTCCATTCTTGGATGTAATATTTAAATTTAGGTTGATAATTTCTTTCGAATCTCACAAAGCTGTGAAATTTACAATTCCTACACAATTATATTCAAATGTGCTTATTTTGTTGTAAAGCAAATTTAGAATCATACTGTTGAGCTATTATCAGAATTCCCTCTCCCCATCTTGCTAAACGATCTCTCTCTCTCTCTCTCTCTCTCTCTTTTCTTCTTCTTCAATTTCTCTTCTTCATCAATGTCCTCTCTAAATGCCCATATGAATGATCTACAACCATTTATTCTTATCTAGAGTTAATTTTTGTATCATATTGATAATGATTATTTCCATTTGAAAGTCTTTACAGAGGAATGGATGTTCATTTTTAGATTATATAGGAATGATGGAAGCCCTAAACGAAACAGGCTTAAAAAAAAACTAAGGTATAAAAACAAAATAAATAAACTTTTTTGTTTTAATATATACCTATTTTATACAAATGAAAGAAGGCAAATATTAATTTCATAATGAATAGCGTGGAGTTGAAAAAAAAGCATTACATGTATTTGGATTTTCGAGAAAGTGAAGGAGAGAGAGAGGTTAAGTGAGGTGGAAGGAGAATTTTGATAGCGCATCAAGATATTTTTTTTTTAAATCTGAATATTAAAATGATTTGTAATATTTTCAAAGAGTACGCTTTATAGCATATCCTACATTCAATCACTTCCGTAATTATGATTAATTTCACAGCTTCATGAAATTTGAACGGTGAGTGGTATGAGGTCCAAGAATGTAGAGCTGATGCCAAAAGCCTACATCTCAAGGGACCAAAATCCCAAGAGACCCGGCTCTATAAGTTAAACCTGGTTTTAAATTAGTCCACTGATTTATGAAGTGGCAATCTATATCATTTTTTAAAAGTACTGTAATTATGTGACAAACTGATTAAGCGAAATTTATAGTCATTAAATGAAAATGGAAATTTGGTTTCATAATAACATTTTTATTTGCACATTTTTGTTACAGAATTATGGTAATTATTAAGGGATGAAGAGGTCGACATTTGGCTTTCCATAAATCATTGGACAAACTCTCCATTTTGTTGACCAGTGTTTAAACATGAACTGAAGTTAGTACGCTTTACTACGGGCCTTTGTGTTGTATCATTTTCTAGATAGTAGCGATTCTTTTTTATGTCATATTAATTTGTTACAAGGAATGCAATCCATTTATGTAAGTTTTGTATTCGTATTTGTCACAAGGATTGTAAACCATTTTAATGTAAGGGCGCCACGGCCTACTAGCGGTATTGCTATCTAGTGGTGCTCTGTTAATAAAGAACTGTATTCAAATCAGTATTGAATTATGATCAATTTTTGGTAATAAAGTTCTTTCATTCATTCAGATTTATCGAACATGTAGGGATTCTGGGTGCATCCGACTCGAGTTCTATACTACTCTTTTTCATGAAAATGGACTACGGTACTTACCAAATCCTTGAGCAGTCCTTGCGCATTAAGCATGTTACTTTGTATGTCTTGGACCCGAAATTCGAAGCTGGATGTCCAGGAAGCTGTGCGCTCATCCACTAGTACTGTAGTCAGGAGGTAGTCGAACGCTTTTAGAATGCACTCGTGTTGGCGAAGAGCTGTGGTGTAGTTCTGTATAAGTACATGTATTTAGTAGGTAAGATAATGACTATTATCATGTATGATACAGGGATTAATATTAGTTTAACATAATTATGATGGGAAAGAGAGAGAGAGAGACACACACACACATTTGGGAGAGTGTAGGGAAGGGAGAGACAGACCGAAAGAAAGATGGCAGAAAGAAAGCAAGACAGACACAGGTACGATCCTAAGTGAGAAACCAAGTCACCTTGGTTAGTGCGTCATTATGCATTATGCATCGATCCGTAATAACATGTTTATCTCGGCAATGAGTAAGCTTGGGATATTCCCATTGTAAATATGAAGTATAGTTGGTCGCAGTGTATTTTTTTCCTTTCTGTTTACATGTGCATTTTAAGTGATATACTCATCACCTTGGTTTAAATCAATCATGAAGCGGCCAAGCTTATAACTTTAAAATGACTTTTTTTCTTCCTTTTGCTGTTTTGTTTGTTTTGTTTTTGTTTTGTTTTATTTTTTCACCATGCAACATAGTCATTTACAAATTACAAAATTCAGTAAGTTACACTGAAATATGCATAGCAGGAACAGTGCATAAACAAAGAATGTTTGAAGCGCAACGTCCCTATGGTATAATATAACTGATAATTATTTTGTTTATAGTGAACATGGCGTAAAATAAGACATTTTGTAGTTATAAATGTAAAGAGAAAATTTAAAAAAAATCCGAAAAATAATAATCATGCCCTTCAAAAACATTTAAATAACAAGCAAAAACAAAAGAATACATAGCATTTACTTCTACTTGAAAAGATAAGCACCAGTGTACCTCAAAAGTCAACAAACATATTTGGAGAGCAGTAATTCCTTTACTTTTTAAATAACAAAAGATTATTGCAGCTTCTTATGTCAGTTGGCAATACGTTCCAAATGTCAGGTCCTACACATCTAATCGATCTGTGGGCTAAAGCACTTCTAGGCGTAAACAAATGAAAATCGGAAGAATGTCTAGTTGGGTATTTATGAATGTCTCTATTCAGAGTAAAATCATTACAAAATAAAAGTAGTTCCTTTCTTATTTAGTCGGTACATGAACGCTGCAATTTGCATGAAATGAATATCAATTATTTTCAAAGTCCTCAATTTAAAAAATAATGGGTCAGTGTGTTCAAAATACCCGGAGCCGCAACAAAGTATCATGGCTCTCTTTTGCAATCTCAAAATAGCATCAGTGTTTACTTTATTATTGACCCATACAATGTTACAGTACGAGATACGAGAATGAATAAAGGAATTGTAAATAATGAACAAAATACGAAGGGGGACAAAGGGTTGCAGCTTGTACATAACACCAATATAACAAGACAAAACTCTAGAAAGTTCACGTACGTGTTCATGCCAGGACAGACACTCATCAATATAAATGCCTAGGAATTTGGTATTTTTCTTTTGTTGAATATACTATCTATCTTTAATGAAGCATTAATTTGTTCAATTTTAGCACGAGTTTTAAAGTGAATGAAGTTAGTTTTACCCAAATTCAACGATAATTTATTGCATTTAAACCAATTAGATAATTTCGGTAATTCAGCATTTAGTATTTCAATGAGATTATCTAACTTTGAATGAAAGCAAAAATATTAGTGTCATCGGCAAATAGTATACATTGTAATGAGGAAGAGACATTGAAAATATTGTTAACATAAATTTAAAAAAGAAGAGGGTCTAAAATGGAGCTCTGGGGCACACCACACGTAACAGGGGACATAGTGGAATTGGCATTGTTAAATATTGTATATTGACTTCTACAAGACAGATAACTTCGAAACCAGTTTAATGATACACCGCGAATGCCATAATGGTAAAGCTTGTGTAAAAGTATGTCATGATCAAGGGTATCAAATGCTTTACTTAAATCCATGAAAACTCATATGACATGTTCATGTTTGGCTAAAGCAGATGATACCCTATCATGTAATTTTACAAGAGCAAACTCCGTTGAATGGAATTTTCGGATTCCGTACTGATCATTGTTAAGTAAATTGTTGTCAGCCAAGAAGGTATACAGTCTATCATAAACAAGTCGTTCTAGTACTTTTGAAAAGCATGATAGTATTGAGATATAGGCCGATAATTATTAAATAAACTTGCATCGCCTTTCTTATAGATAGGTATTACTAAATTTTCATTATTGAGGGAAAACTACCAGAGAACAAAGACAAGTTGAATATGTAAACGAGGGGTTTAATTATACTACCAATTATATCTTTTAACATAAGATACGTATTCATCTCATCATGTCCAGTTGAATGAGTAGAATTGAGTGATGCAACAATACCTCAACTGCATTTGTGGGGTTTAAGAAAATACTATTTACTGAGGCATCAAGGAGAAAATCACGAAAATTTACGTTACACCCTTTAATTTTCAGGACCTGTTCAGCACCTATGTTTGAAAAATAAGTATTGAAACAATTTGCTATATCATGTTGATCATTTACAGTAACATCATCACAGTTGCATGAGAAACATTTCTCCTTTTCCAAATATCATTTACTATCTTCCACTTGGAGGAAGAATCGTTTGCCCGTTCAAACTGTTTGGTATAATACATTCTTTTTGATGTGCGTATAATATGTGTTAGCTTATTTCTATATTGCCTATATTCTTGCTACTTTTCATCTGTAGGATTACAAAGGCTTTTTTGTAAATCTTATTACTTTGTTTAATAGATTTCAGAATTCCTCTTGTAATCCAAGGATGTTTGGGTAAGTTTTTACGAGATTTAATATGAACTTTTGATATATCTACATTCAAATAATTTAAAAATTTCTAATATGCAATATCAATTTAATTGCAAATTAACACGTTTCCGACATTAAGTCAGATTTCAACTTGGCAATATTATCTTCTGTAAATTTACGAAATTCAACCATTTTCTTTTTAATTTTAATTTCAATACAATTGGAAAAGAGCAAGAAAACGGGCAAATGATCTGAAATTTCAGAATAAATGAGCACTGCTCCAATATTATAATCAGAAACATTGGTAATTATGTTATCGATTATCGTTGGTTTTGAAATTGTAGATAACATAGAATGAACATTTAATAGTGTATTAAAATCATCAGTAATGTCGTTCCTCATGAAATGAATATTTTTATTTACATGATTTGTGTAGCAGATTATCAAATTCATCTAAAAGAGTTTCTTATCAGTATTTCGGGGTCTAATAAAATACAAATTACATCATTTTTCCCGGAAAGACAAGAATCAATTTCGATGGAAAGCAACTCCGCACTCTTATGACTGAAATAGAGGTCAGAGCGGAGTTTAAAAGACAAAGCATCATTGACATAAAAAGCAACTCCTCCCCCTCTCCCTTCCAATCTGTCACAGCGTAGCAGCGAATAATTTGGAATGTCATACAAAGGAGGTGAATAAGTATGGAACCAGGTTTCGCTAATAGTTATGTTCACACGTAGTACATAGCATCGATGCTATGTTAGCATCGATGCTATGTAAGTTTCAAAAATATTTCCAGTACGTTCAGACAGGCCGTGATCGACTTGCTTCTATCACCCACTCGTGACTATTCATCGCTCACCCGCTGCCAAAACAATAATTACTGCGCCACACAGAGTGACCCGAGTATAATTGGTAAGCATGGTCAAACGCGCGGAAGTTATATGTCTTCATAAATCAACATAATAACACAATAACAATTCATTTGTAATATCGATAATACAATCAAGTAGCAAATACATGTGTTATAATACTTAATTTTAAATAAACCTTGTACATGTCAAAATTGACTGAACTCCACTCTTATGCCAAAATAAAACACATGCATGCACACTTCTCTGGTAAGCACATGTAAATCAATATCTAAAGACCACATCATACTTTAGTTAAGGTCTGATTCTGAAAGAGCAGATTCTCAGCTTTAAAATGATATATAACTCATTGGATGTTCATAACTCAATGTACAAAGAGAATAATGCACAGTCCCTCATAATGTTACTTCTTAATAAGGGTTTAAAGTTTGCAGTCTATTGAAGCACTCTGACTTGCAAAGTGTTGTGCTAAGGTGACAAATGGAGGATTAGAACTCAATGAAAATTTCTATGAAGGGATTATCAGATTGTCCTTAAACTTGGCATACTACATAGACATATCCTGTTTATCATAGTGCACAAGTATCAATGCAAGAACTTACTCCGGAAGATTTATGGGAGATTAAAATGAGACAAGTATTCAGGGTCGTGAAAAAGAAAAGTAATACAACAAAATCCAGAGAAGACACACATAAGTCTGATAAAAAGCTGGCAAAAATACCACTTCTAGATTGTTTGGTGCCTCCACATTTTAGATTACTTAGAAAAAAGTATACTCTTTCAGGAAATACCCACAACTAAAATTTTACCATGCATGCCAACCAAAACACATTGATCTCTAACTGAAAATCACACAGTGCGACTTTTGGGTGGTTTTGTGGTGCCTGGTCACATATATAAAAAAGAAAAAGATAAAAAGAAGGACACCCCCCAAAAAAAACACCAACAACCCCCTTCCTTACCACACAGTATACACATTACCCTACTATACCCCTATATACATCACATGAATACATACATTGCATTATATTATAGCACCACATGAAACAGATAGAATTATAATAGCAGCGAGTGAAGATAACAGCGATTGCGCTCACACGACAAATAGTCACAAGCGCGGTGGGTGGTCTACCGCAAAGTGTCGATGCTATGTCGCTGGATCCTGAGATTTACTCCTGCTAAACTCGCTGCAAGAATAGTTTGGAAACTCGCTTCTATCTCGTGACTATCTGCGTTCAGACAGCGTTTGGTCTCGACACTATCTGGTCTTCACCAAAATAGCATCGACACCTCGATAGCATCGATGCTATCGCTCTACGTGTGAACGTACCTAATACCTACAACAGAAAATAAACAATCAAGAGAAGCCAGGAGCAAATGTACATCATCAAAATTCTTAGCAAGACTGCGAGCATTCATATGCAAAAAAACTATGTGATTGACCTATATATTCCGAAATCTAGTCTTGAACTAAGCAGGTAACTAATATTCACATCTAACATTTGGACATGTAATGGAATTAATATCATGAGCCATAGATAAGGTGTCGTGGTCTAGTGGATACGTCACCGGACTGTGGCTCACATGGTTCGCGGTTCGAATCCCGACACGGCGCTAATGTCCTTTGGCAAGACATCCATATACATTGCCACTCTCCACCCAGGTGAAGTAAATGGGTACCCGGTAGGAAGAAATTCCTTGAATGCCTTAGCGCCTATCTTGGCAGCTCGGCTAAAGCCGGGGTAATAATGTGATACTTTGTATTGCGCCTTGTATCCTTTGGAAAAGGCGCTATATAAATCGTAATAATATTATTATTATTATTATCATTATACGTCTCCGAATAACACTTATTAAGGTACAGCGGTTGTTTAATAAAGATGGTCAATTGAGGTACATGGAAACCATCAAAAGGTATAGGGCAACTTAATAAAATAAAGAAACTTAGAATGCTTTCTATCTGGAAATCTCGAAGAAATAGAGGCATTCAAACAGACTATGAGGTATCTGCCATACCCTAAAATGTCAGGGTTGAGATTATAAATTATATGAGTAATGATAAAATAATTGGATCAAGAGATTGGAGCATCCGAATTTCTAGCTTCTAACTGTTAAATATTATCAATATTATGTGAGAGTTGACTTTAACATAGTACTTACATGAAAAAACATGAAATAGTCATTTCCTTACTTTCAAAATGTATGAGTAGAGAAAATAAAATATTTGCTAAAGCATGCAAATAACTACGTGTTGCATGTTAAAATGTAGTATCTCCATTTTTTTATGAAAGATTGTGTTGTGATCACACCGGATCACAACATCAAACATTTTGCAGTAGTTATAATAGCACAATATAATACGACAAAGTAATAAAAGACAGTCAGTACCGTATTCACTGGTGAAAAGCAGAGTGCTGTAAAGTCTACTGGTCCTTGTAATCAATGGAGGAAGAAGGGTCCTGTAAATCGAGGTCAAGTTTCCCTTTGCTTTTTTTTCATGTATATACATTTTTCTTATACAAACCTTCTGCCCCCCCTTTTTTCTTTCTTGCTCTCTCTCATTCTTCCTTGATCATTGGCTTGTTGCTCTGCCCAGGTTTCGTTTTTGATAATGTTCAGAAATTTTGAAGTACGTAGTTTTGTATGTAATGTTTTGGAAGTCAACAATTGCCATACTGCATGTGCCATTGCTCCCCTTGTCCATCCTGATGCGGAAGCTTCAGTTGATCCATACTTCCTCAAAATGATGGAGGAGGAATGTAAAGCTTTTAATATATCATGCAATTGTTTCTCGATCAATGTTAGAGGGATCAGAGATATTAGTAAAAGAGAAAGAGTATTATCATGGTGTAGAGAAAACAGAGCAGATATTGTTTTTATGCAGGAAACATACAGCACCAAGGATGTTGAAGATAGATGGGGCTCAATGTGGAATGGCCCGTGCTTTTTCAGCCACGGTACAAACCCTAGTAAAGGCGTTTTAACCTTAATAAACCCCTCAATAGATTTTAAGGTTAACAAGATTGTGCAGGATTTAGAAGGTAGATATATCATATTGCAATGTGTCATTCAAGAGTTGAATGTTACTCTGTGTAACGTTTACTTTCCCACGAAGGATAAAGAAGCTCAGCAAAGACAACTTTTATGTAAAATAGTACGAGAGATAGATAAAGTAAATATAAATAAAAGCTCAATTATAATAGGAGGAAATTTTAATATGATAAGGAATTTCGATTTAGATTATATGGGGAATTCTTTACACAGAGTTCAAAATAGTTTTAATGCACAAATGGATGAGTTTATGGATACATATAATCTTATAAATATTTGGAGGAAGAGAAACCCGCTTAAGAGACAATTTACATATAGACAGAAAAATCCTTTTATGCAGAGTCGTTTGGATTACTGGATCATATCCGAGTGCGTGGAGGGGTATATTGCAAGATCCGAAATTATTCCGTCTGTTGCATCAGATCATTCATCAATTAATGTGTTTTGGTTTATGAAAAAATAAGAATAATGAAAAGACATTGATATTGGAAATGTAATAGTAGCTTATGCAATGACATTACATATGTTAACCAAATGAAACAGGAGATAGTTCGGCTAAAAAGTGAGTTTAAATCAGAAATAAATGACAAGCGAGTGTTATGGGACTTTATTAAAATGAAAATAAGAAGCTTTACTCAAAAATACTCTAAACAGAAGGCAAAAGTTAGGAGACAATGTATTGATACTTTAGAAAAAGAAATTCATGAATTAGAAAGGTTATTGTTAGATGGGTAAGATGCCCATATTTTGGAATCTTTAGATTGTAAACGGAGAGGCTTACAGGCGCTATATGATTACACTAACGAGGGATTAAAAATAAGATCGAGGGCATCGTGGTATGAAAATGGGGAAAGAAATTGTCATTATTTTAATCAGCTACTAAAGTCCAATAAAAAGAAAAGCATGATACGGAGATTGTTTGTAACGGGTGAATGTATAAGTTGTGATGAGAAGGAAATTAATCAAGAAATTAAAACATTCTATAGTCAATTATATGCGAAGCCAGATATATTAGAAAAAATATAGATGCAGGGTTACATCTCTTTTTGAAAGATTTACCTAAGTTAAGTAGAGAATCAAAAGAGCAGTGTGAAGGAATTATTACGGAAAGGGAATGTTTAGCAGCACCTAAGCAAATGAAACTTAATAAGTCACCAGGTAATGATGGCTTAACACATGAATTCTATAATATATTTTGGTCTGTGGTAGGGGGTTTAGTGGTAGGATCCTTGAACGAAACATTTTGTCATGGTGAGTTAGCTGTATCTCAGAGGCAAGCGATAATTACTTTAATTCAAAAAGAAGGGAAGGATCCATTAATAATTAAAAATTATAGACCAATATCCTTGTTAAATTTAGATTATAAAATTCTTTCGAAAATGTTGTCAATTAGAATTAAGGAAGTTTTAGAAGAGGTAATTTTACCGGATCAAGTTGGTTACATGCAAAATAGGAATATCGGTGAAGCAATAATGTTGATTGTTGATATGCTATTTTTTTACGACGCATAACAACATACCCGGATTTTTAGTAGCAGTGGATTTCGAGAAAGCATTCGACTCGGTTTCACATATGTTTATATATGTATACAAAAAGTGCTAAAAGAGTTTGGATTTGGACAATCATTTCGCAAATAGATCATAGCAATGTATAATAATGCTCTTAGTTGTGTTTTAAATGGAGGAAATTCAACAGGTTATTTTAGAATAGAAAGGGGAGTAAGACAAGGTGACCCACTATCACCGTATCTGTTTATTCTATGTATGGAGGTTCTTGCACATATGGTACGAAATGATCATAATCATGTTTTAGGTATGCGATGTGGTTCAACTGAGATAAAACAAATATTGTACGCAGATGATATAACACGTTTTGTTCGAAACATGGAATCGTTGAAAAGATTGGAGGTTTTGATTGAAAAATTCAACAGTGTGTCTGGTTTGAAATATAACAAAGAAAAACATACATTATGCTGATAGGTCCTACTAAAGACATAAGTAGGTCGCTGCCTTTTGGAAAGGAAGTACCACTCCTTAGAATATAGGAGTGTATTTCAGTTTAGATGTAAATGTAAAGGAGTCTATGAACTACAAAGAGATTCTGAGTAAAATTTTAAAAAGTCCTTAATATGGTGGAAACAGAGAGATCTAACGTTGATGCAAAAATCCAATTATTGAAAACTTTTATATATTCTAAACTAGTGTATGTAGCATCTCTCATGCCTGTTCCAGGTTGGGTGTTTCAGTCTTTGGACAAAATGTGTTTTGAATTTTTATGGAAAGGGAAAAAATATTTTTAAAAGGAGTACCTTGTTCTTAAATTATAAGAAAGGGGGCTTAAAATGATGTATTTTCGATTATTTATCAAAGTGCAAAGGATCATGTGGGTTAAGAAACTCTTAAATGGAGATCAACGAATGGAATGGAAACAATATTTTGAATATGCAATGGACCTTTATGGAGGAAAATTTACTTTTCAATGCAATTACTTTGTTGGAATGTTAAGGATAGATCTATCTCAATTTTATTCGGAGTTATTAGATACGTGGTTAGAAGTAGGATATTTAAGAGAGAATTATGATGATTTTAAAGGAAAGGGACTTCTTTTTAATAATACGTATATAATTTTTCGTGGTTCTAGTATATTTGATCAAAGCCTTTTTGCAAAAGGCATATTTTGACTGAAAGAATGGTAGATTAAGATCGGATGATTATTTCATCAGAAAAGGCTTGTTTACATGGAACATATCACGAATAAAATATATTTTTGGAATGATCCCAGATAGTTGGAAGAAAAAAATGGTGAGAAAAGAAGAGGTGAAAATAGGATTAGATAAGGGAGAAATCAATCCCTTCAAAAAGATTACTTGATAACAAATCTGAAAATTCATCTGTTCTGAATAAGTTGAAAGATTCGTTTAATATACCCATTATATATGTAGAAAGAGCATTTACTAATTTAAAGAAATGTACTCTTAATAGCAAGCTACGAGAATTTCAATTCAAAATGTTACATAGCATTATTTATACAAACCATCATTTGTATCGTTTTGGGTAGTTAAAAAAATGTTGTTCCTTTTGTAAGAAAGAAGAGGAAACATATAGTCATGTTTTTACGAGTGTGTTCACATTCAAAAATATGTGGGAAAGGTTACCATTGAATTCAAATGTCCAATTTTGAACGATTTTAACTGGGAGAACATTTATTTAGGAATTAGTATGGAAAATGTGGGGAGAGAAAATTTAGTAAATCATCTTATTCTATTAGTTAATTAAATATATGACTTTCCAATGTAGGAAAAAAGCGATACCTCCGACCGAAAAAGAAATTAAAGCAATGATATCAGACAATCGATAAGAAGAGAAAAAATTGGCTTTGTAGAGAGGTACCCTCTCATTACACCTTATAGAAAATGGGAACATTTTGATTTCCGGGACGAATGGATGGACATGGGGAGCTAAGCATGCTTAATAACATCAAAATCATGAAGAAAATTCTGAACTGTAGTCTTTTAAAATCTGAGGCGGAACAACGGACACAATGGCAATGGGGGGGGGGGGGGGGGGGGGGGCTTTTTCTTTTTTTCTTTTTCTTCTTCTTCTTCTAATTTCTTCCTTTTCTATTTTTAATCTTCATTTTTATATTTTTCCCCCTTTTTATCATAATAAAGACTTCCAGATTTTGCATAATTTACTATTTAATACATGCATGTAAAATATTATGGTTACTTATTGTTATTATTATGTAATTTGGCGCAATGCATGTGAATATATTTGTTGGTGTATTTTACCTTGATTATTGTGAAAATGTTATTTTGAAAAAGGAAGTAATAAAAGATTCTTAAAAACAAAAAATAGTCCCTCAGATAAGCCTTGCAGTCATAGGGTTCCCAGGTTATTAATCATCATTCAACGAACTATGATGCATTGATGACTAAGCAAGAACTTTCTTCACATGGTTCATCAATGTCCGGCTGACGTTTTGGTGCCAATTTCCGGCCGACTCTATCCTAGGGAATTTCCCTCTTGCACTAACCATGAGAAAATCTCATTTCCAGATATGATACTACAAAGTTTTTTTAATCGGGCTAGCTAAGCTTAAGAATTCTTAAAGTCATATTTCTTTTTGTTAATGTACCGGTACATATGGCAATGGATCAATTGCCATATCAGTATTTCGGATGAAAATACAGACAGAATTTATGACTTGATTATAATTTTGTTATTATGTTGATGTAATAACATTCAGTGAAGATAACGCCCCAATCGTTCAGAGTTAAAGTCTTTAAAGGAAATGATTGCTGAACAATAATGCATAATATAAACAAATTTTGTTTTCAAACCTCTTTCATTTTTCATTTATACAGGAAGGCCACCTTTTCTGTTTCACTCGAAAAGTTTTACTTATATATAAAAGTTTTCAATAATTGGATTTTTCCATCAACGTTAGATCTCTCTGTTTCCACCATGTTAAGGACTTTTTTTTATTTTACTCAGAATCTCTTTATATTTTTTTTCAACCTCTTTCATTTCTCATTTATATAGGAAGGCCACCTTTTCTGTTTCACTCGAAAAGTATTACTTATTAATACTGTACAAAAGTAACATGCACATAAAGACCACCTGCTTATAAAGACCGCATTTCTTGTCTCCCTTGAGGGGTCTTCATATACAGGTTTCATTGATTAAAGATGTTTGTTCTTACCCCAAACATGATTAACATTAAGGTGCTTTCCGGACCCATACACAGATTGACTACTCCTATGTCTGTACTGGGCGCTGTTAGGCTTCTCTGTGGTTGTCGGATATTTTCCTATTAAAATGTAAAAAAAAACAAACACATGTATACGTTGCATTGCGATAAAAGTTAAGTGTATTTTTAGGTCATAGAGTCAAATCAAAAATAGAAAATTAAATATAATACTGAAATGGATAATACATGCTCTTCGGGTTGCATAAATACCTTTTTTGGTAACTTGGACCTTATATTTAAAAGCAAGTTTCCAAGTTTAATTTCTTTAATCGATGAAACAGAAGACTTGTACGAAAGTTTTAAAACTGTATTGATGCCGATATTGTTTTCAATTTGGTATTGTGATAAAAAAAAAGGAAAAGAAGGTAGTTTACAACTTACGTAGTCAAGCATTGTGTTCTGGATTTGACTCGATAGCATGGTGAGATGAAGCTTTAAGCGAATGAAGTGATCCCTCCTCGTCTGGACTGATGTGGTAGGAACTTGGGGTGTGGGTAATACCGGGCTAGCAAGCCCGACTCCAATGACAGTCGCTATAAACAGACGGAGAATACGAAGTTAATGGAAGAGGAGAAAGGTGTCACTTCTTTAATGAGTTATTGTTATGAGCTTATATTCATGATTTTTATTGACTATTTTTGGAAGTTATCATTGTTATCAGGGCCTCATGGAAGACCACCAATATTGGTGATAATGAGTCACACTGTTTAAATATCAGAAAAATACATAAATAAATAAAATAAAATAATGACTGCTAATGAGGACAAATTTTAAAAATCCCAGAATCTACCATATTTTTTGATTAAACATTGGCAAATTGCATTAGTTTCCAATTCTGGCATATCTCTTCTAAAGGGAGAGGGATGGGCAGATAGTAAAGGTGCTCTCACACGAGAGCTACGGACAGAGTCGGCTCATGTCGGTCAATGACAGTTGAGTGACCGCCTTTTACTTACTGCCGTAATAAGGCCGTAGTAGAACGTACAAAACCGTTTTAAGAACCGTAGTATACAGACCGTGATAACTGACCGTTGGAGGGAAAGATTTAAACATGTTCAAAACTTTGCTTCTGACCGACTGATCCAAAATAACCGTAGTAAGCCGTATAATGACCTTACAACAGCCGTTATAAGACCGTCATGGACCGTTATGGAGCGTAGTAGACCGTAGTAGCGACCGTCTTACATGATGTTAGTACGGTCAAACTCCAAATACGGTCCTCGACGGTCCAGTATGGTCATGTGACGGTCATTACTACTCCATTACGGTTGGTTTTTGGCAGAGTCCAACCGTGGGAGTTATTGATATGTTTGAGACGGTCTATGACGGTCTTGCTACGGTCTACGACGGTATAGTACTGCAGTACTTCGGTTCACTACGGCCCAATACGGACGGTCAACAGACTGCCATGTGATCAAATCGCATGTAATTACATCAGTGCGCGTCGGTCTGCTCAGACTTCGCTACGACTACAAAGCTAGGTACAAAAATGCTTCACTACTGAAAATGCCAAGACCAAGGAGGAAGCCAACCCCTGGGAAGAGAAGTTGAAATCCTCACCTCCTGCTGGATATACCCGAACACAGTGAGGCAGAGGAATGGGAAGTGCAGGCCACCAACCCTGACCCTGGGCCTGCTAAGCCTGAGCTAACACAGGCTAATCCTGACCTAGAGGAGGAGGACCAGGAAGAGGAGGAGGAAGAGGAGGAGGATTGGGAACCTGCCACTGCTGCGTCTGATTCTGCCTCCCATAAGGGGAAGGGAAAAGCCTATACCCTTTTACACAGAAGCAGGAGATGATTAATTTGTTAACTGGTTGGAGCAAACCCCATGCCTCTACGATAGGAGACACAACGATTACAAGAATAACATCAAGAAAACAAGACCGTGGGCTAAGAAGGATGCAACATATAAGGCCTGCAGATTCTAGCAGCTACTCAACTTCTGGAAGACAGGTTTGGGAAGCTGACTGATGTGGCCATGCTGTCTAAACGAAAGAGACCAGTGGCGGATACAGGCAGGAGCGCCAAGGGCGCGCGCGCCCCCTTTAATCTGTCTGTTCTGTGATATATTTCTTTTTTTTTACTCTTCGGATCACCATAAAAATAGCGCGGGCTTTTCATAAATTTTCTTTGGTTTCATTATCAAGGATATCATTAATAGTAGCACACCACATTTTATTGTAAGAAGCACCCCTCCCCTGCTTCAAGATTTTAATCATGCATAAAGCGCGAATTTAGATTGGTACCGAGGCTAAAAATTTTAGGAAATCAGTTCCTGTACTGTTTATTTCACGATCTACGAGTTGCGCGTGTGTACAATATAATACAGGCCACATAATTATGCAGACCAAACTGTACTCCGCTTGAATAGTCCAGTCAGCAGGCGCGTAGCCAGGGCGGGGGCGGTGGGGCGGTTGCCCACCAAAACGCCAACTGAAAAAAAAGCGAGAGCGAGAGCGAAAAAGCGGGGGAAGTAAGAGAATAAAAGCCTTCAAAGGCGCTAATAGCCGTTATCTTTCTATCAAAATTTTATAAAACGTCGAGGTTTTCGCGCTTCGCGCGGGAAGGGGGACTCCCCCCTGCACCCACCCCTGTTACATACAGTGCAGTATTGCGTCCAAATAATTGAAAAGCAGTCCGGGCAACGAACTAACTTTCCGCCTAAAAAAAAATCTTTCTCTCAAATTTGCTATAAAGCGTCAGAGCCTTCGCGCTTCACGCGGAAGGGGAAAAGCTCAACCCCTTTCTGCACCCACCCCCTGCTCACAACCACCCCCCCCCCCCCTAAAATGAAATCCTGGCTACGCGGTTGATCCAGTGATCAGTGCTGTCCCTCATTAGTAACGAGCTATTGTAATAACATTTGGTGTTTTCCCATATTTTCAATTTTCATAGCACAGTGCTACGTATTGTCAGTCATGAATAGAAAATAATTTAATTAATCTCAAAAGGAGGCATTTTGGTCTGGTAGTTATGATATTTGCCAAGGCACCCACATCATCACATTATAATTTTTCAGTCGATTAAGTCTTTGTGAAATAGGCCTCAGGTATAGCAACTATTATCATTCAATATCAACTGTACTTCAATTTGACTCACTGCATCGTTCAAGATGGATATATTTTTGAAATGACGCCAACCGTATTTTGAATATTGAGAATAATTAATAAAGGTATATAAGTTTCCTTACAAACAGCCCATTCCTGGTATGTCATTCAATTACAGACATGGTTGAGTTAAAGTATTTCCTCTAAAAAAAAGTGCTCCTAAAATGCGACTTTTCGCAAATGAGTTTTCGAAAAAGTCCTTACCATGGGAGGATACCCCCTCCCGCACTCCCCCATTTCAATTTCGTGGATCCGCCACTGGAGACCCTTGTAAACAATGTGCTATTTGCCTGTAATATACCTTTGATGTCATCACATTGATAAAAAACAAATGAAAGAATAGATCATTGGTTTTAAAGGGACCGAAAAGTCGCCAGTCGTGGTGTTTTGGAGCGTGGCCCGGCTCGGGTAATATTCAGGAATCTCCGTATATTTTCGGTAAACGAGCACGCAATTGCAGTGATACGCATTCGACCGAAAAAAAGGTGAACTGAACAACCGAACTAGTGTCCCTGTATTAAAGAGTTACGACATTGACGTCCTAGTTTTTTGGAAACAAAATGGCGTTCGAATTCTTTCTATTGAGAACACCCAGGTGCTCATCGGAATTGAATAGAAATGTTACGTAATAGTGGAAACAAAATGGCGTTCAAATCCCCAGTTGTCGCAACTCTTTAATACAGGGACACTAAACCGAACTGTCAAACTACCCCACCCTCGACGGCAATTTGTTCGCTGCTCCAAGATTGTTGCTATGCATGGCCTTGCAATAGGGGCAAAGCAAATGAAACTGAACGTACATGAATATCGAACAGTGGCTCACTTTTATTTTTAGATACAGATCTGCTTTAAATTATATTTTGTACACGTTTTGTAGAGACATCATTTTGAATGATAGCTATGAATGGTAACAGCCAATCACACACTATAGCGCAATTTCGTCACTTTCCGCATAACATGGCGGCGCCCATGTCCGTGCCAGATCGTCGCAAGTCCATGTTTTAAGATTTAATTTACTCAAATATGGTACATCAGATTTGTGACATGTTTGGATCATTCAAACAAGTACAATTTTAGTTTGTAAACGCTTGATTACAATGTTTTGACTTTCATTCTCCTTTAATTATTTCCCGATTGTGCGAGTCCTCGTTTGGTCGGTAAAACGTTTTGGCAGAGTTGTGGAAGAAAATTTCCCATCAATCCTAATAGTGTACAAATTGGAATTACTCTGACGAATAACTTTGGTAATATAATATTTTGTATCCGTGATCTGTTGCCAGGGAAACAATTTCGACAACAAAACTTTCCATTTGTCGCGATATCAGTGAAAACGGACCAATCTTTTTCGAGTAAACCCGGTTTCCCTGTCTATCAGACCGGAAGTATGGCTTAATGTTGGGTGAGTCGATCGTTTTCTAGCATAATAAAGCTTTCTAAATGTTAATCAATGAAAGAAAAGCTGCTTATTTGTAGTCTTTCTTGTGAGCTAGAGAACACAAGTATGTGAACTTAGCAATAATGTGAACTTAGCAATAATCGTATACATTATCAAAACAATGCACTGATTAATTAGCCTTTACCCCTAAAATAAATACCAAAATATGATAGTTTTGCATGAAAATAAAATCAATACTAAAATGTTAGATACAATAATGATGGTTACAAAAATATGTATTCATTGGTATTTTCAAAATTAAACAAAATATGTACTTATTGGTTATATTTTTAAATTGAACACATACCAGTGAACGCGAGGATCATCACGGGATGCATTTCAGATAGATTCTGTGAGATGATAGAAAGCTTGATGGTTTGAGTATATCCAAAGGATGGCTCTCAGCTAATGAGAGTTTTTGAGATATTACCCATCTTTTATAGGGATTAATTGGATTTACCCACAGATCCATTGCGAAACGCCACATCACACACACACACCGCGTACCCATCGCACACCCTCCCTAAACCACACACACACACACACACACACACGCACAATGCATGTCACGGCATACCCGCGGATGGTGTCGTGCCCTGTTAAAACTTTTAGTAAGTTTGCACCGTTGTTCTTGGAATGACCTTACACAAAGTAGAATAATTATTGCATGGGGATTAAAACCATGGAAATCCCACGATCAATCATTCTTATCAAACACGATGTAGGGAAAATTGTAACCTCAAAGTAATAAAAATTAGAACAAATGTGGGGAAACAATCATATTTCATATTCAGGCCCTATTACTTGGAATCAGCTGCCAACAGGTTTAAGAAGTATAAATTCCAGAAGATCATTTAGTAGACAATTAAAAAAGATAATCCTCTGTCAATGAATTTCAACTATATATGAATAACAAAAAAGTAATTAGTATTAATGCTTTTTCATGTAAATATTGTAAATTGTAAATATATGTATCAATTGTAAATTGTAAATATGTTTGAATGTAAAATGATTAATATGTATAATAGTGATAATGGGCTAACCTCGATTAGCATTATGCTATTTCGTTAGCTCATTTTACCAAAGTATTTCGATCTGTATTTATGCACTGTATATTCGTTGTATTCTTGTATTCTTGGTAATAAATAAATATTCTAATAGGGTATCGTAACTATCTGTATATTTGTGATTCCAAGTATACCTTCATTTTTTAATTCGTTCTAATCCAAATATTTCTCCACACCATTTCATTCAATGAGATTCGCAAACAGAGGAATCTTTTAAAATTACACGGTTTCCGCATATTGGAATCAATCTATCTAAGTTGCAATGGGTGAGATAAGATACCCCCCCCCCCCCCGTTCCGTTAGAGATTTTTGCAGATAGAAACCAAAATGAAAGAATGGAATTTTTGCTTCTTTCTGTGTAGAAACAAAATCATGGAGAAGTGAATGGGTTTCGTTATCAGTTGAAATGAATTTTGAAGTAAATGCTATACAAATTATATTCATATATCACATTATATTTTCCATAAAAATAAAGGGAAGAGAAACGAACGGGGGTGGGGGGGGGGGGGGGGGCAACAGAAAGTGTTACACGGGGAAGGGTCTGTAAAGGGTACCCCCCCCCCGAAGAAGATTGTTGCATTTTGTAGAATATAAACATCGCAACTTTGCAACACCTCTGATTTAGGTAATTACACTAATTTCCTTGACGAGAAAACGCAGCGACCGAGCTTGAAAAAATGCATGTATATTACTGAAACTTAGCATTGTAGTGCCCCAGTGCCAATATATCCACTATGTACGTATCATTATTGATTATGCAATTTTTCTAACTTTCTGGGGTGCCCCCGCGCTGTTTCCATTCATTACTCATAACAAAAACGTTGTAACCATTTCAGCAGGAATTAGAAATGCATTTTGATTACATGTAGTATGTTAAAAGTGTAGAGCTGCGCTTCTAGCTTCTATCTTATATCTTAAAACAATTCAAGATGGAAACTAAATCGGAAATCCTATCGAAAATTTCAATTCTTCATTTTTAGTGTAACATGGTGTAACATGTAGTTGAGAGTGAAAACGGATTAAATGATACTGATTCACCCGATATTTCAAGCAAGGATACGGGGAAAAAGAAGGTGCAATCCATAGGATGTGGTCGATTTTAACTTTAAAAGATGCTCTCACTATAAAAGAGACTTAATTGATCATTTCTACATGACAATTTATTGAATCTGAAGACATAATTACGTGAATGTAAAGTTCTTAAGAAGCATTTGACGTTTTTAAGTTGTATTTTTGTGTGTCGAGAGGCAAGAGTTATATTTTTCCTGACTGCAATCACGTACTTAAGTATTCGCATCCTCATGTATTTTTGAGGTATGAACATGTTGGTAATAATGAAATATATTAAAATATTTTGATTTGATTTGATTTATTGTTCCACACATTCCACAAAAAACAGTTTTCATATAAAAGTTCAACAAGATAAGGTATAATGACAAAAAAACAACAATGGTAGTAAGAGATAAGCAATAACGTGAAATATGAGGAACCTATTAAAAAGCAAAGCTTGTCTAACACAGGTTCCCAGGCAAGATACCAATGATTATATAAAATTTCCAACGCAATGAAGAGAAACGAACCTAGGATAATTAACCATACGCATAAGTACAGGTAAGCAAGTCACTCGAGCGAAGCAATATAAAGAACAATAAAAAATCTTACACATGTATATGGTTGCAAAAGGAAATCTTTAAGTCTACGCTTGAACGAATACAACGAGGGAGATTGAATTTTTTTTTATCTTAGTGTCTAAACTGTTCCAAAACGATATGGAAATACACTGACAACAAAACCTAGATTTAATCACTGTATTTGTATATAGATATAGGAGCTAGGCCACATGAGATTCTAGACACTAAAATCGATCATATTTAAATGGAAAGTCATTTTCTCATTCTTCCTGTGGTACTACTGCAGTTTGTCATATCCCCAATTGTATAAGTGTGTACCTTGATTAAATTGTATTTTTATTCAATTTTTGAAAAAACGAATTTTCTTGAAAAACGATCCGATAGCATAGTGGAGTAGAAAATCAGATGTTAAATACTTGGAAAGATAAGTTAATAAAATGCAGCGAGCGAGCGAGAGAGAGAGAGAGAGAGAGAGAGAGCGGCGGTATATGTGTGTGGGTATTGGGGTGTGTGTGGGTGGGTGGGTGGGTGTGTGTGTGTGTGAGAGAGAGAGAGAGAGAGAGATAACTCCGCATTGTGTAAATATAGAACATGGATATGTTTAAGGAATCATACGGATGACACTTATACAGAGATGACCGGAAAACTATACTTTACGGGAAGTAATTATAATGATTTCATTTTTTATTGCCATCGATAAGAGTGCAACCATCGCTAGGATACATAAATTCATACATGTCAATAAAAGAAAGTGCATATATCTCTACAGGATAATAGAGAGAAAGAGAGAGAGAGAGAGATTAAGAGAGAGAAAGTGAGAGAAGCGTTGGAAATTGAAACTACTTTTCACAAAATGAGGTCATTCAGTCAGCACTTCTAGACAAGGCCTTTGCGGCTTTTTAAATTGATCTTTTTTCTCATTTTACACTTTTTACCTTGGTTATAAATGCTTTATGTCATATATTTGAATACTCATTGCAATTACAAGTTTCTTGTACGAACATGATGTTTTTATTGTTATGTTATGTATTGTTTTTTTATATATAGAAACGGAAAATGAACGAACGAACGAGACAAAGCAAACGGAATTGTGTGCAGAACTCTGGACTTTTGGAGGAATTAGGAAAATGATTTTACTCGACTCTTTATGAATCGCAGTAGTTATTGAGGAAGATTCACTGATGAGTTGAGATAAAATATCAATACCTCTTAAGGTAAAATAAGGGGAAATGATACAAATGGATTTTAAAAAGTGATAACTCGTGCCAACAACAATAACAACGAAAATATGAAAAAATAAACATCCCATGGGATTAGTTTTGGAATCTCAACCAGCAGAAATTGTTGATTGCGTAATCAGTTTCTACTAATCAAATCTCAAGGGACTTTTGTCAACTTCTGTCTCAAAGCAACTTAGGTTTTAGATATTGCAGTTATTGCAGTTACTAATTATGTTGAGCAACAATGTCATTAGCCGTAATATTCTCCCTTTTTGTGTTAAATACCATTAACATGTTCATTTCCAGGAGAATACAAACGGGAATATACCACGACCATAGGTTAATTGCATCATGTTCATGTTTCTTTTCATCAAAGCCCTAATTTTATGTCTATGAATATGAATCTCACTATGCAGTATGAAATATTTCTGCGCAATGAACTTTTGCTTGTTTCGAGATTTTACTCAAACGTGAAAGATGATTACTTTTCTCCAACCTCTTTAAACATGCTTTGTATAAGAAAATAATGTGTATCAAAGACATTGAAAATGTAATGCCCTTTTCAATGATACCAAACTTTGTTATCTTAATGAATTCTAGAAGGTGTCACAAAATCAAATTGCGGTTACAGAAGAATTTATCCCTGTGAAGAGTTTTAAAAGTTCCCTTGTCCAACTCATGAACTTTAAAGGGAAATCCAACCCTAATGGCAAGTTGCTCTGAATGAAAGAGGAAAAATCAGAGAATCAGATTGGTGAACGTTTGAACGAAATCGGACAAACAATAAGAAAGTTATGAATTTTTGAAAGTTGTAATCACTATACATATGAAAATTTCAAATTGGCCGAATAGGTAACATCACTGAACTCCCCCATTCGCTCCAACACACAAAAATGACTAAAATGTCATTTTTTCCAAAGTGCATTACTCAGTACATTTTTTTTCCTTCATGAGGACCTATAACAATATGCGATCTCAAATATATTTTGAGTACTGCCCCGAGGGTAAAGGCGCTTCGGAGAAAACCGCAAATTAATGATATTTTTGTGTACGACAAACGGGAGAGTTGTCCACAAGTATGTCACAATCGACTCACCAAATTGCCAGTTTGAGATTCGCATAGATGTAGTGATCTCACTTTTCAAACATTCATAACTTTCTTATTCCTTGTCCGATTTCTCTCAAACTTTCACGATCCTCTTTTTCTTAATTTTCTGCTTTCACACAAGTTAACCTACCACCAAATTTGGATTGCTCTTTATTATTTATAAATTTGAAGAAATTAGCAGCTGTTTGTTTAATGCAGGAATTCAGTATAAATTAAAACTGAAGTTTTATTTAACTCCACGCCAAAGATAAGATAAATTATATTTACAATGTGAACTACACCAAAGCGATTACTGCCTATACAAGGGTACTTTTTCATGATGGGGGTATTGTCCTCGGATTATAGCTAGGGCTAGGGGTATTTATCTGCCTGTAAATGTCCTGGATAAATGTCCGGGTAAATATCCGGGGTTTCTATAAGGCGTAGCTATCTCAGAATTCAAATATATCTATATATATATATTATTTTTGGTTCGATTAGGCGTCTCACCTGGCCCTTTCGGTCCCCACCTTTTGGTACCGACGGGCGGGGAATGGTTCTTAGAGTGGTGGGAGGCACTTCTTAAGGGCTGACGTGCCGTCCATATTTCATAAATTCATTTTTAAACATTGAATTTCCGGAGGGAGTAATAATTCTGCCAACCCATGAAGCTGGTTTGTAGCTTCATGCCCAACCCATACCCTTTACCTGTGAAGGGGAGAAACCTCAAGTGGTGTATTGCAAAGAACAGCGTGACGTGTACTAGCTCCAAGGCCATATCCGCATGCATGGATGGCTTCAATTTACAGTATATACGGCGCAACAAACGTGTTATTCGTTCGCACAACGCATGTATGGCTTCAATGTACACGGCGCAACAACACACGTCATTCGTTCGCAGAGCGCACTTCTACATGTATTGCATTTACTATGTTTCACGCATATAGAGTTACATCATTATTTTGTTGCTTCACAGTTTTGTGTGTATGTAACTCTGTGATTACACGGCGGTCGCTGGGGGGGGTGGGGGCGGCGGCATGTCTCACTGAAGCGCATAACCCGGGTTACGCGTTTATGGTATCCAAAAAAGCAAAAATCAAGATAAAGGATATAAAATTCAGAGATAATAATAAGAAGTTCCGCGGAAGGGGGGGGGGGGGCGGTAAGCTTTGGAGTTTAGGGTTTAGGGTTAGGGTTAGTGTTTAGGGTTTACCTAACCGCACATTTGGGTGGTTGTCGCATAAGTCATTCCTATTATCAACAGCTGAATTGACATGAATGGGGAAAATGGCCTTCATACTGCCGTTGGAAAGATGTTATTGTATATCGCCTCTATTCATTCCCTTATAATTATGACAGACTAAACCGATATGTAGACATCATTCGGGGGAGGGGAGGTGTAGGAGATCACGGCACTTAGGAATATCGGTTACAACGGTGTATAGAAGGAGCCCCCCCCCCCCCCCCCCAAAAAAAAAAAAAAAAAAAAAAAAACAACAAACAAACAAACAAACACAAAAAAAAAAAAAAAAAAAAAATTCATTCGAAAATATTTCCACTATGATATGAATACGTACTACCCGTGTGGCTAAAAAAAGTTACTCTTTAGAAATGGTTGCCAAATTAAGCATATATATTTTTATGGGAAAATGTTGATATAGATGGAAAGCTAAAGGACCCACCTTTCATATGATACGAATTTTTTTTTAAAAATTCATGCATCGATGAGGAGTGCTCACTTAAGTTAGAGGTATGAAAATTGGCCTGCGCAGGATTTTTCCTTACAATTTTGGACAGGTAAGTTATTTGTAGCTTACAAAATAAGGGTGATAATGAGATATTCATGATCAATTATGACAACTTAATATCTTTTTTTGATTACTAAAGAAGAAATTAATGCATGAACGAACATTAATTGTATTGATTATTATAACATTAAATGTGAAAAATTCAAGGATTGTGACATTGTTGGTATAGCACCACCACACTTCTACCGTACCTCCACCCCAATCATCCACTCCATCCCTGGCCGTCCTCGCCCCCCCCCCCCCCCTCTTTTTGCCGCTTTGATTAGTACATGCAATACCGGTAATGAAATGGATGTGAGATAAGTGTTTATGATCATTGTCATAATGAATCCATTCCCCCATTCCTCCCCCTGCTCCTCTCTCTGCCAATATCTCTGCTGCCCCCACCTCCTTCAGCTGTACCGGTATTTACCTTAATGTTCCTTCATGCTTAAATTTCTTATTCAATAATAAAAAAAACAAAGAAACAAAAAGTTGTCATAATTGATCATGAATATCTCATATTACCCTTATTTTGTAAGCTGCAAATGACTTACCTGTCCAAGGAAAAATCCTGCGCAGGCCAATTTTCATACTTCTAAGTGAGCACTGCTCATCGATGCACGATTTTTTTTTCAATTTTTTCATATCATTTGAAAGGTGGGTCCTTTAGCTTTCCAGACATATCATCATTTTCCCATAAAAATACATATGCCTAATTTGGCAACCATTTCAAAAGTGTAACTTTTTTTGAGCCACACGGTATAGGATATTAATCCCTTCCCCCTCGCGCTGGGGGTAACGGGACGGCAATGGGGGGGGGGGGGGGGGGGGGGGGGGGAGTAGTAGGGAAAGTCAATCCGTCGGTCCTCCCAAGACCCATATAAGGGGGCCATAACCCCCCTGAAAATGACATTAAATTCATTTTTTCTCATTTTTGCATCCTTTATAAGGGACGTGCCGCTAATTATGCATGTTATGTTTTCATGGCCTTAATTTCTTAAATTATTTAAAGGAGAATGAAACTCAACATACATTAGCTGATAATCATGTGGAAAATTGTCAGCCTGTTCAAAATATCTTGAAAATACTCTGATTTGATTACTCAGTAAGGAGAACAGTCTCTCTAAAGTTTGCAGATTTCTTGCTAGATATTATCCCATGGGGGCTGCCATTTTGAAGAAACTGTGATGTCATTGCGGTACATGTCCATTTACCTGTACACAATGGATAAGATGTTGCATAATGAATAGCTATTATACAACTAAAGCCACCCATGCAAAATGGCAGCCATTTTGGTACCCCCATTGTCTCCCACAGGTGATATCTAAGAGCAGTTGTAGATCTTTGTCACTTCTTTAAAGAATTGACAAACCTTTGTCAGACCAAGCAACTTACAATTGCATGCCAAATCGAGCTTAACAAAAGAAAAAGCTGAACCAAATATCTTGACACAAATAGGTTATATGACAGGATAAAAGTATCTTTATTTGAATGTACATGACTACAAAAATGGTTTATTATGAGAAAATCCAGTGTCATGCATTCCACAGCTGATCATGAGTGTCACGGTAGCTAGTGTATAGGTCAGTGGGTATCTCACAAATAGAACTGTTCTGACATTACTTTGTAAAGAAAATGGCAGCCCCCATGGGATAATGTCAAGCAAGGAAACTGCAACTTTTGGAGACACTGTTCTCCTTCTTAAATAATCAAATACGAGTAATTTCAAGATATTTGTAATAGGCTGACAATTATGTACATGATTATAGGCTAATGTTTGTTGCCTTTTATTCCCCTTAAACCACAGAAACATGGCAAGATCAAATCGCTCCCTCTAGCTCTATGCATGGATATACATGTACTACATAATTATATCCATATCATTTAGTCTTCATCAAGATGAAAATGTATTTTCTTCAGAACTCATGCAAGATTTGGATAAGTAACACATACTCACAAGTTGTAAATACTTCTTGGTAAAAAAAATAACACTTTACCCGACTTTTTTTTAATTCACTTGATTATTGTGACAAATATAGGGTACGGTGATTAATCATAAACACAGCTAGCGCCCGTGGATGTCCCCGCCCTGCTTCTGCTAGTATTTGAAGAGCTTACTTGCAAAAGGCCCTAAATCCACTTTTTATCATATGGCACTTTTTTATATGCCTTAATAGAGATTCACCATGTGCATCAAACTGGCTATATTTCAACTTCTAAAAGTTTCAGGAAGTTTGTTAAAAAATGAGATGAAAATTATTTTTTCTTTCAAAAGGCCCTAAATTCAAAACACTTTTCTTGCAAAAAGCCCTATATCCATTCATTTATCCTCCATCCTGATTGGCTAAGAGAATATATTTTTTGGCATGAATGACTAATCACGCGCCTCCACACAACGATCTATCCAGAGACTCTGTGTGAGAATCTTTCCAGCTTTTTGACATTTTTGAACTTCCATTCTTTTTATTCGAACGTGCAGATATAAATTTTGTTCGCACTGTGTAAATATTTCTTGCAAAAAGTGTTCAGGTTTAGTTGAAAAAGTAAAATCGCATTGAATGTTATTCTTACATGAACTTGCTTTCTTCTAATTTCACTGAAGTTCATTCTTATTGGATGTACATAGACCACAATGTCCGATGAATTATAACCACTATGCAATATAAAGTCTTTCCCTTTAATTTATGACCAATACATAATACATCTAGAATGATATTGGGAACACATTAAAAAAAAATTGTTTCTATTCTTCCATTCTTTTTATTCGAACATGCAGATATAAATTTTGTTCGCACTGTGTAAATATTTCTCGCCAAAAGTGTTCAGGTTTAGTTGAAAAAGTAAAATCGCATTTAATGTTATTCTTACATGAACTTGCTTTCTTCTAATTTCACTGAAGTTCATTCTTATTGGATGTACATGAATAGGTGATATGAGGATGGTGTGATATTGAAAAAGGTTCAGCAGATGCTGTTAACTCTAATGACATGAATAATACAGCCATGACAAAGATGATGGTGATGATGCTACTGTTAGTGATGGTGATGTTGATGATGACAGTGATAAATGTGATGATGGTAGAAATGGTGATAGAGATAATGATAATAGTGGTGGCAATGATAATGGCAATAAAGGTATTTTCTATCACCATAATGACCATGATGATGGTGATGGTTATGATGGTGATGATAACAACAATGATGATGTTGGTTATGGTGATGTTGATGCTGATTACATTCATATGTATGATGGTGTGATGCTGAATGTTCTGATGATGGTAATGGTGTGATGACGATGGCAATGGTACGGGTGATAATGATGGTATTGGTTACGTGATGTGATGTTGATTATGATGATGCATTTTACTCTGGATACAGTAGATATTGCTTTTATCTTGAGCAAATCCGCTTTATTAAGGGCAGATAATGACTGGCTACTGTCAGTAAACAATACAAATTATCTTTGGAATCGACTTAAAAATGTTGCTATATCAGGCAAGGTTTATCCTAGCAAAGCAAATATTTTATGCAGTTATCAAGAGCAAGTCTGCTTTATTTTTAAGGTAAGATGATGATTTTCTATAAGTCACCCCAATTATCTTTCGAAGTTTAGATTTTGATTTTATAATGTTGCCATATCAGGCAAGGTTTATTATAACCCATTGAACACTTTAGGCAAATGGAGCAGCACAAGAGGTTAGGGGAACAAGGGCGATGGATTTTGGGTTTATTAGAAAGAATTTTAATGTGTAAATTACTATTATCATTCAAAACTTTTCTTGCAATAGGCCCTAAATCCCACTTTTCTTGCAAAAGGCCCTAAATCCAAAAAATAATAAATATAAAAAATCATATAAAATGTTTGACGGCCGCAGGATTTTTTTAATTGTGATTATTGTTACCTGTTGTGATGTCTCTTAAACATACATGAAGATCTTCTTGAATGAAATCATAGAACTGTGTGAAACAAAAAATCTCAATTTACTAAGAAGTAGGTAAAGTGGATTTAGGGCCTTTTGCAAGAAAACTCTTCATTTAAATACTTGTATTGTATCAACTTAACGGAAAATAAATGCTACTATTACTACGCTGTAAAAAGTTGCCGTTTTTTCACGGAAACTTCCTGGCAGTCAGGATGCCGGGAATGCCCGTTTTTGCACAGTACATGTACAATAACAGGAAAAATAACAGGTTTCCCTAACAGGAAATTGTTAGCATCCAGTCATAATTTTGTAAAGTAGCAGAAAATTTGATTTCTAACAGGAAAATCTATGTAAATTAAAACAGAACCATGTAAACGATTTGTAATTTAACAGGGTAACTTGTTAAAATATGAGAAAATGTTTTTTCTAACAGTGTTTTATGTCGGGCGATTGTAAATATATGCTGACTTCCGGTAAACCAACAAACTTGCTGTTGTTTTACAGGAAAAAGACTGTAAACTTGAAATAACGGCAATAACTTGTAATTTAAATAAGGGCCAAAAAGTCTGTAGTTTTACAATTATTATTTTTTCTATTTTACAGTGTACTACTACTATTACTACTAGGCTCGCTCACTATCTTGCTTGCTCTCCGTTACTACAAACATATAGCCATACTGTAAAATATTTTTCTATTGTTTACTACTGATGTTATAATTTCCTTGACCAAAACCCATTACTATACTCTTACGCAACTAAATTGTGGAGACATGCACTATTTTTTTTAAAGCAGATTTTTCTGCATTTATTAAGAAATCAAATACAAACATTGCATACAATAATGATACAAATCAGAATTGATACAAATAAAGTGTGACAACTGAATTACAAAAAGAATATATATATTTAGATAATATTGAAATTATGAAGGTAAGTCAATAAATCGAGATAAATGCAGGGGCCAGCTATCATAAGCACTATACAATATACATGTTTTACTTCCTAAAGCATGCTTCCTCTGTTTCAATTCATATTAAGGTCAATGTACATAATATGTGAACAGATATGATGTACAGAATAATTATAGCATATATCCGATATGCGTCTGGCTTTCTGGCAAGTATACTAATCGCGTTACGTAAACCAAGGAGTTATCACATAACTCCTTGCGTAAACTAATGGAGACGGACAATCGGCGGGTCTGCCGGGGAGGGCGCGTTTATCGTTGAGAAAAAAATCCCCGCACTGCCGTCACTCAGCAAGATGGCGGACGTGAAGGTAAGTTTTTCTCACTGAACTCTATGACTGGAATGGGCTCGATCGATCGCTGCACGCTGATGAGCCATAGGCAACATGACGCCAATTATGGCAGCTCGCCAGCGCCATCTTGTTTCCCTCAAAACATTTGACCAAGTTTGAAGGACTATTTTCTCTCATAATTATAATCATCATATGCCCTTCAAAGATGAACTGGGAAGATGCCGTCTTGCGCTGCAGTCAACTGCACGAATCGTGATGTTCGTGAAAGTCAAGTTATGTTTCACAGGTATGAAGACCCATTTTAAACAAGTAAGTAACACTAACAGTCCCATTCATACGCTTTCATGTTTAGTTTAGTTTATGACGTCAGGGGTCCAAAGTTCACTAGCGCTTTAGCTGGGGAGGTGCGGCCAATTTTAATTGCTCTCCCTGAAAAATCTCAGGGAAAGTCGTCAGCGTGGAGCAATTGCACTGGACACTTTTTTTTTCGGGGCCAACAGGTTCTCGGGATCGCGCCATCACTCGGCTTATCGCGTATAGTCGGCGAATAAAAAAATCAATAAAAAGAGTCCAGAACTAGACTACTGTAACACTGAAGCTGTTTTTAGTATTCATGTGTGTACAGCGCAGTTCCCGGGCCTCGATCCGAGTTCGTCTGTCATCAGTGGTCAAGAATAGAGGCTGAAAGTTGTGTGTTATTGTCTAAAGTTAACAGTTGGACGGATTGCCGGTTGTAAAAATGCTATCATGGGTTTTCTAGAGTAAGTTTAACTCTGCATTGCTTTGAGTTTGACTGAATATAAAAAATGAACTGCAACTTGTGCAAGTAAATTTTAAAATGAATCTTGAAAGATGGCCAGCAAAACACAAAAGAAAAAAGGGAAATAGGAGGAAAATTGGAATGGGATATGCTTCCCCCCCCCCCCCCCCCCGAACCATCCACGATGAAAATGTACCAAAAATGAAGCTTTTGAGAGTTTCAATCCCCTAATTCTCTGGAGCTCGGTCGCTTTGCTCCCTCGCAAGTATATTTTTCTTTCATGATTCCAATTTTGTTTTACTTTGAGCATAACCCCCTTTCTTTTGGAAGAAAAATAATGGTTGTGGTTCTCGGTCTTATGTATCTGCCTTCTGCTAAATACTGTGCCCTCGATATGGCCTAATATAACATTAATTTTTGTAAAGGTTAATAATTACCTTGCTAATAAAATTTAGGCCTTGAGTTTTTTCCCCAGGGTTTTCGTTGATTTTACTCTTAATCTTTAAACAAAGAAAGATGACAGTTTGGAACCTTCTTTAATTTCAGTGAGTTTTTTTTCAATTTCATTGGCAAAATGTTTAAAGAAATTGTGTTTTACGGATTACAATTTCAATTAAATTTCGCCACTTGGTCGCTTCGCCCTCTCGGTTGTACCGTCATGGACATATATTAGTACATTCGAGGGGGGCGCAACTTCATTGTTTGCCCCGGGCGCCATAATGCCTAGATACGCCACTGCATGTCTTGCCCTTTTATACCAGAAGAACCACTATTACTTTGAAATGTGTTCCATACTGAATGTTATACAAATTAAAGATACAACAGATAACTATAGATATTTATTTTCTTCTAATTTGATAATTTGCAAAAGTGCATTCAGGCATGCAGCATTAATAGCCAACCCCTCAGAAATAAAGTTATGGTTGTTCTGCAGTTGAATTTTATCTCATAGCTGTTCATTCTTGTTATAGAACTTTTTATTGCAAAAATAAATATGGTTGTAACAGGCAGTTAATTATTGCCCGTATATGGTTACTTGATTAGAATAACCTGAAGATTGTTTGGAAATTGTTTCCATATTGAAAGCCAGGTCCCTTTATTCTTGCTATGTTATTCACATTATGTGATAGATTATTCTAGGTATTCCTTTTCCTATTCTCCTCTAAATGAGTTTGCAAGTCAATAAATTCTTCTCTTGCCAGAGTTTCACTTGTGTGATGTAGTGCTTATTGTAGTTTCATGTATCCACAATGTTATTTAAAATATGGAAATAAATTTTTCTACTTAGTTTGAGGTATAGTATATATCTTACATGTATCTTATAAGCCTTTCCTGATGACTCTTCCATCACTGTGTAATAGATGTAAACTTACATAATCAAATCTGCACTTTCCTTTACTTCCTCTCTACCATTCTCACTAAAGAGCCACATGCCCTGCAGTACATTCTCTCACACTTTCATTCAAAACATTCATTCTACTCCAAACACACTGGATACATGTATGTTTACAAGCTCACCGAGTTATTCCACAATATGCAGCAAACAAATTAATGTAGCTCCCAACATAAGCGTACGAGCCGGGGGGGGGGGGGGGGGCTGCAGCCCCCCTAGCATTCGTCAAGCTCTAATATCCGGGCAAAACCCATTTGATATTTGGGCAAATCAATGGTTGCTATGGTGGTTACCATGGTTACCTTTTTTCTTTTTCTTTTTTGCTTGTCTGACAATTTGTGATGCCAAAATTAAAAAAATTTATTTAAAATAAAATTTAAAATTATTAAAAATTTGTTTGGGTTTCAGCAAAAACCTTCAGCCCCCCCTAAAAAAATTGAGCCTGTACGCCCATGGCTCACAATACTTTACAAATTTCTAATGCAGAGTCCGCTATTAACCACACATGGGAGTGTGAAAAATTACATTCATCATGTTTCTACCTTTTCAAATTGAGTTCTTTATTTCATTTAAACAGATGAATAAGAAAAAGTTATTTACGTATACCAGTCAAATTGCACGTAACATGAAAGCACAGACATGAATAGGCCTATAGCTTAAAAACAGTTTCCTACATGTAACTTTTAAAGGTAGTGCGGTGTCGTTGAAGCCCGCAGACAAGACTACATGAAATGCGGACTAGTTCAAAATGCATGATTCAATCAGATGAGCATTACGAATACCACGGTAACGGTTTGTGTGTTCATGCTGCCAGAAAGCGTGTAGTCTTGTCCACGGGCTGCAACAACACTGCAATAGCATTATGCATTGCACAACTGAACAAATTGGAAACATCCAATTAAGAAAAGTATCTCTTTCTTTCTTTGGAAGATTATAACAAGTAGTTTAACAAGCAATAAGGTGTAAGGTGTAAAAAATCAAATGCATTCTGTTTGATGTACTACGGTATTCCAACACATCTTTTGTAAAACAAAGTTTGTAAAGAGAAGTTTATATAAAATCACTGATGGGCAATTCCATAAAGGTCAGACGTACGTAGGCCTACACGTTTAACAACCATATCTCCTTTAATTTAATAGAAATGATTTTCACTTGCAAATTTGATATATATGACATGTGACTAGGGTTATCATTCTACCATGGCATGGGTATCCCATCATCAAAGAACAAAAGTATACAATGAAAAACAGGGGGTCGGATGTACACGTACATGTCGGGCGGTAATTCCTTCATCTAGCATTTTTTGCACATCTACGGTAGCAAGTTTTACATGGATACTGATAAATGTCACACGAAAGTAGCGAATGTATTACACACGTAATAAATGCAATAGCTGCGATCACTGCACGCATTATATGCGGTTACCCGCGCATGCACAATATCAGCTGTGTTCGTTCGTGCGTCATACGGTCTCAATTATTTTTTATCATTATTGCTTTACAACCTCTATCATACTCGTTGTCCTATCACAAAAGTGTTTTTACGATTTGTAACGAAACTTAAATAATTTTGAAGAGATTTCTCCTAAGTCAGTGAAATATAACTTACTTTACAGATTCAATCTGAAAGGAAATTATCACTAGCGCCTTAAATTCAGAATATTCACCGTATGATCGATCAAGGTATTTTTCGGGGGAGAGATTGGCATCGCTCAACAATAATCGCTGATTGACAAACAACTCAACCAATCAGACACAGCGGAGAGAACGAAGGCGGGAGCACAACGTATTTAAATCTCCCCGGGGATTTTTGGGGAAAGTGGCAAAATCGACTGGACTGTCTTCGGGTTCCGAATTTCGCCTTACACTACAACGCCCTCAGAGACGGCAGTTGCGTGTATAATATTATGGATTGGAGACTGATGTACATGTATCTTTGAAAATGAAAATACAAACTGTAGCGGTTTTTCTAGATTTAGAAAAAGCATACGATGGGTTATGGAAAACTGGTCTTCTTAGAAAGATGTCTGTCTTGGTGGAAAAATGTTACTTTTTATCGAAGCATTTCTATTGAAGAGGATTTCTAATGTGAGGATAAATAACTGTATGTCTCGCCATTACGCGTTAGAAAACGGTATCCCGCAGGGTAGCTCATTAAGTCCTTTATTATTTACTTTAATGTTGAATGACTTGAAGATAAAGACAAGTGAAGTTAAATTATCTTGCTATGCTGATGACATCGCAATTTGGTATTCAAATAACAATTTGGAGCTGGCTCGCAAGAAATTACAAGAGGCCCTGCCTGAGCTTGAGATATGGTGTTGGGAGTGGAAATTAAATGTTTCTCCTACTAAAATTTAATCTGCGGTTCTAGTCT
The DNA here is from genome assembly GCA_025617745.1 of Heliocidaris erythrogramma. NCBI lineage: Eukaryota > Metazoa > Echinodermata > Echinoidea > Camarodonta > Echinometridae > Heliocidaris > Heliocidaris erythrogramma. Next base: position 33,410,851 of record CM046868.1, read on the forward strand.
TTACCAACAAACAAAAGAGAGATATTCTTTTAAAAATAAAAGGACGTAGTCTGCCAGTATACGAAGAGTATAAGTTTCTTGGTATGTGGTTTGACTCTAAACTAACTTGGTCTGTCCATATAGAGTCTATCATTGATAAATGTAAGAAAAGATTAAACTTGCTACGTTGTATCTCTGGCACCCCTTGGGGAAGTAAGTATGAGATTTTGATGATGATTTATAAAGGACTTATCTTATCCGTTTTGGACTATGGAAGTGAAATGTATGATTCTGCTTGTATATCACTGAAGAAAAAACTTGACTTTATCCAATACAGAGCCTTAAAAATTATTACAGGTACAATACACAATGTGTCCTTGGAGGCTTTACAGGTTTTGACCGGGGAGCTACCTCTGAGCCATCGTAGATGGTTGTTAAATGATAAATTTAGAGTTTATTTGCTGTCTAGTATCCCAAATCACCCGACAAAAGAAGTGTTAGGTGATGGTTGTGTTTTAAATAGCCTAGAATGGAGGGCCGGAGAAGGACCTCTTAAACGGCGATCTTTCAGAGACGAAATGGTGGTGGAGGGCCAAACAAACTTATTACCCAAAATCCCTGAATGGCGTTTAACACGACCTCATGTGTCCCTCGAACACCAGGGTAAAATACAGAAAAGGGAAATGCTTCAAGTTGAAATGAAATCGATTATTCTAGAAAGTACTGGAAATTCATGGAATGGATATTTACATGTTTATACAGATGGATCCAAACTGGAAGATGGGAGAACATGAGCCGCATTTTATGTGCCTCATTACGACTTGGTGCAAAATTTTAGATTATCCTGTGTCTGCATTATGAGAGCAGAACTAGAGTGGATTAATACATTTATGGAAGCCTCATCGGTGGTAATATTTAGTGACTCTTTGTCAGCTTTTAATGATCGATTCATACTTTATTAGATGTGCTATTGTGAATGAAATTTTATACATAATTAATATTTTGAAGTTGAAGGATGTTTGTGTTGCCTTTGAATGGATTCCATCACACTGCGATATTAACGGCAACGAGATCGTAGATCGGGCCGCCAAAAAAGGAGCCACGAAAAAAGTGTATAGACATAGATATACCACACACGAGAGGTGAACTAGCAACCTCTCGTTTGATCCATTATTTAAATTTTTTACGACCAGGCAGTGATCAACAAGGCCGCCGCCCGTCATCCCCCAGCAGCCCGTTTGTGATTAATGATACTCTAGATCACAAGGTCCAAGCCCATCAAGGAATGGCAGCTGCAGGTCCTAAGCAGGAAAAGGGGTTTTTTATCGACCTTAATCTTGAGGACCAGCTTGATGATGTGGACCAAGGGGAGAGGGGCAAAATGGGAGACATTATCGTGAAAGCAGTGGAGGCAGCTGTACGGGCTGCCATTCCAGCCATTGTGAAGGCAGTCAAGGACGTTTGCCTTAGTGGTATGAAGGAGGAGATTAATCCCCACCTTCTCCGCATGCAGTACCGCACAGATGAAATTGAACAACATACCAGGCGGGAAAACCTCCGGATTAGTGGCCTGCAAGAGTCTGATGGAGAGGAAACAGAGGAGCAGCTAATTGCTAAAATATGCTGTGTGGCTGAGAAGGCTGGTGTGGAGATGGAGGCTAGAGATCTATCAGCATGTCATCGACTTGGGAAGAAAGCTGATGGCAAGGTACGGCAGACCATTGTGAGATTTGCAGTGAGGAGAAAGAGAGATCAACTGTACAGCTCTCGTTTTAATCTGAAAGGAAAAGAAGGGTGTAGGCATGTCTATGTCAATGAAGACCTCACCACCATGAGATACTCTGTCCTCATGAGAGCTAAAGAATCTCCCTTGGTGAAAAGTGTTTCTACAAGAAATGGAAACATTGTGTGCAAAATGAAGAAATGGAAACATTGTGTGCAAAATGACAAACGACGAAATAAAGTCAATCTCATCACCAGATGGCCTGTTTGATGACAACATTGACAACATTGAGTACGACAAGTTTAAGCTTCATCTCTTGAAATAAGTTGTCTAATTATTATGCAGTTCTTCAACCTCTTTCACAAACCCTTTAAATGACTGATGCTTTGTTACATTCTTATAAATTGTCTCCCAACAACTTTAATTCTGTTCTTGGTTTCAATACCGAAGGTTCCTTGAACGTTTCGCATATAAATATTCGATCTTTGAATAAGAATATCGAAGGCTTAAAATTGTTGTATGAGGATTGCCTTAAAGTGAAGTTTGATATTATTGGCCTATCGGAAGTTTGGAGTGTTTATAATAAATCTGTCTTAAATTTACAGGGATATACCGTGGAAGTTAAATGTAGAGAACACAACTTAAGAGGAGGGGGAGTCGGAGTTTATATTCGTGCATCTTATGAATATATATTGTTAGATTATGATGTATCTCATGCTGAATCAATTTGGTTGGAAGTTAATGTTTCCAAACATCAGAAAATAGTTGTTGGTGTCATTTATAGAAAGCCCAATACAGATATTTCAGATTTCCAAGAAAGTGTTTTGCGTGTACTTGAAAAAGTTAAAGTAGATAAGCATAAATGTATTTTGCTTGGGGATTTTAATATTAATGCATTATGTACAGGTGGGGCAGCAGAGAGTTTTGTAACAGCAATGCAATGTTTAGGTTTGACTCAAATGATAGAGTCACCAACCAGAGTGGCAAGTGGTACTGCATCATTGTTAGATCATGTATATACAAATTTAAACATGTTTGTAACTCATTCAGGAATAATAGAATGTGATTTATCTGATCATTTTCCAGTGTTTATATGTTTTCAGAATTATTTCAAACCAAATCAAACTCGTGACAAAAAGGTTTTGTTTAGATGTTATAAAAATTATGACATTGAAAAATTTAATGAAGATATTGCTAATCTTGAATGTTCAAGAATTTATGATTGTGAAGATGTGAATGTGGCCTACTCTACATTCTGTGCTTCTATTATCGAAGTTTTTAATAAACATGCACCGCTTGTAGAAAAGCATAAGTCGGAGAATACTACGAAGTGTAAAAGGCCCTGGATCACTCGTGCTATTATGAAGTCTATACGTAGGAAACATAAATTGTATTCAAAAGTCCTAAAGTCAAATTATAAAGAGGAGAATTTTATAAAGTATAAGAGATATAGAAATGTTTTAACTACTGTTTTGAAAAATGCTAAAAGGAATTATTATAGTACTTTGTTAGATGAAAATAGGAACAACACCAGCCAAACATGGAGGGTTATTAATGAATTACTAGGGAGTAAGAGTGGTTCAGCAAAACAAATAAACAAACTTATTACACAGGCAAATGGACAGAATGAAGAAATAACCAGTACATCTTCTATTGTAAATGAATTTAATAATTTCTTTGTTAATATTGGACCCAGCTTATCTAATGCACTACCAAAGAAAGATAATGAATTTGTAAATTATCTAGGGACACCCGTTGAGAAATCTTTTTTTTGGAAACCGGTTACGTATACTGAAGTCTTAAACCTCCTTCAGTCATTAAACACAAAGAAAGCGAGTGGCCATGATAATATCCCGGCACGGTTATTAAGAGATTGTGCATACCATATTTCAGCAATTTAGTGTATGTTTTTAATCTTTCACTGGAAACTGGTACATTTCCTGATGAAATGAAAATTGCGAAAATTACCCCTTTATATAAGAAAGGATCTAATTTTGATTGTGGAAATTATAGACCAATATCAGTTTTGCCTGTGTTATGTAAGATATTTGAAAAGATTGTTAATGTCAGAGTGCTTAATTTTTTGGAAACAAATAGTATATTATATCAGCATCAGTATGGTTTTCGAAAAAAATATAGTACTAAGCTGTCAATAATTAATTTGATTAATGCAACATTGAAATCTATAGATGAAGGGAAATGCACACTTGGAATTTTTATTGATTTCCAAAAAGCATTTGATACTATTGATCATAGTATATTGTTACGAAAACTATCCCATTATGGTATACGAGGATTGCCCTTACAGTGGTTTCAAAATTATTTTCAGAATAGATTCCAGTTTGTAAATAACGGGAACACATCATCAGATATGCTGCAAATCAAATGCGGTGTCCCACAGGGTTCTGTGTTAGGCCCAACTCTATTTTTAATGTACATTAACGATTTGCCACTAGTCACTGACTTTTTTAACTTTAGACTATTTGCAGACGATTCTAACTTATTCCACACATTTCCAGCTCGCCAATGTGTTATTGATGTACACGAGGTTAATACCCATTTGCAACTGGTGCAAGAATGGTGTTTTGCGAACAGGCTAACCATTAATTCAACAAAAACTAATTTCATACTTTTAAGCAGTCGGAGGATGAAGCCTGTTTTAGGAGGAAGATTTGAAATATTTGGGAAAGAAATAAAAGAGGTTGATGTGGCTACTTTTATTGGTACACATATTGATAAACATTTGACTTGGAGACCCCACATTGAAGTGGTAAATCAAGGAATAAGAAAAAAGGTTGGTGTTTTGTTTAGGCTGCGCCATTTTGTACCAAAACATACACTGATATTGTTATATAAAACTCTTATACAACCGCATAATTATCACATATGGTATTGAGGTGTGGGGGAGCACTTACAAAACATACCTCAATAGTATACTTTATACACAAAAAATGGCAATGCGAGCTATTACCTTTAGTGGTTTTAGATCTCACACACGGCCAATATTCCAATCTATGGAAATTTTGAATGTTTTTGAGGTACATCATATATCTGTAGCCACTTTTATGTTTGATTTAGTACATAAGAATCTACCTCACTCTCTTACAGATTATTGTACAATCATACAGCATAGTTATTCAACGAGACAAAGAGAAGGGGGCCAGTTGCATCTCCCACTTTTTAAAACGACTCAGGGTAGATTTTCATTGTCCTTTGTGGGTAGCGATTGTTGGAATAGACTACCTAGTGATATCAGATTGGAAAGAACACGATCTAGATTTCGGCATTCTATAAAGCTTTTTTTATTAAAAGATAAATAAGTTGTTTTTTGTTTTTTTGTTTTTTTGTTTTATTAGTTTTTGTTTATATTTGTATTGAGTTATACTAATATGTCTATTTAATTCCTTATGTTTGTTAAATTATTTGATTACACAACTCATTATACCTAGTGTTAATCTTAGACTTTAGGATTTTTACGTTTGTATAGTTATTCTCATTGTACAGTTTACTTAGTTAACATATTAATTCAGTACATTATACCTTTGACCTGGGGCCAGGCTCGACTAGCACATGTGCTATTTTCTGGTTCCATTTTACCATTAATTTTTGCTTTTGAAGTATTTTTGATTTGTCATGTTTATCATGTGTAAAATGTTATACCGTTTTATTGTAATACATGTATGTTCTTCTTGTTGGTAAATAAATAAATCAATCAATCAATCAATCAATCAATTATAACAAATTATGGCAAAGAGAATGGGACAATGCCGAGCACGGTAGATTTCTATATGCCTTACATAGCGACGTTACTAAGCCCATACACAGACATGGCTTGTCTCGCAGAGAAGAATGCTTTATACAACAACTAAGAGTAGGTAAATGCAGGTTAAATTATTACCTTTTTCAAATTAACCAGCATGATACTGGTCTCTGTGAAGTGTGTCAAGAATTTGAGACGATTGAACATTTTATTTTATATTGTTCAAAATACGATAAAGAGAGACGTCTCTTAAAAGAAAGGATTAAATTGAAAAATCCTAATCTAAAAGAATTATTGATGTCTAACCCAAATTTCACTCGTGAATTATTGGGTTATATATATGATACCAATCGTTTTAGATAGCCCGTTTTTCATCATAGACATTGTTATGTATACGATGTTGAAGAAGTTGGGTAAAGAGCAACAAAAAAATAAAACAAAATGTATGTATATGTGTGTATGTATGTGTATGTATATGTATATATTTATATGTATATGTGTATAATTGTGTATAGATATGTATGTTTTATGTTTTCCATGAACAATTGGAATTTACTTCCCCCGTCTCTCTCTGTTAATTCTGATTGATTGCTGGGGTATCTTGATATTATAGCGAATAATTACATAATCACGATCGGCAGCTATCTAATTTTGGAAATGGGATATTAACTTTTTAGCATACTAATGATGACCATTAATAACACCATTTTCACCACAAAAAAGTCACTCGTGGGCTCTCCGAAGCCTACGCCAAACCTACTATGACTGGCGCAAATAATCTAGGAGATTGAAGAGCGCCATCATAAAGAAGAACCAACCAACCAACCATTATGGACATTGCAATGATACGCACTACGAAGGCAGTCCAGGCAGTGGACTAGTTTGGCATTAGTGGGGGAGAGAAATTTGTGGGTCTTCTTGGAGAAGTGTCCACGTTCCTTCATGTCATTAAGTGTCGACTGGATCCCGAGAGGATGGGTCGAGAGGAACCATTTCCCGAGAGGATGGGTCTTTTTGCCTCTGACGAAGATTCTTCTAGGATCGAAAGCTCAGGCCCCTTTTGACTCCATTTTACTCCATTGGCTCGCTATTATTGGATAAGCAGTTTTCAGCAGTTTGTTTTCCATATTTAGTTCCTTCTCTGCTGTTGCATCGGTTTTGTCTGTCCTGTTTTGGATAGTTGTTTTAGTCCCTTTTTATGCTTTTTTGTCTTTCTCCCACAGTTCGACTTTCAGATTGTTGTTTTCTCTGTTTCATTGTTTGTTCACTTGGTATTTTATCCGTTGTTTTCAGGTGTCTCCGGTTCTTCCCTGCATCCCTCCTTTGATTAGCTCCCTGTTTTCACTTTCCAGCTTGTTTAATCTACTTTATATTTTCCCCATATCCTCACCCTGTTTTAGTTCCAGTTTGGCACTTCTCTACACTATTGTACATTTCTACTTTGTTCTCTTTACAGGTTCACCCCACACACACATTTTGACCCCCCCACCGCACTACCCACCTTATATGCATGTGCTTCTAATTATTTGCATTTGTTCCAGGTTTGTACACGCTTCATCACACAACTGACACACACTTAATCTGGTATTTTGCTTCATTTTGTCTTCCTTCACAGCCGCTCATTAAATTGCTCACATTTAATTTTTGTACGGGCTATGTATATTCATTTTTCATATTTAGCATTTGTTATCATTCTATGTCCCTTGCTCACCATGGCTACCCACTTATCTTTATTTCACCAGCTCAGGAAAGCCAAGCTGAAGGCCCTTAGATTCTCTTTCCACCAGACTATAGATTTTATTCCCTCAATCGCATTATACCCACAGGCCTCCAACTCCAATGCACTCCCGCTCTTGGAACACTCACACCTGACCTACGGAAACGCTGGAACCAGACTTTACATACAGCATCCATTCGATTAATTAACATCCTCTCCGAACAATGTGCAGCCTCACTTGACTCTTTTTCAGCTGACATCAACGAATTGGACGATAAACTACGTTCCTGCACCACCCACACTTAATGGCTCAAATATAATGATGAAATTGAATCCTGCATCTCTAAACACAGGTCTGCCCTCACTGAACGTAGGAATATGAAAATAGGCAACCTCACGAAGAAGCGACAGCAGTGCAACAGATTCAAACGACATACCGACAACACTGATGTATCACCTCATTCAGTTGTTAACCTCTCGTCTTCTCCCCTCTCCCAAGCAGAAACTTCTCTTCTCTCAAAAGGCCTCACGTTTTGGCCCACTCCACCGGAAGTCGACCAGATAGCACTCAGCCAAGACCTCTCTACTTTCTATCGCAGGATACGCCTCAAAGAGTTTTTTCTAGATGAACCCCCTTCTGATCCTGAGCCCTTCCACCCGAAAAGCACATGGATCCCCCCCAAGAACAGAGTTCCTTCCCTTGAAACTTACATTCAAGCCGTCTCATCCCAAGTTCTCTCCACAGATACTCTTGCCAGCAGAACCCATGATAACCTTCCTCGAGAAGAACGCCAAGCTCTCTCCTCTCTCAGAAACAGGTCGGATATTATCATCAAGCCCGCAGACAAAGGATCAGCCGTCGTCTCCTCTCTCAGAAACAGGTCGGATATTATCATCAAGCCCGCAGACAAAGGATCAGCCGTCGTAGTTATGGACCGCCATGCAGGAGTACATCGACGAAGCCATGAAACATCTCAACAACCGATCCCACTACACACCCCTTGATTCCTATCCCACTTATGATTTCACTCAACAGATCCAGTCGACACTTAATGACATGAAGGAACGTGGACACCTCTCCAAGAAGGCCCACAAATTTCTCTCCCCACTAATGCCAAACCTTCTCGTTTCTATCTCCTCCCCAAGATCCACAAACCTGGCAAACCTGGTCGACCCACCCTCTCGGGAAATGATTCCCCTACAGAGAACATTTCCCTCTTTGTTGATCACCACATTAAACCCCTTGTCTCAACTGCACCCTCCTACATCCATGACACACCAGACTTTCTCAGGAAACTCAATGACATCAAGGACCAGATTCCCGAGACTGCAATCATCGGCACTTTTGATGTTTCATCCCTCTACACCAACATCCCCCATGACGAAGGTATTCCAGCCTCATGTGCAGCGTTTGCTAACAGCGGTCACTCCAGTCCCCCAGTATCCGACATCAAATCTCTCATGTCACATGTACTAACAAAAAACAACTTCACATTCATGGACAAGCACTACCTACAGGCATTCGGCACAGCGATGGGCACATGGGTGGATCCTTCTTACGCCTGTCTCTTCATGAGCAAGCTGGAGCAGCAGCTGTTAGATTCAGCCCCCTGTCGTCCATGGATCTGGTGGCGCTATACATCGACGACATCTTCTTCATCTGGACCAGGGAGGAAGACAGCCTCCAAACATTCATTGCCCACATTAATTCCTTCCACAGGACCACTTGTGATTTCTCGTAACAGAAGACCAAGTTCCTCGATGTCACAGTGAAGAAGGAGTCTAACCGTCTCACCACCACTTTCTACACCAAACCCACAGATACCCACATCCAGCTGCCATCACCGTCACTGCAAAACCAGCATCCCTTACAGTCAGGCCCTCAGACTTCGCCGTATCTGCTCTGAGGATTCCGACTTTTGCTTCCATGCCAGGAACTTGAAGAGACATCTCGTAGCCAGGGGCCATAGCGCCAGGACAGCCCAACAAGCCATCAACAAAGTTTTTTCCCTCCCCAGATCTGAAGTTCTCAAACAGAAAACTGACAACCAGGATACCAATGACAGAATACCTCTCGTGACCACCTTCCACCCCAATCTCCCTCCTCTCCGCAATATCCTTCATGACAACCACCGTATTCTCAACATCCAGGAGGGAAATGATTAATACATCTTTTTACTCCCCTTCCTTACATTATACTTTCCACTCCCATTTAGTTTATTTTATTTTTATTACATATTTCTCACTTTATGCACCCTTACACCTCCCATGCATATACATATATATATATACAAATATTTTTTTTGCATTTGACCTCCTCGTTGGGTTTAGATACATAAATTACAGACTTTATATGCACATGTATGTATTTTTTAAAGGGAGTGTCAAGTCGTAATCCATGGGCCTGACCAGTTGGCCTGACTCGGGGAAATTCGGATACAATCAGGTTCAATCGTGCGCTACCGAAGGAATGTTATTGCCGGATTCCTCGCGCGATCGTTAACTCGAATCCCTCCATACGCAACCGACCAATGAGATTCAAATACTGGAATAAAGAACGCGCGATCTTTTTTACTCAAATTTGGGTCAATGTGCGAACTTTTATTAGCTGCGCACGATAAATTGAAGTCGCTTTGAACTTTGATCCAGAGAAAGGAGCAGCCAACTGTAAAAGCGCCCATAGATTGCGACTTGTCGCTCCCTTTAATATATAGTATGCTTTACATCTTATAGTCTTGTATACAGTAGATAGCAAATATATATTTTTTCCCCTACACTTTACTCTATATGCCATATATAATGCACATTGTGTCTGACAACTCTACTCCCTCTTTATTTTCTGCCCTACCACTCCACTGTACTGGACTTGTACAGTACTTTTTCCTTTCTCTTACCCCTTGTCATTGCATTGTTCCTTATCCTGTTTAATGTTGCCTCCCCATTTATCCTTTGCTTCCACAGATTACCCACACTTGAGCTTGGGGCTCATTACTATCCTTGCATCTCCACGCCTTTGTGTTTGCTTTAAATCCCCCTCCACACTTATACTTGCCACCTTGCTTTTGACTCCCCACACTCTCCTTTTGTTTCCATTGTTTTGTGCCCCCAGCCCCCCCCCTTACAGTTCCTGTTACATGTATACTGTTTTGTGTCTGTAGTCTATATATATGCTTGTCTTGTTTTTTATGTTTTTCTTTTTGCCTCTGACGAAGATTCTGCTAGGATCGAAAGCTCAGGCCCCTTTTGACTCCTATTTGTGAGTGGTCAGACATAGTGGTTATTTCAAATAACCATAGAGTTCAGTGGTTTTTCCCCAGGAGTTTATATGAACTATTGCCGAACTATTTTTAAATGAATAACACAATTTCCTTATATTAATTGTGTGTCAACTTGTAATTTGAGGAATCGGGTCTTGGACACCTATATGTTAATGAAAAAAGGGTATAAATGATTTGTCCTTGAAATATGGTAGAATAGGGGTAAGTTTCCGAAAGTGTCCTTACAATCTTAAAAATAGGGCTATTTCAAAGTTCCATTTTGTTCTTGTTTTGACGTAAAAAAAGGGGTTAAATTTCACAAAATGTCCTTGAAATTGACTGCAAAAGGGGGTTATTTGCATTTGTGGTAACGGTCATACGCGTCCCCCTCTGCGGGGGAGTGGCTCCACCGGGTGTGAAATATGCGGCGCAGAGGCTCAAAATAGATGCCTTCAAAGAATTGCAGGCTTCTGCAATATCTTGTGTACTAAAACCTGCATTTAGCTTATTGTGACATGAGCGAAAGATTTATGAAACGAAGCCATGGATATGGCTGGAGATGGTGCAAATCGAGTACCAAAGATGGGACCAGTTGTAGCGGGTCCTGCAGCCAGGCCTGCCCTGGGAGCTGCATGCTGACCACTTGTCCAAGTTTACGGGACTGGAGGGAAACTTCGACATTTGTGTCACGTCGTATAGGCCTGGTATATAGATTTTATTCCCTCAATCTCAAACTGGTATATCTTACCAGTTTTTCTTCGACATCGATCACTATCTATCTGGGGTGTTGATCCGTGTTCACGATTCGAGGGGGGGGGGGGGGGGGGGGGGGGGAGGGTGATGGATGACCGGCGAGGGAGCGAAGCCAGTGGCGTATCTTGGGATTATGGCACCCGGGACAAAAAATGAAGTTACGCCCCCCCCCCCCCCCCCCCCCCCCCTCCCTCAGTGCCCAAACTTATCTACGTTAGCGGGGAAGCAAGCGACCGAGCTGCAAATTTTTCAATTTTTAAACGCAATTTCTTGTGCATTTTACCTAGGAAATTTTGCAATTGACCACCGCTATTGGGCGGTAGAGAAGCTCGAATCTTATACATTGATACTAGTAAGCGGTTTTCTATTAACTCACTTCTACGATCGGGAGCAAAACTAACGAAAACCTACAGGCTTGAGAAAGAATCGAAACATTCAGCAGGGCTAAATTTTCAAAAGTTGAACCTTTGCAAATGCATTTTTATATACTTTATATCCTATATTGGGGGCGCAATATTTAGCAGGAGTCATATGAAACATGATATAGCGAGCAAAGCAATTACATCTTTATTTTCTCAAATGTTGAACCCTTTAAGCTATTTAAGAACTATATAGGCCTACTGCGGGTGCAGAATTACGAGATCCTGAAAAAAAAAATTATGCGAGGGAGCCAAGCGACCGAGCTTTGGAAAATTTTCGCATTTCAAACCTTCAAAAACTAATCCGTGAGGATTATGATTTTCTTCATTTCCCCCTGTTTTTCTTTCCTTCCTTTGCGTATTTTGAGCCCCCTCCAAGTGCCGCCGGGGCACGTTCTCCCTGCCCCACCCCCCCCTCTAGATACGCCACTGAGCGAAGCGACCGAGCGGGGGAGGGTGTGGGAGGGGTTATTCCCCCTTATTCTTATTTATTTTATCCAAAAATATTGTGGGATGATATTAAAGGCTATCCCACCCCCACTTTTTTTTTTTTTTTTTTTTTGTTTTGGGGGGGGGGGTATATTATAACCCCCATCCCCCCATCGTAACCCATTCTATCTATCCTCTTATAATTTCTGCACATCATATCCTAGTATCCTAGTATTTGACGATCCAAGATCCATGATGGTAATTTCACGGCGTAATTTCGCGGCAAACAATGCATTTTCGGGTAATTTACCATACCCACAATTTCACCTTGGAAAGAATGTAGTCTAGAATAATGCGTTATTATGCGTATTTAGAAATAAGAGATGACACTCTCAGGGGGTCTCAACCATAGGTCTCAACTCCGCTTCTGCATCCGGCTTTCCATGGAGGCATTTCCGGCGGATCAAAAGTGCACACTGCTCCCACTCTTCATGTATTAGCCTCTGAAGCTGAATTTTTTTCAGTGTACCAGCGAAAATCAGCTTTTAGCCTGCGCGCAGCGCGTAATGTTATTGAAATTATAAATTTGAATATTCATGAGCTTTTATAACTAATTAACATAAAATTGAACTGTACTGAGGCTTATACTTGTGCAGCCATAATGAGCAGAAGATGAAGAAGAAAAAGAAGAAAAAGAAGATAAAGAAGAAGAAAAAAGAAGAGGAAGAAAAAGAGGAAGAGGAAACGGAAGAAGAAAAAGAAGAAAAGAAGAAGAAAAAGATGAAGAAAAAAGAAGTGGAAGAGGAAAAGGAAAAAGGGGAAGAGGAAGAAGATAAAAGAGAATAAGAAAAAAGAAGATGAAGAGGAAAAGGAAGTGGAAGAGGAAAAAAAAAGATGAAGAAGAAAAAAGAAGAGGAAGAGTAAGAGGAGGAAGAAGAAGAAAAACAAGAGGATGAAGAAGATAAAGAAGAAGAATAAGAAGAAGAAGCCCTCCTTCGATATTGAATTTTCCTTCATTGAACGCTTTCCTTGTGACTTGCAGATCTGGCATACCATATCTCAAGTAAAACTGAAGTACAAAGAGAAAATGTGTTCCCCATGGCCCCATATGTACCACCATGCACTGGCTACTGCTGCATGTACCCCCCCCCCCCCAAACAAACAAAAAACAAACGAAACAAAACAAAAAACAAAAGAAAACAAAACATCCGAACAACTAAAACAGCAACAAACAAACCTCAAAAATCTGATTCCCCCTTTCTTCCTCTTCTTCTTTTCCTTTTTTTTTTCTTCTTCACCTTTTTGTAAAATGAGTCCATCAACAGAAACCCACACAATTCAGTCTATCATCCAGTTACTAGTATTCAAGGTTGAATAAGGCTGTATTTATACCAATCCACCATCACACTTGAGAACACATGCTATATTGTGCCTGCATCATCATCATCATCATCATCATAATCGACACACCTTTCACAAAATTATGGGGGAAAACAACAAATAGAAATTTCTCAGTGTGAAATGATGTTTATTAAAATAACTCATTTATCAACATAAAAGTTAATGCTCTCTTGAAATGCAATATAGAGATTATAATATATGGTTCATGGACAACAAATCATGGGGCAGGTGAGGGGGGGGGGGCGGCATACCAATTGCTATTTTATTTCATTTTGTAAGCAAACAAGTTTAAATCTATCTAGTGACATCCGATATATTATAATGTATATCCATGTACATCCCTTCAAATTATCATCAGAATACATAAGACATAAAAGTACAAAGAGACCACCTTACTGCCCAAAATGATATGAGGCAATGTTTGTCCAAATACATGTATTGGTAGTTTTGAAAATTTCGGAGTGGGCTGAAACTCCCGAGCGCCTGATTCGTTTGCCTAGAAACAAGCCCCAGATTGATTGCACAATTATTGCAAAGATGATAGAAAGGAACAAATTACAGATTATAAAACCATTTGTGCTTCAAGAAAAAAAATCATAGCTATCACAGGATAGATTCAAGGAGCTGATGAAAGGGATTATCACTTAAGGTTGAAGATAAAATAAATATGATTAAATCTTAATGCACTACTTATGCATACAATCATAAACACAAGTTGCATTAAAGATGATGAACTAAAATCATTTTTCATAGTATAGTCATGCCACAATTTTCTCTTTTTCTAAATTACACTGGAATTACAAGGAAAATTATTTGATTTTGAAATTTATTGCTTATATTTCGAATTTATATTACAGCATTAGTCTGAGGTGACATGATAACTGGGCCTAGCTTAAAAGGTTTTTATCAAGTATTTTTTTGAAGTGTGAAAAGAATTTAGAATTACTAGGCTCAAGGTTAATCACTTACTCATAATCATGTTTCAAATGGGCCAATCATACCAACTACAATTTTTGTAATTATGTGTACATGGACAAGAAAAGGAAAAAGAATAAATGAATACAAAAATACAAAAATAAATAAATAAAAGTTACAAATCTGTTTGTTTCCCCTTTGAATAGTATGTTAGCTTCTTTCTTTTGACCCACCCTTGCCTTTCAATTTCCTGCTCAGAAATAGCATTCATGATATTTAGAAAATATGTATGATGCCTTTACCTAATACCGACCTCTTAACGATGTTTCCAAAGACTACGGCAAAGATTCTTCATGAAACGTAATGAAAATTCATCAGACTATTACCCAAATACTGGGGAACAGGATCCAGGTACTAACGAGCGATAATACTTGCGCGTTCTTGTACAAATGACGTTGCAATAGAGTCATCTCATTTTACGCATAGAGGGAGAAGTGCGTTTTAATTACCGACCCCTGCACATAGTCAATGGCAATTAATGAAAAGAGATTATTTTAATGAGAATATGAAAAATTAACAAAAAAATGATAATAATTACGTTTTTATTCCTCATCTTGCTCTATTTTGGCTGTTCTCAACGTTGCTAGGCATTCTACGCGTAGTCCATGGGTTGATTTGCAAGACGCGCGCTAGATGCCATGATACGCTTAATGGTCGGTATTATGACTGGCTGGTATTAGGTGAAGTGATCATATTTGTTATTATGTATATTAGCAATAAATCTCTCTAGAAAAGAATTTAATCAATTAAACATTAAATGATAATAAAGATAAAAATACTTTGATCTTTAATGACTCCAATCTTTAATGACTCCGTTACATCTTTAATGACTCCGTTACTTGACACTTAACAAGCCATGTAAACTGATGAGCTTCCTTGGACAACCTGCATTATAAAAACAAAAAGAAAGGACAAAAAAATTAAACTTCTTGTAACCTGTGGAATGGATTTTAAAAAAGGAAACGAAATTCCAGGATTTTGTACAAGGGGGAGTGTGAGGGGGGGGGGGGGGAACACACAAATGCTGGATTGTCAACTTTGGGGGAGATTCGTATATTTGTTGGTCTTGTCAGCCCTCCAAATGTCGCTCAGTGGGGGGGGGGGGGGGGGTTATTGGGTCATACTGTTGTTGTGGGCACGGGCCGGGATTGCCCCCCCCCCCCCAATCCACCACTGCATTTGTTGTTAATTCTTCCTTCAATAATTATAGAAATGTAAATCTAAGTTTAAATCATTTAACAGAAGTACATATTTTCATCTTCCATTCCAAATTTGATCCTATGTCTTGTTCTAAATCGGTCTAAATCCGTAAGCGGGTATAATCATTTTAATACTGGACTTTAGAATTTTGCTTTTTAATTGTACAGACTACGTCTACCTACGGTCTACAGAAAACAGATACACATCTCAGTCTAATATCAATATAAGACAATAATAAGATCTAATCTTACAGAGCTACTAAGTACTAGTACAATGTCTAAGACTAAGCAATGGCCAAATTGAAATTTACACCAATTTTGTGGGCTTAAAGGTCTACATTTTCAAAAAACAATATACCTTTCCAGTTCAACTTGAGTTTCCTGCAGTGAGTGGATGACAATAAACTACAGCCCAGCCAGGTAGGGTCTATTACGATATTGGATGATCTGGTCCTGGTCCCCTCGTGTTTCTCTACTTTGGTCCAAGAGATTTGCAATCAAAAGAGAACAAGAGGTTAGGATCATAGCAGTAATAAAAGCATGCCAAAGATTAGACCAAAAGCTTCAGTCTTTCTGTATCGTCGGTTGTTCCGCTGAGACTCCGTCTGGCTCCACTAGACCTCTATGGGGAAGGTTGAGAAATGTCAGAAATATAAAGATTTCCCCATAACAGACGGTTATTTCTGTCTAGCCAAAGATCTATTGTTTAGATTAATAATATTATACTCGCACATGGGGCACAAACTTCGCGGACATTTTCGTCGTTTATGGCGTTACAACACAATTTGATAGATATACATTAAAAATGTAATATCAAATGAAGCAGAATATACCGTAAAATAAGGCATACAAAAATGTTTGAAAATTTTATCTTATAAACTCTCATTTTAAGGCCAAATCCAGTCGCTTACCATCAGCTTTCGCTCACCACAGACGAGTCCATACTTCGCGGATTATGTTTGGCGCCCTCTTTTGGCCTTATTTGTGCATATTAATTACGATAAATAATAAATAAGACGTCAGAATACACTCGTCTACGGAACCCGACAGCGTAGAGCCGACGATAATTTGGGGGTAAGAATTTGATAATTTAGGGGAATTTTAAACACAAAAATATAAATTTAAGCTTGATTTTACTAAAATTGACATGATTCTCATCAATATATTGACTAAATTATACATTTACTTACATTTTTTCGTCGCATTTTGCCTCTTTTTGGTTGTTTCCGTATTGTAGAACGATTTCCACAGTCCCACATACAGTAGCGCGTATAATGTACTTTTTATCGCGTATTTAGTACTGATACGCCAAGTATGGACATCCGCGAAGTTTGGACACACTGCCATACTACTCCAGTCTTAAGCCCGCCTCACACTGTGCGATTTTTCAAGCGATCACTTGCGATGCGATGCGATGCGATGCAAAGCGATATCGCAGGCCATCGCAGGCTACCACAGGATCTGCGATGCATGTCTCACACTGTGCGATTTTAGCATTTCGCGCATGCGTACTTTATTACTGATAACGCGATTTGTAGTAGTATTAACTGACACACGTAAACAAAATTCCTAAAACTTGAAAGGTAATTATGTTTTTTAAATAAAAATGACATGAAACGCATGTGTAACGAATGTGTAGCCTATGTAGTAATTGAAATTAGTATAGAGACTTATATGAGGTAACCAACATTTAGGGGAGAGATACATTTTTATGCTACGTAAAGTTAGATGGATTGGAAAAGAAATGATGAACTGCGGGTTATAGTTATTTAGTTAATCAAGTTGTTTTTTTCCCCGACATCCATTTGACTTCTCTTGAACTCTGTTTATTTTGGATTCACCGATTTGTTGGTTTTTTCTTGGCAGAATGAAATATTGATAATATGAATCAGGAGCGGATCCAGGATTGAGTAAAAAGAGGGGGCACGCAAATGAAAGTTTGTCAAAAAGTAGACCCTATTTTTTTGGTTCTCGCCAGCTTCTCGAAAAGTTGCTCAGTGGAGGGGGAGGCGACAAATTTTTGCCAAACCTTCAAAATTCGCTCAGTAAGAAAAGGGCGGATCGTCTATGGTCAATAATAGAATATAATAATAGAATCAGTTCATTGTTTTAATTAAGCGGTGATCCGGCATTTGCTTCTGTGACAATTGCTCTGGGCGTTATTTCATCAGAAGTATGGGTTTAATAGGGCAATGGTTTCCGAGCATTCATCTTTTTTTAATTTTTCTTCTGTTAGATTGTCAGGTATTTTCTGTGTGTGCCCCGCCCCTTTAAAAGTTTGGATGTGCCCTGATCTTTGCCCCTCCCCCGTTCTCTATCTATATCATTCTTTCTTTGCTTCTCTTATCTTTTCTCAAATCTCCACATCACTTTCTCTCTCCTGTCCCCCGCTATTGCTCTCTTAATATTTCTCAATGACTATTAGAACTATAATTATTTCCACCCCTCCCCCTCTCTCTCTCTGGAACTCTCTCACATCCCCTCTCAGTAAACAATATTCACATAGGACTGAGTGAAACACCGAGCTGTTCGTGACATAGGTATCATGCATCTTTATTGGAGACGTGCTGAATATCCCTTACAATAGAAAGATGAAAGCTGCATGTTAAAGAAAAGTTACTCTATTTTATGGGAAATACAAATGAAATGATTTTGATAAAAGAAAAGAAAAGACAGAAAGAAAGAGGGAAAGGGAGAGAGAGAGAGAGAATGTGTTTACAGTGAGTCAAGCATAGTTCCAGTAAACACACAAGGTCCATTTTCCTGAAATGAAGACACAACCCCACCTCTGTGTATGTATACATTTTAACAAACAAACCATGTGCATTACATTTAGTGGAATATCTGCTTAATAGCAAATCAATACCTCAAAAAACATTACCAATATTATAACAAATATTAGTATACAAATTACATGTATAGTAACATAATTGTCTATCTGGGGGAGCATTTCAATACATTTGTCATTGTCAACCATTTTTTACTTGTTTTATGCACATCATGATCTTAAATAGTATCTTAACACAAATTAGCTATACAAATATAATATAATTTCTTGATCAAAATTTACATAACATGTATATTCACTTTCATGAGAACACACCATATATAATCGTAGATCCAGTATTAAATAAAATTCCTTCATATGTTTCTGTATCCTTTTCCCACTCTCTCACTTTTTTCATTCTCACCTTTTTCATTATCAATGATTCGAAAATATCAAATTATATTTCTGCACAAACATGATATAAGCAATCATATCTTATGTTGACATTTGGAGAGCACTTTTTTGAGGTCTTCTATTAGAGCGAAACTCTAAATAACCCAAATAAGGTACAAGCGGGTGAATAATACTGAGTGGATTTTTTGTTTTTTCTTTCTGCTAAAAACCAAATTGGAAATTGATGACATTTAACAAGTTGTATAAAAATATTCAGTTGTTTGTTGAAGTTGTGAATCCTTATTTATATAAATATTCTGGTTATGAATGAAGAAAAAAAATCGACAATTATTTATCAAGTCTATAAACATGTTTTTTTGAAGTACAGTTTATACATACATAATAGTTAACCTATTATTAAATATGAAATACAAATTTTGTATTTTGTCACAGTGATTCCAATAAACCCAAATTTAAATTTCATTTCACAAGATTGTTAATAATTGTTAATCATTATTATACTTGTCTGATAACTAAAGAATTACAATTCGCACTTTCTTTTTATAGCAGAGGCTAAACAAAATGCATTGCATAGAATGCCTTCCAGTCATTGTATAAAGGAAGTGCAAGCACACTAGAATATTTTTTTCTTCTTTCAGCAATACAAACAGAAAAGAAATTCAGTAATTATTAAAAACCTGTAACATGTAATGAAACCATAGTTTACCCCCCCCCCCCCCCCCAACAAAAGAAAAATACATGTAATTGAAAGACAATCATTTTTCCCCTGCTCATGCATGGATTTGGTGTTGTTGTTTTTTTTTCCATTTGAATCACAACTAGCTGAGACAGAGAGTTGTGCTATTAGATGTTGTTCCTGATTGTACATTTATTTCATGGATTCTCAGTAGTTCACATGATTTGTTGAAAATAAAAACGTTTCATCTCCCAATTTTCAAGTAACTACATTTTTCAAATGCAAATTTTGCTTGAATCATCAATATATAGTATACTGTATAACAAACAATACAATTATCATATAATAGAAAGGTTTCCGTTCTAAAAAGGGAGGCACAATGCACATTTTTCTTCCAAAAAGGGTGGGGGTACGGGCCAGATGTGCCCCCCCCCTAAATCTGCCACTGCTTCTGTTAGCTATGATTGCACCAATGTTTACAAGTGGGTTTTTACAGACACATATTAATCAGACTGTTTAGACATGATTATTTACTTTGGGGGAAATAAAAATGATATCTGAAAGACAGGATTCAGTTTTAAACCAGGGTCCGTCAAAGTTGGTTTGGAGGCTGTTGATCAGGACAGTGGAATCATCTCCAAATAGTTTGAGCCAAGGGGTATAGACTTTCACCATATGCTGGCTATGTCACTGTCTGTGTCAAGAAAACCTTTAGTATAGGAAAGCCTTATGAACTATGAGGGGTCAAATCTGGATATTGAATTATGCTAATTGACAAAGTTTTGTGCCTGCAAAGTAATTTAACTGTAAAGTTAGTAATCACAATTTGAATAACAACTAGAATCTCACTATTTTCAGAGATTTCATGTCCACATACATAAAAAGCTTTGAATAATGTCTCAAAAACTAGTACCGATTTTCGAAAATCAACATTGCCCTGTTTGTGAATGCCCCTATACTGATAGTTTGCATGCAGAAACCCTGGTCAGTTGTAAAAGAGTGTCTGCACTGTAAGACTACCATATGTTATGTACTATAGCTGCTCCTGACATGACCAGAAGGTAGCTGAATTAGGCTTCTCTCAAGACAATGATTTTCTGATTAAGTGTCAAATTAGGGTCTGTGTTTGCAGACAACATAATTTCCAAGTGTGGGGGTGATTGGGTGGGGGGGGGGGGGGGGATTGAACGAAGAAAATACCACCTTCAATCCATATGATCTGAAGGAGACGGCTCAGATATTAACGGTTTGATGTTGTAACAGTTCTGAGTAGGTATCACCAGGTATGGGATTGTGCTCCAAGTTGATTTCTTCAATGACAGACATGCCAAAGAGTTGCTTGCATCCAGATCTGCAAGGTAATCGAGGGATCAAAATAAATGTTCTTATTTATCAACACATTTGCTTGAAATTCATGTACGGTATTTAATTTTTCATTGATAGAAAAACCAAATGTATTGTCATTTCATTTGTTCTTATTAATATTCAAATATGGATTTTAATTTGTGAATCATGAAATTATGGATGCCAGTATTACTCAAACATACATGCAGGCAGATTCATGGGGTGAAGTGAAAACTGAAGAGGCCAACCCCCCTCCCCCCCCCCCCACCCTTAGAGAAAAACAAAGACATAAAAGGGCTTTTTGAGGATTTTTTTTTCCCGCAGCCCCCTTTTGGACTAAATAATGTTATAACCCTGGATGTAATTTACCTGGGAAGGGCTGGCAGCTGGATTCCAAAAATCATAATTACCGGGAATAAATAGGGAATTTTGTTTTGCTCGATACAAGACAAAAATCCAGCAAAGTCCAGCACAAGCTGAATTCATTCCTGGTTTTCAATCCTTATTATTCATGTATTCACATTTCATATTTATTCAGACATATGAGTGAGAAATAAGAGAACATACCTGTGATTTCATTGTCAATCAAATCTAAAATTCTAAGGGATGACAGTTCATAGGGATGACAGTTCATAGAAACTCTCTGGCAAGGTGGATATTGGGTGAGGCATTTATAGCTTCTATAGGATGGTCATCTGGTAGATTTCATCTGATGTTTACAGCTTCATTAATAAAACATGAGAGGTACAATGATAAGTAATAAAGAGCTAAAAATAAAAAGAAACAAAGGGTACATTAACTAAATCCATCAGTTTAGTAACACCCTTGATTACTCTACAATCAAACTCATTCTCACTGGCTTAAATCAGGGAAATGTAACTAAGAGTTAATTACATTTCCTGGCTTAAATCAAACAGCAAACAAATTATCAGCATTATACTATACTTGAATACACTTTACTGGATAGATGTTTGACAAAGAATAAAAACTGATTAAGAGATTTCTTTGCTTCGCTCAGCCTGAATGCAAATCATTCAAAATAATTTTGTGCAATTGCAATTAAAATGAAAATCTATTCATTTATAAAAATATGTTTTGTCAGATTAAATCAAAATTAAGCATTTTATTTGAATGAAAAGTGTCGTCCCTATGATATCTGTTGTGTTCATGTCATTTCTCTGCAAATTATACGACTATCTTTTTGAACAAGTAAATTCAATCAAAATAAAAGAAAAAAGACAAGGTAAAAGTTAAAAAAAGGAACCTGCATGACAAGTTATAATTTTCTTTAAAAGTCTTTTTTCAAAAACAATTCTTACCAGTAACTTTTCCAATGCAATTTCTTTGACATAACAGTGCGTGCATTGTGGGAAAGATCGAGGGTTGATAGCACTGCGTTTCTCATGGATGGTATACTGCTTGCAGAACAGCTTCCAAGAGACAGCTTGAAAAATCCTATGAAAAGATAGTAAAATAAGTTTCAATTAGAAAATGAGCTATGCAAAAAAATAAGTGGGGGAACAAAAGCCAGAAACATGTTACAAACTTTCTTACATTCTTGACATCAGTAGCCAGCTTACTTGTGATTTATGAGTGACATTTTAAAATACATTCTTAACTTATCAATATGAATATTCTGAAACAAATAGTACAACATAATCATGATCATATAAAGTGGATCTCACAATAACTTTCAAAGTATTAACATGTAGCTGTTGACTGCTGAATTCTCTTATTCCCTAAAGTTTGCTCAAAACTTGATACAGGACCCACCTGATTCAAGAAGGCAATGGGTTAACTGAAAAAGAGATTATGTTTGAATAATGGGAAGTAAAATACATTGCAGCTATAAAAGTATTTAAACACTTATTGTTATGCGAACAAGGTAAATGATACCCAAAACCTCACTTTCAGTCCTAACAAATTGAATAATGAAGAATTCTTTGATCCTTAATCATAAATTTGAGCAAAAGCCTGAAATAAATTTGCCTGTCATCTCAACTCAGCTTAGTATTGGGTGGGCTGTGGATAATAGTACTTAGTAGAGTGCAAAAACTGAGAGGCACAATATATATCGGCCTATTAATTAATATAAATAAAATCCATTTATCCAGCATGGCAAAGAATCCTACAGTAGAAGAGAGGGGAAATTTTAAAAAATATTATAGATCTAATACATCTATATATTGAGAAAAAAAATACAGAGAAAAGCAGCTACCTAAAATTTGTATGCTGTTTACGACGCATGTATAAAGCACTGATGGACATGGCTGCCGAGCCCATATCTCAGGGAAGTTGAGGTACCGAAACGAGGCAAGCGTCGGTCCAGCGCCCTAAGGGCCAAATAATTTTAATAACCTAGCTTAGAAAAACTTAGCTTAGAATTATCAAACTGTGTTAATTGGATGACAGCAAATAAGCTTAGCTTACATATTGGTAAAACCGAAAGTATTTTGTTTTGTTCGCGGGGTAGGCTGAAGTATACTGATGATTTCAATATAAGTTATAACAATCAACTCATTAAGAGACAGGATTCTGTGAAGTATTTAGGACTAAATATAGCTAGTGATCTTTCTTGCTCAAGTTTGGTTGACAGTATTGTCAAAAAAGCTAATGCTCGTCTAAAATTCTTGTATCGTTATCAAAATTGCATGAACTTAAAATCAAGACGCATTTTAATTTTTTCCTTAATACAATGTTTATTTGATTATGCTAATGCGGCATGGTACTGCAGTCTAGGCAAGGTGGATCAAAACAAGTTAAAAATAATTCAAAATAAGATTGTAAGATTTATCAATCACTTACCACCAAGAACACACATTGGGAAGAGTGAACTTGAAACAGCTGGTCTTCTTCATGTAAACCTTAGATCACAACAACTTTTAATTCACCATGTACATAAGATTTTTTACTCTAATGCAGATCACTATATTTCAAATAATTTTACTCGCTCTTCAAGTGTTCATGGGCATGACACTAGAAATAGTCAATTTAATTTCGTAGTGCCTAAGCGGAAAGGTAAAATTGGAAATTCCTTTTATTTTAACGGTATTCTTTTCTGGAATTCCCTCCCAAATCATGTTAAGTCAGTTAAGAATTTTTTACATTTTAAAAGGGTGTTGAAGCATCATCTGAAAAATGTGTCTACTCCATAACTATATTTCTCCTCTCCTTTTTGTAGCTCAGATGGTTTTTTCCTATATTATATGACTTATGTAACCAACGTTTATTATCGATAGTTTCATTTTGATTTTCTGTATATAGTTTTTTCCGTTGAGTAAGTCTTGTTTTCACATTTATGTAATCGTCGCCTACTTTATAAAAATGTTATTATGTTTTATTTTGCTACTTTAGTACATTCTTATTACCTTTCATACGTGTACGATAGTCTTGTAGCCGTACTAATGTGTTTTCTTAGTGTAAGTAGGCCTAAGTAGTAAGTCAAAGCGTCCCACAATTAGGCCTACCTAGTTAATCTTCATGATCTTAGGCCTAGATAATTTATAATGTACAAATGTGTGCATCAGACTTCAAGTTCTGGTATGATTTGGCAAAGAGAATCCCAGACCAAATGAGGTTCGCCAAAACGATAAAGTTAAATTTTCAGGGTAAAATTCCCATCCAAAGTGACAGCCATACTCAAGTCAGATCTTCGAGTTCGACCCATTGCATTCCTGCACTGCGCAAAACGATGAAATCACACTCCAATTAAATCCTATGTACGGGACTACATATGCAAAAAATTTGTGCGATAAAAAATGCATAGTGCACAATTTCATCAAATTACTTACGGTTATATCCAATCTCGTAACATGTTTCCGTCTTCATTCTGTCTTTTGTCACGCGATTGTGATAGGCCGGCAGGCTGATGTTAAATAATGATGGCCTAT
The DNA here is from genome assembly GCA_025617745.1 of Heliocidaris erythrogramma. Classification (NCBI taxonomy): domain Eukaryota; kingdom Metazoa; phylum Echinodermata; class Echinoidea; order Camarodonta; family Echinometridae; genus Heliocidaris; species Heliocidaris erythrogramma. The sequence continues at coordinate 33,435,554 of CM046868.1, forward strand.
CCGGCTATCCTGCCACATTTGAAGGAGAACCTCCTGCCCTTTATCCGTTGTTCCTCTGTCCACTAGATGGAAATCGCATCGCATCGCATCGCATCGCAACAAAATTTTTGAACATGTTCAAAACCCTGCGATGCGAGGCGATTGCTTGCGATATTACGGAGCTTTCTAACATCAGACCGAACGTCAGCTACTACGAGTTAACTGGAGCGTATCGGGGTTGTGCAGAGCTCGTTCGTTCTCTGGCAGAAGCGCTTTCGATTTTCACACTACGAGGGCTTCGGCGATATCACGTGACCAAATGTTCAGATCAGCGCTAGCTAGCTATCGGCCTCGGGTGACCAAATTTACATCGCGCGCTAAATCCAAAATGGCTAACTTCAGACGAACAAATATATCACAATCAAGGTGGCAAAAAGAGCGCCTAATCAGACCAGCGATCATGTTAGCCTTAGATGTGATATGCTGAAAGTGACCTTCAAAACTAAGTGTAGAATCAATTAACACACCTAGGACTAGGTCCTTTATAATGTTGTCTTGTTGAACATTTTCAAGAAATACTGAATGCCATCTTTTTTCAAAAATTATTTGATTATTATTCAAAAACCGATTCATGGATTACTCTGAAATTTGGTAGATGTCTATTTTGCAATGTTTTCATCAAGATCTGAAAAACTCGGACAGTTTAATGAAGTGGTTTATGAGATAGAAAAATCTTGCTGTCTCCCTAACTAGATCTAGGCCTAGGCCTACTGCTAGAATCTACAGTAGGCCTACATGGCATAGGCCTAACTTACATGTACATCTAGTGACAGTGTTTGTCACTAGACTAGTAATTTCCTAGACATGCCCATAAACACAAAAATTAATCGTACCAATGTTCATAAACGAGTTTTGCGAGTTATTTTGGCAAATACCAGCGCTTATACCGATAGCTAAAACAATATTGGCTACACTCAGCCTACAGGCTACTCGCCCGACGGGTCGCCCGCCAGCCACGGCCGCCAGCCTTGTCGATTTCCGCTGGGAAATGAGACTTAGGCTATCATGGAGATTCAAAACTTTCACTCAAATTTTAATGATCTGAGAAACGATTTCATGAAAAATATGATCGCATGATGATTGATTTATATTTTAAGCTCTCTCAAAAATCTATTTTGTGATGAAAGAAGTAGAAAAAACAAAATAGACCTACCTATACCGATTGTTTGGTGGCAGTGAGGGACTAAGAATTTGCACTCACGTTGTCGTTTTCACCACAACGCGGAATCAGTTAAATTTCCCCCAACTCCCGTCGTCAGAATTGGAAGGCGCGTGAGAGCAAGCCTTCGGGCATGCGCAGTGGCAAAATATGACGTCACTCGTAGTAGCTTGACGTTCGGTCTGGCGATAGAAAGCTGCCTAATGGGAAAATCGCAAGCTGTTGCGTCGCAAGACCTCTCACACTGCACGATATCGTGCGATTTCCTGCGATGCGAGGCGATATCGCAGGAAATCGCACAGTGTGAGGCGGGCTTTAGTGACAGTGGTGACTCGTCGTGGTTGTCGCTACAGTATACACAACAGAAATTGAGGCAACTCTCAGTAGCAGCATGTATAATAAAGAAAATTTTAATCTGGTCCAGCATGATTCAAGACATTGCCGTTCAAATTTTAAGTTGATCTTTCTAGACCCTACTTAAAGTAGATATTCAAAGAAAATCACAAATATGGCAATTAATGTATCACTAGAAACTGGGAAGCTTACAGATGGCAATCTTATAAGTTTTATGTCAACTGCGTATCTGGTGATTATAAAAACAACACAAATAAAAGCTCTTCTCAGCATCTGGAATATCCGATGATTCGCCAGAAATATAGCGATGTTTTGATGTCGTCACACTCGGGATCGATCCTGCTTAAGCAGACGACGTCCTATAATGAATGAACGTAATTGCAATGCAATTATTTATCAAATTATAAAGAGTTTGGTGTATTTAAACATGACCTTATTTCACACCATTATAAAGGGAAAGTGAAACTGATTCTTATAGCTAAAACCGTTTGATTGTAAATACATAGGAGAAGGGTCAATGATCAATGAAATAAACCCCACTTTCAAATTGAAAAGCCCTCCGAATAATAGCAGGATGGTATTCGTTCCCTCTTGAAACGCCGAACATGCCCCGGTGCAAACAGCTGAAAATACAATGGCGTCTTATTTTGTTTACAAGTGACTGATTCCTTTATTTTTTTAACGCTGCATTTTTCATCAAAATAATACCATACACGAAGTTAAGAGTGAGGCAACAGACTAACATTAAGACTGACGCTAGTGAAGGAAGAGAAATAAGTGAAGAGGAGATGACAAAATAGGCTCTGAAAAATGTGTAAGATGTTATGGGACATCGTCTGCTTAGACAGGACTGGTCCAGGGTGTGTCGTCACATATCTCAGCAGCGTTCGAGGAGCTCTTCAGCTGCTATATCGGGGGCTGTATTTTACCGTTTTATAATTGATAATAATCATTACTTCAAATGTTTCCAAGCGTTGAATTTGGATAACCTTGTTTAATTTATGCCATCTATGCAATAATAAGTATTAAGCCAATATTTAAAATCATCAACGTTCTACTTTAAACAAAGTTCAAGGCGAGGGTCTAACTCTAGACTATAACTAAGGTAGGCCTAGATCCAGGGCACCTGTGACTTTTGCTATCGCGCGTAGCCGTAGGCAAAGCACAGTTAACCGGCCAGGATCGGCGCACCGGAAACTAACAGACCGCTGGGCAAGATCTTACCCGGCGCGGCCCACCTCTCCAGACTAAGTAAGAGTGAGGATCTTGTGCATTCGGTGTCATGATCAACCGCAAACAGGTCCACATCTACCGCAGATTGTCGGTAATGAAGCCATGCGCTTTACTTTTTAGGCTTGAGCACTATCATAATATACAGATCTTCGGAAAATTTTTGATATTTTCGAAAAATATTACCAGTAGAATATTCAAAATGACCATTTTTAGAGTTCAATCAAAGATAACAATTTTGTTTTGTTATGCAAGAGAAGGGGGGAACTGGGTGGGTGTGGGATAATACGTTCTGTACAGTGAACGCATTGCATTTGCAGCCACGACGAACACATCCCAATTATTAAGAGGAACGTTAAACAAAATACATATTTACTTACATTTCATGGCATCATACGGCATTACTTTGATGAGAATGTCCACCGGAGAATTTTCTGCTTTCGTGAGACTTACAAGACAAATTCCTTCTAAAACAGAAAATTCTCAAAAACAAAGTTTTTTTGAGATTTGTGTTGCAATGGCACAAAAGTAGCACTACCCGCACGGCCGCCATTTTCCCTATTTCGTGTCCAAATCGTAGGGAATTGTGGGAATGAAAAAAATGAATTATGTATGATCTTATACGTAAAAATTATGTTAATATGAGAAACTAACCAATCATCGAACAGTATTTGACGAGTTTTTGACGTCATTCCTCATGAATAAACATTTATTCAAATTGACCCTCCTAGCTCACTGTTCAAATTGGACAAAACTCCCACAATGCATCCAATGCAAAGCCTATGGAATGTCAAAGGTCAGATTTTAGTTGACTCTCAGAGATTCGATCATACCAGTATGCCCCCCCGAAGGAGGGCATACTGGTTCTCTTTGGTGCCCAGTTTAAATGCTGCCCTCTAGCGGCAGTCTACGGTGAATCAGCTGAGAAAGATGCGCACGCTTATGCTCGTGTAATGTAGGCGGGGCTAGCTTGGGAAAGGAGTTTAATACAGCCACAGAACTCCTAAAGACGTAAAAGGCTCATACCCATTCCCAATGCACAGATCGCGGTATCGCCGTCAAACCCGGTGTAGGATTCGCTCGAGTGCACACGCCGCCATATAATAGTCCTCGATCTTTTCAACTAACCCACCAGACCGTGTGCTTCTCAATTCCTATTTATATGATATTGGATCTTCTTTATCGAAATAAAGGGCCTTGTGCCTTCATCACTTGAAATTTTGAAGTTGGATTTTCCACTGAAGCTGCTCTTTCATACATAAGTAACCTCAACTAATATCATGTACATTTTAGGGGGGGGGGGGTCTCTTTCGGACACAAAGATTAAAATTGTATTCTCTCAAATTCAAGATAATATCAAACAGTTGTTTTTTCTGTCACTATTATCATTTTTAGTTCCCTTTCAAGAAAGCAGCCCGAGTTCGTTTGTTCACCTTCATCCTTCTTGACACCCCCTCGGAAAAAGCAACAAAAATATATACTTGCTTTTTCGGTACCATGTACATGACTTGTAAAACATTATACTTTTTGTAAAATTTCATCTGATATTTATTTATTTATTTATTTGATTTCAGGCAAAGGAAACAAATATACAAAATACAAAGAAAATTGAAAATACCATCGACTAGTGGCCAGGGATAGCCAAAGGCCATATATATAAAGGCCAACAACTGTTTTTTTTTTCGCACTGTTTTATTTCTGCATTTTTCATAAGTACAAAGTAAAGTATATTCAGAATCATAACATAATATACATAATCTACGTAATATTTTCTTGAGGGCTATATATTGTATCCAGGGGGTGGCACAACAGGCGCCCCCCCCCCCTATTGGCCGTCGTAAAAAAAATAGCAAAAAAAAAGGTGTTCATTAAATGGGCTTCAAAATTGGTCACATATAGGATTATTTTGCATCTCAGCCCTTCTTCAGAAGCAAAAATTTTCCAAAGGGGGCACCCCCTCCCCTTAGACCCCTCCCCCAGGACGGCGATCAATAATGCCTGGCGCCCCCCCCCCCCCCCCCCCCCCCCCTATTGGAAATCCTGGATACGCACCTGTTGCAACGTACTTAAATGAGCACACCTCATATCGAACTCTTACAAGCATGAAGTCTTGCATCAGGATATGAATACAATAACATAAATTTCCACTTTAATTTGCCAGAACCATGAGAATCATTTCATTGATCAAAGTTGTTTGAAATGGTAAGTAAATGTAGTGCAGTAAAATTATCAAAATGAGCAACAAGAGTGGATGATGACTGTATTTCTATCATCAAATAAGCATGAAAATGCCCAAAGCAATTACATTTTATAACACTGGCAATTTCATGTATTTCGAGAGAAACTTCCCTCTCTTTTTGTCTTGGTTCATTTGGATACTACCATTAACAAAATGTAGCAATTTCAGTAAGATTTCATATAACCCTAGTGTTGATCAAACAATTTGTACTGAATGAATGCCGTTGACGCGACGAGCTTCAAGAATCCGGAGCTGAAGAGCAAAGGACTGACCAACATGGCGGATATCACGTGATCACGTACGAACAATGCCTACAATTTCGCACCCGCATGAGCCTTCTACGTCTTTAGGAGTTCTGTCGTAACATCATCCTCACACAATAAAATGTAAATGCACGCCGGATGTCGCAACCAAGCCCCTAAAGCGGCCGCCATTAAAGGCCAAGTCCACACCAAAATCAAACGTTCTGAGTATTTTCTACATAAATCATAGATCAAAACAAAATAAGTCTCAAGTCTAAATTGCCAGCGGTTGTCCCAGACTGATTTTTTTCATTTTGATATTTTTGAAGCGAAACAATCATATTTTCCGCACTTTTCCGAATTGATCACGTGACCGTGTGACGCAGGGCACTCACTTTGTTTTTGAGCTTACTGTGCATGACCATCTCGCTGGTATATATATCAACGCCTCGACCGCCGGCACGCTAGCGCTGCATATGTAGCTCGCCTTGGAAAAAAATTTCAACATGCCAATGTGCCAGGCGTATGGCTGCTCCAAAAAGCAGGGTGAGGTACCAAACCATAGTTTTTCGCTATTCCAAACCCTAAGACTGATCGCGAAAGATGTGCTCAGTGGCTAAATAATATTGGAACGGACAAATTTGACATAAGAACATACAAATATGTTCAAAGTCGCGTGGTGTGTGAGGACCATTTTGAGCCTCACTGCTTCGAAGAGGACATTCGGGCAAAGGTGATAGGATATCCCTCGAAAGGGAAGTTATTGAAGCCAGATGCAGTGCCCACTTTTTTCATTCACCGGCCAAAACCAAAAGGAGAAAGGCAATCCACTATAAGACGGAAGCAGGAATCTGAACGACTAAATGTAAGCCATTTCTTCCTCCGGAAAACGTTTGTTTACAATTACATTCCGTTCGGTCTGAAATGTGAAGTGCGTGCAGGGAATAGTGTAGCATGACTAGGCCTATGGAATCCCCGGCCTATGACATCATCGCTGCAATCTCTGGAGAAAACCATAGTGAGTGCCCTACGTCACTGCGCATTGCATTATGGGATTCGACTGGCTCGCTCGCGATGAAGTACCCTCCTAATTAACAGGACTTTCAAAAAATCATAAAAAATACTTCCGATTATCGTTTTCTACAACCAAAGGTAATTGTGAGCATTTTAGATTTTTCTCTTTCAGTTGAGCTGCTGCTTATACTCGTGTGGACTTGGCCTTTGGCGGATTCACACCAAACACGACACACGACAAACGACACGACAGCACGACAGGCTACACGACAAACGGCAAAAAACCAGTGCACACCGCACACGACATTCGCTAAAAAGTCGTGCTTTGATGATGAGAATGTCGTGATAGAATTCATTTCAAATTCATCATTATAGTCATCAAAATAAATGTAAAGATAAGACGGAAGTTATATATTTTTAAATCTTGAAATCATTTATTCTTTATTTGGATTTTCTAAAAGTTGTTAAATTGGTCATGTGACTATGTTGAAGAATTACAAAAGTGATATTTGCTGTGGTTTATTCGGAATAATCACAGCTAGGTTTTCTTTCTTCATTATTGTGGTCGTGTGAGTATATTATTGAAGAAATAGGCCTACATAAAAATCGATGATCTTTGTTGTCTATTCGGAATAATTCAAGCAATTTTCCTGGGGAGGGGGGTGGCAACTAAAGAAAAAAAAATTGCCAGACCTCCAAAATTCGCTCAGTGGGGGCAGGGAAGTGGGGTCCAGTTCCCCTCCATAATTCTCTGACAAGCAAAAAAAAAAAAAAAGGTTTTCGTTATTAAATGGGGGGGGGGGGGGGGGGCACAATGCATATTTTTCTTCCAAAAGGGGGGGGGGGCAAGGGCCATATGTGCCCCTCCCCCTAAATCCGCCACTGCTTTGGAACAGAAATTTGGTGTGAAAATGGTGCTATTCTCCGCGGCACACACCCACCGCACACTATATGGGGAGGGGGTAGCCAGGATTGGCTTCGTGAATGTAAAAAAAAAAAAAATGGCTATACGCCTTCTACATCACAAAGCCAGGCGTTCTTACCCAGCAATCAGATTCCGCACGGGTTAGCAGGACATGAAAATGCCCTGAAATCACACTTTTCTGATAATCTCCGCGACCCACAGGCCCTTCCCCACAGCGTTTCCTCCTAGGGAAACGTTTGCAATGAAAATTTCTTTTTGATTGACTCTAATTTTAGTAAAAAATCCCCCAAAGAGCATAAGAAATTCCAGAGAACTCACCAGCGTTTGCGTATGCATGCCTCCGGGGTCATGCAGATCCAAAATGGCGGCACTGTCGATCATCGAAACTATGAGGCGCTGTTTGTAGATGTATTATTTAGCTCAATTATTTACATATAATTCTCTATTTAGCTCTTTTCTACAATTATTATAATGACATAAAGGATACAATTATTTATATATAATGAATTTTATAATTTACATTTTTTATAAATAATGATTTCACAAATTCATTATATATAAATTATGGAAATTGCAAAATTCATTATTTATGAAAAATTGTATCCTTTATGTCATTTTATATTATAATTATTGTAGAAAAGTGCTAAATAGTGAATTATATGTAAATAATTGCGCTAAATAATAAATCTACAAACAGCGCCTCATAGTTTCGATGATCGACAGTGCCGCCATTTTGGATCTGCATGACCCCGGAGGCATGGATACGCAAACGCTGGTGAGTTCTCTGAAATTTCTTATGCTCTTTGGGGGATTTTTTACTAAAATTAGAGTCAATCAAAAAGAAATTTTCATTGCAAACGTTTCCCTAGGAGGAAACACTGTGGGGAAGGGCCTGTGGGTCGCGGAGATTATCAGAAAAGTGTGATTTCAGGGCATTTTCATGTCCTGCTAACCCGTGCGGAATCTGATTGCTGGGTAAGAACGCCTGGCTTCGTGATGTAGAAGGCGTATAGCCATTTTTTTTTTTTTTTTTTACAATCACGAAGCCAATCCTGGCTAGGAGGGGGGTTGTCATATACACTCGCTCTTTACCATATTTTATAGACAAAATGACCAGAAAAACGCTTTGCTTCTGATACGCGCTCGCCTTCGCCCTCGGCCTTGGAAAATAATTGATGACTACAAAATTATTTTTCAAAAACCTGTCTTTGATTTCATCACTGAAACCAAGACAATGACACATACAAAAACATCCCTTTAATTACGACCTTTAACAGAACTTACTCGTTTGAGTTACGATGTTGCAGAATTTGGCGGTTTTGAATCCAATAATTTCCATAGCAGCTCACGAAAAACGTACACACATCGCAATGCGTAACGAAGCCAAAATTCGGGGGGCGCTGCAAGTTTGATCACTAAAAATCTTCTAACTGGCAACAAGTAGGCACAAAAAATAAGGGTGATAGCTTCAGTCGAAGAACTTTTGATAGTGAATAATTCATGAGATGTCAATGTACGGTACCCCTATATACTTGAAAATATAAAGAAACTAGAGGATAAGCTCCTTATTTCACACTTTTACTTCATTGACATAAAGGTATAGATAGAAGATGATTTTTAAGTCAAACGTACTTTGGTTTAAGCTTCATAGCTATAGCCATCTCAAAAATAGAGGGAAAACTGTGAAATATGACGTCATATTTTCGCGGGGACCAGGTCTCTTACTCATTTTGGAAAAAGTTGTTCATACTCGTATTATTTCATTTTGTAAAAAGTTTGATATATTTACATGCACGCAATTTGGTTTTAGGGAAAAGCACAGCACTGTGCACGCTTTATTATCTTTCATTGACAAAGCTGCTCATTCTTTTGATAATTCCTCTCACATGATTGGTATCTTCCTGGACTACTCCAAGGCTTTCGACACAATTAATCATGAAATATTACTTTATAAATTATCACATTATGGTATACGAGGGACGGCCTTGGAGTGGTTCAGGAGCTACCTGACTAGTAGAAAACAATACGTCTCTTTAAATGGTCATGATTCTGACTCTAATTTCATTAATTGCGGAGTTCCCCAGGGTAGTCTTCTCGGCCCCCTTTTATTTATGTTTTACCTCAATGATTTTTCCCGATCATCTGACGTCTTATCATTTATTCTCTTCGCCGATGACACTAATTTGTTTCTTTCGCATGATGACCCCCTTTCATTAGCCGAAATTGTCAATAATGAATTAATTAATGTTTTACAATGGATTCAAGCAAATAAATTGTCTTTAAATTTCCAAAAAACAAAGTACATAGTGTTTAGTAATTCTATCCATTCATTACCGATAGACATTCTTCTTGGTGATTCTATATTGGAGTGCGTATCTTCTATTAAATTTCTTGGGGTATTTGTTGATAATAAATTACTTTGGAAAAATCATATTGATAACATCTGTAAAATAATATCTCGAAATATCGGTGTTTTAAATAGGGTTAAAAAAGATCTTCCCTTAGAATCTCTTTTGACACTTTATTCTTCTATGATATTACCTTACTTAAATTATAGTTTATTGGTTTGGGGTACGGCTAGCAAACGTTTTTTAAATAGATTACTTTTATTACAGAAAAAGGCAATTCGGATAATTACTAACTCTCATTGGCTTGCCCACACTGACCCTTTATTCTTTAATAATAAAATATTAAAAATTGATGATTTACATTCATTTCAATTGGGACAATTCATGTACAGTTATGTTAAGAATAATTTACCCTCCCATTTTCAGGATTTGTTTTTGAAAAATGATAAAGTACATACTTATTCCACAAGGCAATCCGACGAATTTCATTTACCACGGTTGAGAACTCAATTTGCGCAAAATACTTTTTTTATGAAGGCCCCAAATTTTGGAATAGTTTAAGTGATGACATAAAAAACTCCCCGTCTCTTAATTCATTTAAAAGGAAATTAAAATTAAGTTTGTTGCAAACGTATACTAAATAATTTTTTATGAGAGATTGTCCTTTTTTCATTAATCTCACAATATGTGCGCTTATCTCTAATTAATATTCATTTTAAATCACTGTCTCTCTCCTATGCGATTCATTACTTTCTTTACCATGCAGCTGTCCCTCTTTTAATTGTATTGTCCTGTCCTGTCCAGTCCTGTCTCGTCCTTTCCTATCTTGTTGCATTCTGATCTCATTGTTAATTCTGATCTCATTGTCAATTGTCTTGCGTCATGTTTCTGTTGGTGAATATCATTAATCAGTAGTTTATATTAATACATACAATTACTGAAGTTGTAGTTTAGATATAATAGTCTTTTTTTTACTATGTTTAGTATTAAAGGTAATATTATTCAGAGGGTTCCACAATCTACAAGCAATGCTTTTCAGTGGATCCCTCCATTTCTTCAGAAAAATTTCAACAGGGTACAATCTTTTGATTTCTTGTACAATAGTTCTACATAATGAATTTCGTGATGTCAACAAAAAGTCATTCTCGTATCTTATCCTGTTATATACTTTATAAAATATTGTATGATTCTGATGAAATGAAAATAAAATTGAATTGAATTGAATTGAATAAATATCATTATTGCAACATTATTGCGCAATATCTAGTTTGTATCGGTGTAGAGACATGCATATTAATGAGCTTCTTACGTGATACGCGAGGGAAATCATGTAGCCTAGTCTCACACGAAGACCCTATTTCTCATATCAGTACACACATGCATCAAGATCGTCCATAGAGTGCAATACTAACCCTATGACTTATGAGAAGTGTTCAAAAGGATAATTTAGTAAATATGACTGGATAATAAGTCTACTCTTACCCTGCCCTGACCTTTGATGGCTGATTCTTGAACTCGTTGTATAGTGGAAGATTGTGTGTGGCTGGCTGGCTGTACTTGCACGTGGATGGATCGCGTAGGCCAGAGAGAGAGAGAGAGAGAGAGATGCATAATGTATGCCCTGCCTGTCCATTCTTCGCCGTCGATCTCTGTGAAGAAAATTATTGTGCAGCACGTACGGATTATAGGTACGGATGAGCGTAGGGTATTTTGGGAGAGAGAGGAAAAGAGAGACATATGCATAATGTATGCCCTGCCTGTCCATTCTTCGCCGTCGATTTATGTGAAGAAAATTATTGTGCAGCACGTACGGATAAGGTACGGATGATGAGCGTAGGGTATTTTGGGAGAGAGAGGAAAAGAGAGACATATGTTTTGCATTCGCTCTACACAGTCAGACCGCAGGTCGTATGCAAATGAGCAAAAATCGCGCATTTTATTTCCAGTGCCCGAAGTGGACTCTCTCCCTGCACCCAGTCGGCTGTATCGCATGGTCATCTTTAAAGTTATGTTCTTAAATAAATATTAATGCTATGCTCATTAGACTTTCTGCAAAAATATATGAATAGTTTACCAACACAGGGATATTTTGTTTTAGTAAGAATTTTAGAAATACGTTGTTTAAAATAACTGATGAAAAAGTCATACAAAAGCCTTTCATCGTTACATTCAAAACATCCATAGATTTATGACAGAGTCAGGATCCAGCAATATTCATCCGCAGATCATCCGTTGTCAAGACCATGGTCAAGACCATAGAATCTTAGCCCTGTGATTGGCAAGCAAGCCATCTGTAACCAAGTGCGCGTTGAATGAAACAATGCGCAACCTGTTGCTTCATCCTTGCGCAAACCTGCGCATAGCTGTTGCCAGGCTGTGAGAAAACATCTTGCGTGGTGGTAACCAATCGGAATGCTGGAATTGACTTTTTTAAAGACAAAGTGTGTACATTGGTTACATATTGCTGGATCCTGACCCTGTCATGAAGTGCACATTAATGTTATTTCAATCTTTGGAAAGTACAGAAAATGCCCTTTACGCTCATGTCAGATTTGCCCTGGCTCACAATAAAACTATAGTAGTTTTGGCCAGATTTATATTTCATTTCATTTCCATTTTTTGTCACAAAAGGAACACCATTTTTTACCAATTTCGTCTTTTATTTTGAAAACAACAAAAGCATGTCACAAATCTCTGATCCCTCTTCTTTTATTTGATGCATAACTCATGGCAATTGGTGAATGATAAGTTGTCTATTCAACAGTTTGCAAATAAGATGTTCCTGGCTGTTCTTGCTCATTATGTATTCATAGTCAGGCAGAACTGGAAATAAAATAGCGCGCTTTTTGGGGACCTGCGGATTGGCTGTACAAACACGCAGAGGTCAACATATTTCGAGAGGTTGAGGACAGATAAGGATAGAGCTTTCATTAGTTATGTTCACACGTAGTACATAGCATCGATGCTATGTAAGTTTCAAAAATATTTCCAGTACGTTCAGACAGGCCGTGATCGACTTGCTTCTATCACCCACTCGTGACTATTCATCGCTCACCCGCTGCCAAAACAATAATTACTGCGCCACACAGAGTGACCCGAGTATAATTGGTATGCATGGTCAAACGCGCGGAAGTTATATGTCTTCATAAATCAACATAATAACACAATAACAATTCATTTGTTATATCGATAATACAAATAAGTAGCAAATACATGTGTTATAATACTTAATTTTAAATAAACCTTGTACATGTCAAAATTGACTGAACTCCAATCTTATGCCAAAATAAAACACATGCATGCACACTATATTCTCTGGTAAGCACATGTAAATCAATATCTGAAGACCACATCATACTTTAGTTAAGGTCTGATTCTGAAAGAGCAGATTCTCAGCATTAAAATGATATATAACTCATTGGATGTTCATAACTCGATGTACAAAGAGAAGAATGCACAGTCCCTCATAATGTTACTTGTTCAAGTTTGCAGTCTATTGAAGCACTCTGACTTGCAAAGAGTTGTGCTAAGGTGACAAATGGAGGATTAGAACTCAATGAAAATTTCTCTGAAGGGATTATCAGATTGTCCTAAAACTTGGCATACTACATAGACATATCCTGTTTATCATAGTGCACAAGTATCAATGCAAGAACTTACTCCGGGAGATTTATGGGAGATTAAAATGAGACAAGTATTCAATAACTATATATAATAACTATAACTTTGTGCAGGTCATGCTCTTCCTTTCTTTATATGTTTTTTTCCTTTCGTTATATATATTTTTCTTTGATGTATGTTTGATCTTGTTCTGTTCATGCCAATCTTTTGAAACGTTTGTAAATATTGTGATTATATTTTTATTGAATATACACATAAATTAAAAGAAAAAAGAAGGCTGCCTTCTTAAATCCTTTTTTTCTTTTTTTTTTGTCCAACTAATAAATGTTTCATCCTGTTAGCATGTAAAAGCCTTTAACTAAAAATGTGAGATATTGATTACGATATAATAGACTGACAACCCCCCCCCCCCCAAAGGTTGAAAATACAAGAGACACGTTTTCCACATAGAAAGCCGCGGGTATGAATCATTCCTTTGGTGTTTGGTGTTACCTGTCCAAAGCATAGACAAATGCTGTATGTTTTTATTAAGATGGCTCTCAACTTACCTCAAAATGATACTTTAAGCAGTTAAGCATCCAAAAAGAGTAATCTACATCAATTTAAACGCAACCCAGACCAACAAATGCAGACGACATTTCCATAACGATGAGCTAGGTTTCGCTATAGGGCTCACATAAGTAATTCACGGCCCCATTCACTCACGTGTTATAACGAAGGTTGTCTATAAATCATATTTTGAACACCCCTCGGTAGAAATCGTTTAAATTCACAGAATAGAGACAAAATATAAATATCTCTCAAATAAAGTACCTAATTTGGGCACTTTCCCGGCGTTAAAAAAATATATTTAGGCTGAAACAAGGCTAGCAGAAATTTCAGCCCATTTGCACATAGAAACAGTGGAAGTGCACCAGTGATATAATAAATCCTTTAAAAATAATAAAAAGCTAGCCAACTTCGGCTAAGGTGTCAAATTGAAAAGAGTATGTCTATTAAACACCATTTACGCTTTTTAAATTTACTGAGGCCAATCAATCGATTTTATATGAATATTTCTAATCAATTAATTTCAAATAATCTTTGCTCCGCCTCACCGGCATGCATTGCGAGCGGATGAATTACTTATGTGTGCCCTATAGAACTCTGTATTGTGCATACATGTGATCGTGAGCAAGCGCTAGGCAGAGCTCTACGCACGACGACAGAGTCAGAGCGTGAATGACAAGAAACCACAGATAAGGCCAGTAAAATTTCAGATCTTTACTAAAAATTTAGGTCTAGTGTCTGATTATTAGAATGTATAGTCTAATTCTTTTTTTAAAAATCGTTCGAGCTCGAAATCTTCCATTTTGTGCTCGGTCTCACAGTACAGAATTTTAAAATACTGTTTACGCATTCTCCAAGACTAGCAACCGAAATTGAGCTTGCTGGGGCGGGGAATTTGAATTTCATATATGCGCCGGTGTGCCTTTGTTATTGTAATCAGCAATGATCAGCTGACTTTTGGCCTTTCTAATTGCCAACGTAACGACTTTGAGCATGACGTTGCAGTTTTTTCAAGGCGATATTCTCAAGAAGGCATAGCTGAAGTTCCCAACTTTGCAGCAAAATATCTCTTTGAAGACCATTTCTGAGACAGCAAATTGGTGAGTTTGTTTTGTGTTGACACTGTCTTTCATCAGGGATAGTTTTTAAGGGGTAATTATCTTTCATTTAAAAGTCAGATTTTTGTACATGGATTTTGGGTACCTCCAGACATTAGGAAAGTACTTGAATTTCTTGGTGTACTAACATAAATTTTTGTTTTCTATTTCTATATAACTTATCTCAAAACAAACTCATGGTTGATAACAAAGCAAAAGCGATTCTTTACCCCATATTACGGTACATCTTAAAATGACTCAAAAGATCCCATTTTCAGAGTTTTATTGAAAAAAAAATTGTTAACATATTTTTGATGTAATTCCCCATTCTTCTCCCTCTCTCTTTCTTTCTCTGTACCCCAACCCCCCCCCCTCTCTCTCCATGCCCTCAGCCTCTCTCTTTCAAAATTTGTAACAAGTTCAATGCCTATTGTATTCTGTTTGAGAGCTGAAAATACTGTAATTGGACAATACATACAATACAAAAACCAATATTTAACAGACTAAAAAAGGGATTTAATGCTGTAATACAAATCTTTAATGGGATAAATTACTAAAAGCACCTTTAACAATTAGACCAATATAGATTGTCCTTAAAATAGTACATTAAAAAAAATCATGCAAATATGAAACCAAATAAACTAAATATCTTATCAATTATGGTATTGTAAGGTTTGTAAATAAAGTTCAAGCTCCATTAGAGTGCAAATTAAATTCATCCCCAAGAATGTACAATGTACTAAGCAAATGCAATTAGCTCCGACACCCACCCCCCCCCCCCCCCCTCCTAAAATACTTGGGACGTGCTGCAAAATGCACCTCAGTCCCGAGATTAAATCTGCAATGGCCTAATGATTATGTAAGGGGGTGGGGGAGGGGCGGATATTTAAGGACATTAACCACAGTTAGATTTTGAAATAGAGCTTTGGCAAAAGTTTAAATGTCCCCACTAAAGAAATTACTTATTGCAGACTAATAACAATCTAACCGGTGGTAATGCATAACATGTAGCAAATTAAGGAAGAGAAGTAACATACATGTAGTTGTAGGGGCTGTAAAATGAAATTCTTCATGGGAGTAAGACTGTTATTCAGAATACTGAAATGAATGGATTCTGTCAACTTCATTTTGTTATGCCTTTGGTGTGTCCTTGCACAATCCATTGTGAGATCATTTGAGGATTGAGATCGGGGGGGGGGGCAGGGGGTACTGGGGTACTAGGAAATACAAGGAAGGGTGTGTTGACACAGGGAGTATTGGTATTAGCAGCCGATAGACTGGGGGAGACACTGCTATTTGAGAATGATGGATGGCTTCAAGTTCATTCCCTTCGACCCCCTCTTGTCCTTGAGAGCATCCTTTTGCATCAGCTACCAGGTACAATTTCTTGTAGATGTGTGCCCTACAAAATGACAAAGGAATTAAACAATGATATAGCCTTCCTAACATCATTACATCATAGCTACAAAGTGACTAGTACAATTGTATAGCCTTTTTTTCACAAAACACATACATCAAAGTAACTTAACATTTACTTGAATGAGCAGATATATAATAAGAAGAGAAAACAGCACTTAACATAGCAAAGGACTATAACAGTAGTATGTATGATCAGTGTTTATGTATTAAATGTTATGGTTGTGTAGGACCATGACAAAGCTTATGTTAGATCAGATCAGGGTAAAAATTATTTCCCTATTAAAACGAAGCATATCAACTATTTGACACGACTTTGAATGAACACCCATCACCAATTTCCATGAATTCATGCATTGGGAAACAATTGGATTGTTACATGTATTTTACTATAAATAAAATTGTACTTACTCTAGGTAATGGGCCAGTCACAAATCAGTTGCGATGCGTCGGCGATGGGTAAAACCCGGGAAATTTTAACAAAATCTTGAGACAGATCTCACGATTTTGCACCCGTCGGAGGCGCTCTCCGGACGCCTGCGGCTTGTCGCAGATTTTTTAGGCATCGCCACACCCGTCGCGGTCCCCAACTTTGAACTTAAAATTTTAAGATTGCTCGCAAGATTTTTCACCCATTTTGGGCATCCCAGACATAATCTCCGATGACCTACGATGCCCTCCGATTAATCGGAGGCGTCCTCCGAATAATCTGAGACTAGTCGCAAGATTCTGTGTGGGATTGGAAATTCAGGTTGAGATTCAATGTCTGCGAGTAGTCTCCGGCGCCCTCCGACTGAATCGGAGGCGCCCTGCGACGATTCGTACGCTTTCTGTGATCGTCTCCGACGAATCGTACGGTGGAATCGTAGTAAATCGCCGTGTATATAAGCCCCCCTTTTCCCCCACATATACCCAGGGGGAAACAAATTTAAAAGAAAAGACGCTCGCAGATATCGTCTCCGATCCCCTCCTATGCAATCGAAGGCGATCGGAGGCTAATCCCACGATTTTTCGACAAAACCGGGTCAAAATCCTTGAAAAAATCTCAGACAATGTGACTGCTCCACTTTTATTAGGATTATTACTAGGATTGTTCAAGGATTCTTTATTTTCTACGACGACCCCCGGCCAAAACTAATCCCCGACAGATCGCCGACATTGTGACTGGGCCATTAGGATGTGAAATCAGCAATATTAGTACGTTAGTAAGTGTTTTCCCTTGACGGGAAACGGGAATGTGATGACTTGAAATGATGATGCACCAGTTCCACTTCCATTCCCTCGTTTTTCCTCATGTTCTTGTACTGCATGAAACAAAGCAAAATGAAAATAATAATTTTCTTTAAAAGACAAAATAACAATGCTGACAATAATAATTAAAAAAATTAAAACAGTAAAGAAATCATTTGACCAGGTGAATTCCGACGTGCTTTGTTTTATTTATAATCTAGATCTATACAAAAACGACTTTTTCCATCTCCAAACGAATCTTTAGCTTCATTTTAGAGTTTAATGAAACAAAATAATTACCAGATATTTCAAGCTTGCTGGCAATCTTTCAGCAAATGTGTCTCGCCTTTAATATCCTCATCTTGGTACAGCGATTTGCCTGGGTTTCCAGAAGTTCATCATGGCCCATTCTTTTATGCTGCAAAAATAGAGGAAGAAAATAACACAAAATAAGACTACAAATAAACATGTTCATAAATATGTAAGGTTCTTTAATGTTTCTTCAAGTTCATGGAATGGACTTTTATTTCATCTTAGAAATCCACATGTAGTCTCTTATATGGGTGGTCTTGTGATGTAAATTTATGTAATTATTCAACTTGACAAAAAAAAGTGAAACATAAAATTGAACCTATTTCAATCTATCAAAAGTTTATTTAGTGATATGGCAAAAGATAAATCATAATAAAGAAACTAGTGATATATAATTTGATTCATAACTTGCTAAGCTCCCACTCAAACAAGTCATGGGATTCGCCCTTTTACTCAATGTAGACTTACGGGTTTATGATATGAACAGCAAGTAGAATGTACATAGACCTAATGCATATGCATTGTAGATCTACATCAACTCTATATCCAGGGGTGGATCCAGGAACCAGGATTTCGTCAAAGGGGAGGGGGGGGGGGGGGATATCTCAGAAAACTTTCTGACAAGCAAAGACGAAAAAAGGGTTATCAGAATTTGTTGATTCAGTTTCCTTTCAAATTCTCTGACAAGCAAAAAGGGGATGCCCCCTGTACCTGCCACTGCTAGATCTTTGACTAGGCTCTAGGCTCTAGATCTGGACCTAATACCAGCTTAGTAAAGTACAAACCACCCCCCCCCCCCCCCCTCCCCAAGGCCAAAGTAGGCCTAGCCTAGGATCTTTATAACAAATTTGTAAAATCAGCACTGATTTTCTTATTTACTATATAAATCTATATACCTACCTATTATGCCAGTAGTCTTGACTACGGGACCCCTTCGAGAATTTAACACAAAAATTTAATGAGTCACAATATTGTGCGCACCCCCGTAATCCTATTGTCCCCTTCGCCACTCACGCGCGTCAACACGCCACGGCCATCTTCCTCTTTTGCGAGCAACCCCAAGTAGAAACATGTTGCTTGCAAGGTGAGGGGAAGGAGGGAGGGTCATAGGTAGGTATATAGATTTATATAGTAAATAAGAGAATCAGTGCTGATTTTACAAATTTACTGCAATAAATCATATATACCTACCTATTATGCCAGACCAGCGCCAACTCAAAGACCGGGATCCCCGAAGCCCTTCGAACCCTCCGCTGAGGGACGCTCACCTCCCTTTATGGGAGAAGTGCGCTGAGGGTATTGAACCCAAACGGCTGAGCAAGAAGATGCAACAGCCATGGGCCGGGCGCTAAGGCACCCAGTGCAAGGGCAGACCGGGAAGACCCGGCATTTGCCCACCGACTACTGTGAACTCGCTATTGAACCACTAGAGAGCGGCGATAGGAGAGCACACACACAGGTCAGCACACCTGTTGCTCCGTAGAGCGCCCATAAAATGGGCTCAAGTCTACCCATCAGCTGGCAAAGCAACAGCCCGGGTAGCACTCGTTCCCCCATACGGCGTCGGCCAGGGGCTATTCAATAACCAGGTGCGAGGGCAGACTGGGACAAGATCCCAGTATACGCCCACCGACTACTAATAGTATGTGAACTCTTTATTGTTCCGCCCGTGGGCAACAATAGGAGAGCACTAGTAATTGTGACCTCAGGTCAGACCGGAAGTAATCACTCGCTCCGGTGACCGCACTTATGGGTATTGAACCCAAAGTCTGAGCCGGGTGCTGAAAGCACCCAGTGCGAGGGCAGACCGAGATGACTCGGTATGTGCCCATAGACTACTAAAGGCATGTGAACTCGCTATTGAATTACTAGAGAGCGGCAATAGGAGAGCACTAGTAGTCTCGCACTCAGTGCAAGGGCGAACCGAGATGACTCGGTATTTGCCCATCGACTACTAAGTAGTCACGCACTGTTGCTCCGAAGAGCGCCCATAATTGTTAGCTCGAGCATTCCCATCAGCTGGCAATATAGACAGCCCGGGAAGTACTCGTTCCCCCATTGGCATCGGCCGGGGGTTAGGGTTTGAACTCCAGACCAACATGGGCTGAGCCCGTGAGCTGCCCTGCAGTAGTGGGACGCATCTCCCCTAACGGGTTTAAACGAACGAACGCTACCGTACGGGAAACACATCTCCCCCTCTGGTCTTAACGACCGGGGGATTGGATTCGAGATATCCAAACCACTAGTGGGACGCGTCTCCCCTAACGGATTTAAGCGAGTGAACGCTACCGTGCGGGAAACACATCTCCCCCTCTGGTCTTAACGACCGGGGGATTGGATTCGAGATATCCAAACCACTAGTGGGACGCGTCTCCGCTAACGGATTTAAGCGAGTGAACGCTACCGTGCGGGAAACACACCACTAGAACCTGACGCCACCCACCCCGAAGCCACGGGCATCGGAGTTGACGTCCTCAAGCTCAGTTAACGCCACCCGCCCCGAAGCCGCAAGCTCCGAGACTGGCAAACTCTGCAGGGAAACACCACTAGGCAACTTACCTGCAGCCCTCCTTCCTCCCCCATGTACCGAAGTACTCGGGAGAGTTCTGGAGGTCTTGCTAGACGACTCTTCGGAAGAAGCAGGTCTCCGCGACCTAGCTGCTTCTTCTTCCGAACTCATAACACTGCAATAAAACAGACAAATATACCAAAATACTTTGACTGAGTGCAGGTAATAATAATAATAAATTTGGAGATACGCAATTTCACAGCAAATAACAAACACCGAACCCAAAGGCTCGGTGCCAAACGGAAACACCCATAAACACACAGATATAACTACGTGGGGCTAACCGTAAAAGTGAAAAATAATTGCCAAGAAAAAGGAATCAAAATCCCTTTCAATCGGCAAAAGTGACTAACAAAACACAAGAGTACTATAATCTAGACGAATATAAGTACCGAAAAGTGCTTTTACGATGCGAAAAAGCGCGCTGAAAAGATACAAAAAGACCTGATTTCAGGAGCTCCGTAACTCGACATCCTAACTCGTCGGGGGCGAGCAAGAAAGAGGAAGATGGCCGTGGCGTCTTGACGCGCGTGAGTGGCAAAGGGGACAATAGGATTACGGGGGGTGCGCACAATATTGTGACTCATTTGTGTTAAATTCTCGAAGGGGTCCCATAGTCAAGACTACTGGCATAATAGGTAGGTATATATGATTTATTGCAGTAAATTAAGAACTAACAATAGTGTGACTATGTCAATTTTATGGTCTAGTAACGTTAAAAGTCAGTGACAGGTTCGAAATTTGCAGCCAGTGTTTTTGTTTTGTTTTGCTTTGTTTCGTTTGTTTTGAGGTCTTGGGGTTGTTTTTTGTTTGTTTGTTTTTGGGGGAGGGGGTCTCTCTCTCTCTCTCTCTCTCTCTCTCAGTCTCACTCTCTCTGTAGATTGTACAGGCACTAGACCATGATAGTCATATCCAGACCATAGTTAGCTCTGACTTTAAGCGGATTGATGGCCATACCATCCCCCCCCCCCCCCTCCCTCCGCGATTTTGGCCAGAAATGGAGTCAAACTCGCAAATGTTTCATCGCTGAATCTGGTGCAAGATCGACGCCGCCACGCCGCCGCTGGGCTACATTTGCTTGCACACAAATGAATACAGCACGCGCGGACCGGCCCCTATTCTCCGGGTTTGCCTAGTTTTACTTACCGAAGATAAATTTTCAGCAACCTTTCAACCAAAGGATCAATCAGACAAGTTTGTAACTTGGAATTCTCGTTTTGGTTGGACTCGACGAAAACAGTCATAACCAGTGCTGTGTTTTTGTGTACAGCTCTATGGTACATTTATGCGGTGCGATAAAATAATTTACACGTAAAATCCCATAGAGATATGAGCTGGAGAAATGAAAAGTTTCTGCCATCAAGTAGCAGCCTTGGATAAATATGACGTCGCTGCAAATCCTCCACGCTAATTGGTTGGTAGCCAAAATGTCGTTTTGTCGTGCTGGGAAAATCGCTCGCTGAGCGATTTTCTGAAACGACTAAAAACCCCTAAAACGTCGTGCACGACGTTTCGGAAAATGTGGCAGTGTGCACGGTGCCAAAGTCGTTCATGTCGTGGTGTCGTGTCGTTTGTCGTTTGTCGTCTTCGGTGTGAATCCGCCTTTGCGCTGTAACATTTGGGCACGATTTGAACGCGCCCGAAGCCCCTATGCATTATTCATTTTGTAAGATGCTCCCCTACATACACGCAAGTAAAATAAAAACGTGGTTCAGTGTCACGCATGCGCACTAAGAAAGGTCAAATCCGATTAATTTATTCATGTATGGTAATGTATTCATCACTTGGCTAATGACGGCGCATCGATAATTGACGAATGGGTGTCATTCATATGGTGTCATTAAATCTTTATGATAATTAGGTCCCAACAAGTGATTAATTGCTAATTGATAGGATCGTCAGCACAAAAGGGTTAACTTCTTTCCAATTAAATAACATTACTTGGTCGAGTTCAATGAGTTGTATACCGTACTTATTAAGAAATTAAATACATGTTGTTCACATTTATCACATATCTCACGAATTAAGAGGAAAAACTTTTACATTCATAATAAGTACTTTTTCAAAGAAATTAATAAATTTACTATCTTTACCAGTAGGATAAAGTTATAAAAGGGGGGGGGGGGGGTGTATAATAATCGAAGGCAAAGGTAAGAATAAAATCATAGGTGTAGAGGAAGAGGTACCCATAGATTTTCTTGCGGGGCAACTTTCGCATTGATGCCAAGTGTGTGAATCCTAATAATTGTGAACATACATGTACCTTTCAAAGAGAATTATGAACCTTGAAAATTCGGCCAATAAGCGAGTTCGTAATTAGGATTTGCGCATGAGCAGATAAAGGTCATTTAAGATAAACTGGCATGTTCGTTTAAAATTCACTGAGATAAGCATCGACTGTGATGTAATGATTATTCATATATTCATTCAATTATACTTTTCATTAAATCCACTGAAAAGCAACAGAGTGTTCATTGATGGTTGGTGTTTGACAATCTGCCAAATGATAGCCAACTTGCAAACAATGCGCTTTCCCAAGAGTTCATTGACGTGCTCTTCTAATCACCTGTGCCGGCCGCACAGAAACGCTGTTGGTAGCGGCTTTGTTAGCGCTAACAAGTCACAAACAAATCAGCCACTAACAACACGGGTAAGATGACCGCACAGAAAGCGCTGTTAGGGCGCTGTTAGACACTCACGCTGTTAATGGATTTGAGCCATAGAGTTAGGCAAAATCTATGATGTGTGCGTAGTGATCTATGTATAGATTGATGAATCTTGTTGATGCAGCATAGCACAGTGCGCGTGCGTTGTGTATTCACGTTTTAAAATGTATATTTGCTGACAAATGACCAAAATAAACATGACATTCCTGCCGGGTGACGGGTCTTTTTCTAATCAATAATACTACACGTTCCCACTATATGCTTATCTATGTTGGTGGTCTACTGTGTGCTGGGTTTTCAGCGTATGATTCATTCTTTAACAAAGGTTATTCAAGTTTCTGATTGCATAAACTTACTAGATTAGCTACGACAATATATGAACAGTTAACTTTGATTCCAAAGACTTTCGCGTGAAATTATTGCTTGCTGCAACTACTAGCATTTAGCTTTTAGATTAAGATACTGTACCACAAAAAAAATGCAAGCCCACTTCTCATTTATTTATTTATTTTGTTTAGTTTTTAGCTTTTCACTCATGGGAGTAGGCTTATTTGCCAATGATGATTTTCATCATGATGCTTCTCATCATCAGTAGCTGATGCGTATGTAGCCTATTACACTATTAATTTACATTGACTGTAATTAATTTATGGTACATGGTTACTCACCGTAATGTTCTTCTTTCCAAAGCAGGGCCTACAATGTTAAAAAGGTCTTCAAACACTGCTTTGTAAAACCTATACTTGAATGAATGAATGAATGAATGTTTTCATATTACTGCAGAAATCTGCCATGAACATTATTGGTGAGCATACATCGTTCAAAATTTCGAATACAGATATCATAATAACAATTCCAAAAAACAGTATCAGTAATTATGTATACATATACATATATAGCAATAAAGAGACGAGACAAGACGTGTGTAAAAGGAAAAGAACAACAATACACACACAACATCACTAAAACATCAAAATAAAATAAGCATACTATGAACTAGTATTATACTAGCAGTTAATATCAGCCTATTGGGTTTATAGAAAAACCAGATACACATAATACATTTATGTGTATTAAGTATGAATAAAAAGATGTCTTAGGGAAGGTTTTGTTTATGTTCTGTTTAGACACAGGCAGAAAACCAAATACTGTACAGTTGTTATGCAGTGGCGTATCCAGGGGTGGCGTAACAGGCGCCCCCCCCCCTATTGGCCGTCGTAAAATAAAAAAACTAGGAAAAAAAAAGTTGTTCATTAAATAGGCTTCAAAATTGGTCACATATATGATTATTTTGCATCTCAGCCCTTCAGAAGCAAACATTTTCCAAAGGGGAGGGAGCACCCCATCCCCTTAGACCCCTCCCCCAGGACGGCGATCAATAATGCCTGCCCCCCCCCCTATTGGGAAATCCTGGATACGCCCCTGTTATGGACATACACTGTAAGAGCTAATTTGATAATGTTTAAGATTTCTTCTAAAAGATTTAAGAGAGGAAGCTTGTTTTAGATTTGAATCAAGATGATTTCAATAGAAGGGCCCAGTTTAGATTAATGTTTTCCGGGCAAACTGAGTACGAAGAAGTGGGAAATGAAAGAAAGATGATTGTCGTGTAGAATGCCTATGTATTCTATCATTCGCTTTAAGCATTGATTGTAAAACCTGAGGCAATTCATGAATTCGTACTTGATACATCAAACTGCCTAACTGGTAATAAAACAAATCGTTTAGTCTCAACGATTTATTTCCAAAGAATAATGTTTTAGACGGAGCTAGTCTTGGCTTTTTCAAAATTATTCTCATCACCCGTTTTTGTATAACTGAGAGTCTATCCAACTGAGACTTAGTACAGTTGCCCCAAGCAAGAATGCCATAACTTATGTAGGGTAGAACCAAGGTGGAATACAACAAGAGTAATACATGAGAGGGAAACAAATATTTCAATTTGTTTATAATACCAACATTTCTAGAGAGTAATTTGTTTAGATACAGAGTCTGTGGTTTCCAAGATAACTTATTATCAGTAAGTTTTCTCCAAATTGAAAAAAGTCATGTTCATTTTCTTCCTGAAATTATCAATAAGTAAACCAAGAAACTTTAACTCCTCGACCATTTTAAATGTGGTATTTTTAAGTAATACATTACCATCCAGATATGAGATTGAATTACTAAATAACATACAACGAGTTTTCTCCAAATTGAAAAAGTCATGTTCATTTTCTTCCTGAAAAGGATCATATCTTGGTCTCCTCGTGTCGTTATCAGCAAAATCTATGTCACCCGCTACCCGACACATTCTTAATTAGTCTAGGTCTATGTTTAAGTACTTGGTATTAAAAAAAAAAGGAGATACAAGTTATAGCGCACGCAAGAAATTATTCACTAACATTGTCACTATTGGTGCCCCTGGCACCGTTAGTGAGTTGTTAAAACATTACCACTACTGTTAGCTTCTGTGCGGCCTTGAAATGTTAGGCTAACAGCGCTGTTAGTGAATTTGACTAACATTACTCTTCTGTGCGGCCAAATCATCGCTATCGGTACTGTTAGTGCGCTGTTAGCGCTAACAACGTTTCTGTGCGGCCGGCACTGGTCTACGATTCATAGCGTTTGAATTTTGTAGGTTGCTATGACGGACAAGCTTACGTATTATCTTTCTTTGAAAAGATGCCTATCCTAATGAAAAACGGGAAAGGTCATTTAGGAAAAGTTGCTCATGGGCCAATTACGAACTCGCTTATTTAGTTGACCCGAAAACTTACATTTTTATTCTTTACTTTTTTTCTCTCTCCCCCCCCCCTATTAGCGTACCCGGGGGGGGGGGGGGGGGTGAAGGTACAGACTACAGACTGCCCCCTAACAGCTTCTGACCAAGATATGCCTAAAATGTGTCACCCCTTTCTTTTAGAAATATAACCTTTTTATGCCTCCGGAGGCATTATGTTTTCGGGTTGTCCGTCCGTGCGTGCGTGCGTGCGTGCGTCCGTCCCACTTCTCGTTACCGCGATATCTGAAGAATCATTTGAGGTAGGAACCTCAAACTTGCTACTAGTATGTATCCCCATACGAAGATGAACTGATTAGATTTGGGGGTAAGTAGGTCAAAGGTCACAGGTCACAGAGGTCAATTTACACGAAATTATATGAAATTACTGTTTTTTAGCACCGTTACCTTGATATCTCAAGAACTGTTTGAGGTAAGAACTTCAAACTTGGTACTAGTATGTATCCCTATACGAAGATGAACTGATTAGATTTTGGGGTAAGGAGGTCAAAGGTCAGAGGTCAATTTACATGAAATTACATGAAATTCTTGGTTTTTAGCACCGTTACCGCGATTTTTGGAGAACTATTTGTGGTAACAACTTCAAACTTGGTACCAGTATGTATCCCCATAGAAAGAGGAACTGATTAGATTTTGGGGTAGGTAGGTCAAAGTTCAGAGGTCACAGAGGTCAATTTACATGAAATTACATGAAATTACTGGTTTTTAGCCTCGTTACTGCGATATCTCAAGAACCGTTTGAGGTAAGAACTTCAAACTTGGTACTAGTATGTATCCCTATACGAAGATGAACCGATTAGATTTTGGGGTAAGGAGGTCAAAGGTCAGAGGTCACAGATGTCAATTTACATGAAATTACATGAAATTCTTGGTTTTTAGCACCGTTACCGCGATATCTCAAGAACTATCTGAGGTGAGAACTTCAAACTTGGTACTAGCATGTATCCCCATAGAAAGAGGAACTGATTAGATTTTGGGGTAGTTTTACATTGTTATCACCATATCTCAACTAATTTGTATTCATGACTAGGAGGAGATAAGTTGGGTTATAAGGTGTAAGGTCAAATATCAAAGAGGTCAGTTAACATGTAATTAGAGGCTTTTATTCTGGTTATCACAATATTTCAAGAGCAGTTTGAGCCATCAACTGAATTTAGGCGGAGGCATATAGGAGACGCAGTCGCATTCATCTTGTTTGAAATTCCTTTTGCTTGTCAGAAAATTATGGAGGAAAACTGGACCTCATCAAATCTGGTAACACCCCCCGCCCCGAGCGAATTTTTGAGGCGAAAAAGAAATTCTCAGAGGGCTAGCTAAAAAAAAAATCACCCCCCCCCCCATTTTCATCAAATCTTCTCTTTCACCTTTTCTCATCTTTTTTTCTTCCCTCTCTCTTTTTTATCTCTCTCTCTCATACACACGCCCCGATCACACGTTCTGGTTCATTTTGGAGGAAAATAATTCTTGGAGGGCTGCATAAAAAAATCCCCCCCCCCCATTTTCATCAAATCTTCTCTTTCACTTTTTTCTCATTTTTTTCTTCCCTCTCTCTTTTCTATCTCTCTCTCTCTCTCATACACACACCTCGATCACACGCCCTGGTTCATTTCACCCCCCCCCCCCTCCGGCCGTCCCCGTATGGTTCATGTCATTGATATAACGTGAGAGGACCTTTATCATGTTCACATACGAATTTTCTATTACATATCTCTTTCTTACAATTCTTGCAATTATTTGCACACGTCGATTCGCAAATACAGTTAGATTTTTTCACTTTTTAATGAATATTTTCCTACGTGCAAAAAACAGCCACTTGGCCTCTCCTTTATTAAATCTTCTCACCATGTATAACAAATTAATAATAATAATTAACTGATTCTATGAATTTGTGCTAATTGAATTATTATACTATTATTGATCTACAGAGAAAATCCATACTATTCAACACTTTATATGAGGGATGCCACTTTTCAGACAAAAGTAGGAATTCCTACTTTTTCAACATATTTTTAGCCATAGAAAACCGCTTTTTATGTACACAAGGCCCCATTCTAGATGATTTTTCCCATATTTAGATTAAAACTATATAGAATTAGATCTGTGTGTGTGTTTCTCCCCCCCCCTTTTTTTAGTTAGATTTTTAATACTAATAATATGCAATATACGTGTACCAACTAAAAGGAAGATGAATCATTTAGTTTAATTTCTTAGAACTGTCAACAAGACTCAACATTATCTTTGTTTTCCAAGAGTAACATGGTGTGCGTATTGAACATGGAAATTAGATGGTCATTTATTTATTTTATTTCTTCTTTTGCGGGATGTAGTGGGTAAATAAGTTAATAGTATCTATTTCTCCAGTGTAAAATCAAATAATTTACCTCTTGAATACCTCTTGAATTCCGGGCCGTCCAACAAGTGGTGACCCCTACTTATTGACATGCATTGATAGATTCACGCGATGGCCCGAAGCCATTCCCATTTCTGACATTTCTGCAGAGACAGTTGCAAAAGCCTTTGTTGAAAGGTGGGTTTCGGTATTTGGAGCACCCGAAATCATTACTAGTGATCGTGGTAGGCAATTCGAGTCTCAACTCTCTACTGCTTTGATGAAACTTTTAGGAAGCTCGCGGATACGCACCACAGCGTATCATCCGAGTGCGAATGGAATGATCGAAAGGTTTCATCGCCAACTCAAATCCGCCTTAAAGGCGCACTGCGATCCTAGTCTTTGGCATGAACATCTGCCTATAACTCTTCTTGGTATTCGCACTACAGTGAAAGAAGACTTGTCGTGTTCTCCATCAGAATTAGTTTTCGGGACTACTCTGCGTTTGCCTAGTCAATTTATTGAGAGCAAGAAATTTGAAGTAGACCCCAGCAATTACGTTTCGCGTTTACGTCAACATATGGTTTCTTGTAGGGCCGCACCAGCGAGGGTTAATCAGAGTAAAAGTTATATCCCTCGTGAGCTATTCAAATGTTCCCCTGTTTTCGTTCGAGTAGACTCTGTGCGTAAGTCGTTGCAGCAGCCCTACAAGGGGCCATATAAAGTGTTGAAGCGCAACGAAAAGTTTTTCACTATTGATCTCGGTGGAAAGAGTGACCAGATTAGCCTTGATCGTTTAAAGGTTGCTTACGTTGAACAACGTACACCTGCTGATAGAGAAGTTATAGATGAAAGCGCTTTCGTTCCGCCAGTCCGGCAAACCAGATCTGGACGACGAGTCCATTTTCCTAAACGTTATTCGTCGGAGTGTACGTAAGGTATTCGTATTTATCGTAAGCAAGTGATTTTCAATACCTTCCTTACTGAGGGGGGATTTGATGTAGCGGAAAAGTTGTATGGACTGATTTTATTTGGTCGACTTTTTCTGAAAACGGCGGATGTATTTTTGATGTAAAATTGTTATTCAAATTGAGTGTACGGAACTATTTTAAAACTAGTCCAACAATTTACTAAATAAATCATTAAGCTAATGTTACTTTGTGATATTTTCATCTTACTTGGTTTTTCTTCAATAATACCGATTTTAATTGACATTTCCCAACTCTTTGAAATCATATTAGACATCATTTTACGGAGTTATATTACATAGCGCGCATTTATATCAATGGTTATGCGGATCTGGTGAAACGTCGGGCAACGCCTTATAGCCATTCATCAGATCCACATAACCAACCAACAGGGAAGGTCGCAGTGCGAAGACACCTTAGCAGATTATCCACGGTATGTAGTGACTGGATATTATAGATGTTTCCTTTTTTAAACTACCGTTTTTGTAGTGAATATCGTGGATGCTTAAATAATCAATTCACCTTCAATATTTATTTATTCTGTTTTATTACACTGAGTGAAATAAAAAAAGTAACTGTATTAACACGCTTATAAAATTATTACATTTTGGGCGTGGCATTAATTCTGCAAAGTGCGTGTTCATATGTAATGTCAATTTGTATATCAACCAGTGATAAATATATTTCATGTTTATCACATTTAACAGATCTTAAATAATTGTGATAAATCCATTTTATATATTGATCTGTACGATTTTATGTTTAACGTATCTGCACTTTCGGTTTTTTAATAGAGCAACCGTACGGTGGCGTTTCAGAGTGACTGATTTGTTTTATGCAGATACAGTATTTGGAAACGATTATTAGTATTTACTTTCTACAAATGTTTGCACAAGATATGTATTATTGACTACAAATGGTAGTTTCTCTAAAGTGCATGTAGTAGATAAATTATGTATTTTATGTCCATGTAGGGCAAGGTGCATTACTCATCACCACTGACAAATATGGAATCCGGATAATTATCGACACCACACTAGGGTGAGTTAATTTATATTAAAATAACTGACGCGTATGTCTTAGTATTTTATGGCAATGTATATATTGTACGCTTCGGTTTCATATTGGTTATTTGACATAATTTAAATCATTTGCGAACGCAATATATGACTTTAATGATAATGTGGATTCAAGATTTTGTTTAGATTTGCCGATAGTTTATTACATAAATGTTCAAATAACTAGACATGAATGAAATTAATTTGTACTTGTTTACTATATTGAAACATTTATGCGGGAATTATTGAATGTTACACTATCGCCACATTTATCATAGTTTGCTTATGACACCCTTGTATTTTTTGTTAAATACAGGGATTCGTTATTTCTTCTTCGAAATAAAACTTCGCTGCTACCATTAAACGCACATCCTGTCTAGACTCCTTATTGGCTCTCATCATCGACAAAGGTTGAACGGTGGGGAATATGAATATGAAGTTTGCTCAATTACGATTACAATCCTCTCGCTTTGGACACTCAAAACACTTATACATTATTGAGAACCGTATCCAAATTGCTATGGCGTTAGCAACAGAATTCCCCTTTAGCTCTATTGATGATGACGAATTTCTGTTCCAGGTACAAACTGATAGACAAGGTCTAACACACATAAATAATCAAGAATACGACACACGCATATGTAATGATCTAAACAAGAATTCAGAAGAATTGACACTAAGCTTTGATGACAACGATGAAGCACAGCATTTTACTTCATCTAATTACTTTACAGTCAATGAATACAAATCAAATATTTTAAACGATACACCTGAAAACACTTCCCTTTTACATTTAAACATCAGGAGCCTGAATAAGAATTTTGACCAGCTTGGTTTACTTATAGAACATTTTAATCCATATAATAGTCCGGTTATTGGTCTCACAGAAACCTGGTTACAAGACTCTAACAATTCTCTCTTGAATATTGGTGGATACTTTTTACTCAACAACAATAGAGAAGGGAAAATAGGAGGTGGTGTATGCATGTATGTACCAAGCCGTCTCGAATACTTTTGTCTAAATAATCTAACTTACATGACAGAAACTATAGAATCTCTTTTTGTAGAAGTGAAAATGAAAAACAGTAGGAATGTTATAATAGGAGTCATTTACCGCCCTCCACAATGTCGCCATGAAGACATTTTAAGAGACATGCAAAATATCTTACAAAGTCCTTTAATCCAAAATAAACACTGTTTCATAATGGGTGACTTTAATGTTAACCTGTTGCAGTCGAATGCACAAGGATTTTCTCACGATTTTCTAGAACTAATTCTTTCAGCTTCTTTTTTACCCACCATATCCAAACCTACAAGAGTATCAGGCCAGTCCGCCACTTTAATTGATAATATCTTTACTAATATGCCTTCACCACAAGAATCAGGAATCATCGTATCGGATATATCTGACCATTACCCAATTTTTTGTAAAACTAATCTTTTGGACACACCGGCCGAACGATGTACCCCAAAAATTAAATCTCGTAGATTGAATGCTGAAAATTTGCAACGTCTCAACGAGAATTTAAGTTCAGTTGACTGGCAACGAATTTATAATGCGGAGGATGTTAATGAAACTTTATCGGTATTCTAAACGATCAATTTGATATTTATATACCTTTAAGAGAGCGAGGGAATACATATAAAAAGAATCCTAGGTCACCTTGGGTCACCAAGTCTATTTTAAGATCAATAAACCGCAAAAACAATTTATTTTATAAATACAAAACCAAACCGAATGACAAGACCCGAGGAAAATACACTCGCTATAAAAATATTTTGACCAATGTACTGCGTCGTGCAAAAAAACAACATTATACTGATCAATTTGAACTTAACAAAAACAATATGAGAAACACATGGAAGATAATAAACAGAACCTTAAACAGAAATAATAAGACACAAAAAATAACCAAAATTAGATCCGAGACTAACGAATATATCGAAGACCCTAAAGCAATGTCTGAAACCTTTAACACGTACTTCTCTCAAATTGGACAAAAACTTGCTGAAAAAATCCCAACAACCGAAAGTAAATTTGATAAATTTTTGGGTAATCCTAACCCATCTTCATTATTTCTTACCCCCACCAGCCCTGAGGAAGTCATTGGTATAGTAAATAAACTAGAAGGAAAAAAAAGTTCGGGGCATGATGGGATTGATAATTATCTCCTTAAAGCAATAATCTTATCGATTACTAATCCCTTGGTCTATATTTTTAACTTATCATTAACTACAAGTATAGTACCAAATAATATTAAAATTGCTAAAGTTATTCCTATATTTAAGAAAGGTGATAGTAATGAAACAAATAATTATAGACCGATATCATTGTTACCATCCTTATCCAAAGTTTTGGAAAAAATTGTCTTTGTCAGAGTTACAGAATTTCTAAACAAACATGATATTTTTGGTGAGTCACAGTTTGGCTTTCGAGAAAACCGCAATACAACTCAAGCAATATTGAAATGCGTAGATACATTATCCCATGCCATAGATCACCATCAACATACAATTGCAATATTCCTAGACTTTTCCAAGGCTTTCGATACTATAAACCATAATATTCTTCTAGATAAGTTGTCACACTACGGTGTTCGTGGGATAGCCTTGGAATGGTTCAGGAATTATTTATCAAACAGAAAACTATATGTAGACATATATAATAATAGGTCAACATTACGACCAATAAGTTGTGGTGTCCCACAGGGGAGTATCCTTGGTCCTTTGTTATTCATCATATACATAAACGACTTTTATAAGTCATCTGATGTTCTGTCTTTCATTTTATTCGCTGATGACTCAAACTTATTTTATTCACATACTAACCCAATAACTCTTCTCTCAACAATAAATTTAGAACTCAAACATGTAGTGGAATGGGTCAAAGCTAATAAGTTATCACTGAATGTCCTAAAAACTAATTTTATGCTGTTTAGTAACACCTTGCAAAATTTACCAGGAAATGTTATTTTGGACAACATATCCCTTAAGAGGGTCACATCTACAAAATTTTTAGGGCTAACTATTGACGATAAATTAAAATGGAACATTCACATTCAAAATATATCCAAAACAATTTCGCGAAACATTGGAATAATGAATAAGCTTAAATATTTTTTCCCAAAGACTACACTTTTTACTTTATATTCCTCACTCATACTACCATATGTCAGTTATGGAATTATGGCATGGGGTAACGCCAACAAATATCTTACGGATAAAATCTTTATCCTACAGAAGAAAATTATAAGGATTCTACATAATGCTCCTAGTCGTTCACATACTGATCATTTATTTTACGAGTCCAAAATTTAAAAATTTTCTGATTTATTTCTTTTTCAGACAGGACAATTTATGTTTAAGTTGAATAAACACGAACTGCCACATACATTCATCGACATGTTCACAAGAAACAATGCTATACATAACTACCCAACCCGACAATCTCACCGTTTTCACCTTCCCCGGACCCGCACTCTACTCGCACATAAAACAATTTCCTTCTACGGCCCAAAATACTGGAACTCACTCAGCAATGACATAGTTAATTCATCAAGTTTAAATTGTTTCAAAATCAAGCTGAAAAAACAATTTCTCAAATCATATACAGAAAATTCATAAACTCATATTAAGCGGTCAGGACCCATGACTATCCCCTCCCCTCTCTCTCTCTCTCTCTTTTCTCATCTGCTTTACTTTTTGAAATTCTTTTGTCTTTCCATTTTTTTTTTCACAGACGCACCACTTTGTCATCTTAGTCTCAGTTATATTTATATATTATTTTTCTTCATCTCCATATCTCATTTGTCACTTTCATATTATATTCACACCCAAGAATATGTTATTATACATATTCTTAATTTTTATTTGGTAACACATACCTTTTATTTTATATTTATGCAGCTTAATCTATTACAATATTTATTTGAGGGATCCACACTCAACAAGCCCTGCTTTTTAGTGGATCCCTCTATTTCCTCAGCTCTACATTTACAAAAGGATAGACTATATAAAATACACATTTGTTATATATCTTTTCGTTCACCATAAATATATATATATATATATATTTTGGGGTATTGTATTGAATATTCAGTTTTGTGGTTTACTATGTAATTAATTGTTATACTGTTATGATGTTAAGTCGAGTTGAGTTGAAATAAATAAAATAAACTTGAATAAACTTGAAACTTGAAACTTGAAGAATGTATGATTCATTTATACTGAAATTCATTTCTTTTAATGAATGTACATATTTGTACTACTGTCAAGAAGAGAATGATATTCTTTGACCTTGACAAGTCAGGTGTAATGGAACTCTTGAAAGATTATGACTGCATATAAATTATTTACCGGTATTTTTCTTAAAGAGAATTAAACGTATATTTAAGAAGTAAGACAATGTCTAAACATCTCTAAAGACTGTTCTCATTTTTGCACGTAGGAAAATATTCATTAAAAAGTGAGAAAATCTAACTGTATTTGCGAATCGACGTGTGCAAATAATTGCAAGAATTGTAAGAAAGAGATATGTAATAGAAAATTCGTATGTGAACATGATAGAGGTTCTCTCACGTTATATCAATGACATGGACCATACGGGGACGGCCGGGGGGGGGGGGGGTGAAATGAACCAGGACGTGTAATCGAGGTGTGTGTATGAGAGAAAGAGAGATAAAAAGAGACAGAGGGAAGAAAAAAATGAGAAAAAGGTGAAAAAGAAGATTTGATGAAAATGGGGGGGGGGGGATTTTTTTTTATGCAGCCCTCCAAGAATTATTTTCCTCCAAAATGAACCAGGACGTGTGATCGCGGCGTGTGTTTGAGAGAGAGATAAAGAGAGCGGGGAAAAAAAGATGAGAAAAGGTGAAAGAGAAGATTTGATGAAAATGGGGGGGGGGGGAGGTGAGGTGATTTTTTTTTTTAGCTAGCCCTCTGAGAATTTTTTTTTTGCCTCAAAAATTCGCTCGAGGGGGGGGGGGGGGGTGGCGGTGGTTACCAGATTTGACGAGGTCCAGTTTTCCTCCATAATTTTCTGACAAGCAAAAAGAATTTCAAAAAAGGTTATAGTTCTAAAAGAAAGGGGTGGCACAATTTAGGCATTTAGGCATCTTTAAACAAAAAAAAAAATTTTTTTGGTCAGAAGCTGTTAGGGGGCAGTCTGTAGTCTGTACCCTCCCCCCCCCCCCGGGTACGCTAGTGGGGGGGGGGGGGGGGGTTGAGAAAGAGAAAGAAAGTAAAGAATAAAAATGTAAGTTTTCGGGTCAATTACATTGGCCGAATTTTCAAGGTTCATAATTCTCTTTGAAAGGTACATGTATGTTCACAATTATAAGATTCACACACTTGGCATCAATGCGAAAGTTGCCTCTCAAGAAAATCTAAGGATACCTCTTCCTCTACACCTATATTTTATTCTTACCTTTGCCTTCGATTATTATACCTCCCCCCCCCCCCCCCCCCCCCCCCCTTTTTATAACTTTATCCTACTGGTAAAGATAGTAAATTTATTAATTTCTTGGAAAAAGTACTTATTATGAATGTAAAAGTTTTTCCTCTTAATTCGTGAGATATGTGATAAATGTGAACAACATTTCTTAATAACTACGGTATACAACTCATTGAACTCGACCAAGTAATGTTATTTAATGGAAAGAAGTTAACCCTTTTGTGCTGACGATCCTATCAATTAGCAATTAATCACTTGTTGGGACCTAATTATCATAAAGATTTAATGACACCATATGAATGACGCCCATTCGTCAATTATCGATGCGCCGTCATTAGTCAAGTGATGAATACATTACCATACATGAATAAATTAATCGGATTTGACCTTTCTTAGTGCGCATGCGTGACACTGATCCACGTTTTTATTTTACTTGCGTGTAAAGCCTATACACTGTAAGGGGATTATCTTACAAAATGAATAATGCATAGGGGCTTCGGGCGCGTTCAAATCGTGCCCAAATGTTACAGCGTAATGGCGGCCGCTTTAGGGGCTTGGGACACACAAAACACACACAAGCGCTAAACCACATTCAAATATTTCCTATAGGCATAATGTACTGTATGCTAATATAGTTTAATTATTTCCCACTAGAGGGCAGCATTTAAACAGGGCATTTAAATGACCAACCTAGTCATTTTAACGCAATTGATTAAATGACTGAGTTATTTTAAGTCCGAGACCAGGTTGCCATAAAAATTCCAACCGAATGTTCTTTTTTTATAATTGTTTGACTATTTCATCATAAAGTTGTATAATGGCATAGTCTGTAGAAAGAGACTTTCGAAATCCATACTGATTTGGTATGAGTAAATTATTGGACATCAAAAAATCATAAAGTCGGTGATAAATAATCTTTTCTAAAATTGTTGAGAACGCTGATAGGAGGGATAATTATTAACTAATGAAGGGTAATCTTTTTTATATATTGGTATAATTTTTGCAATTTTTAAGGAATTCGGACAAACGCCAGATGATATGGATAAATTAAATATATGTGTTAATGGGGAGAACTACAAAATGAATAATCTTTTTCAGTAAATTCTCACTTATTACATCATATCCAATAGATGAGCTAGATTTAAAATAAGAATTAAACATATTAACAATTTTTTTAGGATCTTTAATTTCTTGGCCCTGATCATTAAGAGATTTTAGATAATTCGTTGTTTTAGTACCAATAAGATCTTTAACAATCCGCCATACTGAGTTAGTACTACCTTTATTGGAATATAGCTGTTGTGAATAATACATTTTACGGGAAAGTCGAATTAATGTTGTTAGTTTGTTTCTATAACGTTTATATTTTTCCCGATTTATATCACAAGGGTCACGTAATGACTTTTTATATAAACAATTTCGTGTGCGTATAGAACATAAAATACCCTTTGTGATCCACTGTCTTATTTTTCTTTTGAGATTTTACTTGAACAAGGGGGATATTCTTATTATAATAATTAAGTTTACTTTAAAAATTTCATACGCATTATTAACAATATTTTCTTCATATACCTCTGTCCATGCTTCTTGAGCAAGGTCAAATTTTAATAATTCAATTTTTTGACTTGTTTCTTTTCTATATGATTTATTTTTAATGTGTTTGACGAACATAGTTATGTTTAGTAATAACAAAAATAGGAAGGTGATCTGATATATCATAATATAAAATACAATTCAAAAATTGGTGATCGAGATTGTTGGAAAATATATTATCCATGAGTGTTGATGTGGTTGTAGAAATTATTGTGGGTTTACTAATGTGGGGATGCAATGTATAAGAAGACAGGGTGTTTCATAATTTTGAACCAGTGTTATTATAAATAGGGGACAATAAATCAATGTTGTAATCTCCCATCAAATATATACATTTATTTTCTTGAAAAATCTTTTGAAGGGATTCATCTTGGAGGGGAAGCAAAAACGCAAAGGAAAGAAAAACAGTGGATATAACGATTATGCGCCCCCAAATGCGCAGGGTGATTGCCCTATCCAGTTTTTAAAATTATGAAATGCGAAAATTTCCCAAAGCTTTGCTCCCTTGCATCATTTTCTTTCAGAATCTAGTAATTGTGCGCCCCCAGTAGGCCTATATATTTCTTAGAAAGCTTAAAGGGTTCAAAATTTGAAAAAAATGAAGATGTAATTGCTTTGCTCGCTATAATTTATCATGTAAGTTTCATATAACTCTTGCTAAATATTGCGCCCCCAATATAGGATAAAGTGTATAAAACAGCATATGCAAAGGTTCAACTATTGAAAGATATCTCAACTTCAGGTAGCCTTGCTGAATTTCTCGACTCTTTCTCAAGCCTATGTAGGGTTTTCGTTAGTTTTGCTCCAGATTGTAGGAGTGGATAGAAAACCGTTTAAAAATGTATAAAATTCGAGCTTCTCTACCGCTCAATTGCGGTGGTCAAATGCAAAATTTCCTGGGTAAAATGCACAAGAAATTGCTTTTTTTAGGCTTTGCTCCCCAACATAGATAAGTTTTGGCACTTCATTTTTTTGCCCCGGGTGCTATAATTCCTAGACACCCTACTGGGCCTTCGCTCCCTTGCCGGTCATTCCCCCCCCCCCCCCCCCCCCCCCAAATCGTGAACACGGATCGACACCCCTGATATATATATATTCTATTAATATAATACACTAAGGATTTGGGGCTCCTTTTTTGGTTCAAATAGGCTCCTCCCCTGGCCCTTTCGGTCCCCGCCTTTTGGTACCCATGGGTGGGGAATGGTTCTTAGAGTGGTGGGAGGCACTTCTTAAGGGCTGACGGTCCTGTCCATATTTCATAAATTCATTTTTAAACATTGACTGCCAACCCATGAAGCGGGTTTGTAGCTTCATGCCCAGCCAACCCATACCCTTTACCTGTGAATGGGAGGTATGCCAAATTAGAACAGCGTGTATACTCCAAGCATAGACTCCAAGTCCATAGTCGCATGTATGGCTTCAATGTAGACACGGCGCTACAATACACGTGCGTGTAATTCGTTCTCACAGCGCACTGTGTTCTACATGTAGCCTACTATACTGCGTGTACTACGTTTCACGCATATAGAGTTACATCATTATTTTGTGGCTTCACATACACAGTTTTGTGTGTATGTAACTATGAGTTCACTGTAGTCGCTTGGGGCGGGGGCGTGTCTCGCTGAAGCACATAACCCGGGTGACGCGTTTATGGTATCCAAAAAAGCAAAAATCAAGAAAAAGGATATCAAATTCAGATATGATAAAGAGATCCGCGGAAAGGGGGGGGGGGGGGTAGGCTTTGGAGTGTAGGGTTAGGGTTAGGGTAGTCTTTAGGCTTGAAATGACATGAATGGGGAATTGCCTTCATACCTTTGGAAAGATGTTATGGTATATCGCCTAAATTCATTCCCTTAGATACGACAGACTAAACTGATATGTATAGACATCATTCGGGGGAGGGGATGTGTAGGAGATCACGTCACTTAGGAATATCGGTTGCAACGGTGTAATGAAGGAGCCCCCCCCCCCCAAAAAAAAAACAAAAAAAAAACAAAAACAAAAACAAAACAAAACAAAACAAAACAACCAACAACAAAAACAAAAAATTCCTTCGAAATTATTTCCACTATGATATGAATACGTATTTCCCTTCTCCCCTCGCGCTGGGGGTGATGGGATGACATTGGAATGGGGAGGGGGAGTAGGATCGGGAAAATTCAATCCGTCGGTCCTCCCAAGACCCATATAAGGGGGCCATATACCCCTGAAAATAAAATGACATTCATTTTTCCCCTCATTTTTGCATCCTTTACTGGGGACGTACCGCTAATTATGGATGTTATGTTTTCATGGCCTTGATTTCTCTGAGTATATTAAATCACAGAAACATGGCAAGATCAAGTCGCTCCCTCTAGGTCTATGCATGGATATTGTACTGGAACATTATCCATATCAATAATCTTCATCAAGATAAAAATGTAATTTTTTTAAAACTCATGCAAGCTTTGGATAAATAAGACATACATGTTCAGGGGATCCAGAATTTAGTATAAGGCGGGGTATATGGGGGTCCTTGCATAATTCTTTGACAAGCAATCGACAAAAGGGCGGATCGTACATGGTCAAAATGCATACTTTCCTTCCAAAAGGGGGGTTGGGACGGCACGGACCGGAAGTACCCCCAATCCTGATGTTGTAAATACCTTTTGGTAAAAATAACTTTATCCGACTTTTTTATTTATTCACTTGATTATTATGACAAATTAACGGTACGGTGATTAATCATAAACACAGCTAGCGCCGCTAGGGCTGCTTCTGCTAGTATATATTATACTAGCAGAAGCAGCCCGTGGACATCCACGGGCGCTAGCTGTGTTTATGATTAATCACCGTACTGTATATTTGTTACAATAATCAAGTGAATAAATAAAAAAGTCGGGTAAAGATATTTTTACCAAGAAGTATTTACAACATGTCCATTGGCGGACCCGGGGATGGCATGGGCCAGAAGCACCCCCCCCCCCCCCCCGTTCAATGGCAGGAAAGTATGCATTTTGACCATAGACGATCCGCCCTTTTGTTGATTGTGCCCCCGCCCCCTTTTAGAATGAAACCTTTATTTTGCTTGTCAGAGAATTATGGAGGGACCCCCATAACCACCCCCTCCTGAACGAATTTTCTAGGTCTGACGAAAAAAAAATTCTCGCCACCTTCCCCCCCCCCCCAGGTCTGCCTTTTCCAAAAGTTGACAAACCTGCACTTGTTTTCCCCGCCTTATACTAAATTCTGGATCCGCCCCTGATCATGTGAATATGTCTTATTTATCCAAAGCTTGCATGAGTTCTGAAGAAAATTCCTTTTAATCTTGATGAAAATTGATGATATGGATATAATAATGTTCGAGTAGAATATCCATGCATAGACCTAGAGGGAGCGATTTGATCTTGCCATGTTTCTGTGGTTTATTAATACTCAGAGTAACATCCATAATTAGCGGTACGTCCCCTGTAAAGGATGCAATAATGAGAAAAAATGAATTTGTCATTTTATTTTCAGGGGGATTATGGCCCCCTTATATGGGTCTTGGGAGGACCGACGGATTGACTTCCCCCCTACTACCCCCCCCCCCCTCCAGCCCCCCACCCCATTCCATTGTCATCCCATCACCCCCAGGGTGAGGGGAGAAGGGATTAATATTATACGTATTCATAATCATTATGGAAATATTTTCCAAGGAATTTTCTTCTTATCAGATTTTCTGATAAAGTGTCAAATTACCAGTAGCGAACGTCGTGAAACATACACACTAAACTGTGTGTGTGACCATGAAGCTTCAAATGATGTAACTCTATACCTGTATGATGACCTGTACACGTACGTGCGAACGATCTAACACGTGTGTATAATACTGTACTGTACACTGAAGCCATGCGGATATATGGCCATGCTGTACTTTGGCATAGCTCCCCTTCACAGGGAAAGGTATATGGGTTGGCTGGGCCTGAAGCTACAAACCCGCTTCATGGGTTGGTGGAATTATTAGGCCTACTCCCTGCGGAAATTCAATGTTTAAAAATGAATTTATGAAATATGGACGGGACGTCAGCCCTCAAGAAGTGCCTCCCACCACCCTAAGAACCCTTCCCCACCCGTGGGTACCAAAAGGCGGGGACCGAAAGGGC
Source organism: Heliocidaris erythrogramma (assembly GCA_025617745.1). Lineage (NCBI taxonomy): Eukaryota > Metazoa > Echinodermata > Echinoidea > Camarodonta > Echinometridae > Heliocidaris > Heliocidaris erythrogramma. The sequence goes on from CM046868.1 coordinate 33,476,870, forward strand.
CAGGGGAGGAGCCTATTTGAACCAAAAAAAGAGCCCGAAATCCTTAGTGTATTATATTATAAGATACTAGATATAAAAAGAGTATTTAACACATTTGATCGTTATTAACTAAAAAGTTAAGCTCGTATCAAACTCAAGTTTTTAAAATGTAAAGTTTAAGGATGTCCAATTTATTTGAAGTTTTGTGAAATTTCCTAAATTAATATTTATTTAGATTTTCAGCTTTTGAAAAATTGAGGCTGTCAGATTTGAGCCTGGACAACACAAAGTACAAAGCACTATAAGCTGTACGATTCCAGTCTTATTTAATTTAATTGAATTTTACTTCTTTCCAGTCATGGTGGTACACATTTCTTGTTTGACAAAAGAGCATATATAACATAATAATGTGTCACTTTACTTAATGCCGGCAGTACAAAAAATTATTACTTAAACTCAGTGGAATATTACAGTATACACAATCCAAAGAAAACTAAACAAAGATTCCTTGCTGCATTGGGTTGTTTGACTCAAAACAGTAATACAGAATATTAGAACATAATCAAGAAACTTCACATATAATGGTCATTACATGAAATGAATACAAACACACTGACTTGCTGGAGAGGTATCAATTATCTCGGAAGGGTGTTCCCTATTGTTCATTAAGTCCGTTTTGGAGTGAAGATAATTAGCCTCAATCATCCGGAATATCATTACAGGTTCATAGCCGTTTCAAGTCCTCGTAGGTTTGTTTCAAAATAGGTATGATAGGGCTTACCGCGATAGAGAATGGTCTTTTTGTCTCTCACGTGAAGATATGCAGGGATGGCAGACCAACGACCGGAGTCAGGTTCCTGCATGCGACTATGGGTGAGGAGCAAGACATCGATTACCCTGATCACACAGATCCAAGGTGGGTCACGAAGGAGATCACTAAGCCGAATTGCCAGTCACTAAGTTGGCTTCACACAGGAAAGGAGAGCTCCGCCCAGTTTCATGCAGTCTAGCCTGGAGACGGTCAGTGGCGGCAGTGTCCAAGTCCCCATAAAAGAGGAGCCACCTGCAATATCACAACCCAAACTTCACATAACAAGCTATACATCAACTATGCCCTATCTAAATGACATTTACATTCAAATATAACATTTCATTTCATTTTCAATCACAGGTTATTTTCAAGTCTGACTAAAAATATCATAGCAAAATCCTGAATTTGAATACTACTGTCTTGTTTTCTATAATAAAGTTAAAGAACCAAATTAATAGCTAAAAATCCTCTTCTTTACATAACTGGAATTATAATCTGAAAATAACGGGTTTGATTCTGACCTAAAATAGCTAATTCTGACACAAATTTACTTTCACAGGAAGAAATATCTAAATTCAATGAGCATTTAATTCACTCTGATATAAATGTATGAGCAGAAATACAAAATGCTAAAATTAAAAATAAGACTGGATACAACTTACAATTTTAGCTTGACAATTCTGAGCTTGTCAAATCCTGCCAGCATGGCTTTGCTGGCCAACAGGAGGAACAGGTCTTTCCTCTATCAAAAATCAAATGCTTCTGCCCAGAAGCACTAAAACAGGCAGAGAAACCCCTCACATATCACTTTACTCCCAGCCAACTCACTCTCACATTCTTTCATTCAAGTGCACTCAACAAGCTATCAGACTCACTCACTGTCATGTTCTCATTTGCATAACAAAGTTAAATAAATTGTAGCTCCTCTTCAGACTGAATCTAGATAAAAAGATAAAGAATGTAATTAATGCAAAGAACAGGACAGCATCTGACAGAGGCCACAAAATCTGAAGTGTCAGTAATTAATGCAGAACATAACAATACCATTGTGCATCACACCTGTCATTTCTGCCATTCCCAAAAGGGCCTCAAAGTCGGGTCGATTTCAACCCATCTAGCCTGATGCGCTAAACTTTGTCAGAAGGAAGGTGTACATTACCAAAACACAAAAACTGAAGAAAAAAAAATGTCAGACCGCACCTAAAAATTGGGGCGAATTTTTCCCCTTAAGGCGTATGGACCAAATTTTGTCAGAAGGAAGAAATAAGGGTGCACATTACAAAAATATAAAAAATCAGTGACAAAACTTTCCATCAGGAAGGGGGTGTAACACGCCACTGAAAAAAACACCACAGTGCCCCTAAATCAAGCTTTGCAGCCCAAAAGGCTCTCGATGTAGAGAAAACCCCATTTTAGGTTTTACAACCTTAATAACTCCAAAGTGTGTCATTTAATTCATGTCAAAATTACATAGTACAATTTTGAGTATTGTATCTTCCCTGGGGTGCAATTTGGTGTTAAATGATCATTTCAATGATAAATTATTTGATTGTAAAAATTGTATTACTTTCTCAAAACTTTCAAAAGTAGTCGAATTGATATTGTCATGATTATGTAAACACTCCCATTGTCCATCTGCACCTGTTTGGCTGCCATGCTGAAATCTATCATTCATGTGTTAATTTCGCAAATACCTTGCAATCTCACTATTAATGCCTTGTCAAATAGGCGCAGATGGACAATGGGTGTGTTTACGTAATCCTGACAATATCAGTGGACTACTTTTGAAATAGCAATACAATTTTCACAATTCGATGACTTATTATTCAAATGATCATTTGACACCAAGTTGCACCCCAAGAAAGTTACGATACTCAAAATTGATAAATGTAAATTTGCCCTAAATTGAATGTCACACTTTAGAGTTATTAACACTATGAACATGACGAACAAAGAAGCGGACAATTTATGCAGGTCCTCATTGTACCCTTCACAAATGCACTGGTTAACAAAAGAACATCCATTCATTGCTATCCTGTAAAAAGATGTAGAACAGGTGTCACATAATAGCAGTGAAGGGATGTCCTTTTGTCTACTAGAGCTATTGTGGAGGGTACAATGAGGAGCTGCATAAATTGTCCGCTCTCTTTGTCATCGTGTTCATAGTGTAAGGTTGTAATGCCTAAAAATAGGTTTTCTCTACATCCAGAGATTTTGGGTAGCAAAGCTTGGTTTAGGGGCACTTTGGTATTTTTCCAGTGGCGCAAAGTAAATATGAGAGAGAGGGAGAGGAAATGGAAATTTCCGATGGAATTTTTTGTCAGTTTATATATTTTTGTAACGTACACCAATACCTCTTCCTTCTTTTACAAAATTTGGTCCAAGGGCCTTAAGGGAAAAGAATTGCCCCAATTTTTAGGGGCGGTCTGACAACCCATCCCGAAAATTTTGTCAGTTTTTGTGTTTTGGTAATGTATAGTATTACACCTTCCTTCTGACAAAGTTTGGCGCATCATGTTAGATGGGATGAAATCGACCGGACTATGGGGCCCTTTTTTTTTTGGGGGGGGGGGGGGGGGGGGGGCTCTGGGGGCCAAACCCAGCGGCTTCGTTCGAGCTGACAAGCTTCTGGTGAATGACATGGATGGTCTAAGGAACTATAAGGGTCAAATCTCATATGTAAACTGAGGTGACTATTTCGGGACAGGCGCCTGGCCTATGTCTTTTATAATGTCCAATCATATTACTTCCTACAAACTTTAATGAATGGGGGAGATGGGGTGAAATCGATGGGGTGAAGTTTGGGGTCTCTTTTGGGGGCTATGGGGGCTAAACCCGGCGGCTACGGTCAGTGACTTAGATGGTCTAAGTAACTTTAAGGGGTCAAATCGTATGGATAAATTTGGGTGACTATATCGGGACAGGCTCCTGGCCTATCACTCGCTCCCCACGCTCTCTCTCCCATAAACCCTCTCACTATGTCTGTCTTTCCTCTTCGTCTTTGTCTCCTGTCCTCTTCCTCCGCACTATTTTTCTTTAATGACTCCCTCATTCATCCATCTCTCAGATCTATTTCTCACGTTCGTTGATCAATAGGTCGTGATATAAATGATATGGGTAAAGAACCCCCACCCCCGAGTGATTTCGAACTAAAATTTGCACATTGTAAGTTGTTTGGTGTCAAATTGTTTTCTGGAACCAAGTTTTGAAGTTTGGATTTTTATCAATCAAAATCATCAAATATGTGTATATCAGTAAAACATCAATACAATATGAGTTGCTGCTTTAAGTTATTATTATTATTATTATTATTATTATTATTATTATTACTTATAACGCGCTTTTCCCATTAGGCTCAAAGCGCTTACAATAAATTAAATCATCTACAAACTATAAACTATCGAAAAGATGTGTTTTTAATGCCTTTCTGAAAATTATTACTGATGAAGACTTTCTAATAGAAAGTGGCAAATCATTCCAGTATTTTGAAGCTGACACAGTAAACGTTCTATCACCAGCTAATGTTCGAGTTACTGAATATGTGAGGCGGAGAGGGTCACTGGCGGACCTTAGTAATCTAGTGGGCTTGTATAAACTCAGACAGTTAATTAAATACTCTGGAGCCTGGTTATTAAGTATTTTGTAGACAAACAAGAGTAATTTGAAAATTATTCTTTGCTTCAAAGGAAGCCAATGTAGTGAGTTCAAGAGTGGTTGAGAAGGGTGGTCTCGAGAAACCTGTAAAATTAATCGTGCTGCCCAATTTTGTAATCGTTGAATACGAATCAACTGATTAGAGGGAATCGTAGAAAGGAGTCCATTGCAGTAATCAATACGAGATAAAACTAGAGAACGGACAGCATTGTGACAAGCAGACTGATCGATGAACCTTCTGATTCTAGAAATGCTCCTTAAATAAAAAGTAACTGTTTTACAGATGTAAGAGATATGATGTGACATCGACATACACGGATCAAACATAACACCAAGGTTTCTTATTGTTTCTGAAGGTCTTATGAGTGTGCCACCAACATCTAACTGAACATTTGGAAGACTGCGCAGGTTGTAAGCAGAAGCAGCAACAAAAAATTCAGTCTTTGAATCATTCAATTTTAACTTATTCACCACCATCCACTCTCTTATATCTGATATACAATTCTGAAGTGTAACAAGTGCATTATCAAGAGCTTCAGGAGTCTTAGGATCAAAAGAAATATATAATTGTATGTCATCAGCATAAAGGTGATAATTAATACCATGATATCGAATGATGTCACCAACAGGGAGAGTATATATTGAATATGCTATGGGTCCCACTATTGACCCCTGCGGGAGTCCAAATTCTAGAGTTGTGGGATTTGACAATGTGCTGCCAATGTCAACTTGTGAAGACCATCCAGACAGGTATGATTTGAACCATGATGAAACTGTTGACCTAACACCTATTCTATTGAATAAACGAGATATGAAAATTTATTATCGATGACAATTGTCAAAACAATAGTAATTCTTCCTCGCAAACCAATTCTTTATCCTTTTTTGTGTCTGTAACTTTTCTAAGAATAAACCGGTACACCCAAATATCTATTCGTTTTAAATACGAATTAACACATGTGTTTGCAAATTAGATTTTACATGTAAATCAAGTAGATGAAATTACGCAGCATATTATATTAATAAATGTATTACTACTTAAACTTTACGTTTATAAATATAACAGATTTATTTCCACAAATTAATTTCACAAATAAAACAAAAGTAATTATATGAATTTATGCCAATACTGTCTTTATTGAAAATTTAAAACAATGATAATTATATCATTGCACAGAATGATACACGGTTTACACATTTAGTTGCATATATTTACCAATAACCCGCACCAAAACACAAGTATACTAGGTATCGGTATACCGGTATATCGCGTCATTCTAAATAAATACGTTTGAAGAACATCAATATAATGTTTTACGTGATACACGTTTTTGAAAGTTTTATGGAACACTTTGCGTTTTACATTAGTCAACATATTCAACTACAACATAAGCACATAATATTTTAGTGATACACTTTACCATGATTAAGATTTGCATTACAATAAATTCGAGTAACCTCAATATACGGTTTTACGTGATACACGTTTTTGAAAGTTTCATGCAACACTTTGCGTTTTACAATATTCATCATATTCAAGTACAACATAAGCACATAATATTTTAGTGACACATTTACTATGATTAAGATGTGCAGTACAATACATTTGAACTAAGAGTACGAAGAACAGACAGGACAAAGAGAACGAGAGAGGGTGGGGGATGGGAAGGTGAGGGGGAGAAAAAGATGAGCTAAAACAAATACTACAATGTAAAAGGTGAATGCGGAATAAAGATACATTATACACTGAATAAGATGAATACAATGAAGTGACAGAAGGGGAGATGGGCGGGATGGGAAAGGGAGACAGAGAGAGGGGGGAGAATTAAAGAGAGTTAGGGAAGAAAGAATGAGAAACAAATAAGAAATAAAAGAGATAGTTATAGACTACTGCTTTCATGAAATACATGAAATAAATTCGTACCAATCAACAGTATGAATAAATATTTTATTTTAATTCATTACTACTTTCATGACTTCGTAGCGGACGGACGTGGTTTTTGTGAGCTCCCGTAAATGACCACTGTTATGTAAGAAATACACTACATACTTTGTTTCTGAGCTCGACATGAGCAAAGACGGCAGAAGGGGTTACAACTTTCGACCTAGCACAAGTAAAAAATCTACAAGAAACCCAATTAAGCAAGGGTTACACCGGAACCGAATCAGCTGCGAATACACCCGAATTTTCGAATTCGGGTGTATTCGGGAGCATTCTGTTCTCCCTCCCCGAATGGGCAAAAATTCGGGAGGTATTCTGAAACATTCGTGGAGGGATTCGGCTTGTTTTGAAATGTTCAAAACAATCCGAATACGCTAAAAAATGGTCCCGAATGTGGCTCCGACAAATTTCATTCGGGCCATATTCGGGATATATTCGGATGGAATTCGGCCGGATTCGGTTGGATTCGGGGAGGCATTCAGGGCATTATAGGCAGATTCGGGGTTCGACCCGAATCATGTAGCCAAATAGACCCGAATAACACGAACAGAGCCGAATCTGCCCAGAATGCCCCGAATAGCTCCCAGAATCCATCCGAATCGCCATCCGAATACAGAGCAGAATACAGGCGAATAAGCCGAATAGGCCAGAATACAGCCGAATAGCAGACGAATAGGTCCGAATGAGGGGCCAGAATAACCCGAATAGCCTTGCGAATGTAGACAGATTGTGCAGGGATACCTCTGCCTCATTGCGCCTGTAGCATACAACGGGTCATTATTCGGGTGTAATCGGTGAATTCGGGCCATATTGGGCTGAATTCTGGTCACATTTGGCTAGATTCTGGCCTCTATTCGGATTGCCATTCGACTTTATTCGGGATGCCCAAAATCGATTCGGGTCAATTCTTGGCGATTCTGCTTGATTCTGGACCTACACTCTAAAAGATTAAGTGCTGTTTTCAGCACCTAGAGGGCTGAATTTAGCACTTTCTGAGTGCTCGTATAGTGACTGCACCTGAAGTGCTGTTTTAGCACTTGCACGTGCTAATTTACAAGCAAAAAAAAAAAATCGTGATTCTGGCGAGCCTCGAACCAGGGTCCGCTGATCGAGAATTGCTGACATTACTGCTAGACTAACTCACATCGTACGATTTAGAGCAGATCTTATTGTAATGTAGTGCATTTGCGACACCACATAGTTCATGTTATCTACTTGACTCCAATGACGAAGCTCGATTGCAAGAAGCGTTTGTTAGTCTGTCGGTAACATCAGCGCCTCTCAATCAGCGGAACCTGGTTCGAGGCTCGCCACGGTCACATTTATTTTTTTTTTTGCTTGTAAATTAGCACGTGCAAGTGCTAAAACAGCACTTCAGGTGCAGTCACTATACGAGCACCGAAAAAGTAGCACTTCAATTTTTACAGTGTATTCGGGACCTATTCGTCTCTGATTCGGGGAGCTCCCCGAATCAGAGACGAATAAGTTCCGAATCAACGGAATCCATCCAATTCAGGCCATATTCGAGCAGAATCGGTCCGAATTTATTCGGGAGAATTCGGTTCTGGTGTAACCCTTGCTTTAAAGAGAAGAAAATGGCTTCGCAAAGTCTTAGAGCAGCATCGGGATCTTCTTCAAGACACACTACACAGCGAAGCCCGGCGTCCCTGGATACCGCCAACAGCAGTCACGTGACTTCGCAACCCGCCAGGAGCCCTGGGAATAGTGCGACCGCGCATCCTGCTACTAACTCAGACGTCACTCAAAGTGACCGGATTGTCATGGCTGATGTAATGAGTGAAATGAAAGGTATGTTTCGTGATTTATCTCAGTCAATTAATTAAAAACTGGATGTTGTAATTGAGGAAATGAACACTTTTAAACGTGATCTCGCCGATACGAAACGAACTGTGTCTGAATTGGAGACAACGGTAAGCGTTAACGCTGACAAAATTATAGAGCTCGAAAAGGACTCTTTACCCAAATTAAAGGATGCGATTGAAAAACAACACGGAGATTTTGATGAGAAGCTACTGCTACTTGAACTTCATCAACGTAAACAACGTTTACGGTGTTGCAGAAAACAGAAATAAAAACATAATAACTACAGTGCAAGACATCATTTGTCACTTTTTATGCATTTCACGAGATGATGCGCTTAAAATCCCCATTGTGAACGCACACCGCCTACCACAGCGCGGCAAGCAGCCTACGATGGGACCAAGTCCGATCATCATAAGGTTTGGATGCATGGCAGACCGCGACAGGCTCTTGAGAGCATTCAAACAGCCTCGACGCCAGCAACCTCAGGGGACCTCGGCGAGGACCTCACCGCAGATCAACCAACCTAAGAGAACGTGGGCGACTAGCGTCACTTGCCTTCAAACTCCGCCAGGAGAAAAAACTTGCTACCAGAATCAGGCTTAATGGAACAAAAATTGTACTCCAAACCCACCAACCTGCACGTAGTGGAGAGTTGCCCGCAAGCTGGACAAACTGGGTAGAGTAAATTTGTTACTCTCCTCTCTTTCTCTCTCTTCTCTTTGATGGAAAGCCAATGATCAGCAAATTTAATAATCCTTTTTTTATTTAATCCACTGAACTAGAGTTTGTACATAATCTTATTGGCTAAGTAGCCTAGGCCTATAGGCTATATTGCTTTTGTTTGTTTTCCTTTTTCATATTTTCTTTTTAAAAATCGTCAAATTTGTTTGGAGTCACAATTTAATTTACGATCACAAAGTTATTGTTTCTGTGTATACAACGATATTTATTATTTTGTCAATGTTTCGATCCCCCCCCCCCCCTCTTACCTACTGAATACCTATGGAATAATTTAGTTCGAGTTCGCTTTATCCACTCTCTCTATTCATATAACGGCTTGTTTTATCTAACTGGTTTAACCCTCCCCATTGCGATTATATGCTTCGATGTGCTATGTCAATTTATAAATGGTGCCTATTGATACATTGTATCGTATCCATTAGATGTATTGACTTCAGGGAGGATGGGGGGGGGGGGGCAGTAAATCAAGTACAATACTCATGACTGTACAATACCCGTGATTGGTAGGAGAACATGGACGCCGAACAATAATCGTGCAGCCCACTTCTCATTTGAATGACATGCTTACTGGAATAATTATTACTCGTCTGTATAATGACTTTCTTATTTAGGCCCTACTCTATTTATCCCAAATCCTCCGTCTTTGTTTTCGAATCCTGAACAATTCTAAAGTGCCATAGTCTTACGATCCTTATTAAACGATAAAACACTACAAGTCACCTTAACTAATTTTATGGGTATGCATATTATTTTACATTTTTTGTAACTATTTTGTCTTTAGCTTTAGTGTATTAGTAGTTAGGATATAAACTCATGACTTATACGTATATAGCTTCTGTCTCGTTAGGTGCCCTTAAACAAGAAAGAGACTGGAGGTAAGATATTTTAACTCTTCACGTGTTCTCGTGATGAGGCATGTACTTATCGATTTTTTTCTCTCTTGGAATACTTAACGAACATGTGAGGAGTTAAATTCTTGAATTCATCATTATGGACATATTGTTATGCTTATCCTGCCCAAACTTTTATATTCCAAAACATTCAAAGATCATCTTTTATATTCCCCTTAAAATGTATCCTTGCCGAATCATGTTTAAAATAACTAATACGTACACTGTACATGCATGCCCCAATATAAAATTTAACACCCCCTTACTGCATGCATAGTATTATACAATGTCTTTTATTGGTTGTTCTCTTGTTAGTTCATGATTTTAATGCATATAGATTTAAATTTTGTTTGCTTTTTCTAACATTCTACCGCTTGATTTGTTTTTCCTTTTTTTTTTCTCCATTCATTTTATTCTATCATTTTTTTTGAGGGGGGGGGGGGGGGGGGTAATTTGATTGTTCTTTATATACGAATGTATACGTATGTGTGTATTTATGTTGATATGTATGTATGTACATGTACGTATATACATAATATATGTACGTGCAAGTATGTATGTATTTATGTACGTGAATATCTTGTTAATTCCGCTTAATATTATATACGTTTATTTTTTTTTTTTCTTGCATGCTGAACGGTCATGTTCAACGACCCCATCAATGATTCTATATATTAACTCGTATTGCATGCAATATATTCATATTCGATTACACAAATTGTTCCACGCTATTTTTACTTTTTGGTTTACCTTATACTGCATGAATACGTGTCTTATTAACAAATTTTTTTTTCTCCTTCCTCGTTGTTTGCTTTTTACACACACTTTCCATACCACTTGTTAATTATTATAAGTACAATTTGTGTTAATTTTTTATCGTTCCTACAGTTTATTGCTAATATACCTTTATATATATATATATATATATATATATATATTCCTGGTTCATATAGTGTTAACTTTTGTGTTACACAATGGCCATCGACAATTTATTTCAATTTATTTCAATAACTGGTTACACTCTCTCTCATAATTGGGTTTTAAAGCTTAGCTTATACTAATCTTTTTCTCTCTAAAAAGTTCTAAAATTTTGCTGCTTTTTTTTTTTTTCACACACGTCATAGCAACTTTTAATTATTTTTGTATTTTATGTATTACTATTATTGTTTTTCTCGTCATTATGAATTTGAAGTTTATCCAATTGCATTGCCAACATATATAATTTCTTTTTTTTCCCCATATATTTCTTCTGTTAATTCTAATTAGATTCTTATACCCTTATATTTGTTGCTACAATCTAACTTGTCAGTGTATTTCCAATTCCTTTTTTGTTTACCTCTATACGGGGCATCACCACGGTGATGTAGAGGTGTCGTGGTCTAGTGGATACGTCACCGGACTGTGGATCACATGGTTTGCGGTTCGAATCCCGCCGCGGCGCTAATGTCCTTTGGCAAGACATTCATCTACATTTGCCACTCTCCACCCAGGTGAAGTAAATGGGTACCCGGTAGGAAGAAATTCCTTGAATGCCTTAGCGCCTATCATGGCAGCTCGGCTAAAGCCGGGGTAATAATGTGATACTTTGTATTAAGCGCAGCTGAGTATATTTGTATAGTAGCTGCGCTTATAAATGGACATATTATTATTATTATTGTTATTTCATTTTCCTTTTCGTTCGATTCGTTGCTAATGTTTTTATTTCTTTTCTCTCTCTCTGCACACACTCACATGTATGTGCACACACCCAAAAGCACACGCACACCCTCTCACACACATGAACACAGTACAGCATATGTCACAATATCGCCCTTCTTTTTCAGATGATTGTATTTTTGGTTCTGTGAATGAATAGTCGGCACGAAAATTATGACCAAGATTTAATAGATTCCGCTGTACTACAATCAAAGTATTTTACAGTAGAAGATTTTCATGATAAATTTCTTAAAAATAAACCCCCCCCCCCCAAAAAAAAAAAAATAGAGTCAATTAATAATAAACGAGAGTACAATGGAGTTGATTTGTATACACAATCCTTAAGTTTATTGCATATAAACGCTAGGAGTTTATTTAAGAACTTTGATTCAATCGAATTACTCCTATCCAATCTGAAAAATTTTCCATTTTCTGTTATAGGCATATCGGAAACTTGGCTTCACAACAATTCCCGACCTTTATTTAATCTTTAAACAATTATCGGACCGCAAACATAGTAAAGGGGGTGGGGTAGCACTATATATTCATGATAATATTAAACTAAAATTAAGACCCGACTTACACATCGAAGGTAGTGAAGACCTTTTCATTGAAATTTTAAATAGTAACACTAAAAATATAATAATAGGCTTAATATATAGACCCCCTAATTCTAATATTGATTTATTTTTAGATAGCTTTGACCAATACCTTAATATTGTTTCAAAGGAAAATAAAGAAGTGTATATAATGGGGGATTACAATATTAATCAATAACGCGGATATCAAGTACATCACAAACACTTATTGATAATATTTTCTCTAATACAATTAACAAAAAAGCGCCAATGGCATACTTTATTATGATATTTCAGATCATTTGCCAATATTTACCATCTCCGATCAACCTATTTTTATGCAAAATAATAGGACTATACATCAAACACTTAGAAAAGAAACTAAACATAATATAGAATTATTAGATTTTGATTTAGCTCAAGAGGAATGGTATGAAGTGTTAAATGAGACAAATGTTGATGTATCGTATGAAAATTTTATTTCTAAATTAATGTACTATTATAATAAAAATATGCCCATTGTAAAAACTAAGAAATACAAGAAATCGAAACAACCTTGGATCACTAAGGGTATTTTGCGATCAATATCTACGCGCAACAAATTATATAAGCAAGCACTCAAAAGTAAATGTGACTCTAAAATGAAAAAATATAAACAATATAGAAATAAACTCACATCCTTAATAAGATTATCACGTAAATTACATTATTCTCGAATATTAGAAGAAAATAAAAATAACATTAATCGGTATGGAAAACTATAAACAATCTCATGGGTAAGAACAAGGTAGGTCTTAGTAATAGTTTCAATATTGATGGCGAACAAATTAGCGACCTTGGTAAAATATCGGATGCGTTTAATAATTATTTTATTAATATAGGTCAGAACTTAGCCTCTGATATTGATGCTGATAAGACACAATTTTCCAAGTTTTTATCACCCCCTTGTGAAAATTCTTTATTTCTTAATCCAACTTATAACAGGAAATATTAAATATTGTTGGACAACTTAAGTCGAGTAAATCTACGGGACATGATGGTATAAGTGTTTTTTTATTGAAACAAATTATTAACTACGTTGCTACCCCTTTAACTGATATTTTTAATTTATCACTATTAAACGGTAAATGCCCAAACTCTTTCAAAGTTGCAAAAGTAATCCCTGTGTTTAAAAAGGATGATTCATCATTAATGAGTAATTATAGGCCAATATCTCTGTTACCCAGTATCTCTAAAATCCTAGAAAAAATAATTTATAAACGATTATATAATTTTATGACTATAAATAATTTATTGATCCCTAATCAATTTGGTTTTAGACCAGGACACTCTACTGATTATGCTGTTTTACACATGTGTGACAAAATTATAGAATCATTTGCAAAAAAGGAACATACTATAGGCATATTCATGGATTTATCGAAAGCATTTGATACAATTAATCATGGGATATTATTATATAAACTAAATAATTATGGTGTAAGAGGACAAGCTTTATCTTGGTTCAAAGATTATCTACATAACCGACAACAATATGTTAATTTACAATCTTATAATTCCCAAAGACAATATATAAAATGTGGCGTACCACAGGGATCAATATTGGGTCCATTATTATTTATTATTTATGTAAACGATATAATTAATTCTTCTTTATCCTTGAATTTCGTTATGTTTGCTGACGACACAAGTATACTTTATTCTCACCATGATTCAAATGTACTTATAAATAGGCTTAATTCTGAGTTAAAAACATATCTTTATGGTTTAAATGTAATAAACTGGCTCTCAATATTAATAAAACTAATTTTATTCAGTTTAGACAGGCAAACGCACAGAATGTAGATTGTAATATATTAATTGATGGATTGCCTCTGGTAGAAAAACACTCTACAAAATTTTTAGGAGTTACAATTGACTCAAATTTAACCTGGGCAGAACACACACGTAACATTCATACATCAATATCCAGAAACCTCGGAATTCTTTACAAACTACAACACTTAATAACTGAAAGGTCCCTAATGATATTATATAATTCCTTAATTCTATCTCACATAATGTACTGCAACATTGTTTGGGGCAATTGCTGTGTAACTAAATTAAATTCTATATTACTACTTCAAAAAAAGGCGTTACGCATTGTAACTAATTCTACTTATTTTTCTCACACTGATCCTTTATTTAAGCGTCTAAAAGCATTAAGGATACAGGATATACATGCTTTTCAAACAGGAATGTTTATGTACAAATTCACATTTAAGCAACTCCCTTCGTTATTTTGTAACATATTCAACTTGAATTCAAATATACATGCATATCCTACTCGTCACTCCATAGATTATCATTTAGAAAATCCCAGAATTATTTTGGCACAAAAGTCAATCAGGCACCATGGTCCGGATGTCTGGAGTGCCCTACCACAATGGCTAAAGCAATGTTCCTCAATTTACTCTTTTAAAACATCGATTAAAAAATATTTATTATTCAAATATTAAAGTACACCTATCTAATCTAATCTAACTTAACAAAAATGCCACTGGAAAAAAGAATTAACTCTTGGTCAACCCATTTTTTTTTCTTTCTTTCTTTATATAATAACAATTATTCAGGGTTCTCCTTAGATATTGATACATTCATTATGAAAAAAGGGTTGAACTACTTCTTCAATACACACCCTACATAATAAATCAATAAAACAATCGATCAACCAAGATGCACGTGCACACATCTCTGCACTTATGCACTCACGTGCACACACTTTTACCTTTACTTCCATACGCCCTAAACTGCAGATGTATTTTTTTTCCCTTTTTTTTTTCTTCTTTTTTTCTCTTCTTTTCTTTTCCTTTTTGTTTAATTATTAAACCGTTACAATGTCCAAAAATCGTACAAAATCTTCTCGAGGCTCCCATCCCAGTCAAGCTATATGCTTATGATGGAAACCTCCTGCATTTTTATTTTTTGTCCTCATCAAACCTTTGTTTTGTTTGCGTTCTATAATTTGTTATGTCAAAGTATATATTCTTTGTATTGATGATTATATTGTCATGTATTGTGTTACTATGTTCCGTTCACTTATTGTATATCAATTATACTTTGTATATTTGGAAAAATGCAGAAATAAATCAAATCAATCAATCAATCAATCAGTACCGCTATATTAACCCCTGTTCGTCCTCACATAACTTCTTCCATACCTAACACTAAAGACATTCTGTTATATTACTTGCACATAAGATTTGTGGAATCAATACAATTCATACCGAATATTCTTATATAGTACTGGTATATCTTACAAATATGTAAAATTACAGGCATACCATTCTTAATTGGATGGTGGAAACCGACTGTATGCTATATACAAGAATGATTGACGCTTACTATGATAAGTCAATATCTCGTTCACGGGAATGTCTAAACATACAGTATATTTCCAACAATATGATTGATTTGATTTGATTTTATTTTATTCGTCAGGTATATTGCAATACAAACATAACCAGGTACCATGACAGGATAGCCCATGAAAGCCGAAATGGCTTATTTCCAATGGGGTCCTTACCTAAATAACTGATTAAAAAATACACTAAGAAAACACGTTAGTACAGCTATACATGTCTTCGATACACTCTCACTGAATTATGTTAATGTTTTTCGCAAGTATATGAAGTAGAGAGTTTTCAAAGTAGTGAAATTATTATTTCCCTGGTTAGACAACCGTAACCCGGAAGAGCGTACAGGATCATAGAGAACAAAAACTACATTCCCGCCGTGTTATCCCTACTAATATGAACAACGTCAGTTCATTCGAAACCCATGATTATTAGCTGATCAAATGGAATTTGCAAAAGAATCTAAAAGTCTAACAAAACCAATAAGAATAAAGATTTTCATAATAGCTTTATGGTTGTGATAGGATATTCCAAAAATATATGCACTTGAGTCTTCACATTTGAAGCTTAGTTTCGGATATTGAATGGCCAGTCTTCAGTCAGTAGTAAAGTTAGATGCTTCAAAGCACGGCCAATCGGTACATTTACGAAATCTACTTATTAGCACTAAAAATATCTATACTTGTTGGTTCATTCATAAATTGTTTGACCTGGTAGTGTTGTTCTGGGGGGGGGGGGGGGGGTCATCAAGTGTCTTATCGGTGATTTTTACCGACAAATTTGCTCTCAGCCAACCAGATGCAAGGATTTCAATAGCATTTAACAGTTATGGCAACTTGTCATTGATGACAAGTTCTATGACACAGGCCCATGTCCATTGAGACATTGGATCTTCTTTTTTTAAATCCGACCTTTTATGATTATGGATAGTACTGAACAATAATATGAAAATATCATAATTTTTGACGCTAAAAAGAATTGTTTAAATAATCAATAAATACTCAATAAATGAATATATCCAAGGTGCGTTTGGAACTATAAATGACAACTTGGAATGTCCGACTAGTACATGTTTGTTTTATGACCAATAAAACAAATATCCTTGCTATAATTAGACCTGACGTAATCGTTAAAGGTTTTAACAAACCATTGCTAATCCTTCTTTATTTATGATTAAACAAACATCTCTTTGTAATAAAGAGGTGTAATTCTTAAAGGATTCCAAGATCGCAAATTGGTGCTGGACCATGACCGACAAGACCGAATCGGGTGTATACGGTGGGTGGGTCAATGAGGACAATGGACTTGAGGTCGAAGAAAGTGATGACGGAGTATAAATCGAAGTAGACGATGATGGTTGTAAGATTGTGACCTAAATAATCAAAGAACAATGATTTTTAAAGCTAAAAGTAATTTTTAAGGTACATTTGTAGACAAGAAGGAAGGCCATAGATTACGTCCTTTTGTCAAATGGCACACAAAAGACGTAACCACAATAATCAAATATCCCCGCAGCACACGAGACGTCATTTAGATTTCCTTAAACCCAAGCGTCCAGTTTCAAAGGAAAGTCCACTCTGATATCAAGTTATTTCAACAGAAGCAGAAAATTAAAGAAAATATTAATGAAAGTTTAAGAAAAACTCCGATGAGAAATAAGAAAGTTGTGAATTTGCGAAGCTGTAACCATTCACACTCAAATCGTCAACTCTATGACGTATCTTGCAAGCTCCTCTCTTATAAAAACATTCATTAATCTCCACTTTTTTAAAAGAAATTATTCAATCATACATGCAACCTTCAAAAAGTCATTGCACATAATTATATTGTTTACAGGAAACCTATTTGAAACAATTGTATTTATTTCTTTAATAAAAAACTAGGAAATTTATAAATGTTTCTATACAGACCAAAATGGAGAGGAGCTCGCAAGATACGTCACCAAGTTGCCAATTTGTGTTTGACTGATTACAACTTCAAAAATGCATAACCTTTTTAAAATTTCTTATCGGATTCACTCAAACTTTCACTAATCTGTTTCTTTCAATTTTCAGTTTTTATTAAAATAAATTCCACTGTGGACTTTCCCTTTATATTATTGTAATGCCTTTGCACACGAGGCAAGCATCATTTACTTGACGTACAATGGCGTCAGTTTTCGACCTACTGGGCCAAATTGATATCGTACAAAGAGTTACTGTGTATGAGCCTGATCGGTTAGTCACGGACGGACATTTGACAAATTTTGAAAGTTTGAAGGCCTTTAGAAAATAAGTATTTAATTGAAAGAGCTATTTTACATTTCATTGTGAAGGGCATCACTGAAGGAGTTGAAATTTGATAACATTTTGGTTGCCATGGTCGTCTGCTAAAATTATACTCCATCAAATATTCAATGTCACGGACGGACAAAATGACTCGACCGATCAGGCTCGTATACACATTTCTTTAAATTTTGCGGAAGGCTCGATTGGCGCAGGTATTAAGCTCGGTCCAAAGTCGAGTTTTAAAAAGGAAACCTTAGACCGAGGTTTATGTGTTCCCTACAACTTTAAAGTCTCAGGTTCAGGTTAAACTGAATAAGTTGAAAACGTGCAAATTTTACTGAATTTTTATTTCGTGATAGATATCAACCACTCACCCACTGACGGAGTAATGAACTGACATATAGCAACTCCCCCTTCATGGTTTCGATCGTTTCCGTGTAGGTAACGTTGTAGGAAGAATTGCGCTCGTCTACTAGTAGTGTGTCCAAGAGGTGTGCGTAAGTGTTTAGATAACACTCGTATTGTCGAAAGGCTGATTCGTAGTCCTGTATTTTGATCAAGGTAGTGAGAAAGTTAATACAATCAGATTTGAAAATGGTTGTTCATTTATTATATATATATATATATATATATATATATAATTTTTTAATGTACATTGACCACCATACACCTTTCCTGTGGTCGAGCAATTGGTGAATGCAAATGACAAGAGAAAGAGTTAAACGTTCTTACATTTAGACGAAGTAGTGTCAGTGTATTGTTAAACGCACACTGTTGCACGCTTTCTTCCACCGCTGAAGAGTTTCTCTCTGGATGTCTCCCTTTCTCCTGTTAAGGAATAAACAATACAGCCATAATGTTCTATTATATTAAATTCAAAGCACTTTTAACCATGGTCCTGTTTAGAATATCGATGATGAAAATACTGAACAATAGAAAATATTTACAGATGGCATAACAATTAGCGGTAGCCTAAATAGGGCCTATTCTCCAAGCGAAATCCACATTTGGAACCATTTTGAACAGCCTAATACCTGTTGTATTCAAGCAGCCAGTGAAGGCCCGATAACATAATGGGTTCTATATCTCTTGCCGGGAAACACGTTTAACACCATTATTTGTTTATTTATATCATTTCTAATATTCCAATAGGATGAGTGTGATAAGAATCAATCCTATAGGAAAAAAAACCGCAGCATGAATCATGAACATTTCAGTAGGATACTGCTGCATTTCCCTGTAAACAAGACAGGTAACACAAGCGTGTTATTCGATTTGCGTAATTACCCAAGGTGTTCAAAACGTAATTATATACTATTTCATTGATTAACATCCATTATCCCCTCCCCCCCCCCCCCCCCCGATCACAAAAGCATGCATTTTCGACACAATTTCCATTATGGTCCGATTCATGATTAGGTCTACCTCAATCGTGAAATCTCACATTATTTGAATGTTTGAGTTTATTTGTTTAATATTTTCATCGTATAATGTTTCGTATCAACAAAATGCAGAAAAGCACAGACAAATTCAAGTTATTCGCAACGAAAGTCATTTTGCGAACACACAGTTCGAGGACGTCTTAAACAAAATTATTTGTAAACAAAAATAAATAAGCCATGGTTCACTCCGTTAATCTTTTTGAAATTTGACAGGTAGATTTTCAGTGGTCAGAGGGATCTTATTCAATACGGTTCGTCCAATAGACCCGTTTACTAAGTTATACAAATTTATGGTAGTTCATTCATTAGTAACAGGTTAATGGAATACCTCGTTACCAGGTCCCCAGGAAAGAAACATCGATAAATTTGAAGAACTGAGTAAACAGGTCTATTCTATTTCCGTGGGTATTTAATTCTATTTTGAATTTATTATGACTTGATAAATATAATTAACAATACAAGACTTACGTATGCTGTGCTTGCGTCTGAGGCCAACTTGGACAACTTCATAACACGAATAAGATAACTAATCTGAGAGGATTGTGATGTTGATATCGGGTTAGCAAGCCCGACTCCGAAGACGGTTACTTTAAACAGACAAACAAAAATTAAAAACGAATAAAGTTAGAATATAAAGTTTATATGGTTACTTAATTACTTCTCTTTCAATTTCTCTTAGCTGGCATAAGCAAGACTCTAATCAGGGTTACGGCTATTCATTAGTCCGAAAGGGGGGGGATCATACACTGGCCCTAGACCTTTAGATCAATAGCTATAATCTACAGAGCTATGATCTGTCGCCTCTCCAGCTTTGACGAATTAGAATGCAGCTTTCAGCACTCCATAATTGTTTACATTTTTTCCTTTTCGATTTGTTCTAAGTAGATGTATTTAGATGAACAGTGACGGGGAAGGAGAGGGGGACCAGAGAGAGAGAGAGAGAGAGATAAAATGAAAATAAGGAGAAGGTGCAGAAGAAGGAATACAAGAAAAGGAACTATCTTAAAATACGAAATAAGAAAATATTGTATTAAACTCAAAACCGAAAACACGTAAAATTGTAGTTAATGTAGTCACGAAACATGTGTAAATGTAGCGAATAACCGTATCATTTCTGAATAATTTATCCCCTCCTCCATAGCAAATTAAATGTGCACCTGTTTAAAATAAAATAACGATGAAGGTAAGTAATATTATTAAACGGAAAAATTTAAAACTGCCAATTGGAAGTAAATGCCAATTCAAAATAAATGACATACCCGCAAGCACAAGCAGATACATTTTGCTTCAACTTCTGTAAGATGCTGTGAAATTTCAATGATTTTTCGCCAATCCTCAGTCCAAATGGTGGATGAATCTCAAGTGAATGCGAGTATTTGGAATATTTTCCTCTCTTTTTATATGGTTTATCGGATTTTCACTTTGGCCATTGCTAAACGTGACTTAATGACCAGCGCATGCGCACCAGCAAACGCACCCGATTCCTCAATCAAGTTGGCTGACGAGGGAGATTACTTTTGCAATATACTTTCATTATAAGTAAGAAATTTAAGAAAAATAATGAAGCCTGAATAGAACATAATTTGACCTAGTATATTACATTTCTTGGAAAAACTTCTTTCCACAACTGTTGCACTATATGTATTCTAATTACTTTTGCATCTTTGGAAAGGCTTTAAGTGTTGCTTCTGATTCTCTAATGGTTCCAGCACTGACGTATTAAAAGGGGTAGGGAATGAACTTTGTTCCCTTTCCGCGAAAAAATTGCCTGAATTTAGATGTTGATGCAAATAAAATATATATAATAGAATTCGAGATTAAATTTAGAATTTGGAATTGATTCTAGTCTGCAATGAGATGTATGAATAGATATATTAATATAATATAAAGTGTAATATAACATATTTTCCCCTTATCCATATTTGAGAGTGAAAATGGCAGAGCCAAATGACGGATAGTAAATTGAAGATAAAGTTAGATAATGGCGAAATAATGGGATGAGAGAAAGATATATATATATATATATAGCGAGAGAGAGAGAGAGAGAGAGAGATCAGATAGATAGATAGATAGATAGATAAACAAAACATGTAAAAGGGAAAGTCAATAGAGAGATACAATTTTGTTTTTTCTCAACTCATTTCATGTATAGTGAGTATTCAGTACTACCGGTAAGATATAGAAGTTTACAAAAGGAAGTGCTTAAGTATTTGAGAGAATGAGAAGGAGAGAGAGAGGGAGAGAGCCAGAAAGAAATGGAGAGAGGGGGGAGAGGGTGAGACCGAGAGATAGAGAGAGAGAGAGAGAGAGAGGGCGCACGCGCACGCGCGTTTAGGAAATAGAGAGACATGGAGAGGAAGAGAAAGAGAGAGATAGAGTGGCGTTTGGAAAGAGATACACGGAGAAAAGGAGAGGAAGAGATTCTTTCTCAGAATGAAGCAATTATTACGTACATTGACATAAGAACAAAAAAAGTTAGGGGTACAAAGTGTGAGTTAATAAAAAGGAAACCAATATTCAAGCCCCAATATATCAAAAACAATGTGAAATTGCTGAAATATATTATAATGGTATAATAGTTTATAATGTCTTCTTTAATAACAGGCTGCTCACAAAAATGTGATTATGGATGACTAAGCACTCGCCATTTTTAAAAAGCATGATGAAATCGCTTTTGCCCACTTTTGGGACGAATGGTGTTAGGAGTTTCTTTCATTATGTGTAAGTGCATTCACCTAGAATGATATCCTGGGTTGAATCTGTGCTTCCTTTTTATTGACTCATATTTTATATTAGAACAAGAGAAGAAATGGATAAAGATTTCATTGATTCATTTCACCAAAAGTTACAATCATTTTCTGTACGTCTTCAAAATTCTAAATCATTTGGCTCCTGAATATTTTAATAACACACTCAAAATATATACACCATCTTGCAATCTTCGCTCAACAACTGACAAAATAAGCTCGTTATTCCCAAATCCAGACTCTCATCAACTGAAAAAACGTTTCTCAGTGGCCGCATCAAAAAACAATATTGCACTCTGCATCAGAAATATATAACCTGTCTTGCCACTTTCAAAAGATCCCTAAAAAATAGCTCTTTCCCCAGTAATATAATGTTCTAATGTAATCTCTCACTTTTTTAGTCTTTTTGCTGTTGTTGTTGTCTTTTCTTTTCAAATCTGTAATTTTGTAAGCGCTATCATGGTACTTCGTGTTTCTAGCGCTCCTAAATATTAAATATTATTATTATTATTATTATTATTATTATTATTATTATTATTATCATTATTATTATTGATAATAATTAGTATCAACGTTCAGTTTAATTTGTTTGTAAAGTTTGATAAGACTTTAACAAAAAGAGAGTGGGTGCCCCACTTATCAAGCATGTGCTTTTAGGGGCATCCTAATCAGTTAAACTGCATTTGCAATGTTTGTAACATGTATGATTTGTATATTTGATTTGATTTTAAATGATTGAATAAACCAAACTGAACTGAACTGAACTGAAACAGGATAAGAGTGTAAAGTCGACAAATATAATACAACGAGATCCTCTATGATAGATTATTATTATTAAAGTTTTTTTAACAAATTTAAAAGCTTTTGTGTACAATTGTTAAAAGATGTATCTATTCAAAGTTGACACAAATACTATTAAAATGCACAATCTAATTTTTCTTTTCATGTACCTTGAATTGGTTTTGTTTTTGTCAATGAAGAACCATTTATATTTAAGGCTTATTTTTAAGTAGATACAAGCGAATTAAAAAGGTCATAGCTTTTGAGAAACCTTTATGAATTAAAGCCGCAAGCCAAACTTCATAGTTTTCAAACTTCTTACAAAAAAATGAAATTCCATGAAAAGGGGCCTTTTGTATTATATTCTCAGCAGAAAGCTAATTCATATAGAACTAAAACTAAACCTTTCTGCATAACTTTGACATATTTTGAAATATTTCGTAAAACAATTCAAGGTATTTCGGTTCGCCTAAGAAATCAAATTACACATTACGCTTCCTCATTTCAATTTACACAATAATAATGGGAATGTGGGTGGAAGGATATGCATGAACGAAGTGACATTAGTACTTGAAATTACATTAGAAGGTAATGAATTCCATATTCCAGGACCAGCAGATTTAAATGCGTAAAGAGATGACTGATTGAGTGCTAAGGGATAATGGAATTTAGAGTGGGAACGAGTATTATATTGATGGTAGTCTTTATTACACTGAAATAAATTAGTTATATTAAGGGGTGCTAACTTATGTTTAACATGGAACATCAGAATTGAAATTTGAATTTTATGAATATCGAAAATAGTCAACGTGTTTAATTTAGCAAATATTGGGCGTGACGGAGCTAAGTAGGAGGAATTCGAACAAATACGTAAAGCCCTTTTTTGGAGTATGTGTATGGGGTTTAATTTTGTAGTCCCACAACTTGCCCAAGTAATATGAAAAATGAAAATGTCTTTATAAAAATAAATAATAATATTCACAATGTCCGGTTTGAACTTCACACCGACTTACAGGAATAGCACCGGTAAACTTAAAATGTATCAGTACATTTACTTTCTGTCGTTTATCGGAGGAAAACGAATGAGAATCAATTCTATTAATCGGTTTGCAATGATTTTTCCCTTTTCATAGTTGATGACTGCCGGGTTTAGTTTCGTTTTCTGCAACATGGACAAAAATAGCAAGATTGTCTTCCTGTGTTTTTGAGAATTGAATAATTCACTCTTCACATTTTCACCTGTGCTATGACCATGTAGTATACAAAATATTAACCCTTTTCTCCGTTAATTCACTTTAAACTCTGGTTCTTATGTGATTTTTGCAAACTCTTACATTCGTCACTCTAGGACAACTGAGTTGAATGTGTTCATTTAACATGGGCGGTGATCCGGGGGACTGAAGTTTTTCTGGGGGTATCGTCCCCCCCCCCCCCCCCCTCCCCCAGAAATTTTGAAGACTGGAAAATAAAATGTCCTGCAAATAATGAGTAAAGGCTGCAGCAGCCTATTTAAGTTAACTTTCACTATTCTAAATGGGAAATTTTCTCGCTCGGTCGCTACGTTCCCTCGCAAACTAGTATTAAACTGATTAGAATAGACAATGTAGACTCCCTATGAGCCCTATTGCAGGGTCAGCAATTCAGAGGGACGGGCACGCCTCTCCCTGGAAATATTCGAGAGGTTCCCGCCTCCCCGAAAAGTAGAAATACCCGATCTTTTGTGTAAATGGTGATTTAATTCTTGGATATGCCTGTGTGGTCTATAAAGCTGTCCAAAACTGCAATATCTTCTCGCTCGGGTGGTATCGGGCGTCGCAAAATAATAAATATAATTTACCGAGGAATTCGAAAAAATTCCAAGCTGCAGGTATACTTAAAAATGCAAAATTCCTCTGTTTTGAGGGGGGTTGGACCGTGAAAAACACCCCCCCCCCGGACGCTAGTCGCGTCCCCCCCCATCCTCCCGTCGTGACAATCAGTGCTGCAATGTTATTTTCATGTTGTTGATGCTCTTGTCAAATTCTGTAAATATTTTTAGTTCCTGGTTCACGTATAATGTGTCCCTGCATATAAAACATGTAAAAAGGAACCCCACGTTTATGAGTAAATTACTCAGTAATTCCAAACTATTTCCTCGTACTTAATATGTGTGTCAGGACACAAAAACAAAAATTATGCTATTGCGTTTGCCGTTGAAGTAAAAAATAAAATAGCAATCATCAAGTTTCACTATAATATTCCGTGATATTTGTGTTATGAAAGTTTATAGGTAAATTAAAGTACCTAATACCTACAAAATGTATGTGCTTTTGGTATGAAGAAACATTTTCAATATAAATTATGATATAATTAATTATGTCATTCCGTAATGTAAGGGAATAACATTAAATTCAGTTCTGTATAAATTAATTTAACCCTGAACCTATAAATTATTTCAGATTAATACATCAAGGGGAGCTTTTCATCAAGCGTTTTGTCAGTGATTTCTACTGACAAATCTGCTCTCAGCCAATCAGATGCAAGGATTTAGCAACTGGCTCAAAGATAACAAACTACTTTTAAATACAAATAAAACGCACATGATGATTTTTACCAAAAGAAATATTGATATTTCAAATTATAAGGTATATTTAAATGGCTCTAAGATCACTATGGTTTTTAACACAAAATTTCTTGGATTTCAAATTGATGACAAATTGTGTTGAAACTACCATATAGACTATGTCAGCACGACAGTTTCACGAAATATTGGTGTTCTTAACAAACCAAACTACCTGCCAAGAAATATTTTATTATCTCTATATTATACCTTGATTTATCCTTTTCTTATATATTGTTATATTGTTTGGGCTGCAACTTCTCAACAGAACTTGTCAAGAATTATACAAACTGCAAAAAAGAGCGGTGAGGATTATATGTAATTCTCCTTTTCTTGCCACCACTAAACCCTTATATTTGCACAATTACAACTTTTGAATATATTTGATTTATATGAACTGAGACTAGCAATTTTTATGTATTGCAGTCATAGAAAAATGTTGCCATCATCTTTAAATCGGTATTTCCATTCAACTCTGAAACCCACTCTTATTCTACCCGCTCCTCTGCAGATTTTTATATTCCATATGCAAGAACTACATGCAGATCTACTAAATGCAGATCCCAAATTATGGAATTCTTTACCAACTAGTCGCAAATCGACATGCTCACTTAATATATTTAAAAAGCAATACAAAGAAAGGTATTTACACACTCGTACGTGAGTGGTCTCCTGTTGTTTTTTCGCTGTTTTCTATATATACACTCGTACATGTATAGTCCCTCTATTTTTTTTTCTATTTTAATGTTAATTTAATCATCTAGTCTGTTACTTTGTATGTTACCTATATATGTCTACAATTAATTATGTAAGTGGGTCTTCTAGGAGGGTCTTCTTCTCTTCATTATACTCATTCCCTTCTCTATTCTCTAAAACTTCCTCTTTCCCTTTCATCCTGTCTTATCCTTTCTTATCCTTTCCTTCCCTCTCTTCTTTGTATCCCCCTTCTCGTCGACCCACGCCCTCTTTTGTGCTATTGGTTTGTACATCCACTACACACCGGCACACTTATTTTTACCATGGGGTGGAATAGCCAAGATCTCCAAAGATCTTTAATCTCAACCCCCACTCATTTATGTCCCTTGTTTTTCCATACAACTGTTTATTCTTAATGTACTTGAATGTTAGGTTTTCATATTTTATATGTATGACCATTACGTGCAATTATGCACTTTTACATGTACATGTAAGTTGTTTTTATATTGAGTGAAATAAATGAATCTTGAATCTTGAAGGATTTCAGTAGCTTATAACAGTTGCCGGTAAAAATCACTGACAAAATGCTTGATGAAACGCTCCCAGGCATTTATCGTTTAAAGTAGAGATGATGAGCTCACTTTTTTTTGTATATAACATGCAAAATGTGAACAATAGCCAGCCAAAACACCAAGGATCCAGAAAGCTAATCAATGGTTCACTGCAACTCATTAAAAAAATATATAAAAAATTTAAGGAAAAATATTGGGCATAGCCAATAGGTAAAACATTGAAGTCATGAAATGCGATTTGCCAAAAGAAATATATGCACACGCCTTTTAAAAGAATTCAGTCCTGTACAGGAAGGCGTTCCAACAACATGATTTGGGAGACTGTTCCAAACCCTTGAAGCCGTGTGAATGAAGCTTCTGTCCAATTGATGAGTTTTTGCAGTGGGTAATAGAACAGCGTGGACAGGAGAGGTTACACTAGCTCTGGTCACTCGTCTCCTTTCTAGAGGCGGAGGGGAGCATTTCATTTAAGTCTTTTGGGCACTGTTCTGTGTGCATTTTGTAATTTTGTAACGTTCCAGTATAAAAATTATATCGGATTTAATAATTTTGATATTTTGAGTTTTGTGTAGAAAACAAAATTGGAAAATGGTGGTTTAATTTAATTCTATTTGTTAATGGGATGTATATTTTCCTATTGATTTCATTGCCCTGTATTTTAGAAATAAATATTCATCTAGATGATAGTGCCAAATAGAAAAAAGTATATTGATGAAAGTTATGAATACTGAAAAACAGTACAATACATAAGGAATTCATAAAACAATGACATACATGCAGTATAAAATGGAATACAGTGTATAATGATTCAATCTATCCGAATGTTTGTTAAGCTTGCCAGAAGTATTCTAAACAAATGTACACTCTTCAGAATCTTTCAAAAATCTATTTTTTCGCAGAAATATGAATTTATGAATAACATTTGAATAAATTAGTAATTAGTAAAACACTAACACAGCTATTCTTGACACATTATGTCATTAAAAATTAATAAATCGTACTCAATCTTTGTTTCAAACCATGTTTTAACTACTTATTTACATTGAATTTTATACACTCACTTCCAGAAGTCATTCAGTAAAGTCATTCAGTAACGGTCATTCCGTAACGCTTTTTCATTTCATATTTTGTATCCTATTTCAAATATTTTCAAACAGATTTCTAGGAACATGGTGGCATATCAAACATATCTAACATACTACAGAATGCCACAGCAAGATTGAAAACCGGATACATAATTATTTCATTTCACATAGTTTGAGCAATGTTTATTCTGGTTGCAAAGTCAGGTCCTCTTTGTGTCATTCCGTAACGAAGCAATAACATATTCAGTATTTCATAAATTTGATGAATGGTTGACATATTTACAGGACCAAAACTGTGGAATGACCCCCCCCCCCCCCCCCCCCACTTAACTTATACTGGCTCACTGTATACATTCAAATGCAAATTCAAAAATATCCCTCTTAAATACTTACGCAATCCATCCTTTGGCTCCCTCATAATGTACTGTAAATTGCATCAAAAAATATTTCACCTGTTCTAGGCTCAATAATATCCACTTAATAGCATATAAAAAGTCCTAAGGAATCCGCGTTGTGGAAAGCATTGAAAAAAACCGAATCGATGATAATTATTTTACTATTTTCAACCATCATGCTAAAGCACGAGCAGCTATACACATAGACTGACTAATTCGGTATCAGTTGGACACGCCATGACGAACATTATTTTGTTGCGTGCTTGTCCAACAAAGCAACATGCACCATAGTGTATCTAACTTTAACCGAGTTATGGGCCAGTCACAAATCAGTTGCGATGCGTCGGCGATGGGTAAAACCCGGGAAATTTTAACAAAATCTTGAGACAGATCTCACGATTTTGCACCCGTCGGAGGCGCTCTCCGGACGCCTGCGGCTTGTCGCAGATTTTTTAGGCATCGCCACACCCGTCGCGGTCCCCAACTTTGAACTTAAAATTTTAAGATTGCTCGCAAGATTTTTCACCCATTTTGGGCATCCCAGACATAATCTCCGATGACCTACGATGCCCTCCGATTAATCGGAGGCGTCCTCCGAATAATCTGAGAATAGTCGCAAGATTCTGTGTGGATGAGGGATACCACGCTACAGTGTACAGGGAGAAATACAGATGACCGAGGTCAAGAAACCCTCCTTTTCCCCCACATATACCCAGGGGGAAAAAAATTTAAAAGAAAAGACGCTCCCAGATATCGTCTCCGATCCCCTCCGATGCAATCGGAGGCGATCGGAGGCTAATCCCACGATTTTTCGACAAAACCGGGTCAAAATCCTTGAAAAAATCTCAGACAATGTGACTGCTCCACTTTTATTAGGATTATTGCTAGGATTGTTCAAGGATTCTTTATTTTCTACGACGACCCCCGGCAAAAACTAATCCCCGACAGATCGCCGACATTGTGACTGGGCCATTAGTCAAACTATTTGTATAGATATCGATGACTTTCTTTCAGAAACACCAGTGCCGTATATCGAGAGTCTGGCCAACTCGGTTTCAGTTGGTTAAAACATGGTGTATATTCCCTTGTTCATGCTTGCCTAACAAAGCATCATGCCGCCGTATTGTTACCCACTAGAGCACAGTTGGCCAGACTCTCTCTCTATATATGACACTGAGAAACACCTAATAAGGACACCCTCTGATAAAAGCATATGCCTGTAATTGCATTGAAAATATGTTTTGTGATATAACGAAGGGTGGACCATTTTAATTATGATGTATGAGCAGAGGAAAGACAGAGAGAGGGAGTAGGGAATCGAGACTGGGAAGAGTTAGTAACATTATCAGTTCTTGAGTAAGTAGTTGAGACAAGGATCTGGAAAGCTGAGCTCTTTCTCGCAACCATGGATTATATGAATTCAAATTAATAGTTATCTATTCATATAAATTACCAGAAGGGGAATGGCAACAGCGTACTTTGGGGAGCACACATCATCGTTAATAACGTTAGAAACTTTTTGATATTTGGCGAAACGGCATTTTTCCGATGAACGTAAACAAAAGCAAAAGAAATATGTTATTGGATCACAGAAATGAAGAATATATCCGTAATGGGTTTGGAGAAAGAAAACGGACACCTGTTAAAATACACGTTCGTTGTTTTTAACAAGTTGGATGTTTCAATGTGTTGGATACAGCAAAATAAAAAGTAAGATCCAACATTTGAAAACAATATTACTCCTAAGCCCTTTTAAATGTTGATTTAACAATATTTTAGAGTGTATTATCATTTAGGATGAAAGTGACTCCCTACTGATGGTGAAAAGTCACTTTTATTCTGCCCGCCAATTATTAATTTTTATTATTTCCTATTATATTAAATTGAACATATTGAATTCAATTGAATTGAATTGAAAAAATATCTTTGTCAACTCAAAATACTGAAATTTCTCATAATATAAACTGGTTGCAAAGTCAGGTCCTCTTTGTGTCATTCCGTAACGAAGCAATAACATATTCAGTATTTCATAAATTTGATGAATGGTTGACATATTTACAGGACCAAAACTGTGGAATGACCCCCCCCCCCCCCCCCCCCCCCACTTAACTTATACTGGCTCACTGTATACATTCAAATGCAAATTCAAAATATCCCTCTTAAATACTTACGCAATCCATCCTTTGGCTCCCTCGTAATGTACTGTAAATTGCAACAAAAAATATTTCACCTGTTCGAGGCTCAATAATATCCACTTAATAGCATATAAAAAGTCCTAAGGAATCCGCGTTGTGGAAAGCATTGAAAAATAACCGAATCGGTGATAATTATTTTACTATTTTCAACCATCATGCTAAAGCACGAGCAGCTATACACATAGACTGACTAATTCGGTATCAGTTGGACACGCCATGACGAACATTATTTTGTTGCGTGCTTGTCCAACAAAGCAACATGCACCATAGTGTATCTAACTTTAACCGAGTTAGTCAAACTATTTGTATAGATATCGATGACTTTCTTTCAGAAACACCAGTGCCGTATATCGAGAGTCTGGCCAACTCGGTTTCAGTTGGTTAAAACATGGTGTATATTCCCTTGTTACATGCTTGCCTAACAAAGCATCATGCCGCCGTATTGTTACCCACTAGAGCACAGTTGGCCAGACTCTCTCTCTATATATGACACTGAGAAACACCTAATAAGGACACCCTCTGATAAAAGCATATGCCTGTAATTGCATTGAAAATATGTTTTGTGATATAACGAAGGGTGGACCATTTTAATTATGATGTATGAGCAGAGGAAAGACAGAGAGAGGGAGTAGGAATCGAGACTGGGAAGAGTTAGTAACATTATCAGTTCTTGAGTAAGTAGTTGAGACAAGGATCTGGAAAGCTGAGCTCTTTCTCGCAACCATGGATTATATGAATTCAAATTAATAGTTATCTATTCATATAAATTACCAGAAGGGGAATGGCAACAGCGTACTTTGGGGAGCACACATCATCGTTAATAACTTTAGAAACTTTTTGATATTTGGCGAAACGGCATTTTTCCGATGAACGTAAACAAAAGCAAAAGAAATATGTGGAATTGGATCACAGAAATGAAGAATATATCCGTAATGGGTTTGGAGAAAGAAAACGGACACCTGTTAACATACACGTTCGTTGTTTTTAACAAGTTGGATGTTTCAATGTGTTGGATACAGCAAAATAAAAAGTAAGATCCAACATTTGAAAACAATATTACTCCTAAGCCCTTTTAAATGTTGATTTAACAATATTTTAGAGTGTATTATCATTTAGGATGAAAGTGACTCCCTACTGATGGTGAAAAGTCATTTTTATTCTGCCCGCCAATTATTAATTTTTATTATTTCCTATTATATTAAATTGAACATATTGAATTCAATTGAATTGAATTGAAAAAATATCTTTGTCAACTCAAAATACTGAAATTTTTCATAATATAAACTGGTTGCAAAGTCAGGTCCTCTTTGTGTCATTCCGTAACGAAGCAATAACATATTCAGTATTTCATAAATTTGATGAATGGTTGACATATTTACAGGACCAAAACTGTGGAATGACCCCCCCCCCCCCCCCCCCCCCCCCACTTAACTTATACTGGCTCACTGTATACATTCAAATGCAAATTCAAAATATCCCTCTTAAATACTTACGCAATCCATCCTTTGGCTCCCTCGTAATGTACTGTAAATTGCAACAAAAAATATTTCACCTGTTCGAGGCTCAATAATATCCACTTAATAGCATATAAAAAGTCCTAAGGAATC
This sequence comes from Heliocidaris erythrogramma, assembly GCA_025617745.1. Lineage (NCBI taxonomy): Eukaryota > Metazoa > Echinodermata > Echinoidea > Camarodonta > Echinometridae > Heliocidaris > Heliocidaris erythrogramma. The sequence goes on from CM046868.1 coordinate 33,508,764, forward strand.
CGCGTTGTGGAAAGCATTGAAAAATAACCGAATCGGTGATAATATTTTACTATTTTCAACCATCATGCTAAAGCACGAGCAGCTATACACATAGACTGACTAATTCGGTATCAGTTGGACACGCCATGACGAACATTATTTTGTTGCGTGCTTGTCCAACAAAGCAACATGCACCATAGTGTATCTAACTTTAACCGAGTTAGTCAAACTATTTGTATAGATATCGATGACTTTCTTTCAGAAACACCAGTGCCGTATATCGAGAGTCTGGCCAACTCGGTTTCAGTTGGTTAAAACATGGTGTATATTCCCTTGTTACATGCTTGCCTAACAAAGCATCATGCCGCCGTATTGTTACCCACTAGAGCACAGTTGGCCAGACTCTCTCTCTATATATGACACTGAGAAACACCTAATAAGGACACCCTCTGATAAAAGCATATGCCTGTAATTGCATTGAAAATATGTTTTGTGATATAACGAAGGGTGGACCATTTTAATTATGATGTATGAGCAGAGGAAAGACAGAGAGAGGGAGTAGGGAATCGAGACTGGGAAGAGTTAGTAACATTATCAGTTCTTGAGTAAGTAGTTGAGACAAGGATCTGGAAAGCTGAGCTCTTTCTCGCAACCATGGATTATATGAATTCAAATTAATAGTTATCTATTCATATAAATTACCAGAAGGGGAATGGCAACAGCGTACTTTGGGGAGCACACATCATCGTTAATAACGTTAGAAACTTTTTGATATTTGGCGAAACGGCATTTTTCCGATGAACGTAAACAAAAGCAAAAGAAATATGTGGAATTGGATCACAGAAATGAAGAATATATCCGTAATGGGTTTGGAGAAAGAAAACGGACACCTGTTAACATACACGTTCGTTGTTTTTAACAAGTTGGATGTTTCAATGTGTTGGATACAGCAAAATAAAAAGTAAGATCCAACATTTGAAAACAATATTACTCCTAAGCCCTTTTAAATGTTGATTTAACAATATTTTAGAGTGTATTATCATTTAGGATGAAAGTGACTCCCTACTGATGGTGAAAAGTCACTTTTATTCTGCCCGCCAATTATTAATTTTTATTATTTCCTATATATTAAATTGAATATATTGAATTCAATTTAATTGAATTGAAAAAATATCTTTGTCAACTCAAAATGCTAGAACTTTTCATATTCGAATTATTTAATTAACTTTGTAACATATTTCACAATTTAACGAAATGAAAGTTGTTGTTTTCATTGTATGATATCTAATTTTGTACCTTGTTGTAATGATTGTCAATGATTGTTGAAAAAAGAAAAAAAATATAAAAAAGGCATAACTAAAATTAGATAGTTGCAGAGATAAGTGGCAAAAAAGTACTTCTCAATAATCAAATATAGGGCGAAAACCCAGCATCAAACACCGAACAATCCTGAGACCATCTGCCTCCCCCAGCTGCTGCTCAACCAAATAACCACAATTCTGTTGTAGTCTCTACCTATCTCAAACAAAACTACTGTATGAACAAAATTATGATATACAAGGAGGTATCACACAGACTGAGAGGTAACTCTTGGGTATTAGTAATGATAATAATGATAGAGAGAGACAAGGAAAACAAGACCAGTGCACCACGTGGTCCGCTGTAAGCCCCCCCCCCCCTTTCCCTGCCAACACACCCACCCACACACACACTCTCACACATACACAAACAAAAACACTGACCCACACCCACACCCACAAAGAGCAATAGCTTTATGAAAAATCTTAAAATAAAAGGACCTCAATTTAGTGTCGACAGTACAAAAAAAATTGGAGTTATGCACCTGCTCCCAATTAATATCTATTGGAATGGTTAAGTTGTCACTCCAATATGTATATCTTTTAACAGGGGCATGAGAACCAAATAATACATGTAAGAATTTTTAGGGACTTTTTTCATGCTTAACAAGTGGTGGACTATGGTTTCATGAACACCAATAATGTCCTCATCAAAATTATCAATCCACCTATCTGGAATACACTTAAATAAAAAATTATATTTTCTCCTGAGGGAATATCAAAATCCAATACTAATTCTTCAAAGAGTTTATGGCCTGGTAAAGGGGGATTGAACAGATCGGAAATATAAAAAATGTTTTTGTCAAACCAGGAAGTATAGAATAAACAGGATTTGGATTTTGAACGGATCAATTTGTTGTACCAGAGAACTTGACAAGCACTTAAATCTGAAAACCTGTGTCCGTAAAACTCTATAGTTGCCATTTCTCTGAATGAATACCAACAGCGTAGTGTTTCAGCTAGCTGTATGTTATTCAATGATTTCAATACACTCTCTGGAGCCCATGATTTCCATAGAATTAACACATTGTCATTAAATTTCTCCAGAAAGAATAGTTCTATGTTTTTCCAAGGGGCTTCAAAATTTTCATCAAGAAGTTTTTTCACCCAAACCATTTTTGGGCATTAGCAAAAGTTAAAGGATCAATCATTTAAAGCCCAGCATTAGAGTATTCATTACACATCACTTTCCTTTGAACCCTGTCTTTGCCCCCATTCCAAATAAATTTGAAAAAAGTTCGATTCAGATCTTGGAAAAAAGAACAAGGTATTCTTACACAGAGCACAGAAAAAAGGTAAATCAGTTGAGGCAACACCAGTGTTTTGATTACACAAACTTTACCAATTAAAGAAAGATTTCGCATTTGCCAGCACTTAATGGTTTGTCCAATTTTCGTTAATTTTTGTTTGTGATTCAGTTCAAAAATTAAGTCTGTATTTAATGACAGATTCACCCCAAGACATCTGAATTGAGATTTTTTCCACAAGATACCATGGTTGGAGTAGAGGGTATCTTGGCATCCTTTCTTTGACCCAATCCAAATTGCTTCAGTTTTACTAAAGTTGATTTTACATCCAGAAAATTCTCCAAATTTATCTAATAAGTTAAAAAGTTGGGAAAGGGAATTATCTGACCCATCTAAAAATCATACTAAATCATCTGCAAAAAGGGAAATCTTGGCTTCATAATTTTTAAAAGGAATACCTCTTATTTGCTCATTTTGTCGAATAGAGAGAGCCATAATTTCAATAATGCTTAAGTGCTTGAAATAAAAAATCATGCGATACGCTGTCAAACGCTTTCTCAATATCGAGCAGCAAAATTGAGCCTGGGGTAGCAGTTAAATCAGTATATTCAACAATATCTAAAATAAAACGAATATTATCGCTAATGTTCCTCCCTTTCATAAATCCGGATTGGTCATCATGAATAAGATAAGAAAGTGAACGTTTTAAACGATTGGCAAGACATTTAGCTAAAATTTTATAATCAGTTGTTAAAAGAGTTATGGGTCGATAGTTTTTTATTAACAAAGGATCTCTATCTTTCTTAGGAAGAAGAGTAATAATAACAATTCTTTGGGATGCTGACATTGAGCCATTTTGCAGAGAAAAGTTAAAGGAATCTAACAACAGATCATTCAAATCAGACCAGAATACTCTATAAAATTCAATAGGCAAACCGTCAAAACCAGGGGTTTTATTAGACTGCATAGACTTTACTACATTATACAATTCATTTTTGGAAAGGGGGGTCTCCAAGAAATTTTTGTCCTCGTTAGACAATTGGGGGATATTTATATTATCAAAAATTGCATTGTTCACAACATTCTCATCCAAACTAATCTGAGGGTTACTTGGAACCGAGTATAACTTTGAATAAAATTCTTGGATCTTTTTCAAAATTGTTTTAGAATTTAGAATAAAATAAGCCACTTCGGAGATGCAATCTGAGCATGAGCAGATAAAGGTCATCTATACCAAATTCTAAAACCCACTGACACTAATATTCGATATGTGCTCATGAATGTCATGTAATCATTATTCAATTATGCACTAATGGTGCATTCCATGATATCCAGGTGGAAGTATTCTTTTTAAAGGGGGAAACAAAAGCTATTCATAAGGCACCTCGGGGTAACCTCGCTAGTCATAAGGACCGCTAGTCATAAGGATCAGTGGCTCATAAGGACCGCTAGTCATAACGTGTAATTTCCTATACCTGTAGGGTCGCTATTCATAAAGCGAAAAGGGGGTAACTATTCATAAACTCATAAGGAGCATTATTCATAAGGATTGCTATTCATAATCGAAGAAAAGGGTCATTACTCATAAGGGCCGCTATTCATAATAAGTCATAATACAGATACAGGGTCGCTATTCATAATACCAAATCGGGGTCGTTAATCATAAGGGTCGCTATTCATAAAGGTCAATGTTCATAAGGGTCGCTATTCATAATTGGAGAAGAGGGTCGCTATTCATAATCGGAGAAGAGGGTCGCTATTCATAATCGGAGAAGAGGGTCGCTATTCATAATCACAGAAGAGGGTCGCTATTCATAATCGAAGAAGAGGGTCGCTATTCATAATCACAGAAGAGGGTCGCTATTCATAATCAAAGAAGAGGGTCGCTATTCATAATTGGAGAAGAGGGTCGCTATTCATAATCGAAGTAGAGGGTCGCTATTCATAATCAAAGAAGAGGGTCGCAATTCATAAATGGCATAGTCTGTGTGCGGGTGGCGGGGGGGGGGGGGGTGCTGTAGTAGGTGTTGCCACCAGGTGTTGTTCTATCATGTCCATAATCCGCAGAGATAGGCGAGATAGCTCAGAGGTCGAACAGTGGCTTTGTAACTGAAGGATGCGTGTTTGAAACCAGGATGCACTCATGTCCTCAAGTCCCTCGGAGAGGACTTAACCCTAATAGGCCCCGGGGGGGGGCGGATCCCCCCCCCCCTCGACGTTTCGCGTCGTTCGCATCGCGAAAAGCAGTCACCACGCCGCTTCACTACTTTTTTCTTTCAGGTCTTGCGCAACTTTTGAGACCAAATTTGTGATGTCCGCGCGTGCGGTTCCGGAGTTACCCAACATTTCGTAAGTGCATGTCAGACCCAAAATTGTTCAAAAACGTGATTTCGTGTACAAATCCAATCCAAATTGTGTTTCCAGCTAAAATTCATAAATGTTTCATTATTTTTACTTTTACTGTTTAAAAACAATTAATTTTATGTTGTTTAGGATTAAAATAGTGTCGCTGACAAATTCCATCGAAAAAACAATAAAAAACATAAGAAAAAAAGGATTTTTACCGGTTTATTTGATCAGAATCTGACAAAGAGTCTCTATACCAAAAATTAGCAGTTTTGGGGCTTTATTTAATTAATTAGAGCAAATTAATTTTATGCATAAATTAGCATAATTAATTAGTTATTAAATTTTTCGGAGAAATTGACTATACAGTTTTGTAGATTACGTGGTCGGCGACGTGTGTGCCGATTTTCGTTGCGAATGCGCGGTGGACGGCCGAGATCTTAGGGGGAGGAATCAGCCCCCCACCCCCGGCTGTGAGATGGGTCTAAATAACCCGGCTCTATTAGGGTTAAAGCCGTTGGTCCTGTGGTTGTTTACATACAACCAATATGCTTTACAGTATAAAGAAATGGGAATAAATTTGATAGAATTGAATTAAGATCAAACAAACATAGAAAATACATAATGCGCATGCACTTGTAATGGGGGGGGGGGGGGGTGACCCGTAAGATTGGCTTCTATCATCCCCCCGCAATAATTCACCTTCAATAAATGACATGATCAAATAATATGATCAGGAGGAGGAGGAGGATGACCATGATGATTATTATTCATAGGATCACGATCGATCAACATGGTGATAATTTTTGTCATGATTTTTGTTAAGATTATGATAAGGAAGACCGAAATAAAGATTTCAAAGAATATAATGAAATGAATAAGTTAGTAATTACCATGAAAGCACATGCACTCAAATGTTCTGAGAGGTGATTTTTAACTCGGGGAAATTTGAAAGTCCCAACCGTGGGAGGGCATACTTCATTCCCATCCATGCCCATAAACAGGGGCACACTGTAAAAACGGTAGATGCCAATGAATTGTACGTTACTAAAATCACGTATTATGCAAATTTTACTATCCCACCCCAAAATAAAAACGAAAACAAATTTTTCGCGGCAATTTCTAAGCCCGTATCCGGACAACTACCCCTACAACTAATCTCCAGGACAACCACCCCCTACGAGAATCCCACCCCCGCCCAACTTTCCCCTCATCTCCCCCCAAATGGACGATTGCTGGAACTTGAGATAAAGGCTAAGGATTAGGTCTTCACAGGAGTTGAGAAACGGGAGGATCTGGATGATTCAATGATTCATTTATTGTCATGCAACAAGGATACAAATTGTGTTACAATCTGATTTCCCAATTTCAAGCATAAAAAATTGCACGTGATGGATAAGAATGAATACAGAAAAATATATTAATGCACACGTATCAGAAATATATTAACACATTGAGAATAAAGAGGCATGACAATAATTATTCCATGGTAAATCTACGTAAACAGTATACAAAAGGAAATAAGAGTACAAGCAAGAGGTCCATGTCTTGCAGAAAACCATGCAGAAACAAAGAAACAAGAAGCTGGAAAAGGAAGGAAAGAGGAAAGAGAGAGAGAGAGAGAGAGAGGAGGAAAAAGAAAAAAGAAAGAACAAAAAGGGTACATAAATAGACAACCAGTACTTCCCCTAACTCTAAAATAGGTGTGGCAATGACACTCCAATATTCAAACCAAAGCACATGTCTGCGTGTATGTGGGTGTGTGGATGGGGGGGGGGGGGGGGGGGGGGTCCTCTCCTCCCACGTAGATGTATGGATTAGACATCGTTTTTTTAATTATTAAGGCACTGGCAAAGCGCCTTTCAAAGTGTGGGGAGTATTGATAAATATAGTTCACTTTTTTAGAAAATAGGGATATATTTGACAAAAACCGGAAATGCATTGTATAGAGCTTTCTTAAATACAATACCGTTGGGCCTTGGGTTGTCCTTCCTCCATATCCCTTTCTTATTTGATTTAAATGACAACCCTCTTCTTTGATTATGAATAGTGACCCTCTTCTGTGATTATGAACAGCGACCCTCTTTTGTGATTATGAATAGCGACCCTCTTCTCCGATTATGAATAGCGACCCTCTTCTGTGATTATGAATAGCGACCCTCTTCTCCGATTATGAATAGCGACCCTCTTCTCCGATTATGAATAGTGACCCTCTTCTGTGATTATGAACAGCGACCCTCTTTTGTGATTATGAATAGCGACCCTCTTCTCCGATTATGAATAGCGACCCTCTTCTGTGATTATGAATAGCGACCCTCTTTTGTGATTATGAATAGCGACCCTCTTCTCCGATTATGAATAGCGACCCTCTTCTCCGATTATGAATAGCGACCCTCTTATGTGATTATGAATAGCGACCCTCTTTTGTGATTATGAATAGCGACCCTCTTCTTCGATTATGAATAGCGACCCTTATGAATATTGACCTTTATGAATAGCGACCTTTATGAATAGCGACCCTATTTTCGTATTATGAATAGGGACCCTTATGATTAACGACCCTGATTTGGTATTATGAATAGCGACCCTCTTTCCATATTATGAATAGCGATCCTTATGTCTTATTATGAATGGCGGTCCTTATGAATAATTACCCTTATGAATAGCAACCTTTATGTCTTATTATGAATAGCGGTCCTTATGAATAATTTTTTTTTTATGAATAGCGGTCCTTATGACTAGCGAGCAGACCCCGGCACCTCTATCACTCCCAGAGTTATTTTTCTGAAGTGCACATAAAGGGACCCTCCATGTCTAAAATATCTGTGGATATTTGGGGTCATTTGTACCATGAGCTAACCCCGAACTGGCTTATTGTTCGGGTTATATTTTGATTCTTCATCTTTGAGTTTGAAAATATTTTTCCTTTGCCAAGCTCTATTTTCCAAATTACAGAAATATTTACTGCTTTTCTCGCCTTCTTCAAGCCATCTGATTCGGGATCTCACAATTACACCCTTTGTTTCAAAATCACAGATTTTGTTTAAATTTTGTCTTCTAGCTCCTCCAATTTTGAAAATAAAGTGTCCTCAGGAGCTGTATTGGTGTTTGAAGAAAGCTGTAGTTTAACATTATCAATGTCTTTCGGCATATTACTCCCAGTGTTAAAGATCGTATGCTCGATCTATAATGAAAAACACAAGTCAGAAAAAATTGGAACCAGCGGGATTCGAACCTGTCATAACCATTGTTCCACGGCGGACCGTTTGAATATTAATGAGTCAGAAAGAAGAGGATCTTGGGTATTTGATTCTAGTTCGTCGTGACTTGGCCGTGAACCAGAATAGCCTGGTGGTTAAGTCGCTGCCCGGCAAGCAGTAGATGACAGGTTCGAATCCCGCTGGTTCCAATTTTTTCTGACTTGTGTTTTTCATTATAGATCGAGCATACGATCTTTAACACTGGGAGTAATATGCCGAAAGATTTGTTTACAAATTAAAAATTCCTCCCCAGTCAAGCTTCTTCGTTTATTATCAATGTCAGCAACTAATTTATCTTTTTCTAAGGTTCTCTCTTTTTTCTTGCGGGAGGAATATTCTAAACAAATTCCTGTGATAAAGCATTTAAAAGAGTCCCATAAACTATTTGGATTACACAAAGAATCCCTATGAATAAACTTAAATTCTTTAATTTTTTCTTGGTCAGGGTCATGGTGTAAATAGTGAGTATTGAGTTTCCAATATCCCTTTCCTTTTTTGTTTGTGGTCGCTTACAATCAAATTGAATAGAAACAATAGAGTGGTCAGACTGAACCCCGGGTAATATTTGAAATTTTTAAAAAAATTCTTAAAGGTTAGCCGAAACTAAAATAAAATCTAATCTTGAAAGAACTTGGGTGATTTTTGATGTCTTGTATATTTCCGGAGTGTAGGATGAAAAATTCTCAATACGTCATATAAACCATATTCCTCCATTAAATATGAAAGTGTTTCACTAGCTTTTACATTTGAGTGCATCTGTCTCGTGCCCTGATAGTCCAGGGGGCCAATAACTGAATTAAAGTCACCACCAATTATTAAAGAAGGATTATCAATTGCATCAACCTCAGCAATAACTTCAAAAAGGAATTGAGGATCATCATTATTCGGGGCATATACATTAACTAAAGAAATAGGGAAATTAATGTGATCGTAATTAAGGACATCTAAAATCAGAAATCTACCATTGGGATCCTTAAAAACAGATTTCACCTTCATAGAAAGAGAGTTTCTTACAAGTATTGCAACACCACGACTGTTGGAGGTAAAACTTGCAAAACAAGCATATTCCCCCCCCCCCCCCCCCATTCAGACTGCCATAATTTTTCATTATTTATATCGGGGTGAGTTTCTTGGAGAAATATGATATCAGAGTGAAGAGATCGCATGTAATGAAAAGTCTTTCTTCTCTTGACATAATCCTGCAACCCTCGACAGTTAATAAAGATCTATATACATAATGTTTTGTATGGAAATGTAAATATAAACGTTTTAGTTAAGGTACGTGTAATTGGTTATGGTTAACTGAAATGTATGTCACCACTGTCAACAGTGACGTGAAGTAGCACCAATATTTCCAAGTGTGATTTAAAAGCATAGTTTTGGCATCAGGCGACTATTTACGGGCCATCGTTACGGGCCATCGTTACGAATTGTTGTTTCTGCTTATGTTAATGTGTCCATCTGGTGTCGTGATGCACGAGGCCGACACCAGCAGATACAGCAAATGTAACATTGCAGTTGCGCCCCCTCTGCCCATCAACCACTCTTCTCGCAGGAATGCCGCGATGAGCCCTTCCCTTGGTATGCATCGTCCAAACGTTGTAACCCGTCTCGTCTATTCCCAGCACACCATGCTCCAGAAACCACTCAGCGTACTCATCGGGCTGCTGGAGGACACGCGATGAGTTTCCTGGCCACATGAACATCTTCCGCTAACTTGAGGGTCACCAACATCCCATCCAGCGTCCTGGCAATGGTGGATGTAGACACCTCTGGCTTGTCCGGGAGCTTGTCCCTCAGGCTTTGCCTCATCTGGAATAAGGTAAGGAGAGGGTTCGCATCCAATATTTCTTGCAAGTGTTGTCTCATATCTGCATCCATCTTCGTGTTGCGTGCGCCACCCCTAGGAACATGAGGAAGTTGCTCTGTTCTTCCAGTTCGGAGGAATGCAGCCACAATCGATCTCGCTGTATGACGTTTCACGCCAAGATTGTCAGCCAGTTCCAAGTAGTCCTGGGCGTTGCCTTGGAAGGCCTCTATCAACCGACGTCGATCGACATTAGTTATTCTGTGATGACAGTTTCGAGCTGCCACTATCAACTCAACGATACTGAAACGTGCATAAATAAGTGCTAAGAGTACCGTGTGTTGCTCTTACAACGAGATCATAAAGTGAAAGTGACAATAATATGCCTTTTCTTATAAAGCTACTCGCTCCTTTCGTACAGAAATTATTCAAATGAACATAAACAATACAAATACAAAAATATAATTTGGATGAAAAGGATTGCGCACATTCCATAGATGCTCGCCTGTTGACGGAAATGAATGTTTAAACGCATGGTTTTTTTGCAGTTTACATTTTCAGACGAAATTGAATGCTCTTCACCTGCTTTCTAAGTTGAGTGGTGTTATTTCAATAGACCTGTTTACTAATTTTATGCATACTTCTTGAACAAAATTTGCTCTTAACAACTCAAAAGCTTGCCAGAGGCTTGCCTGACATAGCAGCAACTAATTTATCAAAGTGGATTCCATCCATAGAGATGCTATTATGCATGGCAGATGCACTAAATAGTTGGTAGCTAAGGATTCTGGAGAGAAACATGCATAAATTTAAATACTTAGTAAACAGGCCTATTCGGTTTGACAAAAGTTGGCGATCGCACGATGAGAAAATCCAATAGACCTGTTTACTAAGTGATTCAAATTTATGGATGTTTCTTTCCTGGGGACCTAGTAACGAAGTATTCCATTAACCTGTTATTAATGAATGAACTGCAGTGCAGTGCGATTTGTAGGTGCTCCGTGCAGATGACGCAAGGTTCACGGCCGTTAATCGCACGTACACCGTACGTGTTGCAAGAACGTACGGGCCTGTTGCGCCACATTCACGCCGGTAGTAGGGTGAAAGCAAAATGAACGTACTAAAACCGTACGGCGACAGTACGGTCGGCGGTGGATTTCCACCCTCTTAGCCCCACGTGTTCTCTTCTGACCCCTGCCTCTTGCTCCAGGCATTGTGATTCAAGAGTCAGTCCTGATTTAGAAAATGTCTTGAAGAAACCTCCTGAACCTCCTGAAGACCCTGAAAATACAGAGCGAAAGTGTGAGAACTCTGTTGCCCGCACGGTTTTTATACCGACCCCAAATTGGCCGTACGTTGCACGCACGTGTTTGCATGCGCCGTGGGTGGGACACACGAAGCACGCAAATCACATGCACGTTTTCAGCTATGATTAGATACCCGCGTAACACGCACGTGGCCCGCAAGGAGCGCATGCGCACTTGCGTGACCATTACATGCATGCCTCGTGAGTGCTGCCTGCGGTATTCGCGCGGTTTTTACCCCCAGCAAACGTGCGACCCACCCACGCTATTCGCACTACCCTCTTGCGGAGACTGAGTGTTCATTACGTCCTGTCCACGGGCTGCCTGTCGTAGCGAGAACGCAGAAAATAATGTGCATACACATTTTCCGCCTACGGCTTTAGCGTACTGTCTGCGAACTAGAAATTCCGTACGGACAACCTGCGTCCCCCTTGCGTTTTCCCAAATTTCTGCCCGTAAACCACCCGTAAACCACCCGTACAAGCCCGTACGGGCAGTTGTGACTAAGGCTTTAGTAAACAGGTCTATTGAGTGGTGTTATTCCTAGTTCACATTTGGCTTGCGATGTGTCTACGGAGCCCGTAAACTGCCCGTATGCCCCTTTCCGCGCGGCCTCCGCGCTGCCTCCGTGCGGAGGCTGTAAGATTTTCGTGCGGATTCACGGGCTCCGCAGCCTCTACGATTTGTTATCGAGAGTAGCCCGTAGACATGTCGTAGGTGACATCGCACAATCCTCGCACGGGCACTGTGCAATGGCCAAGCGTGATCGTGCAGCAAACGCCCGAATTTTGGTGGACATGGGGGCAAAAAAAATCGTAAGGAGATTGTGCATTCGCACGGCGCTCGCACAGCTATCGCAAGGTTGCCGCTCGCTGCCTGTGCAGTACCCGTAAAATATGAGATATGTACACATAATCCCTATTGCTGGGGATTGGGATCCTCAAACGGCACGGCGACTGCACAGTCACCGCACCTCCTCCGTGAAGCCTCGCCTCGGGAGCCGTGCGGGCTCCGTACGATTTCTTCATGGAGGTTGTGGAGACTGTACGGCAACTGCATTGACATCGCACAATACCCGTACGGAATTTAGACGGGTTGCCCCCGAGGCCCCGAAGAACAAATTGCACGATGCCCGTAGACAATGTGAACACAAATGCCGTAGCCCTTAGCGACGTCGATGCCCGCAAAATCGCACGGAAAGTCGTAGACACTTTTATCGCACGGCGTCCGCGCCAAATGTGAACTAGGCATTATCGACCATTTGGGTGCTATTTGGACGAAATTGTATGGGAAAACCTATATTAATGACAGTAGCAGATTTACGGATCCCGGCCCGTGCCCCCTCCTTTTGAAAGAATAGTATGCTTTGTGCCCCCCTCCCTTAAGAACTGATAACCATTTTTGTTGCTTGTCAGAGAATTATGGGAGGAAAAGTGGGCCCCATAAAATCTGATCCCCCCCCCTTCACTGAGCGACTTTTTGAGGGCTGGCGAAAAAAAAAATTCTCACCACTCCCCCACTCCCCACACCCCTCCACTGAACGATTTAAATTACGGACCTCCCTCCAAAGTTGACAGCCCTGCATATCTGTGCCCCCCCCCCTTTTACAAAATCCTGGATCCGCCCCTGATGACAGCCCTGCATTTCTCTGCCCCCTTTTTTTATAAATCCTTGATCCGCCCCTCATGACAGATCTGCTTTTCTGTGCCCCCCCCCTTTTTTTACAAAATCCTGGATCCGCCCCTGATGACAGCCATGCATTTTCTGCCCCCTCCCCTTTATAAAATTGTGGATCCGCCCCTGATAATGATAAAAATAATGTAAACGCACCCTTTCGGCAAAACCGGGGTTGCTTTTGGCGAATGGTTGCGTTCCGTGAACGCGACGACACCCGACGCGCCCTGACGCTCCCAACGCACCCTTTTCGGCGAATGGTGGCGTTCGCGTCAACGCGACGCGACGCGACGCGACGCTTCCCACCCTTTCGGACTAAGCCGTCCTACATTAAAGGGTCACTAAAATAAAAAAATTATTGGCCATTTTTCGTAGGAAGGTGTCATCAGGAGCCAAAAAATATCTATCACACAATTGTTTATGCATTCAGTCATATTTTATAATCATTTGAAAAGTACATTTTTGCTGATTTACACAGTCATAAGCCCCGCCCCTAAAAAAAACCCATCGAAGCGACATCGTGATCACGTGATCTGTGACGCGTGAAAAGTAAGGGAAAATATTCCACTAACCTATACCGTGTGCACCCGGAGGCCCCCCGGCAGGCCCAGCCCGGTGTCGAGCATGATATTCACCGCATCGACCATTTGCATTGCGTATTTTCGTGTGTTTAATTCCTCACAATAAATTTGATTTTGGGACGCAGTTTCATCAATAATGCCTAATCAGTGTATAGTTGCGGGCTGTAGCAAGACCCCTAAAGATGGTGTAAGCCTACATCATTTTCCTAAAGATGAAAATCTACGGAAATTGTGGGTCACAAATGCAAAGCTCACGCGGGCAGAGTGGCAAGGGCCGGCCAAGTGAGTGGAGTACAATCTGCAGCGATCACTTTGCCGAAGATGATTTTGAGGATCCTGGCCTGTATTCCGAATATGGCATGAAGAGAAGGATAAGCTAGCTAAAATAAAAGATTCAGCTATTCCAAAGATCAGACTTGGAGTCAAGTCTTCCAATCTGTTTTTCAACGACAGCAGCTGCAGCAGCTTCACCCGTAGACCGAAAATTCTGTCTCTCGTTCGTTAGCTAAGACGACCTAACGATCGAGAGACAGCATTTTCGGTCTACTTCACCCGTAACTCCAGGGAGCTCCAACCCGTTGGAGCTCCCTGGAGTTACTTCACCCACGGCCCTTCACCGTATTCTGCGAGGGGTTCAAACATATAATATGGTCGAATTTCCCCTTGCCACTCGAGCATCTTTGCCTTCGGGGTCTGATAAATCATCTGATAAATCAGAGTTCGTATCTGCATGGCTCAGAAAAGTCCTCCAACTCGGAATCGCGGGCACTTTTCCTCTCTCTATATAAGTTACTCGAGTTCAGCCAAAATTTAAGTCAGTACTAACGTACTTTGTAAAGCAAAGTAAAAAAAAAAAAGCCGTAAGTGAAATAAACAAAACAAAAGCGTTCACCAGTCGCTATGTACGGGGGGAACATAGTCACTGCCGTACTTTGTGTAGGACATAGTACATAAAGACGCATAAAACGGCTGTGCACGCGTTTATGACCATTGCAAAATTTTCGTTCGGCAAGCTCAGATGGATGAGAACATTGTTCAAAAGAAAAGCTAAAAAACAAAACAAGAGCTGTATATTTGGGCAAAAGCGTTTTCTGATCTTGTAGAAAATATATTGCTAATGATTATTCACTCCTAAGATTATATTGATTAATTTCCTTTTTTCATAAATTGTCCGTTGAACAGACGGGTCAAATACCGCATTCTGTGTACAATATTATATGCTGCAGCCTGCAGATCTTGTGCCTCTTACTTTTCATACGTCACATGGGGTTAGCCAATCAGCTCACGAGTTTTAAGGAACGGTCCCAAAACCTCTACTTTTCCCCCTTTTTCGCCAAAACGAGACATAATTTGGACAATCGATTGGGAGATTCGTGATTAGAAGGCCAAACTACATGGAAAGAGCACCCATTTTCTCTCTAATTTAGTCAACCTTTAATCTTCAAATGTTTTGCTGCCTAATATTTTTCTATCAAACTTAAAGACCTCAGCCTGACCCAAAACAACCATATATTGACGTAAAGCTTAGTAAACAAAGAATATAATTACCCTGGGTATTCATAAATTTTCGTCTCCGTTTATCCATAAAAAATAAAAAAGATAATTTTTTTTGGTCCGCCCCCTCCCTATTGCCTAACAAGAGAGGAAACTGCAGGGGGTCGCTAGACGTGTGACGACATGTCATGTATACAGCTCCGAGTGCGTCTACACGATATGTCGTCATCAAATTTTCACCCCCCGCAAAGTAGCGTTCCTCAGAGACGGGGTCCTCGTCAGAAAAACCACCGGGGCTCAACATTTGGGATGCTGTTACTCATTCCACAGGAAACGGAATCTCATGAATTTGGTTTCAATTTGTTCAGAAAATATATAGCTCCCCGTGGATGAATAAAGTGTATATTTCAAAATTCGGTCAGGCTAAGGTCTTCAAAATTTCTTCGCGAAGGTCATTCCGTAACGCTTGGAACCAGCCTGTGCGGATCAATAGACCTGTTCACAGAGTAATTCAAATTTATGGATGTTTCTTTCCTGGGGACCTCCATTAACCTGTTATTAATGAACTATACTTGGAATTTAGTTTGTATACATTACTTGTTGCTATGTCTGACAAGCCTCTGACTAGCTTTCAGGTTGTCAGAGTATGCATAAGAGTATGCATAAATTTTGAATATATTTGTGAACAGGTCCATTGCCTAATCTATTTGACACCAACACTAAATCACGCATCACCAATTTCAGACAATCTGAAATGGCTATGTCAGAAACCCAATTGTCCTAAATAAGTGGATGACTCCTACGTTAATTATGTTTTTGAAACGATATAAAAGGATTTGGAAATTATTAAGTAGCCGGTTCGTAATTAGTAGATTGTACAAGTTCCACTGTTTTGGTGGAAACGCTACTTTTTATTAAACTACTAAAATCACCAGTCAAGGTGCGTATCATTGTGCGCACTCTTTGACAATAACTTTTTGCTTATTTCTCCATTTTAATATAATCAGACGATATGAGCTTTTCAAAGATGTGTATTTTTTTAATCATTAATAATTTCAAATTGTTTCATACCTTTTTAAAATCATAATTAATCAAATGTAGCAGCCATCGACTTATTTTTGACATTTGAGGTTCAGACAGTGCCACTTTAGGCTGTCTGAAACCTACCATGTGTGATCTATTGGTCATTTTCTTTGTTTTTCATAATTATGAAGGAAGAGAAAATTAGCTTTCCAGTGATTTGTAAATTAACGAAAACTAAAGTAGGATTATTGAGTGATTTTACCCATAAGCTTAATTGTGTTTCTGTTTTCAGATACATCCTGTATTGTTGATAACTTCCATTGATGAAATTTAAGTGCATTTTCAAACAAGGCTTTCTTTTGAAGCGTATTTACCGACATGGGACTATTCAAACAAACCTACCCTGTTAAAATTATTGATAAATGAAAAAAGGAATTAACAAATAAAATATAAAGCTGTATGTAATTCCAGGTATTGTTTTGACTAGAGTACGTCTCAAGAGTTATGTAGGAATTATGTTCCATAAAACTTTACATGCAAATTATTTCGATGAGAAACACATTTAAAGGCATTCAGTAACTTAGTGGAGGCTTGATAAAATCTGAGCTGTCTGGCCTTACATGCTATCAGTGTATGTAATATGGTGTAAAAATGAAGCCCATGCGGAAAAAAGCACTTCAAAATCACCATGTGCTTCACAAAAGTAAACATATGCAAATGACCGGAAATGCCAGACTCATTTTCCCCATTGACTCAGTGTTAGACTAAAGCGTATGGCCATACGCTTTCGTAAATATGAGTATTCAGTATATACACAGATATCTTAATAATAGCATTATATATTTGAAAACCTTTCTATGCCTGGCTATTTATTTATCCTTCTGAACATCATTATACAAGACAGATATCAAAATTCAACAATTTATTAAATCAAGCTTCCACAAAGTTACTGAATGCCTTTAAGGAAAATTGGGTTGTTTTATTTTTTCATCGTGATAAGTCAACTTTGGAATTACCACAACCTTCCGCCTAATTTAAAGGTTTGGATTAATGAACCATATTTCATTTCAAATTAATGAACCCTTATCATCTGAGAGTTTTGGTCGACAAAATTCCCAACCTTACGTTCGTGATAAACCATTTAAGACGTGGTAAACGCGTACTCTTATGTTGATAATGAAATCCATGTATAGTTCTCGTAAACCCCTTTTACATCAGTTGATGATGAATAACGAGATAATTGAAAATTGATCTTTCCTCCACTTTTTTTTTCTTCTTTTTTCCTTTTCTGAAAAAAGTAGAATCTAAATTCATTGCGTCATATATTTGTTTGTTATGAGCGACACCTTTCCCATCAGACTTCCCTGTCCCTGTAGGAAATGTTGGCTGAATTACTTCCTATCTTTCACCTCTTGATAGCAGTACAGAGTCATTTTAGTAACATGTTCGCATTAGCTTTTGATCCATTATACATGAGAAGAAAGAGCAAAACTCATATAAAAGTTTGAGTCTGTTTCCAACGCAGTACATTGTGCCGTTCACAAATAATAGCAATTTCATTGTAAATTATCATTAAAGTCTCTAAATTGGCAACGCAGTGTAAACTATATTATCACCATTTCGTGTAGAAATTGACAATTTTCTCTTAAATTTTGCAATTGCCTTTTACAAATATTCTTTTTATTTTCAAACTATGTAGGAGTGGAAAATAAGAAAAATGGTTGCCAATTTAAAGGAGAATTAATCTCAAAAAATAAAGACGATAGTGTTCAAAGGTGTTATTTATTCCTACTTGTTAGACTATATGGCTTCTCGTCAAAATATACGAGATCGATACGAATCAAGATTTTTTGAGCAAAATTTATCATCTGCTAGCAATATGTATCGTCTGCTAGCAGTACATGGGGGCTGCCATATTTTTTATTTGTACATGAAGATTTTCTTAATCCAAATTCCCAATTGACTTTTTCAAAATTAAAAACCCATTTGAGATTAAAAATATAGAATAGATATGTCAATTTATTTTTAAACTGAAGATTTTCTTATATATTTCTGTTGAAAATCGATATTCGCTTAATAGAAATCTATTTTCTCGATACTGTGACGTATGGGACGGAGCAAATTAATTCAAATTCTATGGATGCTTCTTCCCTGAGCATCTATAGCGGCAAACTATGCATTCACCTGCTTTCGGATAATGGACTTGAAAAGTCAGAATGCATGCTGCATATATTATGTTCTGCTCTGTTTGGCAAACCCACGAAAATAGATTTTTGTTAAACAAAACCAGACAATTTAAAAATATCATTATAAAGATTTAATTTTTATAATACATGTAAACACCCACTTTATATTTTTCGTCACATATGGGATTTTAGGTAATGAAGAAAAGCAATTTAGGTCTTGGATTCAAAATATCTTCCTGACTGGAACATTTCTCAATGGTTCATGTACAACTCCAAATCAGCAAGAAAATGGCAGCCCCCATGTAAATGAGTAGGAGACGATACCGGGTGTTGGAATATCTTTATTTATACCCTTTTCTGATATCTTATTAGAAAATGGTTTAGCCCAATAAGTAGGAATATATTACACCTTCCAATATAAGTAAATTTGTATTTAAGGGTTAATTCTCCTTTAAGGTGGGAAAACAGTAATTTAGACCATAAGGAAATGCAAAGGAGGTTTAAACCATAGGGACACACAAAACACACACAAGCGCTAAACCACATTCAAATATTTCCTATAGGCATAATATACTGTAGGATAATATGCTGTTGTTGTAGTTGAATATGATGGTGCGCTTCAATCTCTCCAGATTATACGCGCCAGCCACTTTCGTCAGTGGGACTTCGGCTAAGGAAGGCCCACGTATAACGTCGATCCATTTGGTGATTATTAATTGCATGAAATCATTAGTGAAAAACAAATTATATATATATATATTCCATCACCTAAATTAGTACACGAAAGCCGAAGCGAAATAGCAAAATACAATAATCCAGTTTAAGAATTGTGAGATAAATGCAATGCGCGCGATACTAACTGTTCATGGAAAAAGCAGACTAACCAAAACGGTTAGTGGCATGTACATAACATAATAATTCCCGAATATAATCAGGGTTAGTCAAAAGTTGCTTAAGGGTTGGGTTATTGAGTTTTAACTTTCTGATCATTATGTGTCTCTCTTTTTCGTATTTTGAACAATATAAAATGAAATGTTCGATAGTTTCAAATACTTTACACACTTCGCAAAGACCGGAAGAATGCTGATTGATTTGTAACATATAAAAATTTAATGTACACTTACCTACTCTCAGGCATTCATCTCTCCGAGACAAGCCTTTTTTGTATGCCTGCTCGGTAACCTTGTCCTGCAGAGCATATAGAAATCTTCCCTTTTCTGAACTATTCCATTCATTTTGCCAAATATTTTTATAATAAACCAACCGAGAGCATGCAAGTTCGCTTGTGGTGTTAGATAAAACAATGTCTAAATGATTTTTCAGAGCGCCTTTCTTGGCAGCCCTATCAACTATTTCATTGCCGTTAATATCACAGTGAGATGGAATCCATTCAAAAAAGACAAGAATATCCTTTGACAAAAAATTATGAATTTTGTGTAAGATTTCATTTACAATAGCGCATCTAATAAAGTATGAGTCGATCATTTGAAGGGCTGACAATGAGTCAATAATATTATAGTTTCATTATTTCCCAGGGCAGAGGGCAGCATTTAAAAGAGGGCATTGAAATGACCAACCTAGTCATTTTAACGCAAATGATTAAATGACTGTGTGAGTCATTTTAAGTCCGAGACCAGGTTGCCATAAAAATTCCAACCGAATGTTCTTTTTTTATAATTGTTTGCCCTTTCATCATAAAGTTGTATAATGGCATAGTCTGTAGAAAGAGACTTTCGAAATCCATACTGATTTGGTATGAGTAAATTATTGGACATCAAAAAATCATAAAGTCGGTGATAAATAATCTTTTCTAAAATTGTTGAGAACGCTGGTAGGAGGGATATAGGTCGATAATTATTAACTAATGAAGGGTAATCTTTTTGATATATTGGTATAATTTTTGCAATTTTTAAGGAATAAGCGCCAGATGATATGGATAAATTAAATATATGTGTTAATGGGAGAACTACAAAATTAATAATCTTTTTCAGTAAATTCATACTTATTACATCATATCCAATAGATGAGATAGATTTAAGAGATTGTACAATTTTCAAAAGAATTAGTTGGCCGTAAAAATAAAGACTCATCAAAAGGTTCATAAAGAAACTGACTATAATCACCATGATCAACATGAATCTCAGATGCCAAATTTGGACCTACATTAGTAAAATAAGAATTAAACATATGAAATTTTTTTTTAGGATCTTTAATTTCTTGGCCCTGATCATTAAGAGATTTTAGATAATTCGTTGTTTTAGTACCAATAAGATCTTTAACAATCCGCCATACTGAGTTAGTACTACCTTTATTTAAATATAGCTGTTGTGAATAATACATTTTACGGGAAAGTCGAATCAATGTTAGTTTGTTTCTATAACGTTTATATTTTCCCGATTTATATCACAAGGGTCACGTAATGACTTTTTATATAAACGATTTCGTGTGCGTATAGAACATAAAATACCCTTTGTGATCCACTGTCTTTTATTTTTCTTTTGAGATTTTACTTGAACAAGGGGGATATTCTTATTATAATAAATAAGAAGTTTACTTTTAAAAATTTCATAGGCATTATTAACATTATTTTCTTCATATACCTCTGTCCATGCTTCTTGAGCAAGATCATATTTTAATAATTCGATTTTTTGACTTATTTCTTTTCTATATGATTTATTGCATTGACGTCTGCATTGACGTCATGACGTCAATGCTCTGTTATTGTTCGTGTTCTGCATTCTTATTCTTCTTCTTCTTCTTCTTCTTTGCATTGACGTCATGACGTCAATGCTCTGTTATCGTTCGTGTTCTGCATTCTTATTAGATTGACGTCAAGTCAATCTTCTATTCTCGTTCGCGTTCTGCATTCTTATTAGATTGACGTAAAGTCAATCTTCTATTCTCGTTCGCGTTCTGCATTCTTATTCTTCTTTTTCTTCTTCTTCTTTTTCTTCTTCTTCCTCAGACCCCATTCGTTTTGCACGGGGTGTTTGTGCGCTCTGTCTAGGTACTTTCCCCTTGTCCATTTCATTTCAAATTTCGTATGCATGTTCCTTGGCATGTCTTCTAGGTCACTGAGGTCTTCGTTTTTCGAATTCACTCATGCATGACCGTCCAGGCGCCATTTTGTCCGTTTTGGGGTCATTTTCATGCCTTTTGTTCTCTTGGCCTATCTCAGCTATCCTACATCCTACAGACTTCTAACAAATTCCTGTAGATAGTCCAAGAGTTGCTCTTTACATTCTTTTTTTAAAGTGAATACCAAAAATGCCATCTTCACACTGTAAATTTAAGTCCGAAATCCGCCATGTTGAAAAACGCTAAATTTCTTGAAATTTTCCCTCCCGAATATGAAAAATTCCTATAACTTTGTCATATCAATTGATTTTTGTCCCAAACTCTTACCATGTGTTGGTCTTGCCATTGCACACATTTCTGCCATATTTCATGCATTTCTGATTACGCATTATATAAACAGCGCCCTCTAAAGTTTTCAAAACGGCTCTCTTCATGTGGCCGTATCTCCGTCATGCCTGGGTAAACCCGTACCCTTTTTTGGATTTAGATACTTCAAGATATACCCATTTCAGCCAAATAAAAAAATATATACCATATCACTGACCGACTTTGAGAAAATTGCACTTGAAAATCACAATATTTGCATAAATGCCGAAATAAAGACAAATTGCTCTAATTTCGTGAACGTTCAACATACGTCTTTGAAATTTGGTGGGTATGTGTATTTATGTATTTGACAACTGTTAACCAAATTTGGATGAAATCGATGACGTCATCGCGAAGATATTACGCAAAAACCTTAATTTACTATGCACTACATAATATTGCATAATATGCTTATTTTAAATGGCGCGCTAGTCGCAGTTGGCTCACAATGACCGTAATGAAATTCCCTCGTCAGGGATGCAAAAAAAGATATATGGTCTCACAGAATATTTTGAGTAAATCGCGATTGAAGTCAGGTCATTATACGGATCCTGCACATGTATTACACGTATTGTCTATGGGGCAAATCGGTTATCGCAATTTTATATCCTGCATAGATGCCACTACCAAGGAAATATGGCATGCCATCCGGGCCAGATTTCCATTGTGGCCAATTTGTTTTGCATGCAGTGGTTGTGATCACTGTCTAGGTCCTTTCCCCTTGTCCATTTCGATTCAAATTTCGTATGCATGTTCCTTGGCATGCCATGTAATGCACTGAACTCTTCATTTTCCGGAATCACTCATGCATGACCGTCCAGGCGCCATTTTGTCCGTGTTTCGTACCTTTTGTTCGATTTTGCCTATCTCCACTATTCTAGATGCTACAGACTTCAAACAAATTGCTATAGATAGTTTAAGAGATGCTTTTTAGTTTACTGTTCAATGACATGCAAAATACAGACGTCAATCTATGCACATCGTTCTGATACGAAATTCAGTTCTAGTCTTCTTCTTCTTCTTTAGATTGACGTCAGTCAATCTTCTATTCTCGTTCGCGTTCTGCATTCTTATTCTTCTTTTTCTTCTTCTTCTTCTTCTTCTTCTTCTTTTTCTTCTTCTTCCTCAGACCCCATTCGTTTTGCACAGGGTGTTTGTGAGCTCTGTCTAGGTCCTTTCCCCTTGTCCATTTCATTTCAAATTTCGTATGCATGTTCCTTGGCATCCCTTCTAGGTCACTGAGGTCTTCGTTTTTCGAACTCACTCATGCATGACCGTCCAGGCGCCATTTTGTCCGTTTTCATGCCTTTTTGGGGCCATTTTCATGCCTTTTGTTGTCCTTGCCTATCTCAGCTATCCTACATCCTACAGACTTCTAACAAATTCCTGTAGATTGTCCAAGAGTTGCTTTTTACATTCTAATAAAAAAATTAATACGAAAAATGCCATCTTCACACTGTAAATTTAAGTCCGAAATCCGCCATATTGAAAAATGCGAAATTTCTTGAAATTTTCACTCCCGAATATTAAAAATTCCTATAACTTTGTCATATGAATTGATTTTTGTCCCAAACTTTTACCATGTCTTGGTCTTGTCGTTGCACACATGTCTGCCTAATTACGTGCATTTCTGACTACGCATTATATAAACAGCGCCCTCTAAAGTTTTCAAAATGGCTCTCTTCATGTGGCCGTATCTCCGTCATACCTGGGTAAACCCGTACCCTTTTTTGGATTTAGATACTTCAAGATATACCCTTTTCAGCCAAATAAAAAAATATATACCTCATCACTGACCGACTTTGAGAAAATTGCACTTGAAAATCACAATATTTGCATAAATGCCGAAATATAGACAACTTGCTCTAATTTTGTGAACATTCATCGTACGTCTTTGAAATTTGGTGGGTATGTGTATTTTCGTATTTGACAACTGTTAACCAAATTTGGATGAAATCGATGACGTCATCGCGAAGATATTACGCAAAAACCTTAATTTACTATGCATTACATAATATTGCATAATATGCTTATTTTAAATGGCGCGCTAGTCGCAGTTGGCTCACAATGACCGCAATGAAATTCCCTCGTCAGGGATGCAAAAAAAGATATATGGTCTCACAGAATATTTTGAGTAAATCGCGATTGAAGTCAGGTCATTATACGGATCCTGCACATGTATTACACGTATTGTCTATGGGGCAAATCGGTTATCGCAATTTTATATCCTGCATAGATGCCACTACCAAGGAAATATGGCATGCCATCCGGGCCAGATTTCCATTGTGGCCAATTTGTTTTGCATGCAGTGCTTGTGATCACTGTCTAGGTCCTTTCCCCTTGTCCATTTCGATTCAAATTTCGTATGTATGTTCCTTGGCATGCCATGTAATGCACAGAACTCTTCATCTTCCGAAATCACTCATGCATGACCGTCCAGGCGCCATTTTGTTCGTGTTTCGTACCTTTTGTTCGATTATGCCTATCTCCACTATTCTAGATGCTACAGACTTCAAACAAATTGCTATAGATAGTTTAAGAGATGCTTTTTATTTTACTGTTCAATGACATGCAAAATACAGACGTCAATCTATGCACATCGTTCTGATACGATTGCAATTCTAGTACTTCTTCTTTTTCTTCTTCTTTAGCCTCAGACCCCATTCGTTTTGTACAGGGTGTTTGTGAGCTCTGTCTAGGTGCTTTCCCCTTGTCCATTTCATTTCAAATTTTGTATGCATGTTCCTTGGCATGTCTAGTTGTGCATTGAGGTCTTCGTTTTTCTAACTCACTCATGCATGACCGTCCAGGCGCCATTTTGTCCGTTTTGGGGCCATTTTCATGCCTTTTGTTTTCCTTGCCTATCTCAGCTATCCTACATCCTACATACTTCTAACAAATTCCTGTAGATAGTCCAAGAGTTGCTATTTACATTCTTTTTTTAAAGTGAATACCAAAAATGCCATCTTCACACTGTAAATTTAAGTCCGAAATCCGCCATGTTGAAAAACGCTAAATTTCTTGAAATTTTCCCTCCCGACTATTAAAAATTCCTATAACTTTGTCATATCAATTGATTTTTGTCCCAAACTTTTACCATGTGTTGGTCTTGCTATTGCACACATTTATGCCATATTTCATGCATTTCTGATTACGCATTATATAAACAGCGCCCTCTAAATTTTTCAAAACGGCTCCCTTCATGTGGCCGTATCTCCGTCATGCCTGGGTAAACCCGTACCCTTTTTTGGATTTAGATACTTCAAGATATACCCTTTTCAGCCAAATAAAAAAATATATACCTCATCGCTAACCGACTTTGAGAAAATTGCACTTGAAAATCACAATATTTGCATAAATGCCGAAATAAAGACATATTGCTCTAATTTTGTGAAGGTTCAACGTACGTCTTTGAAATTTGGTGAGTATGTGTATTTATGTATTTGACAACTGTTAACCAAATTTGGTTGAAATCGATGACGCCATCGCGAAGATATTACGTAATAACCTTAATTTACTATGCATTACATAATATTGCATAATATGCTTATTTTAAATGGCGCGCTAGTCGCAGTTGGCTCACAATGACCGCAGTGAAATTCCCTCGTCAGGGATGCAAGAAAAGATATATGGTCTCACAGAATATTTTGAGTAAATCGCGATTGAAGTAAGGTCATTATACGGATCCTGCACATGTACTACACGTATTGTCTATGGGGCAAATCGGTTTCCCGCATTTGGCCCCCTGAACGATTTTCATTTTTCTTAAAATTTGGCAGGTACATGCTTCGAGGCAAAATGAAGAGACTCTCGAAGCCGGATTTTCAATATCTATCAAGCGCTTTGGTTTAATCGCAATTTTATATCCTGCATAGATGCCACTATGGATGAAACTATGGTGGGCTGAAAGGGCCAGATTTCCATTGTGGCCAATATGTTTTGCATGCAGAGCTTGTGATCGCTGTCTAGGTCCTTTCCCCTTGTCCATTTCGTTTCGAATTTCGTATGCATGTTCCTTGGTATGCCATGTCATGCACTGAACTCTTCATTTTCCAAAATCCCTCATGCATGACCGTCAAGGCGCCATTTTGTCCGTTTTTCGTTCCTTTCGTTCGTCTTGCCTATCTCCACTATTCTAGATGCTACAGGCTTCAAACAAATTGCTATAGGTAGCTTAAGAGATGCTCTTTTTTTACCGTTCAAGGACATGCAAAATACAGACGTCAATCTATGCACATCGTTCTGATACGATTGCAGTTCTAGTTCTTCTTCTTCTTCTTCTTCTTCTTAGACCTCAGACCCCATTCGTTTTGCACAGGGTGTTTGTGAGCTCTGTCTAGGTCCTTTCCCCTTGTCTATTTCATTTCAAATTTCGTATGCATGTTCCTTGGCATCCCTTCTAACTTACTGCGATCTTCGTTTTCCGAATTCACTCATGCATAACCGTCCAGGCGCCATTTTGTCCGTTTTGGGGGCATTTTCATGCCTTTTGTTCTCCTTGCCTATCTCAGCTATCCTACATCCTACAGACTTCTAACAAATTCCTGTAGATAGTCCAAGAGTTGCTATTTACATTCTTTTTCTAAAGTGAATACGAAAAATGCCATCTTCACACTGTAAATTTAAGTCCGAAATCCGCCATGTTGAAAAACGCTAAATTTCTTGAAATTTTCCCTCCCGAATATTAAAAATTCCTATAACTTTGTCATATCAATTGATTTTTGTCCCAAACTTTTACCATGTGTTGGTCTTGCCATTGCACACATTTCTGCCATAATTCATGCATTTCTGATTACGCATTATATAAACAGCGCCCTCTAAAGTTTTCAAAACGGCTCCCTTCATGTGGCCGTATCTCCGTCATGCCTGGGTAAACCCGTACCCTTTTTTGGATTTAGATACTTCAAGATATACCCTTTTCAGCCAAATAAAAAAATATATACCTCATCACTGACCGACTTTGAGAAAATTGCACTTGAAAATCACAATATTTGCATAAATGCCGAAATAAAGACAACTTGCTCTAATTTTGTGAACGTTCAACGTACGTCTTTGAAATTTGGTGGGTATGTGTATTTGTGTATTTGACAACTGTTAACCAAATTTGGTTGACATCGATGACGTCATCGCGAAGATATTACGCAAAAACCTTAATTTACTATGCATTACATAATATTGCATACTATGCTTATTTTAAATGGCGCGCTAGTCGCAGGTGGCTCACAATGACTGCAATGAAATTCCCTTGTCAGGGATGCAAAAAAAGATATATGGTCTCACAGAATATTTTGCGTAAATTGCGATTGAAATCAGGTCATTATACGGATCCTGCACATGTATTACACGTATTGTCTATGGGGCAAATCGGTTTCCCGCCTCTGACCCCTGAACGATCTTTATTTTTCTTGAAATTTGGCAGGTACATACCTCGAGGCAAAATGAAGAGACTCTCGAAGCTGGATTTTTAATATCTATCAAGCGCTTTGTTTTAAACGCTATTTTATAAGCTATATGGATGTAGTGACAGGTACTTAACAGAGTCTGCAAATACAGACTAGCACGTAGACCCAAATATAGAATGACCTTCAACCCATGAGTCCATGATTCATGCCAGCTCAGTTCTGCTTGTCTATCTCCACTATTCTAGATGCTACAGACTTCAAACAAATTGCTATAGGTAGCTTAAGAGATGCTCTTTATTTTACCGTTCAAGGAAATACAAAATACAGACGTCAATGCATGCACATCGTTCTGATACGATTGCAGTTCTAGTTAGATTGACGTAAAGTCAATCTTCTATTCTCGTTCGCGTTCTGCATTCTTATTAGATTGACGTAAAGTCAATCTTCTATTCTCGTTCGCGTTCTGCATTCTTATTCTTCTTTAGATTGACGTAAAGTCAATCTTCTATTCTCGTTCGCGTTCTGCATTCTTATTAGATTGACGTCAGTCAATCTTCTATTCTTGTTCGCGTTCTGCATTCTTATTAGATTGACGTAAGTCAATCTTCTGTTCTTGTTCACATTCTGCATTCTTATTCTTCTTCTTTTTCTTCTTAGACCTCAGACCCTATTTGTTTTGCACAGGGTGTTTGTGAGCTCTGTCTAGGTCCTTTCCCCTTGTCCATTTCATTTCAAATTTCGTATGCATGTTCCTTGGCATCCCTTCTAGGTCACTGAACTCTTCATTTTCCGAAATCATTCATGCGTGACCGTCCAGGCGCCATTTTGTCCGTTTTGGGGCCATTTTCATGCCTTTTGTTCTCCTTGCCTATCTCAGCTATCCTACATCCTACAGACTTCTAACAAATTCCTGTAGATAGTCCAAGAGTTGCTATTTACATTCTTTTTTTAAAGTGAACACCAAAAATGCCATCTTCACACTGTAAATTTAAGTCCGAAATCCGCCATGTTGAAAAACGCTAAATTTCTTGAAATTTTCCCTCCCGAATATTAAAAATTCCTATAACTTTGTCATATCAATTGATTTTTGTCCCAAACTTTTACCATGTGTTGGTCTTGCCATTGCACACATTTCTGCCGTATTTCATGCATTTCTGATTACGCATTATATAAACAGCGCCCTCTAAAGTTTTCAAAACGGCTCCCTTCATGTGGCCGTATCTCCGTCATGCCTGGGTAAACCCGTACCCTTTTTTGGATTTAGATACTTCAAGATATACCCTTTTCAGCCAAATAAAAAAATATATACCTCATCGCTGACCGACTTTGAGAAAATTGCACTTGAAAATCACAATATTTGCATAAATGCCGAAATAAAGACAAATTGCTCTAATTTTGTGAAGGTTCAACGTACGTCTTTGAAATTTGGTGGGTATGTGTATTTATGTATTTGACAACTGTTAACCAAATTTGGTTGAAATCGATGACGTCATCGCGAAGATATTACGTAATAACCTTAATTTACTATGCATTACATAATATTGCATAATATGCTTATTTTAAATGGCGCGCTAGTCGCAGTTGGATCACAACATCCGCAATGAAATTCCCTCGTCAGGGATGCAAAAAAAGATATATGGTCTCACAGAATATTTTGAGTAAATCGCGATTGAAGTAAGGTCATTATACGGATCCTGCACATGTACTACACGTATTGTCTATGGGGCAAATCGGTTTCCCGCATTTGGCCCCCTGAACGATTTTCATTTTTCTTAAAATTTGGCAGGTACATGCTTCGAGGCAATATGAAGAGACTCTCGAAGCCGGATTTTCAATATCTATCAAGCGCTTTGTTTTAATCGCAATTTTATATCCTGCATAGATGCCACTATGGATGAAACTATGGTGGGCTGAAAGGGCCAGATTTCCATTGTGGCCAATATGTTTTGCATGCAGAGCTTGTGATCGCTGTCTAGGTCCTTTCCCCTTGTCAATTTCGTTTCGAATTTCGTATGCATGTTCCTTGGTATGCCATGTCATGCACTGAACTCTTCATTTTCCAAAATCCCTCATGCATGACCGTCAAGGCGCCATTTTGTCCGTTTTTCGTTCCTTTCGTTCGTCTTGCCTATCTCCACTATTCTAGATGCTACAGACTTCAAACAAATTGCTATAGGTAGCTTAAGAGATGCTCTTTTTTACCGTTCAAGGACATGCAAAATACAGACGTCAATCTATGCACATCGTTCTGATACGATTGCAGTTCTAGTCTTCTTCTTCTTCTTCTTCTTCTTTTTCTTCTTCTTCCTCAGACCCCATTCGTTTTGCACAGGGTGTTTGTGAGCTCTGTCTAGGTCCTTTCCCCTTGTCCATTTCATTTCAAATTTCGTATGCATGTTCCTTGGCATCCCTTCTAGGTCACTGAGGTCTTCGTTTTTCGAACTCACTCATGCATGACCGTCCAGGCGCCATTTTGTCCGTTTTCATGCCTTTTTGGGGCCATTTTCATGCCTTTTGTTCTCCTTGCCTATCTCAGCTATCCTACATCCTACAGACTTCTAACAAATTCCTGTAGATAGTCCAAGAGTTGCTTTTTACATTCTAATAAAAAAATTAATACGAAAAATGCCATCTTCACACTGTAAATTTAAGTCCGAAATCCGCCATATTGAAAAATGCGAAATTTCTTGAAATTTTCACTCCCGAATATTAAAAATTCCTATAACTTTGTCATATGAATTGATTTTTGTCTCAAACTTTTACCATGTCTTGGTCTTGGCGTTGCACACATGTCTGCCAAATTTCATGCATTTCTGATTACGCATTATATAAACAGCGCCCTCTAAAGTTTTCAAAACGGCTCTCTTCGTGTGGCCGTATCTCCGTCATGCATGGGTAAACCCGTACCCTTTTTTGGATTTAGATACTTCAAGATATACCCTTTTCAGCCAAATAAAAAAATATATACCTCATCACTGACCGACTTTGAGAAAATTGCACTTGAAAATCACAATATTTGCATAAATGAAGAAATAAAGACAAATTGCTCTAATTTTGTGAACTTTCAACATACGTCTTTGAAACTTGGTGGGTATGTGTATTTATGTATTTGACAACTGTTAACCAAATTTAGTTGAAATCGGTGACGTCATCGCGAAGATATTACGTAAAAACCTTAATTTACTATGCATTACATAATATTGCATAATATGCTTATTTTAAATGGCGCGCTAGTCGCAGTTGGCTCACAATGACCGCAATGAAATTCCCTCGTCAGGGATGCAACAAAAGATATATGGTCTCACAGAATATTTTGAGTAAATCGCGATTGAAGTCGGGTCATTATACGGATCCTGCACATGTATTACATGTATTGTCTATGGGGCAAATCGGTTTCCCGCGTTTGGCCC
This sequence comes from Heliocidaris erythrogramma, assembly GCA_025617745.1. Taxonomy (NCBI): domain Eukaryota; kingdom Metazoa; phylum Echinodermata; class Echinoidea; order Camarodonta; family Echinometridae; genus Heliocidaris; species Heliocidaris erythrogramma. The sequence continues at coordinate 33,539,279 of CM046868.1, forward strand.
CCTGAACGATTTTTATTTTTCTTGCAATTTTGCAGGTACATGCTTCGAGGCAAAATGAAGAGACTCCCGAAGCCACATTTGTAATATCTATCAAGCGCTTTGTTTTAATCGCAATTTTATATCCTGCATAGATGCCACTACCTACGGAACTATGGCATGCCATCGGGGCAATATTTCCATTGTGGCCAATTTGTTTTGCATGCAGTGCTTGTGATCACTGTCTTGGACCTTTCCCCTTGTCCATTTCGATTCAAATTTCGTATGCATGTTCCTTGGCATGCCATGTAATGCACTGAACTCTTCATTTTCCGGAATCACTCATGCATGACCGTCCAGGCGCCATTTTGTCCGTGTTTCGTACCTTTTGTTCGATTTTGCCTATCTCCACTATTCTAGATGCTACAGACTTCAAACAAATTGCTATAGATAGTTTAAGAGATGCTTTTTATTTTACTGTTCAATGACATGCAAAATACAGACGTCAATCTATGCACATCGTTCTGATACGATTGCAGTTCTAGTTAGATTGACGTAAAGTCAATCTTCTGTTCTTGTTCGTGTTTTGCATTCTTATTCTTCTTCTTAGACCTCAGACCCCATTCGTTTTGCACGGGGTGTTTGTGCGCTCTGTCTAGGTACTTTCCCCTTGTCCATTTCATTTCAAATTTCGTATGCATGTTCCTTGGCAAGTCTTCTAGGTCACTGAGGTCTTCGTTTTTCGAACTCACTCATGCATGACCGTCCAGGCGCCATTTTGTCCGTTTTGGGGCCATTTTCATGCCTTTTGTTCTCCTTGCCTATCTCAGCTATCCTACATCCTACAGACTTCTAACAAATTCCTGTAGATAGTCCAAGAGTTGCTCTTTATATTCTAATAAAAAAATTAATACGAAAAATGCCGTCTTCACACTGTAAATTTAAGTCCGCAATCGGCCATATTGAAAAACGCTAAATTTCTTGAAATTTTCACTCCCGAATATTAAAAATTCCTATAACTTTGTCATATCAATTGATTTTTGTCTCAAACTTTTACCATGTCTTGGTCTTGTCGTTGCACACATTTCAGCCCAATTTCATGCATTTCTGATGACGCATTATATAAACAGCGCCCTCTAAAGTTTTCAAAATGGCTCTCTTCGTGTGGCCGTATCTCCGTCATGCTTGGGTAAACCCGTACCCTTTTTTGGATTTAGATACTTCAAGATATACCCTTTTCAGCCAAATAAAAAAATATATACCTCATCACTGACCGACTTTGAGAAAATTGCACTTGAAAATCACAATATTTGCATAAATGAAGAAATAAAGACAAATTGCTCTAATTTTGTGAACTTTCAACATACGTCTTTGAAATTTGGTGGGTATGTGTATTTATGTATTTGACAACTGTTAACCAAATTTAATTGAAATCGATGACGTCATCGCGAAGATATTATGTAAAAACCTTAATTTACTATGCATTACATAATATTGCATAATATGCTTATTTTAAATGGCGCGCTAGTCGCAGTTGGCTCACAATGACCGCAATGAAATTCCCTCGTCAGGGATGCAAAAAAAGATATATGGTCTCACAGAATATTTGGAGTAAATCGCGATTGAAGTCAGGTCATTATACCGATCCTGCACATGTATTACATGTATTGTCTATGGGGCAAATCGGTTTCCCGCATTTGGCCCCCTGAACGATTTTTATTTTTCTTGAAATTTTGCAGGTACATGCTTCGAGGCAAAATGAAGAGACTCTCGAAGCCAGATTTTTATTATCTATCAAGCGCTTTGTTTTAATCGCAATTTTATATCCTGCATAGATGCCACTACCTACGGAACTATGGCAAGCCATCCGGCCGATATTTCCATTGTGGCCAATTTGTTTTGCATGCAGTGCTTGAGATCACTGTCTAGGTCCTTTCCCCTTGTCCATTTCGATTCAAATTTCGTATGCATGTTCCTTGGCATGCCATGTAATGCACTGAACTCTTCATTTTCCAAAATCACTCATGCATGACCGTCCAGGCGCCATTTTGTCCGTGTTTCGTACCTTTTGTTCGATTTTGCCTATCTCCACTATTCCAGATGCTACAGACTTCAAACAAATTGCTATAGATAGTTTAAGAGATGCTTTTTATTTTACTGTTCAATGACATGCAAAATACAGACGTCAATCTATGCACATCGTTCTGATACGATTGCAATTCTAGTCTTCTTTTTCTTCTTCTTCCTCAGACCCCATTCGTTTTGCACAGGGTGTTTGTGAGCTCTGTCTAGGTCCTTTCCCCTTGTCCATTTCATTTCAAATTTCGTATGCATGTTCCTTGGCATCCCTTCTAGGTCACTGAGGTCTTCGTTTTTCGAACTCACTCATGCATGACCGTCCAGGCGCCATTTTGTCCGTTTTGGGGCCATTTTCATGCCTTTTGTTCTCCTTGCCTATCTCAGCTATCCTACATCCTACAGACTTCTAACAAATTCCTGTAGATAGTCCAAGAGTTGCTATTTACATTCTTTTTTTAAAGTGAATACCAAAAATGCCATCTTCACACTGTAAATTTAAGTCCGAAATCCGCCATGTTGAAAAACGCTAAATTTCTTGAAATTTTCCCTCCCGAATATTAACAATTCCTATAACTTTGTCATATCAATTGATTTCTGTCCCAAACTTTTACCATGTGTTGGTCTTGCCATTGCACACATTTCTGCCATGTTTCATGCATTTCTGATTACGCATTATATAAACAGCGCCCTCTAAAGTTTTCAAAACGGCTCCCTTCATGTGGCTGTATCTCCGTCATGCCTGGGTAAACCCGTACCCTTTTTTGGATTTAGATACTTCAAGATATACCCTTTTCAGCCAAATAAAAAAATATATACCTCATCGCTGACCGACTTTGAGAAAATTGCACTTGAAAATCACAATATTTGCATAAATGCCGAAATAAAGACAAATTGCTCTAATTTTGTGAAGGTTCAACGTACGTCTTTGAAATTTGGTGGGTATGTGTATTTATGTATTTGACAACTGTTAACCAAATTTGGTTGAAATCGATGACGTCATCGCGAAGATATTACGCAAAAACCTTAATTTACTATGCATTACATAATATTGCATAATATGCTTATTTTAAATGGCGCGTTAGTCGCAGTAGGCTCACAATGACCGCAATAAAATTCCCTCATCAGGGATGCAAAAAAAGATATATGGTCTCACAGAATATTTTGAGTAAATCGCGATTGAAATCGGGTCATTATACGGATCCTGCACATGTATTACATGTATTGTCTATGGGGCAAATCGGTTTCCCGCATTTGGCCCCCTGAACGATTTTTATTTTTCTTGAAATTTTGCAGGTACATGCTTCGAGGCAAAATGAAGAGACTCTCGAAGCCAGATTTTTAATATCTATCAAGCGCTTTGTTTTAATCGCAATTTTATATCCTGCATAGATGCCACTACCTACGGAACTATGGCAAGCCATCCGGCCGATATTTCCATTGTGGCCAATTTGTTTTGCATGCAGTGCTTGAGATCACTGTCTAGGTCCTTTCCCCTTGTCCATTTCGATTCAAATTTCGTATGCATGTTCCTTGGCATGCCATGTAATGCACTGAACTCTTCATTTTCCAAAATCACTCATGCATGACCGTCCAGGCGCCATTTTGTCCGTGTTTCGTACCTTTTGTTCGATTTTGCCTATCTCCACTATTCCAGATGCTACAGACTTCAGACAAATTGCTATAGATAGTTTAAGAGATGCTCTTTATTTTACTGTTCAAGGACATGCAAAATACAGACGTCAATCTATGCACATCGTTCTGATACGATTGCAATTCTAGTTCTTCTTCTTCTTCTTCTTCTTCCCCCTCAGACCCCATTCGTTTTGCACGGGGTGTTTGTGCGCTCTGTCTAGGTCCTTTCCCCTTGTCCATTTCATTTCAAATTTCGTATGCATGTTCCTTGGCATCCATTCTAGGTCACTGAGGTCTTCGTTTTTCGAACTCACTCATGCATGACCGTCCAGGCGCCATTTTGTCCGTTTTGGGTCCATTTTCATGCCTTTTGTTCTCCTTGCCTATCTCAGCTATCCTACATCCTACAGACTTCTAACAAATTCCTGTAGATAGTCCAAGGGTTGCTATTTACATTCTTTTTTTAAAGTGAATACCAAAAATGCCATCTTCACACTGTAAATTTAAGTCCGAAATCCGCCATGTTGAAAAACGCTAAATTTCTTGAAATTTTCCCTCCCGAATATTAAAAATTCCTATAACTTTGTCATATCAATTGATTTTTGTCCCAAACTTTTACCATGTGTTGGTCTTGCCATTGCACACATTTCTGCCATATTTCATGCATTTATGATTAGGCATTATATAAACAGCGCCCTCTAAAGTTTTCAAAACGGCTCCCTTCATGTGGCCGTATCTCCGTCATGCCAGGGTAAACCCGTACCCTTTTTTGGATTTAGATACTTCAAGATATACCCTTTTCAGCCAAATAAAAAAATATATACCTCATCACTGACCGACTTTGAGAAAATTGCACTTGAAAATCACAATATTTGCATAAATGCCGAAATAAAGACAAATTGCTCTAATTTTGTGAAGGTTCAACGTACGTCTTTGAAATTTGGTGGGTATGTGTATTTTCGTATTTGACAACTGTTAACCAAATTTGGTTGAAATCGATGACGTCATCGCGAAGATATTACGTAATAACCTTAATTTACTATGCATTACATAATATTGCATAATATGCTTATTTTAAATGGCGCGCTAGTCGCAGTTGGCTCACAATGACCGCAATAAAATTCCCTCATCAGGGATGCAAAAAAAGATATATGGTCTCACAGAATATTTTGAGTAAATCGCGATTGAAATCGGGTCATTATACGGATCCTGCACATGTATTACATGTATTGTCTATGGGGCAAATCGGTTTCCCGCATTTGGCCCCCTGAACGATTTTTATTTTTCTTGAAATTTTGCAGGTACATGCTTCGAGGCAAAATGAAGAGACTCTCGAAGCCAGATTTTTAATATCTATCAAGCGCTTTGTTTTAATCGCAATTTTATATCCTGCATAGATGCCACTACCTACGGAACTATGGCAAGCCATCCGGCCGATATTTCCATTGTGGCCAATTTGTTTTGCATGCAGTGCTTGAGATCACTGTCTAGGTCCTTTCCCCTTGTCCATTTCGATTCAAATTTCGTATGCATGTTCCTTGGCATGCCATGTAATGCACTGAACTCTTCATTTTCCAAAATCACTCATGCATGACCGTCCAGGCGCCATTTTGTCCGTGTTTCGTACCTTTTGTTCGATTTTGCCTATCTCCACTATTCCAGATGCTACAGACTTCAAACAAATTGCTATAGATAGTTTAAGAGATGCTCTTTATTTTACTGTTCAAGGACATGCAAAATACAGACGTCAATCTATGCACATCGTTCTGATACGATTGCAATTCTAGTTAGATTGACGTAAAGTCAATCTTCTATTCTCGTTCGCGTTCTGCATTCTTATTCTTCTTTAGATTGACGTAAGTCAATCTTCTATTCTTGTTCGTGTTTTGCATTCTTATTCTTCTTTTTCTTCTTCTTCTTCTTCTTCCTCCTCAGATCCCATTCGTTTTGCACAGGGTGTTTGTGAGCTCTGTCTAGGTCCTTTCCCCTTGTCCATTTCATTTCAAATTTCGTATGCATGTTCCTTGGCATCCCTTCTAGGTCACTGAACTCTTCATTTTCCGAAATCATTCATGCGTGACCGTCCAGGCGCCATTTTGTCCGTTTTGGGGCCATTTTCATGCCTTTTGTTCTCCTTGCCTATCTCAGCTATCCTACATCCTACAGACTTCTAACAAATTCCTGTAGATAGTCCAAGAGTTGCTATTTTCATTCTTTTTTTAAAGTGAATACCAAAAATGATATCTTCACACTGTAAATTTAAGTCCGAAATCCGCCATGTTGAAAAACGCTAAATTTCTTGAAATTTTCCCTCCCGAATATTAAAAATTCCTATAACTTTGTCATATCAATTGATTTTTGTCCCAAACTTTTACCATGTGTTGGTCTTGCCATTGCACACATTTCTGCCATATTTCATGCATTTCTGATTACGCATTATATAAACAGCGCCCTCTAAAGTTTTCAAAACGGCTCCCTTCATGTGGCCGTATCTCCGTCATGCCAGGGTAAACCCGTACCCTTTTTTGGATTTAGATACTCCAAGATATACCCTTTTCAGCCAAATTAAAAAATATATACCTCATCGCTGACCGACTTTGAGAAAATTGCACTTGAAAATCACAATATTTGCATAAATGCCGAAATAAAGACAAATTGCTCTAATTTTGTGAAGGTTCAACGTACGTCTTTGAAATTTGGTGGGTATGTGTATTTATGTATTTGACAACTGTTTACTAAATTTGGTTGAAATCGATGACGTCATCGCGAAGATATTACGCAAAAACCTTAATTTACTATGCATTACATAATATTGCATAATATGCTTATTTTAAATGGCGCGCTAGTCGCAGTATGCTCACAATGACCGCAATAAAATTCCCTCATCAGGGATGCAAAAAAAGATATATGGTCTCACAGAATATTTTGAGTAAATCGCGATTGAAGTCGGGTCATTATACGGATCCTGCACATATATTACATGTATTGTCTATGGGGCAAATCGGTTTCCCGCATGTGGCCCCCTGAACGATTTTTATTTTTCTTCAAATTTGGCAGGTACATGCTTCGAGGCAAAATGAAGAGACTCTCGAAGCCAGATTTTTAATATCTATCAAGCACTTTGTTTTAATCGCAATTTTATATCCTGCATAGATGCCACTACCAAGGAACTATGGCATGCCATCCGGGCCAGATTTCCATTGTGGCCAGTTTGTTTTGCATGCAGTGGTTGTGATCACTGTCTAGGTCCTTTCCCCTTGTCCATTTCGATTCAAATTTCGTATGCAAGTTCCTTGGCATGCCATGTAATGCACTGAACTCTTCATTGTCCGAAATCACTCATGCATTACAGTGCAGGCGCCATTTTGTCCAGAAATCCTACATTAATTCATACATTTAAGGAACTTAGAGTTGAGGTAGAAAAGATGACACATCGCACTTTATTGTGCGATTTCTACAGACTTCTAACAAATTCCTGTAGATAGTCCAAGAGTTGCTCTTTACATTCTAATAAAAAAATGAATACGAAAAATGCCATCTTCACGCTGTAAATTAAAGTCCGAAATCGGCCATATTGAAAAACGCTAAATTTCCTGAAATATTTACTCCCGAATATCAAAAAGTCCCATAACTTTGTCATTTCAATTGATCTTTATCGCAAACTTTTACCATACCTTGGTCTTGTCGTTGCACACATTTATGCCAAATTTCATACATTTCTGATTACGCATTATATAAACAGCGCCCTCTAAAGTATTCAAAACGGCTCTCTTCGTGTGGCCGTATCTCCGTCATGCCTGGGTAAACCCGTACCCTCTTTTGGATTTAGATACTTCAAGATATACCCTTTTGAGCCAAATAAAAAAATATATACCTCATCACTGACCGACTTTGAGAAAAATGCACGTGAAAGTCACAATATTTGCATAAATGCCGAAATAAAGACAACTTGCTCTAATTTTGTGAGCATTCAACCTACGTCTTTGAAATTTGGTGGGTATGTGTATTTGTGTATTTGACAACTGTTACCCAAATTTGGTTGAAATCGATGACGCCATCGCGAAGATATTACGCAAAAACCTTAATTTACTATACATTACATAATATTGCATAATATGCTTATTTTAAATGGCGCGCTAGTCACAGTTGGCTCACAATGACCGCAATGAAATTCCCTTCTCAGGGATGCAAAAAGGACATATGGTCTCACAAAATATTTTGAGTAAATCGCGATTGAAGTCGGGTCATTATACAGATCATGCACATGTATTACACGTATTGTCTATGGGGCAAATCGGTTTCCCGCGTTTTGCCCCCTGAACGATTTTTATTTTTCTTCAAATTTAGCAGGTACATGCTTCGAGGCAAAATGAAGAGACTCTCGAAGCCGGATTTTCAAAATCTATCAAGCGCTTTGTTTTAAACGCGATTTTATACCCTGCACAGTATTGTCTATGGGGAAAATCGGTTTTCTAACTCTGATCCCCTGAACGATCTTTATTTTTCTTGAAATCTGGCAGGTACATGCTTTGAGGCAAAATGAAGAGACTCTTGTTATTTTGTTATTATTATTTATTCTACTATTCGGTCTAGTTTGTTCCTTTTTCATTGTGTTATCATTTTCTATTTATTCTACCTGCGTTAATAATCTTGTTTTAATGTTATTGTTGTTTTTTTAAACTATTCTTACATTTTGCATTTAGATTTTCTTTATGCCACTTGCGTTAATAATCTTTGTTTGAAATGTTATTTATGTTGTTTGTTTTATTATGCCTACATTTTGCATTTGGATTCTGTATGTTATCCTTTTGTTTTATCAATCTGTTAACACAATCATTCACCCAACAATCATACAAAAACAGTCACAAATTCATTTCTATCTCAAGTTTTCCCTTTGTTATAGAATTTAAATCTGAATACTTTATTATAATTCATTAATTTTATCTCGTGAAAAGTTAACTAATGATTAGACAAAATATAAAGTACTGTTGATGAAGAGTATATCTATGTAGTTAAGCTACATAATGAAAAAAAACGAAACTCATCAGGGATGTTCAGAATATCCTTTATTTTAAATCATAGTCATAGTTTTTGCCATACTGAACATGTTTATACAGTCATCCATAAAACAATTAACAGTGAAACCTGTCTATAAGACCACTCAATGGAGACAAGAATAGCGGTCTTTATGAACAGGTGGTCTTTATGGACAAATTCGTTTAATAAACATTTCAACGAGAAACACTCAAACGATAATGTAAATTATTCCAGAAAAAAATTATTCAAAACATCTCAAAATTATGAGTAGGCTCTTAGTCATAATTCTGTTTAACCATGGTCAAGAAAATGTCATTATAAGGCTTTTATAAAAATCAGACGAAGAAATGGTTGAAATTATAGACTTGGTAATAAATGTTGGTTTTTCATGAATTCTTGTTGTTAAATGCTATTTTGATCCACCAGATGCCATTTAAACATCAATCGGCCGACACTTCATTCAGGGTGCAAAGGAAGCAGTATTCACTATAAAGAATCACGCTTCCGCATCTACAGTCATCCATAAAACAATTAACAGTGAAACCTGTCTATAAGACCACTCAATGGAGACAAGAATAGCGGTCTTTATGAACAGGTGGTCTTTATGGACAAATTCGTTTAATAAACATTTCAACGAGAAACACTCAAACGATAATGTAAATTATTCCAGAAAAAAATTATTCAAAACATCTCAAAATTATGAGTAGGCTCTTAGTCATAATTCTGTTTAACCATGGTCAAGAAAATGTCATTATAAGGCTTTTATAAAAATCAGACGAAGAAATGGTTGAAATTATAGACTTGGTAATAAATGTTGGTTTTTCATGAATTCTTGTTGTTAAATGCTATTTTGATCCACCAGATGCCATTTAAACATCAATCGGCCGACACTTCATTCAGGGTGCAAAGGAAGCAGTATTCACTATAAAGAATCACGCTTCCGCATCTACAGTCATCCATAAAACAATTAACAGTGAAACCTGTCTATAAGACCACTCAATGGAGACAAGAATAGCGGTCTTTATGAACAGGTGGTCTTTATGGACAAATTCGTTTAATAAACATTTCAACGAGAAACACTCAAACGATAATGTAAATTATTCCAGAAAAAAATTATTCAAAACATCTCAAAATTATGAGTAGGCTCTTAGTCATAATTCTGTTTAACCATGGTCAAGAAAATGTCATTATAAGGCTTTTATAAAAATCAGACGAAGAAATGGTTGAAATTATAGACTTGGTAATAAATGTTGGTTTTTCATGAATTCTTGTTGTTAAATGCTATTTTGATCCACCAGATGCCATTTAAACATCAATCGGCCGACACTTCATTCAGGGTGCAAAGGAAGCAGTATTCACTATAAAGAATCACGCTTCCGCATCTACACGTCAACCGTAGTTTCATGCACGCAAATTGACAATAGTGAATGATGTCACTGGGGACCGTTCTCATTTGCCTGTCCTCATTAACCTTGATTAGATAATTAGAAATTGATATCAATTTTATCAGTAGATGCAACTCTACCATTTACGGCTGAAATTATTCAGGTTATAAAATGTTGATCTACTCTATAGGGCACACATAAATCTATCCGCTCACAATGCATGGCGGGAGCAAAGATTATTTGAAAATAATTAATTAAGAATGTGCATACACTGTGTGCGGGCGTGCCAGAATCCAATGACCGGGGGTAATAATATATACCTATCTATACAGCGCCATGAGCGTCGAAAGGCGGACCTGCGCGCTATACAAGTAGCCACTATTATTATTATTATTATTATTATTCATATAAAATCGATTAAATAATTGGCTAGCATTTTATTATTTCGTTAATTACTTATGTGAGGTCTATTATGTGTAAATCCAGTGCCGTATATATATACGGCACTGTGTAAATCTGTGAAAGAGCGCCATCTGTACAAAGAAATATTATAGCTAGATAATATACGAGCAGTGTGTATTACATTCTCAGTAACAACGTACAATATCTTTCTCTCTGTCATTAGATTGACGTCATTTTCTTTTTGTCCTTATTGTGTTGTCATGTGCTATGTATATTTGTGATATTCGATCTAGTTTGTTCTTTTTTTTTATTGTGTTATCATTTTATATTTATTCATCTGTGTTAATAATCTTGTTTTAAAAGTTATTGTTTTATTATTCTTACATTTTGCGTTTAGATTCTGTATGTTACTCTTTTATTTTATCAATCTGTTAACACAATCATTCACCCAACAATCATACAAGCATCCACAAAAACAATATGTTTAGTCTTGTTGTTTATGAAATAGAAATCAGAATGCTTTATTCTAATTCATAACTTCTGTGTTAATAATCTTGTTTTAAAAGTTATTGTTGTTTTGTTGTTTTATTATTCTTACATTTTGCGTTTAGATTCTGTATGTTACTCTTTTATTTTATCAATCTGTTAACACAATCATTCACCCAACAATCATACAAGCATCTACAAAAACAATATGTTTAGTGTTATTGTTTATGAAATAGAAATCAGAATGCTTTATTCTAATTCATAACTTTAATAGATTGTGTATTATAAGTATTGTAACACGGAACATTAGAACTTAAATAAAGAAATATTGATGATGGTTATATTTAATTAGCTCCAATATAAACAATAGAATATAATAATAAACAATAATTACAAAACTGCATAACTTTGCTTATTTTACTTTGCTGACTCCTTCATTGATTTGTTTAGAACCAAATTAATATCAGAATGGATTTTCCCTTTGTTATAGAATTTAAATCTGAATACTTTATTATAACTCATTAATGTTATATATCGTGTATGTTACAGGTACTCTAAGAATGAGAAATGAACACAACTAATGATTAGACAAAATACAGCTACATAATGAAAAACAAAGCGAAATTCATCAAGAATGTTCAGAATATTTTTTATTTTAAATCATAGTCACTCTTTTGTTTCAATTTGAACCTTTCATCTCAGGAAGCCTGTTGTTATACACTGTTTTGATTTGCAAAATAATCCAGCAAGGGCAAAAACACCTGTTGCTAAAAAATATCAGAATGTGATGTTAGGAATTAATGTCCAATTAAGAGAGAATTTTTGGATGCGCTCCAGCAAGGGCAAAACGCCTGACCCCAAAAACACCTGTTGCCAAAAGTGTAATAAAGTCATAAAAGTGGTGAAAAGTGTACCAAAATAGTGAAAAGGGTGTCGGACGGAAATTCCCTTGCGGCTCACTTTAACGTGCAACCAAGCTTATTGCTCCAGAGCGCGAATACAAACAAAAAAAATGAATTACACTGAGGCTCTATTCTGTTATGGTGGATGTGTAGGGAGGAGGAGAAAAAGTAAAAACATGCTACTCGAATAAGACCACGGAAAAAGGTGGGAGAAAAGTTGGAAATCTCAACGGCCAAATTCGAGTAGCATTATCAAGATAGAATGCGCTCCATAAAATTCCATAATCATTAACGATAATCATGACATAATTTGCTATCGTACTTAATATAATATTGATTGTTGGGGCCTCCTGAGATATATTTCCAACGAGCCCAAGTTCTATGATTTTCATTGTATATCAATGTAGGATTTGCAATGAAACTACCTCAATTTAAAACTCGTGGCAAGATTTCTCAGCTCGCCCCTTCCATGTAAATTTCGTCTCTGGACATGGTTGTTGATCAGGGACGACTAATCTAGCGTAAACAACTGCATTCTTTTTCGATTGTTCCAAAACCAAATTCGAACCCTTCATCTCAAGAAGCCTCAAGCAGAAAAAGTAAAAACATGCTACTCGAATAAGACCACGAAGAATAGTGGGAGAAAAAGTTGGAAATCTCCACGGCCGAATTCGAGTAGCATTATCAAGATAGAATGTGCTCTGTAAAATTCCATAATCATTAACGATAATCATGACATAATTTGCTATTGTACTTAATATAATATATATTGATTGTTGAGGCCTCCTGAGATATATTTCCAACGAGCCCAAGTTTTTTGATTTTCATTGTATATCAATCTAGTGGGATGTTGCAAGAAAGTTGCAATCAATTGCAAATTGTAAAGCAAATTAGAACAACCATTCTGAATGGTTCAGGGTCTGCCCATTCAAGAAGATGCGCTTGCAACAATGATTTTGATTGGTCAGTACCGATCAGTTGCAACTTGCAATCAATTGCAACTTTCTTGCAACACCCCATAGGATTTGTAATGAAACTTCCTCAATTTAAAACTCGTGGCAAGATTTCTCAGCTCGCCCTTTCCATGTAAATTTCGTCTCTGGACATGGTTGTTGATCAGGGACGACTAATCTAGCGTACACAACTGCATTCTATTTCGATTGTTCCAAAACCAAATTCGAACCCTTCATCTCAAGAAGCCTCAAGCAGAAAAAGTAAAAACATGCTACTCGAATAAGACCACGAAGAATAGTGGGAGAAAAAGTTGGAAATCTCCACGGCCGAATTCGAGTAGCATTATCAAGATAGAATGTGCTCTGTAAAATTCCATAATCATTAACGATAATCATGACATAATTTGCTATTGTACTTAATATAATATATATTGATTGTTGAGGCCTCCTGAGATATATTTCCAACGAGCCCAAGTTTTTTGATTTTCATTGTATATCAATCTAGTGGGATGTTGCAAGAAAGTTGCAATCAATTGCAAATTGTAAAGCAAATTAGAACAACCATTCTGAATGGTTCAGGGTCTGCCCATTCAAGAAGATGCGCTTGCAACAATGATTTTGATTGGTCAGTACCGATCAGTTGCAACTTGCAATCAATTGCAACTTTCTTGCAACACCCCATAGGATTTGTAATGAAACTTCCTCAATTTAAAACTCGTGGCAAGATTTCTCAGCTCGCCCTTTCCATGTAAATTTCGTCTCTGGACATGGTTGTTGATCAGGGACGACTAATCTAGCGTACACAACTGCATTCTTTTTCGATTGTTCCAAAACCAAATTCGAACCCTTCATCTCAAGAAGCCTCAAGCAGAAAAAGTAAAAACATGCTACTCGAATAAGACCACGAAGAATAGTGGGAGAAAAAGTTGGAAATCTCCACGGCCGAATTCGAGTAGCATTATCAAGATAGAATGTGCTCTGTAAAATTCCATAATCATTAACGATAATCATGACATAATTTGCTATTGTACTTAATATAATATATATTGATTGTTGAGGCCTCCTGAGATATATTTCCAACGAGCCCAAGTTTTTTGATTTTCATTGTATATCAATCTAGTGGGATGTTGCAAGAAAGTTGCAATCAATTGCAAATTGTAAAGCAAATTAGAACAACCATTCTGAATGGTTCAGGGTCTGCCCATTCAAGAAGATGCGCTTGCAACAATGATTTTGATTGGTCAGTACCGATCAGTTGCAACTTGCAATCAATTGCAACTTTCTTGCAACACCCCATAGGATTTGTAATGAAACTTCCTCAATTTAAAACTCGTGGCAAGATTTCTCAGCTCGCCCTTTCCATGTAAATTTCGTCTCTGGACATGGTTGTTGATCAGGGACGACTAATCTAGCGTACACAACTGCATTCTTTTTCGATTGTTCCAAAACCAAATTTGAACCCTTCATCTCAGGAAGCCTCTTGTTATACACTGTTTTGATTTACAAAATAATGTAAGTGTACTGAATATATAGCAGAATGTGATGTTATAAATTAATGTCCAATAAGGAGGGAATTTTTGGACGCGCTCCAGCAAGGGCAAAACGCCCGACCCCAAAAACACCTGTTGCCAAAAGTGTAATAAAGTCATAAAAGTGGTGAAAAGTGTACCAAAATAGTGAAAAGGGTGTCGGACGGAAATTCCCTTGCGGCTCACTTTAACGTGCAACCAAGCTTATTGCTCCAGAGCGCGAATACAAACCAAACAGAATTACACTGATGCTCCATTTTGTTATGGTGGAAGTGTGGGGAGGAGGAGGACAAATTTATTGTATGAAAGTAGAAACATGCTACTCCAATAAGACCATGAAAAAAAGTGGGAGAAAAGTTGGAAATCTCCACGGCCGAATTCGAGTAGCATTATCAAGATAGAATGCGCTCCATAAAATTCCATAATCATTAACGATAATCATGACATAATTTGGTATCGTACTTCATACAATATATAGTGATTGCTGAGGCCTCCTGAGATATATTTCCAACGAGCCCAGGTTTTTTTGATTTTCATTGTATATCAATGTAGGATTTGTAATGAAACGTCCTCAATTTCAAACTCGTGGCAAGAATTTTCAGTTTGCCGCAATAAATCACATTTTAGAAAAAAAAATAGTTAATTAATTCAAGAACAACAGGCAAGATTTTTTAGCTTGCAAAGTCTCCAAAATTAATAGGAAAGATTTCGTAGGTTGCTCAAATCCATAGCAAGATTTCTCAGTTCACCCTTTTCATATACATTTTGTGGTAAGATTTCTCAGCTTGTCACGTGGCCAACGTAGGGCAATACTAATGAAAAATCCATCCACGGCCAATTTGCGACAAGATTTTGCGGCTTGTCACAACCTACCTGGCAAACCTAGGATATAATATGCATTCTTTTTCGATTGTTCCAAACCAAATTCGAACCCTTCATCGCAGGAAACCTCTTGTTATACACTGTTTTGATTTACAGAATAATGTAAGCGTACTGAATATCAGAATGTGGTGGGTTGGCTCAAACTGCCAGAGTGTCAGCCCGGCGCCAAAACACAGGATGAACATTTTGGAAAGTTTCGGTAAAACTTTATAAAAAGTGCATAGAAATAGAAAATGAATATGGTAACGACGATAGGATTAGATCAAATAAGGTAACGTGAATAAAATAACACGAAAAAGAGGAGATGGGATGGTAATGATAACTATGATGATAAAATACGGATAATTATGTTAATATAATAAACACAAAAGTGAATCAATTATAAAACATAACAGTATAGGATAGGATGATGATGATGACAATGATGCCCTGCATAAGCTGCCCCAGCTAAAGGCGTCAGAAGTAAAACATATAACAAACCTGAAGCTGATGAAATAACAGTAACGCAACAAAGAGGTGATTATGAGTATAATCACAATCTTCCACGGCTTGAAATAATTAAAGCATCATTATCATCATCATTAACTCTTAAGAACAAAAGAAAACAAGTAGGAAAATATAGTCTCGCCAGGTAAAAAAGAGGGGGGGGGGGGGGGTAAGGCAGAGATCGCTAGCTAGAATGATAAACTGATCAAGAAGGAAAGGTCCAGGGACTTCTCAATACAGATGTGAGCGAGGCTTGGTCCAAGATAAATGACAGCGAGCACTGGCCGGGTTCGTGGATACCAGCTTTCATTCAACATGTTCATTCAATGAGTATTCCAAACTTCGTTATACCTCTATAAAGCGCCTCGGCCTTATGCAATAGTGCGATGACCCAAAGGTCAGTGGTTATGTCGCGTTCCGACGTCGTCGCGTGGATGACCCAAAATAAAACAATCGTCCAGTAGAAGGCGTGATCAGACTTGCGTGCGATGACACTAGCCCGTCGTTTAACTGCAATAGGAGATATAAAAGAGAAAAGGCAAGCAGCAGGGAGGACTGTGGACACCAATGAGTGAAGCTTATATATACAGCTCCTTCATAAAGCCCCATTCTTTACCTCTTTTATATATGTTGCTGTGGGAAACTGGAAAAAAGACATTAAGGGAACTCTACCCCAGTACAACAATTTAATTATTAATTGAATGGTCGTTTAGCAGGCTATTGGGAATACACATTGAAATAAATAATTAAAATTTGTTCGCCTTTAAAACCAATTATCTCAAAACTGAATTTTTATAGAATCATAATTACTTGTGCAGACTCACAATTCCCTAGAAACAAATATGAAATGCGCATACAATATAGCTAAATCATTCAAAGTCAACTATCCGCAAAGATGTTTCATGCTCTACAAGTGCAATGGCACAGAAAATACACTGAATATGCCCGTGTACATGACTAATTACAATAAATTTGATTGTGTGATGAACAAAATTTATTATTATATAAACTGAATCTATATAATGTTTATTTGGAATCGTTGGACATTTTCTTGACAGAAACTTGTTCAGTTGTTAAATTAAGATTTTAATACATTCATGATAACTATAATAAGTCGGTAGAACACAGATATCTTGTACATTAAATCCTCTAATGTAAACATGGTCTATTATAGTTCCTCTTTCTGTAGTTGATTTTGTCACGCTTTGTTTATAGCCATAACTAATTAAACATTTCACTAAAGATGAACTCTGCGTAAAATTTTCATTGAAATCACCCATGATTATTATTTTATGACTATGATTATGCGCTGTTTCTATCAAATTCTTTAGGTGTATGAGAAACTCAGACATTTTGTATGAGCTCGGCCTATAAATGACAATAAGCAAAAATGATAGCTTTGACAAAATGTGAATCGTTATATTTTCAATATTATTTGATAAATGTATTCTGCTAAATGTCTTAGTGACTTTGGCATAACAAGATACACCACCATGAGATTGTTGCCTAAGCTTATCAGTCATTTCACTTGCATCATTATATGCCATGTGTCTTGGTTGATGGTAACATTTATAATTTGATAATTTTACATCCTCGGAAAAATATACATCTTTCAGCCAGGTTTCTGTCAGGCATATAAAATCTGCATTCACATTGTCATTCTGTTTACAAAGATCTTCAAAGTGTAATCTTAACCCTTGAATATTATGCAATATTAGCATGTGCTTATACGATGGATTTGGTGTGCATTGTGTTGTCAAAAAGTGGGGCATTTGTGCAATAGATTCAGAAATTGTCTCATTACAATAAATATATTTCATATTAAAGTCTTTCAAAATCAGACCTGCTAGGGATGTTGCACGACTCAATCCAACATATGCTTGCCCGGCACAAAAGATACCTTTCATATGAAAAGAACACTTTTGCAAACTAAGACCTTGAACTTTATGTATTGTCGAAGCATAAGCTAATTTTAATGGAAATTGCAAGCGTCTAAAATTATCATCAACCTCTTCAACCTTTGCAATACGAACAGAATTTTCATAATCTTTACATATGGTATTAGTCTTTCGAAATTTAATTCCAACTTTTTCATTATCGAACTGCACGTATACATATTTTAGTGTAGATGCTTCGGTCCCTTCCGTAAATGCTGTCACAGTTCCAATTTGGCCGTTGCTTAAACCATCTGACGTATCTATGTTTCGCGTAAGAATAACCCTTGCTCCAACTGCTATCGACAATGTTTCAGGTAATGTAACCTTCTGTTTTCTTCTTCTCTTTATAGGAGTATTTTTACGATGACTATCAATTGCATTAGTAATTTTAATTTCGTTGAAGTTTGTAGAAAGCATATTCATATTGTGTGCATCAACCTCCTTATTTTTAGGATATATATGTAGAACATCAATTCCACATTCATGATTTTCACAATCTTTTAAAAGTAATAGATCATGTTCATGGACCTCCTCATGTTTTTTCCTTGTTCGCAATGTATTCAAGAGATTGGCAAACTCAGCATCATCTTTTTGACGCATTATCTCGTCTAGTTCTATTATCTTAAAATTATCATGCCACAAGGTTGAATTTATAGAAATGTTATACAGAGGTTTTCCCATCACTGGAGCCAATTGATAAAAGTCTCCTACAGCAATGACACTGACGTGACCAAAATCACTAGATTTTCCTTTAATTTGTTGGAGACGTCCATGAATATAAGCAAATGTATTTTGATCAACCATCGAAATTTCGTCAATTATAAGGATCTGAATCTGACTTAAGGTATTACGTAATAAACTAAGTTTTTCTTCAGTAAGTGGTACGTAAGGTAAACGTAAGTTCAGAGGAAGAGAGAATGCACTATGGATTGTAAAACCTTCAATGTTAAAGGCGGCGACACCAGTTGGTGCAACTTTTAAAACTACAACAGAATCAGGGTTTTCACAACTTCTGCCTAATATTCGTGTTGCTTCTGTATAAATACATCGTACAAGATGTGATTTCCCAACACCAGCTCCTCCAGTAAGAAACAAAAAAAATGGATCAGTGTTACAGTTCAACGATTTTTGAATACACCATTCTCTAACTTTATAGAATACTTTAGCTTGTTTAGTATTCATGGATCTAAATAATGACATTCTATCTTGTTCTGTCAATTTAGGTTCACGTAATTCAATCTTATGATGAGAATCACTTGTTTCTTTTGTATGTAGATCAGGTATCATCGACTCACTTTCACTGTCATATGTAATCGATTCTTTTTCATCCTCTTCCTCAAGCCTACATTTCTCTGATTCCGGACACAGGGTAGCCCAAGCATCAATAACGTTTGGCATATTTTCAAGAAATTCCTTTGCTTTGTCAAATGATTCTGCATCTCTCTCATATAAAATTTTATTTTTATGAATTATTGTGTGGACCTTCTCAATGTTTACAGTGATCTTAACACTTCCCTCTAAAAAAAATTGCTTGTAAGACTTGAACTCTGATGGCTTTAATTGATCATCGGTTCTATATGGTAAATAAAGTTGAAGCATGGTTTGGTAGTATTTTTCTGCATTTGTTTCTACGTTAAATCTTGGGTATCTAATTATTGCATTTTTCTTTGTTCTCTTTTGCACAAACCCATGCTCATTCAAGAGTTTATGAATGTTTGCCTGTTTCTTTATTTGCTTTCCATACAGTACCCTATATTCAGCACAGAAAGTTGCTAAACACATAGACTCAAACAATTCATTGTTAGGACGGTTCTTGTACCTGTCTATCTTATTTTTGGCCCAAATGTTATCGTCATCATCTGATTTTGACCTAATGATTGCTAAAGGTAAACTTAATCTCGTTGGATTGTCTCCCACTGGGATGTATTCTACTTTTCGTGAAAATTCTTTTAACGTAAGACCACATGCTCTATAAACAGCTTCTTGAGCAGAGACTTCTCTATTCTTGATAAAAACATGGCCAAGTTCCTTCATAGTTTTTTTAGCATCCTTATCTCCAGTCGATATTTCATCACGAACTGCTTGCAACACTTTACCTAATTCACGTTCTGATTTAGAAATGTAGGCTACTATATACTGAACACAAGCATATACGTCACATATATACTGTATATCACAATTCGCATTCCATGCACGCAATAGATGTTCATTATATTGATTTACCCACACTGATTTTGCATCCCGACGGTGTACAATAGATACTTTTTCAGCCACCATACAATAGGCCTTTTCAAATTCTTCTTGTGAGGTGTTAAGTTCTTCAAACAAGTTTTTAATATTATCGCATTCACTTTCACATTTCCTCAATTTGTCTTTTACGGATGATACTAGGTTTTTTGCTTTAGCCATAATAAGCGGGTCTTTAGCAGGCTTTGGTCTCATCACCAATGTTCTTTCTGATGGAGGTCGAGGAAAATTAAAACGACATTCTCTGCGTCCCTTTCTACAAGATTTTGAATGTTTTTTGCTATGCATTTGCACATTTTGTATGATTTCTCTCAATTCTTCATCTTCTTCTTCTGTTGGCAAATGGCATGTTATATATTTATCTACAAATTTTTGTATTGTTTCATCACTGTCTGTGTCTAGTTTGGGCGCATGCTCTATCCACACAACCATATGGATGTGAGGGGATCCTCTCAATTGAAATTCACAT
This sequence comes from Heliocidaris erythrogramma, assembly GCA_025617745.1. NCBI lineage: Eukaryota > Metazoa > Echinodermata > Echinoidea > Camarodonta > Echinometridae > Heliocidaris > Heliocidaris erythrogramma. Next base: position 33,559,681 of record CM046868.1, read on the forward strand.
CGCCAGAATACGTCAATCACTTTACCTATCGGTTCTGCCTTTGATTTAATAACATTTGTAAGAAACAAATGAAACCTTTTGTCAAACATTCGAGCAGCTGTGACCGGATTACTTCTCAATACAGCACATTTTTCATTCCAATCCATTGTCTCGGCAGTCCTTGTAGTATCACCTTGCTGTTTCAAAATTGAATTCACTACTTCCGGCCATCTTAGATCGGCACTAGAAAAGCTCATGAAGAATGTTGGTATTCCCAATTGACGTATCATTGCTAATAAATCCTTTTGTACTCTTTGCCAATAGGGAGGTGTTCCTCGAACAGATGATAAAAATCTATAACCTGCATCAGACTTTAATATCTTATTAACTTCTTCATCCTTCTTGAGCATAGAGGCAGTGACCTCATTATCATTAATGTTTTTTTGACCACCTGTTCGTAAAGCTATAGAAATGTTAGACATTATGTCATTCATTTCACAAATGTATTGTGCATAAAATATATAATCTGTATTCATTGCAAATCTGTTATCTACATTCATTAGCCTATTATGAAAGTATTTTTTTATCGAGAGTTTTTGTGGACGTTTTTCATCATGATATGTATTTAGCCCTCGTGGAAAAAGAGTAGGAAATGTCTGTGCCTCTGTCCATAGATTAAACAAAATGCGTATAGGGATTAATCCCTCACATGGAGCAACACATAATATATCTGAAAATTGATCATCCAATACTTGTTGCCCAATATTTACAGGTTGAAGGCAAGAATCAAGTGAGATTCCTCGTAAGGTATCATCATCATCATCATCCTCAGTGTCTTCTTCTGTGTTTGTTTCAGTTTTTTTTTCTATACTATCTGATTCTTTTTTATTTACAATTTCATCGGATTCATCATTCTGTACATGTTCACACATTTCATCATTTGAAGCATGACTATCAGTTTTACATTGTTCTATATCCCACATGTCATCAATCTTTATATCATAATACCATTTATTATATTGTTTCAAATATTGCAAGGCATCTAAGACATTTCTAGTATTGACCTTACGATATTCATAATACCCTTTGTAAGAGAGCTTTCTTTTGAGCTTCACGCGTACAAACTGGTCATCACAGGGTTGCCTTGGAAGTACACTAACTCCTTTGGACATATTTGATGGGACACTGACTACAGGACCTTTCACAGCAAACTGTCCTCCTTTTGGTAAAGATACAACTTTCATAAACGGAATATTTCGTGATATCAAATGACTTTCAAGGCTATTTAATTTGATAACATTTCTGGTATATCATTTAATTCTAGTTTATTAGTCCAAGCCTCTGCTGGCACTATATTTTGCTTTAGTTTTCGGTGACATGTGTAACAAATCCACAATTTGTTTCTGCACTCTTTCACCTGACAATGTTCAGAACATAAACTTGTGCAAATGTGAAGGTACTTTTCTGATATGTTACTACTTTTTTTATATTTTAATTTATGACATTGTACAACTTGAGTACGGAATAATAATTTCATACACACCGAACATACGTATTCTGGTCCATTACAGTACAATTTTTTGAAATTAATTAAAACTTTAAAAATACTTTTCTTCTTATGATATTGTGTTTTTCGTTTTTGTCTACATACTTCGGAATAGGTTTTATTCAATCGGTACTTAAGTCTTAGTGCACACAATTTTCTGGCTCTAAACAATATGTTTCTGTAGTATTTGTCTTTACAATCTTTGTAAAATTGTAAATTCTTCTTACATCCATATTGCATTGGGTTTTTCGTAACATATACTTTCGATAAAAAGTATTCTTCTTATACTTAATACGATGATACATTTTATGGGATAGTCTAAAAATTTCATCAGTGTTATACCTTAAAAAAATAGCTTGTTTTTTGCTATTCTTATATTTATCATCGATTTTATACTTCATATTTACAGCAGCTTTTTTCAGACATCGATGTAATTCATCAGTCTTGTATTTCATCTTTGGGCATTTTTTCTTTTTAATCGAAGTAATTCATCTGTCTTGTATTTTATCCTTTGGGCATTTCGTTTTTTCAATTGATGTAATTCAGCTGTCTTGTATTTCATCTTTTGGACATTTTTCTTGTGTAATCGATGTACTTCATCTGTCATGTATTTCATCTTTTGGACACTTTTTTTCTGTGATCGATGCAGTTCATCTGTCTTGTATTTCATCTTTTGGATAGTTTTTTTATGAGATCGATGCACTTCATCTGTCTTGTATTTAATCTTTTGGACAGTTTTTTTCTGAAATCGGTACAGTTTATCTGTTTTGTATTTCATTTTTTGGACAATTTTTTTTTTAGTTCGATGTAATTCATTTGTGTTGTATTTAGTCTTCTCTGTTGCTTTTCTCTTATTCTGATACAATGGATTGGTATTGTATTTGGCATTTTGGGCTTTTTTCTTATTCTTATATAATTCACGTTTATTGTATTCTGTCCGTTCCGCTGTCTGATGTAATCTATTTAATCTCATTTTGACCTTGTGTTCCCTACTTTTTTTTTTATACCCAGTTTTCCTTCTTTTAGATTTCACTGTTGGAGGTATTACCATAGTTTCACTGCACTCACTTGTATTGGATTTATTACCTTGTCGAACAGACATATTTGATCGACTGCCCATTTTCATTTTTTTTCTGAGAGGCTTATCATTACTCTTTTCATCTTCATTTCTGTACATATGGTCAAACATTGTATCAGCATGTGCATTATTCTGTATATTTTGACGTATTTCAGTATTTCCGACAGATAGCACAACGTCATAGTGAATTCCACCTGTATGGTTTAAATATATGCCTGTGTTTGTTGTAACTTCACCCATTTTACTTTTTCTACCACAATATATATGCCAACATTTCAGTTCTTCATCATAGATATAAATATCAATTTCAAGCATATTTGCAGTCACTAATAATTCTACTTCTGTGGCCCACACGCTATCCTGAATTACCCTTCGGCTTTGTACATATTGTGAAACAGAAGAAAAATTTCTTCTCAAATAACCAACAAAAATATTAGGTTTAGATGTCAGAAAATTGACCGCAGCAATTCTTATATCCATATGATAATCTTCGCATTGGAAGAGTGCATAGGAGATACTACGAAAAAAGCAATTACCATCGCCAAATATTTGTTGAAGCTGTAATGGACACCCCAAAGCTTGATTCTGAATGGTAGGAATAGTATTTTGTGTGGAATGCTTATATGAAATATTTACCTTTTTACAAATACTGTGTTTGTCTTGTGTTACAAGGGGTCGAAAGAAAAGATGTTTTTCTGTGGCATCTAACATTACAACATCATCATCATCAACATATTCGTGTAAGTCACTTTTAGTAGTAGTTTCATCTCTCAGTTCTTCATTTTTGCGATTAAACATACATTCACTGCGGCTTTCTTTTCTATTCTTCTCCTTATTAGAATTCACTGTATCATGACCTTGTTCAAACATATGTACAGCTATTTCGTCAGTACAATTTGGTATTCTATGCAATTCCAATCTAAGTTCTTTTAATGCCAAGACCTGTCCATTGTAAGACATGTCAAAACTACATATATTTTTTCTTCCTGTTTTTTTATTTGTATGACTTGGAGCAATATTAGTAGTCTTTTGTGTACGGTATTTTCTGTTGCAGTTATGACTGGCTTTTTCTTTCATGGATGTATCCTTATCCAAATCTATGGCATAACAGTCTTGATTAACAGGAAACACTGGCCGAGCTCTTTTCAATGTCTGAGATTCTCCTATAGTTTGTTTTAGATCTAACCCTGTCAATTCATAACGTAAATTCAAAAGACTGATGTTCATAGACTTCCCTAATTTGGTGATATGTTTATATACTCCTTGCCATGATGGAGTAAACAAGACAACGCTTTTTCCATCTTCATCTTGAAGACCAGTCTTGGATCGCGAGTGTGAATCGAAAATACAATAACCATTAATGGTTGAGATGACAATGATGGTACTTCCGTTAAAAGTTATAAAACACGCATCATGTTGAAAAAGATCTTGGGAAAGGGCTCGCTTTAAACTGACATATTTATACTCAGGTATTTCTCTGCCGATTACATAACCATTCACTGGTTCTTGGTAATGCATTCTAAATATATCCCCGAATCCTTCCAAAACATCAGGTAAATTCGATATCAACAAAAAATCTTGACTTTCCTGATTTATCTGTCTGATGAGGCCATACAACTCATTACCGTGCACTAGTATACTATCTAAATCCTTATTATGCCACTGTTGTACATTTTTTATTCTGCTGAACATTACAGCTGACAAACAATTGGCCACACACTGCTTACCGCTATTTTGAGCAAATATAGGACTGCCTTGATTCAAATTTCCTCGCGTAATTAGTGCCAGCGAACTATCCACATTATCTGTATGCACATTTGGAAAACTTCCATCTTTAAATTGACCTTCACTTTGGAAACTAGTTGATGTGGATGCTTGACAAGTATCACATTGTTGCATTGCATCATTGCTTGGGCTTTCAGACGGTATATAGTTAAAGAATAATTCCGTCACTGATACACCAACTATTTCAAATGCGCCAGTACACTCATAATTCATGGACAATGCAAGTTGAACGATATATTTGTATACGCCTTCCCATGAGCAAGCATGCATTAAAATACTTGTTCCACCTTTTACTTCAAGTCCTAAACGACTTCGAGAATGAGGATCAAAAATGTAATAACCGTCAGCAAAAGAGAGCACCGAACATGTTGCATTTCCAAAGTTAATAAAAATGGCATCACTTTTGCCAAGGGCTTGTGATATTGCATCATTAAGAGGTTTTAACTCTGTATCTTTTCGTAATTTCTGTTGTTCACTTACGTATCCATACGTCGGTTCAGTGTAATGTACGTTATACTTATGTTCATCACTTTTTATTTCACAAGGCAAATTTGACAATTGTGACGATCTGTCGTTTGAAACGGAATCTTGTGTTATCGAATCATAAAAGCAATTACCACGTCGGATTATTTTATCAAGGTCACTGCTATCCCATGTACTTGGATGTTTTATTTTGGAATATGCCACTGACATTAAACTGCTAGTCGTACACTGTTTTTTACCACTTGTACCAAATTGTTTATCATCTAGGTGAAAATTCCCCGATGCAACGAGTCTAGTATTAAAAAGGTGACATTCTGCTTCATGGCTTGGATTTTCTTTTATCTCTTTATCAGTTTGACATTGTGTCTTGCCTGTCTTTTTCAATTTTGCACTAGTTTGTTTCAAGTTTTGGTGTTCGGTTTCTTTTGCATTCCCTTTTTCTGTTTTTCTTGCATTGCTCTTTTTTAGAATCACTGTGCCATCTTTAGACACTTCAACATATCCTATTTTTCTTTTCCGATTTAACTTTGGATTTTCCTCTAAAATATCATTTTCAAGACCACGTGTAGACGATCTTTCACTTTTATTTCGTGTCAGGTTCTTCATATATTGTTTACCCTTTTTACGCGCTTTTAATGTCTTTTTTGATCCTCCTCCAGACAGTCGTTTTATGCATTTTCTATCTGTTCTTTGTTCACAGCTTTTTGCTAGATATTCACCCTCAACAGAAATATGAGACAATATATCGTAATAATTAACATCGGCAGGGATACCAAAATGTTGAGTGATACCTCGTGAATAATTTGAGTGTCCACATATACAAATCCACACAATATTGGATGTTACATAACTATCAGGAGTTAGCAAACAGTCATAATAACATTTTTGACAATTTTCACATTGTATATGATTCTTTGCTTGCATATGAATTGAGCAAACTGGACATTCGTTTTCATTGGTGCTGTCTATCTCATCTATACTTTTTTTAATTTCTTTAGCTGTTACAAGAATGTACAACATTTCGATTTCTTTCAACAGTTCTTTAGAATATATTGCAAGGTAAGCCATGATTTAAGGACGTGATATACAAACTATTAAATTCAAATATTCAATCTTATATCTTGTTAATTTATTTTAGATTTTTCTGTGTCGCTTTGGTTTTTCTTTGATATAATATCGGGTTAGTGCCAAAAGTGATGTTTAACGTGAATATTTATTAAAGGTATTCAATTAAATAGTTGATATAAAGTAGAATTCACCCAAATAATATGTGTCAACGTCCTCCGTCAATCCAGTAGTACTTGTGATAATACAGTTTCACCAACGTGCAGATTGGCTGAATAAAATTGAGGAAAGAAAATAACATTAGAGATATACCACGATTAAAGAGTAATAATGTAAAATCATATGGGTTGTATAGCATAAATATGATTACGTGTAATTATATTTCAACCTCTATTCTATTCAGTTTATAAAGGGAACCTTTTTTAAATATTAAAATAAAGAAAATGAATGAGCATGAAATAAGATATGATATTTCACGCTTGATTGACATACTGCAAAATCTCTTAAATTGATTTTCATGCTGAACATATATTTAAATTTAATATACTGATTCAAAAAAGCTAAACAGATCAGAGAAAGATAGACCGATCAATTAAAACAACTAAGCAATATTAGCATTGGGAATAAAATGCTAAAGGGTTCACGTGTACACTAAAACAGACACCACCCCCCCCCCCCCCAACAAATGCAAAAAACTAAACATCTTGAACATATTCCTCATTTATTGCTCAGTAAAGAGAACAATTTCTCTAAACTTTGCTGCAAATTTTCGAGACACTGTTCTCCTTAACAAATCAAATAGTAGTAATTTCAAGTTATTTTTAACAAGATGACAAATAACTCTCAAATGCATTGGTCTAACATTACTTTGTAAAGAAAATGGCGATCCTCATGGGATCATGTATAGCGAGGAAACTGTAACCTTTTGGAGATGTTGTTCCTTTTTTTTAATAATCAAATAGGTGTAATTAAAGGTATATTTAACAGGATAACAATTATCTACATAATCATCGACTAATGTATGTTGCTTTTCATTTTTCTTTAAATGGCATACATTTTCCTATATTTCTACCTTTATTCCATTTAATTTATAAATGAACCTTCGTCAAAGTATTACAATAAAGAAAATAAATAAACATGAAATAGGATATGTTTAACATACTGCAAAATCTAATAAAATTCTTCTTTTCTTGGTTAACATATATTCCAATTTCATATACTAACTCTGTTGCCTTTCATTTCCCTTTAAATAACATATAAGTTTCTTTCTTACAAGTGCTTATTTTACAGTCCCCCCCCCCCCCTCCAACAAAATGTTCAGTTCATTTCCTGTACGAATGATCAAGGCATCCCTATGAACAACATCACACAATACACTGTAAGATTAGTCTTGTACACAACATTCGTTGTAAATTGTGTTTAAAACATTTTATCAATAACAACAATAGTTCATTCAAAGCAAGATTTATCAAATGGTATGTGATAGACTCACCACTGAAATCAATCACAACAATAGTATGTGTCGAACTCACCCTCAGTCTGGTAGATTTTATGACAAGTTTCCACCTACATCAACATGCAGATTATCCAAATAAAAGTGACAAGAAGTACAATAAAAATACAGTAGAAACAATACTTCATTAGATAACATTAATATATATGCGTGGAAAAAGATGAATATGATTGTGTTTTGTATATCATTTCTCCTACAAGACAGACAGATAGACCAATCAATGGCTAAAAACATCATTCTTCTCAAGCATTATGGTACTACCTTCAGGGTAAAGCCTAAATATACATGTATATCAATTTGTGTGCATTTGTCTTGTTGTTAAATTATAATAATTTCAAATGATGTAATGACTCTTGCATAGATTCGCTCTCTTGCTGTAAATTTGTCAATGGTAATTTATATAAAAATATTGATAAACTAAATAATGTTAAAAGATGTCGAAGTTTCATTCAAATAATTAACAAAACTAACAATTCGCTGTATACATCCTTTCAAAAATTACATGCAATGACAATATCCTTTCAATTCTTGATTGTAAAAATCGAAGTTCTTTGACAAATCAATTTGGGACATAATCATTAGACCATTACAAATAACTGCTGGACTACCTTTTATGTATTCTTATCCACAATTAGGATATAATAGAGATACTACTATAATCCTATTGCTTGTCTATTTTGTATGTCCTCGCATCCAAGGGACAATGAGCTGTGAAAACGTTTTAGTGTCAAAAGCAATAGACCTCATTATTCACTTTGAGAGGGTATATGATCTTCCAACTTTCTTAACCACTTATACATATTCCTCAATTAAATATTTGATACAACTCTTCTTGGCCTCAATGGCAGTCCCTGTAAGTTGGTTATGAGTTCCCCACCTCGCATCATATTATTTATTAATAGTTGTACATTTGTACTCCCTTTACAGTGATGCGAAATAGCATCTGCATTGTTATGGGGTATATTTTCTTAGAATACAATTTGAAAAGAGAAATTATTTACTGATCACAAAGAACAACTAGCAATGTTTGAAGACTGAATCATATTAAACTTTTATTATAGCCATATCATTTCGTCCAATTATGTGGATATTTTTCAAGACTTATGGGCTATTGGACAGCCAGTTACCTCGTAACCATTTTAATGACAGTCGTTGAAAAAAGAGGTGGGGGTTTATGAGAATAGAACTCTTTACTCACATTTGAGTTTGGTAAAGAAGCTTAGATTTAAGTTTGTTTTATTTTGTTTGTTTTATTTGACACTTAATGTGAGCTCATTTACTCTTATAGATGTGAATCTATCTTGAAGAATGGCTGCAACAGAATGGTGAGCAACAAATAGAGCCATATTTGCTACTAATCGGACAGGGCAAATTTGATATCAAAAAGTATCTAGGCATCATGCTCTCTCGTGTTGTGGCCATGAGATTGTAGCAGCTATCGACATGCTATTTAAGACCCATTACGTTTTGAGGCTTAAATATGCGTGTGCCGTGCCGGTGATATATGCGTGTGTCTAGCATCTAAGGTTCTTGCGTAGTATTTATAACGGCAGAATTTCAAAATGTAGTCAGGGGGTATTCTACAAAACATTTGATACTTTTAGTGTTTTGACAAACAATACGACCAAACTCAAACACCTTCTCCCATTCTGCCAAAGACGGTCCACATGTTTTAACTAGGTATTGAATTCTTTTATTTATGAAAAAAAACTGTTCTATCATTTAGTCTAGATGGGTTGAACTAGAGAATTTTAAGCCAAAAATATGGCTTTCCACATCAAAAGGGCCAATTACCCATCAAATAAAGCCCGCTTATATTGGTAATAGCATTGGTCAAAAGGCCATACACTCATGGTGTATTATTACACACCTTCCAATATTAATTAAATAATCATATCTGATTGATACACGTCTGTAAAAACCCAATTATACACACACACACATACATGACATACCCGCATAATTCATAAGCTGAGCGGGAAGACTGAAGTCTACAAACACGTGTACTTCACCGAAACTAAAGCAATCATCGACGCTTCACAAAATATGTGCAAGCAGAGACACACAGGTCTACCAGATTCTACGCAAAAGACACACAGATTTGTTATCATACGTAAAAATGCTTTCCCTCAACTCCCTCCCCTTTATGCCCCCCCCCCCCCTATTTCTACGTCTCTCTCCCGTCTCTATCCCTCTCTCTCCCTCACTCTTATTTTCCTCTCTCCTTCTATCATGTCTATCTCGCTCTCTCTCTTTTCTCTCTCTCTATCTCTCTCTCTCTCTCACACAGCCTTGAGTCGCCTCTCACCAAGGAGTTAACCTCTTGGTATCAGTGTATGTAAAAGGAAAATCCACAAACCGATGAGGTACTACTTCTTGGTCCTATTACTCCTTGCATAAACTAAAGCTCTTCAAATATTTTAGGCTATAGCAACTACAAGGACTGTCTTTTCCACAGGTGAATAATGATGTAAAAGTCAGGAACTGCGTATCCCCTCTCATGTTTTCACATGTTTCAAAATCAGTCAGTGGAATCATGTTTTTACCATTTTTTAAAAATTAATCGTGTCTTTCGTAATCATTACGCATAAAAATTCACGTGTCTGTTAGATCACCAGTAATCCATTTTCTAAAATAGAATTAAGGTTACTCTTCCTCAAAACAGAGGTCTCATACTTTATTGCTTCAAGAATAAAATATAGACCACTGCAAAATATAGCAGACACATTTTACTTTATTTTATATCTAATTTGTATATTCTATTCATCCAAAAAAGAATAATACACATCTTGAATATGTCATATTTAAAAACAATTAAGATATCATGAAAACAGATGCGATTAAAATTATGTTTTAATATCAATTATTATATTTCAATAAGTGTACATAATATAACATAACTCTCTAATGAAATAATAAAAATGTACAAGCACAAACAACAATATCATAATTACCCTTACTTCTGAAGTGCTGGATTCGTTCACCTTCTAAGCTTGGCAAATGATCAGGTTTTTCAAGTCAGGTGTATAAAAGTTTAATCTCAAGCAAGTACTCCAAGAGTATAACTTTATACAGTCTTACAGGCTACAGTATCAACCCATAAAACAATTCGAGGAAAGGAGGAATTGGGGGTTTTATATCAATTCACAACTACCTAAGCTGCCTACCTAAGCTGCCTACTTCGCGTCTCGAGGCCATCAGATCTCTTATTATTTTCTTTACTTTACATCCCATAATACTTATTGCTGTTCGACCAGCTCCCAGTCTACCCCTTTTGACAGACAGGGCAAAATCTTTTGCCATTGGTCAACACTTTCCAAACAAAATCATGAAAGTTATTTCGACTTTCCAATTGGTCAACTAACGGGGCAGTCTTTAAACGTTTCGGCGTGGGTACTTAGCTATACCACTGGACTCATTCATTGGGCCTTTCTCCAGACACCAGTGACAGCTCATACTATAGAGTATCAATTAATAGCAATACAGTGACACCCGCTATTCTTCACCGTTTCAACAAAATGATTAATACATAACTATCCATCGAAACTAAATCCGCTCTCCAGGGCAAACCTTAACGATCTTAACCCTACTCGACCTATTTTCCTACCTCTCTCTCTCTCTTTTTGTCCCTTTTGATTATAGTCTACCCACCAAAAATGTTTATCTATCAATCTACCATAAAACTCTCCCGGGACCCATAGTTTCTTCAAATTAGCTATTCTCAAGTTCAAGCACCACTCGGTGTGTTCCCACTTAGCTTTAATCTTACCTCGCTACATCATTATTAAAACATAAAACCAGCCTCTTGTAGAACCTGCTGGAACAAAACAATAAATAAGGCTTTGATGTTTTTTTTCTTTCATTTATTTATTTATTCATTATGATAAATAAGGTCTGTTACATGGTGTTTTTTTTTTGAAGGTTTACAATGCGGTATGTTATAATTTTGTTTTTAATAGGCTACATTTTTTTTCATAGATTTGTAAATTCATTTGTAGCAATTATGTTACTTTTGTCAATGTTCCGAAATTTGATGGTAAAGAAGGTCTGGAGTTTGTGAAGTGTAGGAATTTTAGAATTATCTGATTTTTGTTAATGTATTACAATATATCAATTTCGTACTCAAAAAACGAAGTGATATTTATTTTGCGATATAAATAAATATACAAGTCGTTCACAATTTTACTTGATTTACACCCCATTATCATATTTCATCACACTTGACTCCAAGGTCAATTCTGTGTTTCATAATCACCGTTATAAATTCTTTTCAAGTCGTCGGCAGCTATTTGACCACATGTTAGAGATCATCGTTGTCACGGGGCGGGGGTTGTCACCACCCACGTGATGGGATCGTTACAAAAAATGACACGAACGAAGAAAACGAAAATAGAAGTCTGAAACAATAATTTAAAATCGTGTACCAATATTTAATTTGTGTCTTTCTTCTTCGGTTTATATGCTACAAAGATTAATGAATACACATATTCATGATATTAAATTGTCATAATTATATTGTAACCTTATAATTGATAACTTGAATAACTGAAGTTTGGATTTAAGGTCTAAATTAATAAAGTCTTAAAAATGTTCTTGAGTAAATATATAGGTTGCTGTTGTATTGAATAACAGTTCGTTAAATCTTAATTCTCTTCCAAGGAGCGTAGATCCTCGTCTTGACTCTTGTCTTGACTCAATAGTCCACCCCTGGCTCCTCTATCGCCCAAGACCGAAACCCTGTCAAATTTCAATGAGCGGTGATAGCCTAATAAGTATCTATAATAGGTTTATTTATCAACAACAAAATTCTATAACTGTATTATGTTTGGGTTAATAAAATACTGCATGGCTTTCAGCACCCATGGAATCTGAGTGTAATTATCACGTTAATCGTGGATCATACATGTAAATGATATTAATTTACATCTCTTGACCATTATATCAGTAATAATTAATTAAAAGAATATTTTAACAAAATATAGATAACTGCATATTGGATATAAACAATAAATCAAAAAGTGATTAGTTTGTGTACTAATTGACCAATCATGAATGTTTTAGGCCAAACTGAGTGACCAACAGGTTGCACATCTCACAAAAGTGGTACGTGACCAAACTGGCTTCTTCAAGATCAAATGTAAAGAACAAGGGCATACAATTTTGATTTATGTGACATTTGACATTCGTGCTTCGGCCCAGTGATCACCAATGGGAAAAACCAAGTACATAAAATGACCAGAAAAGGACAGGTTCAGACCTATTTACATACAAAATAAATGTTGTTACCCTGTTTCCATGTTAAATGTAACCACAATCTAACAATCGTCGTTTGGTAAAATGTGGTTAAAAATGAAAAACATAAGGTGTGGATTTAGGGTAGGCGGGGGTAGGCTGCTACCAATTCCCTTTTGAAACCTGACCGCTTTATCTTAAATACGAAATATTTGGTTGTTTAATTGTGTATTATTTTTAGCTCATCTCCTATTATACATAATATTTAATATGATTGTGAACGGCCTAAAGTTTCAAAGTGTACTTATTTATGTTTTCATCGTCATTTAATATAAAAAAGTGAATGCACACAATTTTAGGAAATTAAAGGAGATTCTCACTAAGTACATTTGTACCTGCAAAAACTGTGTTTTTGGCAAAGCTTTTTGGGGTCAGATGTATAATGCAATATTGCTTTCAGCAAATTGGTACTTATTGACCTAAATCGTTTAGGTCTACATATTAATACTACGTATGGCTCTTTGGAATGTATTTGTACGCATGATAATAGAAATTCATACACAATTCATCAACTAAAATGTGGCGATTTTGTTTTTTGATGTAATAATACATGTTAAAGCAGAATCCATAAATTATTCATAAACTATAAAAATAGCAGTATAAAAAAGAGTAAAATGTACAACTATGTTGACTTAGCTTAAGCACAAGGCATCATCACATTGAAGCGGACAGGTTGAAAATGGTTGTCTGATATTAATAACTGGTTAGTAGGTTCGCAAACCATTTTTATCGACACATGTTAACACAAATTCATGAATTATGCATAAACCAAGATGTGGCAAATTGCCTTTGAATACAGGAATACACGAATATCATTATTTATTTATAAGCTATGATACAAGACTGAAATAAACAAACACATTAGCCAAAAATAATGTATTATCTCATCAAAGTGAACGGGTGTTAAACGTTATGTCTCGTTTGAGATATAAATGCCGATTTTCTTATACCACTGGTTACAATATTAAGAATTTGAGAAATGATTGCATTTGAAAAGTATATGTTCGTTTCCCTTAAACATTTTACGAAAGGGTAGTAGGAGTATTATATATAATATGAAACAAACGGGTGAAATATCAAAGGTATACTATTTTGGTCATGTTTATTTTGCATTAGCTATTTTATTATTTATGACAGCATTATTATTATGTCTCGTTTGAGATATAAATGCCGATTTTCTT